>OX335648.2:13750000-15000000 GCA_946894095.1 Incurvaria masculella | reverse complement strand
TCATGAGGCCGAT
Organism: Incurvaria masculella; assembly: GCA_946894095.1. Classification (NCBI taxonomy): domain Eukaryota; kingdom Metazoa; phylum Arthropoda; class Insecta; order Lepidoptera; family Incurvariidae; genus Incurvaria; species Incurvaria masculella. Next base: position 14,999,987 of record OX335648.2, on the reverse strand, counting down.
TTCGATATAAACTTAAACTACATCATAAGATTTTTAGATAAATCTTTTTCCTAGTCGGGTATCAAACTCGTTAATTTTAAGATAAAATAAGCATCCTGTCTGTATTATTACACCAGGCAATAGTGTCGCTTATAAAGAACAAATCCTGGCAAATAATGTTACACAGCAAACTTAAAGAAAGTGTTGATTTTTTATAAACTGGTAAAATTTTTCAAGTATTCATATAATACCCGCACCATCACTAATCAAATTGTGCTTTATTTGTATCAAAATGAACGCGTTCGATTCCCGGCTAGGAAAAGATTTTTCCAAAAATCGAATAATGCAGTTTTAGTTTTAATCAAAATCGGCCACATGACTCCTATGAGTGTTTTTCGCTATTTCTTATTGCTTCAGATTTGGACTAGAATGCCCACTTGAAAAATTCCCTCTAAATATATTAATACATCTATTTATTGCTATGTCATTGGTTCTTTGATCAACTCGGACATCATTTCCCCAATGGGTTCTAGGCTGTACTAGCCAGTGTAGAGTTATTATTACGTTCACACCTCATCGACTCAATTAACGAGTAGATAATAATGCTGAATTAAATTTTAATTAAACTTAACCATGGAATCCATTACTGGCCACCATTATCTTGTTAATTCATAGAAGGATAAGGAATATTGTTGAGTTTCTGAGAAAACTGCGGCTAATATTGCGAAAGTTTTTCTGTTAGTATTATATATTGTATATAAATATTGTATTTTTTAGTTTCAGCGAGATCTACATTTTAAGCATTGTACTGATTACAATGCTTAAAATGTAGATGTTGCTGAAACTCAAATTAATGAGCTAACGGTAATATCGTATCCATTAAATACATAAAAATATCAAGTTATTAGTATTTTAAAAGCATGTATCACAAAAACTAATACGTTTTTCTAACAGGACAGATGTTTTATTATAATTATTTATGGAAGATAACGAAGAAAAGGAACGTAGGGATTTATATATATTTGTTTGTTAAAAGTTGAAAACCAAATTTAAAAACCGGTAGAAAGGTAACTCATTCGTATGGCCGCCGCATAGCCACTTTTTAATGAAAATAAATACATTGACAGTTTGCTTACGAATTCGCACACTACTGGATGTTTTCGAGTTCCAACGACACCTATGAACACGTAAGAACTTCAAAACACGCTATTAAGTGCAACGAACATTCGATGTTGCGCGTCTAGAATTCGTAAGTGAAGTGACTGCACTCACTGTCTATACTTATGAACCGAACTCAAGCAAATTCACAGATTACCTTTTTACGTTTAGCCTTCACATGACGTCATCGCTAATACTTGTATGTAGTATCGTCGCAGTCTAATTAGAATAATAGAGAGGGACAACACGAGGATGACACTTGTGAAAAGGTTGAACGTCATAACATGAGTACAAAAGTCTGTGACTTTCCTGTGATTCACCGGTGAGGTGTATCATCGGCGATGTGAATTTCGCTGCCCCCATATGAATGCATTTCGATCGCTCCCCCCGTTCTTTCGAACTCGCTGACAGTGCAGAAGCGGCAAGGGGGCAGCGTGGCACGCGGTACTCACATAATGTGAACATGCCTACAGAGACTGCCCGGTACAAGCGACAAAGGGGCGGTGGAGGGTGGATCGGAGGGGTGCGAGAAGGGTGCATTCTCGAACCCCGCGTACAGAGCCGGCAGCACTCTGCTGCCCTCCACTGCGGAACGAGACGCTCTGGTTATCCAAAATACCTATTCCAATATACTTACGCACTGTCAAATCTAAATAAGGATACCAAAGCTCTTTGATTTGTAGCAATTTCAGCGAAATGTTTCCTTTCTAGACTGCACTAGTAGGGCGACCCTAACTTATGTTTGAATTGATTGCAAATGCCCAGAACCCGACCGCCCGCAAAGCTGCATCACCTCGATCATCAAACCTCAAGGTGTCGCCACTAATATTACTAGACCAACAAACACACTGTGTGTGCGTACTCACTGGACAGGGCGGAGGAGCGCGCTATGCCGCCGCCGCCGTGACCGCCGCCGCCGCCCATACTCTTTGGTTTCCGTTTCCTGGTCTGGATGCCGTCCTTCTTCATACTCAGCGGCCTGTTCACCTGAAAACACCAAGCGTAAAACGTTCAGTTGTTGATTTCACTTATTTTTTATGAAAACCGGTAAAGAAAAGCCTCGCGAAACCACGCTCAGCGAGGCACCATGCCAGCGGATTTGTGCTATCAAACTTGTTAAAATTACGCTTGAATACTCCCAAGTTATAGGTATGAGGAAAGGCATCCGCCGGCAGACAGTTCCATATCTTGGCGGTGCGGCAGAGAAATGAGTTTGAGAAACGGTTCGGTTCGTTCTCAAAAGCCTAATGTCAACTACAAGGGGGTGCTCTGCTTCTCTGCGGCGGGTGCTCCGGATATAGGTAGGATCGGGAGGAATGAATGAAGCAAGTTCCACAGAGAACTTTAGCAATGTTTATGCAAGATCCACTGAGGTCCTAGTAACTATATGGTCCTCAATGTTTCGGGCGTGGGTGCGTATAACCTCACGGTCGGTCATTGAGAGCTCTATATAATAAAATAGAGAACGAAAGTAGAATCTGCACAAATGTCTGCAACGCATTAAAGTCATATCTCACAGGCTTAAGACTTCAATAATTTAGAGGAGTATGCAATAGAATTAGATATTTAGAGATTTAAAGTTTCAGAAAATGTTAAGCTTATTCGCAATAATATTGTGAATACTGCTCTGACTTGTCTTGAGCCTGTGAGAGATGACTATCATACTGCAGACATTGTGCAGATTCTTCAAGTTTCCATTTGTAAAGGTATGTGATGTACTGAAGTTAAATAAAATCATTCATATCCTTAAACAAATCACTTAATACCTTTAATTATAATTAAAAGAATATTTATAAAAAATATAATTACAAATTAATAATTCTTAATAATGTTAATATAATAGTAATTCTAAAAAATATTTAAAAAAACCCTGATTTGGGAATCACCTTGACAGCTTTAATATGACATATTATATATAAAAATATAAATATATTATATATTTCAGTTGCTCAACCTTTGCTTTGACTAGGCTGGTTACCCGAGAATAGTCCCCCGGGCCCCGGAGCTTAGATCGTTTGCATATTTTTTTCCATGCTTACCTTAAATCATCTATTTTCATTTAAATATTATATGAAGGAGTTTCGATTCACTAAGTGCTTTTAACTCAATTTATTCCATGCAAGATAGGTGGGAAACAGTCATTAAAAAAATAATTCGGTATTTGAAAATTATATATAAAATATCCTTTGTAAATTATTTATATCAGACGAACGTCTGCTCCAGTCCTTTATCTGACATTAACCTTTTGGTTCTGTTCAGGAAACCCCTCCCAATCTTCATGGCGCTATCACCATCGCATCACCCTGCAAACACGGCTATCTTCCTCGTAATTGATATCAACATGTGTCTCGCAACAAATATTCTCACAAGCCGCAGTTGATAATTCTGTATCAACCTGTAAGCTTCAAAGAAGGTTTTATCTCACAAGATTAGGCCCACCACGTGCTTTGATTTTTTACTAAACACAATATTTGCCAAGAGGTTCCCTGATAAATTTGATTGCGGCGCTTGTGATAAAATAATGTAATATTTTACCTGTGCTATAATCAGGCCTCGAATGATATGTTGTACCCATTAAAAATAAAAAAGACAAATGTTGCATGAAAGACAAATCCTCGGATAATTTGCAACATTGTCACCTGCAGTGTTGCATGGGCACAAATGTTTTTTTATTAATATGACTGGACATGCATGGCTAATACCTACTATAACCACCGTCGTGATATTAGACCAACATACCGTGTTCCTGAAAGGAATAAGATGTAATGGACCTTCCCTTTACAAACACGGGATTCTCGCTTTGAACAACTTTTCATCCAATGCGATGGTAGCAAATCAGGTGGGCGTCAGCCTATCATCTAGTTTTACATGGATTCCAAACATGTCGCATTCGTGACGAAATGCACATATCTAACTCCGGGCGGGGATCATCCCACTAACTAGCATTAGAAGCAAGTTCCCACGCACTTGAGCTATGAGCTGCTAAATCCACGTACACATTGCAGTTCTCTGAGGCAAAAAAGTGTTCAAGAAATTATAAAGGTTTAGTCCATACCATTGTATCACACATGGTTGGTTGAGCATAAACTATACCGTCGTATTGGTCGCATACATTTACGCAATTATGAAATGAGCTTATGTGAGATTATAGCTTAAGAACGGCCCGTAAGCTATGCTCCCCATACAAACGTAGTTTACTAATCATTTGGAAACCGCTATTCCAATTGAATTGATATTTAATATATAATATCAGGAAACAAATATCTGTGTCTGCATGCTTTTGTTTTTTTGAAAAATCCAAACCGAATGAAATTAAAGCAAAAAGAAAATCTTCATACGAATTTTGTTTTCTCTGTGGTTTGACCCAGAATAGATTTACCGTAAAAACAAAGGCATGCAGACACAGATATTTGTAGCCTAATATTAGATACCAAATATCAAGTATGTTAGAATAGTGGTTTTCAAATTATTAGTAAACTACGTTTGTATAGGAGGCGAAATTTTCTGATGCTTACGGGCCGACCTTAAGGTAGAGTCCTCACGCGTAATAGATAGAGTAATCGCTGCGCCTCTACAAACTTGAAAAGAAGATCATGCGCATATTTCTTGTCAGAGTTCCAAAATTATACTCAAAACAGCTTTATTTGATCGAACTAGATGTCTGAGGACCATTGGCATTGTAAAATAGTGTTTGGTTTCTAAGTTATAAGGCCCGAAAGTTCGAGTTTTTCGCGCGTTTTATACAACAACTATGCAGGTGGATCTTAAAAAGATTAGTCATAAGGCCTCGCTTGGTTCATAAATATTTTTAATGAATTTGGCTTTTGTTTGATTTTTGTCGTTTTTTAATTAAACATTTCGGAAATCTTACCAAATCAAACACTATGCGCATTGTCTGCTTTGCAGACATGTTGCATCCTCTTCATCACGGAGCCTGTCCTTTTCTTTGAAACAGAGAAGGTCCCATTGCGCAATCGCAAGGTTTTGTACCATGAGTTAGTCCCGCCGGGAAGGGCCACCTCGTGTATTACAGGCGACAGGTGACACACAGAAAGTTGCAAGTAATTCTAGAGTGAGAACTTACGTTGTGCAGTTTGAAGTACAGTCCACACGCATTGCAGACGGGGTCACCGTTGTTGTTGCGCCGCCAGAGCGTCGTGTTGGAAGTTCGACAGTTGGCGCAGATGACTCCCGCACGGCGGTTACCATTACTAGGCTGAAACAATTCCTCGTATGAATATTAAACCGGTATCGGGTGTCCGTAATATGATATAATAAATATATTCTTATGTAATAAATATATTTTATAAATATGAAAATGTATACATAAAAATATTAGCCAAAAAGGCTCGTAGCCTAGTGACGCGGGGACTTGCCTAGCCTACCTTAAATCGTCGCCCGTTCATGCATCCCTTTATTTCTCATTCTGAGTTGGATAAGTGCATTTCGTGACGGATGCTAGCTGCTCCATGGTTCGGAATCCATGCTAAACTATAGGTCCCCTACCCGTTCTAGGTGGTAGGGTGCAAGCCCGCCGGGGTTTGTACCATCGCATTGGATTTAAAGATAGTCGAAGCCGCAATCAAAAAATTGTCCGTGTTATGCATCCAGTTCAAGGTAGCTGTGCTCATAAAGGGATTGCATGGCGCCTAATTCCTTTGGGAACGTGTTGGATTGGAATAATATCATAGCGGTAGTTTTGTGGTATTATAACCAAACATGTCAGGTTGCATGGAAAAGCTGTTTTATGTGCAAGAACTTATAGGAACCCAAAAGTGTGTTCATTATTTTAAAACGAACGAGTTCACGAAAATCTGAGAGCGCGAGTTCCGAGTGAAGGGAGGGTGTGCTTTGTAGCTAACTAGCAGCGCCATCGTTCCGTTGAGCGGTGAACGAATAGTTCCTACGAGTGGACTTAGATGGCGTTTATAGGTGTTTATTGAAATTGAAATATTATAGGATTGATCCAGTTACATAGCAAAAATCAACTGTAGAATGATTTGATTATAAACCTTTGTATAGTTTATAAAATGACTTTTAACGACTTCGATGTTAAATAAAACAACAACCATGTCTTTAAATTATCTCGGATGATTCTTGAAATAAATGTATGGGGTTTAAAAGTTTGATGAGAAAGAAAGATGAGTTTAAAAGTTTCCTTCCTTACTTACGAATTCACAAATCTTTTTTGTTGCATAGGTGTTAGCGATGTTACTTTCCCGGAGATAGTAACTCCTATCAGTCCTATTCTTGGAATTCGGCGCTCAGGAATCAGGAATCTTTCAGTAGAACTTTTTTAGCGGTTGTTAATATTAAATGGATTATACTAATCGATTGAGGGCTTTTTGTTAAATTAGTGAAAACTATATTTTCGGCAATACTATGGAACTTAATTCATTCTTCAAGCCAAGCCAAGTGCGAGTCGGACTCGCACACGAAGGGTTCCGTACCATCGTACAAGATTTAACGTGAAAAATCCAGGTTTTTTTGTATGGGGGCCCTCTTAAATTTTCATTATTTTGAAATTGTACCTATTTGATGTTATAGCGGCAAAATAAATATACACTCTGTGAACATTTCAGCAGCCCACCTATTACGGTTCATGAGATACAGCCCTGTGACAGACGGGACGGATGGACGGACGGACGGACAGCGGAGGCTTAGTAATAGGGTTCCGTTGGCACCCTTTGGGTACGGAACCCTAAAAATCACCGCAGTTCACCTCAACACACAAAGGGAGCTGTCGAAAGTAGCATCGAGTTACCATGACGGCTTGCGGCTTCGCCTTCTGCCCCTTCAGGGGCGGTCGGTTGACGCCGTTGATGCGGTTGTAGAGTCCGCACGCGTTGCACAGGTAGTGGCCGGTGCCGTCGCGGCGCCACAGCGGGGTGTTGGCGGCGGCGCAGTTCACGCACTCCTTAACCTCCATGCCGGACATCGCGGCGGCTGTGCAAATCACAACCACGTCATTGATGGCTGGCGGTGGAAGTAAAGTAATTCGTTGGGTCTCTGTCTCTACACGCTGATGAGGGAAATATGAAATGCGGATCACAAACAATTTGCATAGTATAAACATTTTACCTCTTTTTGGTAAAATAAGGCACCGAGATAATGGACCGAGACCGTTACACCAATCGTCTTAGTATTTCGATGCCGCTAAGTCTATTATTATACCAGCGTACCTTATATCAGTAACTAATAGAGACATTTTATTCTATGATCCTTCTGTCTGTAAGTCCGCTCATAAATTGGGAACCACTTACCCAATTTTTAAGCGCAAACTCTGACTCTATAGGTAAGTTACTTTTCTGGTTAAAATCAGAGCTAACCAAGCACTGCTTAACATTCGGCTTTAAAGTATAATAATTATCAAAATACCTCGACAAATAATGTATAGAACAGTTTACGGACCCTACAGATAACTGATCTACAGGATCACATTGTTTTTATAGGAGGAATGAGACGAGTGAAAGTTCCCAATTCATGAACTCACCACCATCAAAATTATCGTCGATGGCGATGAGGTTCGTCGGTCCGCCGACCCAGGACTGGTTGCCGTTGGAGCCGTAGCCCGGGTAGCCGGAGATGGGCACCGTGGCACCGTCCACCGCCGCCAGCATGCCCGCGCCAGAGTAGCCCGGCGCCGTCACGTACTCGAGCGGGCCGGGTGAGCCGCCGCCGTTGAACTGCGAGAGGTACTGCTCGGGCGGCAGCTTGCCCGTTATGTACTGCACGGAGCTGCTCCCGTGGCTGAACAGCGTCACCTGCTGAGCATATCGCCTGATGGATTTTGTTTCTGCAAGTGGACATGGGTGGTTAATGCGTCCAGCGTCGTGATATTAGCCCAAAATATCGTATTTCCGAAATGATTACTTTGCATGCACGGCTCCATTGAACTGGTGGAAATCACCTACAGTTTTTCATTGCTGTTCTTTTCATCTTTCTGATCGTTTCGTCCAATATAATGGAACCCATCTAGACGGGCTTACCACCTAGTAGGGCAAAGGGACCTAAAGTTTTACATGAACTCCAAACTGTGGAACATCTCGCATTCGTAACGAAATCCAATTGTCCACGAGAGAAAGAAAGTGATACATGATACGTGAACGAGGCGGGGATTTGAACCCATAACATCGGGCATGCAAGGCAAGCTCTAACCAACTAACGAATTAAAAGAGAACACGAGGACTAAATAAGTGAGCTTTGTTTTTTTTTATAGAACTAACATAAAAAAAAACACTTTTATTTAATTATTATATATTATATTAGAAGAAAACGTCATCGCGGGTATCATTAGTAATATATTTTTTGTTTGAGAAATATTTGATTAAATACACATAACATTCATACTAGGTAACTAATACTTTTGACACAATGTAATTTGTAAATCGATTGTTATGCCAAAATTGTCACTTACTTGTTGGGAGTTAGGACTTCCAGGAGGCTGCCCCTCGTACATGCTCGCCTGGGAGTGTGGCACTAGAGAGCTGTAGATGATTTGCTGACCACCACCGCCCTTGCTGCCCTGCGACAGCGACGAAGAGCTCAGTGTGGGGTCGCTGCGGTACAACACTTGGTTGGGCGGACTCTCGTCCCCGGGCCGCGGCATCGGCCCTCCCGCGTACAGTGTCATCAGCTCCTTCCCAGTCACGAAGCTCGGGTAACTCGGTGGCATGCTCTGGTACTGTGGACTCTGCGACGGAATATACGAATTGCTGGAATACGAGTGCTGGTGGCTCGGAAGTGAATTAACTGGTTGTAAACTGGTGTAAGTCGATGGTTTCGGCTCACCACCGGGCGGCGCGCCGTTATTTGGCTCGCCTCTCTGTTCGTATTTTAAATGCTGGTAAGCTATCCCCATTGACTGCTGATTCAGCGAAGTTGTCTGAATCATCTCCATCGACGGTGGCGGAGAAGCAGACATCTGCTCGCTCTGTTGGTAGTTGTGCGGCGATCCTGAATTCACATGCTCCATCATCTGACTGTACTGTGCCTGACTTAGAGGAGATCCCTCGTGATATCTTTGTTGCTGACTAGACTGGCCTGGTTCCGTTATTATAATTCTTTGGTCTTGGCTGATAATAGCTCCATCCGCTCCGACTAGGTGCCTTTGCTCGGTGGTGTATGCTATCGATTGCAACTCTTGGTTCATCTTTTCCTTCTGGGTCAAGAAATGGTGACTCATGTCATTATCTTGATGACCTCCGTGCTCACTCTCGGGTGCAATAATGATGTGTTGTGGTGTGTTATACCTTAGAGATAAGTTTCGACTATACATAGGCTTTGGCTGGGGAATCATTCTCGAAAAGGTTTGACCTCTTTTGTCAATATAACCTCCCTGTTTATCAGGCCCAGGCGTTCCATATCTGTTGGGGTATAGGTCCGGCTTAAACGAAACGTATCTATTGGCTTCAGCGTTAGCGAGCCTAAACTTGTCCTCTGCGGAAGCAGCGGCGTGGTCTCGCATTGTGTACTCGAGTGGCGCATGTGGATCCCCTGACATGTGTGGCAAGTGGCGTCCCTCTTCAAGCTTCATCTGTTGGTATTCTGATTGTCTAAGAAGCTCCTGCTCGTGATGTGCTTGTTCCGCTGTAAGGCTTTGTTCCGTATTTGGTTCATCTTTTACAGTTTCTTCTGTTTTTGGTTCTACTGAATTATTATGATTCAAGTCTTCGGTCCCGTCTTCGGTCACCTCGCTAGTCGTTATGTGACCAGCAGTAGTGATAGTCCGGACTTGTCTTCTTGATGTAATTACGCTAGGTGGGGCTAGGTTCTGGGCTTCTATTTGACTAGGAGTATTTGGTTGTGTATTTTGGTAAGTAGCTGCTCCTTCTTTCGATGAATCTCCCTTATCTTCAGTTTTAATAAGCTGCATAGCTTGTTCATTTTGGTCTACCTGAGGATGTGCTTCTGTATTAGTACTTGTTGAGTTTTCGTCGGCAGGAATTACATTTTGGCTCGATAGTGGACTCGATGATGCCATATTGAATCTGAAATAGAAGCAATATTTTAACAAAGATGCCATGTTTTATTCAGACGTTTTGAACAAGTAAGTATTGTATTGTAGAGCATGTGTATGACAAGAGGCGCGTGTGTGTGGACAGGAAACGGATCACGGCTATGGCGGAGGAAGTCGGCGCAGACAAACATGGAAGGAGGAATACACTTGGCTCGTGCGGATTGTCGTTAAATAAACGTTCGACGCCGACATGCCGTATGTCTACAAGGTGTTTGTGTGTACGGTCATTGATACCTTTCACCTGGCCCTTAAAACTTTAGTAGATTCTAATATGAATAAAAATATAATTATTACTAACATTATTTTTAAATACATTGAACACCATGATTGTGTTTTGCATGGCATGTTCTCTGACCATATTAAATATAGTAAGATGTGGCAAACAAATACATCACCAGTTTTGATTCCGTCTACATAGCAGCAATTAGAATAATATGAACTGATCACTTTATTTGCTGTTAATGTCAAAATAACAATAAGAAGATACGCCTAAGTAATTGAATGAGTGATATCTCGTATTAAACATTTGATTTTATTTGAAAATTAAGAATATATTTTTTAGGTTTAACTAATTATTCTATTTCATTTGCATAAAGTAAATTAGAATACATGTTAATGTATTGCTTACAGAAGAAAAGCATTGTCATATTTTGTTATCAGATTTCACAGTAATAAATATAATTCAATTAAATTTTTAGGGATCAGGAATATTCTTAAGATATAAGATTGTTTAAAAACCATATTCAATGTAATAAATTGCAGGGGGGTGTTATAGAGTTCTCATTGAGTTTTATACCGATAAAGTGATTATAAAAATATTTAATAATAACAATACAACAATTAATAATACAGTCAGCGTAATATTAATACAAACAAAATATAATGTTTCAAAATAGTGCTTCATCGAAGAGAGTCTCGTTTATAAGGTCCTTACATATTAAATTGGCGTTTTGTCGATCTAGCCATTTTGATCACTAATACCTGTCGTTTGGTTAAGAATTCAAATTTATTTCATATTTTTTTATAAAAATATTTACTGAACCAATGACGTACACGCATCACCTTTTATTTCATTACGGTTGCATTTATAAAAATTTTAAGCATTATACATTTTAACTATTAAGTTTTTTTCTTTGTCTCCAAATTTAAAATTTAAATAATTGTACGAACACACACAATTTCAAGTCTTCACATATACAATCGTCGCAATATGGATAAGTAACAATAAATCATAAGGTGACACAGCAGGTTCAGCCAAGCTCGTGCTCGTGGGTTCTAATGCGGAAGATACCAGCACCGTCTTCAAATCCGGCGCTTTGTACCTTCTTTCTTGTGCCTCTTATTCTGGACGCACTGCTTTTATGACCGAAATTTGCAATTTTGTTTTGACCCATCCCGCTATCTGTGAGAATGGCTTGTGCCATTTCTCGCTCAAATTTGTGGTTGTTTTCTTTATAAATATTATTTTACGCCGACAACACCATCATAGCGGTGTGAAAGAAGCCCTGAGGTCTTCTGCTGCTCTGTTGTATGTTTTATGCTTTTCCTTCGAATGACTCTGTGAGATATTGGACCAGGTGCGGATTTTATAACGTCGATTTCGAGCCATTTGTTTTTTCTTTGACATCATTCAGTTCACAACGTGTAAAACTTAAAATTTCCCGACATTTACGAATTCCACTTTTACCTTTCTTTTTTATCTGAGGTTTTACCGCACCACCAGGTCTTCAGAAATAGCTCAGATAATTAATTAGGTGTATGGGGAAGCTACTGTAAAATCAACACGGTACGTTTTTGGACCTACAGAACAAATCCCGTGGATGGCCACGTAGTAGTTGACAATGAAGAAGTAAAAGTGATCGTGGAAGCAGATCCATCGCAGCGGCGGGCCTCGGTGTGAGAAATAAAACACATTTTAATTCATTTGAAATGAATTAGAAAAGTTATACAGTTCGAAAAATTGGTACCGAATGTATTGAGTGAAGCAAACCAACAAATACGCGTCGAGTGCTGCGTTGCATTACTCAACCGTCACAATAATGATCGTTACTTGTGATGAAAAATAGATCCTGTACGATAATCGGAAATAATCATCACAATGGTTGGACCCAGGAGAACCGGACAAATCCTGCCCTAAGCGAAAGTTGACCCAGGTAATGGTTCTGGTGAGAATCTGGTGGACCAGTGCTATTGTTATCCACTACAGCTTCCAGACGATCACGGCAGATTTGTACTATCAACCATTGCAAACCATGATGGAAAAGTTAGCCAATAAACAACCGAGACTGTTCAATTGCTCTAGCCCACTGCTGATTCAAGACAACGCTAGGCCAAACTCTGCACAACCAACGGTCGCTAAATTAGAGAAGCTAAAATTGGAATGTCTCCGACACCCACCATACTCCATGGACCTTGCTCCATCAGAGTACCACTTTTTCCGGAATTTGGACAACTTCTTGCAAGAAAAAAAAAATCCATTCTACTCAAAACTGCCTTGCAACTGCAACTATCCTAAAACTAAAATTAATTGGAAAATGCAATAAGTTAAATTAATTTATAGTCGTTAGGTGAATGTAACAGTCCAACGGCGTGATGCTATAGAATGTTGGTCATTCGTGTTAATTTTTTTTATATCCCTAGAGAACGATACATTGAATGTTGTAGGGTGGTTCAGTATAATCAGGTACAGGGCGCAGCAGGGAATCATGTCGCGTTCGTTGGAGGATTTGTTTGCTGGCGCCGCCGCGGTCGCGCCGCCGCCGGCGTCACCGCGCCTGCGTTGTTTGCTTGCCTTAGCCACTTCTAAAAAAGTCTTAACTCCCTTGAAATATCACTTCAAAGTGACTTGTAAAGTGAAAAGATGAAAGTTTAAAATAGGAAATGCGAAGATCTCGTGTCGGCCGTATGCGTTGTAACCACATTTCCGCTCTGGTTTTTTAGGTTCGCGTTTATCACTTTATGACCTTAGCGGACGCGTCCTGGGTATCAAAGAGAAAGTCCGCAGATGAACTGTGTTTCCCGAATTCGCTAAGCATTGTCAGCATGAGCACATATAACATAGCATAAGCAGTATTAATTTGTGATTTTTCCAATTTATTTATGGTACGCCTGGTTTTCACCAAGTGCTGATTTATTTTAATTGGCACTTAAAGGGTATTTATTACTAAAGTTCTGATTATATTGTACTAGTATCGATTGAGGGATTATAAGAAAGGTCCTTTAATATGAGGATTAAGCTAATCAGTACTTGGTAGAAGAGACCCTAAAGGTTTAATTGAAATTTGTATAAATAATTTGGATCAGTGCTTTAATTAGCTAAAATAAAAAAAAACAGTTTTTTTCGTTTTATAATGTTCTTACAAATGTCGAATTTCTTAGGCAATGCTTATGTGCCAAATAAGCTGATCAGCAGATGGTGCAGAGTCTGTTACACCATCTGCTGATTAGCATTGTCATTATTTTACAAATGATTTCTTTCTTCACTGAAAAAAATCATATACAACTGTTTACTGCTTAAGCATTATGGTAAATTATTTCGCATTACTTTTCATGTAAGTATCTATTAATGAGCCAAAATAGTTCAATTCAATTCAATGCCACACAATGTGGCGTTTATTTCACAGATAAGTGGTTATGTTAGCAAAATACAAGTTGATAGGTACGCGCGAAACCCTGAGGTTTGTCTGCGCGTGACACTTCGCTTTATTCTAGCATAAGAGAACACGACATGAAATTCATATTGAAATAAAAATTAAATAGATAAATTAAACCGAACAGTAGGTAAACACAAGTTGTAGGCTAAATAAAAAGTATATAGGTAAAAAAAAATAAAAATAAAACCATTTAAAAAAAAATCAAACATCACAAAAAAAGATAAAATTATTTGCATGCAAAAATTTGACTTATATAAAGGGATTTTCTAGATTTTCAAGTAAAAGATTTTTTATATCTTGTTTTCGTTTAGAAATAGGCAAGTCTCGTCTTAAATCTATTCTTATATTATTAAATAATTTAGGTACTATATATTTTAGAGTTCTTTTTCCAAAGTAATTTGTTGTTTTGGGTATTTGGTATTGCTGGTCAATATTAAGCCTTGTTGGGTAAGAATGTGCTATGGGTACCTTATGTGAATCATTACTGTAGTTTGATAAGATTATTTTTTGTGAACACATCCCTCTAGCCGGAAGCACTTTAAAGTACCTGAACAGGTGCCCAGGATCTGCACTAGCGATAACCCTTTCGGCTGGTGGAGCCATTATCTTAAGTATTCTGTACTGCAGACCATGAACCCTGTCCAGGTACGAGTCAAACGTGAGAGCCCACACACCTACCCCGTACATAACAATTGGCTCAACCAGCGCTCTATAAACTACTAAAAGCAAGTCGGACGGGAGCTTATGTTTGAGGGCGTGCATGTTCTTAAGGCACAGTCTCAGCTTGGCACACACATGATCAATGTGAGTTTTCCACGAGAAGCTGGTGTCTACAGTGAGCCCCAGATATTTGTGCTGTTTTACCACCTCAAGCAAGGTGCAGCCGGCAGCGGCGCCGGAGCACGGATTTCCACTGCCGCCGGCTCCGTGCAGACACGCGTGAGAGTGTGCTGTTACCTCCACTGCTTCCTCGCTACCGCCAGTCAGGTAGGGAGATCGGATGTGCATAACCTTCGTCTTCTGGTTATTTAAGCTGAGACCATTATCGTGAGACCACCTGACAACATTGCCAAAGTCTTCCGAAAGTTTGTCAACAGCTTTCTTCAGATCTTCATCTATTGCTACTATGACAGTGTCGTCAGCGAATTGAAGGATAAGGCAGTTTTGCACCACCCTAACGACGTCGTTGCTATAGACAAGGTATTCAATCGGTCCTAAACAGCTGCCCTGGGCAACCCCAGACGCCATCTTGATCTCATCACTGAGTGCTCCTGCTACCTTGACCCGGGAGGGTCTGTCCTGTAGGTAGGAAACTAGGAGCGCGAGGGCTTGCCCACGCACGCCACTGCGCTCGAGAGCCTGCTCTAGCTTGCCATGACTTAGGGTATCGAACGCACGGCTGTAGTCTATGAGAACCATGACTACATGCTTGCGTTCATTAAGAGCATGGTTTACCGCATCTGAAAACGTCGACAGAAGGTCGCTTGTGCTTTTTTTGGCTTGGAATCCATATTGACAGGGGGATATAATGGTATGATTGTTTAGGAACGTGGTTAAATGGGAAACTAAATATTTTTCAAAAACTTTATTTATTGTTGATAATATAGATACCCGACGATAATTTGCGCAATCAGAATGGCTTCCTTTTTTATAAATCGGCCGAATAATAGCCATTTTGAGTACATTCGGGTATTTTCCACATTCCAATGATTTATTTATGATTTTGCTTATGATGGGGCTAATTTCCGTTACGATTTGTTTTAAGTCAACGGGTCTAATATTGTCCTCACCTGCAGCTTTGTTATTTTTTAGCGACATAATTATTTTCATTATTTGTGCAGGACTACTGAAAGGAAAAACTAACGTATCGTTTGTAATCGCATGAACAGGTGTAATCGTTTGGACGTTACACGAATGAGTAATTTTCTGTACCTCATACTTAAATGTGTCCGCAAAAAGGTTTGCAATTTGTGTGGGTGTACCATCTATATACCGCATTATGTTCTCATCAAGTGATTTTTTATGGTTACCTAAGATTTCATTTATTAAACGCCAAATTTCCTTTAAGTTTCCCTGAGCATTTCCAAATTTATCAAGATAATATATATTCCGGGCAATAAACGTCTCGCGTGCAAGTTTATTCTTTGCTTTGTTATAGGCCTGTTTATGCCGGTTGCAGCGCGGACAACTCTTCCACCGTCTAAACAACCTATCCTTCTCCTTCATCGCCTCTAGCAATGCAGGAGTGACCCAAGGCTTGGTTTCCCGACTGCAACCGCTCTTAAGAGACACTGGTTTCTCGCAGGAGCGTCGAATATTTTTAAA
This sequence comes from Incurvaria masculella, assembly GCA_946894095.1. Classification (NCBI taxonomy): domain Eukaryota; kingdom Metazoa; phylum Arthropoda; class Insecta; order Lepidoptera; family Incurvariidae; genus Incurvaria; species Incurvaria masculella. The sequence continues at coordinate 14,983,853 of OX335648.2, read as the reverse complement.
CACAGCAACAAGCATTTCACAGAGCTGCCCGGGCTCGTCATACTGCAATGCAAGGGCCTTCCAGTCATACATTGGCAGTTTTCGTTGCAGAAGTTTATAGTTTGTCACTTGTGTCCGTTCATCTGTCTGCGCTATTAATGTCTGAAAGGATCTGTCAACAATGTTGGTACCAACAATGTAGTGGTCAGAAATTTTCACCTTGACGATAGCTGAAGACATTTCGCGATTTCTGTATCGAACAAATATGTGATCTAAGCATGACTGAACGAGCTTGTCCTTAACTATTTCTTCTCTGGTATAGTCTTGGATGCAACTGTCAAACCCATATGAGGACAAGAGGTCCTCGTAGTCGGCTACGTTCGCTTCGTTCTTGCTATTAGATTTTAAATCGATATTAATATCGCCAACTATCACTATACGCTTATTTTGTTCTGAGCGAGCAAGGTATGCATCGAGTTCTGCGAGAAATGCGGGGCGCGAGTTGGCGGGGGGGCGGTACAGCGCCAGTACCGTAGTCGTATTGGCCTGGGCAACCGCCGCCGCCCCCGCCGCCGACCGCTCGCCTCCGCGAGAACCGCTTGCAGCGCGTGCGCTTCGTGCCCCCGCTCTCCCCCCGTTCTGCAAGAATTTCAGCTCAAGTGCCTCGCACGACGAACCGAACTCGCACGGCACGCACTCAGAGCAAGCTAGCTCTTCTCGAGTAAAAATTAATAGCCCTCCCCCACGCCGATTTGCTCGGAGATGATAATATTTGTTAGGAAACCCAGCAATATTAAATAAATGTATTTCATCTTGCCCTATATTTACTTCTGAAAGAATAACCATAGATATTTTGGATAATGAATTTTGAATGTTCGTAAGAAAGATGTCAAAGTTACGTCTAATGGATCGAATATTTAGATGGATGATTGTAATGTTGCCTTTGTCTGCAACACGTAATGTGTCAGTCCATAAGTCGATCTTGTCTACTATTTCATTTTTACATTCTGTTTCAATTTCCTCCATAGATGTGATTACAGATATAATATTTTTTTATTAGTGCTCGGTTCAAAACATCGAATTTCAAATGAGACAAAGTTTGTGTCTTACGTAAGACATGACCTTTCTTTAAGAAATAGATAAGATTAGTATTTTTTAACACATAGTTTTGAGTACATATAGTAATAAACTTTAGCCCATACAAATAGTATACGTAATTTAATAGCAATATTGAATAAATTGAGTAAATAAAACATTAATTTCACTTGGGTACAAAAAGGTCATTGAGTGCCACAATCTGTTTATGACTGCTTTGAATTTACTGTTTTTCGGAGGCGGCGGTGGAGTGTGCAGGGGCGCTGGTCTCAGCGACGGCAGTGGGTCCGACGGTCGGCGGCGGCAGCGATGCTCGGCCGAGCCGCTCGAGGTCTGCCGGTGCGCGGATACGCAACACCTGGGCTCCTTCAGTGCGCCGCATGAGGATGCGGCCGTCTCTCGTCCAGACATACTTAAATCTGTGCTCCTTGGCGGTTGCGCGGGCGGCACGAAATAACTGCCGATTTGCGTAGGTTAGGTTTTCGTTTACGAACACTTTCCTGGCTGGTCCGGTGACGACGTCAGTGGAGCTGAGTCCGCGGCGCACTCGCGCCGCCTGCAGCCACTCTCCTTTGATGGCGCGGCGCGTGAACCGCGCGACGATGGGGCGCGGGCGCTCGCCGTCGGGACGACGCGGACCGACGCGCGTCACGTAGTCCAGGTCGCGTGAATCGAGCGGCACTCCTAGCTTCTGCGATATTACCTCGAGGACGTGGCCGAGGTTTTCCCCACGCTGTTCGTCAATGCCGTTGATCTCAACATTATTTGCGAGCTGCTCCTGGTCGCGGTTGTTGGCGGCCACTTTCAGGGCGGATACCTCCGCTTTGAGTTCTGCCACCTTGCCCTCGAGGTGCTCCACGCCTTCGATGCGTCGACTCATGTCTGCGAGCTGGATTCCGAACTTGACGAGATCGTCGCGGGCGAGGTTCAGTGATGCGCCGAACTCGCTCAGCATCGGTTCGAACCTCTCGAACTCCTCTCGGCAGATGCGAAGAGAGGTTGCGAATGAGTTTATGTCAGCCGCTGTAACGATGGACGCGGAGGCGGCGGAAGTGGCGGCCGCAGTTCCGCTCGCTTTCTGTGTTAGCGGCGGCGGCGGGGTGTCGCGGTGCTGAGCGGGGCTCTGGCGGGCGGCGGCAGTCTTGGCCGAGGGCGCGGTCTTAGTTGCGGCAGGCTTGGTCGCGGGTGCGGCGGCGGCCGCGGGTGCGGCGGCCGCCGATTTCACTGGCGTGTCATCCCGGTTGCAACGCTTTTCACCTGCTAGGCACAGCGGGCACACCCAGGCACTGAGTGTGTCGCGCAACCATCTCGTCGATTGCTGCGGATTGACGCACAGACGGTGATAATCCTGCTCACACTTGCAGCAGGAAACTCCTTCTTCTTTCGTTTTAAACGAATTAGTTAGTATTCAACGGTTATTTTAACCAATTTAACAGATGACAGATGAGATGATTTTAAAACGGTTGAAACGGTCTGATTGAACATTACGGCTGACTAAAAATTAGGCGTATTCTGTCCAGTTTCAAGAGACACAGGAATTTTAACAGATTGGAAAAATACCAAATGTAGTACCAGTTCTCATACAACAGTTATTGTACACAATTAAAAAAACAATTATAATATACTATATCCTTTAATGTTTAAAGCCAACTGTTTTCGCTCAGTTAGAGTAACCGATTTCCTTAGTTGGCTCTATATTAACGATGCAAGACGATTGCAGTTAGATTCAATAATTTTTGTTTTCAGTGTTATATTGCTCTACTAATGTAGAGCTTATTTGCGATAGAGAGAATAACCCTACAACCTAGTAAGTAAGGAAGAGAACGCACAGTTAGGAGGAGTCGAAACCACTGCAACCCTCAACAGTCGAAAATGTTCACCCATCCAGAACCCGACCGCGCCCATAGTTGATTCAACTCGATTTTCCAACGATTATTCCACTCCACTTCAATCGAGCTATTTAGTATTTTTCTTTCATTTTCTCCTGTATAGGAGACTGTGCCTCCCAGCCGAATAAGATCTCATTCTAAACCGAGTTTAAAATACGAATTCGATTACAATTGATTTATCACTTCATAAATTAGAACTATTAGGAAACAATTAAACATAGGTAAATCTTAGTTAAATTAGTGACTAGGTGCTACGTCCTCAAAATGATTCGGGGGTTCGCGATAGTACCATCCGCTATCTGTGAAGTGGACATACACTTTTACATGAGTTCCAAAGTTTTTAGTAACCCCGCTATCTTAATTAATGAAACCTGATCAATACGGCAATACTAATTTGCTTTGTCTTCCAACTTGTACAGTGAAGGTTAATTATGTATAATTAAATTATAGATAACAAATATAAAAAAGGCATTTTGCGCACATTGTGTTCTCAGTTATGTGGGTTTAATGAAAATAATACATTGTTAAAAATTAAAAATGTCTTCTTGTTTAAGTAATAAGATATATTACGTTTATAATAATGTATTTACTTGGAAAGAATTTCAAAATTGTTAGGGACAGTCTTTGTTCCAATATATGTTCGAGAATTTGTAACTATTTCTGTAATAGCAAGGGTAAAGTTTTAAAATCGATTTGCAGAGGACATTACATTGAAGAAATTATTGACTGAACTTAATACCAGACTTGATAGTTTTCGGCTTATAATTTGCTACTCAAACATTTTAATATTTTATAGAAGACTATATTTCTTGAACAGTGAAAACGTATGCTAGTGTTAAGTTTAAGTAAAATATATTTCAATACTGGCTATTTTGAACTCATATATCTGATGTTTTGTTTGGAATTCCAAATTTAAATTTAATTCAAATTTAGGCTAATAGAGTTTTGTTTTAAAATATGTTATTTAATTATAATAGAAAGAAATAAAGAAAGAAAATACATTTATTAAACAATTACATAATCGATTACACGTAAAAAATATATAATAAATTAACACAAATAAAAAAGTAACATATTGAATTTAAATTAATTGTTGAAAAGGATTTCACACAGCACGTTGCGATAGAACATATTAGTTCCATCGAAGCTGGTTTTAAGTGAACTTCTGTTATCTAAAATGTAAATAAAAAAAAATTTATGGTAGCAGAAATCAGAAAAAAAAATGAAAGCAGTAAACTAGTATAAAAAAACATATGATAAAACAACAACATAGTATTAACTAAAGGAAAATATTTTAACAAAAGTAAACAACATTTCAACGCAATTATTTTTCACAAACACAAGAACCAAATTATTAAAGAGTGTAATTAACTTTTCACTGAGATCGCTGAAGATTAATCAAAACAATTTTATACTTCGTTTTAAAATCCTTATTACTACATATTGCTTGAATGGGTGGAGGTATATCATTCCAACATTTGGTAGCAGCATATCTAAAAGATCCTTCAAAAGCCGCCCTCTTATGTTTGGCGACGGTAAGCAGATTACCTACTGCGCGAGTATTGTACCTGTGCCGCTCGCCAGCCCAAGACAATTTAGTATAAAGCAGTTATGGAGTATGAGTATGCACAATTCTATGTATCTGAGAGGCCAGGTGAAGTGCCCTTCTGTTTCCCATATTAAGGATGTTCAGCCTATTCAGAATTGGAGTTATTCGTTGCCTTCTATACGCAGTGGCCTACAGAAACGTATACATGCATTCTGAACACACTGAATTCGTTTTTCGGTTTGCTTTAATAGACATGGTCCATATACTGTATCACAATAATCAAACTGTGATAGTATGAGAGCATCAGTAAGTATATGTCGAACCTCTTGCGCTAAATGTTTAAAAAAGGATTTTAAGTCGACAGAAAGCAATTTGAATTTTTTTCGTTACATGTTCATCGAATATAAGTTGACTATCCATATGTAAACCTAAATTACGTGCACATTTTACCATAGGGATAGGAATGTTATTAATTTTAATTATTGTTTTTTTTAAAACAACTTTTTCGACTTGCTTTTATGTTCCCATGACTAGGTAAACAGTTTTGTCGGGATTTAGAGCAAGTCCATTATAAACTGACCATTGCCAGATACGGTTGAGATCATCATTTATTTTTTTAACAACTGTAGATGTATAATAACAGCTAGGTACATTTATTTTTCCTGTGATACCGTGATTTAGAATCGTATAGTCACATGGAATCAATAATTGATCATAATACAATAATCGGAATCACAATGCCTAAGCCCTGGAGAAGCAGGCAAAACTTGCACCGATTGAAAGTTGCCCAAAAGAAGATGCTGGTGAGCTTTGGTGCACCAGTGCTGGTGTAATCCACTTCAGTTTGTGGAGATCTGGCCAATCAGTTCGATGCAAAACAATGATGGAAAAGCTTGCCAACGAGACTTTGCTCTAGCATATAGCTCCTTCAGGACAACGGCGACTGGAAACTTCCCGTCACCCACCAATATTTCCTGAAATTAGTCCAACTGATTTCCACTTTCGGAATTCAGCAAACTTCTTGCAAGGAAAAAAAACAATACTTATTCTATTTCTGAATATTCAATTCTCGAACCTAGAATGCTTTTAGCAAAATAATTCATCATCTTTCAATAAAACGGCGGAAGTGTATTGCGTATAAACTAAGATTTTACTTTTTCGAACGATTTTAATCAAAGCGTCGATTATAGTAATTTTTAAAATGTGCTTTTATCTTAAATCTGAAACAATAAGAAATAACGAAAAACACTTAACGGAGTTACGCGGCCGATTATAATAAAAAGGATAGCTGCATATATTCGATTTTTGAAAAAAAATCAAATGAATTCGTTTATTTTGAGAAAAATAACATACCTTGTATTATTGCAATAGCCAATAGTGTCGCTTATAAGGAACACATTGTTATATCTTTGATATCTTTTTAAACTGTTAAAGAACACGATACACTTAATGTAATTTTCTCACCTTGACTATAACAGGTTTAAATTCCAAAAAAACATTTTTGGGGAGCTTTATTGTTCACACACAACAGTGTTTAATCGGTGTGCAGAATTAAAGAGGACTGGGATGATTTGAAGATGAGGCGAAGTAAGTTCGGCCGCCAATAACGATCACCCAAACGTTCGAGCAGTTGACCTTATTTTTTTTCTAGAAATTCGACGAATTACATAAGAGCTCGAGGTAGCCAAAGTTATACAATATAACATTTTTTATCATACAATGAGGCATTGTATGATAAAAAACACACGCACACGTCTGTCAGAACACTCTTCAACACAGACTTTTTTAATAAATAATATTACTATCCTGCCCCACTCGCCATTATGATAGATAGAAATCTCATAAAGGGAAGGTCCTGGGATGGCACCTTATTCCTTCGGGAATATTGTGTATTGGGCTAATATCATAACGGTAGTTATTTGTGGTATTATCCATCTATAATACATTTTACAAATGTTGAGTAAATATGTATATTATATATATTTCGGCATGATCAGTACGTATAGGTAAAGTGTGTCCAAACTTTGTTCCGATATTAGTATGTGAACTAGGAAATAATTTCCTGCGGAAATGCTACATCATCGGATAAAATATTCAAATTGCAATGACATTTCAGAGGCTATATCTTTAAGAATCTAAGAATCATTTAAAAAAGGCAAGAATCTTAAGGTTTATAAATGTATACGAAGTTATATATTTCGCCCGAAAGCAAATCCTAAACGTGCCGCTGAACTCTAATTTTCATTTTGAAACTAAATAACATATTCTCTCTGCACACTTACTTAAACGTCCAAAGTATTTGAATTGTTTTATGTACCTAGCTATCATAAAATAAACCCAAAACACCACACAGAAATCAGGTGCCAGGCAAGAACCTTCCTTATATTGCACGAAAACACAGCCGCTTCGACCATAGTTCTTTCATTATGAACCAAACGATATGATCATTTATTATTGTAATTGTATTAATAAGTAAATGTAGGTATAAGTGCCTAATCCATTGACGTTTCCATATGTTGATGTACAATTATTGCAATAATTTCATCGGATAGATTATATGTTTACACTACCTGCGGTACCCGGCTCCGCTCGGGTCAATGTCGTGTTGGATTGATTTCGGTCTGAAGTATTTCCTGGATAAAAATTAACCCACCAAAAGGCTGTTCCAGGACTATATATCCATCTACCAAATTTAATCAAAATAGTTTGAACCGATATGGCATGATTTAATTATAAACATCGACATATTCTCATTTAGAACTTCGTAAGCAATAGGGAGCGAATTTTAAAAGCATGTGCCACCAGACCCTTACTGCACTGGTACTGCTACATAGAAGTTGATACAAAACCAACAAAGGCGGGATTTACCCTACCACCTTCCTTACTTTTACAAAGTTTTATGAGGAATACGAACCACAGCCACCTTCGAAACGGTACTGTAACCCATCCGGAATCTGACTGCGATAAAATATGCAAATAAATCGGGCGAGTGGTTCGAAGTTATCGCTCTACATGATATCGTGGAACTTTCTGTAGGCTACAATTTGTTAACTATAATTTGAGGTCTAAAATTTTCAAGTATAGTTTTCATTTTTCTCTTTAAATTATTTTTCATTTTTTATTTTTCTATTAAATATTTAAAAATTGCATTCGCAATCCTTGCTCGTTGATCGCTCCTAATATTAATGAAATAAAGGCATATAGTGATTAAAAAGAAAGTGCCGCCCCCCCCCCCTCCCCCTAGAGCCGCGGCCCTCCCGCCGAGCCGCGCGGAGAATTCCGGCTTGTATGACAGCTACATCTTGACGTAAGCGGAACTGAATTATATATAGCCTATCCTGTGTCCCTTGTATTTACATATACGTGTAGTAAGTTTCCTTGAATTCGGATGATCGGTTTAAGAGTTATGGAGGAACATACATACATACATACACACAGAACTGATTTCTAAAAATCATCAATTTAATCTTGTATCATACATAAAGTCTATAAACGAAGTATATTAGAAAACCAAGCAACTTACTCCATGAATACCCCTTACAGATTTATTATTAGTATAGATAGATAACAGATAATTTATTTTAATACGAAGAAGATAGTCACATTTTTAGAACCACCAATTTCACAAAACAGTTCACAAACAACATTCACAAAATACAATCTCTGATATAATTTGTAGAAAATAGAAAAATACTCATTGGGACTTGAAATTATGATGGACGAAATAATATCACACTAGATTCTTCAAATGTACTGTTTAGGGGACCGCAAAATAAACCTGAATTTCAGGAAAAAACATTGAGAATAATATTGTGCTTATAAATCTTTAAAATCTTTTCATCTTTAATCTGAAAAAAAAAATGTTTTCTACTCTTATTTAATTATTTGTAATTTACAATACCTGCCGTGCCTTTTCACGAAAGCTTTCTTTACGATATTTATTTCTTCTCCTTTTGCAAAGTTCGTTTCTATTATTATGTACTATAATCGCGTAACAAAGATACAGTCGGATTGAGAACACCTTATAGATTTTTTTTTAAATCGGTTAAACGTTTTTTACAAGTTTTTTTCCTTTGAAAAAAACAACATACGGTCCTGGTTTGGCAATGGTAAATTCGGAAGGCAACAGGGATCGGTGTAGTTAAGTTGAACGACTCCTTGAAATATCTCCTACCAGCGTAGATTATTTTACATAAATGTTTGCTGGTAAACATATTGGGTATTCATGTAGAAGAAACATTCGCTTCCATAAACGATGGAAGAAAATTCATGTAACTTTTTTCTTGGTCTTAGTTGCAATTACTTTTAAAACCTACCATTTTAAAGAATTTAGATTTCAGTTCGACCTTAGCATAGATTTCATACCAGATATCTCCGGAAAGACGAAAAACGTTAATTGAGGTGTATATAAGGAACGTCATGAGAACTAGAACTACTGATTAAAACTCTGACAATTTTAATTGCCATTTCGACCATCGGCGGAATTTACCGTACTACATAAACGGACCTACAGTTTTACAAGGTATCTGAACCACGAAAGACAAAACTATTAGTTTAATTTCATTTCTACACTTGTATGCGGCTTTTAAAAGTCTGCCGAAAACAAATTTCACGAATACAATCACATCAAGATTTTTTAAATATAGTATACTATTATTATAGTTTTTCACACGGCATTCCCAAAGCACGCCACGCCGGAACTTTATATTGCACGGCTTCATTTTACAGGAGGAAAACACGGAACATTTTCATTGACACTTCGAACATCTTTCATTAACTCTGGTATATGTATTAACTGGTGTATATGTATAGTTAAGGATAGGGACCTACAGTTTCACGTGTAATCCGAACCTCGAACGATCAATCCATTATTTACATCTTAACGACGCGAAGGGGCCATGCCAGGACGTTTTCGTTATTTAATCACGGCTATATTGAACTGTGATGTTTTTCAATGCCGCATTAACATTTTGTTACAAAATGAACCAAGGCAAACTTAGACCAAAGAATCTACATTTTCCCATAGTTTACACATTAATGAAGTGAACATTTGAAAAAACCGGCCAAATGCGAGTCTGACTCGCACACGAAGGATTCCGTACCATCGTACAAAATTTAACACAAAGAAATCAGGTTTTTTTACAGGATACTGTATTTTTTATATTTTTTTAATTTTACCTATTTGTTTACCGGACGGACGGATGGACGGACGGATGGACAGACGGACAGCGGAGGCTTAGTCATAGGGTTCCGTTAATTTGGGTACGGATCCCAAAAAATTGAATGTGAGTGGTTGTAAGTCTCAAATCTCTTACACGGGTGATCACATGCTCTTGTAGGCAACATATCCCATGATTTGCATAAGAGGTGCCTAAAATATTTCCACTCTTTCCTTTAGGGAAAAATATTATTTTCTTATTTTCCACTGAATGAAATTAAAAGATTATTAAAATTATTTAAAGTACTCACCACTGAAACAATAACTACAAAAAACGTGTTCCTTTGCACTTCACTAATTTCTTTCAAGCAATACAATATTTATCCCCGCTCAGTCACATTTTCTCTAAAACTTTTAACATAATATTACATAAACTGAAATAGCGACTTATTTGTCGCTAGCAATTTTATTAGAGATCTTGTATCAAATAAAAATAAATACTGATATCATATCCGAGCGTCTATACTAAATCATACGGCTTGACTAACTGATATGGTTGGTCGGTGGGGAGATGCCGCCTTTTCCGAGGTGCGACACCTACCACGGTTTTTCCACCCGTGTAGTGGTGTCCTCGTGTTGAACTGTCTCACTTTGCCTGTGTTTGCGCGTGTGTGCGCGTTTGTGCACACGAGCAGCTCGCATAGGTGTGCGGAAGCGCTGAGTAAATAGCAAACACGAACACACGTGTACCACCTTCACCGGCAGGAGTTTTAGGTCGGGTGATGTGCAGCATTACATTTTGGAATTTTGCAGCAGTTATCAAAGCTAATACATTTATTATTAACCGCCTTCAAAAAAAAGGAGGAGGTTATCAATGCGTATGTATGTTTTTTTTTTTTGTTTTTTTTTTATGTTTGTTACCTCATAACTTTTGCCTGGGTGAACAAATTTGGATGATTATTTTTTTAAATGAAAGCTAATGCTTCCCAAGGGGTCCCATTTTAATTTAGTTAAGTTCTGACAATGATATACATGAAAAAAATCATATAAGTCTTAAATTTGTATTAAGATGTGCGCGACAAATGGACGAATAACTCAATATAACGCCAACCGATTTCGGTGATTCTTTTTTTATTGGAAAGCACGTGTACAAATTAGTAATTGTACTTCAGATTCACTAAAAATAAACAAATAAAAAAAAATTACAAAAAAATAACCGACTTCAAAGAAAAAGCACTAAAAAGTAAAAAAATAATCTCCATTTTTGTAGTTACGATTTCTGTTATTTTTTGCGTCGGTGTCAGCCAAGGTTAGGTTAGGTTAGGTTAGGTTAGGTTAGGTTAGGTTCTCTTGATTGGCGTAGCGCGTGCCCGGCTGACGCCGACTCAAAAAAGAACAGAAATCGTAACTACAAAAGTGGAAATTATTTTTTTACTTTTTAGTGCTTTTTCTTTGAAGTCGGTTATTTTTTTTTATTTTTAGGTTTTATTTAATGTATAAAACCTTAATAATAATAATCTTAAAAATAAATAGGGATGTTTTGGACCCCCGTTTTTTCTAAGCGAGCTGGCTTTAACCTCGGTCAGGCGTCAGAAATAAAGTAGGTCTATTCTTGCAATTCCGTACTTAGGAATCGGGAAGCTTTCAGTGAGACTTTTATAGCGGTTCTCAAAGAGATTATATCGACGAAATATTCCGGAAATTATTCAATATTTCAATCGTGAAAATCGCTTTGAACAACGCTATAAAATCAATCTTCTCTTGTAAAATACTCCTGATTCCTGAGCACGGAATTCCAAATATAGACCCACAGTTCTGGCTTCAGTCTATAATGAGAATTCGAATGTGGTCGTCAATACTCAGAGTTGTACTGTTCACGCCAATATGGAATGGGTGACCTAGGTGGGTAGTTTGCACTTCACAAGCATTTAATCCCATCCGAAGTTTTTCTCATGCCACTCTCGCTCTGCTCCTAGCTGTAAAGCGTTGTGCACGCATGCACCGCACCCCAGCAACCTTTCATCGTGGAGCTCCTCTTAGGGCTCCACGCCCGCAACCCGCCGCGCGCCTGACCACGCTGCGTCGTCTCGCCTCGTCTGGGCAAAGTGTTGTGCCGCCGAGCCATGTCCCGGGACCCGACGCCTAGGAACTGGTGCTGCTGGAGGTAGGTGGCTGTTCCTACTCCTCTGGTGGCCCGCTGTGACGTCCCGAGGCTACCGGGCATTGCCCTCCTTCGCTCGTGAAGTGCGACCTGCCTGGGCGCGTACTGTACCCTGGAAGATCGGATCTGTATTGATGGGTGTCCGTTTCGCACTAAGTACTATGTATCTACAGCTTGCTCGCATTAAACTCGACGTGTTTTCCAGGGTCTCATCGTGATTAACATCGATGTGTCGCTTATCTCCTAAATCGTCAGACCGGCCTACAGATCCGGCCGGGTGACTTGTGTACTTGGGTAGAACCATCGTCTGAGTAGCACATTAAATTTCGGCCAGATCGAGCAGCAGGTATATTCCTGGCATTCAGAAAACCTTGATTAATGAAAAAAACTATGCTCCGGTAAATTTTCGTCTAGGAAAATCGCTTTGAAAACTGCTATAAAGGCGGTTTTAGAGACTCAGGATTCGTAATCGCTGATTACGGAATTCCAGGAATAGGCCTGCAGATCATTTGTTTGCAGCAGAACATTTTTTTAGGGATGAACGGCACTCCAGCGTTAACTGATATGTCTTTGGAACAGCTGCAGTTTAAAAATACTTTTATGTTGCGGCCATGCAAAAAAATCAGCGATTCAGTAATACAGGTTGGGTGGAAGGCCATAGGAAGGCATATTTTCACGATATCCAGTTCTATAGCCATACATTGTGCTTTACTTTGCAGAGAATAGAGGTTATGCAATCAGGTGGTAGTTGTCCGGGTCCGATCGATCGCCTTTTAGGCACTGGTTGGACTGGATTTCTAAGGTACAGGTGCACATCCCGTGGAATACGTTAGGCGGTAAATGCGAGTAAGAAAAAAAAGATCGAATTCTGCAAAATACATTTCCCACACCAGCACAGGAATCAAGGTCACTAGTCTTCCTGGAATCTAGAATATAGAACTCACCCTGCACGTATGGCCTTATGGAACCGCCATTATCCAGGCGGGATTTCGGCGCAAGGTCCGTCGTATATTTTACACAAAAAGCAATTAAACCTCCAGGCTGCTGCAGTGTTAGACAGAAACCGCAGAAATTTATTGTGGAAGATTCGGCGAGAGACGAGAACTGATGGCGGGAGGTTAGGTTAGGTTACTTTTTGAACTTCACTCTACCGTGTGGTCTTTACTGGATCTGAACATTGAGGACCTATATTAGAGCTTTTACATGTGGACCACATCGTGTTCGCGTAAGGAATCATGCGTACGGTTGTGCCGATTCTTACTGAAAGTAGCGACTGCATATTAGATGTTAAATCATGGGTTGCCTTTACCACCGGAAGTTCAGAACATCGTCGCTAGGCCACCTTGGATACAGCATTCGCACAGCTTGACAGAACCGGAGCGCTAAAAAAGAGATGTCTATTAGGGTGTGAGGCGAAATGTTCTCTCATTCCGTCCCAGATGCGTCTTAGACGCGCATTTCTAGGACTGGTCCTGTAGCACTGGTGACCATACCAGGCAGTGCTTCACTATTGCATTACCACAGACTAAAGTTTCATACAACCCTGCACTCGATATCAGTCTGTTCCTCGTAACTACGGATAACTCTACTTTCGAGCGTTAACGATTTGAGATAACACAAAATTTAGTCCAATTTTGTGTGATTCCCCCTGGAATCTTTTCTCATAAAGCTAACGCTCGAAAGTAGAGTTACCTATTAGCAGACTCTCTTACCTATTAAGCTTCTATACAGCATTTAACCGCGTGTCCGTTACCATGTCTACATGAACCCAAAGCACGGACTGTTCGTGGTTCTCCAGACAGTGCACACGGCGACTACAAATATCCGACCTGTTGATCAGGCACACCCTGGCCTTGGTACGACGTGTTGGCGGGTCGTGATATATGTCTCCGTGAGGAAAAACATTCGGATTGCTCTGCTCCAGTTTGCACGGCATTCAGGTAAAGTATGGGACCAGCGGTTCACCCGTTTCACCAGCTCTCAGTTTCGTTTCAGGTAATCATGTCAATCCATACTACCGAGCAGTTATTCAACTTTAGGGTAACTAGAGCTCTCATCTTCGCCGAGCACCCCTCTTGCTGAAATACCTAATCCTGCTTACAATTATTTTGTAGTTCAATCAATATACCAACTATGGGGTGTATAATGTCCTCGTCAACTTTGATACAGTTAAAAAAATTGTCCGTATTTTCATCATAATAGAGCTATACTAAATTGCATAGAAAAGTCCTGGCAGGGTACGTGGTTTCTGTATATGGATCCTGAGTCTGAATTAAATAAATTATTTATTACATGCTTCTTCGGTCATCTGAATAGATAATGTCACACTCACACCTACTCATATGACGGGCTAATAGTATTAGTGAGTCATAGTATTCCTAAAGACCTTATTACAGGCTTTTATTCAACTTACCATGTATGTATGTAATGTAGCTGAATTTAATTTAGTTGAGTATGGTTTCATATGAGTACGACATATTTTCATTGTCACATAAAATATTATCGACTCTTAGAGTGTACCCATAATACCAGAGGTAAAATTTTATGTTAGTAAAGTAAGTGGAATAATATCACTAAATCTTCCATTAATCGCGCCTCTTTATTTAATTGTGATAACAAAAAAAAAACTGAAATTTTTCAATATTCGTATCTTATCGCAAAGCTTCATGAAAATCGATCACAATTAGTATTAAAGATAAAAGTAATCGTGCATTTTTATCGGCAACCGCTTGCAAAATACAAAATTAATCCTGAGTCTTATCTGCAAGTAAATATATATTTCGAGGATGAGAGTCGATTTCGTTCTTCGTCGACGGTGAGCACGTTTTCAAGAAGAGTCAGAGTATGCAGTTTTCATTTCATTTTCATTTCATTTATTTAAACTTTTTGGTAGTCAAACTACACCAAGTTACGTCACAAAGATCCGCGGATTCGATCAACCCAGTAAAGAAGAACTCGCAAAGAAACTTCACGGGTTTACATAACATATTCCCATATGTCACATATAACATAGTCCCAGTTGTCACCTAAATTGGCTTTTACGGCAAACCGATCGACTGGCGTTTTTAAATGTGTGGAGAAATCGAAGAGCACGCGCAGTGGGCGTTAAGCGAACTAACATTTGCGAGTGCGAGTTCTATTTTACAGTTACTCTGCGTTGCCGTAAATACGTCGACGTTGCCGTTTCATATTCACTCCGCGATTTCATATAAATCGGAAGTCCGAGTTTAACTTAGACTGCTTGAAAAAGTAAAACTTGCATGGAGTTTGACGTATTTACATAACTTTGAAGTGGCGTAATCGCCAAATTAGGTGAGAACTCAAACTGACCACTCAGAGCGCACACTCGGCTCTCGAACGTCAATTGAGTTTGACAGTCTACCTGGCCGAACTACTGACTCAAGGAAAACTGACAGCTCGTTGGAATGCTCTCGGAACGATATGTCAAACATAGATTCTGTGATTAGATGGCGTTAATAACAGTAAATAGATTGGATTACTTTTTCATTCTGCGACACGGCCATTCTGATAAGAAGCGCGTTCTCGCGCGCCATTAATCTGGTGAACCAATCTTACGCGAAATACATACAGTCGTATTCAGAGAGCACCTGTCAAAATTTAGTATGAGATTAGCATCGGACTAACCACACAAAAACCGGTTTAGTCCGGCGGATTAAAGTTAGGCGGCCCACTCTGTATACACCTGCTAGATTCCAACACGTAACACAGATTTTCGCACAAAATGAATTCTCTTAAAATCCTGCATGCAGCGCGCAGTACCCAACGCAACCAGCGTACTCGCATGAAGTGCCAAGCTTCCAATACAATCTGCGTACTCGCTTGAAGTGCGGAGCTTCCAATGTATACAATCTGCGTACTCGCATGAAGTGCGGAGCTTCCAATGCAATCAGCCTACTCGCATGAAGTGCGAAGTTTCCAATATAATCTGCGTACTCGCTTGGAGTGCGGAGCTTCCAATACAATTTGCATACTCGCATGAAGTGCGGAACTTCCAATGCAATTAGCGTACTCGCATGAAGTGCGAAGCTTCCAATAAAATCTGCGTACTCGCTTGAAGTGCGGAGCTTCCAATACAATCTGCGTACTCGCATGAAGTGCTTACTTCCAATGCAACCAGCATACTCTCATAAAGCGTGGAGCTTCCGATGCAATCAGCGTACTTGCTTGCAGTGCGGAGCTTCCAATACAATCTGCGTACTCGCATGAAGTGCGGAGCTTCCAATGCAATCAGCGTACTCGCATGAAGCGCATTACACGCATTTAGAGGTCAAATCTTTAACATGGCTGAAGTGGCAGTATTTGGTCGACGCGTCAAAATTTACTACAAAGTATTCTTTGGTGGTATGACTGCTGGTTAACTTACTATAGCTATTACTATAACTTACTGTAGGGTATGAACAGGCTCCGGGACTGTATATATTGTGTGCAAAGTTGACTGTCTAGCTTCCGATAGTTTCTTGTTCACCTTGGACGGAAGACAGCGATCTGCAAACATTCTTACGCAGATTGACATGTTTGGGAACTAGAAATGTTCTCGAGTCTAAGGGCTGATTTTTAAATAATTTGTTAAAAGCCAGATAACTATTCGACGGATTTATTTACGCTTCAGCTTATCCATTCGATATAGTAAGTTCATATGTTTATTAGGAAAATTATAGTAAGATATTTAAAAGATATAATTCTCCGGCAATGACTATCCATCTTTTGACAAACGTGAATTTGTACTATCAGTCCGATAAGCACTATCTGAGGATTAGATCAATCATTTCCCAATTAGAAGATGTGTTCAAGACGCTTGAGTGGGACAACATGGGTATAAAAGTTAATGGAGATTTCCATTTCATTCGCCGAAGCGAAGGTGACTGAGGGAACCTTTTAATTCTGCGACATACGCATGCACGTCTTTTCAGCGTTTCAACGAACAAAATTCATTCCACCTTTTCACGTAGTTCATATCATCAATGTACGTAAAAGTATTGAAAAAGTTGTAGTATTTTAGAGCGAATATGTTTTGTAAAGATACAAGTACACAACTATATTTAGTTTAGTATAGTTTTAGTAGTAAGTACTAGTATTTAGTAGTAAATTACTAGTTTTAATTTGTTTGATTATTTTTTTATTTTTTATTTATTTAGTAATAAGGAATTCAACAGCGTTCTATAAAATCAGTTTTACAATGGTTCTTAGTCTAAGGATTGTGGCCAATAATAGGATTAAATTGATCAGTCTGGAATGTGATCTCGGACGTTGAGCATTTTTTTTAGCATTGTTGTGTATATAAATTAAAAAGATACATTAAAAAGGTGTGATAGGTGGGTTGTGATGTGTGTACGGGTGGGTGCATGTAAGGTGTGTGTGTGGGGTAGACGGTTGTGCGTAAGAATGGGGGGAGGGGGTATTTAAGTGTGCATGTGATGTGACCATAGGGGGTAAAAGAGTTAAGAGTGTATGTATTTCAATGAAGTATGTAATATATGTTTAACCACTAAAAAATAAATACACTAGTTATAATATGGCTCCCAGCAAAGTTTCTTGTTGGTTCGTCTTCGGCGCCTTAATCGAAAAGTATTTTAAATAGGCGAATCCAACAGTGGGACCTAATTAAGAAAAAATAAGCGAATACAATGTAATAATTCAATTTTACTTCTGCTTCTTCTTGAGAGTAAAAATATCGTTTACTTTATCTTCGTAAGATGTCGTGGCAATGTTCCTCTGGATATCATTCGCTCACTTGTCGAAGTGTCGCCGTGTGGACACAGATCTCCTGCCATTTATCTCTGCAACTTGACGAGATACGTTACGCATTATCGTCACTTCTCTTAAGGTAGGTATTTATTATGTTTATTGGTCTGCAGGTTTATGTACACTAAGGTAAGCCCAGGTGATACTATTCCTGCGCCAGAAATATTCTTCGACACCTACATTGTAATCAAATTTTGAAAAAAAAAAACACAATCGTTTGTGCCTGGACATTATTCGGAAGCAGGATTCGAATCTGTGTACCTTTGGATTAAGATATTGTTGGGATAGCTGAGCGGCAGAGCAGTGGACATGTAATCCAAAGTCCTGCTACCGAATGTCCAGACCAAAAAAATGCGTCGGCGGAAAGCAGTGGTTCCGTACCGCTCAGGGCCGGGAGGACTGGGGGAAAATTGGAGAGGCGTATGTCCAGCAGTGGATGCAAACACGCTGACTGACTGACAGATTCGGGAACTTCCAGCACGATGTCAAAAAGAATTACTATGGAAACTAGAAGACATCGATAGCATATTTAATACCACACCTACCGCAGCGATATTACCCCAAACATTGCATTCCCGCGTGCCTTACCAGAGCCTTCTGTTGAAATAAGAACGCCTGCATTGAACTGAATAAAAAAAGGAAATGTTTGTCAATATCCGATAAGAAATGAAGGGGTGCATTCCCTAGTATTCGAACAAGAGACTTTCTTACAACAGTCATTAACAGCTAGCCTATGCCACACTTAGGGTAAACAAGCGCAGCCGCTTATTTCTGCGACCCACTTAACTCGCGACTCACCAGTGGGTCGGAACCCATGGAGGTTTCACTAAAATATAAAAATCTTTATTTCAAAACATTTAGAAAATGTATTAGAACAACAACACATTTAACTGATTATTAAAATATATTCGTTTTATTTCATTCAACAGCCTAGACTTTATATCTTGTTAGTATTGCATATGAACCGAACCGAACCCGTGAGCTGCCGACTGGTGGATGGAAAAGTTTAAGGTAGGGATTAAAAAACTATAAAATAGTTTTCTATGCATGTTTATCCTACAACGTAATAACAGACACCTGACTGTCTCGGACTGTCAAATATTTGCAGCGCTCTCACGCTTCGATGTCATCTTGATTGACCTGTCCTCGAGTTATCGTGACAGGTTATCTTTAGTCAGCTACTCTGAGTAGATACAATGAAATAAGTTTTTACTTTAGTCACGCTTTATGAGGCGGATTCGATATTTATACAGGGTGTTAACTGGCTTATGGTCCAAACGTTAACCAGTTATTCCCGGGCATATTTGGAGCAAAAAAGGTTAATCACATTTTCTTGTACGACTTTAAAGAAATCATTCTCCTCATACATTTTTGTAAATACTTACACACAAAATGTATGGGGAGTACTTATACCAATATTTCGGTGAATGTAGTCGTGTAGGCCTATAGTTTATTTCAATTTATAAGTACTGGGCGTGTATTCTTGGCATTCAGTCATTGCGGATTCAGTAGAGTTAACAGTAATGTCAAAGTAAATTCTTCTTCTGTTAACTCTACTGAATCCGCAATGACTGAATGCCAAGAATACACGTCCAGCTCTCATTTTTATAGTCTAAAATGTTCATGCATAAACACACATTTTACATGAACTGCATTATAATGGATTATTTGGCGACTCAGGGCGTGTGTGCGTTAATATTGAAATTAAAACATAAATAGAAATAAAATGTTCTGATGTCAATAAAAAAATTACACTTCATGATCACCATAATAATAATTAACCATATTAAATATTATCATACCATTTAATAAATGTAAGTAAAACTAAACTCTGAAAAAAACTTTTTATTGTCGTTCTAATAACTCGAAATATACTATATCATGATGCACGTGAGGGCATTGGAATTCTTGGAATTGGAATTAATACTCGCTACCCGCTTGACAAATTCAGTGCAGGCTCGGTAGTGGCGAGACAACACAACGCGTCATTCAATCTAGACTTCGATTATTACTAGGTTTTTTAATTACATTACATTACCAATTGTTTTGAAAAGGTAATACTTTGTTGAATATGGCTTCAACATCAACACGTGGAAGCAGAAAGCTACTTCATAGTAGGAATAAGGAAGTGATACTTAATCTGTACAAGTATTCTGAAGCAAAAATTGAGAAAAATAAAAGTTCTACAGACACGCCGGCAAAAATGGTTTCAAGGTCGAGTGGTCAATTTCCGCTGTGCACAAACTCATAAAAGGAAGTAAACTTAACCAATCAGATGGAAAGCAAAGTTTTAACTCTCCAAGTAAAAAAGACTTCGACGATATACTAAAACATTGGATGATTTCGACCAGCAAGCCGTCAGAAGCATTGTTCATAATTTTCATATAACTGAAAAATAATTTCCAACCTTAAGAACGGCCCGTAAGCTATGCTCCCCATACAAACGTAGTTTACTAATCATTTGGAAACCGCTGTTCCAATTAAATTGATATTTAATATCTAATATCAGGTCTCATCTAGTATCTGGATTTTTCGAAAAAACTAAAACGTGCAGACACAGATATTTGTTACCTGATATAAGATAATAAATATCAATTTAATTGGAATAGCGGTTTCCAAATGATTAGTAAACTACGTTTGTATGGGGAGCATAGCTTACGGGCCATTCTTAAGGTGGCCCAACCCGGCGGGACTAACTCATTCGCAGGCATGGTACAAAACCATGCTGTTGCGCTCTGGGACCTTCTCTGTTTCAAAGAATAAGACAGGCTCCGTGATGAGGAAGATGCAACATGTCCACAAAAAAGACAACGTGCATAGTGTATGATTTGGTAAGATTTACGAAATGTTTTATTACAAAACGACTTATAGCTAAAAGTAAGCCACGACCGCTGTAGTCAAAATTCTAACAAAAATCAAATAGATTATAAATCTTGATTAAATAACCTATGTCTGATAACTAATCTTGTTAAGATGTTCTAACTTTATAATTGCGTAATCCACCTCCAAAGTTATTGTTTAAAACGCGCGAAAAAATCGAACTTTCGGACCTTATTACTTAGAAACCAAACACAATTTTACAATGCCAGCGGTCATAAGACATCTAGTTCGATCAAATAAGCAAAATTTGGGATCTTTGACAATAAATATGGACGTGATCTTCTTTCCCCTTTTGTATGGGGAGTTGAGCGGGTCGGGCCACCTTAAGGAAGATAAACTAAAAGTTAAAACAAGACATCGGCTACACAGCAAGCATTTCCACGCTTCGTGAACGTATTAGATCAGTGGGTTTTAGGTGGAAGAAAATCGGAAAATAATAGGAAACTTCTCATATAGAGACACAATATACGCTTTATGCGCATAGATTTTCTAACCAAAATATCCAGATATCGCATGGAAGGTCGGCCTATAGTTTTTACCGACGAAAGTTTTATTCAAACATCACATACATCATCTAAGGCATGGTCGGATGGTACTAGTTCAGGACTAAAACGACAAGTTTCGAACGAAAATCGTCTAATCATCGTTCATGCCGGTGGCAAAGACGGCTTCGTCCCAAATGCTCTATTAATGTTTAAAGCCAACCAGAAAACTGGTGATTACCACAATCAAATTAATTAGTATTGCAGTATCACTGGAAAAAATATATATAATAATAATACAATGACCAACCTGACGAAGTTTCTTGTCGGCTCTTCTTCGCCAGAAGTAATCGAACCGACAGGACAAAAAATGACGAATCCGAGTGTGTAATATACATCTAATGGAGGAAATAAAGAAACTGAAACTGAAACTAATTATGATAACTATGAAAAATGGTTAAGGACCCAACTAATACCAAATTTGAAGCCTAATACTGTTATTGTAGTTGATAATGCATCTTATCACAATAAAATAAAGAATCCGGCACCAACGTCAAATTCACGCAAACAGGAAATGATAGACTGGCTTACCCATCATAATATACCTCATGGTTCATCGATGTTAAAGCCCACCCTATACGAGGTTATACTCCAGAATAAAGGTAGATACGTGGAATATAAAATTGATGATATGTTAAAAACACATGGTCATACAGTTCTACGACTACCCAGAACTCAATCCCATCGAAAACATATGGGGTGTAATCAAAGATTATTTGGGGAAAAAAAATGTTGCTATGAACATGCGAAGTGTTATACCATTAGCAAAAGAAAAACATATGCAATTACAGCAGAAGAATGGAAAAATGGAAAAATGGCAGAAAAAGAAGAAGATAAATATAAGTACCACGAGGGAAATTTGGACAATTTTACAGAACGATTTTTAATAAACATAGAAGAAAGCGACATAGAAGATATTGGGGATATCGTGTCGGGCTAAAGATAGACAATATACACGGTTAGTAATAGAACAAGAAATTAAAATTAAATTAAATAGAAAATTTAATTAAATTTATCAGAGGCTGCCATTGTCCCTAACACACTAATGGCATTACCTCTTTGATTTTTTACTCTTATGCGGCGAATAAAGAATGTCTTGGAGCGTGAATCGCTAAATTTCGGGCTTGGAATCGATCGAAAGTGATTCAAAATAGATAACAAGTTTTATATCTGTCTGCATGTGTCGCATTACCACACTCACAGAAATATTGCAAAAAATATTTCACTACACATTTAACTATACAAGGACCGTTATTACTATTGTGCGAGGACAGTAACTTTTACTGTCCAAGGACCGTTACGTTTAATGTTTATTACAGTACATGTAACCATGCAAGAGCCGTTACTACTACTGTGCGAGGATAGTAACTATTACTGTGCTAGGACCCTTACTACTAATATGCGAAGACAGTAACTATTAATGTGTTAGGTCAATGCCTGTTACTGTTCGAGCACAGTACTTATTACTGTGAGAGCCTTGGATCTATCAGATTAGTGCTAGCTTTGAATTCTGTAAATTGTAGTAAATTTAGTAATGAAACTGATTTCCCGATACAATTTCTTACATATTTGTTTGTAAAATTATAGCAGTTAATGGAAATGTTCTTAAATATGACATAACGAAGTGCAAAAACCTTATCCTCATGTACATTTTTAAGAAGATTGATCAAATTTAAAATATGGTTGTGCGCAATCTTACTTCTGTCGTGGAAGTTAAATCAAGAGTTCATAAAACTGTTGCTTTCTCTTTGGTCCAAGTTAGGTTTGTTTTGTATCTATGCGACGTGGCCGTACCATTGCATTAGATTAAAAATGGTCGAAACGGCAAAATTGTCCGTTTTTTCCATCCAGTCTAATGTTATTTCTTCAAATAACTAATAAATTTGATAATTTTAAGTATTTATTGAATGGACCGTTACTGTCCGTTAATCGTTACCGTTATCTACCGTTATTTTATTAATTTGAGTTTTAGCGACATCTACATTTGTAGCATTGTAATCAGATTTTAAAAATAATCTGAAAAAGTTTTGGCCGTGACATCACAAGTTCGAATTCTGCTTCTGACGAATGTCATGACCAAATTCTTTTAGATTATTTTCATACTAATAAAACTCATATTAATAATAAAATTGACTTCAGAAAACTTTAATTTTTTATATCATATTTTTATTTAATCGAAAACAATATTTCATAACAAAAATTAAAATAACTATAACTAAACTAAATTAAAATATTCCTCGGCCACGTCTTTTTTGAATGTTCCTAGAACACTAGCGGCGTTTCCGCGCTGAATAGCCAGACTAATTTTTTTGTAAAAGTAGGCCCCCGATTGTGGGACCCCGGTTTCCTCCCTTAATTTGACACAAAGTCTCTCCGAGAAAGCCTTTGCGTCTGCGCTCCACGGCCCGAACGTTTCTACCGCAAACGCGACAAATTCAAAGTCCTTTAAAAGGTCTTTGTATTTGCCGCGCTTAAGGTTCTCCGCCCTGGCCGCGGCGGCACCAGCTGTTCTCGAAGAAGCTAGTACATGACTCTGTGCCAAAGTGTCGACGCAAGTCGCGTCCCACAACAGAGACCTACCTTTAATCCAGGGCACAAGACTCATTCCATCTGGGCGTTTGCCATCTTGGCGGGAAACGCCGTTAGGCTCTAGAACAGATGGAACATGGACGGTGTTTAATCCAGACTTTATGATGGCGTTGAGTGCGCTATGTCTAGAAAATCTTCCTACACTTTTACAACATGAAAGGCCATGGTGACCATTTCTTTCCACTTGGGTACCACATACACATAAGTGTGGTTCACAGATATTTGAACCTAAACGTAGTGCCACTGCAATTCTGGTCGTATTTGCATCGAGCAATGTTCCTAAATGGCAAGACAGGTATGCTTGTAGCCAAGCCCCAGATTCATTTTCAGAGACCGCAAGAATACGTGCACGGTCGCTTGTGGAACAATTTTCTAAAAGGTTATTATGAGTTAGTTTAACCAAAGGCGTATCCCATTTTGATTGTTTCTTAGCCGAAGATAGACACGGTTCTTCTTCCGTTAGACAGATTGACTTCCATGAAGTAATAGCTTCTTCTAGGCACGTGACCTCAAATTCACTAAGTGAAGGGTTGAGAATAGAACCAATGAGATCATACGTGCTTTTAACCGAAGAAATAAATGCAGGAAGGCAAACGTCTTCGACTCTTCTTATTCCAATACCGCCAAACTTGACAGGAAGCGTTGCCTGAATCCAGGAGGAATCCAATAACTTTGTATTTAACATTTTCTCCAGTTGCATTCTCATATTATTATCAATAACATTTATTAAGTCTTTTTCTTTCCAAATCGGACAACAACGAAGGAAGTAAGTTAATTTTGGCATATACAGGCAATGGCGTAAAAGATGCAGACCCATATGAGTATTGACATTTTCTAATCGGTCGCAGTATTCACTAATTATTTCAGATTTCTTGATAATTAATGGTTGGACTGCTTCGTCTGTTACCGGCGCTCCCAAGAGAAAAAAGTTATCATTACTTAGGATCTTGATTCCTGGAGCTACTTTGTCGAAAGTGTCCGTAATATGTTTTTGTTCCTCACCTGATTTCATTGTATAAATTTCACATTTAGAAAAGTTTAGTGCTAAACCAATTTCTTTAAATTCTTTAATTATAAGTTTGAGATCCTCCAAAACTGTATCAGATTTACCACCCATGGTTCCATCGTCGAGATACCAAATATTAAATTCAGATGATAGAGTTTCAATGATGTCCTGTATTGCTAGACTAAATATAGCGGGCCCGAGAGGATCTCCTTGTTGACACCCAACACAAGATGCGATCGGGTAATGTTGGTTGTAAATAAGATGCGAAGGTTCGGCGTAACACTGCCAGAGGTACGGGTAAATTTCGAGGATATGGCTTTTAATTGCTTTGAGCATCGAATCCCTCTCCAGGCTATTAAATGCGTTCTTGACATCAATTTTTAAAATCACTTCCGCTTCTTTTCTTTCTGCTAGGTAAGTACGAGCTGAGTGCACAGCGGCTTCACAACCTCCTTTTGTGGCAAACCCGACTTGTTTTGGTCGAAATTTCATACCTAGCATTGAATAAAGGCTATTACATGCCAATTTTGATACCAAACGCCGAAATGTGCACCCAATAGCGATTGGCCGAATGCCACCATCTTTTTTGTTCAGAGCGATAAGGCTTGCACCGTAAATAATTGGTAAAAATGTAGAAACAACTTTTCCGGAAAGCAAAAAATTGCAGAGATTTGTCAATTCCTTTAAGAGCTCCATGCCAATAGTGCCATTTGCGGAGGAAATCAGATCTTTTAAGTGCTGAGGTCTTAGTCCATCAAGTCCTCCAGCAGAGCCATTTGGGAAAGACTTTATCGCATTTAGCGTATTTTTATCTGATACTTTTAAAAAAACGTCGTCGTCAGAAGGTGGATCTGGTAGGTTTAATGGTCGTGATGGTAATGGATGCTTTTTTTTCAAAGAATTGTACGTTTCAGATGAATCAGTAGCGATTATGTCATCAGACGATAGGAGGCGAACAGCACCTCGTATGTCGCCATCGGATATTTTATTTTCAACGCATTTGTACAGTGAAGTTTTCATTCGCTTTTGAGAGTTGGTCAATGGCGGCACATTTCCATAATTTTTTATTTTATTCTTAATTTGGGTGGTTAGTGACTGCTTCGATTTTTTTATTACATCTACGTTTAAAATTGTGTAGGAAAATATGAAGAGCTCTTTCCATGATTCCAACGTGTTATTTAATAACTTCTTTTAATTTTGAGGCTACGGCAAACCTGGCTCCTCGTGGGATTCTCCTTAGAACGGGTATATTTGACTTAAAGTTGCATAAAGTGTCCAGAAAAATTTTGATTTCCTCACTTTGTGTAGGCTGTACCGGTTGGCTTGGATTGACATAGTTTGTTGGGCCTGAGATCGATGCATGATTGCGATGCTGTTTTCCTTTATGTATATTTAGTCCCCTTGGTCCTTTGTACAGCTTATTGTCATCACAATGAGGGCATTGGACGAGTAAACTACTACTACTGTTCTGCTGGGCTAGAATTGAATTTTGAGAGGTTGTCTGAACATCAAATGTAGGTGCAAAACTTGAACTATTGCTTAACATCACTTATCTTGCAAAATCTTGTAGAAAAATACATTATTTACTTAAAATGAACTATTAATAGAGTAGAAAACGTTGTTAAATTGAGAAAATCAATAAAATAATACTTTGAAAATAAAGCTGTGAAAAAATGAACTGACAGCTTTGACAGCTTTTTCCTTTTTCCTTTAATGAAAGTATGTAACGAAAGCATTTATCCGGCCTCTTTCCTAGCTTAGCGTAACAAACAAGGACTCTAACTGTACGATATATGTTATAGCAGTAAGTACACATATATTGGATGACTCCCCAGAGTACGTTCACGTAAAATGTAGCGGCTGGCGTTATTACTCGCACCGCCGAACGTAGATAAGAGGCGCCTTATCAGGCCATCACTCTTATCAAGTCCTACGAGCGTATTCCAGCGCACCTACCTCTTACTTGTTTTCCCGAATCTACCTCGTATGCTTATGTTCATATCGATTATTACCTACCTACCTGTTAAATGGAGCAGGGCCTTTTGAGAGATTCGATTTGTGCTGTCGAAAGATTAAAAGGCAAAGTAAATTACACAATGTCTTCTTTGCAATAAAACAATTTTGTCGAAAAAATAACGCACGTGCTGTGTTAAATCGGGTAAGTAAAAATAATATAGAGGCGGCAATGGGACTCGTCCTTCGTGGTTTGGAATTTCACGTAAAACTGCCCAACCTCTCTTGACTTACTAGATGGTAGGGTTTTGAATGAACGATGGTCGACGCGGCAATGAAAATTGTCCATGTTTTCTATCCAGTATGGAAGTTCGTGGTATGGCACCTAGTTACCATGAGGTGTGTTGGACTGATTTTACAGTAGGTTTGGTAATATCCATCCATGTCCGGTCACATAAAAAACCTAGCGGATAACTACATGAAAATAGAATGTACATGTATTATCATAGGGATACACATTTATGGTATTGTTTGAATAATCCATGGTAGAGGCTGTGTTTCAGGCTTTCTTGTTGTGGCTTACGGAATTTAATTAAAATACGGAAAACAACATTTTATTGTTTCTTCGACTTCTTCGTTCACAGTTACAATATATTTACTGGTTCCGAGCCATGAAGTTTCCGGTATTCTAAACAAAACTCTAATTTAAGACTCACATAATAATCATGCTTTCCGTATTGATTCCGCCATCTCCGAAGACGGCGTTGCGGAAGACACGAGTTGCAACCTCAGATGAAAAAGGAACCTCCTTCCTTTTCATATAAGGTTACAACAGTCTAGGCCAGGATAATCGAGCATTTTTTTCCGAAGAGGAGTTGATATAGTGCCATACGGTATGGTCATTATAAGTAAGTAATTATTTATCTTCTAAGCCATATCACACAGCTAAGTAGCTGCAGATTCCACTAAAATAAATAGCTCAAGATAAGCATTGTAATAAATAGGTAATCACACATGAAGCTCTACATATGATTACATGTATGTAGCTTGATTTCATGGTGTATTTTCACGAAGACGTCTATTAGCTCGGATAGTTGCTTCAATTAGGCCACAGATCTCCGACATTTCAGCACTATAATGTACTTGAAGCAGCTCATATTTGCCGAGCAGCCATTAAGTTCTTACAGCAGATTAGAGCCATACTTGCGAGCACATTACACAATACTGTTTAAATTGTCGACGCTATATTTTTCTACCACTCACGGCTCCTCCCATGTTTGCGTTCAAATGCCAGCTCAAAATAACTATTCAAATAAAAACCGGAGCGTGTCATGTTTGCGATGAGATTTCCGCAACAGTTTGAGAACCGTAATTAATATTGTCTCCTTATGAGAGTATGGAGAGTAAAACGGACGAAAAAGAGAGATGAATTGTCATTTTGTATTTATGTCATAGAAATGTGAGTTAATTGTTGATTGATATGATGAACATATTATCCTGAAAAACCTGAAAATTAATCATTATCTTAAAAAGTTTGCGTCTGTCAACCACCGTACTTGAATTAACTAATTTATTAAAGAATCAAAATTGAGGTAAAGTCCGCTGTGCACGAATTTCTCCAATGACTGTTCTTTAGATCCCACACACACTTTTGCTGGTGACGCTGGTGATTAAATCTTACACAATACTGCGGCACCTGGCGCCTGGATAATGGATAACAGAAAGCCAGTAGTCCGGTTCGACGCCTTGTTGCTACCGCCCCTTTGTAAAGATTCTGCGAACAAGGATTTTCCTGTTTAGAAAGTCGAGTTTCTTTTGTCAAATGGTATGAAGCCGTAAACATTTTGAAGAATATAAGCTTCAACGGAAAGTAAATTAAGTTAAATTATTTTCACTGATAGAACCATTTACATTAAGGCCCTGGTACTAGCCAAATCCCAAAGTTAGACGAGGCACCCCAAGTTAACTAAGTCTGACGATTATAAGTGTCATTCTTACAATATATGATTCCTTGTCTAGGAATCGACCTATTTTCGTTAATGTATGTTTCCTTTTTCTATACAAAATACATTGCGGAAACGGTGTCCATTTCCGAACTTTTTTGACTAAATGTAGAAATCTAAAAGCAAAGGGAATTTTTTGTTTATGCATATATGCTGTTTTCGCTTATATCTAGAAATCGACAGATTTCCAATGAGAAAAATCAACTTTTTTATTTTTATTATTATTTAAATAAATGATGGAATAAAAAATTATTAACAATCCATTATCAGTCTGGAGTTCTATTTGGATTTGCTGAAGAGTTTCACTACATATTATTACATTTGTTAAAAAGTGCATTTGTATGGCGCGAGTAGTTGGCTAGTCCTAGCGCCTTAAATAAGGCATCGCCCTCGAGGATGACACTGAAAAAGGTACATACGTGAATTATGACAGTTAAAAGAGGTATTTCTAAAAAGGAAATCATCTAATTGGGCCTTTAGATTGATTTTGTTTTGAAACATAAATACGATACAGGTTAAGTTAGGAGAGTGTGTAGCAATATTCGCTGCTATATTTTATGAAGCACACGAACCCATCAGCGGGAATTGTAAGAGGTAGATACTGCGGATCAGCTGCTCATCCTTTAGGATTTTCCTGCAAACCGAACATAAAATAGAGTAAGAAGCGAAATATCTCAGATATCTGGCCGAGATTGAAGTAGGCTACTTCGATTTTATGAATTTGTTTTTGTTAATAATAGGAATAGTGTTAATAGGTAAATGTACTTTATCTTTATAGCAAGTACGTCGCTTATTCCAAGGTATGTGACATGTATGTATGAATAATCGACCATGAAGCAAGGACTCATTAATTAAAAAAAGATCCCTGAAAAGAAGTACTTTACGAAAACTCGAACAGATCCTGGGAAAAGTTTTCGGGTGTTGTCTCCAGAACCTCGTCGAGTTTTACAGCTGCGACCTTCCAGGGTATAATTCTGCGTATAGATGATCGCATAGGCATTCTCGGTGTAGACCTGATGCATGACCTGCAGGCCTATTCCTGGTATTCAGTAATCATGAATCCTGAGCCTAGAAAACCGCTTTTAAAGCCGTTTACAAAGCGATTTTCACGACGGAAAACCTTGATTAATAAAAAAAACAAAGCTCCGGAATATTTTGGTCAAGAAAATCGCTTTGAAAACTGCTATGAAGACGGTTTCATAGACTCAGGATTCCTGATAATGATTACAAAATTCCAGGAATAGGCCTGCTGAACTCAGACACCATGTCGCCATTATGCCAAGCTTGCCTTAAAAAACTGGGAAAAAAAAATTGCTCCTCCAAAGGGTACAGATAAGATCTTGCGTGCAGTTCGGGTATGTAGGTCGATTCAGCGAAGTACATGGTTTAATCCTTGATTTTAGTTCAGCGCCGAACCGAGAATCTTATCAGCGACCCCGAGGTATCCCAGAATGTAAAGTTCCTCCCCCTTCGAAGAGATGTATTTCTGAACGGAGGAATGATAGTCTCTCTCTCGGTATTGTATTGTCTCTACCATGGAAAATTATCTTCGAGGCTGCATAACGCCATCTCACCGCCATCACCAACACTTATCGTGAAACGGGCAGGGAATCCCAGTACCAATCGGTCAACAGTCTCAAAATAAGAACCAACCGATGCTCTAAATTAATTATCTATTGGGTCGGTAGACTGTGGAATGCACCCTGCTGGGGTATTCACCCCAAATTATAACCTGGCATTATTCACACGCGGTGTGAGAACCCACCTGGCAGGCCGACATGGTTCTCGCAGCTCCCGTGATGTATATAGAACATTAAGAAAAGCACATATACACATTAAGAAAAGCACCTTCAGATATTATTAAAGAAATCTTAAGACATCTTGAATAGCAACATAATGAAATTAGATTAGGACATTCTTTTGTTATGTAAACTTTCCCAAGAAAATCCATTCGTTTCCATCTTTCGCCAGCCGTGTCCATTCCTCGCTAACACTGCAAATTCGTCAGTCTGCTTTGAACCCGTTAGCCATGGGTATTATGTGGTCACTCTGGCGCTCCAATGATCGGTATTCATCATTACGAACGTGCACTCAATTATGTAATTCCATCATCTCATTTTCAATTCGGAAAAGTTTTAGCTACTGTGAAATGGCGTGTGGTCATTTTCTTAAATGGACGATGTGATATCGGAACATCTTTATACTGTCTTCTAAATCGAAGGGAGAGACGTGAAGGGAGAGGTTATCTACGACTCCTACTACATATAGGACTATTAATAGAACCTGCTGTTTTTCTTTTGGCCGTAGAGGCTTAATTTATCAATCGAGTAGGTAGCAACACGCCTTAGTAGGTAAAATCAGTCACTTACTCCTAAAGTATTAAGGTAGTAACATGTCCAGAGATGTATATGCACTTTTGAAATAACGTAAATGGTGATGTGAAAGTTCAAAATAATAAACAAATCTGTATCTGAGAGATTGCAGAAAATACCGCGTGGCGAGCGACTCACAACAATTAGATATCTAATGTAAACGAGCGGGTGCGACGACCTGAGATACTGTATCGCTATTTTCAAGATATGCAAATTGTTATCTCACTTATCTAAACCACTAGTTAATTTTTTCTTAACCGGACGATAATTCATATCTAACTATTATGATTTTGACGTAACGATAAGGGAAGATACACTTTTATCTTGATTCCAGATTAATCTGCAAGAGATAATTGTCACCGGACAGATAGTGGCTTTATCTTCAGAGTAAATATTTTGATGCACATAGAAAGAAAGAAATCTCACATTAGCTAAAATCACAGTTACCGATACGTATTTTATAAAGGTTATAAACAAATAATTTAACAAGTTAAATGGACAGAATTAAATTATTATGTTAAGAATCTGATTCGATTGTATTATCTGAAGAAACTAATACAAATGAATGCTACGAGACCGCTACGCTTTTCGGAACTACGCTACGACTTTTCGTAGCACTTAGGTCCCGAGTCCATCTAAAGTTACTTAAAGCAAGGAGCTGCCTCGCAGATTCAATCGGAAATCAAATTGAATATTCCAATGAAAAATAGACCAAAACATATTAAAATGGTCAACGATTTTTGTTAAGCTCAGCGGTAGGTGCTTATCATCAAAATATATTTATATTAAAATAGGTTATATGAAGTTGTGCAGCATGCTTGTAAATTGGAGCAAATATTTGTGCGGTCGGGCCCGCTGCGACCCAGCGGCGGCGTCGGAGGGGGCGCGCGGGGTGGAAGCGGGCGGGTGGGAATGCACACACGACGCCTCCTTATCTCGAAGCGCGACAGGGGTTACATTCAGCTAGCTGCAGTTGAACGGTTACTAAAACTAGATATACACCAGAGAATAAAAAATACATTTCGAAAAGGCAATTTGTTACCACCAGAAATATTTGAGGCCTTCTTCTGTTACATATGCTACGGATACAAAAAACATATTTTGTTATATGACGATATTACCCATTTCTGAAGCAGTCCCCGTTTTAAGTAAGTAATATATTGGTCAGAAAGCTGAACACAGCGTGCGCCAAGCCAGCAGCCTGCGCGGCAGCCTGCAACTCAGCTGCATCTACTCCGAACTAAGCTACTCCCAAGCAGCTAACTCCGTCGCTATCTACATCAAACTGTGATATGATAATAATTTTATCCTCGATATCATTGTAATTATCAGATAGGACCGTGTACTCTACAGATTTGATTATGAGAACTATCTTCGGCGGTATGTTTGCTTGACTTTTTCATTATGCTGATACTGCTGCGTCCTCTGTTAAGATACACTATCAGGAGTACAGTTAACGTATCTTTCCGGGATTTTTAAACAGCTGCGATACGGATATCAGCAGTATTATCGTGGAGCACGACTCGGGCGCAGGCCACTATGGGGATGTTCTGTGCCGGCGGGATGTGCGCACCGGCCTGCCGCCCGCGCTGCGCTGCCCCGCAAGTGTTATGTGGTTCGCGTTCGGTGAATACTCAAGCAAAGTGTCAACGCAGTGGCTAATAGAGGTCGTTTCAATGAAAGTGCATGACGAATCGAGGATATGTGTGGATACGTCACCCCCTTAGTGCTAGATGGATATTGCCTAACCGAAGAAACTGCGCGTGAGTCATGGAGTGTGCGCAATTCGAGGCTGTCTTTATTGCTCTGCGATCGATACCGGGCGGGGCGATCCGCCTTTGTGATTCAATTATTATCAGTTGATTTTTTAACGTATGAATGTACATTTTCTGCGGAAAGCGAATAACGGTGCGGCGTCGACGCGCGGTGAGTGGTGGCGCGCGGTGACGCAAGCGCTCGCGCCGCCTACTCAAGATGGCGGCGGCCGATAAGGGGCGGCCATCTTGTTTCAGGAAAGTCTAGTGCGCAACACGTTCTAGCGCGTGTGAAGGTGAGTTTGTGTGCGTCAATTGACGTGCGTAGAAGTAGGTCGCTTTTCGTTTATTGAGCTTTTGTAACTGTGTAAATTAAGAATCAGGAGGTTCATAAATAATTTACCTACAATATAAATGAGAATAAAATTAAATAATTTATGAAATTTAATATATCCTGACAATGAACTGGAAATGTATACAAATTAAACAATCAAATAAATAAAAACCATATCGTCACAATTTGGACAACTTTCAATTGGTTTACGAAAAATATAAAATATTTTCTTAAAACATTTCCAAGGGGATCACTTGGATGCTTAAAAATAAAGTACTTAGTCAGGAAACCTATTTCCCCGTACGCAGCTAGCATGGTATTCAGCGTCGGATTTCGACCTAGGCTGAGACCTCCGGCAGTGGCCGACTTAGGGCCGAGTGCACGAAAGAACAAAAAATCAAAATCAACGTCAAAGTATGTTCAAATACGTCACTTCGTGTGGACAGTATGGAAGGAACTCTATGCGGTTCACTAAAAGTGACGTATTTGAACATTGATTAACTCAGCCGTTTCTTCGTGCAACCGGGGCTTAGTGTCCAATCTAGCAATCCTCACCACTGCAATCGTCGATCTCCGTTACTGCAATGGCACACATGAGAGCGTCGCGTAACAACCGCGACCGAACGTTGTTGATGCTTTTTTATTTTTTTACCGCACGGAGGGTGGAAAACATGGGGTAGGTGAAATGCTTTATGCATCCCTGAAAATGAGGAAATAGGGTATGAGGAACTGGAGTGCCGAAGGCGACAACTATATACCCACTAAGATACCACTAACCTGCCCGAAGTAGGAACCTCGGAGATTGACATTCCGCTTGTCAAATGAAGGTGTTCTGCTGCATTTGCAAAGACCACACTAGCGTAGGAGAAGATGGGATGGAAGAAGATTTTTAAATTGTCACCTTATTTCCAAGGGACATTTACTAACGTGAAGTAGAGATGGCCTAGCGCAACCGTTGACTTTGTGGGTCGCGACTTTTTTCACCTTGAGCTCATCTTCGATCGTGATTTTTTTTATGCAACCTGACATGGATGGCTAATACCACACAACTACTTTTATGATATTAGCCCAATACACCACATTCCCGAAGGAATTTGGTGCCATGCCAGGACCTTCCCTTTATGAGCACGGCTACATTGAACTGGATGGAAAACACGGACAATTTGTAATTGCCGCTTCGACCATCTTTTCATCCAATGCGATGGTACCAACCCGGGCGGGCTTAAACCCTACCACCTAGTAGGGGAAGGGGACCTACAGTTTTATATGGATTCCGAACCATGGAGCAGCTCGCATTCGTGACGAAGTGCACTTATCGAACTCGGAAAGAGAAAGACAGTGGTGCATGTCGGTATTGAACGCAGGCCTCTGGTAGGCTAGGCCAGTCCCCGCGCCACTAGGCTACGAGCCGCTCGAATGTTAATTTCTCGAGTCGCGAACCCGCCTCGTGGCGATTCTGAGAGCCGCCTACTGTCGGAGTCTGAATCGTTCTATTAGAGGCAGACTCGGAGGCCTGGGGCTTGGGTTCTGGTGCCGAGGCGCTGTTAGCTGGCGCCCCCGACCTGGTGAGAGGCGGCCTGCCTCCCACCAACTCTCTGGGAGATCGCTGCTTTCACGTCTTCATCTCTGTGGAGCGCCTGCTAGCTCATGTGCCGTAGGATGACATAATAGAGTTATGGTCGCTCTTTTACTAACTTAAACTGTGCGGTCACCGTTGCTTCACAAATACTTATCCAAAAAAGGTTGTTTTAACCAAATATAGGAATTGCGCTCTGAATGCCGTTATGTACACCAGCTCGCCAGAACGATCGTTTTCAGCGATAAAGAGGCTAAAGATTTTTTTTCAATCTACTATAGAAAGAAACAGGCTATTTTTTTCTGGTTTTATCTAATAAATCTAGAAAAAATGCAGACTATAAGCAATGATGATGTCATCCGTTATTTTGTCAACGAAATTTCGCCTCATGATTCTATAAAGTTTATAACATCATTCGGGGCGAGCATATTATATGCCGCGTTTACATAACTCAAGTGAGATTCATAGCACAGTCTGCATTTTACTGTATTTTTAGTTACTCATTTAATTCGTTACTATTTATATTATATATATTTATATTACATGATATTTTCTGTACGGCGCATTTTTAACCGACTTCAAAAAAGGAGGAGGTTCTCAATTCGGCTGTATTTTTTTTAAATTTGTCACCTCAGAACTTTTGACTGGGTGGACCGATTGTAATAGTTATTTTTTTTATTTTAAAGCTGGTACTTTCCGTGTGGTCTAATTTCAATTTGGTTTAGTTTTGACGATAGAATCTATGAGAAAACCATATAAGTTTTAAATTTCCATTAGGCACGTGAGCGATAAATGAACTAATATGAGCAGCACGTTTAGTAGGTCTTCCCATATTTAGAAAAATTAGTTAGTGTACTAAAAAAACCGTTGTCAATAAAAAATATTAAAATTTTAATTAAAAAAAACCGAGTTTAAAGAAAAACTATTCCTAAACCAATTAGAATGCCCTAAAAAGGAAAAAATAAATTGCACTTATTGTAGTTAAAATTATTGTTATTTTTGGAGGCGGTATCAGTCAAGGTAGCCAAGGTTCTCTTGACTGGCGCGGCGCGTGCCCGACGACATTTTTTGACAGCTCCGCTCCCGCCGTGGCCCCACTCCCGCCTTTCGCTTCTCACTACTGACACCGACTCCAATAATAATACTAATTTTAACTACAATAATTGCAATTATTTTTTTATTTATTAGTGCATTTTAATTGGTTTGGAAATACTTTTTCAGACGGTTTTTTTTTTGTTTATTTGCTAAATTTCCAAAATCGTTTCTAGATGGGGGGACCCCAAATGTCTAGTGCCTGGGGCCCTGGGTCTTTAAGTCCGCCGCTGGTGGTATTGCACCTGCAAGTGTGTTTTATTGCCTGATTCGCGAGTTTCTGTTTTCACTCCTTCAATCTACAAAGCCCAAATGCATACAATGTCCACATCTATACTATACTAATACTAATATAATAAAGCTGAAGAGTTTGTTTGTTTTTTTGTTTGAACGCCCTAATCTCTGGAACTACCAGTCAGGTTTGAAAACATATTTTTACATTCGATAGCCTAATTCTTAAGGAAGGCTTGAAGCTATTGAACATCACGTAACGACCCTTAGGAGCCGTGCAAAAAGAAAAATAGTCAGATACGAAATGATAGCGCGGCGAGGGCCGAGACGGCGGCGGTGGCCACCCGACGAGGACCGAGTATTGCCGAGAAGAGCCGAAGGTACCACGCGCGAGCGCGCGAAGCGGCTACCAGCGCTGCCGATTACCACAATTGCCCAAAAACGTTCTTAGGATTCCCGGAATTCCGTAAAAATCCGGAATAGGAACGAAATTTTCAATTCGAATGAGCAAAATAAAAGTTCGTGCAGTCGACGGCCGTCCGAACAACTTTCGGGAGAAGATGAAATCCAAAGTCCCCGATTGCTTCAAGCGATCGGCAATGCTGCCCGCGCCCCTCGCCGGTCGGCTTCCCGCGATTGCTAACGATAGACGCGGTTGCAGAGATCATCACTCCGTGGTCGTGTGGTACACGGATTAGTATGAGGTTTTTTACGTAAATTGTTTGTATTGTTTCTACCAACCCGCGCGGTATGCTAACTTAGCAATTAGCCGTGTCCTAGCTACACACATTAGTTTAGGCTTTTAAGAACGGCCCGTAAGCTATGCTCCCCATACAAACGTAGTTTACTTATCATTCAAAAACCGCTGTTCCAATTAAATTGATATTTAATATGTAAAATCAGGGAACCAATATCTGTGTCTGCATGCTTTTGTTTTTTTGAAAAATCCAAACCGAATCAGAAGAAAGCAAAACAAAATCTTCATACTAATTATGTTTTCTCTGTGGTTTGACTCAGGATACATTTATCGAAAAAGCAAAGGCATGCAGACACAGATATTTGTTGCCAGATTTGTGATACCAAATATCAAGTAAATTGCTACAGTGGTTTTCAAATGATTAGTAAACTACGTTTGTATGGGAGGCGAAATTTTCTGATGCTTACGGGGGCACCTTAAGGTTGATTGTTTAAAGGCGTATTGTTAAGATATTACGGTTTCAGTTGAACGGTTTCTTATTTTTTGTTTGTTAGATTAGTACTAAGCCAAGCGCGGTATTTTGAACTTTCAACGGGGGATACGAAAACCATGCCGGCCGGCCAGGTGCTCCTTCACCCCATGTTTGAACGACCCCGGGGGACTTTGGGGGAAATATATCGGTATGGAGTCGATTCCATGGATTACCGACCCTATAGAAAAAATATATAGAGGATCGGTGGGTTCTTATTTTGGGAATGTCGACAGTGAATGGGTGCATACCCTGCCTGTTCCGCGTTGTGCGGTGGTAGAAATGGGACGGAGGGACAGCGTTGTGCAGCTCCGAAGGGCACTATCCATGATAAAGACGATAGAATACATCGAGAGAACCTACATCCCTTCGGAGTTGAAGGGTCTCTAAATTTAGGGATACCTTGGGATCGTCGACAAGACGCACGGCCCGACGCTGTATCGAGTCCAGGGAGCCAAGCAGATACTTAGCTGATAATTGTACCTCCGTATAGCTCGATTTATTTCCGCAATTTTAGGGCTACTAAGCATCACGCTAAATTACCAGAGAGGGGACCAGTAGTATGAAATGCTTATAACATGAGAACCAATTACCCAATTTAGATGAGGTTTGTATCTGAGTCTAGCCGTATAGGCATCACGCTAACTTACCAGAGGAGTGAGAAGAGAGGGTTACATATTTATAACAAAACAATAAGTGGACTGCTCCTGCATGTGAAATTTGGCAGAGTACATCACTCTAGATCACGAGAGGGGTGACTGTTGCGATTAAAGGCTCATAACTTACGAACTACTCACTCGATTAATATGTGGATTGCATCTACGTACAGGACCTATGGGCGCGGTCGGGGTTTGGATGGGTGGCCGTTTTCGATGTTAATGCTGGTTGTGGTACGGATTCCACGTAAAAAATAGCTCCCCTTTCTTACTACCTAGGTTGTAGGGTGAATCCCGCTCGAGTTGTTACGTACCATCGCACTGAATGATGGATGGTCGAACCGGCAATAAAAAATGTCCATGTTTTCCGTCCATGGCAATGTGTAGTAGTGCCAGTGCAGGATCGCCGGCAGCAAATGCTTTTAAAAAACAATTCAGTAATTGGCCCCAATATTTTGTATTTGTATATATATCAAGTACATTTCTTCCACTGAATTTATAAATGGCAGTATTTGGATGTTTTCTTATTCAATCATGCCACATCGGCTCAACGGATTTTGATCCAGTTTTTTTTTGTTAGATACATTGTTTAATCTTCTGTTAGTAAAGTAGTTCAACTAGCCTTTTGGGCCAGCCCTTTGGGTTTCAGCCCGATATCAGTCCAAAACGACATTGACCCGAGGGGAGCCGGGTACCTCAGCTATCTTCTAATTAAATCTAATCTAATAAATATTATAAAGGGGAAAGTTTGTAATAATGGATGGATGGATGGATGGATGTTTGTTACTCTTTCACGTAAAAAGTACTGAATGGATTTTAATGAAACTTTACAATAATATAGCTTATACATCAGAATAACACATAGGCTACAATTTATAAAGATATTGTGCCCATGGGCTTTAGAACTTTCACGGGACTGCGAAAACGATGCCGGTAGCGCTACTTCACACCGGGGGGAGCGGGGCCGGGGGCGGCGGCGGGAGCGGCGGCGGGGGCGGGGCGGGCGGGTACGGCTTGGTATTTCCCGCAACTTTAGGACTACTTGGCAAAATCCTTGAGAACCAATTACTCGATTTAGATGCGGATTGTATCTACGTCTAGCCTGATTCTACTCAAAACTTAGAGGCTACATAATATAACGCTTCATTACCTGAAGGGTGAATAGAGAGTGTTAAAATTCTTATAACTTGCGAACCACTAACCCGATTTATGTGCGTATTTTATCAATGTATAGGATCTCTGGGAGCAGTCAGGTTCGAGATGGGTTACTGTTTTGGATGTTGAGGCTACCTG
The DNA here is from genome assembly GCA_946894095.1 of Incurvaria masculella. Lineage (NCBI taxonomy): Eukaryota > Metazoa > Arthropoda > Insecta > Lepidoptera > Incurvariidae > Incurvaria > Incurvaria masculella. Next base: position 14,944,752 of record OX335648.2, on the reverse strand, counting down.
AGGGTTGGAGTCCACGCAAAACTTACCTACATTACACGTTACTTACTTACTAGGTAAGCAATGTTGCAGTGCAAGTGCAGAAAGGTTCTGGCGGCAAATGCTTTTTTTTTAAATAGCCACCAAATGTCAACGAAGCTCTAAATGGGAATTATTGGATGTTTCTCATTAAATCATGCTATTTCATCTCGAACGATCTTGATTAAATTTGGTAGATGGATACATTGTCCTGGACCAGTTTGACCCTATTTTGGATCAGCTATGTGGGCTACTTTTTATCCATGAAATAATTTAGCCGACACTAACCCGAGCGGAGCCGGGTACCGCAGCTAGTATTATTATAATTGAAGTATGCGAGAGCTAAAAGCGCCAGAACATTTCAGCAGTGTGTTTAAATGTATATACATAAAAACGTTCGTTGTTCTTATCTTAAATCTGTTAGTATGGTTATAAATAGCTTGACCGTTAGTTGCAGTTTTCAAAAAGCTGAAATCGTTTAATAGAGCCAAAATTATAAATCCAAGTAGCACCTCATTTCTGTTGATGTCTGCCGTCCACAGTTCACGTCCCCCACCGCGGCAACTCGAGTGTTTGATAAACAGATAAGCCAACAGATAGTGAAATTTCCTCTTTTCATGAAAAATGGTATCTGGCTGAATACAAATACGGTTCTTATTTCTATGATTCGTCCGGACTATTAAGCAAACATGATACTTGGTTGAATCGATCATGGAATCAGCCAAATATTTATTGCCTTCATAGGTATTTCTGCTACCACCATTCAACATTCCATATTCACCCATTCAACATTCCTAAAATAAGAACCAACTGATTCTCTACCTAGATTATTTATCTAGATTTTCCCTAATGTACACCTGGATGTTCACAAGCATGTCGTGAAGAGGCACCTGGTTGGCTGGCATGGTTTTCTAAGCCCTATTGAAAGTTTAAAACCTCATGGGTGCCATCAAGTACCTCTTAGGCACAATGAGGCTTATGCCGCTGTTTGCATACAAAAGTCACGCAGAAAAACTACTCGTGAATTATTCAAGAGTTTAGCAGGTCAGTTTAAAACCACATGGTTTTTTCTCTAGTATTCTCATCAAAAGCTACGCATTTATTCATTAATGATTAATGAAATGTAAAATTAATAGATGACGCTAGTTCTATTGCGTTAAAATCGATGTAAAAACAGTCCGTAGCTCCTTCTCATCTTCATGTATTCAAATACATAGCTCACACCTCTCACAAATAGCAACTCTCTATTCAGTACCTATTTCCCTGTTGAATTCATTATTTAAATGTTCTTTGAATTTTTTAGACAATGGCGCCATCTAGCGTCTGTTGAAAAACCTTAAAAAACTGGCCAAGTGCTAATCAGACTCGCACTCCATGTGTTCCGTACCATTATACAAGATTGAACAGAAAAAAACCACATTTTGGATTATTTTTTAATATTACCTCGACTCAATTTAGTTATTTATAGGCGAAGCGAAACTCGTAAAAAACCTAAATGAGACCGTATATCAGTGCTTGGGAGCCAGGAACCCTTTAAGTTTTTACCGGCGTTATACCGGCGCAGTCGCTATAGCAAACGTCCAAGGCCTTATACTTGGGTTGTTTCTGGGTTGGAAAAGTGAATTTCGTTACGAATGCGAGTTGGTCGATGGTTCGGAACCCATGTAAAACTGTAGGTCCCCTTCCCTAACTAGGTGGAAGGGTTAGGCCCGCCCGAATTGGTACTATCACATTGGACGAAAATATTGTCGGAGCGACAATCAAAAAATATCCGTGTTTTCCAAGGACTTTAATGTAGGCGTGCTCAGAAAGGGAATGTGCTCGCATGGCACCTAATTTCTTCGGAAATACGGTAGCAAGCTCTTGCCTACGCCATACTCACCGCACAGGATTACCTTCAGCACAGGTGTCTTCACTACGGTCATTTTAAATCCTAATGGGATTACAACTGAAATTCGGCGCGCCCAATTTAAACGAGCACTGACTACCAGCTGCTAGCCAGGTATTTCGCATGGTAAAATATTAGTCCTGTCAACTAGGCGTACAAAATAGCAAGCCACTAGCAAACAATATTTACCAACTTTGAGCATAATAACATATTGAGGTGAGCACTGGTGGATGGAGTGGGCTCGCAAAACCACAGACTCTTCGGGATACTATCAGGACAGTGGGTTATATGGATTAGCCATCCATGTTTAGTTAAATAAAAGAATACGGTCTGAATATAAAATAAAACAAATTCCAGGACATTTAACTTATTTGCAAGAGATGTGTATTTACAGAACTTAAATTATGTACCATAAATTTGATGCAACGTTTAACTGAATGATTACTGCATTCATTTCATAAAATAAAACATAGAATCTATCGTGTGATTGTTGCGAAATAAAAATAAATTTGTTTCGTTACATACATTTTTGGTACTCGTAGATATGCATTTACATAAATTATATCTCATGTACTTTAATAACTGTTGGTCACCACACTTGTTTGTGACTATACGACTATATCATACAATACTAATATTATCTATGTCTATTTTATGAAAAATGTAAACCTTTTATTCTATTGAATATATTTTCCGCCGTCCAGATTTCCTATATTAAGCCTAATTGGTCCAGTTCATGATTCAGAAGTACCCTATAGATAATATTGCACAATTATTTTTCTGAACATAACCATGCATCAAAAGTACAATATAATTAGTTATTTACTATTCACACATGAAAATAGGAACTTAACACATCAGACTATATCGAATGTTATATTTGTGGAATAATATCGATTTTATGCAAGGAAAACAGTTTGAAGTGTTTTAAATAATGACAAAGAATCATAACTCTGCCTTCTTTAAAATTAACTTCGTACTATTACTTTTTTAGTCGCTTTAATGAAGCAAATCCATCATCAATGGAATTGTAAATTTATAGAATGTATGAGGACTTCCAGTTGGCACAAATCGAGCCTAATTATGCCAAGAATATTACAAAAAGTTTCTAACCGGATAGTTTTCATATTGACTTGAGACTAATGGAAACAACTTACGAAAGAACACCTATGGATTAAAAATTGAATTGAATTTGTTTTCGGCGTTTCAATTATTGATTCGAAAATTGTTAAGCCTTATTCTAACCACGTCGTGCGCTAAAACCAAAATAATATTTAAAAATAAACATAACATTAACAAACATACTATTTGTATGCGTCTACATTTATATAGTTTCTGACAGTTGTTACATGTATAATATAAAACGTTAACAAAGAGTAATTGTTTTGTAATAATCTGTGAAAATTCGACTCAATTATATGGATGTTTAATCCAGAAAACACTATTCTAAGTAGAATTGGAATGTCTTAACAAGTCATGGAGATTATTTTTTTCTACTAACAAGGCCTTCCTATCCAAAAACAAAAGTTAAATTAACATCCATTTAAAATGTACATAATATTTCTTAACAAGTAAATTTTTAATTAATACCGTAAAATGTACTGAAAATTACGAAATTTCTCTAGAAAATAGTATGAAGAAGCATAATTCTTATTTTCTCATCATTTTCTCTTTAAATCTTTAAGTAAATAACAATGATTTTATTAATATGCACTCCTGAATTTTTCAAGTGTGTATTCATGGCGAAATCTGAAACTATAAGAATTTCATCAAAATCGGCCCCATGACTGTTTATGGTGTTTTTCGCTGTTTCTTATAGTTTCGGATTTAGCCGTGAAGGCAAACATGAAAATTCCACCAGTATTTTGTTAGAATACTACTCATTGGGTAACAAGGTGTTCTAGTTATCTGCTTCTGAGATATTCTGAAAGTCTAAAAATATACGTTATAACTAGCCTCGACAGGGAAAAGAGATCTTATAAGACAGCATTGTACGAGATGGCAGCTTTACCAGAATGTACAATTTCAGCCTTTATATACAACATGGTATTTGGTTATCTAGCTATGAGACTCTTTGGCTCTCTATAGATATAATATAGTTATGTTATTATGTTTATACATGTATAGAATATTCTAGATGTGCAACCTAATTATACCTAATATAACTAACTAATGTATAACTAATCACTTAGAATTGATTTACCTTTTTTAACCAATAGATTTTTTTCCAATAGAGAGCAAATTATAAAAATATGAGCAGCAAATCTGCGTTCAAATGTTACCGAAAATATCGGTAACGGTAAATGGTCTCCTTTTTTGGAAATCATGTGTCCGAGCAAAGGATGGATCTATTTATATCTAATTTTAGATTGAGCCCTTAACTTCACTATACGGGTCCATCCGCCAGCAGCAATTAAAATATTTCAAGCATGTGGATTTGTATGTGTCCCATGCACACACTGTACGAGGAATAAAACCAGCCCTTGAAAAACTCTAAGGGTGAGATAGCATGGCTATGAACTAAAAAAATCCTAAAAAAAACTAAGTGATTATGAAAAAAAAAAATGGAAACATAATGTTGGGAAAACATTGAATTATCCAATCGAGATGATATAAAATGAAAATAATTAGAGAAAAGGCTTTTATGATATAAATAAAGATTACACTTGCTGAACTAATCATGATTTTCAAAACATTTTTATGATGATAAAATTTTATAAAAACCACTTGTTAATTACAAGGAAACACATTAAAATGAAAAGCTTAAATTAATATAAGATATGTTCACACGATTATTTAAGGTGGTGGTGTTTGTAATTTTATTTGAGAAATAATCCATTCATAAAATTTCATATTGAGATTCTTATTAACATTAGTTTATTTTATAATGTTGGTAGGTTTATAAATGAAAATCGTATCACCCTAAAAATATAAGAATAATTTTGATTGGCGTCTTATATCACAAACTAAGTATATCGCCTAAATTATTAACATTATGTTAACTGTTGCCACATTTTTTTATTATTATTTAAATAATTAACTATGTTTTCCTAATAATTAACCAACTATATAACTTCAAATATCTATCAAGGTAGGTGTAATTGGTTTTATTTAAATAAGCCCACTTATCTATATAGTTATCTTAGATTGTAATTTCTTTTCAGTCTAACAAGAATCGAATTATATTACGTTGAGCACACGAGTGGAGCCTAATATAAAACGAGGGAGAATATTTTAAAATGGGTTATTATATCAGGACCGTCATTAAAGTCCTACAATTTGTACATGTTGACCTTGACTAACTTGGAACATAGAACCTATACATTCGGGTTGCATTTAGTAGTTTGTTCAAGTTCAGCGAGCTACCCTCAACCTTTTGAAGTCTTGATTTTTATTATTGACATGATTTTTAAATGACATTTAAAAATATGTGTAATCTGGACCTGGTTGCTTAAAATAGATTGCATTCATTATTTGAGTTTCAGCGACATGTACATTTGAAGCATTGTAATCAGATTTCCTTAATTGTTTTTTTGAAAGTGCATTTTCTGCTTCATACCAACACCTCTATGATATTTTTAAATGTAAGCACAAAAAATGGAACATCAATGTCGCTGTTAATCTTTTTAAAAGTAAACAGTACAATGTGGTTATTATTTGAAAGAAACATTCGTGGAAATATTGATTTATTCAGTTTCAGTTGCTCTAGGTCTCTATAAATATGTTTTAAAATATAAAATATTATTGTGCATTATGATTTTAAGCACTCACATTGTTACAATGATGAATGATCTATAAATTATAAAGTCTCTACTCATTATAAGTATAACGCCATGACGCATTTAAAATAAAATGTCATATGTCCATACAACTACCTAGATAAGTACGTACTAATATGCATCTTATGGCAAGGATGTGCAACGTTGTAGGCTTGTGCGTTATCTGTGACGGTACTGCATGATATTTATAGGTTGCAAAACTAGCCTCTTCTTTCCAAACTCGAGTATTTCTCAACGATTCATTAAGTCAGCCCCTACACTTAAAAATAGTTTACAATTTAGAGTAAAACTGTGAATGTTTTAAAACCTACGCGGGACATAAAACGGTTGTGGATAACACCGCTAAGCAAGAAATCTAGCGGAGCGGAGACGGCGGGTAGTCAGTAACGTGCCTACCTCCGTCGCGACAGACACGTACTCCTGAAGATGGTGCCCACGTGAGGCTCCAAAACGTCGAGCAGCACGTCCTCACACGTGCAGTTAGCCGCCTTACTAAATATGATAACACTGTCATTATCTACATGAGATGGTTCCTTCTAGAACTTCGTGAACATCGCTTTCAAACTCAAAGTCGCATGTAGCTTTCGGTTCCAACGAGGGAAGCGGGAAGCGAGGCTGAGGTCTTGCCGCGCGGGCAGCTCAGCTGCCTATCGAGACGCCGGCGGGCGCGGACCGCTCGAGGTGGTCGCGCTTGTGGTCGGGCGTGGTGCGCTCATGCGCGTAGTGCTCGTGCTCGCGCTCGTGCGCGTAGTGCTCGTGGTCGGCGGCCGCGTGCAGCAGCTGCTCGTCGCCGTTGGCGTAGTGGTGCGCGTGTGCGTGCGCGTGCGCGTGGGTGTGCACGATGTGCGGCGTGTGCGCAAGGAGCGGCGAGTGCGGCGCGGGCGGCGGCGACCGCTCCTCCAGCTTGAGCTCGGGGTGCGCATGCGCGAGCACCTGCGTGTGCGCGCGGTAGTAGGGGTGAGCGCGCTCGCGCACGCCCGCTCCGCCTCCACCGCCGCCGCCGACCACGTACCCGCGGATCGCGCCTCCGCCGTAGTTGTAGTTGTCTTGGTTTCCTGGAACGGTAATACAGATGACTAAAATTCATGGACTAGTTTTGAAATAATTATAGGTGGAACATCAACGACAAGCTTTTTAGATTGTCATTTGTCATTCCACTTCAGCGGCGGTTACCAAAAATCAGTGATACGTAAAAGGTAAGGATATGCCCTTTCACAATTCTGTTGCCCGTTGCGGTATTCCGATATTCCGTCTTTCTTTGCGATTTCAGCACACAATTGGGCATTTTGGGGCGTTTTATTACTATTATTATATCCAGAGGCGACGAACACGCGCATGACGACTGCGAGCGACTGTCTGTCCGCGCGACGCATAGATTACCACTTTTGTTACTTTAGGGCCTGTCCTTACGTAGTAATATTTCAATAAATTTCGTAGTCAATACCAAAAATACAGTGCCTTGAATTTTTGAGATTACGTATAGATTATTTTTAACAGGATTTTTTTTTTAAGACTATGAACAACAATGGTTTGTGCCTCAGCCAGATGTAAAATTTGTGAATAAAGCATACACACCTAGTGTCTCGAGCTTGACTAGCGAGGTGTTGGCTGCGGCGGCGGCGGCACCGGCCTTGGATCTGTCGCTCTTGGCGCTGCCCTTTGGCTTCCTCTTCCTCGTCTGCAATGAACACGTAACACCGGTCGTGTCAACACATTGTCTTAGTTACCTACAACATATGCGCTAGGGTGCAAAAACAAAGACACGTCATTCGACTTGTTGGAAACACGCTAAGATCAACGTGTCTAGAAGGATATCAAGTAACGTCCCCACAACAATACCGTCACAGTAGTTGGTGAAAACCCGAGGAAAGAAACATTTTTTATATAAATGTTGCGTCGTTAGCCCAAGGGTGCGACAGTTAGTGTTGGTCAGAGGGAGAAATCATAGTGTATCTGTACGCCTAGAATTGAAATAGAATCCGCACGCCTTGCACACCGACTCCCGGTGAGGTTGCGACGCCACGGATATGTAGTCACGGTGCGGTACTTGGTGCAAGTCAGAAGGAGTAAAACTTGTATACTTATATAGAGCTCCAGTTGACGCCGTGTACAATATAACTTGTAGTAGAGTCCGATTGCGTTGCACACCGACTCGGTGGGGTTGCGACGCCTCGGAGATATAGTCATCGTGCGGCACTTGGTGCAAGTCAGAGGGATCGAAACGTGTGTGCCTATACATATAGAGTTCATGTTCATGGTGGCCGGACGCCGTGTACAATATAACTTTTAGTAGAGTCCGTACTCGTTACACAGCGACTCGTATATAAATAAAGTATGTTAACTTGACGTGCCTCATTGGGCGTATGTTCACTGTATACTGTGTAATCTTTGACCAATAAATATATTTGTCTTTTGTCGGGGTTATGACACCACAGAGATATACTCGCGGTGCGGCAATTTGACCAAGTCACAAGGAGCTAACATTTTGTGTCTGTAAAGAGTTCTTTTTTTATGGCCTCCAACCATTTGACGCCGTACAACCTGTTGTAGAGTCCAAACCCGTTGCAAATCGACTCCTCGTTTACGTTGCGACGCCACAGCGATGTCATCACGATGCGGCACTTGGTAAACCCATAGGGAGCAAACATTGTGTACACACCTGTATAGAGTTCTTGTTCATTGCGGGCGGCCTGTTGACGCCGTGCAACTTGTAGTAGAGACCGCACGCGTTGCACACCGACTCCCCGTTTGCGTTGCGGCGCCACAGAGATGTCGTCACGGTGCGACAGTTGGTACATGCGACTGACGCTCGTGCCTGTCCACGTCACATACAATTGTATTAGACTGACAAACTATCGGTCAAAGAAATATTTCAAGATTTTCCAAATAATATGCAAAATTAAGAAAGAACAAAAACTTTAATTTTAAAATAAGAACGAGAATCTTAATGACAGTTATTGTCCCGTTATTGTGGAAAAATAGTATAAATGAGTAAGTATATTCACTTATTTAAAATAGTTTAAGGATGACTTAAACCAACCAAATTGAAACAACCAAAAAATAAAACAACGCATGCACATCTTTCCCATGCAAAGCAGTAAATATTATCTCATGAATCACTGTTCGATACTGACCCATTGTTAGTTGGGAATGTGACGTTAGTCTTGTCCTGCAGCATGAAACGAAAGTTGGTTAGTATTGTTAGTCACAAATGGTTATTAATTTCTAAAATCCACGAGCACTTAAAAGTGTTAGCTACGTTAGTGGAGTTGTTAGGTAGTGTAGGAGAAAGCCCGCATGCATCGCGTACTCGGGGGAGTGAAGCGGATGGAGCACGGTTAAGAGGAACCTACCGATCGCTTGCTCGTTTTAGACTCTTCGCCGGTTGTCGCGGGAGTTAAAGTGGTATGTGCGTGCGCGGAGGCTACACCGTTAAACCCATAGGCTTTGTTGTAGAAATCCGAGCCCCCGGTCGCCCCGGAGTCGGCGGCCACTGCAACTACGAAAAGAACAACATTCACAATGTGTCAACACACGCACGGGCTCGACTAATGGATTCAGGCCGCGCCGGGGCAAGGATTTCTACATCGTACGGAACGATCCTGTGTACTTTTTGACGCGCGTACTACAAACCGTCGTCCGGTGCCGCGAGCCGCCACCGCCAAAAAGTACATTGTATCGTTCGCTACAACAGAACAAAAACTCAATTATGCCAAGCGGGTGCCTGAAAACATGAATCGTGCGGGGTTCAGAGTGAGACAGAGAGAAGGAGAGAGAGAGAGAGTACGTCGGCGGAGGGCGCGTGGTCGGCGGCGCCGGCGGGCGGGTGGTGGCGCTGGCGCACGAGCCGCCGCGTCTGCTTGACGAGCGGCCGGTTCATGCCGTTCATCTTGTTGTAGAGGCCGCACGCGTTGCAGAGGTAGTGGCCGGTGCCGTCGCGGCGCCACAGCGGCGTCGATATCGCGCCGCAGTTCACGCACTCGCGCCCCTCCGTCATGTACTCGACCACGTCGACTGTCCGCCACCACAGAGCACGTCAACGACACTACAGACACTACCTAAGAGAATGTATCCCAAATGTTTGCCTCCTAGGCTCTAGGACCTAGAGGCGCCTTTGGGTGCGTGAAGTCAGTGACAAAGTTTGCTTTATGGAGTAAACCAGATAAGCTCTGGGTGTATTGCCAGTGAGTAAGGCACATGGTACAGGGGCTGAACCGGCGTAACATGTGAGCATCGACGTACCAAAGCATGTGAGCAAATATGTGAGGGTATAGATCAATTCTGCACCAATCAGAAGTGTATGACAAATATTTTACCCAACAAGAACGCAGAAGGTATGACACAAAAGTTTCTAATTCGTTCAGAATTGATCGATTCCCTCACATATTTTCTCACACCTTACGCCGGTTACCCCCTGGCCACGTTATTAGTGTTAGGTCATCTGTGGTCGAGTCTGTGCTATTACTGGCGACTCGATATATGGCAGAGGTAGGTACTGCATAAGGAATTACTTTACCCATATTTAACAAAAGTTATTAAATGCTGCCCACAAATATACATTTGTTCTCTAATATAAAACAAATATATTTTACAAACATCCCAAAAAAGACTAATAATGTGCGAGCATAGCGTTGCATCGGTGCTCTCTATGCTTCAGGAGAAAGTTGATGATGACTAACGGACAGACACGCAACGAAATATCATAATAACAGTTACTTTTTAAATTTTTGCAGCGCTTTATATGTAGCTGGAATTATTAGTTTATATGATGTTTTTAGCTTATATTAAAGAAACATACAAAAAGTGGAAACTTGCAGTACTTATGGCAAAAGGATAATTTCCAATAGTTCCGAATAGTTGTATCCGAGAATAATCCTTGTTCGATAGTAGTTTATTTAGATGCTCATTATTATTATATTTTTATCTGATTACGCGGGGCAGTTTTAGTCCCACCAAGCACGTATTGATCCATACATTGAATACGTACGTTATTAAATGTAATTATAATTTTACCTTATTATGCATGAGATTGAGGTTGCGTAGTTACATGTAATAATTAAATCTGAAATTGTTTTGTTCAGCTTGGACATATATTTAGTAGGTACATAGCTAGGTTAAAATAAGTAAGATTGGAGATTTAGAATAGTCTTTTTGTTGGATTACTCACTGTTACTTTTGTTCAAAGCCCATTTATTCTATTTACAATTATCCTATTTACACATAAACGTGTGTATTATTTGCGTACCCTATCAAGTGACAAAGCTGATATCGCCAGCGAAGTCCAAAAACACTCACAAAGAAAATGCTCAACTGCATTATGGCGTAACGACCTTTCCACGCATCACTTTTATCATTGCCAATGTCGGCCGATCAGACCAATTACGTGAAACAAAACAGATGAACAAGCAGAAGTGCGCGTAGTCACGGGCGAGGCTCGCGCACGTGCGCGCGAGACGTCGCTACATCGCAGCAAAAGGTGTGATACGCCACGTACGGAGCACCGCGGCACACCGTAAGGAGGGTACACATCTGCAGTGCAACATGTGATGTAGCACGATCGAGTACCAAGCGAGCACGCCGCGCGCTACCACTCGAGGCCAATTGTGTAAAATCTCGAGGGTTCTCAGGAGATTGCAGAAGTTCTGTCTCGTCTGTCTTTCATTGTAATCGATCGCAGTGTCTAACGGAATGAGTGACACGAAATGAAACGTTTCCATGTGTTTCCAAATTCAGCGCTCATGAATTATTACATATCTATTTCCATACGAGATCCGTTAATACACCAAATTATTTACTGACTCAGCGAGGATTCATAAATTTTTATTTCGTTATTGATCACAGTGCACGCGACGGAGACGCGGCTATGTGTCTAATGAACTTTGGCCCTTCTAATTTGTCGCCGGAAATGTACCGCGGGAATAGCCGACCGGATACTGGAAGCTCGATACATGAAGTCAAGTGAACAAAGCGTGGATCGTATTATATTTACCAAAGCACAAGTAGGCAGCGGCACCGAATAAATGCGGTGAAATGCTGAATTTTTTTTTCGGAGGGTCAAACCAAAGATAATACTAATAATTACTTCGTCAACCATCCAACTGCCTTGCATCACTGCTTGCGTCATCCTTAAAATGAGCTCTACTCAACAATATTTGTGTACGTATGAGATACAATGTGCGATACACTGTAGATGAGTACAACGACTGCACATTGTATCCCGGGCGGGGCTTCGTTGCAGCGCCGACTCAGCCGCCAAGGCCGTGTCGCCGCGTCCGGCGCGGTATAGCGACATAGCAAATGCGCGCGCAGTTAAACATGACGAAGAAAAATAATTATAACTTAGACTTTTCTTTTCCAAGTAGTGAACCTATCCTTTATTGTTTTAGTGATTTGTCTCATCAGCCGAAGCAGTACGTAGTCTTATATTTTTTTGGATCAACTTCAATTGCCACTCTAATTCATACCATACTAGTATACTGCCTACAATGTTGCGGTCGGATAAAATATTGCTTGACAATAATTCAAGTCCGGAAGTCCTTGTACAAACGTTATCCTGTTTGAAAATATTGTTTATATCGAATAGTTTGTAAGTACCTATTCGTTTGGTCATAACTTTAAAAGTTACGAGTTCCTGATAAAATATAATTTTTAATTTGAATGTCCCCACAGAAGTTTTTGCACATTTTTAGTTAACTGTTATGTGGAGGTAACCTTTGTCTGCGCAACATTTATTTCTTTTATTATGTATGTTTGTAGTACAATTAAATCTTGACATTCGATTATTATTATTACCTTCCTACATAAATAAACGAAATTATCATTATAAAATTCCTGATTGTATCATTGTACCCACGTGGTATACGGGTGTTAGCGGATATATGGTCAAAACGGGTACCAGGTATTCCTAGGCATATTTTGACTTGAAATGAGACTTAAAAAAAATCGCCCAGCCCATGCATTTTGATTAACCTGCACACAAAATGTATGGGGAGGTAATTTTTTTTTAATCGTACAACTAAATTGCATCCACCTTTTTTATTCCATATATGCCTAGGAATAACTGGTTAACGTTTGAACACATGTTATTCAATGTTGAATTGCCATCAATTTAATATGCTTGGATTTTCTTAGAAAAAGTATACGAATAAGATATGACGAAAACGATAAATACCCACTATGCTTCTACTTATTAATTTAGTTATTACGGCTTCTCGATTTGCAATTTCAATGTAATGTCTAGGTACCGTCTAAACTTGTCGCCGGCGACGTATTAAAACCATTAGAAGTTCACGCAAAATCATAAATAGTTTTACGAGCCGAAGAGGCGGAAACAGGCAGAGGTCGACGTAACTGTTCCAGCCAGACAGACGGTGACGCTGCTGGAGCCTTTAACAAGCCACTAACCGACGCGACGAGGGACGGGCGGCCTGGCCTGGCCCGGCAATCTGCTGCTACAGATATCTAGTTACCGCGATATCTGTTACGCACTCGGCCGATTTGTGAAATCGACGCAAAGTGGATCTAACCCGTTAAAATTAATTGTTAGATAAACGTTTGGTTTCGAATTTGACGGATCTGCTTGGAGCGGCACACACGAGGGTATGCGGTAATCTGTTAGAGCTAGAAAAGCGGAAATGGCTAGATAGAGAGCTCGTGGCTTAGGAGCGGGTGGAGTTGTCTGGGTTCAAATCCCCGCCCCGTTCACTCACTCGTTGAGTTGGATATGTGATATGGTTCGGAATCCATATAAAACTATAGGTCCCGTTCTCATACTAGGCGGTGTTGGTACCACCTCATTGGCCAAGGTATGAACAGACAAAATATGGCAATTAAAATTTGTACTTGTTTTCCTTCCAGTTCAATGTAGCCGTGCTCATAACAGGAAGGTCATGGAATTGGCACCTAATTCCTTCGGGAATGCGGTGATGGGGGGGGGAGGTATTAGCCAGCCATATCCAATCACATAAAAAAAGGTAATGAGTTTTTTGACAAAAGAAGCCAAGCCTCGTTCGGGTGGCGGTGTGTCATCGAAGAATCGGCGCTAGTGACGTCACCGTCCAGGTATTTCACTGAGTGACAAACTCGCTCCTTTTGATTTTTTTGTTTGAACAAAAACATTTCACTCGGCGGGGCAGCACCTTTAGGTGTCCGAACGGCGTTTTAAGTAAACATGGGCAGAATTTAATGTTTGTTGCTCTAATTTTTCTTTGTGGCCGACGACGACGCCTCGAAGCAAACAGAGCCTTTATCTCTGACCGTGTGTTTGAACACATCAGGGCACGTGCCCGCGCGGATAACGAGCGTCCTTTTACTTTTTTACCTTTAACAATTCGAACGCATTACAACGTTTCGGAATTCGTCATGTTGTCCCACTAATCTTAAGCAGCGCCGAATTTCGTTTTGACTTTGTGTGCTATTTTAACTTTTATTTTCTCCGAAACTATGAACTTAAAAAATTTAACACCCTAATATATCCAGAATGATTTACTGCTCATATCAGAAAAACGCGCTCAGTCCTATGGATAACGTTTTTCAAGCTCCGCGCATTGTAACACGGACCCTTAAGATGTCACACTGAACCATAAAAACTTTATTGCTCGCACTTGTAATTTTTGGCACTTGCAGACGAACAAATACAGTTTGAATAATGGGGAAAGACTATAAAAATGCAGTAAACTCGAGGGAACTGGAAAGGAGACCACTTAATGTCACTTTAATTGTCGGTAACAAAAAGAGAGCGCAGCGAGTACCTATTTGGGGGATAAAATTCACTTGGCAACATCCGCCAGCCGCATACATTTGTTGGCCTTTATCGCGGGTCTTCTCTTATCGCCTACAGAGATGTGACCCCGGCTTTACAGACAAAAAGACAAGAAGAATTGCTATATTTTGCGACGCCTGTGTCGCATCCACAGACCTAGCATGAGATGTGTTTAAATTCTAGTCTATGGTCGCATCACACGGCGCCGGGTCTATGAGAATAAACCCTATTGACATTGGTCAGTTGCAGATAGAGGTGAAGAGTATTCTCGACGAAAATCGATAACCAAAGACTATAACCACACTGAAATCCCGTCGTCATAGTCATACAGCATACAGGAACGCTCTATACGATTATTAGGTCCAAACTTTGGGTATATTTTTAAATATATTGTTTTTATTCCGGAAACACAAATTCTACATACGTTCTTTTGATTAATTTGACGTATTTAATATTAAGTTACTCGAATATCCTTCATTTTGCCATTAAGAAGCATGTACTTTGTGTTTGTTTAAATAATGTACGCCATCGGTAATGATGTATTTATGTAATATCTAGCAATCTGTGTTTGTTTTTTTGTGCTTTTTGGACTTTATGATGCATGCCCCGCTAAATTATGTTTGAATATTTGCGTTTTACGAGTATGTAGAGCCGAATCTTTTTCTTTGATTTAACGTTGAAAATATTCTTAAACCCCGTCAGCAATTCCGATGTGTGATATAATGGTATTATGTTTATATAGAGACTAACTTTTAAAAAACTGCTGCAAAGTCCAGAAATTACTTACTTGTTATTATTTGTTTTATATTTTCGATAAGCTGGGGAAGCATCTCTGAGCGCGGTTAGTTTCTGGATGGGTGACCATTTCCAACCGTTGAGGCTGGCCGTGGTTCGGATTCCAAGTAAAACTGTAGGTCCCTTACTTACTAGGTGGTAGGGTTACTCCCGCCCGGGTTGGTACCATCGCATTGAATGAACGATGGTCAAAAGGGTACATTGTTGTCCGTGCTTTCCATCCAGTTAAATGTAGCCGAGCAATATAAGGAAGGTCCTGGCATGGCACCTAGTTCACATGTGGTGTGTTAGGCTAATATCTGACGGTCAGTAAGGTAGAAGCCATCCATGTCGTTACATTTAAAAAAATATACTCACTTGCTGATAGGGACGCGGCGGCTGGGTAGGGCTGGCGCCGACCTGCCTCCAAGTTCCACAGGTCCTGAAGAATTAATTACCTTAATTGAAGTTGGGAAAAGTGTGCAATTATGAAGTTGAGGAGAATCGAACAGTGAACCCTAAATTGATATGGTTGGTGCTGAAAAATATTATATGCATGTAAAATGGTATATTAGTTGCCTGGATGTTTTTTCTATCGTTCCTTACGCACTGAAAGTTGCAAATAATGAAATTTATTAAATAGAATATGCAAAATAAATGGGGGATGTTGCAGACGAATCGAAAAAGGTTTTTTGAAATTCGCACAAACACGAACTTCGAATCAATTTGAATTCGCAGTTAGTGCTTGTGCACACTATTTTTACCAATTTGATAGATACGGCAATACCAAAACGACCGCTCGACCGTTTTACATGAAATCGAAATTGCGAGTAAAATAGCCCGGTACAGCCCCTGGAATGTTTTCAGTTCCATGGGAGCACACTTTTCTATTATTTTTACGTGAAACTCTTCTACATAAAATTGGTTAAAAGTTCCTTTAGGGGGTGTTAGCACCTATTATTATTATTATTAAGCCATTTTTCGCACAATAATATACTTAACTATTAATATGTATATCTATATATATGTATATTTTTGTTTGTGCCACCCTCAGTTGGGCTTTTAATTCCCTGGCTGACTAGACCTTCCGGGAATTTTTGCATGTATACATTGCTAAAACAAAACGAGAGACTTACATAAATAAATAAATAAGCGGAGATACATCTAAATCTAATCCTTATTATGAATATAAATTGGTACTAGTGCTTGTGGTTTTTTTTGTTTTAAATTTTTTTTTTGCTCCTTTTTTTTGTTAGTACATATTTGTTTTTTTTTGCACTTTTTTTATCTTTTTTTTTCTTCTGACCTTTATGTTACATTGCAAAAAACAATGTTACTTACGATTTTAACGTATTTCCCTTGTAAGTTGGAGGTATTTAAACTTAAATCAATTTTTAATAACATATATTTTTAGCACCTAATTGCATTCAATTCCATAAGGGTGTAAGTAAAACAACATTTAATTTTATTTAAAAATAACTACAACGAATTTCGATAATAAAAACAGTACATTTGTAGACTGATGGTCTATCCATAATTTAAAGATAAAACTGTAAGATCCCGATGATTTTATTGTTCAAACGGGGCGAATATGTATAAAAATGCTCAAAACAAGTTTGAACAAAGAAGGGGAGACTCAGATATATATAATGATAAGTTTCAGATACAGCTAAATAATCAATTTATCTTTCATCTCCTTGAAATTTCAAAATCAGTTGTAGTTATTTTTAAAAATTGTAAAGTATGCTTTCACTTACGCCCTTACGGAACTGAATGTGATCCGGTGATAACACCCCCTTAAGGTGGCCCAACCCGCTCATCTCCCCATACAAAAGGGGAAAGAAGATCACGCCCAAATTTCGTGTCAGAGATCCAAAATTTTGCTCAAAATGGCTTTATTTGATCGAACTAGATTAGCATTGTAAAATTGTGTTTGGTTTCTAAGTTATAAGGTCCGAAAGTTCGCATTTTTCGAGCGTTTTATACAATAACTTCGGAGGTGGATTACGCAATGATAAAGTAAGAACATCTTAAAAAGATTAGTCATCAGACATAGCTTATTTAATCAAGATTTATAATTTATTTGGTTTTTGTTCGATTTTTTACTACAGCGGTCGTGGTTTACTTTTAGCTTTAAGTCGTTTTGGAATTAAAATTTTCGTAAATCTTACCAAATCATACACTATGCACATTGCCATTTTTGTGGACATATTGCATCTTCCTCATCACGGAGCCTGTCTTATTCTTTGAAACAGAAAAGGTCCCAGAGCGCAACAGCACGGTTCTGTACCGTGCCCGCGAATGAGTTAGGCCCGCCGGGTTGGGCCACCTTAAACTGATGTATGTAAGTTAAAATTACCGAAATTATGGAGTAGGGTTACGCGGACTTCGAGTCCAAGACGATGTTTGTGGAAATAACATATTTGGTCAGTGGAGGGGTATTGCGAAGTTTAAAGTAAAGAAGCGTGAATTATGTCCACGTTCATAGGAGAACAGTAATGACTGGTCGGTACCGTTGCGGAGGCGTAGGTGTTGGCCGAGATGGCGGCGCTGCCGTACACGGTGGACGGTCGCGAGGTGAAGCCGCCGCCGAAGCGCTGCGGGAAGGGCGGCAGCGCGCCCTGCTTGGTGCCGCCGCCCACCCCACCGCCCCCGCCGGCCCCGGCGCCCACCCCCGCCGAGAACTCCTCGCTCAGCGCCGACAGACCGCCCGCCGGCGATGAGTATGTCGGACTCGCGTCTGCGTGAACACCAACCGTTATTGTACGAGCTGCTGCCCGAACCTCGGGATTAGATTCAGGGATAGTCCACTACAAGTACTATATTTCCACTAAGTCTTATCAAAATCAGTAACTAGATAACATTCAACCAAAATATAGGTGACGTCTTTTTTCCAGCCTAGGAATCTCCGATGCAAGTATTCCTTGCTAATATATGGCATCTTAGCATCCAAGGAAAAAATAATGAAACAGATATTCAAGGTCAACTCACTGGACTGCCACAGCTGCGCCTGCGCCTGTGAGGTCAGCTCGGCCACGGTGCTGTTGAAGTACGGCACCGAATGGTTGTGGTACCGCTCGTACAGCGACTGGGAACTGCAACAACACAACGATGCTATCACAACACGTTACAACATCAGCACTATACACAATTTTCGTAAAGTGAACGTTGAGGTGTTATTTTCTCAGGAACTTAGTCCACGTTCCAACGCCCGCACTGTGCAGGGAATTTTGGCGGGGTGAAAATTTAGGTGTTCTTTTCTCAGGAACTCAGTCCACGTCCCAATGTCCACACTATACAGAGAATTTGGCAGGGTGAAAATTCATGTGCTCTTTTCTCAGGAACCCACGTCACAACGTCCGCACTGCACAGGGTATTTTAGCACGGTGAAAATCGGGGTGTTCTTTTCTCAGGAACTCAGCCGACGTCCCAACGTTCGCACTGTGCAGGGAATTTTGGGAGGGTGAAAATCGAGGTGTTCTTTTCTTAGAAACTCTGTCGAATCTCCGTGTATGGTTGGCCTTACTCGCTGCGTGTGCACTGCATGGCGGTGAGGCGGCGAAGTGGCGTACGACTGGCGGCGCGAGCGCACGGCGCGGAGACGCAGAGACTGCTACGTGATAAACTTCCAGTTGGTAATCTGACAAAGTGTGCGCCTACTCATTTTTCCTGTATCTCCAATATTGATTCATTGCTGCTTACAAACGAAGATTCGTGTTCGTATGCAATCGTTTTTTGACGCGTAAACGTCTTTGTTGAGGACCATACACGTTTCATGGAATCGCCGCGTCTTGACATCGACCGGCTCTTTTGTAACTGGACATGGCTGGTTAATATCATGGATGCTCAACACACTGCAGGGATTAGGTGCCGTGCCAGGACCTTCCCTTTATGAGCTCGGCTACATTGAACTGGACTGGATGGAAAACACCAACTATGTTGTTGTTTGTTTTAATATGTTCATTTTCGTTTAGAAGACGGTCCCAACTCCGCGGAAATATTACACGACTGACGCAAAGCCGGACTTTTTGTGAAATCAAAGTGAAAATCTGCCGCCCCTTGACGACGGCCTATAGTCTGTCGTAACGCTGCTGCGGCGGCGTCTCCACACGGTTTTTTTTTTATTTCTGAATAGCGGTAAGCGACCGTATTCCCACGTGTGTGCTCACTCGAGCGGAGGACTGAGCCAATGGGTGAGCTGCAAAATTTGAATGTGTAATGAATGCAACTAGGTCTCCTGGCGGCGGCATTGACTCGGCTCGCGGACTGATAGCGCCAACCTCCGCCGCCTCCTGCTGCAGGGGAGGGGGGGGGGCAGGGTTGAGAGGGGGGGAGGGGGGCGGCCGATGTGCGATGTGCATGTGGAATTGTCGAAGGTTATTTGCTCGGCTTTCAAGGCGTCTCTGTACGCTTTATCTTTGTTTATGAAAATGTGAATGCAAGTATTAGGTGCAACTGGTTTAAAAATATAATACCCAACGAATGAATCGGCATGAATAACTGTACCGATTTTGTTATCTGTTTAACAGTGCATTAAACACAAAAATAACATTTTTTATTTACAACTAGATGACGTTTCCGGTTCCGCTCGGGCCGATTTCGTTTGGATACAAAAATTTCACCCGGCGTGTTATGAAAATTTACATCTCGACAACAGCGCCACCCATCGGGTCCAACTATAGCTAAGAACCATCCTCGGACTTCGAGGATGGTTCTTCGGACTTTCCAACACATTTAGGCATTCATTTTTATGAAATAGATAAATTCCCGATTTCTCACCATGCAACGGCTTAATTTTGAGTCAAATGGTGAAAGATCAGACAATGTTTACTGTCCGTAGTTCAAGTAATTTCAGAGTATAATTGAAGCGAAGCCCACATCGATATGAACAAGACATGCACTTTTCATGCTCGCCTGGACAACTGCAGTGCACACTCTGACATGAGAAAGCAATTTGTAACGAGCGCCGCACCCCCGCCCCGCACCCCCACCCCGCGGCCGGCACGCGTCTCGCACGTGCGCGTGCGCCGCCTAATGTATGCCAGAGCATCACCGCAGCGCCGGAGGAAGCAGCTATGAGGGTGCAAGGCGGTAACGGCTAATATGTATCGTTCTTTGTTGAGTATTCACTGTCGCCATGGATGACCTTACGCTTTTGAGAACGAACCGTTTCTCTGCAGCACCGCCAGGTTATGGAACTGTCTGTCGGCGAGTGTCTGTCCTAGCGCTCAGCAATAGTTCGTAAATCCGCTGGTATGGTTCCTTGCTGAGCGTGGTCACAGCGAGGTGGATTTGGCTTTTTTGAGTGCCTTTGGTCTCTCGGCACGGCTTTTTCATAAAAAGAGGAGTGACATTTATTTTAAATTCGATGTTGAAGTACCTACATTAAAATCATAATGCGCACCTTATCATCCAGCATTGGTTAGTTTGGGCACACCTCATTGAGGTAAAAATATGGAAAATGTGTATAGGGAAGGTCCTGGCATTGCACCTGATTCCTTCGGGAATGTGCTGTATGAGGCTAATATAATAACGGTAGATGTGTGGTATTAGCCATCCATATCAGGTTGCATAAAAAAAATCTCATGTATCATTTGAGTTGAAAATAGTTATTTTTATTGATCATTTCCAGGATCAGGGGTAGCGATGCGAGATTTTGTGTATTCTATTTAGAAAATTCGAAACTGTTCGTGAATCAGAAAAGAGTCCCAGAACTGGTAAAATGGACTAAATTCAGAGTCATTTCACTCGAAGGTTAGTCACATTCGGAAGTTGGACATTTCGGAACAAGCCATGCACGCAACGTGTTATTATGCAAATGCAGGATGCAATGAAGGTGCGAACCGACAATTTCGACAAACGAAGCGAACTGTGACGTCCTTCCGCCGCCGCCGATAACGCGGTTGAATGCCTCATTCCAATTAATTAGCCACGTGTGAGAGTGAATTGTACGTGGTTTTACGTTGCGAGTATTCGATAAGTGACAGCGACTGCAAATATAGGCATAAAGTTTCCCAGATCGAGACGGTTCCGCGAGAGCGTTCGCGGTCATTTCCGCGCTAAACTCCGCGCGGAAAAAATATCGCTCCTTTTTTAGGGTTCCCTACCCAAAGGTTGAAAACGGAACCCTATTACTAAGCCTCCGCTGTCCGTCCGTCCGTCCGTCCGTCCGTCCGTCTGTCTAAGGGTTGTATCTCATGAACCGTAATAGGTAGGCCAGTGAATATTCACAGAGTGTGTATTTATTTTACACTGTAACAACAAATAGGTAAAATTAAAAAATAATATAAAATAAAGGTATAAAATAAACAAAAAACGTGATTTTTTGGACGATGTTACGGAACCCTTCGTGTGCGAGTCCGACTCGCACTTAGCAGGTTTTTTTCTTGTTAAGCTACTTCGACTATCTTTCATTCAATGGTAGTTACTAGGTAAGGAACATTCACGAATTCTATATAGTGACTTGCATTTTCAAATTCAAAATGATCAGAAATATATCCATGAAATTAGAATACAAGCCAGCCCAAAAGGCTAATGATAAAATATGACAAATCCGAGTGCAGCGTGCGATAGTATGATATATGGTGTATGGATACCTACCTATGGATGATGAATAAATAATACACAATAAACGATTCAGAACCATTATTCCTACATAGCTCTAATTTATTGGCCACATGGGCGGCCTCCGCGTGTGTCCCGTACAGGCAAACGCGACGAAATCCTCTAACAGTAGGTGATTAATGAGAACGTAAACAAGGAATCACAACAGAAATGGTTATTAGCCGCTTCCGGTCACCGGGAATGCGGACTAATGAGTGTTTTGTTTCAGTCCGAGAGTCCCGCGGGAGCTGCGCGTGCGGCGGCAGGAAACAGCCGCCAAACGCAACCAGACCCGCGCCCACCGCAAACCACACGCAAATTAGTGCCAGCATTTCAGGGTCACCATTTGCACACTTCTTGTTGTTGTCTTGAAACATTAATCAATATTATTGTAGACTAACTGAGCTGCCCGGCTCCGCTGGGATCAATTTCGATTTGGACAATCAACAGAGCGGAGCCTGGTGAAATAAATGCGCCCTCGGCCCCCGATCCATCGCGTCGCATCGCCCTCCCGCGCTATTACTTCGATTTCGCTCAGAAATCTTTCTGACTTTTTTCCATTTTATCGGGCTTAGCGTAATTTCAATTATCCTATAATCCCCCTTAAGGTGGCCCATCCCGCTCATCTCCCCATACAAAAGGGGAAAGAAGATCACGCCCATATTTCTTGTCAGAGATCCAAAATTTTGCTCAAAATAGCTTTATTTGATCGAACTAAATGTCTGATGACCATTGGCATTGTAAAATTGTGTTTGGTTTCTAAGTTATAAGGTCCGAAAGTTCGAATATTTCGCGCGTTTTATACAATAACTTTGGAGGTTGATTACGCAATGATAAAGTAAGAACATCGTAAAAAGATTAGTATTCCGACATAGCTTATTTAATCAAGATTTATGATACATTTGGTTTTTGTTAGATTTTTGACTACAGCGGTCGTGGTTTACTTTCCGCTATAAGTCGTTTAGAAATTAAAATTTTCGTAAATCTTACCAAATCATACACTATGCACATTGTCTTTTTTGTGGACATGTTGCATCTTCCTCATCACGGAGCCTGTCTTATTCTTTGAAACAGAGAAGGTCCCAGAGCGCAACAGCACGGTTTTGTACCGTGCCCGCGAATGAGTTAGGCCCGCCGGGTTGGGCCACCTTAAGAATTCACTTTTTTCGTGACTGGACATGGATGGCTAATAATACACCTACTGCCATTATATCATATCAATACACCTCATGGGAACTAGGTGCCACGTAAGGAACTTCCTTATTCCACGGTTACGTCGAAACGGATGGAAAACACGGACAATTTTCATTGCCGCTTCGACCATCGTTCTAAGGCCAAGTAAGTAAAGAAGCTGGGGACCTACATTTGCATAAAATACGCACGGTTTTTAGACAGACCATTCGAGCAATTCAGTCAATCGATTCTGAAAAAAAAAAGTCTTGTTTTGTTACCTTTCGTAGCCTAGCTTCCCGACTAACGTAATGTTAGTTCCTCAACTTACACAACGGCGTAATGACGATGCCAGTGGTTATGGTATAGAAACGATGAGGTTTGAGAATGGTCTTGCCATTCGGCAACTACATAACAATGGAAGTGCTACAAGGTTCCACCGGTAAGGAAGTTCATCGGAACCCTGAGATTCAAGACAGCCCGCAATTAGGTATTGCGGTCGTGACATATTTATTACCATAGCAGTGACATTAATAACGTACCTAGCCTGTTCAATTTTCCTCCTGTAACCCGATAGTATGATTCCTAAAATGAAACCTATTGCAAAAAGTGTAGCTCGTCTCTACGAGCCCAAACAAAAGAAAAACTCCGAGGGGCCCGCCCGAACAGGTACGAGAGTTGAGAAGAGACCTTTCCTGAGGTGCGCGATGTTGACACAAGGCCTAGCTATAAACCGCAAACGTGACAGTTTTCGAGGGCTTGTCTAAACATCCCCCGCCCGCGTCCCCCCCCCTCCCCTCGCCCTGAACCCGCAAGCGCCTCACGTCGCGCGTCGCCCTCGGCATCTGCGCTTCACAGGTTGCTCTCTAGAGCCGAGATAAATAGTCGTAACTTAAACTAAGATAAACGAAAAGAAGTACTTTGTGAAGTCACTTTGTATTACTTTCAGATTTCGTCCATACAAAAAGTTGTCAAAATGTATTTCGGCATTCTTTCATCAACCATTCATTCTATGTATATGTCGAAACCATATTAACACTCCGTTCTCGATTCTTATAACGACACACTTTATCTAAATACAGTCATTTCTAAGTCTGACCGTCAAATTAGTTCCGCATACTTTCCTCGCTGCGAAGACTGATCTGCCTTCACTGTTTTTAAGTTTAATCTGCTTCCAATATTTATTTTATTAACGCTAAAACCATATCAATAAGCAAAATATAGACAGTATACATTATACGCATAGCCGAAAACAATTTTGTTGCTGTTTGCTAAGTTGTTTAATGCATCCTCTTTCGGTCAGGTTTCAAATTGCGAACTACTTACCCTATTTTGTTGCAGTTTAGATCTACGTAAATCTTGATTCCTCCCATCATTGGAAAGCTATTAACTATCACGTTAAATTACCGGAGGTAGGAGCAGTGGGGCTAAATATCAGAAAACTATCAAAAAAAATGTTTTCGTCTAGTATTTAATTTTACTTATTGAATAAATAAATATTGACGTGGTTTCGATAAATAAGAAACTTCAACAAAGGAAATTCAAGACATTAAAAGACACTTATTTAAATGTAGTAGTCTAATTTAATGAAAAAACGGCCAAGTTCAAGTCGGACTCGCACACGAAGGTTTCCGTACCATAGTACAAGATTTAACACAAAAAATCATGTTTTTTGGTATCTCTCTTCGGTTCGGTTCCCTTTAATTATTTTTTTTACCTCTGTATTATAGCGGCCAAATAAATACACACTCAGTTAAAGTTTCAGCTGCCTACCTATTACGGTTCATGAGATACAGCCCTGTGACGGACGGACAGCGGAGGCTTAGAAAAAGGGTTCCCTTGGCACCCTTTGGGTACGGAACCCTAAAAATGATGTGTCTGCGGTGATTTATGCGGCTAATTATAAATGAATAATATAAATTTAATAAGACAGAACGTGTCGACTGCTTGCAAACACTGCAATATACGAGTACTATATTGTAAAACAATAAGTTCTCAATTTTCCTCAAAGTTTATTCTATTACAACAAGTGACTCCGCTGTGTAATTTCTTCGCAAACTCAAACAAAATGGTCGTATTTGTCCAAAGTATTAACTTTCTAATGTTCAACCATATTTGTATCACTATTTAGCGCTTTTAGAGCGCGATGCTTACGAAAACAAAATAATAATGTTTGCCTTCCTTGTGTGCAGAGAACACACGGCTCTATTTCCTCTTCTGTTGTTTGATTGTTCGAAAAAAATCTCAACGACCAATTTGAAGGCAGTTGAGAATGAATGTGATACAAAGCGAGCAAAAGGGCTCGTTGGCAGTTTGTTGGAGGATTGTTTTGAATGGGTGCACAGAGCTCCGGAGGCCAATTCTGTTAATTCCTAGTTAATGCATCAGGAGTGTTCTCAGGAGAGGAATTAACTTTGATATTACTTTGGTGTTCTGAGGATCTATTTTGTAAACTTTACACTATGATAGCATGCACGCTATTATACAAAAGACAACATATCGTCATGTACGTATTTTAGTGCACAGAATGCGGTCTCCGGTAAACAAACGGAAACATTTCCATGAATTCAGCTCTTACGAAAAATCACATCGTGAATGCACCAGAATCGCGTGGAAGTTGTTTAATGATTCATTGTGGATTTAGGAGTCCGTATTCCGTGTGTAAACTAGTTAGCGCAAAAATAGGGCTACTGACCGTGAGCTCGCGCCGCCGACACGAGCCGATTCCTGAAAATAAGGCGCCGTAAACAAATCGCGAGGTGGGGTCACCTGGGGTACAGGACCTGACCTTGCTAGTTTATTTATTCAGGCATCCTCCAACTGGATATGTCTAACATCGATTCAATGAACATGTATATTTATTACTTTATTTCTATAGATTCATATTTACTGAACTGGAAGTAGGTATCACAGGTATTGTCTCTCTCGGAACATGTTCTTCTCTTCTTACATAAAAAAACGTTTAAATTTTAGAACAAAATTCATCACGGGTGTCATTTCTGGCTCCCGACTCGGTGTCACCCAGCGGTTGACTAGTAGTAACATCTTTTCGCCCAGCTCGCCTATTCCTATACCATAGCTACACAATAATCATGCTACACAAAAAAATAGCTGACGGTTCGCAGGAAAACGGATATCATAATATATATAAAAATTGCCGAGCATTTAATTATTTTCTATGAACACTAATACTAAAAAATTACGTGACAGATCGAGTACTCACCGTTGCCAACATAGCAGTGAGTTCAATCGGGCATTGCATTCAATGTTGGAACACATTCCTAGTTCAGCATAGTTACCGCTCCGCAGCGCGGTAATAAAACAACGCACGGTGGTTCCGCGAATTGGCGACCTCACTGCTTGGAGAGGTCCCGGTGTCGGGTTACGGTCGCAGCGGAAATCGCCTAACCCATACAAACTGTCAGGTGCCCATTGAATATAGCATCGCCAACCGCAATTGGTGGGTCGGTACCTCGTTGAACCAGGAAAGTAAAAGATGAATGGCAGACTAATTGTAGGGGTTTATCTGTGGTATAGTGAAACCGTTGAAAATTAAAGCTTTCATTTTATTTAAGGAAATTTAATGTTTTTTTTTATTTTCGTCGCTTCGAGACGAAATAACAGATATAGCCTTGAGCTCGTGTGCTCAATGTTTTGTGTTATGTTTTAATTTGAAATTGCTTAACAGGGGGTTAAGCAATAAGGGTGTATTCAGAAAGGACCTGTCAAAACTTAGTACGAGATTAGCACCGGACTAACCATACAAAAACCAGTTTAGTCCGGCGGATTAAAGTTAGTCCGCCCACTCTGAATACCTACGATAGCTAGTTTATTTTCGGTCGAAGTTTTTGGCGCCAATATCCGTTTTATTAAGACGGAAGAAGCTTAGATATTTGTAAAGCTTGCTCTTTTTTTATTTTTGTTGGGCACATGATCCCATTTATTCCATTCCACTTTTTTCCCTGCTGCGACATAATCTATTCGACTATAGCACCAACAGTAGTAAAAACAGAAAAAAATCATTGCCGCTTCAACCATAGTTTCATTAAATGCGGTGGTACCGATCCGGGCGGGCTTAACCCTACCGCGTAATATAAAGAAGTTCTCGACATAGGTAGCAACCAATTCCCAAAGGGTACCAGGAGGTGTGGCCAGCTACAAAAATCCCAAAGTTACCTTTCGGTTACAACATGTAAATATGCCATGTAACCGAAAGTTACTAGTAAAGGATTTCAGTTAACTGGAAGTGGTGAAGACAGGGGTGTGTCCAGGTATCGATATCGATATACATTTATCGTAAAATAAAGGAACGAGAGTGATTGTTATGGCTTGACACTCCAATACTTTTGTCCGAACAGCCCGCTCAGCAGACGTGCAGCGGGCACGCGTCTCCCGTTACATCGGCCGCAGTCCCGCTGACGGTGGCGCAACGCGGTAGCATCCCGCCCACGCCACGCCAGACACGGCTGCGCCTGTGCGTCCGGTGATGGGCACGGCGGGGCGGGGCGGGGCGGTAACGCAACACCGCCCCGACGACGGCGGGGCGGAGGTGGCGCGGGAACGCGTCTGGGAATCTACGGACGTCTCGACTGAAGGAATTTCCGGCTCCGTCAAGTTAGAAACCCCCTAACGAAAAATCGTATTTTTCTAATGCAGTCGTTTAGTACTTATTTTGTACAGATTTGTACACCTCATTGTTTATTTTGTACGGTTAAGATTGAGTAAATACAGGCCAAGCAACGGGGGTTTCTAACTTGACGCTCAGACCGCCAACATTTCATTTTACCTACTTTTAATATCCAATCGTTTTGTATTCATTTTGTACTGATTATTACACCGAATGAATTATTTAGTACGGCTTTGACTTCGAAATAATAGGCAAATGAATGGGGGTTTCTAACTTGACGTTTTTCCATTTTAACATTTATAACTTTTTAAAATGATATTCTAAAACACCATGCTTTGAAACGTTTAGTACACCAAAAAGTACGTTTAGTACGCATTCGTATCCATAACTACAGGACGTTGAATATTGCCAACCGATAGATCAGTTTCCTAAGGTAAATTGGGGGTGTCTAGTACATACCTAGCTCTACTTACAATACAAAAATGTATTATGACGAACATATATATATATTCAAAAGTACAGCAAAAAAGTGATTTATTACACCTTTAGATAAGCTAGAATAAAATTACAAAGCCCAGCGATGATTATGCAGCACTCGCCCCCATTGCCGTGTGGTGTCTAGTACACATTACTCTCTAGTTGGAAATAAAAAATGGATTCTGATCACAATATATATCATCTCAAAAGTACAGTAAAAAAATAATTTATTACACCTTTAGATAAGCTGGAAAAAAATACAAAGCCCAGCGATGATTATTACGCACTCGCACCAATTGCCTTTTGGTGACTAGTACACACCACTATCTAGTTGGA
Source organism: Incurvaria masculella (assembly GCA_946894095.1). Taxonomy (NCBI): domain Eukaryota; kingdom Metazoa; phylum Arthropoda; class Insecta; order Lepidoptera; family Incurvariidae; genus Incurvaria; species Incurvaria masculella. Next base: position 14,916,322 of record OX335648.2, on the reverse strand, counting down.
AATAAAAAATGGATTCTGATCACCATATATATCATCTCAAAAGTACAGCAAATAAATAATTTATTACACCTTTAGATAAGCTAGAAAAAAAATACAAAGCCCAGCGATGATTATGACGGACTCGCCCCGATTGCCTTGTCGTGAGTAGTACACACCACTCTCTAGTTGAAAATAAAAAAATGGATTCTGATCACCAAATATGTCATCTCAAAAGTACAGCAAAAAAATAATTTATTATACCTTTAGATAAGCTAGAAAAAAAATACAAAGCCCAGCGATGATTATGACGGACTCGCCCCGATTGCCTTGTCGTGAGCAGTACACACCACTCTCTAGTTGGAAATAAAAAATGGATTCTGATCACCATATATATCATCTCAAAAGTACAACAAAAAAGAAATTTATTACACGTTTATATAAGCTAGAAAAAATCAACCAAATCTTGTAACGATTATAAAAGCGCTCGCGCCAATTGGCGTATGGTGTCTAGTACATACTACTCTCTAGTTGGAAAAAAATGGATGTTTATCAACAAACAGGGTGTTTGGTAATTTGATACATGCCTTATTCACAAGGAGGGTCTTAAATGACAGTTTATATAAAAAAGCATAACAAAAAAAGTATTACACAACCTTACAAATTAAGAAAATAACTTCAACTTCTAAGTTTCCAGAAAAGATACAAATGTTGTCCACTTTCACACAAGTTCCATATTATTTTGTTTGGTTGCAAATGCAACCAATGCAAATGTTTTTTCATTGTTGACCAGTTTATACATCTTAATGAGGACCTTTTTCTTAAAGTAAAATCGACAGCGCAAACCCAACTAAATAAAAAAAATATAGAACTTGTGTGAAAGTGGACAACATTTGTACCTTTTCTGGAAGCTTATGAAATAATAAAGTTATATCCATAGTTTGTATGCCACGTGTCATACTTTTTTTTAGTAATCCTCTCTGATTAGAATAAATAAATTATTTTTTTCATAAAATATTATTCGTGAACCTTTTTTTCTGAAATTATGTATATTTTGAATCAATTTCTTTTTTTGAAGAAGTTCCTCATTCATCAGCTATTACAAAGTTGCTGATAAAATGCCTATGCCATATCATCACTTTTTCATAATAAGACAGAATATTAAAAAAAACCTTCAATAACTCAAAAACTATTGATATCGGACCTTAATTTTACTGGGCCTAATTTGTTGCAAATTTGCTCTAGAATGACGCCTTAGAAGGAATGAACAGAAAAGTTATTTATTAGTGTTGTATTTATTTTGTAACTTTAGATAAGCTCAAAAATACAAAACTTTGCCAAAATGGTATATGGATAACTATCACATATCTAAGTTAATTTCTATCTTATATCTTATCTTAGTTAATTTCTTACCAAATTAACTCGAAACAACGAACCGGTTTAACCCCTACTATTGTACCATCGCATTCGATGAAGAGACGGGCGAAGCGGCAATGAAAACGAATCAGTGTTTTCCGTATCCAGTTAAATGTAGCCGTGCTCCTAAAGGTAAGGTCCTGGCATGGCAACTTATTCCTTTAGAAATGCTGTGTGTTGAGCTGATATCATGACGGTGAGTGAGATAGTAGCCATCCATGTCCACATAATAAAACAAAGTTATGGGGCTATCCATGTAACAGCAGGCGGATAAAAATACCTACACTTGAGTCAAATCAGTAGGATCAATTTTCATATTAATGTGTTACGAAACCTAAACAGTCTTCAAATTAAATACAATTTCTGCTTAATATATAACCGACATTCTGTAACAATCTTATTTTCATTAGTATTCCAGAGGAACAAGATTAGAGTTTTTACATTGTAAACCAGCAATTGATAAACATTTGGTTGTAACAACCACTTATCTCCATCGATGACATATTTCTTTCGCACCGTAACATGGCGGGAATACCCACATCCGTTGACACTTCAACAATAATTACTGTTTTTACGGGAATCGTTTTCCAACCGACTTCCAAAAAGAGGATGTTTTCAATTCATCCTTATGTTAACTTATTTACATACTTGTCTTATCGATTTTGGTTTATTGAATTAATCATGTCAATTTTATAATTAAATTAGAAACGCAATATGTAGATAGCTCGCATGGAAATAGGCGTTTATTAAGCCCCGTATAGAAAGTAAACCTGCCGGTCCTTTTTAGGGTTCCGTACCCAAAGGGTGAAAACGGGACCCTATTACAAAGCGTCCACTATCCGTCCGTCTGTCACGGGGCTGTATTTCATGAACGGTAATAGGTAGGCAGCTGAAATTTTCACAGAGTGTGTATTTATTTTGCCGCTATAACAACAAATAGGTAACATAAAAAAAATATAAAAAATAAAGGTGGGTCCCATACAAAAAACATGTTTTTTTTGTGTTAAATATTGTACGATGGAACGGAACCCTTCGTGTGCGAGTCCGACTCGCACTTGGCCGGTTTTTATTTCTTAGGTATGCATTTAAAACATGCGTTGGTTTTTAGGGTTCCGTACCCAAAGGGTGAAAACAGAACCCTATTACTAAGCCTCTACTGTCCGTCCGTCCGTCCGTCCGTCCGTCCGACTGTCACAGGGCTGTATCTCATGAACGGTACAAGGTAGGCAGCTGGAATTTTCACAGAGTTTGTATGTTTGCCGCTTTAACAAAAAATAGGTAAAATAAAAAAATATGAAAGGGGAGGGGGGGGGGGGCATACAATAAACGTGATTTTTTGGTGTTTATGGTACGGAACCCTTCGTGTGCGAGCCCGACTCGCACTTGGCCGGTTTTATATGTTGTAACTTTGAGAATTTAAGTGGAGAACGACCAGCGATATATGGATGGAAGTAGAAGTAATACTGAATCGAATTCAAGAAACCAAAACATGTTAGATGAAACTTTTCTCAAATTGTTAATTTTGAAAATATATCAAAATGAACAATACCTGCTTTTGTATTCAGAGTGGGCGGACTAACTTTCAGCCTCCGGACTAAACCGGTATTAGTATGGTTAGTCCGGTGCCAATCTCATACTAAGTTTGGACATGTGCATGGTATTCGTATTAGTGCCAATATCTACGGAGTGTGCAGCTGTTTGCATGTATTGGTTGGCCCGTGCGCCGTGAACTCATCCGACAGTTTGTTGGCCGACACGTTGTCCGATCAATCCAAAGAGCACGCTATCAAGGCAGCGCGATAGCTGTATGGAGTGCAGATGTACGCATTGTTGGGCGGTCGTGCTGATTATGATTAGTTGACAAACAAATCCTTTGAAACGTGGAGCGTAAGTAAGTACCGATTATAAAACAGTCATTATATTATCATTTTAAATTTATATGATTCGTTGGATAGCTCGTATGTCAATTAGGCGCAATGAAGCACTAAACCTTCAAATTGAAAATAAGTACATCTAATATCTACTGTATCTACTTGTCAGCTCGTGGTCTAGGGGCTAGAGGACTTCCCTTTTATGGGTGAGATCTGGGTTCTGGTCTCGAGCTGCTTTCCATGGTTTAGAAAACATGTTAAAGTGTAGGTCCCCTTCCCCTACTAGTTGGCAGGATTAAGCCCGCCCGCGTTGGTACTACCGCATTGGATGAAACTATGGTTGAAGCAGCCATTAAAAATTGTCCGTGTTCAATCAATCCAGTTCAATCGTCCAGTTCAATCTTTTCGTACTCATATAGGGAAGGACCTGGTATGGCACCTAATTTATTCGAGAATATTGTGTATCGGGCTAATATCATAACGGTAGTTTGTGGTATTAACTGTCCATGTCAGGTTTCATAAAAAAATATGTGCGGGTGCAAGATGGAGTGCCTCCTTCCCCACATCGCTAATTCTCCCCACCCACGCTGGATGTGTATTTATTTTGCCGCTATAACAGCAAAATTAAAAAAAAATAAAATAAAGGAGGCCCCAAAAAACGTGATTTTTAAGGGTTCCGTACCCAAAGGGTGAAAACGGAACCCTATTACTAAGCCTCCGCTGTCCGTCCGTCCGTCCGTCTGTCACAGGGCTGTATCTCATGAACCGTAACAGGTAGGAAACTTAAATTTTCACAGATTATGTATTTGTTTTGCCGCTATAACAACAAATGGTAAAATTATAAAATAATAAAAATTAAAGGGAGGCCCCATACAAATAACGTGTTATTTTTGGGGTAAATCTTGTAAGATGGTACGGAACCCTTCGTATGCGAGTCCAACTCGCACTTGGCCGGTTTTTTTGTGTTAATCTTGTACGATTATATGGAACCATTCGTGTGCGAGTCCGACTCGTATTGGACTGGTTTTAAGCTAATGGAGTTATCGACGTGGTAGCTTGAGTAGTAAAAACCTTATTTAAATCTGACCAGTAATTTACAAGGATACGAGGTAGCGCGCGGACTTGCCTAGCATCCCAGAGGTCTGAGTTCAAATCCTAACCAGTTCGTGCACCACTTTCTTTCTCTTTCTGAGTTGGATATGTGCATTTCGTCACCAATGCGAGCTGCTCCATGGTTCGGAATCCATGTAAAACTGTAGGTCTCCTTCCCACTAGTAAGTAGGGTGTAAGCCCGCCCGGGCTGGTACCATCGCATTGGATGAAAAGATGGCCGAAGCGGCAATGAAAAATCGTCCGTGTTTATTCTTAATGCTCTTTCCAATTCAATACCATTGCAACAATAATAATTTCCGATGTCATCAAATGGTTCTATTTTTGAGTTCGGGTTTATTTTCTTCTTTTTAGAGCATTAAAATGAAGCCTTGTTTTGTATTTGCAACTATAGAGTGGCAAGTCACAGGAAATCTAAGATTTGGAATGTTTAAGAAATGCATTCTTTGTCAGAATTGAATTAAATTTTTAATCACTTGAAAAAGCTTCATTTTATGTCCGTATGGTTTGATTATTATGTAAATATCTGTATTTTCCAGTAAAAAAAATCGAAAATGAACGTAAAAAATTACAACTTTTTTCCAATCTTTATTAGCCAATATTTTCTAAACTAATAGATATGTTAAAAAAATGAAAACTTTTTTTTTATGTGACTGGACATGGATGGCTAATACCACAAGTTCGGTCATGGTATTAGCCCAACACACCACATGGGAACTAGGTACCATGCCAGGACCGTTCCTTATATTGCACGGCTACAATGAACTGGATGGAAAACACGGACAATTTTCATTGCCGCTTCGACCATCGTTCATCCAATGCGATGGTACCAACCCGGGCGGGATAAACCCTACCACCTAGTAAGTAAGGAAGGGGACCTACAGCTTAACGTGGAATCCGAACCACGGCCAGCCTCTCTCAACGGTCGAATGGTCACCCATCCAAGACCAGACCGGACCCAGCGTTGCTTAACTTCGAAGAGCGATCGCCGAAGTGTCGCGCCACTGGGCCACTGAGGCTTAGATTTTTTAATTTTAGAATCTAAAATTTAAAAAACCTATTAACACATTGAGAGCATGGAAACAATTATCGCCCGTAGTATGGAGAATTGATAGGGTAACGACTCTGTTAATAAACATCACAGGATATTGTATTTTTTTTTAGATAATCTAAAGGTGTAATCAATCACTTTTTTACTGTATTTTTGAGATGATATATATGTTGATCAGAATCCACTTTTTGTTTCCAACTAGAGAGTGGTGTGTACTAGTCACCACAAGGCAACTGGGGCAAGTGCGTAATAATCATCGCTGCGCTTTGTATTTTTTTTCTAGCTTATGTAAAGGTGTAATACATAATTTTTTTGCTGTACTTTTGAGATGACATATATGGTGATCAGAATCCATTTTTTATTTCCAACTAGAGAGTGGTGTGTACTACTCACGACAAGGCAATCGGGGCGAGTCCGTCATAATCATCGCTGGGCTTTGTATTTTTTTCCAGCTTATCTAAAGATGTAATAATTATTTTTTTGCTGTACTTTTGAGATGATATATATGGTGATCAGAATCCATTTTTTATTTCCAACTAGAGAGTGGTGTGTACTAGTCACCACAAGGCAATTGGTGCAAGTGAGTAATAATCATCGCTGGGTTTTGTATTTTTTCCTAGCTTATCTAAAGGTGTAATAAATTAATTTTTTGCTGTACTTTTGAGATGATATATATTGTGATCAGAATCCATTTTTTATTTCCAACTAGAGAGTAATGTGTACTAGACACCACACGGCAATTGGGGCGAGTGCTTCATAATCATCGCTGGGCTTTGTAATTTTATTCTAGCTTATCTAAAGGTGTAATAAATCACTTTTTTGCTGTACTTCTGAAAATATATATATGTTCGTCATAATACATTTTTGTATTGTAAGTAGAGCTAGGTATGTACTAGACACCCCCAATTTACCTTAGGAAACTGATCTATCGGTTGGCAATATTCAACGTCCTGTAGTTATGGATACGAATGCGTACTAAACGTACTTTTTGGTGTACTAAACGTTTCAAAGCATGGTGTTTTAGAATATCATTTTCAAAAGTTATAAATGTTAAAATGGAAAAACGTCAAGTTAGAAACCCCCATTCATTTGTCTATTATTTCGAAGTCAAAGCCGTACTAAATAATTCATTCGGTGTACTAATCAGTACAAAATGAGTACAAAACGATTGGATATTAAAAGTAGGTAAAATGAAATGTTGGCGGTCTGAGCGTCAAGTTAGAAACCCCCGTTGCTTGGCCTGTATTTACTCAATCTTAACCGTACAAAATAAACACTGAGGTGTACAAATCTGTACAAAATAAGTACTAAACGACTGCATTAGAAAAATTCAATTTTTCGTTAGGGGGTTTCTAACTTGACGGAGCCGGAATTTCCGACAGCCGCTCGGATCGTGTTCGCGCTTACTGCAGCAGTTCTGCGGTCAATGGACTTAGGGTTTTTATTAGTGTCGGATAATTAAAAATAAGCCCGCCCGGGTTGGTACCATCGCATTGGATGAAAAGATGGTCGAAGCGACAATGAAAAATTGTCCGTGTTTTCCATCCAGTTCAATGCAGCCGTGCTCATAAAGGGAAGGTCCTGGCATGGCACCTAAGGTCTTCGGGAATGTAGTGTATTGGGCTAATATAATAACGGTAGTTGTGTGGTATTAGCCATCCATGCGACCTGAGCATAAAAATAAAAAAAATTAAGTATTACATGTGCTAATACAAAATGAATATCTAGTACTTAATAACATTTATTAAGGGGCGTGATGAATCCCTTCGCAAAACATGGATAGTTTTTCATTGCTGCTACAACCAGATTTGATTCAAACCCGCGTTCTTCGACACAAGACCATTTGAAAGTCAACGGTTACAACATTTAAGATTTGAACCGCCTACGTCATTCGATAGTGTTAATTTTGTGCTCTAAATGACATTAGCAAAACAATTTAGTAAGCCGCAGCAGATTGCGGTGCGACGCGGCGTCGTCGTCGTAGGCCGGTCAAGCGTGCACTCTGCATCGCACATTGCAGGCGACTCAGAGGTGTTTTGTATCGTCGTGGTCGTCAATACCATGTGGCCATAACGTGGGCGTATCGCAACCGTTCGCATGTGACAAAAAAACTGTTCAGTCGTAAAATACATTTAACGACTAAACAGTTAATACATTTACTGAATATAAATTAGCAAGTGGAGTATTTAAAAAAAAATAGTTTGGGTTCAAGATTATTTATTTCTCTTAAGAACTGAACTTACAAATAATAATAAGTTACATTAGAGTTTGTTACGGTTACCTTAGACATTTTACATTAATCGGTAAGAAAAAAGGATTTTACCCTTGTTTTGAAGACTTCTAGAGATCTTTCGTCTTTAATATAATTAGGTAAGGCATTACAAATGTATTTGCGGTAGTTTGCTCTTGGCAGTTTCGTGCGCATTGAGGAAAATAAACGTGCACTTTATAATTTCTTGATATTAATGTTGTCTGTGAATGAATGTCATCATTGAGTATTTTCCTGATTAGAATGCATGTGATGTATGTGTCCTGTTTGTTTGTAAAAGGTGGCCGTTGAAGTCAGGTGGTCATAATGGAATAGAACCTCAATAATATTATTATTAGCAACCTGCAATGCTTCTAAAACAGAAGCAGCCCTTCCCCAGACTGCAGCGAGGTAGTCGAGATGTGGGTATACTAACGAGTTGTTAATATGTTTTAGAACTTGCAGAGGTAGAAAATCACTGATCATTCTGAGTGCTCCAGTCAGGGAAGTGATTTTGGATTTTAATTGATATTTGTGTGTACGCCAAACAAAATCATCGTCTAGGATTTATCCAAGGTACTTTTCATGGTATACTTACAGTTAATTTTGAAGACTTCTTTAAAGAATAAATAACATGTTTTTCCCGAAAATCATAATTATTGAAACGAAAATAAATACTTGAACATGTTTTATTCTTGAAAAGAACATATATAAAAGCAATAGTATGTTTTTAAGCCACTTTTTTAATATGTTTTATTTTGAGATGCATTTAGGTGAATAAAAAAATAGTTAACTGATTGTTTTTAATATGCAATATTACAGTAGGTAGAGACTAAGAAATGTGGTGAGCGGTTTTTATCGAAAAATACTTTAATATCACGATAGAAGTAAGATTAGGTAAGATCAAAATATTATAATGAAAAGGGAGCCACTAGTTATGCTGCCCAAAAAATCGTGAGATAAATTGATGCTGAAGGCATAATGCAAAACGTTGCTGACTGTAAATGACAAAAATATCCACACTTCCTTAAAATGTTCTAACATATTCCAGCTTTTTTTGTAATTGATTGGAAATGACACAATGTGGAATTTTCTATTTTTAGGGAGCTTCAGTGCAAATAGCGAAAAAACTGCTGTGCTGTCCACTTTCATGCACCCATTGAATAACTTAATATTAAAGCAAATATTAGATTTCCACTAAAAATAAATCTGAATTTGTCAGTTATCTGTCGGTTCGATTACTTCTGGCGAGAAACTTCGTCAGGTTGGTCATTGCATTATATTTTTTCCATTGATACTTACAAACTAGTTTACAGTGATTGACAGCCATTTATTGCCAATTTTCTTATTCCGGGGAATTGTCAGAGTACAGCTTATCAGTTACATTGACACGACTGCGCTTGATGGTACACAACAGGTAACAAATATTCTCTCCGGCGTAAAAGGTTATCTTAATATAAATACGTGATGACACTCGCTTCGAAATAAATAATATATTCCTATTATAAATACAGAATCTACGAATCTAGAAATCTATGTATCAGTCTACAAAAGTATTTTAATAAACATATGATTAGTAAAATCTCACATCCCTTACTATTAAATTTTATTTTTATTTGATCCTGACTACTTGGTAGTTTTATTGTAGCCAAAACTCCTGGCGATTAGTGTTTATTCTGATGATTAAAATATTACTTTTTAATTGAACTGAATAAAGAGTTGGTAATTTTTGATAATTAGCTCCTGAGTTGGTCAAAGGACTCGTGTTTCGTTTATTTAGCTACATAAGATTGGACCGGATTTAGAAACCATGGTAGGTTAGGTCAGGGTACTATACTACTTTTACTTGTACTTTACACAGGCTCTCGCACCTCTGAAGAAGCTACGCCCCAAGGAGCCAGAGAAAAGGCATCCACAGGTCAATTGAAGTTTTCAGATTCGTCGCGCAGCCCCCACACGACGATTCAGCGAGTCCTGCTGCCAGGAGCCGTATGGATCATTGCAAGTAGGATCAGGAAGGCGAGTTGAAAGAGACAAGTTTCTAATCCATCTTCAAAGGCAGTAAGGATCTGGATTACAACAGTATTCATGTGATGGAGAAAGAGGCTTGTTTCATCGCAATATCTCCAAATAGAACGGAATTAAAATTTATATTATAGATAAATATATATATTATATATATTTATATATATAAATATATATATATTATCTATAATTCATATATTATAGATAAAAAGATAGATGCTTATTTGTTGTTCCGCTGTTTTCTTTGATATTATTATGTTAGTGACCATAGAAATGTTGAACATTTTGTACCTTTTAAAATATGAGTTCCAGAGGGGTATCAATACTGCAAAGGCAAAACGGAATATAAACACATTTCGCAAAAGTACGCACGAAGCCGTTTTGGAAATTTCGACCTCAAAATGTAGCCTTGTGGTCGGCCGCAAACTAAAGTCGATTATGACGAATTGAAAGCTAAAGTGACGCCGTACTGGGTTCTTGGTTACCAAAAGCGATAACAGTTTCATGTTAAGCATTATATCGAACTCGGAAGAAGAAATGCAGACATTTTATTGATATTTATTAATAATCTTCGGCAAAGAATCACCGAGCCTAAAGCCGCACGTGTAAATGTTGCAATGATAAATCGAGTTAATTTTCCCGGCTAAAAATAATTTGACGTCTGACAAAAGCGTGTTGCTATATTTACGTCGACTAGGTTAGGACTAGTCAACTACTCGCGCAATACAAATTTACCTTTAAACAAATGTAATAATATGTAGTTCCTCAGTACGTCCAAATAGAACTCAAATATGATAATGGATTGTCAATATTTTTGGATTCCGTTACAAATTTAAATATTATTAGTAAAAAAAGACGATTTCTCACTTAAGAAATTTGAAAGTAATGTGATATCTAGATATAAGTAAAACAGAATTTATGCAAAAACTAATAATCTAGTTTAAAAGTATTTTTTTTTAGTTTACGTAAAAAAGTTCGGAAATGGACACCGTTCCCAATTTACTTTTTTCTTTTTCCGTACAAAATAAATTGGAAAACATACATTAACGAAATAAGGTTGATCGGTAGACAAGGAATCATTTATTGTAATAATGAAACTTCTAATCGTCACATTTAGCTAGTTTACTTGGGGTGCCTCGTCAAACTGTGTGATCTGGCTAGTATCAAGGCCTCAGACTGTGCACACAAAAATTGATCATTTCGTCAGTTCGTTTTCAAAAAAGTAGTCATACGGCTACGTGCTACGCGGTCATAGACGTGCCTCGACCACGCCGTGGGAGAACCCGCGTGTGCCGCGGCGCGTGCGAGCACCGTGCCTCTACTGGACGCATGCGCAGTGCTGCTGGCGCCAGCGCACTCTCGCACGCCGGTACGTGATCTTTTCATAACGACCGTTGACACAACCGAACATGTACATGCGCGTACTGATTGTGTGGCTTCGGTCACGTAGTTTAGTCTCTTGGTAAAGACGCAGAGGAATAATTCGCCAGAAAACAAAAAAAATATATTAACACGTTGATCGCCAGGGGTTACAAAAACTTTTTTCCTAATTTGAATTTTAGGTTTTCTACCCGCTCGGGTCAATGTCGTTTTGGGACTGAAGTCGGGCTGAACCTAACATTTTAAGCTATGTCAGTTCTCATCCATATTTTCATGTTCCTTTTCACCCGCTTTAAGATATATTTTTACCACAAATGGTAGCTATAAAGTATGTGCATTCCCAAGGTCCAGATTATCTCTATAGATACCGAATTTTATCAAAATTGGTTCAGTGGTTTAGGCGCAAAAACGTAACAGACAGACAGAGCTACGTTTGCATTTATAATATTGGTACGGATATGAATTGATACGCGTTAATAATTGAATTACTCTAAATTGCATTTTTTTTTTAATTACGATAAAATTTTAATTATGACTAGGGCGGAGTGCACAATCTATGGTTGGTGATAATTTTATATGAACCAGAGATTGTGCACTTCACGCTTAATATTATTTAATAAACGAAACTTTTCTTCAAAATTATCTGAACCAGACTTTTTCTATTGTGTTGTTGTCTTGACCCCATTTAGTGGAACGAGTCCCGAATTCGTAAGCGAACTGACTGGCCGGCGCTAGTCAGTGTACTATCACTAAATCTTGGCTAAGCGGCCGCTATACAGTTTTGGTCGCCACTCGAGTCTTTCCATACTGTCATCATACTTTCGATATGTAAGGGCGATTGGTGGCCGCAAAAATATGCTCTATTTTTATTTAGCGATTTATTTCAAAATCTTGCAGTTCTACCACCGCATTGGCATAAGTGGTGCGTGATAACAGAATGGATTTGGAACACGGATAGCTGAAGAAGAGTGATTGTGAACAACAACAATAAGGACAAGGCGGTCGACAGTCTAGCCACCTCTTATTTTCAATCAGCCATGTACATGACCTACTGTGTCTACGTCACTCACTATCTTCTACATATATACCTCTGTATCTTTGGAAAATATTCGGTAATGTAATTTTCATCTTGTGTTGTGTTTTTTTTAAACTGGTATGGGTAGCTGTGCTGAGGAGCAAAGGTCCTCAGAAAACTATTTACACCTCGTTCAGCGAAACCAACCTCAGCGAGGCACCATACCAGCGGATTTGCGGACCATCGCTGAGCTATAGATCTTGTTCAAATGCCGCTTGAAGACGTTATTTGTAAGGAAAGGCACCCGCCGGCAGAAATTTCCATATCCTGGCGATGCGACAGAGAAATCAGTTTGAGAAAAGGTTCGTTCTCAGAAGCCTAATGTCAACCACAACGGGCTGCTCTGATTCTCTGCGGCGGATGCAAGTCCACACAGCTACGTCCATGGTACTACCCCCCTAAACTGTCTTTGGCTCAGGGACTCCCGTTTGTGCAAAACAATAGTGACTGTAAATTTAAAAATAAAAATCGTTTTTTTTTTATATAAATGTAACGAAATCAAAACACGAAGGTATTTTTTAAACTATTCTAATTTATTATAGAGCTGGAAATAACCTTTTTAATTTGATGACAATAAAATACTGTTTTAGTCTAACCCCAAATTATTTTGAACAATTGATGTTTATTTACTTTTTATTTTCCCGGTAATGATTGGCAAACATGTTTTGTTTATAGATCATCAACAAGATGTGCTCGTTAGATAATTAGTAAGTTTAGGTAATTATATGAAAACAATAACAAAAGATTAGCGGATTCCAAACAAGTTATCTGCATATCGGTCGAGTGTAGGCTCGACCTTATACATGAAACTAATGAGGTAATTGAATAGAGTACTTATTAACTTTTTTACATATGTATAGACAGTATTCTAGCTCATTGTTCAATGTGCATTGTCTTATTTGTACTTAGGTATGGATACATTACGTAGGCATTATATTTATGATTATTATGTGCATAGCAGTTGTAGAATTATATTTAACAGCGCACATTTTGCATCGCGCATTAAACACACTGTGTACATTACACAGTGTGTTTAATGCGCTCCTGAAAGAAGAGGTTTGTTGCAAATATGGTTATGCAATGTGAAAGGGAGACAACATACAAAGCGGGCTGCGTGGATACATGTGGTCCCACTGATTATCTGCTCGTGGATGTATTTTTAAAGGTGACTAAGGGATTCATGGTTCTTTTCCTTTAGTAGGTAGGATTAATCCCGCACTATCGCATTGAATGTATTATGCTCGAAGCGGCAATGAAAAATGTCCACGTTTTCGAACCATTTTTGTTTTGCGAATATAAGACAGGGTCGAGTAGGTCTGGAATGTCCAATTAAATTAAGAACAAGAACCTCAACATTTGCAGGATCCAAAAAATACTGAGTTGGCCGGACTTTGAAAAATTGCTTGTTCGAATTTGCAAAAATATTACGAATAAATATTTAGTTAAGGGACGTTTGAATCTAAGCAAGGATTAATACAATTCACCTTAAACGAGGATAAAACACTCATATCCCGTTACATAAAAAAATGTTAAATGCTGAATGTTAAAATTGGCTTCTACATTATTAGAAGTGGAGTGAACATTTCGGATCGCTTCATCGATGGTTTAATTTAAAATCAATTAAGGAAACCTGCTCGGTGACTGTCTGATAAAATAAATGATTTGTGACTTATGCAATTAACGTCACTCAGACATTGTACATAACTATACTCTGCCGTCGTTAAATAACCACAAATTGTGTATGAAGTTTTTCGTCCAAAAATCGACATTTACTGAGGGCGTTGGAATAGTGATCAAAAAGACACAAAGCAAAGCATCAATGTTTACATGTTCGGGCTTATACTTAGCTTTTTTTTTACACTTAGCTACAAGAGACATTGATTTACGGTGAAAGAAAACATCGTTAGATTAGATACCATTTCGGTGGCATAGCCAGATGACAATAAAATGGGCTCGGCACTCATTAAATTTGCCTAAAACATAATTAGGCGGAACCTGGTATCATTAGTCAATGGCTGGGTACCATAAAATCGAGACTCGGGAGCAAGAAATGGCATACGTGATGCTGACCAACCGCACAGATTTCCGGTACAAAAAATCAATTATTTTTTCCGAAGTGTAACTGACGCTAAACGTATCTAAAAGTAAGCTTAAGGTGGCCCAACCCGGCGGGACGAAATCATTCACGGGCACGGTACAAAACCGTGCTGTCGCGCTCTGGGACCTTTTCTGTTTAAAAAAAAAAAGACAGGCTCCGTGATGAGGAAGATGCAACATGTCCACAAATGACAATGTGCATAGTGTGTGATTTGATAAGATTTACGAAAACTTTAATTACAAAACAACTTATTGCTAAAAGTAAACCACGACCGCTGTAGTCAAAAATCTAACAATAACTAAATAGATTATAAATCTTGATTAAATAAGCTATGTCGGATGACTAATCTTATTAAGATGTTCTTACTTTATCATTGCGTAATCGACCTCCAAAGTTATTGTATAAAACGCCGGACCTTACAACTTAGAAACCAAACACAATTTTACAATGCCAACGGTCATCAGACATCTAGTTCGATCAAATAAAGCTATTCTGAGCAAAACTTGGGATCTCTGACAAGAAATATGGGCTTGATCTTCTTTCCCCGTTTGTATGGGAAGTTGAGCGCGATGGGCCACTTTAAATGCTTATCGCTGTTATGCTATGCTTATGACAATATTTGACTACAATAAAATTATCAGCAAAATGTTAAGGATGTTGCGCCGAAAAATCGATCTATTGCCGCGCCGCATGTTTTCATTGTCTGCTACCCTCGCCTTACACGAACAATATGTTTATGATAATATTTTATGTTATGTTTATATTTAGATTATTACATAGACCGCCTCGTGTTGGGATGCATTCTGCCGACTCCGACCTAAATCATATGTTTAAAAAAAAGATTCCGACGAATTGAGAACCTCCTCCTTTTTTTTAAGTCGGTTAAAAATACATTCCAAACCCGATATTTTATCAAATCAAACATAAAAGAAGACAGGTGCACTCACATGGACTGCATGTTGTGGTGCTGCAGTTCGGTCTGCGCGTAGCCGGCGACGGCGGCGTGCGCCTGCACATCCAGACCCGCGTACACGTCTCGCTCGTGCTCGCCCCCGCCGCCACCCGACTGCAGCGTCGTCAGCTGCTGCAGCCGCGCGCCATACTCCTCGGACAGGTTCTCGGGGCTCTCCGCGGAGGACTTGGAGGAGGGTCGGTGCCGCTGTAGGTAGTGGCCGTCCGTGCTGGCGGGGCTGTGCGCGTGCAGCAGGTACGCGTGCTCGTGCTTGAAGGCGAGCTCCTCGGCGTACGCGTAGCGCGCGTCCGCTGCGTGCTCGTAGCGAGCGTCGCCCGCGCTGAACGCGGCCATGTCTCGCGCGCGTGTGTCCGCCGGCGCCTCGTGCGGCTCGTAGTGCGCGGCCGCGGCGGGGGCCGGCGCGCGCAGCTCCTCGTAGCTGCGCGAGCGAGACGGCGAGAGCTGGTCGCGCGGGTACTGCACGCCGCCGGCCGCCGCCGCCGCCGCCGCCGAGTGGGCGTAGCTGAACGGCGGCAGCGGGGGCGGGGTCTGGGAGGGCGGGCTTGCGCTCGCGCAGCCGCCGCCGCCAACGGCTCCATCTGTAGGGACAACAAAACAAAAACGTCATGCACGGTCGCTACAAAACGCTGAACATGCTATTTAGGCCAGGGGATAGTTTGGTGGAACGATTACGTCATTGTGGATTTTATAGTTCGGTTTAGAATAAACGCCCAGACTGACAAACCTTGTCCTTCAGTTGCCTGTTACAAGAAATGAAATCCAATGAGACCACTTTTATTTTTTTAGTGCCGATACCACACAGCTCAAGACTTTACAAGAGATTATCAAATTAATTATAGATGTATGTCTAGGCATCATATTAGGTTTGTTACATTATGAATTTTATAATCTTAGAAAGTTAATGTTTTCCTGCCAGAATATAGTTTCGAACGGCGAAACTCATTTTGCTCACTCTGTATATCGATTTACCCCTAACCTAACCAAAGGGAAACAGGTTAGTTGGTGTAAACAGATACACTTTACAAGCAAATGGAGAAATAAAACTTCTTGATTTTATTTGCACACCTACCTATGATTGTAAAAATATTTAAAAGGGATTAAAAGGGTTGTTCATGAAAGTTTTACGTTAGATGATCCGGAAGAGGAATGTTTCACATTTACAACATTTATGACAGTACGATACATGTGAATCTATTTAGCGGTTCGGGTGACGTAATTAATTTCCAGCCTGCTCTATACCTACATTTCGATGTGATGATTTGATGCGAATAATAACTTAGCTACAATGTTAATCAACGATTACGCTAATCAAAGCCACTTCTACGCAATCTGCACATACATTGCAAAGAGTACTCAGGAGATACGTAATATGATGTAGCTATTTTAATTAATAAATATCATTAAGCCCTCGCTTGTTTCTAAATTCAAAATATCGAAAATAATTACATATCGTAAGAAAAGTAAGAGATCCCAAAAAACAACGAAGATTGCCCAAAAATATGTCACAACACATAAGAAAATTTTTCGGAACATTATGTAATCAAAACCCCTAAGAAAAACTGGTTATCTACTGGGTATTTTCACATTATGGGCTTTTGTGACTACTAACTGTAATTGACTAGACCAAGACCTAGATTTCCCAGGGTATCTGGACCAAGCCAAGAAATCCTAAAACGTTGGCGGTCACTGAGCATTTTGTGCCCAAATCTTGGTTTTGATCATTCAATAAAAAAACTTTTTCTAATTAATTATGTCAGAAAATGATGTTTTCAAATTCGTGTTACTATGCATCTAACCTTTGCATCGAATATTGTTGTTGACTTCAATTTCGTCCATAATGGTCTGGAAGCACTCCTGCAGCATCATATCGTCCAGCATGGCGCCGCCAACTGTCACGTCACGACCAAAATAATCACGCGATCGATTACACCCGCTCAGACCACTTCAATAGACGATCCATTAATGTTTACTATTAGCGCAAGGAACAGGTTAGCGAGACAGGCACGCGGGCGCACTCGACGCCAGTCAACTGTCAACTGAATGTTGAATTAGTTACCCGAGCTGAGGGTTGCCCCCTCCACCGGGGCGCCATTGGCGGGACACCAGCCTGCGGTTGCATCCCTGTGGCATAGAACCTTTTTTTTGCCTCTCAGACAAAGCGGTCGGCGCGGCGGCGCGGCGGTGGCGAGTGCAGCGTCTGAGTCAGCCTGTTAAGGCTGTCGTGAAGTCACAGGAAATCTAAGATTTGAAAATTTTAAGAAATTGATTCTGTGTCCCTTGGCCCAGGCACAATTTTGCATGGCGAATGTCATTAAGGCGCTAGGACTAGCCAACTGCTCGCGCCATACAAATGCACTTTTTAACAAATGTAATAATATGTAGTGAAACGCTTCAGCAAATCCAAATAGAACTCCAGACTGATAATGGATTGTTAATATTTTTTGATTCCATCATTTATTTAAATAATAATAAAAATAAAAAAGTTGATTTTTCTCATTAGAAACCTGAAAGTAATTCGATTTCTAGATATAAGCAAAAACAGCATACATGCATAAACAAAAAAATCCATTTGCTTTTAGATATCTACATTTAGTCAAAAAAGTTCAGAAATGGACACAGTTTCCGCAATGTATTTTGTACAGAAAAAGGAAACATACATTAACGAAAATAGGTTGATTCCTAGACAAGGAATCATATATTGTAAGAATGACACTTATAATCGTCAGACTTAGTTAGTTAACTTGGGGTGCCCCGTCTAACTTTGCGATTTGGCTAGTACCAGGGCCTTAAAATAGCAAAATCGTCTTCCAGGCCCAAACTTTTCCCTACCCCTAAATGTTGTCAGATTTTAATCAATTTTTATCCCTTGAGAAAGATTTTTTTCCGTGTCCGAATGTTTTGATTTTTTTTGTTAATATCTGTATTTTTCATTAAAACATATTTCGAAAATGAACGTAAAAAAAGACACCTTTTCCAAATTTTTCACCTTAGCCAATATTTTCCAATATCAAAGGTATATTAAAACAATTAAAACATACGGACATAGATTTCTCCAATATGTTTTGGAATCCAACATTTCAAAGGCCTAGTACAACATTAAGAGCATGGATTGAGCGGCTCGTAGCCCAGTGGCGCGGGGACTGGCCTAGCGTACCAGAGGCCTGGGTTCAATTCCAACTCGCACCACTGTCTTTCTCTTTCCGAGTTCGACAAGTGCATTTCGTCACGAATGCGAGCTGCTCCATGGTTCGGAATCCATGTAAAACTGTAGGTCCCCTTCCCCTACTAGGTGGTAGGGTTTAAGCTCGCTCGGGTTGGTACCATCGCATTGGATGAAAAGGTGGTCGAAGCGGCAATGAAAAATTGTCCATGTTTTCCACCCAGTCCAATGTAGCCGTGCCCATAAAGGGAAGGTCCTGGCATGGCATCTAATTCCTTCGGGAATGTGGTGTCTTGGGCTAATATCATAACGGTAGTGGTAGTGGATAGTGGTATTAGCCATCCATGTCAGGTCGCATAAAAATAAATAAAAATGGAAACAGTTATCGCCGGTAGTATAGGGAATTAGGGTAACGACTCTCTTAAGAACACTCGATAAAATAGAACAAGGGTTTTTGTGAAATTTGCAGACAACATTTAGGAATCCTGGTAAAATTGTGATAATGTGTCGACGTGTGACGGAAATGAAAGTTTAGTTCAATGTTACCGAGAAATATAAGGATGATCCTGGTATGACACCCAGTTCTCGTGTGGTGTGTATGGCTGATATATCAGACAGTATGGCCATCCATGCCTAGTTGTATAAACAATGCATTTTTATTTATTTGTTCCTTGTCATGTTAAACCAAAGTACCACCATTCCTTCATGGAATGGTGGTTACAAGTAGAAGTTATATGACATGTCACATTATATGACGTTAAATACAAAATATAAAAAAAAAATTAAGTACCTATATCATTTCAGCGTAATAAAGTATCGATGGGACTTTCAAGGAAATATAAATATATGAAATGAAATGAAATTATGGCTATAGAATCGTGACAAAAACGGAAATATCTACATATATGGCAACCACAATAATTGAATGTGGTCATCCAAAACTGGTCGCATTCAAATTCAAATCATAAACGAATCTATTAATGTTTAGATCTATTAGATAAATCGGATATTCATAAATTGCTTGCGCGATGGTGCATGGTAAACATCTTTACAGATCTCAAATTTATAATAGTAGTATACGTGTTGTCTCGAAACTTTATCTTCTGATTTAATTACAGTAAAACAGGAGCTTAATACGATTCTCAAGGGGATGCACGCAAAAATCGTCTTATGCGGGAAATCGCCTTAAGCGGGAAGTGTAATAATATACAAAATACACTTTATAATCTGTATATTGTATAAAAAGTTTATATGGCAAAACATATCAATCTTCTGTTGTCGCAGGTTATTCGCAGACACACGCAAAAAAGAGTTTTCTAGTATAATTAATAATTTGTTAAGAGCGTCATTACTGGAATCAATTGAACAAAGATATCGCCTTAGTTGCACGACAGCTGCTAGTGCAGTTCAATTGGAACTGGCAATTATTTATCTTCGTCGCAACATTCTTGATTTTTCGTTTTGATCTTGTTGACCTGGATGGTTGCTGATGATGTCTTGTACAGATGCTGTCAGGTTTGAGAAGAATAATCTCCGTTTCGTCGTGAGCGAAAAAGTCAGATTTTTTAAGAAATTCTCGATAGTTCAATCGCTCAGTGAGGGGCGAACTGTTAAAACTAACTCCAAACTAGCTCAAGACACGTACTTACGTCGTCAAAAACATAGTTTAAAGCGGATTTTGGATCGTAGTAAGGCTGTCGTAAAGTCAAAGGAAATTTAAGATTTGAAAATTTGATGGAATGAATTCTTTTGTCTATTGGCCCACGCACAATTTTGCACGGCGACTGCCATTAAAATAGCGAAATCGTCTTCCAAGCTCTAACGTTTCCCTACCTCTAAACGTTGTCAGATTTTATCAAAAATTTTATATTACTTGAGAAAGTAGTATGTTTTATTTTTTTGTAAATATCCGTATTTTTCAGAAAAAAATAATCGAAAATGAAACGTAAAAACAGACAACGTTTTTACAATATTTATTAGGCGATATTTTCCAATCTAAAAGCTTTATTTTAAAAAACCGGCCAAATGCGAGTCGGACTCGCACACGAAGGGTTCCGCACCATCGTACAAGATTTAACACACAAAAACCAAGTTTTTTGTATGGGGCCCGTTTATTTTCTATTATTTTTCATTTTACCCATTTGTTGTTTTAGAGGCAAAATAAATACACAATCTGTGAAAATTTCAACTGCCTACCTATTACGGTTCATGAGATACAGCCCTGTGGCAGACGGACGGACGGATGGACGGACGGACGGACGGACGGACAGCGGTGGCTTAGTAATAGGGTTCCGTTTTCACCGTTTGGATACGGAACCCTAAAAATTAAAACATACAGACATAGGTTTATACTATATATCTAATTTAATAACATCAACGAAATAGGTCAAAAACACAATAACGATTCAAACGTTCAATATTCCTTATTCTAAATTCGAATACCGTATTTTCGTAAACGCATTGTTTCTTTGGCACTTTTTGTGATCCCAAACTGTCATGATCCACTCAGGCAAAATTTATGGCGCCCCACTTTCGAGGATTGAGTGAGGTTCTCCTGCGACAGGTTGGCGCGTCGCGTCGGCGTGCCAAGGTTCTCGATTGCTGTAATAACGGTACAAAATACCAATTGCTGCTCCTTCCGAACGGGCCGGTATTTCAGCATTGGAAATGCTTTTTCGATCGCTTCAGTAGGTACCTACCCATTTTTAAGAAAAGTGCGACCGGTGGCTAGGGTATTTTATTATTAAGGTGGCCCAACTCATTCGCGGGCACGGTACAAAACCGAGCTGTTGCGCTCTAGGACCTTCTCTGTTTCAAAGAATAAGACAGGCTCCGTGATGAGGAAGATGCAACATGTCCACAAAAAAGACAATGTGCTTAGTGTATGATTTGGTAAGATTTACGAAAATTTTAATTTAAAAACAACTTATAGCTAAAAGTAAACCACGACCGCTGCAGTAAAAAATCGAACAAAAAGCCAAATAGATTATAAATCTTGATTAAATAAGCTATGTCTGATGACTAATCTTTTTAAGATGTTCTTACTTTATCATTGCGTAATCCACCTCCAAAGTTTTTGTATAAAACGCACGAAAAATGCGAACTTTCGGACCTTATAACTTAGAAACCAAACACTATTTTACAATGCCAATGATCATCAGACATCTAGTTCGATCAAATGAAACTATTTTGAGCAATTTTAGATCTCTGACAAAAAATATGGGCGTGATCCTCTTTCCCCTTTTGTATGGGGAGATGAGCGGGATGGGCCACCTTAAGATACAAAAATTAAAATGGTATCTGACTGGAATATTTTAAAAATGGGGACTGCAAAATGTTGATTGTGCAGGGCTGATATTTTTTAAAATCAAAAATACAGATTTTTTTTACAGTTTATTTTAGGACTAAGAAAACGAAAAGAGATAACGAAAAAAACATTTATCCTGGAGAGTTTAGAGAGCTTCAAAATGACACCATTCTTGTTCCGATAGGATTATAATTAAGGGTAAATTTAAAGGATAGATAATTCTAATTATGTGAATAAGATCAATTATAATAAGAATGGAACATAACCTGAACCTGTATAATTTCTATCGGTTAAGCAATTGTTTTGTTTTAAACTTTTTTGAACTTGGTAACGATGAGCGCCGACAGATATATAAATAATTTTGGTTGAGTATAGACCATGGAGGTGAAATTTTCTCACCTCCATCGTATAGACCAAAGCAGATTATTGTGTCGACAATGTATCAAAAACAGGTTAGGTTACTAGGAACGGCTTAGGCTTGGAATTGAGCTGCATTCAACCTTCGGTGCCTAGATTCACAACATTCGGAAGTTACCGTCCCCTGTACATGGGGGTAAAGAATGAAACCTCCATACTCCTGTATCATCAGTCCGAGTTCTCACCTAAATAGGGGTTTACGGAAATTCGAAGTTACGTAAAAACGTGAAACCCATACAAACGTTTATTACTTATTCTGTGGTCGTATCTAGCGTCAATGTAATACGGCGATAGCTGCCGAATCAAACAAGGACTCACGAATGTTAGTTCGCTCAACGCCCACTGCGCGCTCTCTTCAATTACTCCATGCATATGAAAACGCCGGTCAATCTGTATGGCGTAAACGCCAATTTAAGTGACGAGTCGGACTAGGGGGTCTGGAAGTGCAACCGAAATCTAACGGAGAGTAATCACAATGTCAAGGGCGGCGCGGCGCGCGCGGCCGGTGCTGGCATGGCTGCGCGTGCTACGCCTGATAAGTGAAGGCAACCCCGAAGATAACTGTACGGCTATCAGCCACGCCGCGTGGCGCTAGCTACGTACAATCTGCCGCTTCCTAGTAATGCACCTGATACATTTTATTGCGTGATAACCAACTCGCTCATTCACTGTTTTAGCTAGGCTTGCCGCGGCATTGGCGGCTGATAGTGATGCCTTCAGTCATAGCGAGCCGGCGCGGTAGGAAATCCGAATAGCGGCAGCGTAGCCATTTTCATACAGTGATATGTATAAGGTAAGGATATGGCATTTCATACAATTCTGTCGCCTGTTGCGGTATTCCGATGTTCCTTCTTTCTTTGCGTTTTAGGGTTCCGTACCCAAAGGGTGCCAACCGCACCCTATTACTAAGCTTCCGCTGTCCGTCTGTCTGTCCGTCCGTCCGTCTGTCACAGGGCTGTATCTCATGAACAGTAATAGGTAGGCAGCTGAAAATTTCACAGATTGTTTTCATTTTGCCGCTATTGCAGCAAATAAGTAAATTTTAAAAATAATAAAAAATAAACAATAAACGTGATTTATTTCTGTTAAATCTTATACGATGGTACGGAACCCTTCACGTGTGAGTCCGAGTCGCTCTTGGTGATGTGATTCTTGCACGGTTCTCCAATATTCCTCCAGTCCTCCCGGCCCTCAGCGGTACAGAACCACTGCTTTCCGCCGATGCACTTGATGTCGTCGTCCCACCTGGCGGGTGGTCTTCCCACACTCCGTTTTCCTGTCCACGGCCGCCAGTGTAGGACACGATTACCGCTGTACCGCTGAAGGCCGGGAGGACTGGAGAAAAATTGGAGAGGCGTATGTCCAGGAGTGGACGCAAACACGCTGACTGACTGACTGACTTGCACGGTTCACCACAAAATTGGGCATTTTTGGCGCATTAATAGCCAGATTCGACAAGGTGGGGTCCCCGCGACACATACAACACCTCTTTTGTTTCTACATATTTTTTTATGGAAGGGCTTGTCATTAATTAGTAACATATTTAAGTTTAAGTTTTGGACGGGAATGTCCCTTTTTTCGGTTCTCCGTTCCGGTGTCCCGGAAAGAAGCATCGGGACGCAAAATTGCCACTTTTATCTAAACCGCGCAAAAATTCGGCCGGGATGGGAGCGAGTTCGTCGAAGCGGCGCGCTGGCGACGACGGTAGATTTCGCTTCCACTCGAAGAAAAATATCGCTGGCAGGAAGTCTATTCTTGGATTTCGTGCTCAGGAATCAGGAATCTTTCAGTGGAGAAAATATCTTTTGTGGTGGTTGCTGAAAACATTTCGTCAGAATGTGTCCGTAGAGGAAACCGATTTGGCAACTGCTATAAAAGCTATTTTCTCGACTGAAAGTTTCTTGATTCCTGAGCGGGGAATTCAAAGAATTGATACCCTGTTCCCTAGCAACGCAGAGAGAAGCCGATGTCCCGTTTTGAGCCAAAATAGAAATGGTCACATTATGTATGTAGATATTCTTGAGTTCGTCATTGTACTGATTTTTTTATTTTTTGTTTAATTTATTGTTATGATTTTTGTATGCGTTGACATTTACAATTAGCATCTTCTTGCACTTTGTCTCTGATATTATCTTGCACACGCTGGCCTTATTTATAAATCGTTGACATTAGGAAATGTATAATTGCTACTTAGTGTGGAGTGCACTATCTCTAGTTCCTGATAGTTTTAAAGTTAATATATAATATATACGTCCTTGTTCTTAGCCCGAAACAGAAAGAAGAGACTGTAATGGACATAACTAACCTAACCAGAGATTGTGCACTCCGCCCTTAGTGTGTTCGTTAGGTATCGTTTGTAACTTCCTATTTTAAGGATAGTTTTTTTTATGTACAAACGTGGAAAGAAGATCATGGATATATTTCTTGTTGGAGATCCAAAATTATACTGAAAACAGCTTTATTTCATCGTACTACATGTTCGGTGACCATTGGCATTGCAAAATTTAAAATTTTACAATGTTTAAGTTATATGGTCCGAAAAATCTATTTTTTTGCGGGTGTATGAAGTAATAATAATAATAATAATAACTTTTGTTTGATTTTTTAAATATGTTTTTTCCTTTAATATATAAGTAATTTGGTAATATTTAAAAAAAAACTATCCAAATCAAACACTAAGCTCATTTCCTTCACTGTAGATATGTTGCATCCTCCTTCCTTATAATGGAGTTTGCCTTTTTCTTTGATCCAGAGACGGTGCCAGAGCACGATTCTGTGCCTTGCCCGCCAATAAGTTACTCCCGTAGAAAGGGCGCTCTTAACTGAAGTGTGTCTTTTGTGTGACTATATTTTTTACAGCTAAGTAAGTAACTTTCTAAAGATCTACGGTCAATGTTAGGCTACTGCAACCGCTTCAACCGTCTCTGCACATTAATTGCATATTATACCTGACAGCATATTTATTTCATTAACGAGTTTAATTAATAAGTTTTAAAGTGAGTGACGATTTTTTTAGTCAAATATCAAAGCTGAGCGTGGGCGTAGTCGACAGCATGGCCGACAAAAAAATGGCTCCGTGCCGTCTGACGTGACATGACACGCTGTCCCCGGGGAGAGGACGGGTCCCGGGCGCGTCGCACGACAGCTTGCGACAGTCGCAGCGTGGTACCGGCCAACGTACGCCTCATATACCCGACGGGATCGCACTCACCCACAACATCCCGCGCAGCATACAGCGTGACTTT
Organism: Incurvaria masculella; assembly: GCA_946894095.1. NCBI lineage: Eukaryota > Metazoa > Arthropoda > Insecta > Lepidoptera > Incurvariidae > Incurvaria > Incurvaria masculella. Next base: position 14,890,970 of record OX335648.2, on the reverse strand, counting down.
TATGTTTTTGGCTATTTTTCGGTGATTTAGCGTTAGGATTAATGGTCCGATACACAAGATTCCGATAGAAATACGATCTATGATCCGCAGACCGAGTTACTACTACGATCCAATGTGCAATTTAGTTTTGCGACAAAAAAAGGGTAGCATGCTAATACTGAATCAATTATAATATGCATGGCAGGGTATGCTAAGCAAGAATTTGTAGAATGCGTTGATTCACTACAATGTTACACCTCCTCCGCCGTTGTGGATAGACATTTGTGAACCACATGATAAAACAAAAAATAATATGTACCTACTCTGTTGTAGTAAGTTTAAACAGACAATCTAAATTTCTCAAGATTTCTAGTTACTAAATTAGCTTTTTAGGGTTCCGTACCCAAAGGGTGAAAACGGAACCCTTTTACTAAGCCTCCGCTGTCCGTCCGTCCGTCCGTCCGTCTGTCACAGGGCTGTATCTTTTGAACCGAAATAGGTAAGCAGCTGAAATGTAGGAGTGTGTATTTATTTTGCCGCTTTAACAAATATGCAATGTATATGCAAAATAAAAATATATAAACAATAAAAGAGGTTCCTATACTAAAAACGTGATTTTTTATGTTAAATCTTATACGATGGTACGGAACCATTCGTGTGCGAGTCCGATTAGCACTTGGCCGGTTTTTTGTAAAATATTCAACATTTGATTTCTAAGCCAAGCCCGTTCGTATTGATTGTTAAAAAATCGAGCAAGAGATATGTGGAGAATTGCCATTAAAATATATGATCACTGCCAATGGAAGAAACATTCTGTATTCTCTACAAGTTCACGGCACTCTTAAATTTAAATGTTAAACGCGCGTCACACATGTCACAACTAAGCAAAATAAACCCGAAACAGTAAACTAATCTTTATTGTGTCCTTCGCGAGAAGCAAATCGCTAATCTCAAATTTATAGACCCTTCGCGAGTAGTCGGAACACAGAAAAACTAGCCCCAGATGTCACCAACGCCTCGTAACTTGTGAAATATTACCTTTTTATGTGATGTGCGTTCATTTATATGTAATAAATATAATTCTTACGTAGAAGTTGGTTGCAAAGATAATAAAATTAAATTTGAGATATTAGATTTTTTGCTACTAAAGTTTCGAGTTTAGAAAATGGTACATATATGTAGTAGCTTTATTTTTCAAGATCTAGCAGACTCAAAAAAGTTCGGTCCGTACATAAACTTTTACATGATTGGTGATATTTTATTTAGGACCAGAAATCTATTGTTTTAAAGTGATTATATGATCTGTTCTGTTTATTTTACTTCTGCTGCAAAAATATTTCTGGATATTTTTAAGCATTAAATTATTTGATTGATTTCAAACATAAATTTAGGGTACGAACATAAATTGTTAACCGTTTACGCATTCTTTTTTAGGGTTCCGTACCCAAAAGGTAAAAACGGAACCCTATTACTAAGCCTCCACTGTCCGTTCGTCCGTCCGTCCGTCCATCCGTCCGTCCGTCAGTCCGTCCGTCTGTCACAGGGCTGTAACTCATGAACCAGAATAGGTAGGCAGCTGACATTTTTACAGAGTGTGTATTTATTTTGCCCATATAACAACAAATAGGCAAAATAAAAACATTATAAAAAATTAAAGGGGGCCCCATACCAAAAATCGTGATTTTATTGTGTTTAATCTTGTACGATGGTACGGAACCCTACGTATGCGACTCCGACTCGCACTTGGCCGGTTTTTAATAATATTTTCGCATTGGCCCATTATGAAGCTGTATTATTTTTTTATTCCTTGTTTATGTATTAAGAAAATATAATATTTGCGTTCAGGTTTGGATTGAAATAGCGTTAGTTCTGAGTCGTATGCAACTTGATAATCTAATTTAAATAAAGAAATACGCGTTCACTTTCTTAGGCTTTTGATTATTTATAAGACCAAACTTAAATGAATAACCATAAGATCCTATTTTTCAGAGTAGATTAGGTTAGAGCTTACGTTACTTGGTCCATAAATAATATAAATTTCTGCTGAATCGCAACATCAGTACATCAGTCAATCAATACATCACACATTCAGTACATTTTAATCGGAAAAAGAAAGATCCGAGTGTGTAATAAAGATGGAAATAAAGAAACTGAAACTGAATGGTTTTATTTTGATTTGAGACTTGCTTGAATATATTAATAAATTTTTTTTTCACTGACATAATTAAAAAAAAAACCTATGACGTTCCATAGGTTACGTTGTTTAAACAATATACTCGCGGTCATTATGTACAATGTTAGAAACAAAAACAGTATATTCTCTCACGAGATGCTCTGTACCTCAATATTTAACAGATTGAAATATTTTTATTTTATTTTGGAGCCACGTGCGAAAAATATTCGCGGGGCCGCTTCCTAGTAAAGCCCCGTTCACACGGCAGGATTTACGGTAAGATTATATAAAAGAGGACGCAAAGTCCGAAGTTGTTAGAGAGCTGGAGTGGCTCAGCAAGGAGCTAGAACAATAGAGGTCATTAGAGTTCTCAGGAACACATTAGAGGATCAAGGTCCGCGGATATTTGTTTTGTGACAGCAGCCACTTTCTGACGGAAACACCTATATATGTATGTATAATCAACCGTAAAGCAAGGACACATTGATTAAAGGACGATCCGAACCGTGGTAAAACTGTAGGTCCCCTTCCTTACTTACTAGGTGGTAGGGTTAATCCCCGGGTTGGTACCATAGCATTGAATGAACGATGGTCGAAGCGGCAATATAAGAACGTTCCTGGCATGGCACGCGGTGTGTTAGTAATATCTGACAGTCTGTTCGGTATCAGTCATCCATGTCCAGTTACATAAAACAAAAGCAATAAAAATAAATCGAAGTAATTAATTATAATAAAAATAAAAGTAAAACCACAATTTTCTACGGGGCGATAATTTTATTTTACATTACTTTAACTCACCTGACTAAAATTGTTTTGGTAATAGGCAAAACTATTTTTGATTAGTTTCAAAATCTGATTACAATGCTTAGATGCAGATGTCGTTGGATAACCTCAAATCATGCGGGTCCACTTAAAGAAACCATAACAGAAAATATTTAAATTTAGTGATTTCTTGTATATTTTTCATTGAGCTACATATAAATTGTTCTTTCAAATAGTTTTGTATTTTTCAAAGTCTTATCCAAATGAATACCAATATTTTCCTAAAGCACGTGCGCACCTCCCCGCAGTCGGATCGTTTGTTTGTATACTCGTATATTGATATGTAAACAGAATACATTTGGGTCCTTAAACACCCCCGAGGCGCGTGCAGAAAAAGATTTTTTTTCGGTCGCTTACCCTAAGTCGGCTTAGCGAGCTTTGACATTTTTGACAGCAACAAAACAACCCCGCCGTTCATATAATTCTGTTTAAAAAATCTTATGATTTTGACTTTGGCTATAACCTTACGTTATTTGCACTAAAATTTATTTTATTTATTTATATAAGTTTATTTCACTCAAAAAAACTCGGGCAAACGGTAGAAATTAATGCCGGAGGCATTTTCTACCAGTCTACCTTTGGGTATCGTGAGCAGTAGTGCGAGTAGTAACTATGGAGAAATAGCTTTAGAGGAAACATAATTCCTACTCAATATATAACAAATACACATTATACTTCAATTATAACTACATAAATATCAATAAATAAATACTAAATACTACATATATATATTATTAAAACAAATAAAAGATGATACTTAATAAAATATAATTATAAGGAAATAAATAATATTGGCAAAAGAAATAAAAAATAAAAATAAATACTGACAAACTTAAAGAAGTATGAGGGAGAAAATTAAAGAAATCATAAAGACAGAAAAAAGGTTTTAAGATCTTTTTTAAAAACATTAATAGAGGGGGAATTTCGTAAATGGGGAGGCAGCTGATTCCACTGCCTGTTATCGGTAAACAATTTCCAATGCCGTGAAAATGGTTTTTTATATTTTTTTATGTGACTGGATATAGATGGCTAATGCCTACTGTCATGATATTAATTAAATATACTTTTTCGTACTAAGCAGGTACGTCGCTTATTCCAAGGAATGTGATATGTATGTATGTATAATCGACCGTGAAAAAAGGACACATTAATTGAAGAAAGATCACAGCAAAAAGAACAATTAATGAACGTAGGTATAAACTTAAACAGAGTGTTATAAGGAGGCATTCATTACGGGAAGAGGGACTGTAGGAGAATTCCAAATTAAAGTTATACAGCCGGTAGCGAAATTAGTAGACGCAATACCCGCGAATGGTATGTTTGGTATGTTTTGCTGGTTCGGGTCTAGCCTTGCAGTATATTCGTAAAGTAGGTATTTTTGCTGGGCTCTGTTTAATTAATGTGTCCATGTTCCTTGTGTCACGGTCGATTATAATACATACATGTCATGATGTTAGCCCAAACGTTTCCTTTTATTGCACAGCTACATTGATCATCGTTTACTCAATGCGATGGTACAAACCTGGGCGGCATTAACCCCACCGCTCACTGTAAGGAAGGAGACCTACAGTTTTACATGAGATCCGAACCACGAACGAAGAATCCCTTAGTCGGCTCTTACGACACGCACGGGAAGAAATGCAGCGGGCCCAATTGTATTATTTTTACGTGCGTGCTATTGGGCCTATGTTCATGTCGAGCGATGTGTTCATACCTAAATATACCAGAGCAATGAGAAAAACATTTCATAAAATATTTTAATGATTAATGATGTAGAGATAGGTATGTGCGAGAGTCTCTCGTGAAGATAAGAGTAGTTTTATGACAGTAAAGACGGACCGAATGTTCTCTTGAAAACAAAACATTCAATGTCAAAGTTTAGCCCGATAGTGAAATATTTCGGGAGAGGGTCGGAGTGACATCAATATCATGACACTCAGTTCATTATTGTGTACTCACAAAAATATCATATGTTACATTTTAATTATTGTGTCGGTAATTATATAGTCCACAAAGTACACGTATTGCAATTTGTGTGAAAATAGTGTTTTTTTTTAAAGAAGATATTTTTTCCTTTAATTAAAAAAATCGCGTACCGCATTTCTGAAAGTTTTATTTATTTTTAATCTCTGCTTTTGTTCTTTGTCTTTTGTCTTAAACATTGTTGTGCCAAAACATATGTAATTTTACCAGTAGTATTTAGATCTAAGCCTTTATTTCAATTATTTGGACAAACAAAATATGAACCACTTAAGTTTATTTGCTTATTATTCTTAACTCAGTTTATCGACTATGCGTATATTTTACGCATATATCCGTTTGTGACGTAACACCAACTAAATAAATGAAATTCAATGCTAAATGAATTCCAGGACGTTCCCTATATGGGTCTGACTACATTAAACTGAATGGAAAACATCCACGACAAATAATCACGTGTCTAATTTCCGCTTCCACCATCTTCCATACGATGCGGTGGTACCAGCTCGGGCGGACCTGTCCTGTTGAAATCCATATGTCTATGGGATCCGTATGTTATCTACATGTCTTATAAGCTCTGTTCACCCGAACTGTATTATTTCATTTTATTGTAGGTGTTGGTCAGAATCTCTTACAGGAAACTTATTCGTAAATTATTACACAGCTTGCTCTCAAACCATTGTACTCTTACTTTTCTGTAGATGGTAGCATTTAAAGGGTCAATATTATATTGTTTTTTTAGCTGTAAGAATAATAATGTATTTTCTATTTTGACTCTTTGTTTAGAGGTCACTGTAGTAGTTCATGACATGAATAATAGTACTAAAACTAAATCGTACACATTTTTCACAACTTTTTCATGTTGCCACTGGAGTAGTGCATCGCTTTAAGGTCCTTGCTTGCGGCGACGCTAGGTTCGGGTATCCTCTTTCCCTAAAATATGGCTGAGAGAGGCGATGGCTTTGCGCGGCGTGATGCTCGTGAACGGGTGCTGTTTGTGGGGACTGGCTTGCTCCGATTTGCAACATGTTAGATGGCGGGCATGGTCTTTACAGATTAACTGATATTTGTCATGAACTGTTGCATATGACATAAATAGTTGATTCTAGTTTATTCATATTAATTTAGAGTTTTTACGTGTGATTGTAAATACTTTTGTAAACTAAGACTAAGTGGACGTGAAAAAAACCAGCGGAGTTTCTTGCCAGTTCTACTTCGCTAGGATTGCCGAACTGGGTAATGATAAAATATGACAATTCCGAGTGCAGTGTACTGTCTATAGATGATTAAGAAACAATAAACAATCCACAAGTAGGTACTATAGATCTATTTAATGAAGACCAAAAAGAAGTACTAACTACTAAGAAGAAACTCTCATCGAAGATCATTTAGTTTGAAAGCAAAACGTTAATCAAAATATCGGAGTGTTTGCAAAACATTTAAAAGTAATCAAATCCGCAGTTTCGCTTCGTATCCGAAAACTATCTGGGAACATCGATTTCAAATAATAAGCAATGTGAAAAATATTACAGGTGATATAAACTGGATTTAACGCGCGCATGAGCTGAACCTAACAGAAATAAAATTTGTCTATGAACTACTTTAAGCAGGAAGATTTAAGGTAACGTCACTCATACTAGGGTAAGATTGTATTGGAAACATCTATGAGTGTACATTAAAATTTCTTATAAGCCAGCAGAGATGAAACATGGGATTTTTACCGTTTGCAATTATTTACATCCATATCCAGCATACACATTTAAAATATATGAAATCCTGCCCTGCCCGATACAAAGATAAAATAAAAGTGAGACTTTGCTGATTTTTGATAACATATTTTTTATCCAACATCGATTAGTATTTGGATCAAAGTGTGTATTTCATAATTTTGGACGGAAAAATATGTTATGTAAACCCGTGAAGTTACTTTGCGGGTTCTTCTTTACTGGGCTGATCGAATCCGCGGATCTTTGTGACGTAACTTAGTGTAGTTTGACTACCAAAAAGTTTATAAATATAAAATGAAATGAAATGAAGTATTTTGTATTTGCATACAATTTTGTATAGGCGTTAATCACGGATATAAATTAATTTATGAAAAAAACTGAAACTTATAGACGTAGCTCTCAGTATGATATTAGACATATATTTCTTAATTTGACTGAGGGAACACGCACGAGCCATTGTATGGAACTTGATCAACTCATTATCGGTTCGAATTAAAGCATTTAAAGCAAGAAATCCGCCATTCGCAGAATGCTTTAAGATAAAAATATATACAAATTTGCATTGAATTTGTCAGATGAAACGGGGACCATAAATCTAAATTTGGAAATAGTGCCGATTCCCTCTGCCCCTCCCCGCCGATTCCACCCACAGCGTTATCTGCCGGTTTGTTATTTATTTTGAGCTACGATTTTGTTTGGATGTCGATATTATTTTTCTCAGCGCGACTAGGCGATAACGCAGAGGTCAGTCCGTCAGCGCTCCGCCGCCCGCCGCCGCACCCCCGCGCCGCCCGCCGTGCCGTACCTCACACCCGCCGCGCCGCACCCCCGCGCCACCCCGCCGGGCCACGGTGACGGCCTTATCTCCCGCCCCCGAGGGGTGGTTGCTGATAACGCGAGCTATTATTTTTTCTATATTGAACCATAATTAAACTTTTATGGGTGCTTCGGTTCGATTTAGCTGCATTTCTTTGAAGCTCGTGGCAATATTGCTCGCCACACTTCGCTCGCATGCTCTACCTACTTACTAGTGAACTCTACTATGTATGTGCTCGATCGACTACCGATCACGTTAAAAACATGTGGTATTCATAATTTGATCGTCATCGTCGAAATTATGTGCTCTACCTTATACTAATATGTCACTTATTAATATGTGTTTCTGCCCATAATAATAGCTAGAAAAATAACTTGTATAGAGAAAAATAACTTGATGTAGGAGAATCCTGAGTTGTGGGTAATAAATCACTTGGCGGTATAGGAATACATATACTTATAACAAGGTTATTTTTACAGTTTAATTTTATTAATGAATCCTTTCTTTTGTATGTAGGTATGTATCCTTTGATTCTACATACATATCACCTACATCGCCACTGCTTCTCGACCATTTCGGATAAGATAAAGATTGATATACATTTCGATTTTATAAATGACCTATATAATGTATTTTGCCCGCAATTTTTGGTCTCAGCGTAATAAAACGACCTAATGTTTTTTTTATTCTAATATTATAAAAATAAAGAGATCTAGCACGCCTGATATTGAACGTTGCCAATCTTCCTTAGCTACAAACCCAAATTAAACGTACATGCCACCCGCAAATATAAAATCGCACACGCATTGGAGGGGAACTGATTTGACGAAACATTTCAGGGGCAAATGCGCGCGCGGAGGCTACGTTTGGACTATGGCATACGATGCGCGGCTAGCATCTTACGATTATAGTATAGAAAATCTATCCATACGGCGCGGCGGCGGAAATACGGGTAGTTCTCTTTCTTTTATTCTTCTGTGGTTACTTCGATTATTTTCTCTGTTAAGTGTACACTCTTTAATTAGTAAATTTTTTCACACGGGTTCCGTACCCAAAGGGTGCCAACGGAACCCTATTACTAAGCCTCCGCTGTCCGTCCGTCCGTCTGTCACAGGGCTGTATCTCATGAACTGTAATAGGTAGGCAGCTGACATTTTCACAGAGTGTGTATTTATTTTGCCGCTATAACAACAAATAGGTAAAATTAAAAAACAATAAAAAATAAAGGGGACACTCATAAAAAACGTGATTTTTTGGTATTAAATAATGTTAGAAGCTACGGAACCCTTCTTGTGCGAGTCCGACTCGCACGGTTTTTGATCTGAGAGTGGGTCCGTTTAGTTAGACTGTGTAGCTGTCAATACCAACCTATATATACATAACAACAACAACTATATGTATATAACAACAGGCTCGGTTGTCTCCGGAGCCCTTAATGAAAGTGCCATTTCGAAACAAAGTCGGCGCACTTATGAGGTAATTTGTCAAATAGTTTTCACACTCGAAGCCTTTCCCGCGTCCGCTCGCGGAGACAGACGCGCCGCCTCGTGAATGTTCGCCGAGCGCGCTCGGAGACGACACGACCGGTGTCACGGCACAAAGCGCCGACGACGACGGCGGTGTCAAGTGGGGGTGCTTGCTCGGGTGCGTTATGAGTTGCCCTTTCTTTGCCTGTCGAGATGGCCTCCTGATTCTCGCTTGGAGCCCGCGTTGAAAAATGAACAAATCTTATCTAGGTGACAGAGATTTGTTGAAGTATTTTTTTTTCAGGACCAGAAATAAATTCCTGCGAAAACCATGCATGTTTGAGGGGCATTCAATCCTGCCGCCTACACCGGCCGCCCATTTGCTTCTTCAGACCATAGATAGATAGACCAAGTTATTACTAGTATAAAGTTACTCTTCTATTTTTTTAAGTTTTTTAGCCTGGTTTTACCCAAGTGCTGATTTATTTTAATCTACACTTATAGGGGCTTTATTACTAAAGTCTTGATTATGTTATACTGGTATCGATTGCGAGATAGTAAGTAATGTGAGGTTTAAGCTAATCAGAACTTGGTGGAAGAGACCCTAAGTCTTCTATTGATACATTTTGAGCTTTCATTGGTCCTAAATTATCTAATTGGACTGTTCAAATCTGAGAAGCATATTGATTTATCAAACAATGTTGTAGCAACAAAAAAAAAACTAGAAATTATGTTTTTAATTTGTTTTCGAAAGTTTTATGTTTTTATAAATTTTTTTTTAGATTATCCACAGAACCAATTAAATCTCGATTCTTTGCCGGCGAAGTCAAACTTGGCTTCAATTTTCACATGTATATAGTTGATGGGATGTGCTTATCGGGCGCCAGCGAGCGGACGCAGGCACGCACGCCGGGATAATTTTAATAAAATGGCGACATGTTTTAGTAGTACTGCGAAAATAGAAGTAACCATGTTATATGGCCCAGAACTGTGAATTTAAGATGTCAACTACCTGTTGCTATTTCCGATAAATAAAATAAAAATAAAAACACAAAATAAAAAGCCAACTAAATAACCTTTAGCAGGTTTAAAAAGTATCTTTTGAGTCTGAAATGTGTTTTCATAAAAAAAGGTTTTTGTTTAAATAAATAATAATTGTGCACGTTACATCTCTGCCTCCTGTCAATATGTCATGCTCTCATCAGTTTGGCTTTCGGGTTAGCACATGACACGAAAGTCTTTTCACTGATTTACACCCACTTAGTTCGACTACTCTTATATGATTTGCAGAGGGGACTCTTTTCAAATATACATAGCCAACTGGAAAGGGGATATAGCAATTATATTCATTAAATTTTCGTACGCATGGCACCTTTAAAAGCAAGATTTAATACATTTGTAAGCTTCCAATTCTATATAGGCGTTTTTTATGTAGATATTTGGTTGTATTTATAAAAGTATAACTTAATAGTCATAGCGTGCTCGCTTGGCGGAGCCAGTGCGGTAGAGCTGACTTCGTTTAGTATTGATTCTCCTGTCCCACGTCCGCCCCCGCGGGCGGGCAGCACCGCTCCACCGCCGCGGGTGCCACGGACGAACGAGCGCCTAATAATATGTTAATGGACGTTGAAACAATAAGCCACAATGTTAGGTATTTTCCGTGGAGCTCCTTATCGGCCGGCGCAGGCGCAGCGGTCTGGCAGCGGTGGTGGTGGGGCCGCGAGGGGGAAGCTCGGCCCAAACGGAACATTGAGTTACTGTTTATTCTTTTAAAAAAATGGGGTTAAATTGTTTATGAGCATTTAAGCTATTTACCCTATTTATGTTTGTTTTCCTGCGAGGAATAGGTAGAAAATAGGCGTTGTAAACTTAATTTCTGTTTTATTTGTGTTAATACTGTCTATTTCTGTGTTTCCTCCTGCAATAAAAAAAAGCAGAAGTTCATAATGCAAGCCCAGAACCGCAATTGTTCTAAAGTTCATACTTCTGAATTTGATGGCTCTTTACGCATTTTTACGGGGGTGGTTTCAGCAGAAAACACGTTTGTATATCAAATTATTACAATAATTACAATGTGCGCATAGTGTCATTTAGTTGAAATGTTTTTATGTAAAAAAAATAGTTTTAGATTTTTGGAACCCCCAAATAAACGTTAATATGGAAAAGGGATTCGCGCACCGCCTTCGACTGCTTCACTTAATATTATTAAAAATTCAAAAGGAACCTTAGATATACCAATCCCTACCTCCAAGAAATGGAATAGTATAAAGTTAGATCATGAACGTTTTTTATGTAACTGGACATGGATGGCAAATTCCACACCCACAGTCATGATAATAGCCAAACAAACCGCGTTTCAAAGAATATAGGCGCCATGCCAAGACCTTTCTTTTATTAGCCCGCCTACACTTAGCTAACTCTAGTAGGGAATGGGACCCACAGTTTTACACGGATTCCGAATCATAGGCTGAGATAAATAGTCGTAACAGAAACTAAGACTAACGAAAAGTAGTACTTTGTGACGTCACTTTGACACATTGTGTATGAAGAATATCTCAAAGTAATGCCAAATGACGTGACAAAGTACTACTTTTCGTTAGTCTTAGTTTCTGTTACGACTATTTATCTCAGCCATAGATCAGCTCACAATCGTAACTAAACTCAATCGGTGGGTTTCCCGATCTCTGGTAGAGTTGTTGGATATTGAGAGAATAGTTAGATGATCGAGAATGGCTCGTTCCTGTTTACTCAGTAAAATTAAGAATATTTTTTCAGAAATTTTGCACATTACCTAAATAAATTGTTATTTCATAACTTATCTAATATTCATAATATCCGCCTCTAAAGATTTGTATCAAAATATGTAAGGTCGAAACTCGATCCACTCATTATTCTCTGAGGGCCGATAGTACTTATCGGACAGATAGTACAAATTCACATTGCTCAAGAGACGGATAGTCATTGCCGGAGAATAATATTTTCTATCGAAATTATCTGACTATAATTTTACTAATAAACTTATGAACTTACTTTATCGGATGAATAAGCAGAAGCGTAAATAAATCCGTCGAATAGTTATCTGGCTGTTTATCTGACTATTGAAAAATCAGCCCTTAATAAGATTGCAATGTTCGTTTCGTTCGTCGCTTATTTATTTTAACACGAAAATTTCACTTATCGGCAGTCTATACGTTCGCAAGTGGTATAACCCTTCGTGTCCCCCGGGCAGGTCTGCCGCAGCTCCCCGCGCCGCCAGCGCCCGGAGCGGCGGCGGCGCTCGCCGGAAGCGACGACGCCGTCACTTCCGCCCGCCTCCCACCGGCACCGACCCGACCGGCGAGCGCCCATGCGGGCAACACTTCGCTTCAATCTCAACATTTGGAAAAACCTAGTTTAAGCGAACACATGATTGCTACAAGGGGAGGAAGACCTAACGGCGCTTCTGGACAGTACAAATGCAGAAAGCATCTCGACTAGGCATTCTTGTTTATTTGAAGCACACGTGATATTGGAGTACAATTACACAAAAGACGCGTTTGAGTACCTTAACAATTTGATAAATACTTGAGAGCAAATAAATCGAATCACTCCAGTAATATTATTTCGAAAGCGTTTTTCTCAGGTCACACTTATCACAACAAAAAAATTTTTAACTTCATTTTAAAGCCTATTTAACAGGCTGTCAATAAATAAAAACATTTTCGATTAAAAATCAATGTCAATGTTAAATGCAGCCCTAAATTAAAACACAACCTTAAAATATCGCTAATTTGTTTACGGGTGCGCTCGGTTCTGAAGGCATAAAGTCGAAAACAAGCCCTTATGACGCATCATTCAAGCTTCAGAGCTTGAACAGGGATATTGCTCGCCAGATACGATCACATTAGTTCCAGGACATGGACACCAACCCTCAGGAAACTGGTCAAGTCGTTGCTCTGTTGCAAGCTGGCCATAGTCAGCGCAGAGTTGCTGGGTGATTACATTTGAGCCAATCAGCGGTTCATACAGTTTACAGAAGATTTTTGGAGACCAGTGCCTTAAATCGGCGGCCTGGGACGGGCCGACCTCGGTCTACAACAGATCGAGATAACAGTTTTATCGAGCTGACATCGTTGCGCCACCGGCACCTCAATGATGTCCAAGTGCCTCAGCAACAAATGAGTGTCCGAGGAGTCGCCGTTAGTAGGTGGACGATCAATAGGAGAGTGAAGGAGAAGAACTTGCGACCTCATAAACCAGCGACAGGTCTGAAACTCACTGCAGCTCATCGCCAAGCACGACTTTTGTTTTCACGTGAGCAACGTCAACAGGACGCTTGAGCTATGGTGTCGCGTCTTGTTCTCAGATGAGTCCAAAGTCTCTCTCTGTAGCACTGACGGAAGAGGGCGAGTCTATCGCCGACCTGGGGAGCGATTTTCGCAGTGCTGCATTCAGGAAAAAATAAGTTATGGCGGTGGTTCGTGCATGATCTAGGGAGGCATATCTCGATGCACGAACGGAACTTGTTTTCATTGAAAGGGCGCTTGGTGGACCTGGTGGAAGAGGCATAACCGCGCCACCACACATCAACGAGATCCTGCAAGACCACCTTGTGCGTGTCGCCGGATATATTGGCGAGAATTTTGTGTTTATGCACGATAATGCCAGGCGACACACCGCGCGAATCATCGGGCAGTATCTGACTGAAGTCGGAGTGAGGACAATGGCATGATCAGCACGTAGCCCTGACCTTAATCCCATAGAGGATCTATAGGATGAGGTAAAAAGAAGAATTCAGCCTCGGAATCCTGAACCTGCAAACATACCAGAGCTCAAGAATGCTCTGACGGAGGAGTGGGAAGCTATACGCCAAGAAGATCTTTAAGAGAAATTCATAAGATCCATGAGGAACCGCATGAAAGCAGGAATGGGGTACGCGGTGATAACCCCCCTTACTAAAAAAATTACACGTGTTAATTATTGTTTCGTTTTTTGTTTAGGTTTTTGGGTTTATTGCTATATTAAATTTAACAAAAATTCTAATTTTAAGACTGTGTTTCATTAATGGGCAATATTTAATAAATTGAACGATGTTTTTTATATTTTTTTAAAATTATTGACAGCCTGTTAAACAGGCTTTCTAATGAGGTATTTTTTTATTTGTGCAACAAGTGAGTGACTCCTGAAAAAAAATATTTTAACGTCAAGGACGGGAGTGATTCGATTTATTTGCTCTCAAGTGTATATTAATTCGTGAAGGTGCACAATTGCCCATATTGATCTTAACAAACAATTAAGGTCGTCAGGGAGAAATGTATTCTAGGAATAAGACTTACATACTTATTCTATGGTATAAGCCCTCTTTAAGCCCCACTTTCCATAAAGACGTTTATTTTTTTTTATAAATTGTTTCATTAGGCCTAATAAAGATGGTTATATCTGAACGTACATCGACTATTTCTTTTAAACGATTTCATGGGAACATACGTTTTATAATAATAATTCCAATCATAAGATTAATTATGGACGCTTTAAATATACACAAACCCGTGCACATACGAGCACATTGCCCTCGATTACAAATAAAATTGTTGATTTATTCACAAATACAAACAATCTATAGGATAAAATTAGTGGACATATTCATATTCCGATCTTAACCCTACAAAACTGGCTTTACATGTTTTCTAACTATTCTAAAAAGGGATCAATTGAATTCCAAGTAACCGACAATTCTCACAAAATGTAATTCTCTTGAGAACTGTTCATAATTTTCATATTAATGTAATGTGGAAGTATAATTTTCAATAATCTTTAAAGTCGTAGTTTTTTAGGGTTCCGTACCCAAAGGGTGAAAACGGAACCCTATTACTAAGCCTCCACTGTCCGTCCGTCCGTCCATATGTCACAGGGCTGTATCTCATGAACCGTAATGGTAGGCAGCTGAAATTTTCACAGAGTGTGTATTTATTTTGCCGCTATAACAACAAATAAAACGTGATTTTTTGTGTTAAATCTTCTACGATGGTACGGAACCCTTCGTGTGCGAGTCCGACTCGCACCTGGCCGGTTTTTTTTTAAATGTGTAATTCTATAGGACGGAAAGCTTGTAAAAATAAATAATTTCCATAAATTTAAGGGCTGCAGGCACGCATGACCACATGCTGAGTCTTGTTTCCGCTTAAATGCGACTACTGTGGCCTTTTTTATTTTATAACCTCTCATTACTGTTCATGAATGTAAGATTAACCCAAGCCAAAACGCTACTCATCGTCAATGAATAGCACTCCAGGAATTTACATGAATGCACTCACTGCGCAAAATTGCTATTTAGAAGATAAGATTATGAAAGTCGCTTTCATTGCTGAGGGTCCACAAGTGAAGTGCTTTCAAGTAACCAACAGTCCGACGACGCAGATATGACTAATGTCCTGCTAGGAGTCTATGCCAGGAATCGTTCAACATAATAATTTAAAACTAAAATGTTTACCTAAAGCAGCCCCATTCATACAATTATTAAGCTCTATTAAATGTATCAATATATATATTTCTATAATAAAAAGGTTTCATTTTATTTTTGATTAATTTTATGTAGTATATGGACTGATGCAATATTTTATGCAGAAATATTTTAACTAAAACTCTTTTTAACACGTGAATATACCAAGATATACAAGACTCGCTATTCAATATTTGTTCCTATGTGATATGTTAGAACGTGAGGCATTAGCCATCTTTGACTAGATCCATAAAAAACACCCCAACCTAATTTCAGGGTACAAACAAATAGTGCTGTTGCAATGCAAATGTTGCAAATGTTTTTCCAAACTTTCCTAATCTCGCTTTTCATAACCCTTGCTAATCCATACTAATATTATAAATGCGAAAGTAACTCTGTTTGTCTGTCGCGTTTTCACGCCTAAACCGTCTACTAGTCTGGAAATCGGACCACTTTTCGTGGCGAAAATTAAACTCGAAGGGGTTCAAATAGGGGATGAAAGTTTGTATGGAAAACTCATATAATATCCAAAAAACTATTCAGCCCGATATCATTCCAAAACGACATTGACCCGAGCGGAGCCGGGCACCTCAGCTAGTGCCATATAAATAGCTCAAAAAAAATATGAAACGCTCGGCAAAATTCTTTGCTGTTTTAAATATTGAAAATTTATATTTTTCCTCTTCACTGTAAATAATTACAGGCCAAAAAGTTGATATTATTTAATTGTTAGTTGGTTATTAATATTTTAAGAGTCTATCAGGGATGTGGGGTTATAACAAACAAAATCATAGATTTCTCAACCAATTCGTGTAAGCTTTGAAACTTATCTCAATCAATATAAAAAAGTAGCCATTTCACATACATAGATTACCAAGAATTACCAAGTGTAACATTCAAGATGCCAAGTCTGAAGCAATTTTTTTTA
Organism: Incurvaria masculella; assembly: GCA_946894095.1. Lineage (NCBI taxonomy): Eukaryota > Metazoa > Arthropoda > Insecta > Lepidoptera > Incurvariidae > Incurvaria > Incurvaria masculella. The sequence continues at coordinate 14,874,600 of OX335648.2, read as the reverse complement.
TAGAAATACCTTTCGAACTTAGATCTAATTTGTTACTAATCTATGTAGGTTCAGTTGAATAGGACGCATTTATACAAGAAACAACCAAAAGTTCAGTTACTTCGGTGTGCTAGCCTAACATGACAGCAGGTGGAGTATTAGCCATACTCGTACATGCCCTCGAACATAAAAGAAGATCAAATAATTAAGTGGGTTTGGAAAAATACGATTCTATACTATGTAAGTGCACACGTATTTGCATAACTTCATAGTCGCGTGGTCCACATACAGGTCGCAGGCCTTCCGAGTCCTTCCTGGTAGCGAGGCAGTAAAACGCCAATAACCTGCGCACAATACACGCGGCGGGTAACTGTTTCAAATGCTAGGAAGTAGGTAACCGTCGCGGGCTAGACCGGCGCATGCGCAGGCCGTGGCGCCAGCAGCGCTACCTGCGTCGGCGGCTCCCGCGCAGGCTGTGGGAACGGACGTGCCTCATTGCTTGTCGCCTCGATCAGGTGCATGCTACAGGTATAGGTAGGTTGGTACCTCGTCGGAAGTAGGCTACTTAATTTCTATTTTTAACCGACTTCAAAAAAGGAGGAGGTTCTCAATTCGCCTGTATGTAATTTTTGTATCTGCTTTAGAACTTTTGCCTGGGTGAAACGATTTTTTCTTCTTCTTATTTAAGGTGGCCATTCCCGGCGGGACTAACTCATTAGCGGGCACGGTACAAAACCATGTTATTGCGCCCTGCGATCTTCTCTGTTTTAAATAAAAATACAGGCTCCGTGATGAGGAGGATGCAAAATGTCCACAAAGCAGACAATTCCCATAGTGTTTGATTTGGTAAGATTTACGAAAATTATAATTACAAAACGACTTAAGGCTAAATGTAAACCACGACCGCTGTTGTCAAAAATGTAACAAAAACCAAATCGATTTTGAATGTTCATGAAACAATCTATGTCTGATGACTAATCTTTTTAAGATTTTTTCTATTTTATCGTTGAGTAATCCACCTCCAAAGTTATTGTGTAAAACGCGCGAAAAATTCGAACTTTCGGACCTTATAACTTAGAAACCAAACACAATTTTACAATGCTAACGATCATAAGACATCAAGTTCGATAAAATAAAGCTATTTTGAGCAAAATTTTGGATCTCTGACTAAAAATATGAGCGTGATCTTCTTTCCACGTTTGTATGAGGAGTTGAGCGGGAAGGCCCACCTTAAATGCTTCACACCAGGCTGGTGGATTGGCAATCACACTTGAGTTTTGCGTATTTCCGTCAGTGTCAAGTAATTTATTTCTATGACATAATATCTTATTTTATGCAACCTCACACGGATGTTTAACATAATTACCTTTATGACATAAGCTCAATTTACCACATTCCCGAAGAATACATTTCAATAACTGTGCAATACTGGCTTGCGCGCATGGACGGAAAGCGGGTCAACATTGTGCCGAGCGCCAGGTCTGGTATGAGTACATACCCTGCAAGGCGCAAAGTCATTACTCTGTAACAATAACAAGGAAATGAGAGGCACTGGAGCGCCTGCCCACGGCACAAATAAACTATAGTAGGTCTACGAAGCCTAGCATAGATTCTTCAGGGTATGGAATTCAACGTTTTTCAAGTCATACGCAATTCATATCCTCGCGCGGGATTGTAATCATGGAACGAACACGAGACGCTCTCACACGAGTAGTTTTCATTCTCTACATAGAAACGAAATGAGTATTTACTCGGGTGAAAACTTCTCATCTGAGTTCATTGATAAAGCGATCTTCGTGCAAATATATAAACCCTCTCCCGTGCTGGCTGGACGACCCTCAAGACTATTTTGACGAAATATTTTAGACGTGTCTTTAAATGATCTCAGTCACTATCTAGGACCGCATTTTACGAAATATTTCGAGAACACGAGCCAATGGACGGACGAAGTGCACTTCTACACCATCGGAACCTACTGTGCTTGTACGAAACAACCGAGAGTGTCCAACCAGACATTTCAAGCGAGGAAGAAATGTGTTGGCGGTCTGTGCTGAACACAGGTGCTGAAGATGCAATACCACAGCCGCTACCTGCACTTTCTATCCAGCAGCGCTGCCATTTTGTATCTTCTCGAATGTGACGACTATGGCCGTGAGCACATCACACTTAGTTTCCCACGGGAATTCGTCCGAAAATAGTCGGGAATTAGTAGAAAATCCGAGTGCAGTGAGCATACTGCCGATGGATGATGAATAAACAATCTCTAACCTAAGGTAGTACCGTAGTACGGTAGTACCGTTGTAGCCGAAAATAATTATGTAGGCAACACGCAGGTAATCCCGTTTAGATCATCACAAAATATGAACAGTAGAGGTAACTAGCTAGGAGTGATCTGTATCGGATGGACAGTTAATTAGATATTTTTAAAAGAACGTACAGTATAGGTTTAATAACATAATATGAGCTCCTAGTCCCAGTTGTCACCTAAATTGGCGTTTACGGAACTTCGAAGTTACTTAAAAACGTCAAACTTCATGGAAGTTTTAACAACAAATATCTATGTCTGCACGTTTTGTTTATTTTCGAAAAATGTATCCTTTGTAATAAAGACAGAAAAAATAAAATGTGTTTGAAGATTTTATTTTTCCTGTTATTTGACTTGCTTTAGATTTGTCAGTAAATCAAAAACGTGCAGACACAGGTATTTATTGTCGAATTTTAGATATGTACCTAAAAATCTACGTTTGTATGGGAAATATGACAAAAAAAAGAGTCGAACAAAATATTAATCATAACTAATAGACCAGTGAAGTTCTTTGCGGGTCCTTCTTCACTGAGTTGATCGAATCCGCAGATCAATCAAATGGCATAGTGTAGTTTGACTACCAGAAGTTGAATAAATGAAATATATTACTTATATTGTTCTTATTAGGGTTCCGTACCCAAAAGGTGAAAACGAAACCCTATTACTAAGACTCCGCTGTCCGTCCGTCCGGCCGTCTGTCACAGGGCTGTATTTCATGAACCGTAATAGGTAGGCAGGTGAAATTTTCACAGAGTGTGTGTATTTTTTTTGCCGCTATAAAAACAAATAGCTAAAATTATTCAATAATAATAATTAAAGGGGATTGAAAAAACGTGATTGGTATGGCACGCGGAACCTTTCGTGTGCGAGTCCGACTCGCACTTGACCGGTTTTCTTGATATTGGCACTGTGACTTTTATTTTTATCAAGTCACCATTTTATCAAAATTGCCATATTTACGGATTCAACACTATTGTAATCACGAAACTGTGCTGGAATTCCCAGATAACAAGATAATTCAGGTCAGAGCTTGAGTCGTTTTATTTCTTTTTTAATTTAATTTCAGTTTCATTGCAGAATAGCGACGCAGTTGTTTTTGTCAGGCGCGAAAAATCAAATAATTGCTAAAACACTTGCTGTCATAGAAAGTGCTTCAGTTTTCACAAAATGTTCACTCTGCGAGAAAGAAAGTCTATAATTACGTAAATAATGTATTCGTCTAAATCCCACGAGGCAAGAACTTCTTGCCTCGATAGTAAATTAATCTATGTTTAACCGGTTGACAATGGTTAACCGCTGGGTACCATGCGAACGTATATAAGCACCTTAAATAGCACCCGTTTTTATTATATTGAGATATTGCAATTAGACTGCCTATAAAAGTATCTAAGAACGACATTATTTTCTCTTACCATCTCTGCTATCCGGCTTGTAATAATAATAATAATACGTAATAATTGTCTTTACAAGAGGCTTCTGCAAGAGGAAAACGTTTTATAATTAGATATTATTAACCGCACAGTGCTACAAGACATTCTATGGCTTACCACAAACTTGCTTGAAATAACCCATCAGTTTTTTATTATATATGAAAGTGCTCTTATGAATAGACAATCACACACTATTCTATTAATCATATTGCGGTAATGTTGATCAGGGCCGGATTATCCATAAGTCAGAGCAGGCAACTGCCCAGAGGCCACGCATGGGCCCCACGCACAAAGAAATAAATTTAAAATGTTTCATGGACTGAACTTTTGATTTGAAAATCGATTTGTATCCTCAATGACAATATTGTTGCATTTTTACATAACATTGTCTCCTAAATATCCCCAACCTTTACCCGTGAATAATTTTAGGTTACGCGCGGCATATAGCATATGCCAGGCCTTCACATGAAAGGTGCCCAACTATGCCCACGGGCAACTTACAGGGGGGCTGCGAAAACCGTGTCGGACGGCCATTGTACTTTTGGCGGAAAAAAATCTTGACAGGTGGGAATGCATTCCATAGTTTACCAATACCCTATAGATAAAGTTGTATTGTCAAAAGCGTAATGCAACTCCGAGGATCATTTTCCATGGTAAAAAGATCCTACATCCCTTCGGTTGGGTGATAATTTTCTGTTCTGAAAATGTTTTTCTTATGAAAGTACCGTTTGCTCTAATGAAACAGCTGGTTTCATGATACCCTAGGTACGTCAAGTAAAAAAAAACCGGCAAGTGCGAGTCGGACTCGCACACGAAGGGCTCCGTACCATCGTACAAGATTTAACACATTTTTTGGATAGGGCACCCCTTTATTTTTTATATTTTTTAATTTTACCAATTTTTTGTTATAGCGGCAAAATAAATACACACTCTGTGAAAATTTCAGCTGCCTACCTATTACACTTCATGAGATACAGCCCTGTGATAGACAGACGGACGGTCGGACGGACGGACAGCGGAGGCTTAGTAATAAGGTTCCGTTGGCACCCCTTGGGTACGGAACCCTAAAAATACATACACAGTGCTTAGAATGAATAATTCCGAATATATTATCATCCACAATGTGCAAACATGCGCACACTCATTACGTAGCGTCAGCGACAGAGTGCGCAAACAAAGCAACGCGCGCGCATGTAGCAAAGATCACGAGTCCACGCTTCCCTTCCTATGCTCCCTCGCCTCTCGTGCAGTAGCGCGCGCTTCGGAGAGCTAAGACTACCGGGAAGGTAAAGGCCATCATAGGATTACCATGGGAATTACCAATCCAATAATGTGGTTGTATTCTCGCACAAAAACAATTTCAATAAATTAATGACATCAAAAACTTAATCGAGTAAAATTCGCTGAAGAGAAGCTAGAACAAGTTAATTCCGACTCTACATTCTTAAAACGCATTGTTACTGGTGATGAGACATGGGTTTATCAACAATCTTCGGAATGGTGCCTTCCAACTAAACCGAAAAAACCACGTCAAAGTCGATCAAAAGTCAACGTCATGTTGAATGTTTTCTTTGACTGCCGCGGTGTTGTGCACTCAGAATTCTTGCTAGAAGGTCAGACGGTAAATTAAGAATATTATGTGTGCCCTATGCGGCGGTTGAGAGAGCAAATTCCTCGAAAAAGGCCAGATTTGTGGAAACAAAATTCTTGGATTTTGCACCACGGCAACGTACCATCGCATAAAGTCATCATTGTGAAAAATTTGTTTGGCCAAGAACTCAACAAATACCATCGAACAACCACCGTATTCACCGAATATGGCTCGGAATATGGATGGTTAAATTCGTGTTATAAAAGAAGCAAAAACTTATATAGTTTTGACAAAAAACACCAGTATTTAATTATATGGAAAACGAATCTGTGTCGAAAACCATTACCACTTACCGATCAAGTAATCATATTTGTCAGCAAAGAAACAATATTTTATAGAAGGTGAATCGTTGTACCCAATGTATCCACTTGGTACTTCGTGTTGTGTCACTCGAGCGCCCGGCAACCATATTGCGTTGGGTGCATATACAAGTACATAATTACTCACTCTCGCGACCTAAACTTGTTTGTCCTTACTTGCCTATCTCTAAGGTTTACAGCATTTTACTGTGCATATAGAGAAGAATATTAGAGAAAGCTTTGCCGCGAATACAAATAAAAAAAAACGGCCAAGTGCGAGTCGGACTCGCAAACGAAGGGTTCCGTAGCATCGTACAAGATTTAACACACAAAAAAACGGTTTTTGTATGGGGCCCCCCTTTATTTTTCATTATTTTTGAATTTTTCCTATTTGTTGTTATAGCGGCCAAATAAATACATACTCTATGAAAAATTCAGCTGCCTACCTATTACGGTTCATGACATACAGCCCTGTGACAGACGGACGGACGGCGGAGGCTTAGTAATAGGTTTCCGTTTTCACCCTTTGGGTACGGAACCCTAAAAAGGTGCAGACTTAGGCTGGAGTGCACAACAGCGAATATTATTATCTACGTTTAAACATGTCACTTTCGTGAAACGTATACCGCAGCATTCAGAGTGGGCGGACTAACTTTATTACGCGTAATAAGGTCGGACTAAATGGGTGTTTGTATGGTTAGTCTGGTGCTAATCCCGTACTAAGTTTTGACAGGATCACTCTGAATACGACCGACAATGCCTACAAAGCTTCTATAGATAAAATTAGAATTTATAGCCGTTTTAACGTAATTTTAACATCGAGGTCTCTTTCTGCAACCGCGCCCAAGTGTAAGTTTAATGCTGAAAATGTGTATGACATTTATGTTTTCATACTTTTTATTTAGCTACCTAAGACCTTTATCAATAGATGACGATCATACCATAGGGATCAATAAACTATCGGTGATGTGCATAAGTTTGTAACACTCCAAAAATAAGTTAAATAAGAGATATTTTGACTTACCTCTTCGATATAAGTAGTTATGGTACGATACGAGGGTTAAAATTGTGTCATTAATAACTTAACTATGGTATTATGGCATCCTTCAATGAAATGGAAAGTGGAAAATAAACAACGTCTGACTCGTGGAAAGTGTATTTTTGTAGGTATTTCTTTAAAATGGAACGCCACATGGAAGGGTAATTAGACGCGTGAGACTACGCTAATATGGTCGCACCAAGGCATGTTATTATTATTATTATTTTTTATATATTATTTTTTGATTATTATTATTTTCTATTATTATTATTTTCTCTCACATGGGTACTACATTGTAGTATGAATTTGTTTATTTACTAACTTATATTTAATTTGATATTACCTTGTATCAAAAATGACGATGGCTTTTTACACCTGAATAATTTAGATCATAATTCCTATTAATTTAGAATAAGATGTCATTATAGTAGTCAAGAGTTTGCTCCTCACCAATGTATATAATGTTCTTATAATAATGTTCTTTGTGAGCAGTAGTAATCAATCAATCACTGTAAACTAGTTTGTAAGTATCACTGAAAAAAATAATAATACAATGACCAACCTGACGAAGTTTCTTGTCGGCTCTACTTCGCCAGAAGTAATCGAACCGACAGGAAAAAAAAATTACGAATCCGAGTGTGTAATATACATCTAATGGAGGAAATAAAGAAACTGAAACTGAAACTGAAACTATGTTACCGTGTCCATAAGTTCAAACGTAACGTCAGGGCCGTTCTCCGTGGGGTCAACGGTCGTGGGGGAGACGGACGGCGGCGGCGGAGGTGCAAAGGCAGCTCCCGCGCAGGTGTCAGATTGCTCCATTCATAAAGCTCTCCTGACGACGGTGTGGTATTATTGTTTTTACAACACAACATGACTCTTGCACCAGGCGCGAGGCGGCAGGAATTCAGATTGGTAGCCGTGCGCTTCTGATCTCGCCCGCGGTTAGTCATCAATGATTATTTAATTCGAATTATTTCTTGATCAGTTTTAAAATTCCAAGGCTCGCATGACAGATATATTCAGACATGATATTTGTGTATGATATTTGTGAAATGGGTATTTTTCACCTACTGCTGATTAGCTTAGTCAGTCAGTCAGTCAGTCAGCGTGTTTGCGTCCACTGCTGGACATAAGCCTCTCCAATTTTTCTCCAGTCCTCCCGGCCCTCAGCGGTACGGAACCACTGCTTTCCGCCGACGCACTTGATGTCGTCGTCCCACCTGGCGGGTGGTCTTCCCACACTCCGTTTTCCTGTCCATGAACGCCAGTGCAGGACACGGTTACTCCAACGGTCGTCGTCTCTTCGGCTCACGTGACCAGCCCACTGCCATTTGAGCTTAGCCACCCGGTGTCCAATATCGACAACTTTGATACGTTGGGGGATTGCGTCGTTACGCACCATATCCCGTAGCGATATTCCCAGCATGGCTGGCTCCATTGCTCGCTGGGCAACTTTCAACTTTTGAACAACGGCGACCGTCAGAGTACACGTTTCACATCCGTGCATCATAACCGGGAGGACGCACTGGTCATATAGCGATTAGCTTAATCGCCACATATTAAGGACCTTTCTTAGCAGCTTGCAATTAATACCAGTACAAGATAATCAGCACTTTAGTCATAAAGGCTCTTTAGGTATGGATTAAAATAAATCAGCGCTTGGTGAAAACCAGGCTAAACCTAACGACTCTAAGACTTTATTAATGTTAATACAAATGTGTTATATTATGATTGGTGACAGATACCATAGATACGGGCGACTAACTAAATAGGACTACAAATACGATGGAAACATATCGATTCAAACTCTCCTTTTCCAATACGAAAAAACGTTAATGTCATAATAATTATAGCTATGAGTACAGAATGTGTATATGTTATCACTTACCACATTAAATGTTTACAGTCAGTCTTGTTTGGAATTAAAAAAAAAACACTCGTAGCTAGATTGTATTAAGTTCAAACAGTTAGATGGGTGCACATATCACCAAAATCGTTTGGTTATCGAATTCTTGTTCACTTCCGTTTTTGCGCATCTAAAAGATATTTTTTGCAAGCAAAATGTTCAGTACTGAAGCGGCTTTGTCGGCGCGCGCGCAGCCCAGCGAGCTCCAGATAGCGGTCCGCGGTGCGCGAGCGCAGGTTGCGTTTGAGCAATTTTACTTTATCTAATCATTGTACATAATGATAAAACAGCCGTTAAGTTGTGATCTGGCGCGTGCGCAGCGGTGGGTGGTTTATTTCTTTCAAATAACACAGTCACCTAACGCCCAATCCAAAATGCAAAAAACCGGCTAAGTGCGAGTCGGACTCGCACACGAAGGATTCCTTACCATCTTACAAAATTTAACACAAAAAAAAACAAATTTTTTATGGCCCCTCCTTTTTTATTTTACCTATTTGTTGTTATAGCGGCATGAAAATTGTTGCTGCCTAACTATTACGGTTCGTGAGATACAGCCCTTTGACAGACGACGGACGGACAGCGGAGGCTTAATAACAGGGTCTCTTTGACACCCTTGGGTACGGAACCCTAAAAAAGTAAATCTGTAACTTGCTTTGGGGCTAAAAGCGTAGATGCACTGACATCATTTTCAAGTAATGTTTACTGGAAGGATATGGATAGCGCCATGGATTGTTAAAGGTTAAAGTTGTGCATCATCACCGTGTGTCATCTTCTGTCAAATTCCCGAGTTCAGCTTCAGACCATGCTGGAAGACCTTTATAAAGCATCGGTAAAGTTAGGTCTATAGAAGAACCGGGACAAAACTAAGGCCATGGCGACCGAGGTCATGACGGGAGGACAAATCGTTATTGACGGAGAAGTGATCGAACAGGTTGAAGGGTACGAATATCTTGGCCAAATTGGTCGATGGTAGACAACGACTGACTAAGGAGGTCCAGAGACGAATTCAACTGGATTGGGCTACCTTCAAAAAGCTTAAATACGCTCTGAGGTCTGACCTTCCCCAAAATTTAAAGACCCAAACATATGACCAGTGCGTCCTCCCGGTTATGCCGTACGGGGGTGAAACGTGGACTCTGACGGTCCCCGTTGTCCAAAGGTAGAAAGTCGCTATGGTGCGTAACGACGCAATCCCCCAACGTACCAAAGTTGTCGATATTGGACACCGGGTGGCTAAGCTCAAGTGGCAATGGGCTGGTCACGTCAGCCGAAGAGACGACACTGTTGGAGTAACCGTGACCTACACTGGCGGCCGTGAACAGGAAAACGGAATGTGTTAAAGCGATTTTCTCGACGGAAAATCTTGAATCATTGAAATACCCTGCCTGCCTCTTTTCGTGGAGAAAATCGCTTTGAAAATTGCTACGCGGGTTTCTAAACTGAAAGGTACGTAATTCCTCGAAACTCTAATAGCAAAAAAATAGTCAAGGGTTGTAAAAAAATTACAGCTAGAAGCAAGACTTTTTCACTTCTTTCCGCGCAATACTGTGGTTTTTAAACTCAAATTCTAATACAACTTTCTGCTGTTTTGATCAACGCCTTTATAGACTACCTCCGTATCTAATCGAGTGAAGGTTGTTGCATCAGATGACCTTGGCTCTGGAACAGATGCTGCGAGCTGAATCACGCCGCTGCAGCCATTCGATCTACACATGCGTTGGTCGGAATCCCTTGAGTGGTTTTGAACTCCCATCTTGGCTATGCATGCGCACTAAGTGCATAGGTATAGTCTTGGAAAAAAACAAACGAGAATTAGGTTAGCAATTGGCGGCAGCTCAAAATTTCCGTAAAGAGCTTGCAAAGATAAATATCAAGCTATGTGCATTTCTTTGAAATTCTAAGTGCAATCTTATAACGAGCTTGACAAAGTTAATAGAGCAAAATCAGCAAGCATAAAAGAAACCTCAAGCTTCGTATTCTCAAACCTAAGTCCTTCGTAAAGTAGGACTTACTTATAAACTTATTAATTTTTTTAATGAACGCATAACTCATCACCTAAAACGTCAAAAAAATTACAGCCTTGAAAATTCTTTAAAACAACCATTTCGAACGTGAGTAATCATGAATCGTACGGAGATTTGAAGTACGTTGCATACGAGGTGCTGCCGCGAGGGCCGCCAAGCGAACTAAAATGTGCATGTTCGAAGAAGTTCGCGAGATTCCCCGTGCATGGACACAGACCAGCCTCGATTTGGGCTTCGGTCCGGACTTCGTGAAGACGATCAGCGCGCGCAGAGGCCGACCCGGCAACGACGAGCAATGTGCTCGCCGTTTGGATTCCCTTCTTCCAGCGCAAACTGCAATAAGGCTCAAGAAGAGGCGCAGAAGCTAAAATCGCCACGAGCCGGAGGCTGCGACAGCGCCACCGCACAGCAAAGCAAAAGCCCCTCCAACCACTCATCTAGAAACATGCTCCGCCAACCACGAAGGCCTTCCCAGCTGCACCCGGACCTGCTGAAGCCACTTCTTCTTCTTAAACTCATGTTTGCTTTATTCCGACCGTCCGGCCGAAATGGTTTCACAGCCCCCGAGAAAGGTTGAAAACCCATCGAAGCCCAATCGTTGTACAAAATATTTCTTAGTACTTATAACTGTAAAGATATATTATTACGATGATTTATCAGCATGCAAATTTTCTGTTCATGAGAGAACCATCTTCAAAAATATACACGGCTGTCTAATTGGAATAAAACTTAATAACAGTACGTAATTTAGAAATGCAAGTGAATCAGTGTACTTCACGTTCGGAAATAGTGCACGTGGGCATGAAAAAATATTGTGTAAACCTAACTTGATAAGAACTGAAACGCGTCGAAAGGTCTAAACCACCGCAGTTAAAAACAGAAAACCTATTCATTTCCAATATTATGATTATGACAATAACGCTCGAACTGGCTGATCAACGCCAGCACTGCAAGCGTGCATATTCCGTCGGGAAATGGAAAAGCCCATTCGCTAGAGTCGCTGGACGGAGAAGTCGGAGCACTGGAGGCAAATTCTTGCCATAATAAGTTTACTTAAGGAATACACACTCCTGAATCCTCACTGAATCAGTAAATAGATTTCGACCTAGTCTGGTGCATTTACGGTTCACCTATGAAAATGGATATGTTATTTTTCGCTAGCGTTGAATTCGGAAACACGTGGAAATGTTACATTTCGTGCCACTCATTCTGTGTCGAGCTGCGATCGATTACCAAAAAACCAAAGTGATGTCAAAGTGAATTCCTTGCCTGAAGACGCTCCTCATTAACCAACTCGGAATTCCCAGAATTGGCCTCCCGGAACAGTGCAGTTAATTTTTTATTGTCCCGCGGCCTAGCATGCTCTTGCGAGCTCGAACAATTTTCCTATTTCTTAAGCGTGACGAATTCCAAGTAGGGTAAGCTTTCATGGCAACACTGAGGATTGTTTCGTTTTCGCATTGAGGCTGTTAGCATTGCTCGTTTTAGGCGCCAGTTTTAAGCGCATATCTGCCTTAAACACGCCACTTTTTGAAACAGACTCAAAAATTCCTCACTTTAGATAACTTTACCGACAAAAAAATATCATCGTCAAACGACTGTAACTCAAAAAGGATTTTAGCTGTCGTATAAAACTATATTTTTAAAACTTACAGGTTGTGTGGTTTTGAATATGGTCCGACATTTTTTATTGTGGTTATTATAGCACACGTTATATCGAAAACAATTCAATTACGTAATTGTTTATGACAAAACTATCGTTCAACACGTATATATTTTCTATACATGTTCTATGCGTGATTATTCAAAACTGGCCTGAGCGGTGCCGGGAACCTTAGCTATAAGTAATATAATGGAAACGCCTCTGTAATTTCGGTCATATTATTCTGATTCAGTAATCTGCAGGCCTATTCCTGGAATTCCGTATTCAGGAATCAGGAATCCTGAGTCATCGAAACCGCTTTTGTAGCGGTTTTCAAAGCGATTTTCTCGACGGAAATATTCCGGAGCATAGTTTTTTTTTTTATCAAGGTTTTCCGTCGAAAAACTCGCTTTTATAATCGCTATAAAAGCGGTTTTATAAACTCAGGATTCCTGATTCCTGAGTGCCAGGAATATACCTGCAGGTGTTGTTAACGGAGGTATGGTCTAAACGTCGACCAGGTATTTATCGACATATCTGGAGCAGAAAATGTAATGTAGATAACATTTTGTAGCACGAATTTAAAAAAATCATCGCCGTGAATACATTTCATAAAAGAAAAATATTTTTGTGAGTAGGCATTTACCAGTAACTGCAATGTATGACCGTGTTTGCAGTGTTTTATGCAACCTGACATGGATGGCTAATACTACTTATACTACTTATAATACTTATATATGTATATGTATTAGTTTATTACTTTAAAGATATTAATATATGTATTAAGGTGTAAATTATTGTTTATGTATGTGTATGAATATATATAAGGGTTTCTGTCACCCTTTACGCATTACGCATTACCTACATTTTCTTTTTCAATTCTTATCCTCATCATCCCCAAAGGTTGACTGGAAGAAATCTCTTTTAGTGATAACTCCGCCTTTGTGCAGTTTCGCTCTGTTAGATTTAATTGTTCAGTAAATAGTTTTTAATGTAATTTGCACAATAAAGAATTTATTTCTTTCTACCGTTATGATATTAGCCAAATACAGCACATTCCGGAAGGAATTACGTGCCATGCCAGGATCTTCACTTCATGAAGGCACTTTTATTTAGCTGGATGGAAAACACGGACAATTTTTCAGTGCCGCTTCGACCATCTTTTAGGTACCAGCCTAGGAGTGCTTAAACCCTACCACCTAGTAGGGGAAGGGAACCTACAGTTTAACGTTGATTCCGACCCATGGGAGCGGCTCGAATTAGTGACGAAATAACTGAGAAAGAGAACGAACGTGATGCACGGATGGAGCCAGGATTTGAACCTCTGGTATGCTAGGCAAGTCCCCGCGCCACTAGGCTACGAGCCGCTCGGAAGGAGCTGAAAATCCTTGTATTGAAAATGTTGTAATCTCTATTATTAAGTTAACGTGGATCTTTAGGTAATAAGTTAAATAAATCAATTAAATGGTATGAATACAACCAAGGAAATACTTATTTCGTTTAACGCTACATCCTATAACTTTTAGAATAGAAATGGCCGACATATTGCACCATATCTCGCACCCACGCACAAGGGTCAACCAAGCCACAGCCGCAGAGTGTGTACATTATGTAGACTTGTGTATATTTACTGACAAACAACAGTAATATGAATAGTTTTAACTATATATGCTCGTGTCTATTGCTGACGCATTGGCTTCTAGTCCTATTCAAATAAGTAAATGTAATTTGCCATAAACTATATTTTGTAAGCCGTACCATGTAATTGCGTTAAAATATATGTGATCAGCGGCTCGTAGCCTAGTGGCGCGGGGACTGGCCTAGCGTACCAGAGACCTGGGTTCAATACCGACATGCACCACTGTCTTTCTCTTTCCGAGTTCGATAAGTGCATTTTCATCACGAATGCGAGCTGCTCCATGGTTCGGTAATGTAAAACTGTAGGTCCTCTTCCCCTACGAGGTGGTAGGGTTTAACCGCGCGGGTTGGTACCATCGCATTGGATGAAAAGATAGTCGAAGCGGCAATGAAACATTGTCCGTGTTTTCCATCCAGTTCAATGTAGCCGTGCTCATAAAGGGAAGGTCCTGGCATGGCACCAAATTCCTTCGGGAATGTGGTGTATTGGTCTAATATCATAACGGTAGTTGTGTGGTATTAGCCATCCATGTCGGGTCGCATAAAAAAAAAACACTAGTTCCTGATGGTGGCTTCGTTAGAATAGAACTAGAATTTTCAAGCCACCAAGTATCATCCAAATCTTCCAATCTGTCCCATATCATTGAGGGCCGTATATAAATATACCCATAATCTATATGAATACATGATATTTACTGTATTAGAAAGCATTCCGAACCACACATTCTTTAAATATATTATCTCTTCAACCTGATTAATACCACCCGGGTTAGTACCATCGCATTGCTATCGCCAGAAATATTATTATGTAAAAAAACGGGTTGACATTCTTGAGAATGGTTCAATTGGTTACCATGAAGTTAATAACACCAATGACGAGCGACAATATTACATAAGGCGTACTTATCGTATCTGTGAAGCAAAAACTTTATATTATTTTATTTTACGTAGTTATCAATAAGTTTCTTACTGATGTAATATTATGTATGCTGATTATAGGAACAATTAACATTTATTCGTCTTATGGATGCCACATTAGACTGAATAATACAAACTTACATAATTCTGCATCTTTTCCATATTGGGAAAGACTATAAACGCCTTACAAGAGTTAAATTCATCATAAAAAGGAGGTGTCACCAAAATAGACTGCACAATTTCACACTTTTCATTAGATTAGAAATACCACGAGAATACCATAATTAATCTGAATTTTATTTTTATATTGTAAAAAAAACTGTAACCGGTTCAGGTAAGAGCGAGTTCGAGTTCGGGAGAGAGTTAACTTAAAAATAGCTGGGAAATATATTAATATTTAAATAACGGAACCGTTATTTATACTTCCAACGTACTTACGGAACAGACCAGATTTTTACCTAACTGTAATGATGTTCAAGAAGTGTGGAAACATTAAGTATTCAAAAAAGTGAGTTGATATTTAGTGACAAATTCAAATCAAAACAAATAAAAAAACGTTTATTGCACTTAAATCGTACACAATGGTAGCGCTTAAGGCGCTAGGACTAGCCAACTGCTCACGCCATACAAATGCACTTTATAACAAATGTAATAATATGTAGTGAAACGCTTCAGCAAATCCAAATAGAACTCCAGACTGATAATGGATTGTTAATATTTTTTTATTCCATGATTTATTTAAATAATAATAAAAATAAAAAAGTTGATTTTTCTCATTAGAAATCTGAAAGTAATTCGATTTCTAGATATAAGCAAAAACAGCATATATGCATAAACAAAAAATTCCATTTGCTTTTAGATTTCTACATTTAGTCAAAAAAGTTCGGAAATGGACACCGTTTCCGCAATGTATTTTGTATAGAAAAAGGAAAATAATTCAATTCCTAGACAAGGAATCATATATTGTAAGAATGACACTTATAATCGTCAGACTTAGTTAGTTAACTTGGGGTGCCTCGTCTAACTTTGCGATTTGGCTAGTACCAGGCCCTTAATGCCTTAGGCATTTTCCGCCAGTCTACCTTTTTTTACATAATGACACAAGGGTAGGCACAATAATACAGAGTTGTAGCAAACAAATGTAAAAAAAACATATTAAAAATTTAATATATAACAAAAATAAAATTTTACATAAATCATTCATATGCATATTTATATACAGAAGTGAGACAAAATAAATGTAAACATGTACATAGATAATGTTGTCAACTAAGAAAACCAGGGACGCAGTAGAAGAAAACGATATTCACGAATTGAGGAGATTGTCTTTCACTAGAGCTCTGAATGTGTGGATCGATGCACACTGACGTAAACGTAGAGGGAACTCATTCTTAACCTGAATGGACCCCCTGTTCTATTCAGAGTGGGCGGACTAACTTTAATACGCGTTTTGAGGTCGGACTAAACCGGTTTTTGTATGGTTAGTCCGGTGCTAATCTCGTACTAAGTTTTGACAGGTCATCTCTGAATACGACTGTTAGGTATTATAAGATTTTAATATACCATCATCAACATTCCACTAAACACCACATTCAGTTGTATATACGTGGGGGTGATGTATGTAGGTACTTACTTTTAAAACTAAAACGAAAATCTAGCAACTAGTGAAAAGGATGGCAAAGTATTGGTTGAGATGGCAGTACGATGTGTTATATATTACGAGTATGTGTTACATATACTTATATTTTCTTGTGTACTTCCACAATAGAGATTGAAATGAGAATGTGGATCATTTCATTGTTTGGAACCGATCTAAACTGTAGGTACCATTCTTTACCTTTAACCTGGGTCGGTTTGAACTTAAAAGGATTAACCCCTGTTTTCACAACCTCAAGCTACCTGAAATCTAATAGTTAACATTCGGTTACATTGCATTTTTGTATGGTGTAACCGAAAGATAACTTTGGGATTTTTGTAACTGGCGGTGGTGGAACCGGGCGTAAGCCGAGTCAGTTTGAGACTATTGCATTTAATGTAAAATGTCCGAAGCCAGCCATAAAATTGTTCTTTTTTTCCAGTTCATTGTAGCTAGTTCACGCCGGACTAGAAAAACTGCCGCTCTGCAAGGCGCTGATAAGGGATTGGGTTGGTATCCGTGCATAATGGGTCCTTTCCCGCTTGGCTCCTTGGCCTCTATATAGTGCCGCGTGCTACGAGTACATGCGTCTCGTCGACGACCCCAAGATAGACCCAAACAACTCGAAGGGCTGACAACTCGTTGCGTGAACAGAGCCGGTAGTCTCAGTTCTCACCTAAATTGGCGTTTACGTAACTTCGAAGTTCCGTAAAATCGTCAAAACGCGGAGTGGACGTAAACCGCAACGTCGACGTATTTACGGCAACGTTGAGTAAGCTGTCAAATTAAACTCGGACTCGCAAATGTTAGTTCGCTTAACGACCACTGCGCGCGCTCTTCAATGTCTCCATACATTTAAATACGCCAGTCGATCGGTTTGCCGTAAACGCCAATTTAGGTGAGAACTCAGACTGCCCACTCTGAGCCGGTAGTCCTAGTTGTGTGGAGAAATTGAGAAGCGCGCGCAGTGGGCGTTAAGCGAACTAAAATTTGCGAGTCCAAGTTTGATTTGACAGCTTACTCACCGTCGGCGTAAATACGTCGACGTTGCTATTTACGCCGACTCCGCGTTTTCATACAAATCGGAAGTCCGAGTTTGACTTTGACAGCTTGAAAAAGTAAAACCACATAATAAGTAGTAACATTTGTATGGGGTTTGGCGTTTTTACGCAACTTCGAAGTTCCGTAAACGCCAATTTAGATGAGAACTCAGACTGACCACTCAGAATGAATGAATAACTGATTGCTTAAAGAAATTACACAGTTCAGGATACTATTTCAATAAACTGTAAAAAAATACACTTGTTTTCACGAGTAACTTACTATCGCCTGTACCACGGATAACTAATCCTCTTCCGAGGCTTACAAGCGCTATCACTCCATCATTATTATACCGTAATGCTTCCGTGCACGGTCCGCAACCTCTATATTAGAACCGTCAGACCCTGTAGATCATTCGTCTTTAGGGTCGATAAAGTGTGGAATGTACTCCCGCCATTATCACCTGGGACCATTCAAACGTACTGTGGAGAACCACCTAGCCGGACGGCGTGGTTTTTGAAATCCCATGGTCTTATAGTTGAGGTATCTTCATCCCATGGCCTTATAGTTGAGGTATCTTCACAACTGCAAAACCGCAAATACCGATTTATAACATTGCGCCATCAATTAAATTTCTATTAGTTAACATACAGGAAGTCCTGACAATGCGGGCATTACTTCAAGCCACGTAATTTAAACATGAAAATTTACAACTTTTGATCTAAAACTTTTGCAAATCTAGAAAATTATTTGACGACCCCATATAGTTTTCGTAACACCTTTTTCGAACATTTATGAGGAAGTAAGCTTTTTTCAGTTTCCGGACAACTTGTAGGATAAAAGTTATTCAGCTTCGTGCCTAGAATACGTGGTTCAAACCCGCCTAATGGATTCCTTCGTGGGTTACATAGGGAAGCAGCCTTTCTACAAAAAGAAATACGTTCTGTAGATTGGGTAGTTTATTTCTCTGGAACTCGGTATTTAGAATTTGCAGACTTGTAGATTAAATTATTTATAAACCTCATCGATGTATTTTGAATGTGGTAAGGACAACACCGTAACCTGCATTTGGAATGGCTAATTATGTAGTGTTGTTGTGTTGACTCTCAACTTAATTTTGGCGCAAAATTAAAATAATGTAAACAATTGGTTTGTCACTAAATAACCGGACAAAGTACACATATGTACAGTGTGATGTGTACTTAAATGTAGAAAATGTTTGAGTTGACAGTATAAGTAATGCAAGTAATGAGTGGCTGGAGTGACTCCTAGTCGGTAGCTAATGCCTGATGGCTCATTAAGTTAATTTTGTTTTCGTTTCCTTATCACCTTATCCTCCTGAGGGCTTCCTTGGAACTTCGAATGAGCTAGTAGCACTCTACTTAGATAATAGTTAGACGTACGCTCAGTACTCGGCAAGAACATTAGTACGAAGGCTAGTAAATTATTTAGATAGCAAAGTTTTGAGCGTAAACTACGCCGAGGTTATGTTCATGGTGAGAAAAAGCACCTCTACTTGCGTTTTGCAGGCCCCGTGCAAGTTCGAAAGCCCATGGGCGTCTTCGGTCAGCACATGCCGTCATATGCCGCATTTGACATTATAAAAATAATTGCCAAGACCAGGAATAGGAGACGTTGTTAAGTAATAAGTCAGCCTCGGTTGCCCGGTAATTTGACGCCTCGGTTAAGCAACACTGGGGGTCACCGTTCGACCGTTAAGACTGGCCATGGTTATAGTTAGTTCCATGTAAAACAGTTGGTTACATTCCTTACTTGCTAGGTGGTACGGTAAATGCCGCCTAGATCAATACCATCTTGCTTATAAGGGAGGTCCTGGGGGTCTACTAATGAAAGCGAAAGCGAGAAGTTCTCGTGTTCGCTTCTGTCAAACTCTATGTAGAAAAAATATAGGCATCTTCTTCCCATGCGGTCGGTAGATATAATTTTGAATTACGCAAATGGACTAAGTACTTACTTCGCATATGGCAGGAATGATGATTTTAGGCAATCAATAATTATGTTAGAATGCGGTTGGCCACAGAAACCGAAGTGACGGGTTGCCGCCGCCCCCACCGCACCACAATACCGTCGGACCGTGCATAATAATACCAAACTGATTATCATTATGGTCGAAATGTTCTTCTCATTTTCATTCGATCGGGCACCAGGAGGGCAGGAAGAGTGCAACTTACCGAAGTGATGGTAGTCGTGCTTGGCGGATGTCATGTCTCCGCGGCGGCCTGCGCCGGCCGCCTCCCGACCGCGCTCCTCGTACAGCATCCGCGTCCTGCCGCCTCCGCTTTACGGATAGTTAACTTTTATAGATACGATACCGCGGTGCACAAATTATTTATGAATGGAGTCCCGATAGCGCGCGTTAGGTTTACTGCAGTTTCCTCCGTTTGTCGTAGTGAGTGAGCGAGCGATAACCGACCGCGTGTGATAACTATGATAGTGGCTTTTTAAACTACGCTGATTATTCGTGCAATCACAATGCCGGGTGTTATCGCATTAGATATAGGTGCGAGCGAAAACTTTCAAAACGACTGGCGCGCCGGGCGGCCGCGGGCGCAGTCGGCAGCGGGCTGCGCGCTGCGTCGGGAGCGGAGGTTTCGAAACCTCCGGGTGTATCCCAGTGACTTCTTTTGGAGTTCGCGATCTGTCCGGGCGGTCGAGTCCGGTCGGGTGGCGACTGCGAGCGCTGGAGACAGGCGAACCGGGCGCGGGGACTGGCCGGTGTGACCCGCGCGCCGCGCCACGACTATCCACCCACACTGAAAAACGTAAGTTGACGATGTTATCGGCAAAGTTCACGCGCGCGGGTGTGAGTGCGCGTACGAATGCGCGGCGTGCGAGTGTGGTCGGGCTGTGTGCTACTCTATAATGGTTGCCGGTTGCGTGGTGCGTCGTTCAGCGGCGTAGATGGGTCGGAGGTCCTTGTGCGACGTGTCCAGCTTTGCCCAATAAACACTATTGAAAACGGACGAACGAGCCGTCAGGAAATTCAGGCAGGCTTTCGAAGGATCGCAAGACCGAAAAAGGTCAACGGGGTCGGTAATAGCCTCATGGGCCCCTCTAGATCTGCGCCGTCCCTCTAAAAATGTGCACTACATACCTGGCTTCTTAGCAGCTACGCTACTGGCATTCCTCCTGTGTTACGCCGCTACGCTCCGCTGCGCTGCCGTATGACATACATACCTACTCGTAACCATAACCAACAAAGAAATTCAAACGACGAAATTGTCTTGTGAAAATTAGAACATTATACCGGACAAAGAGAACAAAGACTGTTCCTCGAACGCTTAAAACTCAAACCAACAATTCATATTTAATGCTTGGCTGAGGTATCAGCAATAATTATCAAGAAAACTACATTACTGAAAATGTACTTTAAATTTCAGGATTTTATCTAGGATTTTTTTTAGAAACCTTTGTTCAATAATAAACGGTATTTTACTGAAACGGTAATCTTCTAAAGAAAAGGTATCTGCTTGTTAGAACAGCGCGCTAAAAAATCAAAATGTATTTAAGGGTTCAGTAAAATCAATAAAATGGAAGATTTTGTATACACATGTTTTCACTGCCACTGTGTTCAACCCTTTTCAAAACGATTGTTCCCCTAGAGCTGTCTCCGGCTTTTCTAATAATTGTTATATCAGTTATTCTATCTTTTTGGCTAATATTTATAAATTGCAATGATTTTTTTGCTGTGTTCATTAAATGCCTGCGCCTCCTGCTATATAACTCAGAAGGTTAAATAACCCTTAAATCCAGATTATGTTTTTTGAAGAAACACCAAATAACCTCCTTTTTTTATTAAAAACGCATTTGTTAGTGAACCCGTATTTTCTTAAAACGTTTTTATAAACACCTTGAGGTATCCAACACGAATCAAACATATATTTTTTTTATTAATTGCGGATTTTAAAATCACTACAACCGGAATATTTCTTCAAATTTATTGTGATTGATTTTTGCGTGTTCTCGCTTCACTGTCTATTACACACTAAGATTACACATGCATAAATATCACATGCCTTGGAAAACGCTATGTACTTGCTTAGTACGAAAAATATATTGACTTATTTCTTCAAATACGCAGTTTATTGGAAATTCGGAAATTGGAAACCTAACCTAACCTAACCTAACCTAACCTTCACCACCTCCAGTTACTCGAAATACAATAAGCAACTTTCGGTTACATTGCATAATTGCATTATGTAACGGAAAGGTATCTTTGGGATTTTTGTAGCTGTAGGTGGTGGAAACGGGCACTGAGGCGTTTTGATTTGATCAGTACCCGAAGTCTCAGTTGTCACCTAAATTGGCGTTACGGCAAACCGATCAACTGGCGTTTTCAAATATATGGAGAAATTGAAGAGCGCGCGCAGCGGGCGTTAAGCAAACTACCAATTGCGAGTCCGAGCTTGATTTGACAGCTTACTCAACGTTGCCGTAAATACGTCGACGTTGCCGTTTACGTCGACTCCGCGTTTTCATACAAATCGGAA
The DNA here is from genome assembly GCA_946894095.1 of Incurvaria masculella. Classification (NCBI taxonomy): domain Eukaryota; kingdom Metazoa; phylum Arthropoda; class Insecta; order Lepidoptera; family Incurvariidae; genus Incurvaria; species Incurvaria masculella. The sequence continues at coordinate 14,852,578 of OX335648.2, read as the reverse complement.
GTCCGAGTATGACTTTGACAGCTTGAAGAAGTAAAACCACAGAATATCTAGTAAAAACTTGTATGGAGTTTTTACGGAACTTCGAAGTTACGTTCAGATAGTCGATTCACATAATACTACTAAATCTACCAGAAAACTATAAAATTTGTTGTCAACCTAAAAATAATAATAATGAATTGAGATTGATGGAGATGTGGCCGACCCAAATTACTGACGATTCTTGTAAATTTACATCAATCACTGTATCTGCACTTTTTTTTTTAAATCGAATCAAAGGAGACCATAAAGATTTGTGTCTGCGAAAAAAAAAATCATTTGACATGGTTTATGAGTCACTTGATCTGGTTAAGTTTTTTAGTGTAACCTAAACACAGAAAAGTATATGTTGTCTGATATTACCTAGATACCAAATATCAAGTAAATTGAAAGGGTGGATTTGAAATTGTTCGGGGAACACAGGATAGTTATCCTCCAATTTTAAAAATACGGCTTGAAAATAGATTCAGTGGGCCTAAATTATTGGCATAAAATTTAAATGTTTACGCAATTTCATCAATAGTAAAAATAACTGTAGGTTTTTTCTCTTCATTCGGTGAGAATGATTCTTTAACATTTGACGAATATCTACTAGGTATTTGGAAAACATTAAGCTGGAGACGTTCATGGTTATATACAGGCATAGGTACATTAAAAAAACAGTCAAGTGCGAGTCGGACTCGATCACGAAGGGTTCCGTACCATCATCGTACAAGATTTGATACAAAAAAATCAGGTTTTTTTGTACCCCCCTTTAATGTTTTGATTTTACCTATTTGTTGTTATAGAGGCAACATAAATACACACTTTGTGAAAATTTCAGCTACCTACCTATTACGGTTCATGAGATACAGCCCTGTGACCGACGGACGGACGGACGGACGGACGGACGGACGGATGGACGGACGGACGGACGGACGGACGCACAGACGGACGGACGGACAGCTGAGGCTTAGTTATAGGGTTCCGTTTTCACCCTTTGGGTACGGAACCCTAAAAAGCGTCAAACACGTTACGCACATTTAAGAGCTCCGTAGTAGGAAAGAAAATATGCCATTTCTCAGAAACTGATCTACATATCTTATTAAATCATTTCTATTTACCAGATAACATTTTCTTTTGCATGGGAAAAAAGTCGAAGGGGTCAAATTTTTTTCCGACTTCAAAAGCAAATATATCACAAACCATTGACACAAAAAAGCATCTTTGAAATCTCTATATATTTTTTTAAGACAACGATACGTGCACTGTACTTTGTATCCCTCAGTTGCGTGTTGTACTACCGCAATTTTTTCTTTTCGAAATTTCACCACACTAAGGGCCGTTTTCACCTACGGCTGGGCTGATTCTTTCTTAGCAGCTTGCAATCGATACCAGTACAAGATAATCAGAACTTGAGTAATTAAAGCCCTTTAAGTGTCAATAAAATTATACAAAAACTTTGGAGTTACATTACTCAACTTAAAATAAAACCATCCTAAAAATATTAGTCAACAGACACAACCTGGTTCATAAAGATTTATAATAAACTAGCTGCGGTACCCGGCTCCGCTCGGGTTAGTGTCGGCTAAATTATTTCTTGGATAAAACGTAGCCCACATGGCTGATCCAAAATAGGATCAAACTGGTCCAGGACAATGTATCCATCTACCAAATTTAATCAAGATCGTTCGATATGACATAGCATGATTTAATGAGAAACATCCAATAATTCACATTTAGAGCTTCGTTGACATTTGGTGGCTATTTAAAAAAAAAAACATTTGCCGCCAGAACCTTTCTGCACTTGCACTCCAACATTGCTTACCTAGTAAGTAAGTAACGTGTAATGTAGGTAAGTTTTGCGTGGACTCCAACCCACAGCTAGCCTCAACATCGAAAACAGTAACCCATCTCGAACCTGACTGCTCCCAGAGATCCTATACATTGATAAAATATGCACATAAATCGGGTTAGTGGTTCGCAAGTTATAAGAATTTAACACTCTCTACTTACCCTTCTGGTAATGAAGCGTTATATTATGTAGCCTATAAGTTTTGAGTAGAATTAGGCTAGACGTAGATACAATCCGCATCTAAATCGAGTAAGTGGTTCTCAAGGATTTTGCCAAGTAGTCCTAAAGTTGCGGGAAATACCAAGCCGTACTCCCCCTCCCTCACCCTCCCCGCCCCGGACCGCCCGCCCCGCCCCCGCCGCCGCCCCCGGCCCCGCTCCCCCCGGTGTGAAGTAGCGCTACCGGCATCGTTTTCGCAGCCCCATGAAAGTTCTAAAGCCCATGGGCACAATATCTTTATAAATTGTAGCCTATGTGTTATTCTGATGTATAAGCTATATTATTGTAAAGTTTCATTAAAATCCATTCAGTAGTTTTTACGTGAAAGAGTAACAAACATCCATCCATCCATCCATCCATCCATTATTACAAACTTTCCCCTTTATAATATTTATTAGATATATTTTTTGTTAGATGTTTGACTACAGCGGTCGTGGTTTACTTTTAGTTATAAGTCTTTTTTTTGTAATTAAAATTTCGTAAATCTTACCAAATCAAACACTATGCGCATTTTCTGCTTTATGGACATGCTGCATCCTCCTCATTACGGAGCCTGTCTCTTTCTTTGAAACGGAGAAGGTCCCAGAGCGCAATAGCACGGTTTTGTTCCGTGTCCGCGTCTCGCCGGGAAGGGCCAATTTAAGACTCCCATTAGGTATGAGCACGGAATAGTGGTTATGAGGAAGTCACCGGCATATAGTTCTGTATTCTGGCGGTGCGGCAGAGAAATTAGTTTGAGAAGCCTATGTCAATGAGTGTGCTCTGATTCTCTGCGGCGGGTGCCCCGGATATAGGTAGGGTGGGGAGGAATAAGGGATGCAAGTTCCAAAGAGCAACCTGTAGCAACTGAGCGACCCCACAAACCGTCTGTAGCTCAGGGACTCCAATCCAGCGGTGAGTTGTGGGTCCTCCGTGGTTGTGGGTCCCCTACAAAACGAACCGATCGGCGCCGAATTGAGTCCCAGGGTGCCAACAGGTACTGGGGACTACTTTCCCATACATGGCTACAGTATTCTATCATCGGCCTTATCTGTAATTTGTAAAGAAGAAGTAGTGAAAATAACCTTCTGCAACCGTATAAGATCCCTAGTTTATGCGATGCAATTTTGTCTTTAGTAAATCTTTGGAGATGTTGCAGCCCAGTAGGCCCAGGTGCTCCGAGACAGGTACGACGTTGCCTTGGCAACTTGCTAGGAGCGGAAAGGGTTCTACCTTGGAAAATAAAACATAGCATTGGGTCTTGCGAACGTTGAAGGCGACAAGGTTCTCCTGGCCCCAGTTACCTACTTTCTCGAGAACAGCGTCCACCCTATTTACCACCTCGCTGGGCTGTGCATCTCTGATCCCCCAGTGGCTCCCCCTTTGTGTTGTCATCAGCGTAACTGTGAATCATGCCTCGGGACAGTAAATCGTTAATAAAGATTAAAATGGGCCCCAATCGGGAAGTCGATAAATATTTCCTTTGTAAATTTGTACAGCAGAGCCCTCCGTTTTTTTTTTCAAAAAGCATCTGCTTATATTTGTCTGGTTGGTTACAAATACGGGTAGTGGCGCCATCTTCAAATTTAGCTTACACTAAAATAAACAAACAACATGATTTGTTGGTAACCTTGCTTTTAAATATAACTGATAGATGGCGCTAAATTTTCTCCGTCTTAGCATAGACAAATGAATCTTGGACATAGTATAGACAATTTCTCTAAAATCAAATAAAAAGCTCTTCAGTCGCGAAGCCTCCGCGGCTCGAGCACTCAAGAGGTCGCAACGATTTTAAGTGATGTATTTTCACACAAACATATTAGGTGTATACATATGGCTCGAAAACTACAGGAGTTGCCTCGGCATTATAGGACCCAACATAAAAGCGGGGTTACGGCATTCGAATTCCCAATTCGTCTTCTATATATACTGCAGAAGCATTGGCTATATTCGCAGCATTAGAGTTCATAGAGTCTCAACAATACAAAAAGTGGCTAATTATCAGCGATAGCATGAGCGTTCTGATGACACTGGAAAATACCAAATGCGATGCAAATACACACAACGTGATCTTTGAAATACGTGAAAAATATTACTCCTTGAGGCAAAACGCCTGACAATGTACTTCTTGTGGACAAAAGCGCAAATAGGATTAAAAAATCACGATTTGGCTGACCTTTTGGCCAAAATTATCGCTAACGCAGATGTTGACAGCTCTACAATAGCAACGTAGAATGTTGCCCTACATAAAACAGAGTTTATACCCATATTAAAAAAGCAAATAAATTAGGAATGATCTGAACAATTTAACCTCTCCGAAAAAGGACGTTGTTACCCCAAAATAAATAGCGCCATAGGAAAGTACCCATGGTTTCTACAGACAAGACAAAGATCAAGAAAGTTCCAATGCAATCATATTTCGCCTGCGTTTTGGATATTGTCGCTTTCAAAAACATCTCCATAGAATTAATTTCGTAGATTCTGCCACTTACCCACATTGTGATCAGTCTGAACAAACTTTAAAATACATTTTTTTTATTGCACCGCTTTTCAAAATTTAAGAGAATTAAAATTCTACAAAAAACAAAATGAAAACCCTCTCGACATAGAGACACTTCTACAGAAACCAGAAAATGTTACTTCAAAATACAAATTCATTTCAGAAACTACAGAAGAAACATAGTAATTAAACAAAACAAGACAAGTCGTTTAAAAAAATAACCCATTGCCTGTCCAAACGAACAAATTAAAAAAAAAACTTTGTTCGTTAAGTTTTGCTTTTCCTTTGTAAAAAAAAGCCATGAGTCATGACGTCATTGCGACATTGACTTTGACGGCTGACAAAACGTTTCCTTCCTCCATCTTCCAGATTAGTTCAAATATTTATTTTCTGTACCTTGTAAAACATCAATGAAAGATTATGGCATCGCCAGACGTAACTGTGAGGCCGGCAACTCGTGAGGATATGCCGATGGTCATGCAAATGATAAGGGTTTGTATGTTACATTTTAATCGTCGGTCTTCTATCTGACTCCGGCCAACTCTCGTTCTCTTGTGTACCCCTAGCTTTGATGTTCCAAATATTATGTATGAAATATGAGTCCAAAATACTGTAATTTTGCTGTAGGATTGGAGTCGCTCTGTCTCTCTAGTTATTCTTAGCTTAATGAAAAAAGGAATAGTGGAGGGTATCATTAATATAAAATGTTTTCCCTAAAATGTACTCAGGCCCAGCGCATATTTCATACGTTATTGTAGATAGTATGTCTATTTAGCGTTGACCTACCACTCTCGGCGTGGAGTACAGAGCTCACGCGGTGTCTACTGTTAGTGAAAGATGCAGTCTAGGGCTTTGGGGATAAAAGCGAGCTCGGCAGTTTCTCTAATAGCAGCAGAGTTGATAATGATTACCTAGTCAGTTATTTGAAGTAAACTTATTATAACCTATTTAAGCAGATTTTGGCAATATCAGTGTTGATAGGGAGCTGTTGAGACAAAGGAGTAGCGTACTCACAAATAATTTGCATTATTTTCAGAACCTGGCGGCATATGAGCAAGTGCCCGATGGCCCTAAGATTACCTCTGAAGGTAGGCTAAACTTCTTGGGTCACCCTGCATCACTTCACGTAAGCATAACCAATTACTAACTGCTGTTTAAAGTGCTACTAAACAAGACTAAAAAGTTTGCCCGCTATTAATATTAAACATACTATAAAAATGGGTATTTCTTTATAAAAATCACAGAAAATGGGCTATACATTTAATATGTCACGCTGGTAGAGGAAGGGGCACACGAAAATAGACCCTGACTACGTGTGACAAGTGCGGAGCGGGGGTAAGTGCTAGAACCAGGACACAATAAAAAACTATAATCTTAATAACAGTTTAGTACTTGCTTCACGCACATGTTCAAATGATTGCCTAACAAGCTCCTAATCTTAATGCATTCTTTCAACACCCATCCGCCCGCACGGTACCGTGCCCTTCACACAGGCAGCCATTCTTCTCTCACCCATCCCTCCACTGCCATTAGGGATTATGCTACAAACACATCCCACCTAGTCATGTGTCGCTCGCTCTTAAGCCTACCTAAATTTGTGAAATAATAATTTCACTTCAACTGCTTTGCAATCAGTTCCTTAACCCTTTTACACCCTTGGGTATTTTTCCTGCCTGTAAGATTCCTCGCTTTGCAATAAGGGTACAATAAGACAATTTCCCAAAAAATGTTCAAGTTGTATATTTATATTCTAGCTAGTCCTTAGGTGGCACGCTCCTGGAAAAGAATTTTCTAGGCAATATATCTAGTGACCGCAACCAATGACAGCGAAAAGCACTGAGATCCCTCCCAGAAGCCTGATTTCTGGGCCGAGCTGGGATGGCTCACATATTCACCTCAGTTACGCACAAATACCTCTCTCAAGAAGTATGTTTGGCGTGGAAAACATTTGCTAACTAAAACTATCACTGTTACTAGCTGTGATACCTGGCTCCACATGGGACAACATGGAAAACATTTTTTGGGATAATAATTAGCCTATCTTTCAAGCGAGAAACATGCACATTAAGAAAATTTCATTGATAGGGGTTGGTAGTTTTGAAGATTAGCATGTTTTAATAAAGTCACACGTGTTTTTTATAGATTAAGATTATGATATGATACTTATCTCCGGCAGTGCTTCACTGGTTTGAGTCTTATCTTCGTGGCCGACAGCAATGTGTCAGAATCGACTGTACCTTTTCGGACTGGGTCGAATTGACTGCTGGCGTGCCACAGGGTGGCGTGCTGTCTCCTCTGCTATTTTCAATTTTTATAAATTTAATCTCCAATTTGTTAACTTCTTCCTACCACCTTTATGCTGATGACCTTCAACTTTACTTGCACTGCACGCTAGGCAATCTAGCTGACACAATTTCGGAAACGAATGCAAATTTGTCACGAATACTTGAATGGACAAAATCTTTCGGTCTTTCTGTAAACCCAACTAAGTCACAGGTTATGATAGTCGGCAACCCTAGGCTTTTGTCAAAAGTCGACTATCACACTCTGCCAGCCGTGACTTACAATGGAGTTGTAATAGCTTACTCAAAATCAGTAAAAAACCTAGGCGTTTTATTTGATGATGCTATGTCATGGGCGCCACAGGTCAATGAGGTTAGCAGGAAGATATTTGCTGCCTCTCACTCCCTAAGACGTTTACAGAACTTTTTACCTACCCAAACTAAAATATCACTTGCTCAATCTCTCCTTCTTCCGATCCTGGACTATGCTGACGTGTGCTACTTGGACTTGACTGAAGCTCTCCTAGACAAAATGGCTCCCTATCCGTCTACGTAGAAACTGCCACATCTTAAATTTACTTTTTGGAGTCTTGAATAATCCCAATGCCCCTGAATACCTCCGTTCTAGATTTGTCCACCTTTCATCCCACGGCCTTCCTCTTCGCTCCAGTGGTGACAACATCCTAGCAGTTCCTCGTCACTCTTCAAGTTTGTACTCTAATTCTTTTACCGTCCATGCTGTCCGTCTTTGGAATTCGTTGCCTTGCTCGGTCCGAAACTCTCCAAACTTAAATGCTTTTAAAAATAACATCAAGGAATATTATTTGGAAATGGCTGATCGGTTAGTTCATCCGTGAGATCTATCATTTCTTTACATTTATTTTGGACCTAGTTAAAATTTCATTAAATGCATATTATCCATGTAGAATTTTATGTATACTTATATATGTATATGTATTAGTTTATTACTTTAAAGATATTAATATATGTATTAAGGTGTAAATTATTGTTTATGTATGTGTATGAATATATATATATTGGTTTCTGTCACCCTTTACGCATTACGTATTACCTACATTTTCTTTTTCAATTCTTATCCTCATCACCCCCAAAGGTTGACTGGAATAAATCACTTTTAGTGATAAGTCCGCCTTTGTGCAGTTTCGCTCTGTTAGATTTAATTATTCTGTAAATAGTTTTTAATGTAATTTGCACAATAAAGAATTTCTTTCTTTCTTTCTATGATCATAAGATTTACAGAATCCACTGAAACTTGTGTGAAAATAATAACTAGTAGTATTCATATTAATTAGGAACTGGACAGGGACGGGTAATGCCATAACTTCTCTCTTGATATCAATCCAACACATCTCATGGGACTAGGAGCCATGCCAGCACCTTCCTTATATCGCACGGCTACATCGTACCGAATTTAAGACTCGTATTATTTATTTCTTTTTCTCTTTCAATTCCAGACCTGATCCGCGATGGTTTCGACACCTCGCCCGCCTGGCTGTTTGTGCTGGTAGTGGAGACAGCGGCGCCGGCGCCCCGCCTCGTGGGCTATGCGTTGTGCCACCGCGCGTACTCCAGTTGGCTCGGCCGCGCCATGTACGTGGAGGACTTCTACGTCGAGCCACAACTCCGCGGCCAGCGCATAGGGCATAAGCTATTCAAGGAGATATGCAAGGTGACCATTCTCTTACCTCATAAAGGTATAGATATCAATTAATTTTTTTTCGTATAACAGGATAAGTATCTCAGGATTATGCCTTATCAGCCATGAGTACCATAACAAAACCGTCAAAATGTTTGAGCATGACTCTATTTAATATTTATATAAAACATTTGTTCATCTCTTTATCTGCCAATCTGCCTATAGATTTAGGCATTTAGCGACAATTTGAGGTGTTTATATGTTTTGCGTGGTATTAGCCCATAAGGTGTTTATCTGTGTTATTTTTTTTTACTCTTACTATTTTTCAAAAATGATTTCACTATTATTATTGATTTTTACCTAATTGACTGCATGATTGTTTAGCAGATTGTAATATTGATTCACTCGATGAACTCTTTAAAAAACAATTATGAATTATATGTTTTTTTATTTATTCCTATTATTGTTTTAATAAGGATTTCATTATTATTATAGATTTATTACTTAATAGATATGCGATGCTGGCTTGGATTTTATTATTTTATTTTTTATTGGATAGTGTCGAGAAATGTACCTGTGTAAATATTGATTCATTGTGTTTTTATAGTATTCAATATGTGAACACGATATTTGTATTTGTACGCCGTAACAGACATCTTATGGAGATCTGAAGACCAAAAATGTATCGCCTATTAACCCATAAGTGAACAAATTAATTATTCCATTTCCATTTCCATTTCTGTCTTGTATGGTATTATGCATATATATTGTTCGGCACATCGATCGACAAGTTTGTTTTGCAGGTTAGTGGTGTCATTTGAAAAGATTTGACCCATGATATCTTTAGTCAGATGCCATTATCTAAGGCTTTGTAAATTTCTATTTTACTATGATTGTAAAAGGCCGAAATGAAATTTATTAGATGTATTTCATGCTGATACAATCATATTATTTTTTTTGAGCGGAACACTTTGGGAAAACCAAGAACACTTTACCAGTTTTTCACTATTGTTTGACATTTTGATTTAGTTTAGCATGAAACTAAATACTTGACAATAAAAATATACCAACGCTAAGGCACCTCAGTAAGCTCAGGAACCTATTGTTTCCGGGTGGTTGGTTGATTTGTTAACACATTTGCCAACATTAGGTTAGATCCAATAGACTTACAAACCAAATTATATAAATTTGACTATCCAGCTTGTATTGTTTAGGACACCTGCACGGAACTATTCTCATATAACATTCTAAGCCGAATCTGAACCGCTTGTATTGGTTCAAGACGGATTAAGCCGAGTCTGAACCGCTTGTATTAGTTCAAGACGGATTAAGCCGAGTCTGAACCGCTTGTATTGGTTCAAGACGGATGTAATGTCGAAAGGACCACTGCTAACGGCATGCACACTCTACAGATGGCGTGCGAAGAGAATGTGCAGCAGCTCGACTGGCACGTCCTCCTTGACAACGGGTCGGCGATCCGGTTCTACGAGAGCCACGGCGCCTACGACCTGTGCAGGGCCGAGGGTCGCACCGCCTACCGCATTAAGCGGGAGGGCATACGGGCCGTGGCGGACGGTGCCGAGTGACACGGACATACCGTGTTTTCCAGCGAATCCAGCCTTTTTTTGTAATCTTTATTTTAAAGGGCTTGGGTACACGAAGTGACCATGTCAGCCCTGTTATGTTAGGTTAGCCTTTGCTTCATGAAATGGACTATATCGAAAAAATTACATTTGGAATAATATAAAGAAGGGCCAATGAAAGAAACTGCGGGTTCGCATAAAAAACGTTTTCCTTAGAGAGCACACAACATATATAGGGTTAATCCCGCCCAGTGGGCGAAGAAGCAATGAAAATGATCCGTGTTTTCTATTCAGTTCAATATAGCCGAATATAAGGCAAGTCCTTGCACGCCCCTTAGGTGCATTGGGTTAATATCGTAACTGTAGGTGAGGTATTAGCCATCCATGACCAGTTACTTGAAAAAAAAAACATACGCTGTGGATTTTTAATACCCTGTGATACTAATGATATTGTTCTCACACCCCACATAAAAAATAGGTGCCAAGCCAGAACCTTCCTTATTGCACTAGTACATTTTACTGGATGAATGGTACAGACGATCATACTTACATATATTTACACAACACCCATGTCTAATGTATAATGATATCACAAAATAAAAATAAATCTACTCTAACATTTTTCATGAATTTTTTTGTGGACATCAGTATCATCTGGGGTTATCAATTGTCAATAAACTTAACTTAGATTAAAAGACAACCTCATTTACTTTAGAATCACTGTCCTTTCGAATCCCAGCTATTTAAGTAGAACTATTCGTGTTCATGCGTACTAACACCCAACTTCCATCTTTGCTGGTCCCTATTTGTGTTCCTGCTAATGAACGTTTAATGCAGTTTTAGGTAAACCAAGTCACTAAAAAAAATATTTTCAGAGAATAGTACTGTTGTTTCTATTCCCGAAAATATTTTCACATTTCTTAACTCCTCTTTTTTAGCAGGAGCTATTACAATATTGTTATCAGATCGAAATTTAAATACATCTTATTTTGATCCCGCAAGAGGAGGTGGATCCTATTTTATATCATCATCCTGTAAATTTTTTTGGCCATGCTGAAGTTCATATTTTAATTCTACTTGGTCTAATTTCTCATATTATTAGTCAAAAAAGTGGTAAACACGAACCATTCGGATGTTTAGGAATAATAATTTATGTAATATGAAAATATGTAAATAAATAAACTCATTTACTTAAAAAGAACCTAAATACAGAATGATTGGAAATTAGATACATTGTTTTGAAGTGTAATTCTAGAGCAAATTTGCAACAAATTTGGCCCAATGAAACGGGGGTCTAAAACCAATAATTTTTGAGTAATTTAAGTTTTAAGTTTTTTTTTTAAATGTTCTGTGTTATTATTGAAAAGTGATATTTGTACAAAAACTACTACATTCTGGGCACTTTATCAGCAATTTTCTAATAGCTGATAAATGAGAGACTACTTTAAAAAAAATCTGCATTCAAAATATCCATAATCTCAGAAATAAAAGGTCATAAATGACAGTTTATGTAAAAACAATTACAACATTTATTTAAATCAAAGAGGAATACTAAAAAAAAAAAGCATAACACATGGCATACAAATTGTGGGAAATTAATTTATTTCAATTGTGTACATAAGCAAATATTATTTTATTGTTGACTGGTTTTGCGGATTTTCTTTATAGAGTTAATATAATCCGCGGATCATTCAGTTTTTGACGTAACTGAGTGTAGTTTGACTACAAAAAAAATAAAAATAAATGAAGTTCAAAAAATTAAAAGAGTTAGAATACATTATTTTACTCGCTTATTTTTCTTCAGCAACTATCATGATTGCCTAAGGGCCGATTTTTCAATCCTCAGATAGTACTTATCGGACTGATTCACGTTTGTCGAAAGACGGATAGTCAGTGCAGGAGAATAATATCTTCTATCACAACTATCTGACTATAATTTTGTAATAAACATATGGGTTAACTATATCGTATGGATAAGCAGAAGCGTAAATCAATCTGTCCAATAGTTGACTTGCAAAGGCGAATGTCAAATGAATTATAGTACTTACTTCAATACTATGAAGAATAGGATTTGTATTTTCATTCACAGTAGTTTTATCCGGAGTAATTTTAGAAATGTTTTTTATTGATATTACCTATATATTTTGTGTCTCAAGTAGATGGCACCACTGCATCTTCGCTGCTTTTGTAGTTCCTCAATAATTGAAAGTTACAGTACCGATGACATAAGAAGAAAAAGAGCGAACGACTGAGGCATTGATGGGGAATTGCTTATTTCGTATGATTACAACTTCTCTAAACATTATATTTATTTTCATTGATTGGCTATACCTACATAATTTTACCTACAATCAAGATGACATATTTGAAGATGGCAAAACATGTTTTTTCAATAAGTGTCAATGATCATTTATTATAGGCCCATCTTACATTTTATTCAGTAAAATAACATAACATTTACAAAATAAAGGTAAGACCAGAATTCTGTTTTAGGGCTCCGTACCCAAAGGTGCCAACGAAAAAATATTACTAAGCCTCCGCTGTCCGTCCATCCGTCCGTCCGCCGGCCGTCCTGGAAAGGCGGCCGTCCGGCCTGGCTGTATCTCATGACCGTAATATTCTCAGAGTATGTACTTATTTCGCCTCTATAACAACAAATAGGTAAAATTCCAAAATAATAAAAATGAAAGGGGAAAAACCCCCATAAAAAAACTTGATTTATTTTGTGTTAAATCTCATATGATGGTACGGAACCCTTCGTGTGCGAGTCCGACTCGCACTTGGCCGATTTTTTAAACTAAAATTATGCATACACAGAGCATCAGATATTTACCGTTATTGGTTTTAAATATATCTATACCACAACTAGACCATCAATGCATCTTTCATCTTTTTGGAATAAGTATAGTTATTTTTAATAAAATATCGTTTCATGGTGTTATCACGCTCTTAAAGTTGGGAAACAAAAAATATATGTTACTGCTATTCTTTTTAAACTCTGTAGGGAAGAGCAAGAATGGCGTTTCTCAAGAGTCTTCCTACAGCAAGACTATCACAAGTAAGGTTTTATTTAAGTTCTTGTGTTGTAAAATTACCTTAATTTTATTCCCCAAAGTCGTCCTTGAAAATGTAATTGTGCCTTCTGGAGAGGTGCGGGGTGAAGCGGTGCTGGGGGTGTGCGACGGCACAGGCGCCGGCATGCGAGATCGTAAACTAAAATTACACTTCATTGTGTGCCGGGGTCGAGCGATGAAAAGCCTTTCGATTACATGGCTGTAGGCACTTAGTGTGAAGTGATTTCATTATTTTATGGGAAAAGACGAAAGAAAGCTAAAATGAATGTCGCTTTTTCATTCTTCGTCACATGCAGGAGATACAGTTTCTCTGCAATACTCGATTTGGAAAGAAATAACATTTCTGGTTAAGACTTTCGTGAAGTAAACGGGGCTGTGAGATTTGAAAATTGTAGGAAATGCTCTCTTTGTCCATTGGCCAAGGCTCAATTTTGCACGACGCCTGCGAATTCAAGTAGTGAAATCGTCTTCATCATCAAAATCGTCATTTTAATCAAAATTAATTAATTACTTAAGAGAGCTTGTTTGCTATTTCCTTTTTTTATTTTTCTGTAAATATCTGTACTTTTCCAATAAAAAAAAACTAAAACGACAGTAAAAAAAAACATACAAGTGTTGTGTTGACAATATATTTTATAATACAACATTTAAAAACCTAATAAAACATTTACAGACGTATTCAGAGAGAACCTGTCAAAACTGAATGCGAACTTACCACACAAACGCACCGGACTAACCATACAAAAACCAGTTTCGTCTGGCTTACTAAAGTTAGTCCGTCCACTCTGAATACGGCTGTTAGAGTCTCAGTTATCGCCCGTAGTATGGGAAATCGACAGGGTAACGACACTCTTAAGCTTACTTTCGATTGGTCGATAGCATCGGAATTTTGACGCAGTGGTGGACTTGCTAGGCTTAGTACCTAAACCAGAAGGCAACTACTGTGTAGGTACCAATGTGTTTACAGACGTAAGGACGGCGAACGGGAAAACTTTCAGTAGGAGCTAGGTGCAAGTTTTAATGAGTTTTCGTGTCGAGGTTTCCTTTTATTTTTCCGAATTTGTCCCCGAAGTCATTGCGCCCCCTACCCCTCTCCCCTCTTGTCTAATTACTCGCGTCTGCTGGCTTATTCCTGGAATTCCGTAGTCAGGATTCAGGAATCCTGAGTCTGTAAAAACGCTTGTATAGCGATTTTCCAAGCGATTTTTTTTGATGAAAGATTTCGAAGCGTTGTTTTTTTTTAAACCGTCGTGAAATCGCTTTGAAAACCGGTTTTCTAGACTCAGGGTTCCTGATTTCTCATTATCGCAATTGCAGGAATACGCCTGCAGTTCTGCTTTTAACATTCGAGCATTCGCAAATGTTTTAATTGTTCGAATTAATGAAGGGAATGGAAATAAAACTCAAACAGTTCAACATTTTGGGATTAATTTATGCATGTTAAACAATAACATTATTGTGTTCTTTGAAATAAATTTATAAAAACCAAATAGGTGCGCAGATTTGTACAAAGACTATTGACGTATGTAAATTGTATTGTAATCGGGTGGCCCTAGAAAACAAAAGTGTAACTTTGGCAATCAAAATATAGTAGGTAGATACATAATATCTTATTTCTGCGAAACCCTACAAACCACGATGTTTAAAAAGGTTTTCAAAATGTTTTTTAAAAAAAGGAGATTACCTGTACTATGACATGCACAGTGTAGTTAATAATTTGTCTTCCATTCTCAGATCATGTGTTGCGATTTTTTTTTATATTGTTAGATTGCTTATAGTTTTATAGTCAAGCTTAAAAATCGGCGACTATTGGTCATCTATTCGCTCCGAACTTTTTTTTGTACCTATCAACGTAAATTTCAACAGAAACCCCAAATTAATATTATAATATAAATTTGCGACGTTTGTTTAATGATTGAACATTTCATATTTGAATAAAACAGGTAATTTTTTAAGCACAACAATAAACACTTTTTCTTATTTAAATCATAATACATATAAACCGAGATATAAACATAATTTAATTATTTTTAAATCATCTTATTACATGTATTTGTATTATGATTCCCACTGAAGTTTGTTGTTGGTTCGACTTCGATAGATGTACCGTCTTAGAAATTGACTAATCTACAGTCTACATAAAATGTTCATCCATGGACAAAATATACGAATTAATTAATTACATTAACCCATAACATCATATCCCCAAGGTACTAGGCGCTTTGCCAGGATCTTCCCATTATTTTGACCTTCGCTACATTGCAATGGATGGAAAAAATAGACATTGTTTACTTCTGCTTCAACCATATGTCATTCAACCCAGTAGGTCTAACCTTACCACTTAGTAAGTAAGGAAGGAAACCTAACTCACTACATGGGTTCCGACCCACGAAGTGACCTCTATGTTCAATCTAATTGCACAATTTGATCTCGAATAAGAAAAAAAAGGTTTTGAACACGTTGTCTTCGACTAAATAGACAAGAGATCATTGGAAGTAGAAGATATAAACTGCAACCTCAGATCAAAAAAGGAAGGAGACGTGACATTCAACGCGATGCCTAGACCCGCTGGCGCATTAAATTTCCAACCCAACTTAAGCGTACATGCCTTAAACAAACATAGTCACAGACGTATTGGAGGATTTGAGTCGGTTACAACCACGGAGGACGTGGTTGCAACTGACTCGACGAACACATTTCGGGAGCAAATTCACGCGCGGCGGTCATCTTTAGTTAGACTTTTCGTCACACGACACGCTGCCGACTTCCCGTACGATTATATGGACAGTATGTCCATACGACGGCGACCGGAGAAACGCCCACACTTTTCTTCATTATCTTTTCTGTGTTCGCAATCTATCGCTGATCACAGGTGAATCAAAACGGTCGGGTGGTGTTATCGAAGCAGAGTGGGTGGTGGAAGGTGGTCAGGACATCTCGGTGGCCTGCAGGCGGTGCATCCTGCGGTAGTGGCCGTCCAGCGCCATCAGCTCCTCGTGAGTGCCGCGCTCCACGATCCTTCCTGCGGGCACAACTCACGCTCAGACGTCAGGATAGGTATAACTTTAGGGAAGAACACAGAGGAAGGTCCGGTTGCAGAAACAGGTGAACACTTCGTGGAGCGTATGGAATCAGCTTATATCAATAATTTTCACTCAAAGACGTCTCGATCTGCAACCAAGCTTTAGACATCTAGAGGAAAGATCTCAAACTCAGGCGCCTAGATAAAACTTTCGGGCAGAACACATGCTCAAACGTCAAAAGGAAACTTTTGGTCATAAATTACTTTCCGCCCTTGTATGTACCATGTGTATGGAAGCAATAAAGATTATTATTATTATTATTATTTCTTTCAAGCAAAAATCGGGACCAAATGAAATGAAATGAAATGAAATGAAATGAAATAATTTATTTGTTCACTTATGGGTTAATAGGCGATACATTTTTGGTCTTCAGATCTCCATAAGATGCCTGTTACGGCGTACAAATACAAATATCGTATTCACATATTGAATACTATAAAAACACAATGAATCAATATTTACACAGGTATATTTCTCGACACTATCCAATAAAAAATTAAATAATAAAATCCAAGCCAGCATCGCATATCTACGTATTAAGTAAAAAATCAATAATAATAATGAAATCCTTATTAAAACAATAACACAATAATAGGAATAAATAAAAAAAACATATAATTCATAATTGTTTTTAAAGAGTTCATCGAGTGAATCAATATTACAATCTGCTACACAATCATACAGTCAATTAGGTAAAAAATCAATAATAATAGTGAAATCGTTATTGAAAATAGTAAGAGTAAAAAAAACCCATTACATTTTTTTTTAAAATTCATCGAGCGTATAAAAATTAGAATCTGCTAACCAATCATACAGTTTTGATTTAAACTCATTTATCTTTAAATCTTTATAATCATCTGGAATGTTGTTATAGATCTTAGTAGCCATATAAAATATACTTTTCCTGAAAAGTACCTTTTTAGGCTGGGCATGGCTTAATTCATTACGCGTTCGAGCTCTTGTGTTATAATTATGAACTGAACTCACGCAATCAAAATAGTGCGGATATTTTTTAACAAAAATGCATACATCGTATATATACAAGGAGGGCAATGGTAAAATCTTTAACTTCTTAAAGAGCGGTCTGCATGATTCAAATCGCCTTGCTCCACAAATAGATCTGACACATTTTTTTTGTACTATGAAAGCTTTGTTAGCATCAGATGCGTTACCCCACAGTATCAGGCCATATTTTAACAACGAAGATACGTATCCATGATACGCTGTTAATGCTGATTGCTGGGAGGCTACCTTACTTAGGCGCCTTAGAGCGAACACGAATCTGTTTAGCTTTGAACATACTGTATTTTATGTATATATTTTCAAAAAACGTCTGAAGTCCTATTATTTAAATTATATTTAAACTTTATCATTTATATAAGTTCTTGCTCGCTCTCTGTTACAAAAAAAAGGTTCATATAAGAATAAATGTATATACACAAATATTGGTATATATTTAAATTAAATATATATTATAAGCTATGTACTATATGTATCTGTATGTATTAGTATTAGAATGTAAGTATATTTATTCTTGTTAAGTATATATATATATATATCTTTATTGATAAAAAATCTTACTTCTTTTATCCTTTTTTGTCTGCCGCCTTGCACCATTCCTACATCCCAAGGGTAGGTAGGAAGAGAATGCCTTTTGGCATTAGGCCCGCCTTTTGTAAACTGTTTATAATGGTGTACAATAAAGAATTTTATTATTATTATTATTATTTATATGAGCCTTCCAGTTAATATGGCAGTCTAAGTTTAGACCCAAGAATTTTATTTCTTGCACTTCTTTTAATTTATGATCTTTGTAGCCAATGTCGAGGGTGATAGGATTGCCTTGGTGTGTGTAAAATTGCATGTAAGACGTTTTTTCTAAATTAACTTTCAAGTTGTTGTTTTCTAACCATTCTATTACTAAGGCCAATGTTTTATTAATGTCTGCTTCATAAAGCTGTCGATTTGTGCATCAAACGCTGCGAAAGAATTTTCTGGTAGAACTCTGACTCGGACGTCCAGAGGAAATATTCAGGCAGAATTCAGGTTCATACGCCTGGAGAAAACTTTCCGGTAGAACTCGCACTCGGACAGCTGGAGAATAATTTCTAACAGCACTCTGTTCTCTCAAACTCAGACTCAGGCATCTACCCCTTAATTTATCTTATGGGTCCAATGGACCCACATCAAAAAAATTTTAGCTTGTGTTTTTGCAGTGCGCGGAGTGTAGTGGCTGCCCTCCGCGATACCTTCCTCCTGTAGTGTCCCCGATGCGGTGACGAGAAGGCGCCTGCGTGCGACTCTGGACCCATATAGATAAATTACGTAACATTTTGTTTTTAGTGGTAATAATTTTAAATGTACTTTTTTTAATTTCAGGGTCCACAATGGACGCCAACCTACCTGGAACTAATATAGTAAGGGTGTATGATTCGAATGTACCAAGTGTAATCGATAAGTGGCTTGAAGAAATTGAGAAATTGGACGTTCCTGAACAAGTTCCACACTGCCCGAACAAGAAGTAACGAACACATTTCGAGACGAGGATTTTCTGATTTAGATGACAGTGACTACATACCAAGTTATAACAATACTGAATCAGGATGTTCGCGTGACTCTCACGATTCATCCTCAACCCTTTGCTCTAAACGCAGGTGGCCAGTGTGCTTGAATTGTTAAAAAACCGGCCAAGTGCGAGTCGGACTCGCCCTGTCCTAACCCGCCTTTACCGCCTATCGTACTCCACTGGATGTGTGCCAGCTGCTTGGAAATCGGCCAACGTTCAGCCCGTGCCTAAAAAAGGCGATCGATCAGACCCGGCCAACTACCGACCCATAGCCATTACCTCTCTTCTCTGCAAAGTGATGGAGCGCATCATTAACTCTCAGTTGATGAAGTATCTAGAGAGCAATGAACTTCTCAGCGATCATCAATACGGCTTCCGTCCGAATCGATCTGCTGGGGATCTCCTAGTATACGTCTCACATGAGATGGGCGATGCGCTCGAAAATCATGGCGAAGGTATGGCTATCGGCCTGGATATTGCGAAAGCATTTGACCGGGTCTGGCACAAGGCACTGATTTCCAAGCTGCCCTCTTATGGCCTTCCACCCGAGCTGTGTGACTGGATCGCCGACTTCCTGCATGGCCGCAGCATAAAAGTCTTGATTGACGGTTGCTGTTCCAAAGCCATGTCTGTGAATGCCGGTGTGCCGCAGGGCTCTGTGCTGTCCCCAACCCTTTTTCTGCTGCAAATTAATGATATGCTCAACTTGGGGGACATTGATTGCTACGCAGACGACAGCACAGTGCTAGCCAGGTACGCCAGTCACCAGACCGCTAGCCGGGCTGAAGTGGAAGAAAATAGGCGGCGTCTCGTTGTTAGACTCGAAGAGACCCTGGAAAAAGTTTCCGAGTGGGGTCTCCAGAACCTCGTTGACTTTAACGCGAGCAAAACACAGGCGTGCGTATTTAGTGCGAAGCGTACTCCGTTCAGCGTGGCTCCGACCTTTCAGGGAACAACTCTGCGTATTGACGACCACATAGGCATTCTTGGGGTCGACCTGACGCATGACCTTAATTTCGGACGCCATATCGAGGATAAAGCCAAGCTCGCCTCAAAAAAGCTGGGGGTCCTCAACAGAGTGCGTCAGTACTTCACGCCTGACCAAAAACTGCTTCTTTACAAGGCGCAGATAAGGTCTTGCGTGGAGTACTGTTCGCATTTGTGGGACGGCTCAGCTAAACACCTGCTTGGCTCTCTGGACTCGATACAGCGTCGGGCCGTGCGTCTAGTCGACGACCCCGAGGTATCCCTAAATTTGGAGACCCTCCAACTCAGAAGGGATGTAGGGTCTCTGTCTGTCTTTTATCGTCTTTACCACGGAGAATGCTCGTCGGAGCTGCATAACGCTGTTCCTCCGTCCCCTTTCTACCTGCGGTCAACGCGGAACAGGGAGAAAATGCACACATTCACAGTCGACATTCCAAAAATAAGAACCCACCGATCTTCTAGATCCTTCATCTATAGGGTCGGAAAACTATGGAATGAACTCCCTTCCGATGTATTTCCCCCAAAGTACAACCTGGGGTCCTTCAAACATGGTGTGAAGAAGCACCTGGCCGGCCGGCATGGTTTTCGCAGCCCCCCTGTAAATTCGAAATCCCATGGGCGTCGTCGGGCACCTTAAGATGTCCTGGCGTACGCCATATGCCGCGCTTAACATAAAAAAAAAAAAAAAAAAAAAAACGAAGGCTCCGAAGGGTTTTACACAAAACAAAATTACGTTTTTTTAATTACTTTTAATATTTTTTTTAATTTTATTGTAATATTTATTGTTATAGCGGCAAAACAAATACATACTCTGTGAAAATTTCAGCTGCATACCTATTACGGTTCATGAGATACAGTCCTGTGACAAACGGACGAACGGATTGACGGACGGACAGACGGACAGACGGACGTACGAACGGACGGACGGACGGACTGCGGAGGCTTAGTAATAGTGTTCCGTTTTCACCCTTTGGGTACAGAACCCTAAAAACGTTTGCAAGATGTGCTTTATGGAGTAAAGTAATTAGGAATCTTCACCTACTGCATGAATTTTACCCAGAGAAGATTTTCTTCTTATTGTTTTAGTTTTATATTGGAACGTTCGTCCTCTTTTTAGATTTTTGAGATAAGTACGATATTTTAGTTTTTTGTATGTTAAATTCAGTCTTGAAGAAGAGGCTATGCAGAGGAGTACATGTTTCGTAATGTTTTGTTGTGACCCAAATAGAGTTGTTACTGTTTTTGATAACTTTGTTATTATTTTCGTTCTTGTACAGCGTAATGTTATTATAATTACTACATTAACATTTCTCTTTCAAAATGTATTGGTTTTATATTACAGTAATTTGTAAATGTATGGGTCCAATGGACCCACATAGATAAAATGTGTGATTTTAAGTCACGGGATAAATTAAGGGCTACAGGTGGATGAAGGAAAGTATGCAGTAGGTAGCTAACATTTATAATATGTTTTTATTGTATTGCTTAAGTAGATATATTTTTTTTTCTCCTTTTTTCTCTTGTCTCTGCATTGTATGTTTTACTGTTCTTTTAGAGAATGGTTCTGTAGAATGGTTATTATTATTATTATTATAACAGGAAACCTGGAGTTGCACATCTGCTAAAGAAAAATAATTGATTTTATCTTTGAACATCCTAAACCCAGTCGGGCTTACCTTTGTCTAACACACAAATGATGTCAGCATTCTGTATTGTGGAGAGCCTGTGTGCAATCGTGATGCAAGTCCGGCCCTTGGCGGCTTCTTCCAGTGCATCCGCCACTACCTGCAATGAGTCACATGTATACAAGTGCTCAAGCAATGACACTTTTAATACGAATACAGTAGGATACACAAATCAAGAACGGTGAATCAGAAGACATACAAATATCTTGCAGTTTGACCGATAAAACATGAGGATACAACGTTTTGGCACCTGTTTCAACGATTTAAGCATACACATACAACTTTGTTTGGCATAGTTCATCTCTTACCTTCTGGCTGTGAGCATCCAAGGCCGAGGTGGCCTCGTCTAGCAGCAGCAGTCGCGGCGAGCGGACGAGCGCCCGTGCTATGCACACGCGCTGCTTTTGTCCGCCGGACATTTGCGCGCCGCCAGAGCCAAGCAGTGTATCGTAGCCCTGAATAAGACACCACAAGAGTAGCCTAGTGGCGCGGGGACTGGCCTAGCATACAAGAGGCCTGGGTTCGATTCCGACATGCACCACTGTCTTTCTCTTTACGAGTTCGATAAGTGCATTTCGTCACGAATGCGAGCTGCTGCATGGTTCGGAATCCATGTAAACCTGTAGGTCCCCTTCCTCTACTAGGTGGTAGGGTTCAAGCCCGTCCGGGTTGGTACCATCGCATTGGATGAAAAGATGGTCGAAGCGGCAATGAAAAATTGTCCGTGTTTTCCATCCAGTTCAATGTAGCCGTGCTCACAAAGGGAAGGTCCTGGCATGGCACCTAATTCCTTCGGGAATGTGGTGTATTGGGCTCACGGAATATATTGGGCTAATATCATAACGGTAGTTGTGTGGTATTAGCCATCCATGTCAGGTCGCATCGTGTTCTTTATTAGCAAATCGCAGACTGTAAGAAGAACATAAACGTTGAATGTTTATGAATAAACATAAATGTATACATGTCAGAATCCATCATAAATATAATTGTTGGTATTTGGAATCTTGAACGGATTGCATGCATAATCGTTGAGATTTGGGAACAAGAACAGCGACTATGCGGCGAGAGAAGATAGGAGAATCCTGGAACCTGCGGCAGGCCGGTGATGAAGCTGTGTATGTTGGCAGCCCTGGCGGCCTCGATGACCTCGTGCCGGGGCACGTCCCGCGAGCTGTCCCCGAATGCGATGTTGTCCGCGATGCTGCGCTCGAACAGCGTCGGCTCCTGCTGAACCACGCCCAGCTGCCGCCGCAGCGCGCCCAGCGTCAGCGCCGAGCGGATGTTGCGCGAGTCCAACTCCTGTTATTACCTCACCGTCACGCCATTCTGAATATGCTACCGGCTACCTGACGGCCGTTACAGGAATACATTGGTCCTTACTAGTCGCCTACACTTGGATTACAAGCACCCTAAGTGCTATGATGATATTTTCGCCGTATTTTTTCATGAATGTTCCTATGGTTATTACAACGTTGTTGGTATTATATTATGGTTTGTTTGGACGTGGCCAGCAACGAGGATGAAGCGGGGGTATCGGACCTCCATTGGATTTCTGTTAAACTATGATAAACATAAGAAAAAAGTGCCTACATCGAAATAGGTCAATGACATGCAAGTCATAAGCGAATAAGTAAACCGACTGAAAAGGTAGGTTAAAAAGAAGTGATAATATTCTCGAGTGGCAGAACGAACTTATTATTTTAGTAAAGCTTATTATAGATATTTACTTACAATAGTACCACTGTCCGCATCGTAAAACCTTTGCAGCAGCTGCAAACAAGTGGACTTTCCGCAGCCGGAGTGGCCCACCAGGGCGACTGTCTTCCCTTTCTCCACCTTCAGGTCGATCCCCCGCAGGATCTGCTGGCCAGGCCGCGTCGGGTACGTGAACTTCACTTGCTTCATGTTGAATGCTCCGGTAGCAGTCTATAGAAATAGAGAAAGTATTCGGGAGAACATTAATTTGAGACCAATTCATTCAAAATGTATCGTCCGATGACGTTTCGGATTAATTAAAATAAATTAGTTAAAAAATACGCGGTAAAATTTAGGGACTTTCTGAATCCGGATGTTAGTGAATTGTTTACTTATTTATCATCCATAGGTCGTACATTGCATTTGGATTTGTCACATTTTATCATTAGGCAGTTCAACAATCACAGCGAAGAAGAATTGGCAAGAAAGTGTTTTCAACGTCAACTTAGTATATTCTTTGCTCCACGTTTACAAAAGTGTATACCACAGCTTATGCGCTCTTACTTACTTAATCTGTGGGTTATGCCCATCATATTAGTTAGTTATTGTACGTGTTTTTGTAAATAAATAATTTAAACTTTTTGTATCATTGAATATTTATTTGTTTGGTGATAGGAGAAAAAACACAGAATAAATATGAATTCACGAAAATCAACAGTTCATGCCATATGCTGCATGCGTTCATGACAATTATCAGTTTATTTTGCAAGGACTATGCCCGCCATCTAACATGTTGCCTGCCAGTCGGAGCAGACCAGCCGCCACAAACGGCACCCGTTCACGGGCATCACGTCGGGTCCAGCCATCGCCTCTTTCGACCATATTTTAGGGAAAGTGGTGACCCAGAAGAATGCGATAGCTATCTTTCGCATGCGATTCTTTAATTATGCGGCGAATAGGGAATCGATGTGTAACGAAAGAGTCGTATTCACTACGTATAAAATTCACAACATATAAAAGGAGTTTTGTGCAAAACTTCAAAACCATGCATATAGTATAAAATGCACAATGTATAATCTTATACGTTGTGCATGAAGAAAGTTTAAAATAAAATCAACTCTTTTCGCCATGCAGAACGTATAATAGTCACAACGTATAAAACTCACAAAAAAAGGAGACCATGCAGTACGCATTTAATGACACGGAGCACTGCACAAACGCGCGAGTATATACTTTACATGTACGAAGTTTAAGGTGTTTATCGAATGAACATTTTTAACATTATACGATATGCATGGAATGATATGCGACGCGATATGCGTCGAAACATTATTTTATACGATCTGCATTTTATACGTTCTGCCGTTCCCCCTAACGAAAGACATGCAGATGGTGACGACTAACCCAGGTAGGATCTTCCTTGACTGCGGTTTCGGTGAATATGAGCGGGACGCGGCGGATGACGCCGAGGATCCTGGAGGCGGAGGTGGCCGCCTCGCGGAAATTGGGGGCATACACGAGCGCCTGCGCGAGCGTGATCGACCCCACTATCATGTTCTGCGCCACTCTGTGCACATTCAATAATAGAACATTCAACTACCATTATGAATTATTTTTGCCGAATTTGGTTGAGCGTTTTAGTAGTATTAAATTTATTACTGCCGATCTGCAAATCATCGTTACCAAAATATAAAGCGTTGAACAACAAACAAGGTACTGGAAATTGAATTATTGTGAATCACACGGAGACGTCCGATCTCCTGTGCCAGCGAAGATGGATTAAACGATTGATCTAAATCCTTATTTGTATAGATCCTACCTTCAATATAAAAAGTATTTAAAAAAAACCCATATTAAAACTACAATATCACAACTTTAAACTATGATTACAATACAATTCATATAATTTTCATTATATCATTTTGTCAACAGTAAATCCCACATTCAGTTGTTTCATTTTTATAACATAATTTCTCCGAGACTAATTTCACTATTTCATTTTCCGATTTACAACTTCGAGCCGTAAACCCTGCTCGCAGCTTCCGCATTATGCCGCAGAATACGTCAAGCCCATTGTCAAGCCGATACTCAGCGAACATGCCAGATGCAGTACACCTCCAGGGCACCCCAACATACATTGAAGCGCATTGCTGTACTGTACAGTTAGCGAGTTGTAGACTTTAATGAACCCGTTTCATGAAACCATAATACATTTTCAGTGATAGAAACACTACCAAGGCTGATCGCAGAGACCAACTGGGGACACCGCCTAGTCGAGGGAAGTTGTAAAGGTAACTTACAAAATGGCGAGCTGGTAGGGCATGGCATCGTCGGCGATGAGGTACCCGCCGTACATGAAGGTGATATTGTAGCTGGCCATGGGCAGGAACTGGCCGAGCCCGTAGACGAGACCGCGCCAGCGCAGCGCCGCTCGTGTCGCGCGCGCCGCCTCCTCCAGCGCCGCGCGGTACTTCGCCATTATAATGGGCTCGATTCCTGGCGACATTCGTTAGCATATTCAGTATACATAGTTTAGTATAATGGTTTCAAAAATATTATAAAGTTGGTATATTAAAAGGGGTCCATATTTCCGGCAGAGGACAGGAAATTATTTTTATTTATAATTATCTCAAATGATTATAACATAACATGGACTAGATTTGTCCAAAAACTAACTGTGGACTAGTTTCGGCTTACTATATCTCAGCCGAGAAGTAGTGGTCACACCTGTGGTTTCCCTTGTCGGAAACCCACCTCTTTATATAATTCCAAGTTTTGATCGTTAATTTCTACTTCAAGCGCCGGTGTGACTGCGCCCAGTAATGCAGCCGCGCTCAAACGAAACGAATACCTGTTACCTTCGGGTATGTGAAATTAACCACCCGTGCCCCGTTACTAAAGAAACACACACACACACAGTTGTAGGTAGTTTAAGTTTAAGTAGACTAGGAGGTCGCGACAAAAACGGTAACGATAACGTAAATGGCTGAAACTGGGTTCACGGGATAAAGACCAACCCTCTGAATCTAAATGTGTCAGTCTGCATGGTCCAAGTGGTTGCGTTACGTAGATAAGGCGACTGAAAAAGTAGTTATGGTGACCAAAAATATACATGATAATGTAAATGGATGCAAATGATGAAGTATGAAAGCATCAGTACTGACTTGCTTAGTAATACAAAAACTGAACAAATCTTTGGTTGCATTTCTTAGTTATAGGCGATTTAGGTTACAGATATAACTTTAGGTGTTTTTAAGTATTTAATTAAAAAATCGACTGGTTATTGTTATATAATTAATAGGTATCAATGTTTCCAGACAATCAGTATATTCATCAGCAGGTAAATACCAGCATCTATTTTATATAGCCATTCTGGATAACGCAACCACTTGGCGCAGGCAGACCGACATATTTAACATCAGAGGGTTGGTCTCTAACATGTGAACCCAGATTCAGCCATTTACCTTATCGTGCCCAAAAATGTCGTGACCTCCCGGAATAAAGTGAGCATGGGATAACGTCTATAGCTGCTGATTGAAAAACTCAAATTTTCTTTATAGACTTTAGGTACCTTGTCGACTTCCCTACATACAATGGATAGACACGTATTTAATACTCACCCATGCTGTGAACGGTCCTTATTGCCAATATTGCCTCCGTAGCGACCTTTGTAGCTGTCTCCATGGCTTGGTTCTCCTTCTCCATACTAAAGCTTGCCAGGTGGCTCTCGAAATATACGATTCCAGACACCTGGATAACACCCGATATTTAGTAAGATAATTGGCCGATGAGAGGTGGTGATAATTTTTGTGCAACAAAACATAAATAGCTGATGAGATGTGCCGCAGAGAGATGTTTGTGCAAAATATCCAGGACATAAAATTTATACTCAGATTCAGATTCAGATTTTTAATCAGAAAAAGTACACAGAATGGCAAGTAAGTAGTTATACAGAACTCACGACGGGCATGAATGCGATGCCCACTAGCGCCATCTTCCAGCTGTAGACGAAGGCAATGACAGTGCCGATGACCACGGCGGCGAAGCTCTGCAGGATGAGACCTACGCGCGCGCCGGTGCCGCGCTGCACGGCGGCAGCGTCGCCGCTCAGCCGCGCGCACAGCACGCCCACCGAGTTTCGCTCCATGTCGAAGAAACCTATCTCCTGAAGTTGAGAGATGGACGGTTTAGTGTATTCAATTATTCCAATGATTGACTCAGCAATACTAATCTATGAATTGACTGATC
This sequence comes from Incurvaria masculella, assembly GCA_946894095.1. Classification (NCBI taxonomy): domain Eukaryota; kingdom Metazoa; phylum Arthropoda; class Insecta; order Lepidoptera; family Incurvariidae; genus Incurvaria; species Incurvaria masculella. The sequence continues at coordinate 14,825,150 of OX335648.2, read as the reverse complement.
TTCATTGACTAACAATCATGTCAACCTAATTAAAGGCAACGCAAGTAGGTACTTTAGTCTGAGTTTTTATCAAAGCTTCTGGTTGCTTCAGATTTTTCAATGATAATATCAAAAGCAGCAAGGTATGTGTTTTAATACCGCAAAAAACCACAATCTCCTTGATTGACAAGTGTTAATTGAATTAAATATTAAATTAGAAAACAGAGTTTTTCTTACAACTCAGTTATAATAATATTTTCTATCAGTCTACAAATAGGTTTCTTAAGAAGTGAAGCAACTGTAAAAATACAAAAACAGATAGCCATAACATAAACAGTAGAAGATGATCTCACGTTATTCTTAGATGAAAAAGGAATTCTTTTTTTTAAGAGTCATTGCACTGAATAATACGACATTGTTGAACGTCGACTTCGGAGTGAAATACATTTAGGAATTTTGCCCGTTTTCAGTTATCGACACGTATATCCGTGATGGCCCGAACGATAGCTACGAAATCATGATCCATGCTGAGTTTTTGCAGGCGAGTGTAATTACATTGCGCAGGTAGCTGGTGAATGCCTGTATGCGAAGGCGCGAAGTTAGCTTGACTCCTGCGGACGTGAAGCAGGCGTCCTGCAGGAACATGGAGAGTCCCGCCGCCCCCGCCACTACCAGGAACATGCCGCTGTATACGTCGGACGTGTTCAGGGCGCCCTCTTCTCCCAAGTTCGGCAGGACCTGCGCAAATTAAGTTAACCCTCATATAAAGCAAATACATGAATCAGAACTTGAGGTTTTCACCATTATTTTTCCACTATCAATACTGCCGGCGGAAACACAGGAACTATAAATAAAACATAAAGAAACTCTCACTAACCGCGAGGATGCCCGCGAACAGGATGCCGAAGACTGGGTATGTGGCCCCCTGCACGACGGCGGCGATCGTGCCCACCAGCAACAGTGGCCACTCCGGCGCGTTCAGCCGCAGCACCTCCAACGAGCTGGCGGGAGCGCTCTCCTAAACATACATAAGCTTTATAAAGATTGGCAACGTGGTTTCCTGCACCGCTGCGGTCACCGTGCCCACCAGGAACAGCGGCCATTAGAGCGCGTTCATCCGCATCCCTCAATCTCAACAGGGTGCGTCAGTATTTCACGTCGGACCAATGCTGCTCCTCTACAAGGCGCAGGTAAGGTCTTGCGTGCAGTATAATTCAAATCCGTCGGACGGATCAGCTGAAAACATGCTTGATTCCTAGAACTCGATTCAGCGCCGTGCTATGTGTCTCTTAGATATCACAGAATTTAGATAATCTCCAACTCTGACCGAATGGATGCAGGGTCTCTCTCTGTGTTTTATCGCCTCTACTACGGAAGATGCTTTCACAGCTGCATAACGCCATCCCTGCATACGCCCCTTTCTACTATAGATCAACGCGGGGGATGCAGTCATTCACTGTCGACGATCTTACAACAAGAACCAACCGAACCTCTGGATCCTTTATCTATAGGGTCCGTAAACTGCAGAATGGACTTCCGAAGGACTGCAGTGAAGTGCAGACAAAACGACACAGCAAAAATGTTTCAACAGTCATCATTTCCTTAGAATTCGTAGCAGACCAATAGCATATTCTGTGACCCGTATTGATATAGCATATTTGACTGTAAATAGTTTTTCATTATTCCGAGTCGCCCCGAATGATTTGTTTTGGAGACAAGTATGTTTGGAAAGTACCATAGGGTCACATGTCATAAGGCTCACCTCTTCGGGCTCGGACAGCATGCCCTGATCCCCCACTGCCACCGTCGACGCGGTGGAGAACGCAGAGAGCCGCGGCTGAAGACCAGGTGGAATTGAGTCTGCACCAAACATATTTTAAAATGGATGACGGAACACACGGATGTCACAACCTAGATGATTCCGTCGATGACGCGGCGCTATCTGAAGAAAATATCGTGGAGCATGAACAGCAGATTACGGTAAATGGGTCTGCAAATGAAATAGTTACGGGATTAAGCATAAGCAAAATCCGCTTCCCGTACAAACGTTATAGAACTACGAAACGACTGCTCATATTACCTTCATATTCCCACTTAGTTAATTAATATCTGTGTCTGCGCGTTTTTGGTTTTTTCGCACATCGTGCAGTATTTGTTGATAAAACAATAAAATACCCATATCAGTAAAGTGAATTTCAAACGATTTTTCTCAACAATGTTTGTATGGGAACATAGCTCACGGGCGGTTCTTAAGGTCTGCCTACCCGAGTTGACTCACCACAGTTTGGACTAGCCCCAAAAAGTTTACATGTGTGAACCTCTTAAGAGCGAGGAGTTCCTTCTGAGCGGGGACGCCACCGCGGCGGTCGGCGGTCGTGGCTTAGGCTGGCGTTGGCGCAGCGCCTCTCCTTCCTCGTTAACCTCGTCCTCGCCATCTTCTGGCACGGTCTCCACGGGAGGCGGGCCTAGCTCACTGCTGGCTCCGACCAATTTCCAGTAGAACCCTGCGTAATTAATTGATTTAGAACTATCGTCGGCCAATGAGCCAGTAGGTAGGTAGCCAAAATAGTCTTGGCGGAAGCCTCGTAAGTGTTACAATACTAATTAAATACAATACTTGGTAAGATAAGTGAACATAAGATAAGGGTATGGATACAAAAAAACTTCGCAGTGGATGCATCACGATACGAACCTTTTTTCTTGAGTAACTGAGAGTGAGTCCCCTGCTCAACGATGACACCCTGCTCCATGCATATAATCCTCGAAGCATTTACTATAGTCGACAACCTGTGTAAAAAAATATTGCTTAAAGTTATCTAAAGCGAGATGATTTAACAAATAATTAAGTTATTTCTTAACAATCATGAATTTGTGACAACAAAAGAACTGATGAAGCTCTAAATATATTTGAAAGGTGCAAAACAGCGCAAGTAAGACCGATTGTATTTTTCCTAATTTAGGTAAATAGATTAGAACAAAGTGGTAAAAACAAAATATAGTTTGGTTATGGAAAAATGCTAAAAGTCTAGCATTTTTTCCATTACACTTTGTACTCAGTTGTCTTAAATTTTCATTTCATTAATTAAATAATCATGTTTAATGAATTAAAGAAACAATTAATTGGATTAAATGTTGTTAATATTAGGGTTCCGTACCCAAAGGGTGCCAAACGGAACCATATTACTAAGCCTCCACCGACCGTCCTTCCATGTCGCAGGGCAGTATCTTATGAACCGTAATAGGTACACAGCTGCAATTTAAGAAATAATAAAATGATTTAATTCCATGCAAGAAACGTGATTTCTTTGGCTCAAATATTTTATAATTCTTCGTGTGCGAGTCCGACTCGCAGTTGGCCGGTTATTTTATTATTATACTTTTATTTCAATTATTGCTTACTCTTTGAACATAAATTCAAAAGCTTTTATCATTACATATCATTATAACTTTTGGCTTAGTAGGAGAGTTGTGCAACATTAGCTAAATCCATCAAAATAAATTACCTTGATATCCTATTTTTTCAACTTTCATTATAACTAGGCTTTTTTTCATTGAAAAAGCTGTGGTAACAGCACATGAATAAAGTGACACTGGTCTACGATTCGATAAAATAAAAAGAAAGGGTAAGTCCGATGGAAACGGAAAATCAGACATGTTCATGAACCGCAAAAAGCAAATATCCTTCTACTGTGTGTCCCTTCTGACCGATTCTTCTGACTTCTGAACATTTAAGAAAATAAACACTATAAAGAATGAAAAACAAACCTGTGAGAGACTACAAGCGTCGTTCGGCCGACGGATGCCTTGTCGAGCGCGGCCTGCACAGTGCGTTCCGAGTGGGGGTCCAGCGCCGACGTGGCCTCGTCCAGGAGAAGCAGCGGCGGCTCTCGCACTATTGAGCGGGCGATCGCGATTCGTTGCTTCTGTCCGCCCGACAGCTGCGCCCCGCGCTCGCCCAAAGCGGTCTCGTAACCCTGCGCGTGCATATTTACGTACGTTACAAGTGACTAACGTGATATGGTGCGCTCTGAGCGGGGGTCCACCGCCGGAATGGCCTCGCTCGGCTCTCGCTCCAGTGTACAGGCCATCGCGATATGCTGTTTCTGTTTGGTTTCCCGGGTGCCAACTGCCCGGGCTCAGTCAGAGCCCTTCTTTCTTTCCGTTAAAACGTTCACCGCTGCCCGCGGCGCCGCAAGTTTCGTATTCCGCATGTTCTAACACACGGCCTAAATCGAACAAACGCGGATAATCCTTCGGTACCCCGGACCCTCTTCAACTTCGTCTTTAGATAAAATCTTTACAATCACAACATTTATAGGTAGGTACATACGTTAGAGAGTCCAGTGATGAACTCATGTGCGTGTGCGAGTTTAGCCGCCTGCGTTATCTCTTCGAAGGTAGCATCTGGCTTTCCGAGGGCAATGTTCTCCTTGATGGTCCCGCTGAACAAAACTGGCTCCTGGCCCACAACCCCTAAACAGAACAGGTCGGTTTCAGTTTCAGTTTACACCTAAGTTGGCGTTTACGTAACTTCGAAGTTCCGTAAAAACGTCAAACTCCATACAAGTTTTTACTGATATTCTGTGGTTTTACTTCTTCAAGCTGTCAAAGTCAAACGCGGACTTCCGATTTGTATGAAAACGCGGAGTGGACGTAAACGGCAACGTCGACGTATTTACGTCAACGTTGAGTAAGCTGTCAAATCAAGCTCTGAGTGGGCAGTCTGAGTTCTCACCGAAATTGGCGTTTACGGCAAACCGATCGACTGGCGTTTTCTCCAAACTCCATACAAGTTTTTACTAGATATTCTGTGGTTTTACTTCTTCAAGCTGTCAAAGTCAAACGCGGACTTCCGATTTGTATGAAAACGCGGAGTGGACGTAAACGGCAACGTCGACGTATTTACGGCATCGTTGAGTAAGCTGTCAAATCAAGCTCGGACTCGCAAATGTTAGTTCGCTTAACGCCCGCTGCGCGCGCTCTTCAATTTCTCCATACATTTGAAAACGCCAGTCGATCGGTGTGCCGTTACGCCAATTTAGGTGACAACTTAGACTACCGGCTCAGACTCGCAAATGTTAGTTCGCTTAACGCCCACTGCGCGCGCTCTTCAATTTCTCCATACATTTGAAAACGCCAGTCGATCGGTTTGGCGTAAAGGCCAATTTAGGTGAGAACTGAGACTACCGGGTGACGTCGTGCGGGTAACCAATTAGGCTGGATATCTATTTAGTAGAGTAGCGGGCATGTAATCCGAAGATTTAGAGTGTCGTGTCCACTGCAGAGGTACACATTATGCTCTATATTGGTTCTTATATTTGACAATACATTACTCTACTTTCAGAAAAAGTAAACATATAACAAAGCCGTTACTGTATCAAATCTAAAGTAATTTGGCTGTATTTAATTGTATGACCGATTTATGATATTTATATTTGTAATTAAATGAATCTTACCTATTTTCGTCCTCAACCAACTAAGATTGAGATTTTTCACATTGTTCTGGCCGACATAAACGGTGCCGGACTCCGGGTCGTAGAGGCGCTGCACCAACTGAAGTATAGTCGACTTGCCGCAGCCGGACGAGCCCACCAGCGCCACCGTCTCGCCCGGCTTGATGTGCAGGCTTAACCCTCTCAGCACCTGCATACAAGCCAATTGTCGCTGCTGGGTTCTGTGAATCTTGTTCTGGCCAATATTGACAGTGTCACACTACAGGTCGTTGTGGAGCCGTTTCGACTTGCTGCAGCCAAACTGTGCACTATTGCTACCTATTTTCCTGCTTTATGCGCAGACTCTTGCGTACAATCTGTGCGCTTATGCAGATTTCTGTGAAAATTGTTCGGTCGATATCAGGTGTTTCCTAGACTAGGCGGAAAATTACACGTGAGGTTACCGTCTGTCCGTGCCGGATAGCTAAAGTGCATGTTCTCCAGATTGACCATTAGGAACGTCGGTTGCTCACATACACGTGCAAACCGTCAATCCAGCCAACTAGAACCATCAGTTGCTCGCCCCGCAGATGTGATCCGTCGATCTGGGGCGTGCGCTTGAACGGACGGAACATTATACTGTCTCTTACTTTGACCTCAAACCGTGCCATATAGCTGAAGTGTACATTGTCCAGCCTAACCTCCCCCACTAGAAGCATCAGTTGCTCGCCCCGCAAATGTAATCCGTCGATCTGGGGCGTGCGCTCGAAAGGACGGAACATTATACTGTCCCTTATCTTGACCTCAAGCCGTACCGGATAGCTGAAGTGTACATTGTCCATCTTGACCTTTCTCACTAGGAGCATCAGTCGCTCGCCCCGCACTACATGTGCGGGGCGAGCGACTGATGCTCCATCCGTAGATCTGGGGCGTGCGCTTAAATGAACGAAAAAAATGACACTGTTCTTTACCTTGACGTCAGGCCGTGCCGGATAGCTGAAGTGCACGTTGTCCAGCCTGACCTCCCCCACCAGGAGCGACGGGCGCTCGCCCCGCTCGTGCATGCCGTCGATGTGGGGCGTGCGCTCGAACATGCGGAACACTGAGCGCGCGGCGCCGCGGGCTGCGGCGAACGTCTCCACGTGCGTCGCGCACAGCGACACGTTTTGGGAGGCCATGAACACGCTGAACAGAATCTGCGAGTGAGTTGGATCATAAATTTTAATTCAAAGGTCACTTGAAGAAAAGATATAATTTACCAAATTCAATTTAGGTATATAGCTGTGTTCATGGGTTAGCACTTTGGGCCGCGTATCTCGCGTTTGGGTAACTTTGGTTCAAAACCCCTTTGTCCACCGATTTGTCGTCTCGAGTTGTACAAGTGCATTTATTTAACACTAACTGAGATACCCGGCTCCACTCGTGTCAATGTCGTCTTGGACTGATGTCGGGGTGAATTATTTCCTGGATATTATATGAGTTTCCTATACAAAAATTGTATCCCCTATTTTACTGCCTTCGAGTTTAATTTTCGCCACAAAAGGTAGCCTATGTCCTTCTCCAACGTCCAGACAATCTCTACACCGAAATTCATCAAAATTGTTGCAGTAGTTTAGGCGTGAAAACGCAACAGACAGACAGACAGAAATACTTTCGCATTTATATGATTATTCTGGATCATCTGATTTATGACTACACATTTTCTTCCTTTGGGTTATGTAATCTATAAATTAGAACTTTGCACAAACTCTGTAGTTTATTTGAGTGAAATAAAAATTACCGTCATTAAACTGGAAGCGAAGTATGTCCTCTCCTCGAAGGGCACTTCATAGTCCCACAAAATGAGTCGCACGCCGTATATAAACACTATAGCGGTGAGGGTGTAGGTGAGGAACCACGAAACGCAGGCACCCACGCCGCCGATGTAACCGCGCCGCCGCCCGTTCTTCTCCGCAGGCATTAGCGCCTTGGTGTACCTAAAAATACATTCAGTCAACTAAATATTTCCAATGGCACACTCAAAGTTATCCTACGGAGGTTATTCGACAGGCTTGTTGGCCACATGCACGGTAACCGGGAATTAATTACCTACAAAATTCGTTTCATCGTTATCAATAGCAATATCGTGGTGCAAGATAATACGGGATTTACGATTATTTGACAATTTGCGGCAAACAAATGGTCGTGTACCAATCACTATTCACAGAACCACGGCATAGCATCGATTTTTGTATTGTTTGCCACGAAATGTGTCGTTGAAATTGACACGACCGCATTTGAATTCTACAAACCAGCTATACATAGTCGTCTTGCTTGGTACTTAATCGCCAAAACTAGTTAGAAATCGAGCGAGTTTCTGCTGAAACATCACTAACATCGTACTACGAACATTTTCAGGATTTAAATTCATGATGTATTTTTTTAAATGATCCAACAATGTAAAACAAGTGATAGATAAAACAGACTGTATTCTGCAGTCAAAGGGTCAAATTTTCAAATATTATAGTTGTTTTTTAAATATTGATTATAAAAGTAGCCAGTTCCGAAAACACATGGTGCACCCTATGTATCTTGCTACAGCATTTTCGGCACATACAGTCTTCAAATCAAGACAGTACATACTTATGTAGCTCGCAAGTTTTATCTTCTTGCCACCGAAGCGGCTCGGCACTAGGCTCGTAGTGGCGCGGGGACTGGCCTAGCGTACCAGAGGTCTGGGTTCAATTCCTCGCCCCGACATGCACCACTTTCTTTCTCTTCAATTTCGTCATGAATGCGAGCTGCCCCATGGTTCGGAATCCATGTAAAACTGTAGGTCCCCTTCCCCTACTAGGTGGTAGGGTTTAAGGCCGCCCGGGTTGGTACCATCGCATTGGATAAAAAGATGGTTGAAGCGGCAATGAAAAATTGTCCGTGTTTTCCATACAGTTCAATGTAGCCGTACACTGCATGTAGAGTATACAGTCCAAGAGAGTAAAGACATTTCGGCTTGCGCCTTCTTCGGGTCACCAAAAGGTGCCAAGGAGCGTACGCTAGCTAGACTCTTCTCTCCAACCTAACTGGATTTACCTTGCACCTGCATTTACCTTATGTAGAGCGTGCAGACCAAGAGAGTACAGACCTTTCGATTTGAGTCTTCTCGCCACCGAAGGCAACAACGGTGCGTACTCCAGCTAGTGTCTCCTCCACGATGCGCCCGGCATGGCTGTATGACTCCTGCTCCTCGGCGCCCGATTTCGTTTGATACTAAATAAAACAATAACATCATTGCAATAAATAAAAAAAAAAACAAAAGAATTCCTTATATTACTAACTTTGAGTTTCCATCATTCCTAGCTTATCGAAATAATCATTTCAAAAAACTTGTATAGGCCAATGCTACAGTAAAAAGGCGTATCGGATGGCACCACTGAAGATAAAGTGGCATGCGATCGATATCGCGTCACCGCCGTATGGTCAAAATTACCATATAATTGTAGGGGAATACGGCGGCGTATCATATGCCACACAGTAGAAATATCGCCACCGCGCGCGAATGTGCTCTAAAATAGCGTTAGTTTAATCAGTTCCCACCCACACACACCCTTGGACAGACTTGCGCAGACTATGTTTGCATTTGGCATGTAAGTTTAATTTGGATTGGTATTTTTTTTAAATTGGCGACAGCAAGTCCCGAAGGAGGCGCGCTCGATGCCATATCTCCTCCCTTTTTATCTATGGATGGCACATACGTTGGACACCCACACCGCCGAGCTGATGCTGAACGGCAGGATGGTCATGGCTGCGAGCGTGAGCTGCCAGCCGTACTTGAAGGAGACACCGACACCCATCACCGCCGTCCCCATCAGGAACACAACCATGGCCACCTTCTCGGCGAGGCCTTCCTTTATCTTAATAAAATCGCTGAAAAATTTGTTTTTATAAATTTTCATAAATTGACGAGAGTTCATTAGTGATCTTCATATAACATGAAAAGGCGTTATTCGTTTTGAAAAAAAAAGGGAAGTCAGTTTGCGATTTGGTAAATTAAGGGTTGATTGCACCATCACTAGTTTTTAAATTAATCCATCCTTATTCTTCGCCTGAAGAACAAATAAGATGCATCTATAATAGCCATTACTATAATCGTAACCAGAGATGGTGAACTTCAGCCGTAAAAAACTAAAATAATGACAACTTTCATTTGGTTAAAGAATATTTTACATCCTGTTGCATGAAACTGCAATACAAATAAATTATCGAAAGAAAGGGTTGAATTTTGAATATTTTAATAAATAACTTTAAAACTACAGTTTTTATATATTTTTGTATTCTTATCAAAAACTTACTCGCTCATCGTAGACGCTACGTTGAGATTTGTGTCAGTATCAAACCACGCCATGTCCTGACGAAGTACGGATTCCAAATATTTAATCCGCATTCTTATTACCTAAAAGAGAATAAAAAAACTATGTTTCAATCTTAAGAATAAACCAATGGACATTTAACTAAACGAAGTGAAATAAAAACATATATATAAAGTAATATAATAAAATATGAATAACGGAGCACAAATTTCTCCCGAAAATAAAATTGTCAGATCTCTTTAATTAATTCGAAATCTATTAAAATCAATCCTAATTATTTAAACCTATTTAATTCTCTTTCCAGCAAAACGACGTAAAACAAAGTGATTGCACATGCTATGATATTTCTGATTGAAAAGTTAAAATATTTTAAATGACTTTTGAAAAATCAAAATTTTCGAATCATTTTTTTCGGCGTACTAAAATTATCTCAGATATTTGGTTCCTCGAAAAACCTTTATGAAAAGATTACATTTCTGATAGTCGAAATGTTTCATTTTTTGAAGGCTAAAGTGACTTAATTAGTGGGTAAAAAACTCTGCGCATAGTGTTAGTCGACTATGAATCCCAAATCCTATTCACAAACGGTATCACCGTAACCGCCACACATTGGTCTTTGACGTCTGTTGGCATTACTGTGATGCGCCCCGTGCGTTAAAATGGGTACGCCCCAGCCGTGGCGTTCTAAAGCTTCGCTCGATTGCTACGCGCCGTCAAAAAACTAACGCGTAAGCTTATGTAGCTGTTTAGCCAAGTAGCTCGATCAGAGCGAGCTAAGTTATCTACTATTGTGAAGATTATCGACACACGTTAAATCGATGGTGAACGTCCGCAATGGAGTCCAAGTAGGTGGGTGAGAGAGGTAGCCATGTGTACAGAAACAGATGGGTCAGTAACCAGGAATTAGGAATCCTGAGTCTATAAAACCACTTTTGTAGCGGTTGTCAAAGTGATTTTCTTGACGAAAATATTCCGTAGCATAGTTTTTTTAATCAATCAAGGTTTTCCGTCGAAAAACCCGCTTTGAAAATCGCTATAAAAGCGGTTTTCTAGACTCAGGACTCCTGATTGCCAAGAATAGACCTGCGGACATATAGTCCGAGGAAGAGGGAGAGACAGATAGAAAGAGAGACCTGTCGAAGCGCGACAGAGTTGAAGATTGTGGCAGCGAGTCCAGCGAGAGCTGTACCGAGCACTAGTTGCAGCACCAGACCGATGCTGTACGCGCGGCAGTCCTCGTGCATCGCCTCGCGGTTCTCTTCAGCTGACGCGTTCGTCCTGTATTGCATACGGGCCTCTCTTAAAGTACTGCGTATACACAAATTTGGCCAACTTCTCAAAATTAATTATAACTTATATAAAAAATTACATCATAACATATTAAACTTAAATTTACATATGAATTGATAATTGTATGTATTTAATGCATACGATGTCTCAATAATTTGAGGTTGCACAACGAAATCTACATTGAAGAATTGTAATCAGATTTTTAAATAATCAGAAAAAGTTTAGTCTGGACTTTCGTTGAAAGCAGGATTCGAGCCTGCCACCTTTGGATTACACGTTCACTGCTCTACCGCTTAGCTGTTCCAACATAATAACGTCAACCAACGAATTTCTCGATTATATTCGAATCGACGCAATACTTCCCCTTTCTACTTCTAGATGGCGCTGATTTTGGATATTGTTGAATTGTTTGCTAAGGCATTTTGACTGCATGATTGAGATATCAACGTAATTACTGTGGTCACCAACTGTAGATGTCATTGTATTACCTCAAAATAACGAGATACGGGAATTTCGTATCCATCTTCTTCTCTACTTATATAAAAGGCAACGTCTGTCCACATGCGCGAGATAATCTCCGTAACCACAAAACAGATCAAGAAGCGATTTAAACCAATTTCAAGATAACATCGCGGAGAACGCTTTAATGTACATACCATCACGCTAAATATCCCAAGGGCTGAGAATGAAATTACTCTCAAACAAAATTAATACCAATTTTGTGGCGCATGGCGGCGCTACGTGCGGCGTCACTTTGCCCGCCTTCCAAATTTCTCTAAAATAGAAAGGATTAACAATTTTCGCGACAAAAGCGAGGAGCCAGTTGGCATAGCGCGTATAACCGACTGGTTCAAATATGTTTTGTTCGAGGGAGGGTTCAAGTTCGAATCCTGAGAACTCAATTTATTTTTCTGTTTTTTTTATCTCGCATATAATTTTAATGTTTTTTTTACGTAATAGTTTAATGGCAAAACCTTTTTCGCAAGGAACAATTTTAAGTCATGGTAGTCAGTGCGAGAAATTTTGTTCCCGAGTCGGTTATTTGATACGAAGTACGGCTGAGTTAATCAATGTTCAAACACGTCACTTTTAGCGAACCGCATGGAGTTCCTTCAATACTGTCCATACAAAGTGACAAGTTTAATCATACGCTGACGTTGATTGTGACGCCATCTGTCGGCACAGTTAACATTGATTAGATTTCCATCACTAAACAGAACCACTTTTGAATTTAATTATTCAAAAGAGAGGGATGAGTTAAATAATGTTCAAACACGTCACTTTTAGTGAACCGCATAGAGTTCCTTCCATGTTGTCCATATAAAGTGACGTGTTTAAGTTGACGATGATTTTGATTGTTTGCCCTTTCGTGCACTCGACCCTATGTGTTATAATTCCAAATTACTTAATTACTTTTTCGATATTGTTTAGCGAAGTGGCCAGTTCCGAAAATATATAGTGCGCCCTATCTCTTCTCTTCTTCTCTTCTCTTCTTCTTCTTCTTTTCTTTACTTATATAAAAGGCAACGTCTGTCCACATGCGCGAGATAATTTCCGTAACCACAAAGAAAAGAATAACTTCTATCCGGGTAGAGATGGCACCACGTGTGATTGGCGATTAGAAGATCATGGCGCGATAGATGGCGCGATAAATGGCGCTGTGAAATTAAATATTTTCAAAGACCGAAATTCTGCAAATATTTTCGCCGCAACTATTTACTATAGCATTATATAACTTTATATTTATATTCTTTGCTTTCTGTGTACAATAACTTTGTACAGGCCAGAACAGCATTAAATAAGGCATGGGGAACTATCTTTTGTCTCATAGAAGATCATGAAACATATGAAAATTTGTATGGGTAACCCATTATATCTTCAAACTAGGTATATGAAAACGCACCTGTTTTTTAATGAATAGTTCATATGTTTTTGGTTAAGAAATGGCGCTATCGCTGATTGCATTTATGTATCTTCTTTCGATACTCCCTAATTGTACCTAATTTGTATCGCATGGGTTTATTATTCCCGCAATTTTAGGACTAATTAGCATCAGGCAAAATTATGAGAGGGGTGTGCAAATAAGCAGTGGTTTGAAATGCTTATAAATTAAGATCCGATGTAGACCTTTTGGTTTCCACGTCTAGCCTGATTCTGCTCACAACTTAAAAGCTACATGAAATCACTCTAAATAACCGGAGCGGTGAGCAGTGGGGTGAAACCGAGGCCTGGGTTCAATACCGACTTGCACCACTGTCTTTCTCTTTCCGAGTTCGATAAGTGCATTTTCGTCACGAATGCGAGCTGCTCCATGGTTCGGAATCCATGTAAAACTGTAGGTCCCTTCACCTACTAGGTGGTAGGGTTTAAGCCCGCCCGGGTTGGTACCATCGCATTGGATGAAAAGATGGTCGAAGCTGGAATGAAAAATTGTCCGTGTTTTCCATCCAGTTCAATGTAGCCGTGCTCATAAAGGGAAGGTCCTGGAATGGCACCAAATTCCTTCGGGAATGTGGTGTATTGTGGGCTGATATCATAACGGTACATGTCAGGTCGCATAAAAAAAAAACTTGCGAACCACTCACCCGATTTATATGCGAATTGAATCTACGTTTGGCGTCTCTGAGTGCGCTCCAGTTACGGATGGGTGACCGTATTCGATGTTGAGGCTGGCAGTGGTTTGTATGCCACGTAAAACGTTTGTACATCATTCGTAGGTTTCATTCCGCCTGGGAGATACATAGGTACCATCGCATAGAAGGAATGCATCATCGGAGCATGAAAATTGTCGTGTTTTAGATCCATTTTAACGTGGAAGTACGTAAGGTTGTTATTTTTACGAAGTTCGTCATTTACTTCCAGCAAACAGATGGTGTTATACAAATCACTATTCACAGTCCCCAAAGCAACAGTCTGCATGCCTGTCTGTTTCATTTTACGGCGCACATCATTTATGTTTTTGTTGTATAAAGCTGACATCACGAAATTAATCACAAGATTGACGCGATAGTCCCCTTTCATGGTGTTTCATCGTCAAAAGCAGTTTGATTCCGAGCAAGGCTTTGCTGAGCCGTCAAATTACACTTAAAATCGTATAAAATAGTGCTATGAACATTTTCATAAGTTAATACCATATGGTGATATATAGACACGCATTTTTTTTAAATGACGCCATAATGCAAAAACAAGTCACAGTAAGACAAAACAAACAAGTCAAAATAGCCTAAGAACTGATTGCATACCGAGAGGGATGAGTTAATCAATGTTCAAATACGTCACTTTCAGTGAACCGCATGGAGTTCCTTCCATACTGTCCATACAAAGTGACGTATTTAAGCTGACGATGATTTTGATTTTTTTCCCTTTCGTGCACACGGCCCTATGAGTTATAATACCAAATTACTTAATTACTTTTCAGATATTATTGAGCTAAGTGGCCAGTTCCGAAAACTTATAGTGAAACTTATAGTGCGCCCTATGTATTATAAATGGGAACGTTAGAATATTTCTTATTTAATTAATTCATATCGGCTCCATCCGTTATAATTCAAAAGTAGCAGATAAATAACATATTTATTGACCAGCCTTTTGGGCTACCTACTTTTTATCTAGGAAATAATTCAGCTCGACATCAGTCCAAAAGGACATGGACCCGAGCGGAGCCGGGTACCGCAGCTAGTTAGATACATATAAATATTAATGACTGTGAAATAATCATTATTCATTTACTCAGTGTACTGTTTTGTACTTATAAAATGATTTCCGTGAATAGTAAGTTCGGTAAATCGTATCATGTTTAACTGTAGTTGTTATCATTAGTTGCCTCCCCCGAAGAACGCAGAAATCTAAGTTGTTTATTTTGTGTTCGTGTACATGGTACTGTGCGCATGTCATATCAAAAACATCATTGCGTTTAATGCTGTTTGAAACAGATTTTCTACTGAAAGTTTACTGCGTAATAATGAAAGTATGTTTGACACATTGTCCTGCAACATTGACTACAATAGTTTTAGGAGGCGATTATGACGAATAATTGTATCGTTTTTGCTAATATTATTCAGAAAACAGTAAATCTATAGATGACTTACAGCACGCGTCCTCCCCCGAAGAACTTGAGTATGATGGTGGGCGTAGAGGTGCCGACCATCACGCTGCGGTCCACCATGAGCGAGTTCAACTCTCCGAACTGCACCATCAGCCACGTCATGATGCAGCCTCCGCACAGTGCCGCCGACACCACCGCCACCACCATGCCGGCGCGCTCCGCCCATGTCGAGTACGAGAACTGCGCAGAGCAAGTGTCTGCTTCAAGTGCATGCGGGAAAACCTTCGATTTTTTTTAACTTTATTTGCGAACATATACATATAAACGAATCATAACAGAATATAGCATAAACCAATAAATATTCGACATAAAATTGAACTTAGTAAAGATAAACTTAAATAATCTCTAACGCTTATCCTAGCCACTACATTGCAAACATTTCTTAAATTAACATTATTACTTGTACATTTTTAACCGACTTCAAAAAAAGGAGGAAGTTCTCAATTCGTCGGATTCTTTTTTTTTATGTAAATGTATGTTTTTAGGGTTCCGTACCCAAAGGGTGAAAACTGAACCCTATTACTCCCTATTACTAAGCATCCGCTGTCCGTCCGTCCGTCCGTCCGTCTGTCACAGGGCTGTATCTCATGAACCGTAACAGGTAGGAAGCTGAAATCTTCACAGATTATGTATTTATTTTGCCGCTATAACAACAAATAGGTAACATTATAAAATAATAATAATTAAAGGGGGGCCCCACACAAAAAACGTGTTTTTTTTTGGTAAATCTTGTGCGATGGTACGGAACCCTTCGTGTGCGAGTCCGACTCGCACTTGGCCGGTTTTTTTAAAATAATTAGTATGGCATTTTATTGTTTGAATATAAAATTTGTGAACCGGTTTGTTTATCCCCTTTTACTATGAAACTTATGATTTTTTATTATCTATGGATGCAACATGATACGAAGTCGTAGGTGCAACCCTCGGTGACGACTTCAGTTCATTAGATTGGCGGTGAATTTTTTAGATGATATACCAACCCTGTGAGGACGGAAAGACGCAGTGACAACCGATACACACTTGTGTTGGGGCGGCGCGGCGGCGTAACCACTTTTTCAAACGATATCGGTAGCGCCGGCGAGTCAATTCTATTACGAATTCGGCCCAGTGAACTAAAATTTACTAGGTGGCATGGTACGAAATGCAAGTAAGTAAATGTCAGATTTAATCACCCTTTTGCTTGTTCAACTGCCATTTATTTGGCGAGTTATTTACCATGGTAACCCCCCGGGTGGCTAAGCTCAAATGGCATGGATACTTCAAGCTCCCACGCGGCCCGCGCGAACGGTTGCGCATAGAAAAGTTGTTTTAGAATAATAAAGAAGAAATAATGGATCAAACTTAATCGGTCATTGAAGGAAACCAGCCATGATTGCAATGCTGCAATAGAGTTACAATTTCACAATAAGTCGACTGGTTTAAAAACTATCCGCTCCATGCATGGATGCGGGTATACGTGCATATAATATAACGTTAAGAAAATTGTTCAACTTACCAGCTGATGATAGAGAACTGTGTCTCTCTCCTTTTGCACCATCGTTCTTAACCGACGTCAGCAGATGCACTGTCACTAAAGCAAATGCAATTATATTGTTAAATATCACGTCTACTGAGATCGTGAACTCTCATAACGTCGTACCTACCTTCGTGTAAGTAACTTGGACAGGATAATTGAGGTACTAGTGAATGTAGCTCGTGGTCAAGAGTACTTGCCTTTCGAACGAGAGGTTATGGGTTCCTATCGTCGCCCCAGTCATGCACCACTTTCTTGCTCTTTCTGAGTTGGATTAGTGCATTTCTTTACAAATTCGAGCTGTTCCATATCTCGGAACCCACTAGAAGGTAGGATAAAAGCCGCCCGGGCTGTTACCACGACATTGGATTAAGCTATGGTTGGCCATTTTTTTAAATTTAATTAGGAATGGATAGCTAATTCCCAAACGACCGGCATTATAGTCGTATTAGTCTAACACATCACATGAAAACTAGGTGCCATGCCAGCACCTTGAACTTAGAATTGAAATTCACCAGTTAAGATGGTACTAAATTCAACTAAACGTCAGATGTAATAACTGATTTGTCTGTTCATCTGGCGAGTTAATTTACCTTGAGCGTTACCTTAATTCTGCAAATAAATATGTGTAGCGTAAGCCTTTTACGTATGTAAAATAAATGGACACGAAAACATTTGATTGCTCATAAGTAGTACCAAACTAGTCTGTTTTGTATTTGAAAACGACAGTGAAATTGATATGGATTAATTAAAGGAATGAAATCCCTTGATTAATTTGTCCTTGCTTCACTGCGCACACATCTAGTTTATTAATTGCTCGTTTTCTCCATTCAGTTCAATGCAACGGTGATAAATCAAATGACTCAAAATGAAATTAGAGCCGCACATGATTTCTTTGGGAATGCACATTTTAAATAACAGCCAAAGGCCTCATACGATTACAGTAGATTTTATTTATACCCTGTCATGGGCTCTACCTTATCTGCATACTCTCTGAAGAAATTGCATGTTGTACGTAATTATATAGCCTATAAATACTTACCGGAAGTTTTATTTGATAGACCCTCTTTGCAATCCGTTTATTGACCGTTTGAATGAAATCACTGTTATTTCTCACTTCATTATTACGAATACAAGCACTACAAGATCTTCTTCAAGCACTGAAACGCGCACAACGTCGCAATCGCAACCTTCGGGAGTGATGTCTGGGTGATATCTGATGTCGCAGAGCATGTGAAGAGACATTCTAAAGAGACCGAAAGCGTCTTCTCAAACATTGTAAACTTTACAATGCTCTAGATAATCCGAGACCGTCGAATATTCAAACAGGCTCAATCCTTGTCAGAGGTTAGCATGTTTCCATGTTTACACAATACATTTGTTTCTGCAAGTAATGATTACTCGCTTAATTGGGAAATATTTGAGAGGAATTATGTAAGATTTAAAGAACTCGTAACTTAACTTGTTATTATTTGTTTTTCTTTATAATTATGTTGAACGAAACATTCGTACTTTAGAAGTGTTGTTTTTAGATTGGAAATATGCGACCTCAAATAAATGGGATTTCCGTGAAATTATTTCGTGATATGCTAATATTATAAGAGTAGAAATGTAGGCGTCGGGGCCAACCATAACTAACAAATACTTCGTAACGATTCAAACACATCAAAAATTACGGTTACGGTACCGACTACCATGGACGCGGAAGAACTGGCAAAGATTTCACCGATGCATCGATTCAATGACTCATAAATGCAAAAATATATTAACGTAATCAATTAAATCTGCTATACATACACATATATAGTTTGTAACTACATACATAGGTGAGATGTGCTTGTGTCGCACGCGCGACTTGACGAGGCGAGAGGCGAGAGTGGGGCCGTGGCGGGAGGGGAACTGTCAAGCGAACACGTCGGGCACACCCCGCGCCAGTCAAGAGAACCTTGGCTACCTTGGCTGACACCGACTCTAAAAATTACAATAATTGTAACTAAAATAATTTCATTTTTTTTTGTGTGCATATTTTTTTTAATACTTTTTCTTTGTAGTCGGTTTTTTTTTGTTTCCGTTTATGCTTATTCGTTTCAACAAAATCATGCGTTAGTGGTTTGCTTTATAAGAATGGGACTTTTTAGCATTTGTAAATAAACTATTTCGTACTAAGCAAGCGCGTCGCTTTTACGTACATTCCATAACACACAAGTAACTACATACCTAGTATTTTCTATGTCCATATCTTGAACTATCTGAAGATCCACTTCCTTATCGAAAGTCATTTGAGCACTTAACGTATATTACACCATTGTTCAGATTTCAAGGTTGCACGTTTATTGACGTCGATAGTGAATCAAAGTGCATCATGCTAAATATATGCTTGTATCTACTTTAATACCGTGCTACAGAAACTGAGATAGTTTTGATTCGTTGATTGAGGAGGCGAGTGACCATGATAACACAGATGACCTAGTATGTAGTTACTTCGTAAGCGATGCCATACTCCATACCCAATATTTCATGCCTACTGAGTTCAATCATTATCTCTATATTACTTATTTGCCATCCATATTTTATTTATTTCTTAGAAATTTCTACACGTCATTTGCTTATGTTACACACTGAGAATTCACATCCAACAAACTCAACATCTACAAAATAGGTTAGTTACCACCGCTAGTACAAATAAAAAAAATAACTGGCAAAGAGGCACACAATGTTTAAGAATTTACAAACATTGATTTAACCCTTTTTTCCACTCCTATAAAGTAATACACATACAGAGAGCGAAGTGGTATGTTAGGTGACTAAAATTGGAAACCATGTACCGGAAAATACATAAAGCCCCAACTAGGCGCCAACCCTCCGCGTATGTCGATGCGGCCCGTACATCTTTTTTATGGCTTAGCCATCCATGTCAGGTTCCATAAAAAACACCTTCCTTTTTATGAGCACGGCTACATTGAGCTGGCTAGAAAACACGAACAATTTTTCATTGCCGCTTCAACCATAATATCATCAAATGCGGTGGTACCTAACCAGGCGGGCTCAACCCTCCATATTTCGGTCATCGATGGCCAAAAACGTGTACAGGCCACATTTCCTTCCCGCACTCCTATATTTAACCTTTGATAAATTTATTAATCAAAATAAAAAATAAGGAGGTAATTTCCTCTGAACTCTTAAAATGTTTAGTCCGACTTTAAGTTTAATTGAAAAATAAATTATTTATTACATTTTGAGATAAATCTTGAAAACGAGAATTTATAGCTTTTACTACTACTAATAGTAATCTTGTTTGAATATTTTTAGTCAGGCTGTGATTGTTTATAACGAGAGAGGTGAGCGAGATTTTTTTATTTCCACAAAAATCAACAATTAATTTTTAAATTCGTTAAACATTCAAACAAATCACTTCAGAGAATACTTTTATTAAGTAAATACCAAAATTATTGCTTCTAACGTGAAATATAGACAGTATACACTTACATGTAACAAATATAATTAACATCATTAGTCAATAAAGTTACCTCTAATTACCTCTGATAACACATATAAAACTTATTATTTAAATATATTTTGCTCATTTCGTTCATAAATACATTTGCATTCTTTCAAAAATATCAGGTACACTAACATTCGGGAAAGAAATATATCTTTTAACTAAATCGCAAAATTACAATGAAATGACTAGGATATTACATATTTTTCTTGGGTCGGAGAAAACCTGCTTTTCTTTACATAAACCTTTGGCATAGGACTACATAGATTCGAAATTCTCGTTCGTGGGTTCAAATCAACCACGCGCATGTGGTTAACCGAGCACCCATTTTGAGGTCGACAAATATATGTTGGGCATCCAAAGATTCTCCAGGTCTTTCTTCTGTCAACCAACCAACATTGTTGAAAGGTCTTTCGGTGCGTACGTTCCCCCCAACTTAACACTCATACCCTGGGTCTTTATAAACACGGTCCCGTCACAATTTCCCGCCCAATAGCCTGCATAACACCTTGCTGGCAAGGTAAATTGTCAGCGCCTAATTATCGTAGCTGCCATCTATTCCGGGGTTTGTCCTAGCACGTAATGTGCAATAATATTTAGAAATGAGGGCCACATCGGAAAAGGGTGAAAATTGGTCAAAATAGTAATGAAGATTTCTTGTAGTTTCTAACGTTCTTTTACCCTGTCTATATTGTTTTGTCTTTTAGGAAAAAAAAATGTTGTTCTTTGTGGCATTATAAAAAAATCATGTAAATATTGATCAACCGATGTAACATACAAAATAAATGCGTTTAGTGGTTTACAATATATTCCCAAACTAGCTTAACTTGGGGAAGATTTTGACGCACATGTGAGTTAAGGAAGTAAGTGGCTTCCTACCAACGATTCCCGCTTGTAAAGTACCTCTTTAGGTACTTAAATATATCCAGTACAGTAAATAACGCGAAGCATTGAAAACTGGAAGCCAAATAGACGGCCGTTTGTAGGGACAAGTAATTCATTTAAAACCGCTTTTATCTTTTTTTTATTTACATCCAAACTATGTTTTGCAAAAAAGAGAGACATATCAAGAATGCCCGGGAAAGTTGCAACGCCTCTAGCAGAAATTTGTCATAAATCTATCAGCTTTCCCTATTGTACACACTTCGACATCGCTGAGTGATATTCAGTTACAGGCATATTTTGATACATCCACGTTTTAATAAGACTATAAAAAGAGCAAAGCAAGCATAGTGAATGAAATAATCGAATACATAATTGCGTACGGCGATAAGCTAGGCCGGCGGAGAGACAAAGCGTAGGCGGCGGCCGAGCTAGGGCGGGGACTGTGCGAGGGTGGCGGTGGCGGCGGAACGGGGTTTCGGAGATAATTATAGAATACAATAAATAGAATAACGATTAAATTCAACAACGAAAACAATTAAAATTAATTAAATGATTCAATCATTATTAAATTCAGCTCAATTGATTAAGAATATCTGCTAAAAAAAATGTAAATGTGCAACGTTCGTTAGTGAAGAAGACAAGACAAGAATTTTGCGGCTTGTTTTGTAATTGTTCATACGATTCTATTGTTTTACCAACGCTGACAGATATTTACAGTTACATACTTTTTAAAAACTTTTCCGGTAATGTTTGGAGGAAAAACAGTGCTAAAAATACACAACAACGAAAACCGTCCTTGATTAGCGAACAAGTCTTCACAAGAAAATATCGGAGAGTCCTTGGAAATAAGAAGTTGAGTTAGTTGGACCTACCCCCTGCCTGCTTCCCCCCACTGCTGACTCGAAGGTCGCACGAAATTCGGCCCAGATGAGTAAATAAGCCCATATATTACAGGTAACAGCACTCGGATAGTTCGCAGAGACGGACGGAAAACGATCCGGGAGGGGGTGAACTTTGAACCAAATGTTTTCGAGTGAGTATTAACGCTGCGTTAAAACTGTTCACGTGCCGTTAACGCCGGAGGGTGAATTGTTAGTGGCCAGTTCTTGCGAACATTCAGAAAACTGTCCTTTTTTTATCGATTGAATCCTATCAATACTCAGTAGGTAGTCAAAATATCAACTTCGGGCACCGTTCTCTGTGCCTGTGATTGCAAACATCGTGACAAATCTTTTTTTTTATTTCTATAGTACTTAATAATAATAAGAACTAACGCAAACTCTTTATTGGCTTATACAACTAGTAAATGCTTATCCAAACATGTTGTGCATTTGGTGTAGTTAATTGTATTTTAATAAGCGTTGTGTGTTTTATGTCAAGTGACCATAGCTTGCCCTGCTAGTCATAATATATACGGGCTGCTAGTTTTTAGCTAGGACATTAGTGTGTGTGATGAGGTGACTAAACCTACTGCCATCGTATTAGCCTTTCACACTACATTCCCAACTAGGTACCATGCCAACAAATTTTTTCGAGCACATGTATTATATTCACGAATGATTAATCTGCGTTTGCAGTGCTCGTGGCAACCCTGGAATCCAACGTTTATTCAGACTGGGTCTGGTAAATACTAACTGAACTAAGTCGCAACATAAACTAGAATTTCTAGAACAATAGAGACACTCATGTACATATGTACGGATGTAAACATTCGTGATGAGCACAGTAGGCCTATTATCGAAATTCCGTGTTCAGGAATCAGGAATCTTTCAGTCAGGAAAACCACATTAATCGCGGTTGTCAAAGCGATTTTCAGGACGGAAAGATTCCTGATTCGTGAGCACGGAATTTCAAGAATAGGACTATAGTTTGCTGTAAGAACTATTAGCCGTTGAGTTTAGGTAGCTGCGGAAAGGGACAGTGCCTTGGTCCTTACCTCTCTGGTCTCCCACGAAACCAAGTGTGGAGGAGCAAGCGGTAATAGTAAGCCACAGTACAGTGACAACAGCTGATTGATTTCACTTCTATAAGGACGAAAGTGAAAATATATTTTAATATTTTAAAACAAAACTTTCATTTGAAATTGCTAAAAGATATAACATAGATTTATGGTCTAGGTATCTTTATAACTATTATTTACTATTATTTTGATTATCGCGATTCGTTGAATTGATTGTTAAGCATAATAAAATTTTGTTTTACTTACGCCCTTATCAACCTGAACACAATCAGCCCTTATCACGCCCTTGGTATTGTCATAATAAACAGTATTCCATAATAACGGTCACCACACTAAAATATGAGTATTTATGATTTAAAGATTATTCATTTGCAAGGTTAATACGGGCATAGCCAGGGTCACACTAAAATTTTGATTTTTTTCATGTCATTTCATGCACTTTTTGCCTTTTTATTTTCTCGACACCCGGTACTAAAACCCGACTACGCCCGTGAGTAATTGTGATGTATATTGACCGGCGACGATGACATGTTGGTAACTTCACCTGGCAAGACGAGGTGCCATCCCGGCTACGAGTCGGACACTACTCGTTCTTTCGGGGTTGTGTTTATTGATCGCGCGTTCGAACGGCCTTTCGTGACGGTATACACTTTGTTGAAACAGTTCCACAAAATTGTGTTAGTGGAAAAATACCTTGAGATTCTATATGCTCCAACCATATATGTCAGTCTAACTGGAAGTTGTATTGCAATCTATAGGTTGGGGAAAAAGTTTCTTCGCATTTTTTAAGAAAATTCAAAACATTTTTTAAAATGGTTTATTTACATTTAACTAAAGTATGTAGGTACCATTTTGTTCGATAACTTTTTGCCATCTTGTAGGTAGGGACATGATCCCATTGCTATAGAAATATTGGGACTTCTGATCAATATACCGCGACAAGTGGTTTTGGCAGTCCACTCGTGATGTTAACCTGACACTGCCTAAAGAATTCTGAAGAGACCTAAACAGGTGGAAATCTGAAGGTGCAAGGTCAGGACTATACGGCGGATGCATTAACACCTCCCAGCCAAACTCTCTTAGTTTTTGCTGAGTGGCTAAAGATGTGTGAGGTCTAGCGTTATCATGATGAAAAACCACACCCCTTCTGTTGATTAATTCCGGCCGCTTTCTCTTAACTTCTTGCTTTAATCTCATCAGTTGTTCGCAGTAGAGTTCAGAATCGATGGTCCTGCCTGGTGGTAACAGCTCATAATGAATAATGCCCTTCCAATCCCACCACACACACAGCATCACCTTGTTGCGAGTTAACCCGGGTTTCGCCACAGTCTGTGAAGCTTGACCGGCCTTTGACCACGACCTTTTTCGCACGTTCTTGTCGTACGTGATCCACTTTTCATCACCAGTTATCAGCTTCTTCAAAAATGGTTCGGTTTCATTACGTCGTAATAAAGAATCACAAATGAGTACACGGTTCATTAGGTTTCTTTCGGTGAGCTCGTGAGGTACCCAAATATCGAGCTTTTTTGTGTACCCAGTTTTTTTTCAAATGCGCCAAAACTGTTTTGTGGTCAATTTCTTGTTCTTCAGCTACGTCGTAACTACTGATATGCCGATCTTGCTCCACTTTTTCAAAAATGGCATCCATTTTATCCGTAATAGGGCGACCAGAGCGACGTGCATCTTTGACATCAAAATTTCCGGATTGAAAACGCTTAAACCAAATTTGTGCTACTCTCACAGACACTGCACTAGGTCCATAAACATCGCAATTTTTTTTCGCGGCTTGCGTTGCATTTTTACCTTTTTTGTAGTAAAATTTTAAAATGTATCGAATTTCTTCATTAGATTCACTCATTTTGACAGTACGAAAAACAAATGAGAATCACACATTTTCCTAATTTGAATTTGGAATTATGTTCTTTAAAATTTAAACTTTCAATGATACCAAAACCAGCCAGATACAAATAGTATAGCCAAAGAGATTTTATTACAAGTTCATACATACTATAATGCGAAAAGACTTTTTCCCCGACCTATAGAATAACGGCACTATGTACATTACCTTCTCTCATTGCGATTACTCAAGTTTTAAAGACGTTGTTATGTGATATTTTTTTTAACGGGACATTTATAACGAAAAGGCTATGCAACACGATATACTATATCCCTATAGAAGGTAAAATTATCTTATGCACAATTACAATCCTTTTCTTCGTCCAGCGAATGATGACCTTGACTCCTACCATAAATTACACAATACTACAAAAACTTGATGCCACAAAAGGCTCTTTTTATAATCGAATTTAGAACTATTTTACGCTCTTTCAAATTAATTTGTATTTTTCATCAATAGTTGGTAGCTAATACAGTGTTTTTTTTTAAGTCTACTAACTACACAGTCAAGGTTAAGCTATTACAAAGTATTCAGTTCAAAATGTGAGCATCTGAATACAATGTTTCTGTTAAATTCGTGACAATTCACGAGTATATTACAAAATATGAACACTAAGTTCAACACGTACATATGGTTTCAAAGTGATTTAATAGTAAGAATAGAGGGAGTGTAAGTTTGCAAACATCTTTTAAAACTTCTATTAAACCTCTTTGGTATATTTTAATAATTTATCTACAATCGAAAAATACAAAATTTTCACAGGAAATATTATTGTCAAACGCAACGGGAAGGGAGGCGCGGGTTGGGCAGACAGCGCACAGGTGTTGGGGGAAGCCTTGCAGCAACTCTGGCGGTGTTGCCTTATAAATCACCATTTAGCCATTTTCAAAATTACAAAAATATTGAATGCTATCATTTCTTTACTCTAAGGTTTATCATTTAATATGGAAATCGTTATTTATTTAATGCATACATTCATATTGTAACAATACTTGTTATAGGGTTTTAGTTTCAAATATCATATGCACATAAATATGAATGAATATTAAAAAAAAAATATTTTCCAGAACATCCAATGTTGATAACTTAAAATTAAAATAAATAATTATAGTAAATCCGAACAAGGAATTAAATAACGGGTTCTTTATTTTTTAAGATCTAAATACTCTTCCCAAATTATAAAATATAATCATTACTTTATCTAGTTATTGAAAACCATTCCTCCGAGAGACAAAATGTTTCAAGACAGCAAGGTTTACAAGTTAGGCTACATTAGTCCACGGAAGATACGGAGGTATTGAGGTGGGTGGCGGGGCGGGTACAGGTGGACGCCGGCGAAGGCTACCTCTTCATGGTCGAGCTGAGGAAGAGACGCGAGTCCGTGAGCGACTCGGCGCTGACGCTCGTGGCGGAGGGAAAGGATGCGAAGGGCGAGAGGGTGGCGGCGGAGGAGGGGCGCGGCGGGGACGGGCGCGTGCGGTAGCGGCGCGGCGACAGCGCCGGAGGCACCTCCTCGATGCGCTCGAGGTCGGGCGCGGCGCCCGCCGAGTTCTGCTTGGCGAGGCGCGCCGGCGCGGCCGCGCGGCCCCCCTCCGCCACCGGCGCCAGCTCGTCGGCGCGGTCCAGCGAGAACTGCCGCTTGAGCAGGCGGCCGGCGGCGACGCGCACGTCCGCCGCGCGCGCCAGGTTTGACTCGCTCGGGCTGAAACACTTGTAGCGGCCGTACGGCGCGCTCAGGTCGCCGTCGGCGAGCGTCGAGCGCTTGTAGCGCGAGAGGTCGCGGCGGTCGCGCGCCAGCGACGTGCTCGACGCGCCGAGCAGCGCCGCCGCCACCTCGACGGCGGACACGGGCGCGTTGAGCGCGAGCGTGCGCCCGTCGACGGCGCTGCCGCCGGGGTGGGGCGCGGGAGGAGGTGACGCGGGCGTCACGGCGGCGGTCGACTCCGCCGACGGCTCCGGCTTCCTCTGGTAGGCGTCGCCGGAGCTCTGCTTGCAGTAGTTCATCTTCCGCATGTCGATGACCTGCTGGGTTGTGGGGTCGGGCGGCGGGGGCGGCTCAGGGGAACTCTCTCCGCCGCCGGCCGCCAGCGCGTGCGCGCTGCAATCGCTCGTGTTGTCGTCGGACTTGTGCAGCAGGCTACTCGATACCGATAGGGTCCCCCTCTCCACGATCAGCGACTCCTCGAGCCTGTCAACAGAGCCTGCATTTGTAACCTGCTCTTCACATTTCAATCCGCCCAATTTTTGTAAAATCACAATTATATGTAAACTCCTAAGTATGTTAGGTTTATAATTATGTTATCGGAGACAGGTACCTGACCACGTCGTAACAGCGGAAATAGGATTCAAAACATAAAAAAGCGCCGATATAAAAAAATATTCGTAATTACAACCAATCTGAAAAAAAAACCCACGTAATACGGCTTTATATTTTTTTTCTTTATATTTTTCCAAAAGATTTCCGAATTAAAACGAATATATAATAATATAATATAATAAAACGAATCGTATTCGTACGGAAAGTAATAAAAACAAGCATTTTTCATGTATTTCTCGGTTTATAAATATCATATTTATATATTTGCTTGTCGCTCCGCATTCCAGCATTCGTAATTGCTCTAAACTAGTTCAAATGAAAATCTGGATAGTTATTAGCAGCGGGTTTTACTACTGACGGTATTTTACGTACCGGCTGTGTCTCATTAAGTGTGTTGATTTTTTAATAAATATTGCTAAAAAGAACCAAAAAGACTACGTTGAATGATGATTGTTGCGAGATATGCTTAGATATATGAAAACATAGAAATAGTGGCCGCCGAGAGATCACTGCTGCTCAGAACAAACAAATCCACATCACCTCCAACCAGAACCAGGTACAATATTAGCAGATCTGCGGCCTATTACAGTGCATTCAGCTTGTTTATTCCACGTTTAAGTAATCTACTTTGAAACCGAGATCCATAACAGCTGACCCCTTATGCCATTGGCGCAAGACATTATAGTTACTAATGCTCTTTAAATCGGAGGAGCAAGTATAATATCTCGTCTCGCCAAACAAAAATATAGGGAGACATCATCCGAGGTGATGAAGCGAAAAGATTTACTCCAAAGAAAGCTTCTTCAATCAGAGAAATTGATGATTTTGATGCCGCTGCAATTCGCAACCTTATTTAGGGAAACACAATATTTTTAGCATTTTTATTTTAAGCAAGTTAAAAATCTCTTACCAATATTTTGTAAATGATAGGGTTGGTAAGATACTGTTCTAAATATTACGCATTATTTCCATAATAGGTACAATAAATACTTGAAAACATCCGTAGTCATTCAAAAGCACTAGCCATAGCAATAGTGATTAATCAACAAAGCGTCTATGACATTAGTATCGTAATTATCGGGTTACATATTTGTCAGTGATGCTAATCCTAATTAGGGCAGGAAATGCAAAATCCAATGAACAAGGACGTGTATCTCAACATTAACATAAGATTATTAGCTCAAGAAATAAACTGATTACACAGCGTCTAATTGAGGCTAATTTAATTCAAGAGCGTGTCACAAACGTGACGAGGGGAGAGATAACCGAATCCTGCCTCATTCGGAAAGATTAAGTAGAACAATATCTTTATGGTTGGCATACTAAGGCCATGTCAGATAATATTGCGAAAATTGAATGGGTTTGTTTTCTTATTTCTTTAAAGAAATTAAAGGTTACATTTCCAATTAAAATTGTGTCGTAACCACATATTTGTTCAGGTATCCAAAGCTAATAAACGAAATAATATTGTATTCTTGTTTGTTCTCATATTTCTGTTTTCCCTGGAGCCGTTTCCGAGAAAACGAGTAGGCCCAACTCGATTTTTCGGAGTCGGCTCAGGCAATTTCGATTAAAATCACGGATGAGGGTTTCATGAAAATTTTTAAACAGATCTGCAATGGTGTAATCCTTAGAAAAAAAAACATATTGAATTTAGATTTAATGTAAATAACAATGCGTTTTCAATGGAAATTAAC
Organism: Incurvaria masculella; assembly: GCA_946894095.1. Classification (NCBI taxonomy): domain Eukaryota; kingdom Metazoa; phylum Arthropoda; class Insecta; order Lepidoptera; family Incurvariidae; genus Incurvaria; species Incurvaria masculella. The sequence goes on along the minus strand of OX335648.2, from coordinate 14,796,230 downwards.
AAAGGTATAGATTACTGAGCTTAAAATAATTTTCTGGACCTAGTCTTTATCAGGTTACTCATGAACGATACCGGGCTTTCCCGCCAAGTGTGTCGTCATAGCGTGAAAACACCCTACAGGCATGCAGTACATTGTTTCATCTCGACCGCTTTCACCCTCCCCCAACCGTCGCGGTTCAAACTCAAAATTGCAAGCTGTCATATAATCAAACCAAACTACAGATAATATGTTGACTTTTATTAAACTATCTTTAAAGTATGTTGCCGAAAACGGGTCTTGTGTTGACAACACTATTTCAACTGAATTTCCATGTGCTAAGGATTTGACATACCGTTCAGCAAATCTTGGAAAAATATGTATTCGATGCAAATTCTCTTCGTGAAATATATTTATTACACATACATTACGCACATGACAGATACGCGTATTCTCCGTGTGCGCAGACATCACACTGACAACTCCATTAGAAATGATGTTCTGTGATGGGAACTCACCCGTCACTCTCGCTGCAGCGGCGATCCGCGACGGCGCGTGCAGGGAGGCGTGTTCAAGCAAAAACGTATATTGTGATTCAAGTTGAATACAGCTTGGCACAAGATTTTTTTTACATTCGCATTTGTTAAAGTAGTTACACCCCTAAGGGCCGAATTTTCAATACGCAGATAGTACTTATCGGACAGATATTACAAATTGACGTTGGTCCAAAGACGCATAGTCCCGAAGAATTATATGTCGAGATTATCTGACTGTACTTGTGATAATTAAAATATTGACTTATTATTACTGATGGATAAGCAGAGGCCTAGTCGAACAATTGAAAACGTATATGACTATTGAAAAATCAGCCCTAAGTGGAACTAATTCTAAATTTCAATACTTATAATTATTGTATATGGCAAATTGCTGTATTTTGCCACAATCTTTTTTTTTTCTTTTTTTCATACAATCTAATTCATATAATCAATGAAAAAGCGTACTTTAAAGGAGCTGGATTGACAGTAATCAATTGGACTGTTTGGGCTGGCGATGAGCGAGCGTCTAGGATGGCGAGAATGAAAAGTGCGGGCTAGTTAATCCAACAAAAGTAACAAGATTGTGTCGCAATGCATCGTCTTATCCTCTAATTAGAATTTAAATGTATTATTTTATTATTCTTAAGCTTAAGAACAAGAAGATATAGAGAAAAAAAATCCCTTTATATCAGGACTTTTAATATTCTGATGTTTTCTGAGGTAGACTGAAAATAAAATGCCATATAATAATTTTTTGAACGTAATCTGATGCAATGAAGCTGTCTTTAATAACGAATTAATTAAAACCACGGACCGAAATTAATGCAAGGTTGAACTAATTATTTAATGATTTTTCTTAGTCCGAGTGCCACCTACACCAATATGTAATGGGTTATCCAATCTGAATTTCCTATATTGCCAAAATATGTAGTATGTAAATCAGATAGCTGTTAATCAGCGTGGATTTTTAAAGTGCCAAATATTAGTTTCCTTTAACACATTTACGAAATGAATCGCTTTACCACCCAGCAACGCGGTAAGATTATTCAATCGTGCTACAGTAATAACAAGTCTGTACCACTTGTATTTCGAAACTTGCGGGAAGGTTATGATTCAGTTAATCCTCCTGCTGATCGAATTCGAAACATTATATAATAAACTGGAAACGTTGGAACGTGCATATTCGTGGCGTACGTTCAGCTATTGTTCAGCTGAAAATATTGATGCTGTAAGTTTTAAAGTAGGTGCAGAACCAAAATTATCAATCAAGTTGTTCTATTAACAACTTTTTTGCTTTAATTAATGTGTTATTTTTCCACGGTTGATTCTAGAGATTATAGAAAATATATGTATATAAAAAAATATGTTTTACTTGATTTATCGCGGGCAAACTTCCCCTTCCATGAGCGCGGCCTCCTCTACCAGATATTGGGGCGGGCCTGCCCCCTACTTTCGCGGCCTCTGGTGTTATTATAGACCCCCACGACTATAGGCAGAGTCAGCAGCAGGTTTCCAAAGCCCGCTCACCAAGCAGCAAGTACGTGTCAACACCAACCCGAGCCGTGGCGGTGTCGACAGTGGGTTGTCGAAGCCCACTCACCAAGCACCAAGTAAGTGTCTACACTAACCCGAGCCATGGCGTTGTTGGCAGCGGGTCGTCGAAGCCCGTTCACCAAGCAGCAAGTACGTGTCTATACTAACCCGAGCCGTGGCGGTGTCGTCAGCGGGTAGTCGAAGCCCGCTCACTAAGCAGCAAGTACGTGGCTACACTAACCCGGGCCGTGGCGGTGTCGACAGCGGGTTGTCGAAGCTCGCTCACCAAGCAGCAAGTACTTGTCATACACTAACCCGAGACGTGGCGGTGTCTGCAGCGGGTTGTCAAAGCCCGTTCACCAAGCAGCAAGTACGTGTCTACACTAACCCGAGCCGTGGCGGTGTCGGCAGCGGGTTGTCGAAGCCCGCTCACCAAGCAGAAAGTACGAGTCTACACTAACCCGAGCCGTTTCGGTGTCGGCAGCGGGTTGTCGAAGCCCACTCACCAAGCAGCAAGTACGTGTCTACACTAATCCGAGTCGTGGCGGTGTCTGCAGCGGGTTGTCGAAGCCCGCTCACCAAGCAGCAAGTACGTGTCTACACTAACCCGAGCCGTGGCGGTGTCGGCAGCGGGTTGTCGAATCCTGCCTTCCCGAGCAGCCAGTACGTGTGCATTTTCCCCTTGCCCTTGATGTCCGTATGGCCGCGGTACTCTAGCGCGTACCCGCCAGCCGCCTCCAACTTGTCACGTGTTGCCTGTGATAAATGGATGCGCCAAGCCGCACCTGCATACACCGATGTTCACAATTCAAACAAACATGGATTTTTTTAGTTAATTGTTGGAACAAATTCAATTTCTTAAGATCGGTATTTATCGAGTTATTAATCGGGTTTTAGTCCTAGTGTGTTTAAACACCTTACACTGAGGTAAACATCTAGTTGCAAAGTATGTAGTTTACCCTGGACCACTTCCGCACGTTTTAAGTAACTGAGAAGTTTTGGATAACTGAAGTTCATTATCCAAAAAAATATATAAACAGGAGGTATGTAGCGGAAATAACGAACCGAAATTCAAAGAGACTAATACGATTATTATTAGGAAAAATAATGGTAAATTTAACTGAAAATCAATTATTTTAATATAAAGATAAAGTATTTTTAGGTTAGCATACAACACAAAATAAATTAAGAGCACAATATTGGTCGCGCTGTTTGTCGCATCTAAAGAAGAGATAGTAAATATGTTACGGGATTGTTATACCTTTATGTCACACATAATGTACGTAATATTATAAGAATTTAAACAAGTCTGAATCTTCATAATTATTAATCGTTGCAGAATAATCTTATATGAAACCAGTTTGATACCTGAGCAAAACATGACTCTATGCACACGCAGAAAGACTGAAAATCTAATGTAAGCCCACGACCGATAAAACTTATTTACCAACGAAACTAGGATGTCGGCATCATAAATCTCACCCTACCGGCGGACCACACTTCATAAAGTTTCCCCGTATCACGCCTCGCTCGCTGTTACGCTTCCACTCGACACTATCGACCACAGAGGAGAAAAAGAATGCCAAGTGGGCGTTATCCGGGTCACCACCGCATGGACAGATTATCCATATAATCATTGAAATGCATTCCCATTCCTTCTCCATTGAGCGAAACGAAAAGTCGTTTGGACGATTTGGGTAAGGCTCCTATGGAATGACTATTATGCGGTGTGCGATGTGGAATGACTATAATAAGGCGGATTGGATACAACTTAATGATGAGTGGGAATGGGAATAGGAGTCAGAAAGACTAATGAGGAGTATCAAAAGGAGTAACTAAAGGAGAGGAAGCGGGTTCTCGGAATGGGTTCCACCCGGAATTACTCAAGCCGTCATAAGCCGGACGCGCGTCGTGTGCCACACGTCCAAACATCGCCGCCGCGAGCGGATGTACTTCCGAAATACATTGCCTCAGTACAGTCAACAATAAAAATCCTGAAAGAGATCTGCGACTATATTTGCATGCGGTATTTAGCGTTTAAGTTTGTTTGGTAGTTTTAGAAAAGTGGCGACAGCGGGACTAGATGGCACATCTTTTTTCTTTTTTGATCTGAGCTATCAACCAAAATTGAGGTGCCGGCGAAGCGAATCAATCATGGCTGTACTGCAAATATACGGAGCAGGGGGGCATAACGCACAAATTGAAGTTCGAGCTCCGCGCTAAGTAACCACTCATTTATTTAATGTTTCCAAGCTACTTTAAAATCATTATTACTACATAGTTCGGACAAAATCCCGCTTTTTAAATTGTAATTATTGGATATTTTCAAGTATTTTTATAGACATGCAGATTTATTTGCGCCTTTATTTGTCAGAAAAATTCGTGCCCATTGACAGCTTCCAGGCTGTCAATAAGGTGCGTCAATAAGGTTGCACGATAAGAATGTATGACTGAATTGTTCCTCTTAAAAAGTTATATAAAGAACTAATATTGTGTTAATTAGACTATCAAAGCGTCTCCGTTTCAGATTGGCCAAAAATGCTACAAGTCGCATTTCTTAAGTGATTCTCGTGAAATTCTGTGAGCGTTCGATATAATTATATGGATTTTCTTGTCGATATAAAATTTTATAAAAAAATCTCTTTTTGTGACAAACCGAAAGTATTAGGTACTTAATACAGTAAAAAAAATATAGGATTTGTTTTAAGTTGAGCGGTGAACATTTATTCAGTTTTAAGGTAGGCAAAGACATATTTTCGAGGTTTACAGCTCAGAGAGCCGCTAGTCTATTTATCTTAATAAATATATGTATTTACTAACTGAAGTATTTAATTTAGAATAAATTTACCCCATTTACGATTAGGAGTTATCGCAAAAAAAAACTCTGCGCCACAAAATAATTCGAACGGCAGCGGGGCGCGCGGCGGCAGCGCATAAGGAGGCGGACATATTGGCGCGGGAGGGGGAGATATCGTGTCTAGGTTGTCACGTTATTTCAATATTTTAATCAAGAGAAATATAGCACTTGATCTTTACACCATAACTTCGTCCAAGAAACCACATCACAGGCACATGCGAGCTTCTCTCGCTGCATCTTCACATCGGCAAGTTGACGGCCTCACCGGCTTCTTGGAGCTGAACCAACAAGAGTAGAAATCCGGGGGGGGAAACAGCACACCAACATTAATCAAAGCTAAGTACCACCGAGCATCCAGACCTTGTTAGTTTCCTAGATCTCTAATCACACTGTAAAACCATGTCATATGTAAAACATTCTATTTTATATCAGCGAAGTAACCTCCAAATTGTCATCTGTGTGATGTAATTATCTAAGAGAATATAAACTTCTTATTGTACCTACAACTGTGTTTGATTGATGGCATACATCTGAATATGACATAGGGGCACGAATCACGTTCACCTACCTACGACCCTGGAGCTCATTTCTACCTGTCTGCCAGTTACTTATCTGTTGGTTAACTATCTGTCAGTTAGTTAACTGACAGGTAACTAACTGTAACCCGTTAAACGGCGAGCAGACCAAAAAAACTATGAGACCCGCGACAAGGTGCGCAGCCCGAACGGGCAGACATGTGGGGGCAGACGTCGTTGACACAGAACCAAAAATAAGGTATACCTTTAAGTTTTAAAATAAATTTTACTTACCTAATATCCTACTGATAGGCCCTTAACCCGGACGAAGCCGGGGCAGGCCGCTAGTTAGATGTATGTAGGCTTAACTATAACTTACATTTATTTAGACTAGGAGGTCGCGACAAAAATGGTAACGATAACGTAAATGGCTGAAACTGGGTTCACGGGATAAAGACCAACCCTCTGAAGCGAAATGTGTCAGTCTGCCTGCGTCGAGTGGTTGCGTTATGTAGCCTAGGCTGTAGCGTAGGCGCCTGAAAAAGTAGTTATGGTGACAAAAAATACATATGATAAGGTAAATGGATGCAAATGACGAAGCATGTAAGTATCAGTAAATACTTGCCTAGCAATACAAAAAATGTAACTTTAGGTATATTTAAGTATTTAATAAAAAAACCGACTGGTTGTTGTTGTATAAATAATAGTTATCAATGTTTCCAGACAATCAGTATCTTCATCAGCAGGTACATACCAGCGTCTATTTTATAAAGCCAATCTAGATAACGCAAACATTTGTCATGGGCAGACCGACACATTTAGTATCAGAGGGTTGGTATCTAACATGTGAACCCAGATTCAGCCATTTACTTTATCGTGACCGAAAATGTCGTGACCTCCCGGAATAATTGATTGAGGCTATTTAATTTGTACCCATTTCATGTGTTGTGAGTTGCGAAACCCGGCCCCGGTCGGGACAATATCTAAAATTGTATGTCCTATCAGTTCCGGATCCGTAGCACCGTTACTGCCTGAAGGAAGGAAAACGAACAAACAAATAAACGCACTTTCGCATTTTAGCACTTTTTCACCTCGTTCGGATAATTTACGTACCGTTTAATTTTTTATAGTTGCAAATCCATATTTTATTGGATTCTTGTTTTTATTCTTTTTTATTATTGAATGGTCATCATGGCTCCATTTAAATTCATGCCACTTTCATTATTTTCGAAATATCCTCCGGAGTTTCTTAAATGACTGCTAATTTAGAGTTCATATCACAAAGCTTTAATTACTAATATACTTATATTCTTTGACTCGCAAGATATCTATGTCTTCATATCATTTAATATAACCGTATGAATACAGGTTTGGCAACGTATTCAACACATTTGCGGCATTTCCACTAAGGCCCTCCAGATTATTCATAGAACGGATTCAGGCTCACGTCTAGAAAATACGAATACATTTTCATATCAAATAAGCGGTGGCCCTGTAAACCTCCTCCCCGCCTCTTGACGGATCAACGAGGTAATGTCGTAGACGTTGAGGCTGCTATATGAAAATCTCAAATGTTTATAAAGCTGCGTATATTTGCACGGTATAGTCACTCACGCAAAAATGTGGCACAATCCACGGACATGTGTATCGTAGAGATGTCAACCGCTTGCGTACAAACAGCTAAAGTCGTCTGCTGATCCATCCGTCGTCATCCATAATCACAAGCTACGATTGAATTATACTTATGAATTATAGAATATCGTCAACTGTTAAAACAATAACACAAATGATATCGAATTATCGATGAACACAATATGAACTTGATAAAACTTATTTAATTAATTTTTTAAATATTTCAGTAATGTAAAATGTAAAATAATTAAGAGATTACATAGCTGGTTAATGCGAACGTAAATGTAAACATTTTTTCAGTTTAACTAGGTACGTATTTTTAGTTCCTTGCGGGAACGGGTAAAGGCTGACCGCGTGGTTGAACATTAGTCTGTTCCTAGGACGGACGGAAAAATGGTAATTGCTCTAGATAGTGAATCATGTTGCTTCGGTAAATCAGTTTTGCATCTTACGGCGATCCATAGAAAGGGTTGGAGCGAGCAAAGCGGTCGCTCAGTTCACAAATCTTCAAAAATAAATCTCCTTTTTTCCGACTGCCCTTGGACTATAGTATGGTAACATAAATGCCAACCTTCTGATATATTTTTTGGTTTACCGTTACCAGAATTGCCAAGGACAATATAAGTAAGAAATATCAAAATGTTTCGTAAATGCCTCTTGTACTCATACACCACGAGTATTGCTTACACTTACCACTGTCATCAATAAAAGAATATAGAATGCGACGCAATATTTTCGCAGAAATGGGATGGTTATTGCGTATTTGCTTTAATATTACGTAAAAACATATTCGTAGATATCTTTGATTGCTACGAAAACATATCGAGCACTTAACAATGAGAACAATACGACACTATTGTTAGCGGCTATCGTCTCCATAAATTTATCGTGGATTTGCGAGGCAGTAACATTTTAATGGCGCAGGCTGGCTTTGTGCCTGCCTCCGAGGTTCTGGAAGGCTGCGAAGAATGCCTGCCAGTGGTCGTACCAACAAAGGCCGAGCCACAAAGGCGCTCGGTCCACACGACTGATGCGCTGGGCACACCCGACCGAGCCACGGTAGCACTTATTTACCCGACCGTAAGCGGCCCCTGGATTAGGAAGTAACCTAGTCCCTAGGGTCGAAGACCACGGCTTCGAATCCCAGGGGTAGTATACAGTAGGTAAGAACTAATAATGCAAACTAAACTCTAGCATTAACATAATTACATATTAGCAGTAATAATTAAAAATAAACAGATTAAAATATAATTCTACAAACTACGAGCGGCTATAGTACCGAGGACACTGGAAGCGTTACCACGTTGATTGGCCTTGCTGATACCCTGCCTCAGGTACTCTAACAATACGATTTCGCCTGAAGCTGCGCACATGGCTATTTCAAGATCTTTGGCCGTATCTTTTACTTATCCCAGGGTGTGTTTTTATCTTACACACATTTAAGTGTGCATTAAATTTCAGAATTTGGCTAATATCATGGTTCAAAAAACATTTAAAACCGTAAATCCCCAACGGTGCATGATGTGTTACATCATGCGTTTCCAGTTGAAAAAAAATTGACGGACGGTTGGCATTCGGACGACGTGGCGCTGGGTGGGCTGGCTATGAGGAAATGCCCAGAATAGCGAGAATAAGGATTGCGAACTAGTTAGCCCCAACAGAAGTAGGAAGATCGCGTCGCAACGAGTCGTCGCCTCTATTCGTATCCTTTCATACTTTATGAAACAATACATTTCTAAAATTCATTTTTCTAAAATAAGGTATGATATAACTTTGCCGAATTTACGGCAGTGACTGTTTGTGCATAGGCATTGTGGGGACTAAATGAACTATTTTGTTACATTCAATTAAAATGGTCGTGTTCAATAAAAGTTAAATTGGGGAAACAGAGTGCGTAGTGACCTGTGGACTCCATGCGGCTGGCCGTGTTGACAGTGTCACCGAAGAGGCAGTACCGCGGCATGGTCAGACCCACCACTCCAGCGCAGCACGGACCTGCGCCCGCGTCATACGTTATCTCGTTGTCCAGCCAACATAACATACAAGATGGAAAACGATACAGGAATAGGAAGAAGGTACACATTATCAGAAGGCATAAGAAGAATAATTTAGAAAATGTTCGTACTTTTTTTCACTGTTTTCATCCAATTGGCTGGAGTAACGTAAGCACCACATTTAGCATGTCGTAATATTGTCCCATAATATTTGGCATATTTTTCTAGTTCTTGGAAAGTGATTCGTCCTTACACTATGGCATCCCTATGAAATAAAATATTGGGTGCCTCATGAGAGCATGCCGGAAATTATGCCCCCGAGAGAATTTTACTCTTCATCATCTTCATCATGGTTCAAAAACCCCATAAGACTTTGATTTCGAAAGAAGGAAGAAGGTGCACACACAACGCCTATCCACACGTACCGGTATGCAGGCCATCCCGTGAACGGAGTAGTGTGGGGAGTGGATGCGGAACTTGCTGACATGGCCTTAGGGGACTAAACAAATTTTACGGTCCGTCAAAAGTAAGCTCAGTCAGCCGATATGCTCTCAGTCGGTGTCAGACGTCAGTGATGCATTCAGTTGGGCGAGATTTCAAAGTATCAACAAAATGTCGTCTTGTGTTGTTGAAAAATATGGAAATAACGCCATAAAGGACAACAAGAGCAATGGAATCACATTCCACGTATAAGTGCAAGCATATTCAGTATATTTTAAGTTTAGTTGACCTGAAACCTTTTATGTGTTGTAAAGGCGCAAACAGGGTTGGCACAAGCAAACTTAAATTGTCAGTTCGATTTTTATTTTTGTTTTCATTTCAGTATTATATATTGAACTAAATTTTATTTTAAAAACAAGTAGGGCTGCCAAAAAACAATAGTCTACGTACTGTTTATTATTTTTTATAATGTCGTTTAGAATGTTTGTATAATATGTCTTAGTTCTGAGGCTGTGATAAAAAGGTACATCCTTGAAAATGGTCAAAATTTTACATGTGACAGACAGCTCGTTTCCATAAAGATTAAAATTCTCAAGTCGTTTCTTGGCTCAAATGTCCTTTTGTCATTGAATGAGTATTCATTCCTTCAACCTGCTACATTTAATCATAGACTCCATCTTCTTAGGTCTATTATCGAAAAATATGTAAATGTAAAACTTTATCATATACATAAAACCAATCCGGGGATTAAAGCCGCCACAAAAGGACAAAAGCGTAATAAACTGAACCTATTTGAAGGAAATAAAAAAAAATTAAAAAGAAAGAACTTAGTGGTTCATCAAAATACCATCACACATTTACGGCGAACGGCAATAATCATCAACAGGTTATACATAACACTGTACTGACTATTATTTGGACTATATTTTAGCATCTAAAACGCATTGAACGAAATTTTTAAATGCATAAAATGCAAACATGGACAATTCAAGAATAATCAATATTATTTGTTTTGTAATGTTTGACCCATACTTGCAATACATAAATGATTCCCTCTTTGTGTTTATTTTATTTTATGATTTCAATATTTACAAATTGTTTATATTCGACTTTATTAATTTATCCTTAATATCGATGATTTTTACTCAGAATAACGATGGTTTAATGAATGATTCCATTAATATTTTTTTCATTTTCCCGCTTGCAAATTCGCGAAAAGATTATTTGATGCCTTGTTAACTATACAATCATGGTACTACTTGTTCTGACCACTATCACTAAATAGGAACCTTAATATTTTAATGCACAATACAATATATTGTTATTTATTTTCGTGATCATTTTTGGCAACCCTGCCGTTTTCACTTTCATTTTTCATTTAGTTTTGACGCGCCATTCTGCTCAAAGGGCTTAGGATGCGCGCATCGTTGATGTGTCATGATGGATTAGGATGAATTTTGCACTATATCTACGACCAGATGTCACAAATGTCACCATCCCTTTTTCTCACGCTATAACTAATTCAATTTAAGGAAATTGTTGTCTCATTTCATTCTTCCGCGATTAGATGAATCTATTTGTCACTTTTTCGCATGATGCATTTCCTTATATCTTTGTCCTGCTCTTTTACCCTTTACGTATTAGAGTTTGGTGTGCATGTAAAAGTATAGGTGTGTGAGTTTTTTAAAAAATAGGAACGCTTTTGAACTATCATCAGTATGGAGGTACCGTATCCATTCTTTTTCATCTAAGGACATGGCTCGGTGCGGTCCAAGATGCGCACGGGCAGCCCACCTCCTACCATGCACACATCGCGTATCCACACGTACCGGTATGCAGACCAATGCGTGGACGAAGCGGCGTGGGGAGTGGATGCGGAAATTGCCGACATGAATCGGTGCGGTCCAAGATGCGCACGGACAGCCCACCTCCTACCGTGTACACATCGCCTATCCACACGTACCGGTATGCAGACCAATGCGTGAACGGAGAACGTGGGAAGTGGATGCGGAACTTGCTGACAAGGCTCGGTGCGATCCAAGATGCGCACGGGCAGCCCACCTCCTACCGTGTACACATCGTTCATCCCCACGTACCAGTATGCAGGCCGATGTGGAGACGGAGCGGCTTGCGCGGCAGGTAGCGGATATGGAAGTTGCCGGCGTGGTGCAGCAGGTGCAGCGCCATGGTGGCAATCTGCTCCGCGTGGTCCGACGTGCGTACGGGCAGTCCACCTCCTACCGTGAACACATCGCCTATCCACACGTACCGGTATGCGTACCAATGCGTGGACGAAGCGGCGTGGGGAGTGGATGCGGAACTTGCTGACATGGTTCGGTGCGATCCAAGATGCGCACGGGCAGCCCACCTCCTACCGTGTATACATTGCCCATCCCCACGTACCAGTATGCAGGCCGATGCGGAGACGGAGCGGCGTGCGCGGCAGGTGGCGGATGCGGAACTTGCCGGCGTGGTGCAGCAGGTGCAGCGCCATTGTGGCAATCTGCTCGGCGTGGTCCGATGTGCGCACGGGCAGTCCACCCACTACCATGTACGCGTCACCTATTGTCTCCACCTACCAACAACACTCGCAATTCACTTCTAATTAGGTTGAGAAATAAAAAAAAATCGTGTTTTTTTTATGTCGAGCTTGTTCAAATTACGCTATTAGGTTATAGGGGTGAGGAAAGGCACCCGCCGGCAGACTGTTCCATATCCTGGCTGTGCGGCAGAGAAATAAGTTTGAGAAACGGTTCGTTCTGATAATCTGCGGCAAGTGCTCCAGATATACTTAGGAAGGATGAGAGGAATGAGTGAAGAAAGATGTTTTTTATTTCCAAAAACTTAAAGATGTGTTTGGCCTAGGTCTTGCTGTATCAGATCGAGTTGTATCCAATGTGAAGTTATCTGTCTCTGTGACACAGCTATTTTGGATAGATTTTGAAAGCCTTCACGAGAAGATGTTGTGTGTTTCGGATTTTATAGAGAATCGTCGACATATGTAAGTGCCACGTATTTGGCGTCTCACTTCGGCAGTGCCGTGTTTAGGGCAAAACGTAGTGTCGGCGAAGGCGCACTGAAAAGCCCCTAGATTATCTGGCGCTTCAGGTTTCTAACCGACGCATCGCCGTAAGCTGACACCTTATTCGGTTCTCTGCCTGCTACAAAGGCAAATTTAACCAATGTATATGATATAAATGTATATAATGTTCTTATAATAATGTCCTTTGTGAGCATTAGTAATCAATCAATCACTGTAAAATAGTTTGTAAGTATCGATGGAAAGAAAATACAATGACCAACCTGACGAAGTTTCTTGTCGGCAATTGTTCGCCAGAAGTAATAGAGCCGAAAGGAAAAAGATGACATTTAATGGAGGAAATAAAAAAAACTGAAACTAACTATCAATAAACGCCAACCAAAGCAGAAGGGTCACCTTATAAACGTTGTAATGGTTGATGGTGGCGTCGAAGGTCGTATAGAGGTCGTTGAGCAAGTCCACCACTTGGAAGGGCGAGGAGTGCGCCGCGATAGAGGTGAAGCCGACGATGTCCGAGAAGTAGATAGACACCTCGCCATACTCCTCGGGGTCGACAGGCATTCCCAGCTTCAGTTTTTCCGCGACGTAGCTTCGAACAAATGTGTCGGTCAATGTCTAACGTCAAACATGTCAAGTTTTGCGAGTGTTTAGCATTGACATAAATATTACTTGGTTTTAACATGGAGGTTCTTCACCTCCATGGGTTTTAAGATGAAAGATGTGCTCATGATCAAGTTAGAATAAGTTTTGAAGGAAGAGAAGAGCTTTTGTTTGTCATCAAACCAATTTAAATTGACCAGCACAAAAGTTTTAAAAGAAAAATTATAGGTTATGTTATTGGGATATTTTGTTTCCCACGATTTCATTTGGTTGGCATTAAATAGTTTTTTACCTATCTCTACGATAATTCGGAACAATTTATTTTCCAAATAATATCGAGGAAATTCAGTAATTTCAATTGCATAGATTGATGAAATCAAATTCGACAGACGTTTGCGTGTCGCCTAAACGCTACCTGTCGTGTATAAGCCTTAGATAAGCCAGTTCATTAAAGAAACTATATAGAAATGGCGGCTTGTACTTGTCCAACGGACGGTACGGTCAGCTTAATATTGTTACAAAGTATACATTTATGTTTAAGATTTTTGTAATATTTAATTTAATTTATTTATATTATAGATTAAACATAAATACATATCACATTTCCTGGAATAAGTGATGCACCTGTTGAGTACGAAAAAGTATATTTACTTATAATGTATTAGTTCAAGAGGTAGGCAAAGGTTAATAAAACTGTGGGTCGTTTAAATGTGTTTTTTTTTATGTTTTAAAAGGCATTATTGCATGCCACTACATCCAGAAGATTCATCTGAACTAAGTAATTACCTTAAGGCTGTCGAGAAGTCACAGGAAATCTATGATTTGAAAATTTTAAGAAATGCATTCTTTGTCCATTGGTCAAGGCACAATTCTGTACGGCGACTGCGATTAAACTAGCGAAATCATCTTCCAGGACCTTACGTTTCCCTACCCCTAAAACTTAACAGATTTGAAATTTAAAAAAATGACTTGAGAAAGCCTCTTTCCGGGTCTATGTGTTGTTATTTTTCGTAGATATCTGTATTTTCATTAAAAAAATTAACAAAAAGATAGACAACTTTTTCTAATGCTTATTAGCCAATCAATATTTTCCAATCTAAGAAGTATACAGGATAAACTTTTCCAGCGGGTCTTCAGGGCTAGATCTGAAACTATAAGAAACAGCGAAAAACACCCAAAGGATCACTCCTCTCACGGATTTTTATAAAAACTAAAAATTTTGGATGTGGAAAATGTTCCAGTATTCATACATAGCCCGTACCTAAAAACAAAAATACAGACGTAGATTTTGACCAAATATTTTAGAAACCAAAGTTTCATATACATAGTTAAACATGAAGAGCATGTAAACAGTTATCGCCCGTAGTTTTATGATAGGATAATGACTCTCTTAAACACAATTTCACGGGCGACACTCAAAAGAATCTTCCCGCGGTTTTTAGAAGTCATAGTTATGTTCAGTTCAATCAGTAAAACCCTAAACCGACCTAACAACGCAACTGAGTACATATCAGTGCGTGCTTTGATTTAATATTTTGTGTGTGAGTATAGATAGCGATATAATGGAAGCGAGATAGCATGCGATTCGCAAGTACAAGCCGCTATTTCTATATAGTTTATTTATTGAACCAGGATATACCTATCGTTTTCTTCCCCAACGCATTTTTCGGTGCCCAGTGCACCCCGTTTTCCCAACTTTTTCAAAGTAAAACTTGAAACATAACTTTAGATCATTAATTTGGATCTAAAAAGCGATTTAGAAATGTTTTAATTAATTAAAATTAAAAAAATAATAATTATGCAATAAACATCTTTTCATCTAATGCGAGAGTACTAACCCGGTCGGGCAGGTACTGTTCTACATGGATTCCGAACCATAGACGTCACGAAATGCATTTCCTTCTCAGAAAAAATTATAGCGGGGATTGTTCTCTGGCATGACAAACAATGCCCGAGAACAATGCGACATGCGATGGCAACGAAAATCAATCAAGAGGCGTTATTTTGATGATGCGCTTAAATCATTGAATCACTAAAATAATTTGACTATTTTAAATATTGTAACCTGAAATATATATGTTTCATTTCTCTTGGAAAAGTGCCGTCCAGTAGCACCCAGAAAAGCCGTGAGAAATGTTAACATCTGCACTGAAATATCATTCAAAATTTGAGGTAACGTATTTTCTTACGTATGTTACAGAAGAATTTTATCATGCTGATACTACGCACATAGATAATTCAACAAAAACAGTAGAGCCGCCATTTTACAAAAATTGATTCATTTTAGTCAACGGTTTGCGGTTCCGACAAATTTTACGGTTTCGTTGCCAAATTGCAAAAACGAAACCCTTATAATTTCATCCGACCATTTCAGTCGGAGACTATTTATATGTAGATGAAGTTTGAAAGGAAGGTGTTTTTTAACAACCGCTACACATTAGTGCAGTGAAATTGCGAAAACATTGTATCTGAGGTGAAAAAACCTACATGTAATTGAGGGATGAAAAAAACGAGAGTTTGCTAAACATGTGGGGTATCGTTAGATATACCGTATTGTTGTGTGTGTCAATAGTTGGTAAGATACGCCATTTTGAATAACATGATATATACGTTTTCAAGTATTGAGGAAAACAATTCTAATAAGTTTAAAAAATACTTACAAGGAAAATTGTTTTAAATAACATTTGCCTATAGTTTTTGAAATGTGGCATATTTTCTTCCCGATTACGGAATAATTCACAGTGCGTAAGTCGACACGCGCTTGGCCTTTTTTTTCTTTAAATGCGCATATATGTGCAGTTAAATATTAAGTTAGCTACTTTGGTACAAGAATCGAAAAATAACTTCGGCAAAATACCAATACTATGTTAAATCATGATCCCTTAAATGCAATAATCGACCCATATAGCCTAGGCTATGGTCCGAATTGCGCTCAAACGCTGACAGCGTGAATACAGTTGGTCCAAAACGCGCTGACAGTGCTCACAAATGCAAGATTGTGAGGTATGACGTCACGATGATGTATTCGTTCAAGTGGTAACTGTGCTCAGGGCAAAACCGTGAGCGCTGTCAGCGGCAGTCATAGATCGCGCGGCAAATTTAAATTTGATGCTGCAATGAGAAGACACAGAATATAAAATAAAATGCGTCACCGCTTTCGCTCGCCCTTTAGCTGCAGTAACTAAATAACCGTGTGCAATACTGCAGAAATGCGCGCTCTCTCCATTGTTGTTCTACTACTATTTTTCCTGTTAGCCAAATTATATGTCTATCAACATATCAAAATCACCTTCATCATCACTCTCAGTGTCACATTATGTAAGTAAATAGTTATCCGCTTGCAAATTGCTCATTGTTGAACATTAAATACTCTTTTATGTTGAAGATACTTCAAAGAATAGTTGGAGGTTATTTTGTGAGCATCGTTAGCACGCCCACAATCGGTCCGATTTGATATCGCAAATATTGTAGTATTCGGACCAGATGTTTGCACGAATATTTTTGTGAGCACTGTCAACTCAATTCGGACCCAGGGGCTTCAGAAAAATTAAGAGCGTAATGATTAGAGTGCAATTCCTGTATGAGATTCTGATCAACGCAAATCCTAGCACCAAATAATATTTAGCTTCAATTCGGATGTATAGAGCCTTGTTATTATTCATACTACTACTACTAGGTACTAATCTATCGGTAATAGAATTGTCTTTAAAATACTAACGAATTCAAAATTGTGTGTACTCCTTATTGAACACAATAAATGAAACCAAATAATCTGTATGCAACAAGAAAATACCCTCAAATAATAATAGGTGTTTTCTCGTTGCATGTATGCCTCATTTCATTGTAGGAACTTTAAAGCTGTCCGTACTTCAGAACATCAACAATAAACGAGGAACAAAGCCAAGCCGCAGCGCTACTTAACTTTGTATTTGAGGTAACATTTTAAATGTATGCTCCCATTATTATATTTTAAATAACACTTAATCCTCGAGTTATGTTTAAGTGAAACAAAACTTTTCACCTTTACACTGAGTATGATTTATTATCCATTGAATTAAGCGTAAAAAAATCTTTTAAACGGACTCACGGAAGCCTGCGCGTCCCGCTGGGGATTATCAGCCAGAAATGGTCATGTGAATATTTCGTTTCTGATTAATTTAGTAACAGTCGGCAAAGAAGAAGACCCATTCACTTTTTTTTTATGTGACTGGACATGGATGACTAATACCACCAGTTCTATCATGGTATTAGCCCAACACACCACATGGGAACTAGGTGCCATGCCAGGACCTTCCTTATATTGCACGGCTACATTGAACTGGATGGAAAATACGGACAATTTTCATTGCCGCTTCGACCATCGTTCATCCAATGCGATGGTACCAACCCGGGCGGGATAAACCCTACCACCTAGTAAGTAAGGAAGGGGACCTACAGTTTAACGTGGAATCCGAACCACGGCCAGCCTCTCTCAACGGTCGAATGGTCACCCATCCAAGACCAGACCGGACCCAGCGTTGCTTAACTTCGGAGAGCAATCGCCGAAGTGTCGCGCCACTGGGCCACTGAGGCTGACAAATATATTTATTTTTAATTATTTTTTAATATTTTTTTATTATTTATTGTACACCTTTCAACAGTAACAATAGGCGGGCTTAATGCCGAAGGGCATTCTCTACCTACCAACCTTTGGGATGTTGAGAGAGGTACATGACGGCAGACTGAAAGAATTCGGAGCATTTCAAAGATAACGTTTTATGTATATTTAACATTGAAATTTTCATAGAAATATCTATATACATAAGAATACTAATATATGGACAAACAATATGTTTCTCGTATTAATATATATACTACATACATATAATGATACATGCACAAGTTGACTAATGGTAAGATTTTATCATAAATGAGGAAAATGTTTCTTTTTAAGTTTTAAAGACAAAATGTAATACTTACTTAGTTAAACTTGATAAGTGTCTGAAAAGTGTGATACCACAAACTTTACAAGATTTGCAAGATATATTTCAAAATAAGGGAGCATGGGCCTTTTTCACCTACTGCTGATTAGCTTAATCGCCACATATTAAGGGCCTTTTTTACCAGCTTGCAAGCAACAGCAGTACAAGAAAATTAGCAGTTTAGTAATAAAAGCCCTTTAATTGTCAATGAAAATAAATCCGCCCTTGGTGAAAACCAGGCTAAGCTTCGAAAGTTAAGATCGTCGTTTACAGATAGGCGAAAATGATAATTTCTCGCAAATTGGGTGAATTAGTAATTTTGATAAGAGCAGCGCAATACAAAAATTAAGATTATTTCAAATCCCAAACTTTGTACGGCCCCATTCAGGTCATAGGGACTTTATTGTAATATGGGTAATACGATATCAGTAGGAACGTAAAGACCGTGAAAATATTTTCCCCGTCGATTATGGGTCGTAAACAAACCCATTATACTATATGGTGATCGATCAATGCCAGGTACAGGTCAAATGTGCCTGAAAATATTGTCTTTGTTGAATAATATTATAATAGCTTGCCCGCTCCACCTACGGCTATCCATTGTATACGAGTATTATTATTACAGATCATATTTCTTTCAAGATATTAATATTGTTACAAATATGGGTAAAACAGTTTTAAACATGTTTATATTTGAGAGATAATTAAAACAAATATAATTGACTGCAAAGATTAAACATTCAAAGATATTGCCGTTGTCACCAAAATCGTATTTGGTATCAGACGCTAGAGCCGGTTGACTTAAGTAATAAGTATCCTTTTTCTTTTCTTTAATTAATGTTTTCTTGCTTCACGGACGATTATACATACATACATGTCACATTCATTGGAATAAGCGACGTACATACTTAGTCCATCCTTGTACATTCATACATAACATCACGCCGCTTTTCTGGAAGGGTTGAACGATAACAATGCTCTACAGTAATGGATTTACCGTCAGAAAAATATCGCGATAGCATCTTCTAGAAACTTTTCGTGTATGTGTTTATAGTCAGTCAGTCAGCGTGTTTACGTCCAATGCTGGACATATGCCTCCCGGCCCTCAGCGGTATGGAACCACTGCTTTCCGCCGACGCACTTGATGTCGTCGTCCCATCTGGTGGGTGGTCTTCCCAAACTCTGTTTTCTTGTCCACGGCCGTTAGTGTAGGACACGATTACTCCAACGGTCGTCGTCTCTTCGGCAGACGAGAACGTGTGTTAATAACATTACTTGAAATTACCATGAATGCATTCGCCAATATCAAAACATGGAATAACCCATGCCATCACATCATAATTGACTGTAAATTCAAGATTTTATAAAATAAAGAAAATAAACCAGTTTGAAAAAGGTGTAATAAGACATACCTAACTTTTACTGTTACTATTGAAATAAATATTTAAAATCGTTTTTCTAAACATTTCTATTGTAACCTTGTAGCCATTGCAAGCACCATAATCTTCTCCTCCATGTCCAACTGCACCATGCCCTATCGTATTAGCTCCTTCAGTCATCGGGAGCGCTATTAAATAAACTACTAAGCGATAGTCATTTTGCCTGCAAATACACAATCTATACTACTGGAATATTTGGAACATCATGTCTAGTTGTGCCAACTCCTACCTGAGCAGCATGATGTTGAGCGACAGTTTCGCCTTCTTCTTAGTGTTCAGCTTCTGCGTGTTCTCTCGAATCATCTCCTCTAGATCGTACTTCTCCAATATTTGAAATATCGAGTGATGTAAACCAATTGTATCGATTCCTACCTGGGCAGCATTCTGTTGAGCAACTGTTCAGTCTTCTTTTTCTCCATATCCAGCTGCTCCGTGCGTTCTCGGATCAGCTCCTCCAGGTTGTTGCTGTACTTCTCCAGCATTTGGAACATCGTGTCGATGAAGTTCACTTTCCTGCGACACGACCATTCTGTGGTTCAGTTATTCATATGTTAAGAACATAAAATCCTTAAAAAAAGGGTTTAGTGCAACAGCTCATTATTACGAACTACAACACCATTGGGCATATAAACCTTCACAATTAAAGATTGCTTTACCGTTGCGATGCATCAATAAACCTTAAAATGTCCAAGAACCAAGTTGGCTCCATATCAAATAATTTTGATATGTGATCTTAAGTAAAAAAGTTTCAAAACAGATAAAATCAAACACACAAAGAGTTTTTCACAGAAAACGCTCAATTTACA
Source organism: Incurvaria masculella (assembly GCA_946894095.1). Lineage (NCBI taxonomy): Eukaryota > Metazoa > Arthropoda > Insecta > Lepidoptera > Incurvariidae > Incurvaria > Incurvaria masculella. The sequence continues at coordinate 14,775,900 of OX335648.2, read as the reverse complement.
GCAGACAAAAATAATCCAAAATCTCAAATCACTCTCAGCTACCAGCATTAGCAAATCACGAGAAATATTTTTTTTGATTCTGCTGCTTTTAAGTAAACGCATTTTTTTCCCATTTCATTGTTGGGGACATTTCTTCGTCGCCTCCTTTCAATATAGCGCTCCAATAGTTTCCGAACGATTCCCCGGCCATTATGTCATTGTTACTGGAAGTACCTTTCTCGAGCAGGCGTCAGTTCCGGCGCGGCCAGGACGCACTCACGCGAGAAACACACCCACATTTCATTTCTCGCTACTTTGCTAGCACTTACCAAACCTTGGAGGAATCCTTCCGATTGTTTCATCGACTCCTTTTTAGAATGTTTTTTATGCAACCTGAAATGGATGGCTTATACCACACAATTACCGTTATGATATTAGCCCTATGTACCACGAATTAATTAGGAGCCATGCCAGGACTTTTATGAGCACGGCTACATTGGACTGGATAGAAAACACGACCATCTTTTCATCCGATGCGATGAAATGATGATGGTGATCGATGTATGGACCGGAAACATTAAAATATTTTTTTAAAGAGGTAACTGTAAAGCGAGCTGTAAAGGCTTATAGGAACACAGTTTGAAATCAAACCAATTAACTGGGGATAGTGAATTTTCTTCACTGCAGTAAATATTCATCATCAGAAGCTAGATTCTGTACACATTTTATTAGTTTAGAAGGCACTTAAACATTATGCAAAAACATTGTTTAATTTTTTCGTCGCACTGTCTGTCTTATATCAACTTAGAACCAATTATGAATAATGGTAGAATGAATAATAATAACCAATCATTTAATATGTAAGTCAAATAATATCATAATATTTGTATGTATTTAATGGATACGAAATACGACATTACCGTCATCACATTAATTTCATCATATTTCTAAAATAGGCCGGAACTGTTTGGTCTGTATATTTAACATCCTGCTTCAGACGATAGATCAGACCAATTTATCGGATTCTTTTTAAAAACTGATTACAATGATTCAACATAGATGTCGTTGCATAACCTCAAATTAACATTATAATTTTCGTGATCAGACTAATTCAAACATAGGTAATACATTGCTTAAATTGATCTTTTATGTACCCTTCCACATTCATGGAGTGAAGATCAGAGATAAGATGGGTCCCCCCGCATTAATGCATAGTGTATGCCGCCTTCAAAGCGAAGCCGACGTCGTGAAATTGCTCTCCAGTCCACCGGGGGGAGGTCTTGTCGAAGCTTTGAGACTCAAGAAGCCTTAAATACACGAAACTGTAGCCATTGTTCGTATATTTCAGAGTCAATACTCCGATTCCCCCAAGCGTAACTTTCAATTATTTTCATTTCTTTTGGTGTCTTCTTTTTCTATACAGATTTGTTATCTTCTTATTTATGGATACATTGCTGGTGCTTACAAACTTTTAATATTGTCACGAAGACTCGTACTTAATTGAGACGTCAATACAATTTTAATGACTTAACGAGTCAATTTTACCTATGAACATTGAATCATTGTAAACGAAAACGTTTTTGGTCTGAACAATTGCCTGAGGAAGGATACGAAGCTGCGACTTTTGGATTAAATGTCCACAAAACTAAAGTTCGTATCTTGCTTCGGAGGAATGTCCAGACCAAAAACGTATTCTGATTATTTTCGAGATCTCATTATAGACAATGCTTCAATTTTAATGTCGTTGTATATAACCCCAAATTGATGAGAGAACGGTAATGTCATATCCATTAAATATATAAAAGTAATCTAGATTTTATGTAGATAAATCTGATAAAGGAAAAAATGTAAAAGTCGCCCCTCTCTGATGTGACTGGATGCCACGATCCAAACTTCCGCTCGCTTTACGCAATCATTTCCGAGCGCTTTCCCTCCAATAGGCTTGCGCTAATGGCTACTAATTAGAGGCCCTCCTCTACACTGAGGCAGGCTACACTCTGTACAATACACTACCGAAATCCACCTTCATTACTTTAGATTAAATAGAGAGAATAACTGAATACGCAAGCAATACAAGCACAAGTCGTAGTATGTAGGTGGCGCTTATTATAGCTTCTAGGGCTTCAATACGATGATGGTGTAAAATGGATTTTCGGATATTTCTCTGTATGCCGTATATTCATTAATAGTAAGTATACGCCGTGGTGGTATGGAGTTCATTACTGCGATATTGCATACCAACTCGACCACGCATATTGGAATGGAAAAGCTTCTTTCCAATATCTTTGCGACCACCGCACTCGGCTGCGGCCAAAGAGTATGTGATCACTACGATTACAGTCTGTCCAAGCATTCATTTTACTTTTGACAGCTCGAGTACTAATCAGTTAGCGATGGTCTCAAGCGTCACTGGTTCAATTTCTCATCACAACCGACTTTGTTTATGAAGAAGCTTGAATCGATTTAACACATTGATATTTAATTATGCTCAACAAATAATCGAAAAACAGCTTGCAAGCATTAAATTGTTTGGTCTATGGTTGCCTGTCAATAATTAATGAACTTCGTAAGCGAACTTATGTCAAAAGCAACATAAATGGTTGGACCGACTATAAAAGACGACACTTCCATTCAAAAGCTTTTGATGAGTTGCGCACGAAACCAATGCCAACGTTGCGGAGTTGCCAACCTAGTTTGTTGTTGTTTATTTTCACACATTCAGCAAACTAAAAATCTTTCTTCATTCCGCCTTTTATTTAGTATTTATTTGGATTAAAGTTTTTTTAATTGTAAGGCAAGGTACAAAACGTAACACCAAACTGAAAAAATGAATAACAAAAGAGGGATAACATAATCACTTTTTATAACATAATACTTTCACCTAACATAAATTTACTACCAAGAATATTTCATTGCATAAATAAAAAAAAAGAGCCTTGTTCTGCTACCGTAAAAACCATAGGTTGGAAATGATTGTTTTTGATGGACGTAAACGCTAACTCTTCTTTGATGACTCTAACCCATTGTTTGATTATAAAATACATATTTTTAGATTATGAACAAATTACAATAATTACATGCCCATAAGAATTCAGAAATTTTTTGTGCGTGAAACAAATACCAAACCAGCATAATTGGAGCATTTTCACGCTCCTCTTAAATATTTCCTTTCAAAATAGCGCTATTAAATCAGTCCAACAGAGCGAATTGACATAACTGTAGTAACAAAAATTTTAGTGGCAATCAGTCACTCTAATTGAGCCAGGGAGGCAAATAAAAATAAAAGGAATTGCACAACAATTCCACACATTCGTTTTCACTTTATATTCTGTGCACAAATCAAACAAATCCAACCGAGTTGCGCCATCCTGGCTGCAGCCGCCAAATCATTTATCGTTTGGTATGTACTTGCTCGATTCATTTCATGTACATTTCCAACTCATAAATATATTATTTCTGTTGTAATATTAGTAGTTCAATTATTTGGGAAGACCATACCTAACTTACCCATACCTCACCTAACTATAGCTTTAGTCTAAACTTTTCTTTTCAAATGATAACTGTTATTATTACAATCTGTATTTTTTTGCAAAATGTACGTATTAATAAGAACGTTAAAAAATATTTGTGCCGTCACGACAGAGACTTACTTTGAACAATAGCACAATATTAAACCACAAATAAGTACTTGAACGCTTCGTCTCTTCCACCAAGTACTGACTAGCTTAATCCGTACATTAAAGGGCCTTTCTTACCATCTCGCAATCGAGATCATTACAAGATAATCAGCACTTGGTGAAAAAACACATAATATTCTTTTTTGAAAAACATTACATAAAATATGGAATAATTTAAATAATTTTAATGCTGAGCAAAATTTAGGTGTAATATAAAGGCTAAGATAAGCAGAAACTAACACTTAAAAGTAGCACTTTGTGACGTCACTTCGCATTACTTTGACATTTCGTCCATACAAAATGTGTCAATGTGACGTCACTAAATTCTACTTTTCGTTAGTATTTATTTCTGTTACGTCTATATACTCGTATCTTACCCTTACCGCACACTCACTCTAGGCAAGAATGCTCAGGATTAGTGTGGGTGTATGTGTATTGGTGTATGTGTGTGCGAGGGAGGGGGGGAGGGGGCTGACCTGCCGTGGTTGAGTTTGCGAAACAGGTCGTGCACGGCGTTGAAGTCGGGTCGCATGTCCGGAGCCTCTGTCCAGCACTGGCGCATGATGTTGATGGCTTCCGGCGGCGCCGCGCCCTTCGACACGGACGGCCGGATCAGTGGCGGGGGACGCTTCACTTTCTCGATTATCTCTGTTGCAGTTCAAGTCGAATCGTTAGTTAAGAGAGTCGTTACCCTATCGATTCCCCATACTGCGGGCGATAACTGTTTTCATGCTCTTAATGTTTTACTAGGTTTTTGAAATGTTGGATTATAAAATATATTACAGAAATCGATGTCTGTATGATTTATTTATTTTTTAATATACCTTTTACATTGGAAAATATTTGCTAATAAAAGTTGTCTATTTTTACGTTCATTTTGGTTTTTTTTTTAATGAAAAATACAGACATTTACAAAAAAATCAAAACATACGGACATAAAATGAAGCTTTGTCAAGTCATTTGAAAACATTTATTAAAATCTGACAACGTTTAGGGGCAGGGAAACGTTAGAGCCTGGAAGACGATTTCGCTTTTTTAATGGAAGTCGCCGTGCAAAATTGTGCCTTGGCCAATGGACAAAGAATGCATTTCTTAAAAATATCATATCTTACATTTCCTATGACTTCACGATATCCTTAAGGTGGTGTGTGCCTCAAAGTAGATGGCGCCACGGTCGTTCGTAGTTTTTTCCCGCTATAATTCCTCAAACATAGAATATCACAAACTATATCTGTAGTGACGAGCACATTACTCGGTTAAGTATATAATATCGTTTAACAATAAAAAAATAAGTTGGAATCGCGTACATAATTTTGAGGATGTGTGCGAAAAGTTGCCATTCACAATTAGCAACTTTTTGCACTTTGTCTCATAATGATCACACAAATGATGCAAAGTGTTGCATAAAATAAACATAACTGCGTAGTGTGCTTGCCAATATAGTGATGACTATTAACTTCCTATTCTTGGGGAGTTATAGCAGAAATATCGCCGGACGACTGTGGCGCCATCTACATCGACGCATACACCCCCTTAATTGTGTTACATAGAAAATACACAAAGCAACATATAAGTTCCTACTACTAGAGAAAGGGAGGCGAAGTGGCATGCGGTCGATATCGCGTCTCCGCCGTATGGTCAAAGTGACCAATTAAACGGAAATCCGGCGGCGCGTCGCATGCCGCACGGGCGAAACATCTCCACCGCGCGCCAATGTGCTCGAAAAATGCGTTCGTCAAGTCAGTTTTCACCCACACAAACCCTCCAATACGTCTGTTTGTATGTGGCATGTACGCTTAAGTTGGGTTTGTAGTTTTTGAAAATTAGAGACAGCGGGTCTCATCGTAGGCTCGCTAGATGGCATATCTCCTTTTTATCTATGGTACATACCTATGTAATACATTAAGAAATTATAAAGGATTCGGGAATGCTCAAAAAGTTTCACGGGACGGATCAAAGGATATGTTTAACTATGATTCGAGACGTAATCAAATAACAATTTACAATTCCATAACCAAGCAACGTATAGAAATGTTGATCTAAGGAAATTAAAAGAGGAGACATAAACCTTCAGGCGAAAACTTGTGCATGCAGTATGGCTCTCCGCGCAGGATCACCTCCTGCATGACGATGGCGAATGAGTAGACGTCGCCGGGCTGGGTGCCACGCTCGCGTAGCGTCGCGTCTCGCAGTAACTCAGGCGCCGTCCACAGTAGCTCTACACATCCCCAATACATTTAACACCGTGTTCCGTTTTGAACAGTAAGCGATTGCAGTGCTCATGTTGAATAATAGCGTCCCGATTCCGATTGCTCGCTCAAAGATGTTAGCATCACAAACAATTTGGACCGTTTGTAGGCGCGCTCACGGAAACAAAAAAATACATGGAACAAATGACATTCACCTAGTAGTTCATCTCAAATTTTAATTTAATCAATTCTTCTAAGCTTACCTTGGATTTTCACCAGAGAGACATTCAACGGTCTGTGAAAAAACACGGTCGTAATAAGATAGATAACTCTATAAAACATTTAATTTTGACACTGACAGTTGCCTACCTCACAGTACAGTGCCTACCTGACAGTGCCACACACAGTGCCCTACCTCCAAAGCGTGAGCACTATGCACGGCATTGAGTGACGTAACGATGACGTGTTTTCGTTCACGGGACGCCATTTTGAGGGCTGTCAACGTGAATTGGACCAGTTGTGAACGCGCTTTCGGTAACGTTAGTTCAAATCGAACCACGACCTAAGTGAACAGTGTATTATTTCATTTTTAGCCATTTATTGTAGAAAACGTGAGGGTTACAGATTGTTGATGCTGGAAGACGTTTTAAAGCAACTACTGCAATACTGCAAGCATACCTCTAGCGGACTTGAGAGGCGGAGGCATGCCCTGCGCCCTGTAGAACGCCGGCATGCCGTAGTCTGTGAGCTTGAGTACCCAGCGCGCGTCCACGACACAATTCCGCGACGTGAGGTGTCCGTGTGTGCGCAACGTTGTCGTATGTAGATATCGCATTCCCTAAAAAAATACGCACGTGAATATAAGCCGCTCCATGGTGTGCATGAAGCTAACTATTGCAGCAATAAATATAGGCACCTCTATGAGACCTGACGCACGCCATATGTCACGCAATAAATAAAACAGATTTTTGGGGTGCCTCACTGCATTGTTTCGCTTTGCTGAAAAAGCTGCGCATAGGCGGCAAAGGGACAACACGCAGTTGGCATGTGCAGCTCCAGTTCTTAGAATGGCATCTTTAGATCTGTATGATCAGTCCGAGTTCTTACCTAAATTGGCATTTACAGAACCCATAATTTGTTTTCTTCTTTTTCTGATTTTACTTCTTCAAGCTTTCCAAATCGAACTTCGACTTCCGATTTGTAAGAACACGTCAAAGTATTTAAGGCAACGACGAGTAAGCTGTCAAATCAAACTCGGACTCGCTAATATTAGTTCGCATAACGCCCACTGCGCTTGTTCTTAAATTTCTCCATACATTTCAAAACGTTAGACGATCGGTTTGTCGTATGCCAATTTAAGTGATAAGTCGGACAAGGGGCTCAGAGGAAAGTTAGGTAGGACCGGACTGAAACGAGGTCTAGACATGGAGGTGAAGAAATAACGGTCTAGATCGATAAGCAGTTAAATAAGTTTTCATTTATTGTGTCTGGCTCAATTAATAATGTACTCAAAGGTTTTTTATCTTTTACTCATATTTTTTTGCGTAGTAGAAACGACTTTACTGTTCTTAAATATTTCTGACACTGCATGTATTTTTATATTTGTTTCTTTTGTCTTTTCCATCGATAAAATAAAAAAAGTGTTGAGATGTCTTTGATATAAATGAAACAGATCTAATTAAAAAATATATATATTTAATTTATTGTCTGATGTTGGCTTACCACAATTATTTTTATCGGTCCTTCTGGTCGACGTTTCGAACTGTCCCGTGCAGTTCATTTTAATTTAACTTCATTTTTTCACCAAAATGTTGCAAAAATAACCAAATACCTAATCTAATATTATTGTTTAATATTACCTTAGAGGTGCAAGAGAGTTGCATTTCAGGTCAGAAAAAAAAAATAACAAAAAAAAAATCCAAAAAATTTTTATGATTGTTCTGCATCCATTTTAAGCCACCGTTTTCTGAATTCGATAGCATAGGATTCCAATAGCAAGGTTTTATAATAAGTATCCAAAATATGTACCTTCAGAAGCTGAAATTCAAAATTTTACATTGGTACTTATTGCTTACCCGGACTAAGTCTGTCAATAAGGAGAGGCGAAAGGTCCAGTCCAGTTTGATTTCATCAGCCACCAGGACATCTTCTAAGGACCCCCGGCTGCAGTACTCAAACACCATCGCAGGCCTGGACGGCTCGCAGAGACATCCTAAGATTCATAAGTGTTGGATAACATGTAACAGTATTTCATACGATTACGTTTACTTCCTAAGGTATGAATTAAGGGGATAATAACACATGAATGGAATCATTTCCATAAAGGCGTAAGTTCAATAAACAAAATTTAATTATGTTTAAAAATAATCACAAAGATTATTGACATTCAGAAAAACAAATATGTAGATTGATCGTCTAGATATATTTTAAAGATCAAACTGTAAGTCTCTGGTGCTCTATGTTGTCAACTTAGACAAATATTCATAAACTATCTTAAAAAAAGTTTGAACATTGAATATGACGTCAGATATTCACCGTTATAGGTTTCGAATATAGTTAGACCATCAATGCATCTTTCATCTTTTTGAAATTCCAAAATACGAAGGAGTTAATTTAAAAAAATAATATAATACGTCCTTGTGGAACCAAGTGCTAACACCCCCTTGATACGGTAAAATTAATTGATTAGAGTGAAATACGTTGAACTAACAGGACACATTGTATCTTACAATCTTGCCATTTATATGGTAATCCCTTGTAATCTGAATAGTTTGGGTCAACTTTAACTAGTAAATATAAATAGTTTAATACTAATTGCATTTACATGAGATCTTACCGATGAAGGGATTGAGGTTTTCATGGCGAAGACTCTGCATTAGTACAAGGAGGTCGGTCGACTTTCGTTTGAGCTCAAACGCTCCGACACTTGCTAAGTATTTCATTTGAACAAGGTCACCCTGTAACGTAACATACTACAAGTTATAAGTTTACAAATATGTAACATATAACTCAAATCTAACTCACGTCAACAAACTCTTAAGATTGCTCCCTAATTTGTTATTCACCTTGTTAGATTGCTACACTTATTATTTAGTGGGTTACTATTTGAAAGAAGATTTGATATAACATAACATAAATATGATATAACATGATTTGAACATAACAATTTGGCTGTGCTTCATTCTTTCTTTTAGAATCACATTAGAAGCGTGTGCATAAAAAAATATACGCACAAATTATGTACAAATATATTACGAAAGCCATTTATCCAAATTATTGCGGTAAGAAAGGCAATAGGTACTGCACCAGTAATAAATTTACCCTTATGTATTATTAAGGATAAATAATTAAACAGTGGTTTGCGGTGGATTTTTATGGAACTGTCATGACATTAGCCCAACACACTTCATGGAAACTAGTTACCAAGCCCGGATCTTCCTTATATTATACGGCTACTGAATGAACATGAACCATTGGAGAATTTTCATTGTCGCTTCGCCCATCGTATATATTGGTACCAACCCGATGGGATCACTACCACCTCGAAAGGGGAGTTACATTTTAACGTGGAATCCGGACTAAGAACGAAAAAACCCTCCATGTCACTTCTTACACTGGGACCACTTATATATTTTATTAGTGCCGTAAACCACACATCACACAACATTCCTAACCATAAAGGAAATTAAAACTTTTTAAAATATAATCTGCACAGCAAACTCACCAACCTTTCCGAACTTTTAAAAACCACTTAACCGCAAAACGAAAGTACACAAACATACATTACTCACTTACGTTATAGCGTGTCCGTGGATCAATAATGCAGGCGCTTTTCGCGATGCTGGCATTGGAAGACGGACCCTTCGCCGTGTTGTTAGAGTTCATATTCGTGCCGAGCCCTTTGAGGGAGCCGACGGAACCCTTCAGCAGGTCGGGCTTGTCAACTTCAGGACCTCCGAACTCCTGCAGCTGCTGGAGCCAACAGCAAAGCATAGCCTCCATTCCTTCGTCTACCTAAAATGAATAAATACGATTAAAAAAAATCACTCAAAAAAACATACCCAAAATTCATTTTTAAGAATGGCCAGCTAGCTATGCTCCTCATACGATCGTAGTTTACTAATCATTTTAAAACCACTGTTCTAATTGAATATTGAATACCTAATATAAGGCAACAAATATCTGTGCTTGCACTTTTTTTTTAAGTCGTAACCGAATGATATGAAAGCAAAAATAAAATGTTCGTAAAAATTTTGCATTCTCTGTGGCTTGACCCAGGGCATGTTTACCGCAAAATTAAAACATGAAGACGCAGATATTAGTTCCTTCTATTAAATACCAAATATACCATTTATTGGCTTTGTTCTAGATATTGAAATTAGAATTTAATTTTCACTATATTTAAGCTGTTGATTTTCCTAAGAAAAAAAATAAAGTAAATTGGAACATGATGAGTCAAATGATTAGTAAACTAATGATTAGTATGGGGAGCGTATTAGTATATGCTTACGGGCCCACCTTAACTAAGAATATTCATCACGTGAATTGTTATTGACTTACCCTTCGGCTATCAGCAACTTGAGGGAATACAAAATCGCCGGCCATTAATACCACTTTATTAGGCCTCTTTGATATTCTTCTGGTCACCAACATATTCCTGAGTCAAAACAGAACAAGTTACCCTATTATCTACAAATTAATCATGAGTTTTTTTCTATGACATGTTTTTTTTGGGCAGTTGAAAAACATTATAACCTTGGCTAGGAACCGAGTCAATCAATAATGTCGTGCGGACCAAGTGCGCAAAATAAATATCAAAATACCTTAACTAAACCTAAGCACTTGTAAACTACTTGGAATTCGATAAGAAAGCAATAAAACATAAATATTTAGTAAGCAATATTGCAAACAAAGGGCGTAAGTTAAATTTATCTTTAAAATATGATTAGTTCCATGAAACAAATATCAAGGATATTCGGTTTCCAAGCAAAAAGTATCACAACTTGTGATTATTTTTATCATTGATTGCAATAATCATTAATAAACTTGAATTAAGAGCACCATAGTTACGTTTTAATATTAATTAGTATCGTTATTTGAACTGGACAAAGACCAACCTGATCGCAATAGCAAGGCCCAGCAACAGTGCAGACAGCAGCAGCGACCCGACGATGATAGCGAATATGTGCACAGCGGACATCGTGATCCTCGAGCCGACGCAGAAGTCCTCGTCGCACTCGTCCTCCGGCTCCGGGAACCCTCGCTCGGCGAGCCACTCCTCGAAGTTTCTCAGTCTCTTCGTGAGATTGAAGAGGAGAGGCGGCTCGGGGCGGCCGGCGCCGGGCCGCGAGCGCGCGCGCACGCCCAGCACCGCGCGCCATGCCGGCACGATGTCCGCGTAGCGCAGCAGGCTCGCGCTCGACGTCTCGTACACGCGCTCGAGCAGCGCCAGCTCGACGGTCCGCTCGGCGGGCGGTCGCCGCGCCGCCGCGAGCGCCTCGTACACGTGCTCGAACACCTCGGAGCGCACCTCGCCGGCGACCTTCCGCGCGTCGGACCTCCGGTCGGTGATCACCAGGAGGCGGTCGTGGAGAGCTCTGCTGATGCCGAGATCGAAATAGAAGAAATCGCTCAAAGCGCTGTCGCTTCTCGCGCTCCGTTTTCTTCGTAGAGTTTCTCTCGTGATGTTTTTCGCAAAGCGGGGCCTTGCCGTCGGTAGGTCGGTTGGCGCTGGCCGCATATCGTCCATTGTTTGTCCGTTTGTTGCTTTTGGGCGGGGGTGTAGTTTAGTCGAGTTGTGGTTTCCGTTGGTCGCAGTAAAGTTCCCCTCCCGCCCCGGCTCCGTCGGATCTGCGGCCTCGCCCGCGTCGCGATGTTTATTTTCTTTAGCAAATTGTTTTATCGTTCGAAACTTATCTACGATTATGTCGTTGGGTGCTTTTTTTCCGAGGTCGGCGGGGTCGTTTGCGGCGCTGTTAGTGCGCGACGCGCTATTTATTTTTACGTCCCGGAGGCGCGGGGCCGGGGGGCGGTCACCGGGCCCCGGGACCGCGGCGTCGCTTCGGGAAGAAAATATTTTCGCCGCCTCTGCGATGTTTACTATCGAGTTAAGCAAAGGCGGCGAAGTTGTAACGACATTTACATTCGGTACGTCTGCTTTGAGTTGTTCTCCGTTGTAGAAACTAGTGTTGATAATATTCAATGTTCTGTACAGCCACGGTGACCTCGAGTCGTCTGTGAAGTTAGCTCTGTGGGGAGGTGACGTGGTTGATGTGCGAAGTCCGCCGTGGAGACCTTCGGTGGGTCCCGAGGGCGCGTCGCCCAGCATCAGGCCGTCCGGCGAGCTAGTTTCGCCGCTTTCTTGATCGTAACTATTCACTGGAGAGAGTCTATTGGGTAAAATGTACTTAAAGTAATCGATAAGAAGCACCATGGAAGGTAAAATATGGAAGGAGTCGAAGGCTTGGAGTATTTTTCCGCTTATATCGGGTCGATGAGAGGCACACAGGATCACAGCTGAAATAAAAATTACAACAATTAATCTTGATTCATCTATCTACGATTCGAATAATTAATTATACACTAAACGAATACCAGATCAGATACAAAATTGTGATATTTTCTTTACACCTATAACTATTTACCGCCTATCCTTACATAATGATGAAAAGAAATGTTGTAAAGAAAATTAATGACGAAGATAGAGAAGGGTAATTCGAAAATATTTTGACATGTTGAGCTAATGAACTGACGAATGTCTGGACGACCAAGAAGAACTTACCATGACCATCAATTAATCAAGACTTCGTAAAAGCCAACTATCTTCACCAATTTAAAATGTGATTTTATTTGATCATGAATTCACGGAAATATTGTGAAAAGTGATTGTTGTTTGTTTTAAACTGTTAATGTATTACAATTTTTTTAAATTTGTGGAAAAAGTATTTTGATTTACTTTAATATATGAATATGTAAAACAGTTGTGATTGTTAATCGTATTTTAATAATTAAATGTTGTAAATACTGTAGTTTTTAAGCAAATAGCATTTTTTTCCTTTTCTGTAAAAATAAATCTCGTTAAAAATATTAAATTATTCTGTATATTTTATGACAAATAATTGCGGACGAGAGAATTACGTTGTCCTGAATATTATCAAGTTAAGAATACGTGCAATTATGTCAAAATATACATATTAGGTGTCCTTTATGCAACTCATAAACTTACTTAATATTGGTAAAATAAGTCAACTGTATATTTTTTGCAAATAATTTCGGTCGAAATAATTACGTTGTAGTGTCCTAAATATTATCATGTTATGAATACGTTGAATCATGTCAAACATACGTTTTCGATTTTCTTTATGCAAGCCATAAACTTACTAAATATTGGTAAAATAAATATATTCAAACCAGCAGGCGCAGCGGCGTGAAGACGCGCGAGGGAGCGGCGCCACGCGCGTGGCGTGAGGTGCACGCGGCGCGGTGTGAGGCCGAGCTCCAGCAGTCGCCGCTCCACGCGCTGCGCCAGCTCCCACCACCACCCGCCTTCTGCCACCAGCAAAATCACAATATGTGTTAGACTAGGCCCCGATTGTACGAAGACAAACACGTCAGTGAACCGCATGACATTCCTTCCATACTGTCCTTACAAAGTGACGTGTCCAATCATACGTTGATGTTGATTTTGATTTTTTGTCCTTTCGTGCACTCGGCTCTAGAAGCAGTGATGGCAAGGAGTGCAGGCAAACAAGGGTAAAGCGCCGCGCGCGGGATGTGGTATGCCAACATTGACATCAATATTACTATGTAAGGACAGGCCCTTCCATGCAACATAAATAGAGCAACAAAAGTGGTGTTCTATGCGTCACGGGGACACCACTTTGTCGCCAGACAGTCGCTCGCTGTCGTCGTGCGCCTGTGCGTAGCCTCTGGCTAATAATGCGCCCCAAAAATGACCAATTGTGTGGTAAAACCGTGCAAGAATTACATAAAAACGCAAAGAAAATCGGAATATTGGAATACCGCAACAATTGTATGAAAGTGCATATCTTTACCTTTTACATATCACTGGATGCATACACATATTCCGGATCGAGCAGTTGACGCGTCAACTTCTGATGACCACTAAACCCGCCGGGTACAAGGTGGTGGTGCTTTCCCTCTTGGGGTCATAGATTGGGGTTATCTGAGCACTGCCTGGTGAGGTCAATTGTGCAACACACGCGTCTTGGGCACTATTTTAACTGCATACTATTCGTAACATTTCAAGTAATTTAATATGTTTAATTGTCTACATCGTTGCTTCATGGCAGGCGAATCTGAGGCATCTTCGTTAAGTACCTTGGTTTTGCTTAATTTCCCTCATTAAGATCGTTCCTAAAGTCTGAATTGACGATCGAGTCTAAAGATATCACGGCCACCGCAGACATTACATTTCATTTCAAAGTAATAGGATTTTCTCCGCGACAGTAAAACTTGACGCGAAGATTCCGGAGCGTCGTCGCAAATTCGCACTAAAACAGATCGTTTGACGAATTTTAACACCTCCATTGCCTGCGCGCCTGGTGCCTCTACACTCTTCTACTGATTCTTCAATTCTATCGCTTTCATACGATCTAGCCCTATAGCTACTGGTTATAACATAGAGTATGAACTAAAAAGTTACTCGCAAAAATGGTGATCTTCACAGCAACTTAGTCGCCGACGATCAATGCCACCGCCCAAAATCCAATACTCCAGAATAAAGATGTGTGGATATTTTAATTGTAAAGTCTAATGTGTTCTTGGGAGAGAATGTTGTCTCCCGAAGTAAACTTAGCCGTTTTCAGAAGGTTTTGGATAGACTACTCGAGTCAATGCCTGCGGATTTGTCCCGGCTGATGTAGTGTCAGTTTGTGAAAGAGGTGAAATGGTTTGATGAACGGAATAAATCACTGACACATATCTTACCTGAAATAAATTTAATTGAAGAATAAATATAAATATCTAGGACACCATATAATACAATTCAAATCACCAAACCGCATTTTATATTCATATATTTATGGATAACAAACACACTATTAAGTTAAAATATTAAAACAACAATTATAGCTACACGCATCCATCTACTTTTAGAAATTTCCATTTTAGGAATGCTTAATTCTGCTAATTCGGTGAAATAATATCATTACCAGAACAGTTCTCAATCTTAACAAAAGGTGTGAGCGCCCAAGTCGCTCTGGATTGACCGACCGGGTGTTCGTGGAGTTTTGGGTGGGTTTCGATAAATGGGCAAGCGCAAGGCTTGGACTCACCTGGGGCTGCTCTGCCGGGTCTCTCACAGTACACAAGCACACCTACCACTAACGTCACTATGTTCAAGGAACGGATACACGGAGAGCCGGCTCATACAGGGCAAGGTATGGCTGTTGGATAAAGTGAAATTGCGATAGAATGCACTATGCGGCTGTGACTACAAATTATTGTTGGCAGGGTACACGAAAATAAGTATATGAGAGAAAAATTGGCAAGGGCTTCGCCTTTTAGAAATGTGAGAATGCAAGAGGTAAATCAACTAATATAGGTAGTTTTTATGTTACCTAATCTGTGCAGTTAATGGCGCAACTGTAAAGTACTAGTGGCGCCATCTCTTGGAATTGTATGAACTAAAATAAAATCAATCTGTTTGCCCAAACATCGTGCCGGCCCTGAAACCACGTATTCAGCAAAATGTACAAATTAAATAGAGAGGGACGAGGAATTACTACAAATGTATATACTTAAAATAAATAAACAAGTTATAAATGAGGGGTTCAAACAAAAAAAATTAATACAAAAATATATAGCACTCAATTTGAGTCCTCAATATATGGCAAAGGTGCTACTTTAACTACAGGACGTTTGTATACACCGTTGCTAGTGCGGACCTCTACAACTCTGACAATAGTGTCGGGACCAGCTGTAGTAGAAACAATCCGCCCAGGCGGCCAACTAAGGGGAGGCAAATTGTCCTCCTTTAGGACGACAAGCATCCCTTCAGACAAATTCTTGTAGGGCTTGTGCCACTTGGGCCTAGATTGTAGAGTACCAAGATACTCTTTGTGCCACCTATTCCAAAAGGATTGATGGAGGCTCTGAACCAACTGCCACCTTTTCAACCGGTTTAGATTGGTGTTAGATACGTTTGGTTCGGGAAGAGCATTTAATGGTTCCAGGGTCAAAAAGTGACCTGGAGTGAGAGCAGTCAGCTCGTTAGGATCGGGGCTCATTGCGGTTAGAGGCCGAGAATTTAAGCACGCTTCAACTTTGGTAAGCACAGTGTAAAATTCTTCGAAAGAAAGAAGCTGTGCTCCTATTATACGAGACAAATGAACCTTGACACCTTTTACGAGAGCTTCCCACAAACCACCAAAGTGTGGTGCGTGGGGAGGGATAAAGTGAAACTGAATATTTAGTGTGCTACAAAAATCTGTAACAGTAGAGTCTTTCGATTGGGTACGAATAATTTGACGCAATTCTTTATCAGCGCCTACAAAGTTAGTCCCATGGTCGCTGTACAAATCAGAACATCGGCCACGACGTGAAATGAAACGTTGTAGTGCAGCCAAGAATGCTTGGGTAGTCAGTTCACTGACTAGTTCTAAATGGCTAGCTTTGGTAGTCATACAAACAAACACACAAATATAGCATTTGGTGCGAGGAGAGTTTCTTAAATTGGAAGTTTTAATGTTAAAGGGACCTGCGTAATCCATTCCAGTTTTCGAAAAAGGCTTTACTTGTTGTACTCGAACAATGGGAAGCTCACCCATAGGGGGAGCAGACAATTTTGGACGCAGTCGGTAGCAATTCGAGCAATTAAACACTACTGATCTTATAACTCTACGCGCGGATATAATCCAAAAGTTTCTTTGCAAGAGGGACATCAAAGCATTTGGTCCGGGATGACCAAAGTTAATATGAAAATGTCTAACAATCAACTTAGTCAATGGACTATTATGAGGTAACAGCGCAGGGTGTTGCTGTTGAGATTTAATATGAGCGGCCTGAAGTCGACCTCCTACTCTCAGTAGGCCATTTTCATCAATAAAGGGAGATAACCTTACTGTAGCCTTAGAAGGCTGTTTATTAGCCTTAATACGGGACATGTCTTCAAAGAAATGTTCAGCCTGGATAATTTTTATCCAAATACTTAGAGCATTTTCCAATTCAATGGTAGTGAGCATGGGCGAGATTTTAATAAGCGGACGAGACTTAGGGGAACCAAAACGTAAGCAGTAACTAGTAACTCGTTTTAACCTAGTTAAAGTCGAGACTCTGTCAAGAAGGGTTGAGTCGTGTTCAGTTACAAGTAGAGTTAATGGAACAGGTTTCGTCTCCATAACACCATCATCTTCAGACACAAGAAGGGGTGGTTCTGATAAATCACACTCATTATTTAGATTTAGCAGGAACGATGGACCATTCCACCACTGCGCATGACCAACGAGCTGGGATGGTGTTAAGCCACGACTCGCACAATCACTTGCATTATGTTCGGAACGGACGTGAACCCATTCGTCTGGTGATGTATGCTCCTGAATCAAGCTAACACGGTTGCTCACAAACATTTTCCAACGACTTGGGTGGGATCGGATCCAATGCAGGGCAATTGTTGAGTCGGAGTAACATCGTACCTTGTCAATGTGAAATTTTTGTGAATATAATTTCACTGCGTACGACATAAGTTGGCAAAGTAAGACGCAACCACATAATTCAAGTCGGGGCAAGGAAATTGGTTTCAGTGGGGCAACCTTTGATTTAGCTAACAATAAATGAGTAGAAACAGCTCCGTGCTTAACAACCCGGAGGTATATGACAGCAGCAAAGCCTGAGAGGGAACTGTCTGAGAAGCCATGGAGTTCTCGCACGGCATTTTCTGTAGAGGGAACGTGTCGAGGTAGAGAGATTTGAGAGAGAATACACAACTCATTCTTTATTGAAATCCATTGTTTCAATAAATCTTGTGGAATAGAGTCATCCCAACCGATTTTTAAGGACCACAACCTTTGAATAATCAGTTTGGACAAAAATACGAGAGGGGCGATCCAGCCCATAGGGTCATAAATGCGGGAGATATCTGAGAGAATACCACGTTTTGTAGGTATGAGTTCAGTTTGATGAACTTTGTACGAAAAACAATCTGAGATGGGATCCCATTGGAGTCCCAATACCTTCAAATATGTGTGATTATCAAGATCAAATGAATAATCCTTAGTTTGCTTGTATTCAGCGGGTATATTGTCTAGACACTTTTCCAAATTACCAGCCCACTTCCTAAGCTCAAAGCCTCCACATTTCAGCATAGAGTTTAGCTGCTCAACCAAAATGCGAGCACCATCGACTGTGTCGGCACCGGCGAGTACATCATCGATGTAGGTAGAGTTGAGTAGAGCAAGAGCAGCGAGGGGGTACTTACTACTTTCATCATGGGCTAACTGGATCAAGGTTCTGATGGCCAGATAAGGAGAGCTAGTAACTCCGAAAGTGACAGTTGTGAGGGTATATTCGCATATGGGTTCTGTTTCGTTGGGACGCCAGAGAATTTTTTGATAATTTCGGTCACTCTCGAGAACATTGATTTGAAGAAACATTTGTTTAATATCTGCAATTATGGCAACTGCATTCAAACGAAAAAGGGCAATAATGTCTACAATATTTTTCTGCAATTTCGGTCCAGAATGTAGACAATCATTCAAGGACATTCCATTATCGCTCCGACAGGAAGCGTCAAAAACGACACGAAGTTTTGTTGTGGTACTGTCCTTGAAAACAGCATGATGAGGTAAGAAATATGAATGTAGAGCTGTGTCAGTGCACGAACGCATGTAGCCATTTTTCAAATAATTATTCATAAACTCTACATAGTCCCTTTTGTAGAGTTCATTATGTCGAAACTTACGCTCCAGAGATTGAAAGCGTTTTGTGGCAATTTCTCGAGAGCAACCCAAATTCGGGGGTTGAGTCTTAAATGGTAGAGCAATAGAATATCTACCAGTAGAGTCACGGGATACACTATCAGTAAAATATTTTTCACATATTTCATCATCGGGATGGAGAAAATTTTGTTCTGGGGGTTCCTCTACCTTCCAGAACCTTTCTACAATATCATCGAGCGTGATATGCAAAGAGTGAACTTCAGGGTCATGCGATGGTAAATTGGGGTCAAAGTTAGGGCCCATAAGAGCCCAACCGAAAATAGTTTCCAAGGCAATGGGTGTACCAGGAGGTCCACTTTTAAGGCCACCAACTAAGACTTGTTGGAGCACATCTGCTCCTAATAAAATAGAGATAGGAGCGGGTATTGCAAAGCTGGGGTCCGCGAGCGGAAGTCCGATTACATGGTTCCATAAAGAAACAGGGAGAGGTGCGTTTGGTAGGTCACCAGTAATTTTTGGTATGCACAAGGCTGTCATTTTGAGAACGGGATGTCCGGACAACGGTGCAATCACAAAATCAACTGTGCCGTGATCTACATCGAGAGACAAATTAGAAATACCATGGACAGACACAGAGTTGGGGCGACGCTTCAATTTTAATGTTTCAGCAAAGCTGTTTACAATAAAAGAACATTGGCTGCCAGTGTCCACAAGCGCTCGTGCATTATGGTAGCAGCCTTGACTGTCCCGGACATTTAATAGTACAGTGGCAAGTAGGACATTTGAGGGTTGAGGATTCGTTTCCCTGGAATGCGTAGAGAGTGCATTCACTGTTTGGGGAGTGCTTGCTGTAGACTGAACGTTTATGGGTGGACTCGGTGCGCTAGCAGTAGCCTGCACGTTTGTGGATGGTCGGTCAAAGTGTAACAATGTGTGGTGGGATTTTGAGGAACATGTGCGACAAGCGTACTTGGAGATACATTTTTTTATTGAGTGTTGCGTAGCCAAGCAATTAAAACAAACGTGAAGTTGTTTTGCTTTATTGTATCGGTCTACAGAAGAAAGTGCTAGAAAATCGGGGCACTTCGACAGTGCATGTGTAGGCTGGGTGCACATAGGACAGCTCCGAGGTAACTCAGTGTTCAACATAGTAATAGTACGAGGGTGTGTTGAATGAGTATTCACCCCAGAAGTGTGTGGGGAATTGCGTGTTCCAGCAGACTGTAAAGTATGGGGTGTAGGATGCGCAGGGGGTGCGGACGCCTCTAGCGCTTGAGCACGCTTACGTAGGAATGCAATTAATTCATCGTAGGTGGGAATATCAGTTGAATTCAACATTTCAAAATGTCTGCGAGTCTGTACATCCAATTTATCAAGAATAATGTTCACCAACAAGAATGACCATTCACTTGTGGGAAAATGTAATGCATTTAAGGCGTTCACGCTATCCGAGACGGAACTTACAAATTTTGTAAGAGAGTGAGAGGAAGCATTCTCAACACAAGCGTTTGCTAAACGTTTGTAATGCGCAGTAGCAATGTGTCTCATGTTCGCGAACCTTGTTTTAAGCTCCTTCCAGGCTACATTAAAATTATCCCCGGTGAGCGGGAGATGTTCAATAACCTTCAACGCATCACCAGTGAGTGACGCACGTAGATAGTGTAATCTTTTGATGTCACATAGGGACTTGTTATCGATAACAAGGGCCTGAAACATGGACTCATAACCGACCCAGGCGGTCATGTCCTCACCAGAATAACAGGGTAGCGAGATGGTAGGAAGCTTCACAACATTCTCATCAGTAGCGTGTTTCTCGACTTTAGATGGTTTCAAGGAATGCGAGCTGTATTGTTCTTTTAACTTAAAAATATTGGCGCGATATACTTCAAAGGATCTATCAACTTCAACAAGTTCAGGCGGAGGTCCGGCAGCCGCGGAGGTCCCGGAACTCAATAGGTTAGTAAGGCGATCAAAAGTGTCCTCTATTTCCTCTAAACGGCCTATTTCATGGGTTATTTCAGTAATGACCGATGCGGGTGGAGCACTTTGTGAACACAAATGTGCCATTCGCTTAGTGACTCTGCGAAATTTGGACAAAAGTAACGCTTTGTCAGTCGACATTTTTTGGCTTTTAAAGAACAATACACCGATAAATATTCAAAAAATCTACAAATATAGGGTGATTTGGGAACGGGGAACGCAAAAAACAAGTAAAATATATGAAATAAAGATTGGGAAAAGTGATATGAGCAAAGATAAAAAATGTATGGGGGTAGAAACAAATTATATTTTGCTGAATAACTCCACGAATCCAGCAGTCAATCCAGGCGACCTAGGTTTATTCCTGGGAGCTGATCAGCATCCGAGGCTCAAAGGACCAAATTATGTGAGCGCCCAAGTCGCTCTGGATTGACCGACCGGGTGTTCGTGGAGTTTTGGGTGGGTTTCGATAAATGGGCAAGCGCAAGGCTTGGACTCACCTGGGGCTGCTCTGCCGGGTCTCTCACAGTACACAAGCACACCTACCACTAACGTCACTATGTTCAAGGAACGGATACACGGAGAGCCGGCTCATACAGGGCAAGGTATGGCTGTTGGATAAAGTGAAATTGCGATAGAATGCACTATGCGGCTGTGAATACAAATTATTGTTGGCAGGGTACACGAAAATAAGTATATGAGAGAAAAATTGGCAAGGGCTTCGCCTTTTAGAAATGTGAGAATGCAAGAGGTAAATCAACTAATATAGGTAGTTTTTATGTTACCTAATCTGTGCAGTTAATGGCGCAACTGTAAAGTACTAGTGGCGCCATCTCTTGGAATTGTATGAACTAAAATAAAATCAATCTGTTTGTCCAAACAAAAGGTGTAAATGTCTAAAAGCGTTTAAGTGTGTGTCAGACGCACAGTGAAGGATTTCGTAGTCGGGAAGAAAGGTACTGAAAATATCCCATATCTTAAAAACCACACGGCATATGTATCTTATTCAGTTTTTAAAGTTCTACCACTTCAATTTTATTCTAAATTTTTCATCGCATATTTTAAAAGTTCGAGAGGGAAATCACTTTTTACGACTTCAGAACCCATAATCTGCCTAGTTACATGTATGGTGTGACATCTAAAATGATATGTTTTTGTGTTTACACCACACTATTGTGACTGTTCATAGAAAATACTTTGCTTCCTTTCATTCATATAGTACCGATAGTCTTCGATTAAAATTGTTATGGCAGATGTACAGTACAGCACAGACGATCGGATGGACTGACAGACAGACAGGGCGAAATTATATATAATAAATGGGAATTGTTTTTGTGGGTAGCATAAGCATAAATAATATGTTACCGCTGTTAATTCTCTTAAATAACAATAAATAATAAATAAATAAAATAACAAATAAGCAATAATTTTGCATGGGCCTGTTATAGGATTTGTTTTAATCGATGCTTTTAATTATTTGCGCTAATGCGACACTAAGCAGCCACGGTCGGAGCAAGGCAGGGGGTCTCTTTCGGGACCGGCCCATATCGCACCGAAGCCAGGGAGGATTACCTGCTTTTCTTTAATGGTAATTACACTTTGTTGAATCTTGTATAAAATCCCGCAGAGAATTAGAGCTACCAATCCGGACT
This sequence comes from Incurvaria masculella, assembly GCA_946894095.1. Taxonomy (NCBI): domain Eukaryota; kingdom Metazoa; phylum Arthropoda; class Insecta; order Lepidoptera; family Incurvariidae; genus Incurvaria; species Incurvaria masculella. The sequence goes on along the minus strand of OX335648.2, from coordinate 14,753,527 downwards.
TAGTGAAACAAAATGTAATCATTGTCACGGCGTCCCTGAAGGGCTTACTCAAAGCGCTATGTGGATATAATATCAGAAAAAGGATTTTTATTCTACACATTTGTACATTTTAGCTTTATCACAATCTGGAACCCGTAGCCGACGGTCCTCTACAGGCTTGCAAAATGTTCACCCAAACATGAAACTATACATATCTAGGTATTTTCAAAACTCAATTCCAACATAGGTCCGGTCCATATCTCGGGGGAACGGCAGAACGTCTAATATGCAGATCGTATAATATCATATTTTAACAAAATTTTAAAACCTTACACAACGTATAATCGGCATATCGTATAATTTTATACGTAGTTCATGAAGAGGTTTAAAAAATAAAATTACTTATTTCTCCATGCATAACGTATAATAGTCACAACGTATAAAATTATGATCTTTATTTAACAAGAAAAGAAAACCATGCATATCATATAATCCAAAAACTTTTCATACGATAAGCGCCCTTATGAATATATTTTTAAAGCGTATACACGCACGCGACTTTTAGACCGTCTCAATTAGCGTAAGGTGGCCTTTTAGCAAATTGTAACTCTTTAACAAATATCGATTCGCAGCAATTTCAGCTTTAAATGTATCGTCATTAGGGCGCTTTATGCAGTGCTTCTTGGCATATTATACGTTCTGCATGGTTTTCTTTTTTTTGTGAATACACGTAAGGAATATTATACGTTCTGCATGATGCAAAGAGTTGATTCTATTTTTAAACTTTCTTCATGCACAACTTATAAAATTATACGTTGTGAATATTATACGATATGCATGGTTTCAATTTTTTGGAAAAAAATACTTTTATACGTTGTGAATATTATACGTAGTGAATACGACTCCATATCTCTATACATAAAAACAATCAATCGCTGTGCGTTACCCCACGTTCCGAAATGCGTATATTGCAGAGTAAGCGGATACAGTGAATCCGTGTGTTCCTAATTGACATCACTGCTCACATCCACCATCGTACGATATCAAATCGGAACGAATTTGAACAGATATATGTTTCAGAGCCTAACCTAACTGCCTCGGAAATGCCTTGTAAGTCTCAAGAGTGGTTATTCCAGGTCTAGAATTTTCTAATTATACTTAAGAACGGCGAAAGGCCTTCGTTATTTCAGAATACAAGTGCATACGATCAGAGAACTACAGATAAATACGCTTAATGACAGCTTGATGACAGCCATTTGACAGCGTACACGGCGCACATGCTCTCAACCGTGCGCGCTTTGTACGATCTGTGTGTGGTCGAGAGTCACGTCCCTTATGTAGTCAAAGCGGTCCGCCAGGTCAGTGTATTTTCTGTACTTGTTGGTTTCAGCACTAAGCGCGGCGGAGGCAGTATAGTTATATCAGTGTTATGAAATTGTGGCATCATTTATCTATTAAATTTAAGTAATCATTGCATTAATAAAAATCCTACAAAATGTATTTGTATCTTTGGACATTTTTGATCGGATGGTGAATTGTAGTAGGGCTTTTTTGTATGTGACAGGACAGGCCTCCAACCACCGCCGTGCTATCAACAAAACACGCCGCATTCCGGAAGGAATTGGGTGCCATGCAACGTTTCAATGTACAATGTTTAATTGCCTCTTCAACCATATTTTTATTCAATGCGATGGTAAATGATAGAAAATGCACTTATCGAACTCAGAAATAGAAATAAGGTGTTGCATGAACGGTGCGGGGATAAGAACCCATGACTTCTGGCATGGCTCCTGAGCTACGAACATAAAATAAATTTAACGTCTCCATTAACAGCCTATCTGGGAACAGTTCCATACAGCAAGCGAACGGTGGCTGTCATTTACCCGACCTCAAGTAAAATGCGGTGGTAAAATTTGCGGGTATGGTATATTTGTTGAGGTTGTTTTATGTCAAGTGTGGCTTACTACTTGAAGACACGCCCATGGGCTTTTGAACTTTCAGGTTGGCGTTTATAACTACGATTTTCTATGTTTATTGAGGACAAATTAAATCTATTTTTCTGCAGAATCTCATGAAATAAGCAATACACATTCATCAATACTGCACTACATACATAACACGCAACAAAAAAGGATACACATTTACAAATATTATAATTTTGCCCACTCTGAGTCTCACAAAGTTCGAGACGAGATGAAAGCGCCGCCATTTGTATTATCGAACCCTGCAGGTAGGATCTGCTCCGCCGCACACCAATTCTTTGATCTGATACCACCAACCCGGAGCTCTGGCCTTTGAAATGATCCACTTAGTTAGAGCAATGTGGGCTATAATGGACCCTCAGATATCTAGTGGATACTTAACTTAGAAGCGCACCGGTTAACCGGATAATGATCTACATTCACAATAGTGAAGTAAGATTTTTGGGCTTTTGAAATTCTCAAATATCCTCCATTCGAGGCCCACGTGAAAAATATCTGAAATTGCAAACGTTAAATAAACCTGAAGGGCACTCCTATAGGGAATAATGAGCTAAATTCAAATTGTTTTCCAACCATTTGAAGATAAATTTTGGTCACGTGACGTATTTTTTTTAATTCTGTGTTGTGAATTATAAAAAGCGCTTTTTGCGTTTTGCCTCACTAACTCCTTCCGTTGAAAGTCTAAGCACGTGGCTGGAATTCTTTTTTATGTCCACATTTAATTGTTTTAACCCATTGTCGTGCTAAACGGTGACATTTCACCGCTTTAGACCTACAGTTTCAGGAAAAAATATTAATTACCTAACATTCGTTTCTTACTAGTTAGTACATTTCGTTCACCACGTTCACCATCGCGGTCCTTGAATATAGTAGATATTAGACAACAAGACGGTATAATCATAGCAACATTATATCGTATCTTCTGGAGAGAAGTACACACATACATGCATCTTATAAGCTGGCGCGGCACAAACGTTTTGCGAACTTATATAGATATTATTGAAAAAATTCAAAATAAATTTATAAAACATTTTAGTTTTCGTTTTGGCCTAGAGGATCTTAATCTTGACTCATTAGAGAACAGACGCACGCTCACTGACATTAAATACTTGCAAAAAATTCTTAATAACAAGGTTGATAGTCCATACCTACTAAGTAAAGTTCCCTTTCGATGCCCTAATCGTTTTACACGATCCCGCGACCTGTTTAACGTTCCGATCAGTAAGACCAGGTACCTTAGTAACTCTTTTTTGCGACGCAGCTGCGATAACTATATTAAAATGTTTTTTGATTTAGATTTATTTTTCGATAATGAAAGTAAAATAAAAAAATTATAGAGGTTAACGGAACTTTTGATTTTTGTGTAGAATATTTTATTTTATAAAAAAAACATGTTAAATTTTAGGCGTTTTTTGTTTTGTTTTGTATTGTTTGGTCTAGATAGTTTTTTATTTTTGTTCTTATCTCAAATTTTGTTTCCGCTTCTTTTCTTTTTATTATCTCACATTGAGTTAATTTGCGTAGTAGTAATATGTTTAGTTGGTTTGTATTTGTATCTTGTACTTGAATCACTGTAAATTCTGTTATTTTGTTTAAGTGGAATCTTTTTTGGTTTAATTATTATGTGTTATTTTTTTTTACTTATATATTTTGTGTAACTGTGTGATTCCTGAATAAATAAAATAAAATTAAACTTTGTACATACATTTACTTCATCATGGATTCGACTGGTTATATTCATATAATAATTATTTCGAGCCACCGGTAGGAAGAATGAATAAAATGAGATTTTTGTCACTACCTTTTTTCCTGATTCACCACTCAAAACATTTGTCCCAGCTGGTATTACCCTACGAACGTGATATGATGTAGAATCAATCATAAAGAAAAGGCACTTGAATTAAAAAAAGAAATCTGTAAAAAAACTCCCGTATTTATATACTGCAAAGGCAGAACTTTCGCAAGCAATGCCCCTAACAATTACACCTCCTGATCTGAACACTCGGACTTCTCCTAAAGTTTCTTTGAATCCGTCGCTAGCGCTGAAGAGTGCGCACGTACGAATGTGAACCACGCATCGTGGTGTGTAATCTGTGGTATGAAAGGGAGCCATGATCTACCTGCTGTCAGCACGACAACGCTCCTCCAGCGTAATGTGTCCGCCGCTAGCGCCACCGCGCCCGCCGCCTCGCGCACGCTGGGCTGCGAGCGCCAGGCGCCAGCTCCCGCCGACCCCGCACCGCTCCCCTGCTCACACACACACACCCACATTTCACTTCGGGTCCAACACAATTAAAAACACATCTTGACGGTCACCCATCTAGAACCAAACCTCGCTCAGAGTCGCTTCACTCAGCTTATCGAATCGCAAGACGTCGCACCACTGGGCTACCGAGCCTGACAAGGAGGACTTGTGACACACATTTTCTACATTTTTTTTTATGTTACTGGACATGGATGGCTAATACCACACCTTCTGTCATGGTATTAGCCTAACACACCACATGGGAACTAGGTGCCATGCCAGGACCTTCCTTATATTGCACGGCTACATTGAACTGGATGGAAAACACGGACAATTTTCATTGCGCTTCGTCTATCGTTCATTCAATGCGATGGTACCAACCCGGGCGGGATTAACCCTACCACCTAGTAAGTAAGGAAGGGGACCTACAGTTTAACGTGGAATCCGAACCACGGCCAGCCTCTCTCAACGGTCGAATGGTCACCCATCCAAGACCAGACCGGACCCAGCGTTGCTTAACTTCGGAGAGCGATCGCCGAAGTGTCGCGCCACTGGGCTATTGATGCTGACAATTTGCAATATTCATTTGTTTTCTTGATGATTAAAGTGAAACTGCTCATTAATAATAATTATGGAAATAATAATATTGTGTCGCATAAAACATGACATTTTGAAACTGACGATTAGGAAAATAGATGTGAAGCACAACCGTCATGGCCCTACAAACAATATTTTTGGCCACCAGATATCAACGTCTTGTCCGTTTTATAAATTTTCAAACTGACACCCGTATCTTGCAAAAAAATCACTTGGAACAAAAACAACCAGAAGCCCATAAAATCAGCAACGATCAACTACAATGGAGGTGTTGTTACGGCGTACCATCAAATAGAGTGAAATTGGCAACCCCACACGGGCCCAATTCCATTATCTCCGTGTTCGAACGCATAATGTGGGAGTAAAAACCTGCGTAATAAATACAAAAGAAGTGATAACATTTTACAGTGCTATAAAGGATCCAGTGATTTTCAGACCCGGAACCAATTCATAGGTGCAATTCACGCGTCCTATTGCTGAATTTCTACATTTCGAAAAGATTTTTAGCCTGAAAATGTATTTTATATGTTAGGCTAACTACGCACTAGGCAACTAATATTTAAGGAAATATTTCGGAATTTGAGCTTTATTGGTTTTGTTAATTATGCTAATTAAAAAAAGGTTTACCTACACATACCTGCAAAGGAGACACGTTGAATGATGGCCGCCGTAGCGAAGTGTCCTAAAAGACTTTCTAAAGTTCGCGTTAGGCCGCGGGGTGTTACCCCCTCCCTGTTCCAAGTTCTGTGGTGTCTAGGGAGGAGGGGAGGTGCTGGGAGGCAAGCGGTGGGCATGTGTGAGAGCCGCGTTGTGACCTTATTACCGTGCACATGTGCCACACCGGAGTTCGGACTTTATGACAAGGCGGGAAGAGATGTGCCAGTTATAAGTATCGAACACAAAGTTAGTTGCGTTTCCTATTGACAAACAAACTGTCTGCACGTTTTGGTAATTGCTTAATTTTGTTTAAAATAGATTGTTGAATTGAGCAATAGTTGGCGATTCGTATTTACAAGCGTTACAAAATACTAGGTTGTTTTCTGGCTTCTGATTGTCTTTATTTTATTACTTAAACTTAGTCAGACTTCACTAGTTCTATTAATTCTGTTACTTTCCATAAATAAATAAGTTTTCTTTAAAATCGCACAGATGATATTTTTTTTATATTGTAATGTATACACTCATAGATAAATATGTTTCTAAATTGATTCTAAGACACAAATAAGGTTTATAACACATTGTTAGTATTACCATCCATAATTGGAATTGTTTCATATCTGTGAATTTTTAACTGAAATTACTTGACAGTTGGTTTTTGTTGTTTTTATTAATGTATTTGTTCCCCTGCATTAATATCTTAGCTTACTTATAGTATCAAGTGCTTTGACCACTGCTAAACAACGAGGTTCTCATGGTTAACTAGAAGCATCATAGCACTAGATTGCATGAAAGCGGATCCCCTTCGTTCCGCCAAAAGTAAGTAAATAGGCGACCGGTCTCGCTTTGACCGGCGGCGGGCCGCTACAACTTTCTCTGTGCATGGAAACGTGTCGATGTTCATTTCTGAACCCATACATAATATGGTAGTTGTTTTCGAGACTCACCACGTTTACGTTATTTCCCCCGACGTTTTGCACAGGTTGCACTGCGCGTAGTTTTCCCTTAGCCACGCGCAATGCAAATTGTGCGAAGGTCGCGGAGAAAAATCTTGGTTAGTCCCGAAAACCATTTACAATGGAATCCTTAAGAGTTACATAATATGGTGGTATATGTTGTAGCTATGAAGTACATACTCGCCCTCCATGTCCTTTTATCTTACGTTTTAACATTACTAGCATGCACAATCCCTGACATAAAAATGTACTCATTATGTAGACATCATGTGATTTTACTCATTCACATGTACGTAAATATACAAAATTCTCCGTCAACAAGATCCTTCGGCCGGAATATTTAGTTTACGAATATTTCTATTCGGCAATAAATATTTTTAACTTCCTAATTTCAAAGGAAAATTCCCAGAACACAGTACATTTGTGTTACAAAATAATTCATCAATTCTCGATTAAATTCCTTTTAAAGTTAGAGACGTAGCGAATGGTAAATTTTGATAGAGTCGCGTAATTGCTTGCCCGGCGAAGTTGTGATGCTTACCTGAAGGCACGCCCAAGAGAGGAAAGGTTTTTGCTTATAGTTGGCCACGCGGGTGATCAGCTCGCACGCGGCCTGCTCGGCCGAGCCAATCAGGACCGTGTAGCGAGCCGCCCAAGCGGCCTCCAGCGCCGCTGAGACGCCTCCGCCTCCGCCGGCGCCGCACAGTGCTGCGGGCCAAACGACACGTATGTAGCGAGCAACCAATGAATTAAAAAAACCGGCCAAGTGCGAGTCGCACTCGCACACGAAGGGTTCCGTACCATAGTACATGATTTTTGATATTATTTTGTATGGGGGCCCCCTTAAATTTTAATTATATTTTTATTTTACCTATTTGTTGTTATAGCGGCCAAATAAATACAAACTCTGTGAAAATTTCAGCTGCCTACCTATTACGGTTCATCAGATACAGCCCTGTGACAGACAGACGGACGGACGGACTGACAGCGGAGGCTTAGTAATAGGGTTCCGTCTTTACCCTTTGGGTACGGAACACTAAAAGTTAAAATGTAAGAAATAAGGTAGGTGCTGTATGATATCGTCGTTTTATTGGTTTCATCTAGCACCTATCTTGTTTATTACCTTTTAGTGTTTTAATCCGTAGTCGGGTTTCAGTTTTTAAACTTTTTTTAAGTTTTCCGTTCCTATATTACCCGCATATCGCGGTTATCGCGGGATGAATCGTTTAAGCGCTACGGTGGAAGATACGTTATTACAAATATACATGCTTTTACTGCAAGAACTGAGGAGCGCCTAGCTGCGGCGATTACCTAAATATATCGCTGACAATATCATCTATTGATCAGAGCCGGTAGTCTTAGTTCTCACCTAAATTGGCGTTTACGAAATTCGAAGTTCCGTAAAGACGTCAAACTCCATGCAAGTTTTTACTATATATTCTGTGATTTTACTTCTTCAAGCTGTCAAAGTCAAACGCGGACTTTCGATTTGTATGAAAACGCGGAGTGGACGTAAACGGCAACGTCGACGTATTTACGGCAACGTTGAGTAAGCTGTCAAATTAAGCTCGGACTCGCAAATGTTAGTTCGCTTAACGCAGTGGGCGTTAATCGAACTAACATTGCGCGCGCTCTTAAATTTCTCTATACATTTGAAAACGCCAGTCGATCTGTTTGCCGTAACGCTAATTTAGGGGACAACTGAGACTACCGGCTCAGGCGCCAAAAAATAAGCCAGAATTTTGGCAGTTAACTTAACAACAATCTTGTATATACCAATCACGTCATGTCAGCCTCAATGGCCCAGTGGCGCGACACTTCGGCGATCGCTCTCCAAAGTTAAGCAACGCTGGGTCCGGTCAGGTCTTGGATGGGTGACCATTCGACCGTTGAGAGAGGCTGGCCGTGGTTCGGATTCCACGTTAAACTGTAGGTCCCCTTCCTTACTTACTAGGTGGTAGGGTTTATCCCGCCCGGGTTGGTACCATCGCATTGGATGAACGATGGCCGAAGCGGCAATGAAAATTGTCCGTGTTTTCCATCCAGTTCAATGTAGCCGTGCATTATAAGGAAGGTCCTGGCATGGCACCTAGTTCCCATGTGGTGTGTTGGGCTAATACCATGACAGAAGGTGTGGTATTAGCCATCCATGGCCAGTCACATAAAAAAAAAAAACAAAAAACCAACTATTGGCAAAATTATGCTACAAAATCACACTGCGAATTCCACTCCCGCTCATGCTCCATAAGCTCAGGGATTTTTTACAGCAATGAAAGATATCACCAGAAGCTTGCTATCGTCCTCATAACGTCAAGGGTCAAACTAATTGGTGTGTTAAGATACCATAGTGGATAGTATGGATCATGACTGAACCCTTAGAGATCTTGCAAAGCACACCAAAGTGAGTCTACGTGTGAACTTAACATTGTCCCATTTGCGCAAACTTTAATGCTGGAGTGCACAATCTCTGGTTTGTATTAAATGAATGGTTATTATAGATCTATCTTCCTTCTTCTTCCGGCGAAAAATCAGGACGGATATAATGTAATTTTAAATAATTGACCAGACCGGGGTGCCCACGGTAAGTTTTTGCATTCACTGTAGAGACTTTAGACCCGCGGGGACCAGAAGCAAAAACATTTTTGAAAGTTTTAAGCCCCAAGCTCAACGGCACGATAGGCGACCAGTGCTCTGAGCTGCTAGTCCCAGTTGTCACCTAAACTGGCGTTAACGGAACTTCTAAGTTCCGTAAAAACGTCAAACTCCTTATATTCTATGCTTTTACTTCTTCTAACTTTCAAAGTTAAACTCGGACTTCCGATTTGTATGAAAACGCGGAGTCGGCGTAAACGGCAACGTCGACGTACTTACGTCAACGTTGAGTAAGGCTTAACGCCCACTCCGCGCGCTCTTCAATTTCTCTATACATTCGAAAACGTTAGTCGATCGGTTTGCCGTAAACGCCAATTCAGATGACAGCTGGGACTACGGGCTCTGGCATATTCTTTACTCAAAGGATCAGCATCGCCATCCTGATGGAAAATGCTGCCAGCGTATTGGAAAAAGTGTCCCAGGAGAAGTTGGGTCTTATGCGCAGGATTTTTAGACTGGTTATGATTCATTTTTAACCGACTTCAAAAAAGGAGGAGGTTATCAATTCGTCAGAATCTTTTTTTTTTTTTTTATGTATGTTCACCGATTACTCGAAGACCCCTTGACCGATTTGGAAAATTCTTTTTTTGTTCGAAAGGGTATACTTTCTAGTTGGTCCCATTTTTTTTTTATCAAAATCGGTTCAGTAGTTTGGTACTTAACTATAACAAACATCGAATTTCTTAACCCCGCGAACCCAGAAATGTGATTTTTTAGTTACAGTAGCTTTATTTTCGGGTGAGATTGCTCAGTATGAGAGGTTTTTTTTTACTTCAACTGTTGGGGGTATTCAAGGGGGGTAAAAGAGGGCAAATTGTACACATTTCTATCTCTAGAGCCGCTGAACCCAGAAATGTCAGAGTATGTTTTGTTTTAGATGGGAATGCTTAAGAAGAAAATATTTTTGGAAATTATACTATTAGGGGGGTAAAACAGGTCAAAATGAACACATTTAGGCGAAAACCACTCATGTTGAGATCTCTGAAACCAATTATCCTCGAAACTTAAAATTTTCAGTGACTTCTTGTTAAGACGAAAAGGCTCGCTCATAACGGATTTTACAAAATTCAACTGTTAAGGGGGAAAAAACGAGGCCGATATGTACACATTTTCATACAACTTAAACTTACGCAAGAAACAGACTATCCGGAACGATGGAAGGATGAGAAATTCAGAAGCTCAGCGGTTCCGGTCATTCGTTGTTTTGTCTTTTTAGGGTTCCGTTCCCAAAGGGCACCAACGGAACCTTATTACTAAGCTTCCGCTGTCCGTCCGTCCGTCCGTCTGTCACAGCACTCTATCTCACGTGATCTCATCGTATCAATTATCGTACGTATCAACCGTGAACTCATGAATGCAGATAGTTACCGGTCTACCTTTCGTCAGAAATGAGATTTCTCAATGGTTTCATTTCTGCTAATGCTCGTTCATTGTATTGTATTGTATTGTATTTTATATGTATGTATATCTTCTTTCCACTTTGTATGTGAAGTTGAGCAGGAGGGCTCGCCCACCTTGAGTCAAAAGTTACGCCACCACTAAAAAGCAAAAAATAAAATATTTTTAAATAAAAAAAGGACCGCCTTCAAAAAAACCGGAACTAAAAAGCAAAAAATAATTGGTTATTTTTAATTAATGTACGAAAAGCTATTTTAATTCTTACTTATTATGTACAATTTCTTAATTTTTAATCATCTTTTGAAGTCGGTGCCTTGGGTAGACGTTCTTTAAGGGCTGCAAGTAGTTAGATCAATATCACCTATGGCTAAGAAAGAAATATAAGTAGGTAGCTATTTACATTTACCTGAACAAAACACAAAAACAAAAATTGAATAAACAAACAGGTCGGAAATATAGGTCGAATACGTATGTAAGTAGGCATTTAGGCAAGTACTTTGTAATTTAAATATGCCTTATAATTAAACTTAATACCTAACACAGTAAAAACAAAATATTTACAAGAAAACCCTACGAGCAAACCAATATAAAAACAACGACCACTTATATGATCAATATTTAGGTAGGTGTACCTTGTACTTTTTATTCTCCCTAAATACCTACATAACACAAAACACAATACAAATATAAAAAAGAACAGAAAACAATAGGTAGCGACTTTGAGGTGTCTGCTCTCAACTACGTGTCAAAACGAGTGTGCGGTTAGTACATATCTCACCAATTTCGGCAGAAATCGTCTCGTTCAGACAACGATGTCGCAGGGAAGTACCAATCAACACAGAGCAGCGAATTAACGTACTCCTTCACCAGTGCGCGCCTTTATAAAGCCGAAAGTACTAATAATAGTTGAAACCCAATTTCAGTACGCTGCGCTTTATCGATATCAGCTTGCACGTAAACCAACGCTAAGGGCATCTCCAGTTAGACGAACGGACGCTTAAAATGCTCTGTGGACCAATCATTGCTGACTCAGGTTGTTTACGCTCTCGTAGACTTCGGGTGTGTTTGACTGAAATAGTTCGAAACGAACTCTACCCAAGGCACCGACTTCAAAAGATGATTAAAAATTAAGAAATTGTACATAATAAGTAAGAATGAAAATAGCTTTTCGTACATTAATTAAAAATAACCAATTATTTTTTGCTTTTTAGTTCCGGTTTTTTTGAAGGCGTTCCTTTTTTTATTTAAAAATATTTTTGTGAGTTATTTTTCATTAGTATTTTAAAATAAACTTAATATTGTTAAACATAACAATATTTATTAGTATATTATTATTTTTAATGAACTTTTCGGCCGACATTATTGTAAGTGGTCTCGATTTGATTTTCTACATTGTTTACTCAATACTGTCACTTACTCATTTTAACCGACTTCGAAAAAAAAGGAGGAGGTTCTCAATTCGTCGGAATCTTTCAATAGTTTACATTTCTCCGTAATATGTTAGAGAACGCCTTTCGGTTACCGTCAACTGTACGTTTAAGTAACTGTAACTATTTTCAAGACATCCCATTGTCGTTAGAATATATAGCTGCCGATCTGCAGTAAGAACACAAACAGCTTTGCGTAGATATTCACAGTTCATAGTTCACGGCGACCGCTAGCCCGCCAAATATCTGCGTCGGCGGCGGTGGAGGCGGCAACCGCAGAAAGATGCGGACAATTTCCGCCCCGCTGCTGCTGCAGTGGACGCTCTCATTTTGCGTGCGAGTGACAACGAAGAGGGTTCGAAAAGGTAGCCACTTATCTAATATCTCCTTAGAAAGTTAATTTCCTTTCCCTTGGCATCTAACTTCAACAAGGCAATATTGAAGCAGGAATTTCTCTCCGATTTAATTTAGCCTTTGTTGGTTTTTAAGATACAGTAAAGTCTGTCAATAATTAGTTCGCTTGCAATGTCTCTCGTTTTGGAGACCAAAATTGGCCGCCAAGAAGTTGCTGTTAACTTGTTTGGACTATTTTCTCAGGTTTTTTTTCTGAATTATGCTCTTTGCAAACTACCCTAAGACAACTGAGGAATTCAAAGAATAAATTTACCGTCAAATTCGTCAAATCCAGCAGCCCTTGCTGCAAAATAAACTGAAAAATTCCGTCAAAAGAGTGCATACCTCCCAACAGAGAAACGATGGAAATTTAACCGTTATTTTATTTCATGTGTAAACTTTATATATTCATATATTATTATTTATATACATTATTACATTCATATAACTTCATATATTAGTAGAATAAAAAATAAAAATAATCTTAATAGAACAGTCATTATATCCCGTTGGATCACGGAAGATGTGAACTGCAAATATTTGCCGCTGGATTCACTTGATGCCGCTAAGCCGCAGTATACTTAACTAGCTGAGGTATCCGGCGCCGGCCGCTGTGGTCAATTTCATTTTGGACATTCACCCGAGCGGAGCTTCTAAACTTCCCAACAAAGAGACAAAGACAATCCCTTCCAACTAATATGTTGCCAATTGGAGCAGGCCAGTCCCCACAAACAGCACCCGTTCACGAGCATCACGCCGGGCACAGCCATTACCTCTTTCAACCATATTTTAGGGAAAGAGATAACCTGAGCCAAGCGTCACCGTAAGCAAGGACCTTTAAGCGATGCACTGCTCCAGTGGCAACACAACACTGTGAAACACTTGCACATTAGGTTTCAATACTATGAGTTTTGTCATAAACTACTACTGTCAGCTGATCACATAGTTACATATCCTATCTACCATATATATATACCTATCTACATATGCTACCACCTACAGACAATTAAGAGTATAATGGTTTGAGAGCATCCCTATCAATAAAGTAATAATAGATTCCTATATGAGATTTTGACTAATACCGAGAAACTAATAATGCTTAACTAAAATAAAATAAAAATAAAATTCGGGTGTATAGAGCCCTCGTCATTATTGATACGAAATTGTATCAAATCAAAATTGCTTGGTTATGCTTAGATTCATATCTATGAATCTCAGCATTATTAATTGCAACATGTCTTGTACCCATTTGCGGTGAAACATTAGTATTGTATGAAAATGAATTGTAAGCAGATAGTAAATGTTTCATGATGTCGGCCAATACATGAAAATGTGTAAAATTGTTTTATATTCTAACAGTAACACTAAAGTCGTAATTTTATTTTCGACGTGTCCATAAATCCATACCATTACCTTCACATTAGGTACCAACCTATTATTTCTTAAAACACTCGCGAGTTCAGGGCGAACTACTAGTAATACATAGGTATATCTGCGTGCCACGGTTTCACAAATTGTATCTACATACTTTCGAAAGCAATTTAAGTTTCCACTACATTATAAGTTACTTTCCTCATTATTGGTTCCGACCCATTGGCATTCTGAAGAGGTTAACTTACATACAATCTTACTGAGGTATGCATGTGTCTTTTGATTGAGGATTGCAACTTATATTATACATTTCGAAAGTTTTGATTTTTTTCATTCAATTATGCCATTATTATGAGCTACTTTAATCCCTGAATCTGAAATGCTGAACTTCGACATCTAAGCAAAACGAAATCATTCCGAGCGGAGCCGAAAACCGCACCTAGTATTTTTACTATATTGCATCATCTCAATATCTCATCATCATGGGCTGAGTAACTTTAGCAGAACACATTTTAAGGTGTCCTTCTCCCTTCTTTAAGGTGGCCCAACCCTGCGGGACTAACTCATTCGCGAGCAAGGTACAAAACCGTGCTGTTGCGCTCTGGGACCTTCTCTGTTTAAAAAAAACAGGCTCCGTGATGAGGAAGATGCAACATGTCTACAAAAAAGACAATGTGCATAGTGTTTTGATTTGGTAAGATTTACGAAAATTTTAATTACAAAACGACTTATAGCTAAAAGTAAACCACGACCGCTGTAGTCAAAAATCTAACAAATAAATTATAAATCTTGATTAAATAAGCTATGTCTATAACATCTTTTTAAGATGATCTTACTTTATGATTGCGTAATCCACCTCCAAAGTTATTGCATAAAACGTGCGAAAAATTCGTACTTTCGGACCTTATAACTTAGAAACCAAACACAATTTTACAATGCCAACGGTCATCAGACATCTAGTTCGATCAAATAAAGCTATTTTTAACAACATTTGGGATCTCTGACAAGAAATATGGGCGTCATCTTCTTTCCCCGTTTGTATGGGGGTTGAGCGGGTTGGGCCACCTTAAGATTCATAAACGCGATATAGTAAATAAACATAAATGTAAAAGGTTACAATTTTCGCATCCTTATGTATGTATGTATATTAAACAAGCGGAATGTGATAAACCAGATCTGGCAATGGCACTTATCGTAATAAGAAAAAATTACTTACAATATGAAGGTATGAGTCGGCAGAACCAACGCGCTAGCAATAGGTCAAATTCAGTTTGACCTATACGGTTTTATACTGCATAAAAAGTGGACGTTTGAAAGTCTGCCTGCTAGTATCAATAATAACTTTCTTTGAATTTTTCTTTCTTTGAATATTACACGATTTGCTCAATAAAACTCTACTCCTCACGCCCAGCTATATCAGACCTTCACACAGCTGGAATCTCATCTTTCGGCCATAAAGAATTTCCCGCTAAAAAGATTAATCTTTACAATATTCATATGCTTCAAGCATTCGTTTTGCATGCGAATAACAACTTGTTTGTATTTTTTCTACAGTAAATTGCGTTAAATTTAGTCAAATTTATCCAATTGCAGCAAAGCTCCTACGCGAGTTCTTTTCAAGCTCAGCCTCCGGCTAGTGAGCACTACAAATATTTTCATGAGAGAGCATAAAGTGCCAAAAGTTGTTCCGCTCACTCGATACGCGTCTTCAACAGGAAAAATCTTTGTTTTTCGCTGCGCCGCACGCCCCGTTCGAAAACAGGGTTAATGTTTGTCAAGATGAATGTCAGCGGAAGGGCTGAACTATTTTTTTCTTTGTATTCCCGAAGGCCACACACCAAATCAATAGATTGAGATGTTATAATGAGCTTGACATTCAGAATGGAAGAGCAGCTATGACCTTTATTTTTGGATTATTTTCTTGAGATCGATGTATATGAACAATAGAATTGGATGTGATTTTTGCTGTATTTTATTTGTATTTTATCGAGAGTATGTATTTTATAGAGAGAGTTACAATTTTCGCATCCTTATGTATGTATGTATATTAAACAAGCGGAATGTGATAAACCAGATCTGGCAATGGCACTTATCGTAATAAGAAAAAATTACTTACAATATGAAGGTATGAGTCGGCAGAACCAACGCGCTAGCAATAGGTCAAATTCAGGCATTCATTAATTTGAAATATTACTTGTTTATGTTGAGCGGCTCTCCCTTCCTACCTTAAATTCCCCCAGAAAATAAAAAAGGAGCGTATCTATCCTGAAGTTAACAAAAACAACAGCGCATTTTTTACCATGTGCTGATTAATTTAATCGAAACATATTAAGAGGCTTTCTAATCAGCCTGTTCTTCTTCGCTGGGATTGCTAAATTGGTTAATGATAAAATATGATAAATCCTGACGCAGTCGATCAGCCTATGGATGATGAATAATCACCAAACAAGAAATAATAGTTTCTGTTCGTTAAATATGTGTTTTGCTAGTACGTTCCAATACAAAGATTATGTTACGGGTAAATATTGCATATAAAAAGGATTTTTTACGCCCTTCACTTTATACATATAATAAAATTATTACTTCTCACGCCCATCATATAATTTAGGCCACAGCAGAAATATTATCTTCTACCATAAACACTTCCTCCTAAAAAGATAGAACTCTACATATGTAAAGGCGCCCGGTATTTTATTATTTAATCTTAAATCTTTCAAAAATTCAGATGATTTTTGACTCGCACGTGTATTTAACTTTTTGGTTGAACATTATATTTACAGACCTGTTAATTATGGGAGCAATGAAAGACCGAATCTCCCCACCGCTGGGGATCTGAAGATTGCCTGAAAATGTCATCGAAATTTCATGGCCCCATGACCTTGTGGTGCATTAAAAATGACATTATTTAAGGCGGTTGAAAATCAGAAGAGTTAAAAAAGTTAGTTTTTACAAATGTTTTTCGACTATTACCGTATGTTTTAGTTTTCGCTGGACTTTAACCGCCTATCATTGTTGAATGCATGTAAAATATGTCAATTTAATTACTCCATCTTTATAATTTAGGTCGCATGTTTCTTGAAAACGAGTACCCTGCTGAAGCGATCGAAAGAGCATTTTCAATGCTAAAATGGTTTTATACTGCATAAAAAGTGGACGTTTGAAAGTCTGCCTGCTAGTATCAATAATAACTTTCTTTGAATTTTTCTTTCTTTGAATATTACACGATTTGCTCAATAAAACTCTACTCCTCACGCCCAGCTATATCAGACCTTCACACAGCTGGAATCTCATCTTTCGGCCATAAAGAATTTCCCGCTAAAAAGATTAATCTTTACAATATTCATATGCTTCAAGCATTCGTTTTGCATGCGAATAACAACTTGTTTGTATTTTTTCTACAGTAAATTGCGTTAAATTTAGTCAAATTTATCCAATTGCAGCAAAGCTCCTACGCGAGTTCTTTTCAAGCTCAGCCTCCGGCTAGTGAGCACTACAAATATTTTCATGAGAGAGCATAAAGTGCCAAAAGTTGTTCCGCTCACTCGATACGCGTCTTCAACAGGAAAAATCTTTGTTTTTCGCTGCGCCGCACGCCCCGTTCGAAAACAGGGTTAATGTTTGTCAAGATGAATGTCAGCGGAAGGGCTGAACTATTTTTTTCTTTGTATTCCCGAAGGCCACACACCAAATCAATAGATTGAGATGTTATAATGAGCTTGACATTCAGAATGGAAGAGCAGCTATGACCTTTATTTTTGGATTATTTTCTTGAGATCGATGTATATGAACAATAGAATTGGATGTGATTTTTGCTGTATTTTATTTGTATTTTATTGAGAGTCGAGTCCATAGCGCTAAAACAGGGGATGCGAAAAGGACAAAATCGGGCAACAGGTGAGCCGATCCTGAAACACAAATATCCAATTGTTAAGCATTTCGGCGTTCGCTGTTACGGTCGTAACTTTGGAAAATTATTCATCAAGTACAAATATTTGAGGAACAATATATTTCGATGTAATTAAGCGTTATTACATTCGAAGAAAACATTAAAGTTTTCTTACAAATGTATTTGCCACCGTTACTTTAACGAATCGACCTAAAAGACTACGAAGATATCAATATCGTTCCATTCTCTAAAATATATGATATAAATAGTTTCATCAAAGATGTTAAACATATATATAATCCCATTAAACGATGATATCTAATCTAATAAATATTATAAAGGGGAAAGTTTGTAATGATGGATGGATGGATGTTTGTTACTCTTTCACGTAAAAACTACTGAATGGATTTTAATGAAACTTTACAATAATATAGCTTATACATCAGAATAAGACATAGGCTACAATTTATAAAGATATTGTGCCCATGGGCTTTAGAACCTTCACGGGGCTGCGAAAACGATGCCGGTAGCGCTACTTCACACCAAGGGGAGCGGGGCCCGGGGCGGTGGCGGGAGCGGGGCTGGGGGCGGTGGCGGGAGCGGGGCTGGGGGCGGGGCGGGCGGTCCGACGGGGGCGGGTAAGGGGGGGCGGGGAGTACAGCTTGGTATTTCCCGCAACTTTAGGACTACTTGGCAAAATCCTCGAGAACCAATTACTCTATTTAGATGCGGATTGTATCTACGTCTAGCCTGATTCTACTCAAAACTTATAGGCTACATAATATAACGCTTCATTACCTGAAGGGTGAGTAGTGAGTGTTAAATTCTTATAACTTGCGAACCACTAACCTGATTTGTGTGCGTATTTTATCAATGTATAGGATCTCTGGGAGCTGTCAGGTTCGAGATGGGTTACTGTTTTCGATGTTGAGGCTGGCTGTAGGTTGGAGTCCACGCAAAACTTACCTACATTACACGTTACTTACTTACTAGGTAAACAATGTTGCAGTGCAAGTGCAGAAAGGTTCTGGCGGCAAATGCTTTTTTTTTAAATAGCCACCAAATGTCAACGAATATTTCATCTCGAACGATCTTGATTAATATTTTAAAACTTACGCGGGACATAACTACAATATTTAGTTTAACGGCTTACCGCGCGTGTGAGGAGCAGGACGTGCTGCTCGACGTTTCGGAGCACCGACAACAGACGTCGAGGAAAACACAGTCAGCGTGTTTTGCACTTCACACGAAATTCGGACCGCAGCTAATCCTCAAGAAAATGTACGAGTGTTGCCATGGACGCTGAGAAGTGAAGCAAAGCGGCGGGTAGCCAGTAACGTGCCTACCTCCGTCGCGACAGGCACGTTCTCCTGAAGATGGAGCCCATGTGAGGCTCCGAAACGTCGAGCAGCACGTCCTGCTCCTCACACGCGCGGTAAGCCGTTAAACTAAATATTGATCTTGATTAAATTTAGTAGATGGATACATTGTCCTGGACCAGTTTGACCCTATTTTGGATCAGCCATGTCGGATACTTTTTATCCATGAAATAATTTAGCCGACGCTAACCGGAGCGGAGCCGGGTACCGCAGCTAGTAACAAAATAATGAAAGGTAAATAAGGTGTGTTCGATGTCATGATGATGAAGCAATTCTTATATTTGACGAAACGATGCAAAGGAGATGAAAGAAATCTAGGTTGTTTTTATTTTCAGCGATAAGACGACAAGACAACGACGCGCTCCAGACAGGCGCGGGAATGGGGGCGTTGGAGAGAGGCGGAAGCGGGCCGAAGGAGGAAGGAAAAATTGAAAGCCTATTTATCCGTGCAACAGCAGTCATTCTCGGGCCTAAAGTGTAAATAAACATTCCCATGGTCTTATTTGAACGAATCACTTAGGTTGCTATTCATATTAATTATATCATTTTAATATATTTGAAACATCACCATAAGTTTGTGTAAGATTGCACAGATGTATAACCATAGATGAAAGAAGACCTAGATGAACCACCAATACGTTAATGCCGAAGGGTCGAACAATAGACGGCGCAAGTGCATATATTCACTTTACGGCTATGGAAATAGGATGGCGCCACTTTTGTACCTAGAACTTGCGAAATAGCCAATAGATAGCGCTGTACAAACATAGGATTTGTTAATAGATTAATAATAATTTCGAAAAAATATTTCGCTAATCAAATTTCAATACAATTGTTTCAAACTTGTAAAATATCCAAATTTGAACCGATTGTGACAAACCATAAAATCAAACGACTTTTTAATAGATTTGAAGCAATGTGCCCGATAACTGCGCCATCTCTTGGAACAAACACTCTTTTTGATGCGATCGATTTAATGGCAGTTACCATCTTAGTTCAACATTTATTGCAATAGAGGGCTGGCTTGCTTAACACATATTGTATGAAACTTCCGTCACTATGACAGTGAGCCATTTACATACGCTTGTAAGTAATTAGTAATGTATGGTATAACGTTGTTCGAAATACATTTAGGGATGAACTATGTTAAGCTCACGCCTTGTTTTATCCAGCAAGCATGGAAGGCAGACAGTTCTATTGGAATAGTTCTATTGGACCAATAAGTGACAAATCTAAATTCGTATTTATAGATTTAATCGTTATTATTAAAATATTAAGGGAATTCTATGATTTAAAACTGTTATATTAGGATGTTTTGCAAACTTTAAAATTATTATAATAGTGGATAGTGGTTTCATTCAGCAGCCAAGTCATATTTATGTTTACCCTGGACGCGATGGGCAATAACCAATCGTAACGATATTTCACGTTGAAGGAGGATATTACTTCTACTTTAGATGTTCGGCACGCATATACATTAGGAGCATAAAATCAAAGAGGGAGCAGACTCTCCAAGTTTATCCATTTCGTGGAATTAGGTAGTTGCGTCACGCTGAAATCAGCGGGTGAACTTATTTCGCCGCCGCTAAGGGCTTGCAAAATAAAAACAACGCTAGGTCTCTCCCGCACTCAGATAATTGAATTGAAGGAAGTTTTTTGGAGACATCGGAGAAAAGTTTCAGATAATAACGTTGAAATTAATAAAAGTTTCATCTGATTTCAATAATTACACCAAAGAAAACATTCTAAGTTGGGCACAATGATTCAATTTATCTACGGGTGAAATGAAAAAAGTTTGTACACACAATATTATGCTAATATTTTGCTAGGAATGTATGGATCAAAATGGATGGTTTTGAAGAATGCAAACAAAAATAATATATTGTTTATAGTTAACGGTGACCTCGTTACCGTTTTTAATTAATTTGAAGTTAATCAACAAAATTACCAAGGACACCGGGTGGCTAAGCTAAAATGGCAGTGGGCTGGTCACGTCAGCCGAAGAGACGACGACCGTTGGAGTAACCGTGTCCTACACTGGCGGCCGTGGACAGGCAAACGGAGTGTGGGAAGACCACCCGCCAGGTGGGAAGACGACATCAAGTGCGTCGGCGGAAAGCAGTGGTTCCGTACCGCTGAGGGCCGGGAGGACTGGAGAAGGATTGGAGAGGCGTATGTCCAGCAGTGGACGCAAACACGCTGACTGACTGACTGACTGACTGACCAAGTAATGTTATGATATTTTAAAATTAAGCATTTTATCTAAATTACATTAGAAAAAATTTACTAATTTTGAATTTCTGGCTTTATTTTATTTTTATTTTATTGAAGATATCAACAGCATAAAAGTAAAAGTTTTACAAAAAAATTAACTAAAAATAAAGCCAATTATAGATTTCTCTATGTGAAAGCAAAAATAGTACAGATGGTGACAAAATAAATTATTTTATAAATTAAAGAAAAAAAAAGAAAAATGGCCTGGAATAATAAGGTAATACAAAGTATTAACATATCGGTAGGATTTATTTGTGTGGGTCTTGTGAGAATGTGAGAGGGTGTGTTCATGTGTCGAAGAAGTTTGAGGATAAACTTATGAATTTGAGGGTGGGTACGAGGGTGATTGTGTGAATGTTTCGTTATTAAGTGTATGACTATTATCTACTTACTTATCAAAGTGTACAAAGTCACTATATAGAAAAAAATATGAAATGAATTTAATTGATTGATGCTTATCTTTAAAATTTCTGGTATTTTAAAGTAATAGGTTATTTACTTTATTACAATTTTAATCATATACTTAGTTATAAACGCATTGATATTTTATAGAACGTAACAATTTTCGCATACAATTTGTACCTAATACTATCAAAAATTTCCGCTCGGGCCCATTTTGTCTTTCCACATCCATCCTAACGGAGCCCGGAAACCCCGGATCAGAAACCCCTCCCAACCCTACCGTGTCCATATATAGCTAAAAACAAAAAAACAACGCAGGTGATATGAAAATTAAAAAATATATTTCATCAAAATCGGTTAAGCCGTTTAGGAGGAGAACAATTAGTAATTACAAATAACAAACGCACACCGGAATTTCATAAACAAAGACGTACGTTTTATAGTAGCGCGTAAAACGAAAAATAGTCTAAAATGCGGTCGAGACAGCTAAATTCAGATCGCTTAGTTGCTCAAAAATGCCATTTATTGTTGTTGTATTAAATTCAATATATAATAATAAATTAAGTAAGGGATTACTCACGATGATATTTTGATTTCATTATTACTCTAATGGTATGATTACAAAGCCGAAGACTCATTATGTAGCATCAGCGTCTAAGCTCTGAAATCCATTTATTTTTCCTCGTCTTTTCCACGACGCCGGACTGATACCGCAGTTTCACAATTTACTTGCAAATGAATTTTACATTTTAACGCTGCTCTGCGGAAACAGTCGCTACCGAAATCCCTTTCAAGAGTTTTTTTTTTCGTAAGATCTGCACGAAATCGATTTCATTGAGGTGATTTGCAATAGAACGGAGCTTTAGGGGTACTGAAAGCAAAGTATAATCTTGTAGAAATTCTGATAGATATAGCGAAATGGGTCAAACCACAGATGGTTGTCAAAATGCGTTCAAATATATCAAGTTATTTTTTTAGAAGCAATTGGATTGCGAATAAAGTATAGTATTCGTAATAATAATAATAATAATAATAATAGGCGCACCAACAATCTATGAAGTGAAATCAAGTTAAGAACCAAATCTAACGAACAAACGGTTGCATGCACATATGCAGCGTAATGATGTAGACTTTAGAGAGTTGACACAGAACTAACTCTTTGACAGATACGTAGCATCTGAAACCGCAATTTTATTCACCCAGCTAATAATCACAAAGGTTAATGCTGGTAAAGATCCGTAAAGCGAGCTTACATAGTTGTCGACGGAGATTGAAAAGTTTATAAGAGCTCGAAATTGTTTAGTAATTTTATTCTCCTTCCTCAATACTTAATTTATAAACTACCTATCTATCACTTTAAACGTTGAATAGCAGAAAAGGCTATAAAAATCATATTTTCCAGTAAGACATCAAATAAAGGAATAGTTTGCTACTGACCATTTTTTTATTCATATTTGACTGGCACCTCAAACATTGTAATTGTGATTTAAATTTGCGCATTCGAGTCTGTCCGCCGCCGTGTGCTTGTAAGGTAAACATTTTCGTAGGGTAGGACTACTGCTAAGAAATAAGTTATTATGTTTCGATGATATCCTTAAAGAGATCCTAGTCAAGCTACTTGCTGAAGCGGAACATTCGATTAACGCACGGCAACTATCTCATGTCTTAGTGGATTTAAGAGATCCAGAATACAACTCGCTGACCATTGGACCCGTTCAGATGGCACCAGAGAGCATGAAAGGACATGCTCGCGGGCATGTTCATGATTACTAATGATGTTTAACATAAATCACACGTGTGAAACCTTACTGGATCTCACGGCCACAAATCCTTACCACTACCCACAAACTTGGCTCCTTTCAAAAGAGACCAGTTTATGGCCCATCAACCAACAGACCTTTGCCTGGAATTCTGTAAAAAATAATCAGGAATCTTTAGTCTAGAAAACAGCTTTTATAGCGGTTTTAAAGCAATTTTTCTGGATGAAAAGATTTTCAATTTAATCAACGTTTTACGTCGACAAAATGCTTTGAAAACCGCTATAAAAGCGGGTTTCGAGACTCAGGATTTCTAATTACGGAATTCCAGGAATAGGCCTGCTGATGCGGAGTCCACTACTTCTCCGGAATGCTAGAGGTCGGTGGGGTACTGTCTACACAAAACCTCCGCCGCCGGAGGACTGAGGCGCTGCACCAGGGGACTCGCGCAAGGCATCCGCCGGATGCGGCGTCCCCTCTTCCGGAGGATGCGGGGCTCTGCGAGATGGGGGTGGTGGCGGCCGACGCGTCCGGTACCCACCATCTATGACGCGTCCGGTACCACCACCTATCGTTCGGAACCAAGGCTCGCGTCGTCCCGGAGAGCATCGCCACCAAACGTTTAAATACAAAACATATCGTAAACAATATTAAAAGGTTTATCTCTTAGGATGTCATAATATTGTACATTATCTCAAATTGACAAAATAAAGATAATTAATACGTTTTTTTTATTAATTTATGCAACAAAAATGTCTTAGAACCCGTCCTGTAAATCCTCCCTTAATTGTAGCGCTGACTATATGTCTATGGGTGATGGTATTAGTAGCTTAGGTTGTGCGCATGCATGTACAGAATCCCTTCGTCCATCCATGGAAACGTGTAGTGGCGGTATTGTTAGTTCAATTTAAAAGGCAAGTATACACTTCAAGATTGAACTGCAGTTTCTGGATAAATGCTAAATTTACGGCCACATAAGAAACCTGTGGTAATCGGTTAATAAAAATGCCTAATATAAAAAAATCCAAGCAATGTTTCAAATTTCGAATCAAATTTGAGTGAAGGCTTATAATAATTCAATAATTATCGTTCAATTAATAATGAAAAAAAAAAACACTTTTTCTTTGTCAAATTACTTGGTCGGGGTTGATAAAGATTTTTAAAAAGGTCAGATGCTTAAGGTGTGTCTAGATCACTAGAATGTGCTGCATACATCTAGCTTGTGTGCGTTCGCCGCCCGCCTGTGTGACACAATATTTCCTATTAATATTCGCATTTTAAAAAAAATCGATTAAAATGTTTTAAAAACTATTTTTTCTTTTCCCACAGACAACCAAAGGAACCTGAAATCTTTCTTAAAATTAATATTTTTTTTATATGTGCTGGAGTGATTCATTGCACATAAAAATAAAATTTTATTCATTTGCATCATTGGTTTTTAGTAATGTTTTATGTTCTCTTGTAATCCTTTTTTGTGCAGTTCTTTAAATGTAAGCAGTACACATTAAATAAAAATAAGTAGGTATAACATTGTTGTAAAGGTTACATTTTCATCCAGTTCTATAAGGCTGCGATACGTTTTATTCAATTTAATTTTAAGCTTCTCGCTCGGACCGGAAAATTAATTATGCATGAGTAACTTGGTGTTCACTGAAGCAGCAATCAGTCCAAGCGCGTTACTGCGACTACTGGGAGAAGAAATTCACATAAAATCACAAATCGGTCCTTATATTTCTTAACATAAAATAATTACAGACATTTCTAGGCTTAATGCTATTAAACGATATAATTTATTTAAAAATCATTTTTTATTTAAGTGTTTGTTGTTTAAGTATGGTTTAAGTATATCAAACAAGACTACCTATTTATAAAAAAATAATTTCTAAACTATTATAAGCAGACCGAACATAATTTCCAATGACAACGCCTTAAAGGACCAACACAAAAAAAAAAATTTGCAAGGAAACAGTTGGTAATCCTGGATCCTTTTGTTTTATGAAAAACTCATCCATAATAACCCTCTAACATATTTGGACTTAAACCTCCACATTTGTATTAATAAAAAAGATAGCTGAATATTTAATACAATCTGTTGGATAAGATACATAATTTCTATACTTTTCGTCTCGTTTTTATGATCGAACGCGGGAAGAAGGCCGTATTACAAGAAGTTTTGTCGCGAATTAATTGGCAAAAGCAGGAAGGACTCCGTCTTTAGCAGATTCTGAAACGCAGTGGCGGCGGCGCGGTCAACGAGAGAGTTTTCCGCCTTCGCCCCCGCCGCAGCTGCCCCCTACCGTCCCGCCGCGAAGCTCGTCGTCACAAACCTTACTACTATTATTCTTCGTTCTACTTACTTCTTCTACTTAGTTCTTACTTTTGTACACTTTATCGTGCAATCAAAGTTATTATTATTATTACTATTCCACTCACTTCGGTTAGGAGGTGGCAACGCGTCCGTTTGAATGAGCCAAACGTTTACTGACACCGTCCCACCCACAGAAGGAAAAAGAGCAGAAGTGTCATGTGTTATCGCGACTCCACCGTATGGACAAATTGTGCACATAATTGTGTGGGAAGCTAGCCGTTTGTTGTATGCGAGATGCTATCGGAATCGCCAAGTCCGCTCTGACTATAGATAAAAAGGAAAAAACTATACCATCTAGCGCGCTTACTATGATGTCTCCAATTTTCACAACTACCAACCCAACTTAAGCGTACATGTCACATGCAAACATAGTCGCAGACGTATTGGAGAGTTTGTGTGGGTGGAACCGACTTGCCGAACACATTTTAAGGGCACATTCGCGCGCGTTGGCGATGTTTCGACTGTGTGTCATACGACGCACCGCCGGATTCCCATAAAATTATATGGTCATTTTGACCGTATAGCGGAGACACGAAATCGACCGCATGCCACTTCTCCTTCCTTTCTCTTAGTGGTTCCCACCCACATAAACTCTTCGATATGTTTGTGAATATATTCGCATGTGGCATATCAAGTAAGGTCGGTAGTTTTAAAATATTGGAGATCTCCTTCCTTTTTGATCTGTGGCCCCACCGCTACTGCCCTCATTTTGTGCGGAAGTGAGACTTGGCATGCGCCGTGCGCCTGGGGAGACAGGGGGCTCTGTGTATAGATATCCAACTAGAATTGCATGCAGGCTCTCTTACCTTTTCAACCGACTCCAAAAAATGAGGAGGTTCTCAATTCATCTGTATGGTTTTTTTGTTGTGTGTATGTTACACGATATCTCCGCAAACTATAAGCAGATTTGAATAATTATTTTTCTTATTGGTAGTGTATATCTCAGGGGTGTTCTTTATATATTTATTTAAATTATTACCACTCCTAATAGTAGGAAATACTAAAAAAAGTGAAAAAAAAAACCGTTTTAAAAAACATCAGACTAGAAAAAGCACCCTGGAGTAGAAGGCGGTACAAAGGTACAACTTTAAATGTATAATGGATGCCCTCTGTTATTTTGTACCTTCAACTCCAGGCTGCCTGAAGTCGGTTCAATGTTTTTTTTACAGCTGTTATTTTAATTTAAAAAAATCACGATAACCGTAAGAATTCATCATTCGGTTGTTAAAAAATATGTATAATCAAATTGAAAAACAATTTACAAAAAATGCCTTAAATTACTTCAATCAACCAAGTTCTATTGTATATTAATCAATGTCGACCTCATTACACCGTAAATTACAGCAAAACTCAGGTGTCGCTAGGTAACGAACCTGCTAATTTTATCTGCAAATACTTTGAACTATTTGTATTACACGTAATGATGAACGTGCTTGTTATAAATAAGATTCCGCCAGAGTATGTAACATTTCATCTGCTAGCTTACCAAGTCATAGATATTGCACGTGCGTTACATAGCTTGTGAATTATTACCTTCGTAATATAGGATTCCGCTCGCACACTCCGCATACCCGATGTGGGGATGCCGAAGTTTCGGGATTCGGTTTGTTTACTATTAATCTTAACGGGGTTCCGACCCTGTCAGACCCTGACAAAGTTAATTTGTCTACAACACACAAAAAAAAGGTAATGGTTGTTGAGGCTTATCATTTATATGAATTATAAATATTAAATATAGCCAAAGCTGCTGCGGCAAAATATTTCAGAATTGTAGGTTTAGTAGTTTTGTTGCATACACTGAGAAAAAAATATTGTTGGCCCAACAAAGAAACTTTAACCCTGGAGAGCCGTCATAGTGAATTGGTTGCAACGACAACCTTTATTTTGTCGACCATATATACAATCTAACAAAGTAATTCTAGCAAAACATACTAGACATTGTTGCGCTCGCAACTTCCACTTTGTTACACTAACAAACAGTGGCCAAAGTTGTTACAGCAACAAATACGACTTTGTTTCAATGACAAAAAGCAAATAGGCTCGTAGCCTAGTGGCGCGGGGACTGGCCTAGCGTACCAGAGGCCCGGGTTCAATACCAACTTGCACCACTGTCTTTCAGAGTTCGATAAGTGCATTTCGTCACGAATGCGAGCTGCTCCATGGTTCGGAATCCATGTAAAACTGTAGGTCCCCTTCCCCTACTAGGTGGTAGGGTTTAAGCCCGCCCGGGTTGGTACCATCGCATTGGATGAAAAGATGGTCGAAGCGGCAATGAAAAATTGTCCGTGTTTTCCATCCAGTTCAATGTAGCCGTGCTCATAAAGGGATGGTCCTGGCATGGCACCTAATTCCTTCGGCAATGTGGTGTATTGTTGTGGTGTATTATTAGCCATCCATGTCAGGTCGCATAAAAAAAATTAAAAAATGACAAAATAAAAGCTGCCCTGAGAAATAAGCTCGATTCGTTATAGTAACAATTTATTTTGATGCTTCAACAATTTTTTTCTGAC
Organism: Incurvaria masculella; assembly: GCA_946894095.1. Lineage (NCBI taxonomy): Eukaryota > Metazoa > Arthropoda > Insecta > Lepidoptera > Incurvariidae > Incurvaria > Incurvaria masculella. The sequence continues at coordinate 14,725,294 of OX335648.2, read as the reverse complement.
AACGTGATTTTTGTCACTTTGTCAGCCTACTTTTTTCTCAGTGTAGCAAAGCGTTAGGATGAGAAAAGGAAAAATGTTTACAGCATCAAACGATCACACTTTTGATATCCCCTTTCAATTCCCGCTTTCCCCTGAACTATCCGCGGAAATAAAAAAATCAAAAAGATTCTCTTGCAATAAATTCCGTCTTCTATTCCACAGGCTTTCTATTTACGCTCGCCATAATTCTCAAATCCGTGTGGAGTTCGGCGAATCATGACGGACTCCGCAATCTGCCCTGCCTCGTGATTCAATTCAATTAATTCATGTCGCATCCCCGCCGGACAACCTCCCCTCGCCCCTCGCCCCTCACCCCGCTCCGCCGACCCCCCGACGGCGTGACGACACAGATAAATTTGCCCACAATAATCCCGTGTTAATTCAGTTCCGATCCGCTCAATTTCCAGGGAGGAAACTTTATAGCGTGTGGGTTTGCTCCCGGGTAAGGATATCTAAAGGACTTGGATAACTTAGACAAACGGCGGTCTCATTGTGGGAAAGTAATTGGACAAGGAGCTGAGGACGGCTCGGGCCGTGAACAGAGGCGAGAGACGGGATTGTCTCTGCGTGGAAATGGTTTTTGTCTTTAAATGCTGATTGACAGATTGGCAGCGAATTGATAAAAACAAAGAGAGCAACTCTGTACTTAAAAATGCAATCAACTATTTCATCAAGGCGACAAACAATTTCCCAACTTGATATTTTGTATATATTTAATGGTTTCGGAATTTAAGGTAATCTAATTAATTTGAGTTTATGCAGCGACATCTATGTAGAAGCATTGTATCAGATTTTAAAAACAATCATAAAAATCTGGTCATTCGTCTGTTCTGTTCTGTTCTGTTCTGTGGGTCTGTTAGCTGTGAAATCCATCTTTAAAGGATACGAGTGTACTTTGCGGGAAATACCTCGGAAGGAAGTGCATTCAATAGTTTTCCGACCAGATAAAGGATCTAGGTGTACGACTTATAGTCGTCAAAATCTGGTCCCTTTAATATTTTGTAAATTAAATGCAATATGCAAACTTATTATAGGATATTTTGAGCAGTATTATGTGAATGTACATTTAGTGTACTCATGCTTGGCCGGATTGCTTGGGTAATTTCTAAAATTCCCACTAAACATCCATTCAAGTGAGTTAAGCTTTAGGGAAGCACGGCTAAGGAGTATCAACAGAACATTTTATCACTACTTATTACAAGAAATCGTTCTCAAAGTTGATTCATGCACACAAACCGAATTCTCGGATTTTCGTACCCAAACAGATTTACCAAAACCAAACACTCGAAGGTATTTGGTCAGCCTTCTATCCAATATTCGCCAAGTATATTTATCCTCCCTTCGCTGGGGCGGGCAGGTTAGGCTGGGCGGTTCAATATTCCGTGCGAGGGATGATTTTAGGGGGGAGGACCTTCACCTCAATCCACACATGACAGTTGCCTCCGTTTCGATTAACGAAAATGGATACATATCTGCTACGATTTACACTTATTGATTTTACAGTTATCATTATGAATTATTATTTGACGCTTCTAGGAGACAATTTATATATATTTTTAATTTAAATTGATACATATTGACTACGAATTACACTTATTGATTTTACAGTTATCGTTATGAGTTATTATTTGAAGCAGGCGAGATAATTTATATTTTCTTTAGGTTTTACATACATATTTATTTTGATTTTTGCTCCGGAACATGGATGGTTATCCATTCCCTGGACATTTACTTCTTTATTTATTTGGAAACACAAACAGATACATACATGATTTACATACAAGACAATTTAAGAACTATTTAACTAGACATGTACCCAGCACCGTATTTAACCTGCATATTAAATTTTAATATAAATTGTTTAAGGCTGTTCCAACCCATATAAAGTTGTTTGCACAGATAACGCAAAAAGTATTGCACTTTAACCCACGAATTCGTAATAAAAGTTTATATAGTCATATTACTTGCGGCGAAAACCATTTCACAATTTCAGGATTATTGGTTTTGTTACAATTTTTAAAAAACCATTTTTATTTAACAGCGCCATCAAACGGTGTAAAACTTCTAATCAGCAATTTCAACGAAACCATTAAACCTGAAATTGTGAATATGTTTTCGCTGCAACTACTATGGCTATATTTAATATTTTTGACAAATTCGTGCCTTAAAGTGAAATACTGTTTGCGTTCTGTTTAAAAAAAACATTGTATGGGTCGGAACATCCTTAATAAAAACATATCTCGCTACATGTTACAATTACTTCACTGCGGCTACATTCCAAAATGTTTCATTCTAGTCATTTTAACCTAAATGTGTTCTAACCTAACCATTAATAAATCGTATTGACTTAATTATTTTCTCACTTTCGCACGTTCGTATACCTCCACACGAAACGGATGATTTCGAATTACACAGAAAAAAACCTCGATTGAAATGTAGGCAGCTGTTTTTCCTGTTGTTTTCTTCTTGGTGTTATAAATATTTTAGTTTTCAATGTTATGCTTAGCGTTTCCAATATATGTGATTCTCATTTTCAATGAAAATTTTTAAATTTTGAATATTTATAATAATGTCAATTCATTTTGAATCTTAAATAAACTAAATCAGATCAACATATTTTTTTTTATTAAGGTTCATCCACACAGAATTGTTTCACAAATTTACATTAAATAAATTTTTCCAGTACATAATCGAAACTATCTATAATTACGGACGAACACAACATGTACAATGAGTTACGCTATATGCTCAAACACGTCACTTTGTATGGACAGTATGAAAGGAACTCCACTAAAAGTAACGTACATATTTGAACGTTGATTATCGCAGCCGTCTCTTCGTGCAATCAGGGCTTAGCCTGGTTTTCAAGAAGTGCTGATTTATTTTATTTGACACTTAAAGGACCTTTATTACTAAAGTGTTTATTATCTTGCACTGGTATTGATTGCAAGCGGCTAATAAAGGCCCTTAATGTGTGGCATTTAATGTGATCAGCAGTAGGCGAAAAAGGCCTTTAATGTTCTGCTATTATTTCTTTACGCTTAATAGGATAAGCAAATTACGTTGTTTTATTTTTTAAAAGAGGTAATTATTGTTTTTCTCTCCTTAATTTGTAACTTGTCTAGGTAACAATATTAACCTTAAAAATTCACATTCATAAATTTGTAATTAAATGACCGGATCAAACTTCATATAATGTCTTCTAATATGATATGATTGCAAAAATCTAGGTGGACATTAGTCGAAAGTTGGGGAACGAAAGACCGAACATGAGTTTTGTTGTGACACAGAAATGGCACCCCTGAACATATTTTTTACAGAAATGCGTGACCTTTGTGCCAGCATTATTGATTACAATAAAAACACTCAAATTCAGTCACCAACGATCAAGACTACCACTAAAGCTAGCGCCAGTTTCTTGGAAGTGAGAAAAACACGTTTATATCAATTTCTCAGTTATCTCGGAGGCAACGGACGAAAATCACCCGAAGAAAAATCCTTTCGGTCGCGCCTGTTCAGCGGTTTATATTTAGCCTCGGCAACTTGGATATCTGCCAGCGACTGCCTATTAAGACATACACAAAAAAAACTAAACTTACCGGGCGAAAGTAAATTAATAAGGTGTTTTAAAAATCCTTTTTGCCGTTGTCGAACCGTGGAAAAGTCAAGACATACTTATTCTGTCGTCAAGACGTGCGAACAGCAATTTTAAGATTCACACGCAATAAGACGGCCGGTAGTTTTTTTGCAGAAAAAACTATTCAATAAACACCAAGTTTTTCTATCAAAGCACGGTATCCGAGAGCTAAATTTACTTCGAATCAAAAGATAAATAGTTCATTCACTGAAGTAAATAAAATATTAACATTGCAGAAAAAGGCTGTTCGTATTATTAATATTATTATAAAAAGCAGGGCACTCAACAAGATCGATATGGACTAAGAGACAGAAGAAAATTTATATTGATACAACAGTATTTTACAGATGTTTATAGACAATTAGTATATGTCCATACTAATCTTTAATGCCCTACCCAGACTACGTAAAAAACTTGATCGGCCATTTTATACAATTGATGAATTTTAGAATGTAAAAATAATAATAAGAAATAAAAATAATAAACAATTTTGTGTAATGAGGGTTAATGTGTGTATTTTCAGAAAATGTTTGTATTGTATTTATATGCATGTCTAGAAAATAGGTATTAATTTATTGTAATTGGAATTAATCATTGTAATACTCATGGGTTGTTGGTTCCAACAACTGAATAAAAGTAATTACTTTAATTCGATCGTGATAATTTAAAATAAATAATTAAATACATAAATGAAAGTTGGTTGAAGTGCATTAAAAAACGGTCTGTATTTTTAAGAAGATATTTTCAAAAGCCATACACGTAACATCGAATGATCGTTGCACAAAATGGTCTCGACAAAATAAGTAGTAATCAAATTCGTGAGCTAGCTCAATCGCCGGCGATGCCGCCACTCTATGTTACGCCGCCGCCCCCATACCAGTGAGTTTCGGTCGCTACCCCCGTCGTTCCATGCTCGCTGTCGTAAAGGGACGATCCATGGCGTCGCACAGATTTCGCTTCGTAAATGGGATATGTTGGACTAATACCATGACGGTGGGTGTGGTGTTTGGCGTCCACGTTTTATTGCATTTGGAACCATGTAAACTGGTAAATTTCAGATCACTTGGCAAATAACACGTATTTTCAACCGACTTCAAAAAGAGGAGTTTCTCAATACGTCTGCATTTTTTTTTGTGTAAATAATACCACTCCTAAGGGTAGGAAAAACTAAAAAGAGAAAAAAAACGGTCTTAAATAACATTCAACCGACTTCAAACCCTTGAGTAGAATGCGGCACACCTGAAACATTATAATGAACCCCCTGCGCTTTTGTACCGCCTTCTACTAAAGAGTTTAAAGTTGGTTCAATGTTTTTATAAAATGCAACTAAAAGTCAGATTTAATCACTCATTTGGCTGTTCACTCGGCAAGTTACTTTACGATGGTAACCTCCCAGTTTCATGAAAAATACCTGTATACGCCTCTCCCTGCCCTTGCTCTGTTTAGGTGTGGCGCGCTCCGCGAGCCATTGGCTCGCCTCAAGCGGAAAATGACGCCGTGGCTCGTGAGCTGGAAACTCCACCGCCGCCGCAGCCTCTGTCACTAATATCGATCAGCGACTATTTATAACGTTTCTCCATCCATGTGCGAAATCGAAGTGTATATTGCATTTACTGTCAAATATTTCCCAATCATTTTCAGTAATGGAAAGCAAAAACTCGTATCATAAATGATTCCGAATCGTAACCGGAACTAACAGAAACGTCAACATTTCCGTGATACATTTAACATTTAATGCATTTTAAGAATATAAGAGAAATAATGAAAATGTACATTCCACTGAGATGAAAGCGAGATTCTCAGATTCACAGAACTTTCTTCGTGGCTGTCATTTCACGAGTACGAAAGTATTGTGACTCACCGGTGACTCACAGGTTAGAATCTCACCCGCAGGACTCCTTAATGGATTCCATAATCATTACCGACTATAACATGGGCTATAAGTGATTCCTCACTTTGCAAAATTGGGTAAGGATATGTTGAAATGAATGCCTTCATGAATGTTATTGATTTTGTTCTAGCCCTTCTATGCGCCAGCGAATACGCAGATACCAAATCCGATATAGTTCTGGTTCCGGGCAGCCGTTTGAGAGTGGAAGGGACCGATCAACGTCCATCCCGCCAATTCTACAAATTAAATAACACTACTCACCCAAAGTAAACGTATACGCCACACAAAAATATATTCGTATAGGCATTAGAGGGTTTGTGTTGGTGTGAACTGACTTAGAAAAAAAAAATTCGAGCGCCCTTTCGCGCGCGGCGACGATGCTTGGACTCTGTGACATATGACATACAATATACATACATTACAAATGTCTCTTCAATTGCGCTTCCCAAAAAAATGTGTGTATTTGTCACGGAATATTGAGGAGGCAGGAAGTGAAACGTTTGTAAATTTCTTCCAGGACCGCTGTTACCGTTTTACTTAAGACCTTTTTGCTCCGCGAATGTATAACAGTCGCAATTGGCTATCCCTTCTTAATCGCTAACCAAACAACAAATCCACATTTGTTTAGTAAATATGAACCTTAACGTAATGACTCTATGTTGGAATTCCAATACTGTTTGCAATCAAATGTTACGTCACTTTCGAACACGGCCGAGCGCCTCACACGCACGTGGTCACAAACAACGTAGCGAGACATGACCCGGCGAGCAACACGACGCCGCGACGCCATATTATTTCGTAATGCATTTGTCGTAAGTTTTATCGCTATTCATGTAAATGAAACTTACCGGTGATACGAAACTCCTTCATTATGAAGGTTGTGCACCGGCGGTCGTGTTTGCACGTTATTATGGCACAGTACGGCATTACTCCTTTTCAATTTTAGATTGTATCACGAATAAGTTAATGCACAGGACAGCCGCAGAGGAGTGAATCATGCGCGTATGAAGTGAGCGGGTCCCCGCTAAAAACCGGCGCGCGAGTTCCGCCCACTTCACAATTCTTACCTCCTAATTGTTCTGTGGTATTTGTCCATATGGCGGCGACCCGGGAAACGCCCATGTAGCACTTCTCCTACCTCTTCTCTCCTGTGGCGCACACCCTGGGATTCGAACACGCGGTCTTCGAGAGGCCCTGACGGCCAACAATGATTTCCTGAATCTCACAAAGGTTATTTTCTCGTTGCCCACAAATCCGGCTAAAGCAAAGGGGCAGGGAGACTCACCATCGAAGTCGAGAATGTCGTAATGGATCTCCGGCGCGCGGCGGCCGGCCTTCGCGAGGTACCGCTCGAACTCCGCGCGCGAGTACCGCCCGCGCTCCTCGTAGCACATCTCGTACGGCAGCACGGCCGCACCTCCCCCCTCGCCGCCCGCGCCGCCCGCCCCAAGCGCCGCCGCACCTCCCCCCACGCCGCCCGCGCCGCCCGCACCCAGCGCCGCCGCCACCGCCACCATCATCAGCGCCGCCATCTCACATCGGTGCTTTAGTGTTTTGCATCATTATTTTCGCCATCGCCGTTGGCGCGCCTTCCCATTACATTGTTAACACCTGCGTCTCCAACCACCAGTAACTACTACCGACTTTCTATGCGCGGATTGCTTCTAAAGACTCTTCTTTATATCAGCGTATTGCAAATCAATTTCTTAATATCGTATGCTATATCATATATAACCATAATATTATTTATGATTTGTAAGTAAGTATTTTGTAAGTATTTATGATATCTGCCGCACAGATACGAGCTGGTGACGACTTCTATTGCTTGGTACCTTGCAGACAGTTGGAGAGTCTTTACACATTCTGAGACCTGGGGGTTAATTGGGTCTTGAAATTCTGAAACAGAACAGAAAAAACCTTTTAATATTTTTTTAAAATATTCAATCGTTTAATTAATTTAAGTCGTTTCATGTTTACAATGATAGGTATGATATTTTAAGACCGGTAATTCAATGGTACCAACCATTGAATTATAGACCCAAGAAAATGTTCTGAGTCCATTTCAATGTATCATTATGTATGGTAGAAAATAGGGAAGGCCTGGCATAACACCTATGAAGTTTGATTTTTAATCATTCTGAGCTAGCTTGAACGTCTTCAGAAACTCACCCATAGCTTTAAACTACGGAACCTATAAAATAGGAAGATAATTATTTAAATGAGCATATCATATGTATCTTATCCAGAGATTCACCCCTTGTGTCTCACAAAGAAATCTTAGGTAAGGTACTATTAGTACATCTCACCACCCAACACATGATTTCTTCGTGGGACACATTAATAAAAACTGCCAGATAAAACGAACTAGCCCTTTACCAACCAAGTAAATTACTATATCCGTCTTTCTATCTAAAGCTCAGTAGGCATATTTATTTAGACTTTCACTGTTGTCACAAATTATTATTAAAATGTTTTCGAATAGACAGTGTTATGAATCGCTTACTTGAGTCCTGAAAAGTGCTCGATTAATGAGGTGGACGAAACGTCGACTTAAACAAGTAAGCGATTCAGAACATTGTCTATCCGAAAACATTTTAATAATAAATCAGTAGGTATCGTTAATTATGAACAACCTCGTTTACTTTTTAATAATTATTTGTAACTACATATTTTTTATCGAGAAATTTAAAAACTAAGTTTGAAAAATGTGACATTTTTTCATCAAAACCGTTCTAAGATGGCAAAAAAATGTGCAAACAGAAGTAATTTCTCATCACTTTCATGCGACATTTGAATATAAATCTCGCGCTCAAAACTGATTTCCTTTGGGTCCCACTTTGAAAAAAACACGACCCAATTATTATTCTAGTGGCTTGCACGTATTATTCTACAATTTTCTTTAAAAAAAAACGTTTCTTTTGTTCTCATTTTCTTTATTACCGCTGTGACGATTCTGTAATATAACATTGAAACTTTCCGTCTCCGCTAGCAATTTTTCGAGCTTTTCTTATCGACATATATAAAACAAGAGAGCGTTCTGTCGAGAGGCTGAGAACACGCACATAACATCACACTAATGGCGTAATTAGGCCTGAAAGCCTTCATAAAAATTCCAGGGAGCTCGTTATTGGGCTTATTTTCTGTTGTAACATGGTTACACGGTGAGTGCCCATGGGCCTCAAGACACGCGCGATAACCTCTGAAGAGAAAGGAAGGAGAATTGGCATGCGGTCGATATGGGGTCTCTCCGCCGTAAGGTCAAAGTGGCCATGTGTTTCTATGGGAATGATATCAAAGTATATTTGTTACAGACCAAATTCGATTTTCGTTTAAATCTTATAGAAATTAAGCACATTTTCTTGTTAGTAGAATGAGTACAGCTCGTGGTCTAGTGGCTAGAGGGCCTCCCTTTCACGCGAGAGGTTACGGCTTCAAATCCTTGCCCCGGTCATGCACCACCTTCTTAATTTGTCTTTCTGAATTAGATAAGTGCATTTCGTTACGAATATGAGCTGTTCAATGGGTCAGAACCCAAATAAACTGTAGGTCCCCTTCCCCTACTTGGTGGTAGGTTAAACTCTACCATAATGGTACCACCGCATTGGAACAAAAAAAATCCGTGCTTTCCATCCAGTTCAGTATAGCCGCGCTTATAAAGGGAAGGTCTTGGCATAGCACCTTATTCCTTTGAGAATGTTGTGTCGGTAGTTGTGTGGTATTAGCCATCCATGTCAGGTTCCAAAAAAAATATATTTATGCTATTACTACCATAACGGAATTCAAATCAATGTGACGATAACGAAAACATTGCATTAAACTATTTTAGATATTAGGATAAAACTTTTTTTTTATTTGGTTTTAGGCTTGCATTACATAGAGGTAACTCGTGTTAATTCTCAACCACTCGTAATGATTTTCAAAATTACAAGGAACATTTCCTTGTTCAACATTGTCATATCTTAACCAAACCTTAAATACAAATAGCATCCATACAATTCATCAATATGTGTTACTTCTCCAGTAAAATGCATAGTTTGTTGAGTATTCATCGGATTATTGATTGCCTATAGCTCTAAATTAATATATTAAATTTGAAACGAGGCCCGAGGGCCCAACTATATTAAAATCCTGGATCCGGCGGTTCAGGCATGAACCATAAAAACTTTATATTCTCGCAATACCAACTAATTTATACTGTTGCGCTCATTAAATATATTTTATGAACATATTTTCATACTAATATAATTTTAAATGCGAAAGTGTGCTCGTTGGTGTGTCCTTATGTCGCAATGGAGCCACGGATCGACGTGATTTTTTGCTTTGTCATAGATATGGACAGTAAAGTGGCATAGGACACAAAGAAAACAATATATTCTACCTAGCGAAGCCGTGTACCGCAGTTAGTAATTATATAAATGTAAATCGTAAACCACGGAATAATTCAGAAGAAAATAGACTGTGGACGAACGTAACGAAATGAAGATGATTCCTTGCAACGGACGGGTACTCAAAAAGGGTGGACAAAATAGCATCGAACCTTTCCCATGAGTATACGATGAGAAAACATACAAATATACATTTACATGTACAAACATCGTCATTCTAGGTCCTACGATAAAACAAAACGACTCCTTTGTAACCAATATTATATACGTTACAATATACTATGTATTACGTGTGGCCTGAGATTTTCGCTGTTCATAATTAATCAAAAGCATGACGTGAAATGAGCTCTCTCTAAGCCACGTTGCATTACCATATTCATGAATTTTTGGAATTGAATTTTTCGTCAAGGGTTGAATTTAATTTACTAATTATTTACACTGTAGAATAAAATTGTTGAGTCGGATAAAGCTTCTTATATCGCATTCATTGGTACGCTGAATTTGTACGTTATATATTTTATTCTACATCAATTGAAATCATGTGAACCTTAACCTCTCATTCTTTATTTTTCTTTTTGTTTTACTGACTACTTTCGTATGAATATATAACAATCATTTTAGGAACAATCATATCGGAGTTTATTCAGCTTTGTAATTTGAAGCCTGGACGGACAAGTAAAATTAAACTGTTTATTATTGTTGTTTATTGTTTGTTCATCATCCAAAGGCAGCACACTGCCCTCGGAACTGTCATATTATATCATAAGCCTGTTCAGCATTCACAGCGAAGAAGAACTGGCAAGATACTTTGCTGGATTTTTTAGTATTTATATTATAGATTTACTAGTAGTAAGTATTTATCATCGATGATATGAGCAAAACACGCACTATTCCAGTGGCAATAAGAAAAAAATCGATACACGTGCACATTTAGTTTTAGTACGATTATTTCTGTCATGAACTACTACGGTGGCCTCGTCACATTGTAACAACGAAGAGCTAAACGATTTTGGAGCGGGTCGTAGCTTAGGGACGCGGGACTTGCTTTCTGAGTTGGAGAAAGGCATATCGTCAACAATATAAGCTGTTTAATCGTTCGGAATCCATGTAAAACTGTAACCTAGTTAGGTAGTAGGGTTTGACATCGGTCCGGGTATGAACCATCTCATTGGATGAAAAGATTGTCGAAGCGGCAATGAAAATTCGTCTTTATTTTCGATCCAATTAAATCTATCTATCTGTGTTCATTAAGGGAAGGTTCTGGCATGGCTCCTCACTTCTTCGCGAATGCGGTATGTTAGGATAATATCATGACAGTGGTTGTGGTATTAGCCATCCATGTTCGCTTACATAAAAAAACGGAGATTTTAGCAAATGATCGTGCTCCTACTCGGATATTTTAAAAACAATACACTTTAAAATTATATTCAAGAATATTGTAGTTAAAATTTATGCAACCACTTCTCCGCTAATAAACGGTGGTTCACACTTATCCTTTGATAAATTATTTTCTAACAGACACTTAAAATGTTCAACAACTCGGCGCTATCACCAAGCAAACCCTAAAATACCGACTGAAAACTAGAAATTGTTAATATATTCGAATAAGTATCAAAATCCCAACACATTATAATTCCTTTCGCACGGGGACCCAATAAATCCTATTTGCTAATGTACGAGTAGTGGAGCGTAGCATATTTTGGGTCCCACGTACCTTTACCAAAAGGTCGCATATTTAATTGGTTCCAGCCCCTTTAAAGAGCATACTGTTATTATATTTGCTTTATAAGAGTTCAAATTCAGCTCTTCAGAAAATTTAAAGCTCACCGTTAGAAGCATTCTCTGAAACGTAGGCGTTTGATACATACCTCCATACATAGGTCTGATACATACCTCTGCATAATGTATATGGTGTAATTTCAAATCTAAATTTTGTTAGATAGAAAATTACGATCCTATATTTAGTGCTAGCTTATTTCATATCACGATCATTAATTAATCGATATTCCTTTGATCAAACTGCAAAAAGTCTTGGATTTTTTATATACCTAATCTAATTATACCCCAGTTAATTATCTGAAAACACCTAAACGACTTTTCTATTCTAATTAAAATTGCTTCAGATATTTATTTAACACTCAGGAACCAATGTTTCGAAAATTCATTGAAATCTTTATTAGAACAACCGACATTATTTTAAAATTAAAATAACTTTTCGAATAAATATTTAAGATTCTGTTATCAGTTTTTAATACGCACCCACAGGTAATTTTGTCAGCGTTTTTTCGAAAAAGATTGGATCCATTTTATATTGGACTCGCTTTTGCCAGCGGTTACGCGACGCTAGAAACGGTCGAATGATATCGGAAATTAATATTGTTTCTCCATAAAAGCCTATTTTTAACCGACTTCAAAAAAGGAGGAGGTTATCAATTCGTCGGAATCTTTTTTTTTTTTTATGTATGTTCACCGATTACTCGAAGAACCCTGGACCGATTTGGAAAATTCTTTTTTTGTTCGAAAGGGTATACTTTCTAGTTGGTCCCATTTTTTTTTTATTACAATCGGTTCAGTAGTTTGGTACTTAACTATAACAAACATCGGATTTCTTAACCCTGCGAACCCAGAAATGTGATTTTTTAGTTACAGTAGCTTTCTTTTCGAGTGAGATTGCTCAGTATGAGAGGTTTTTTTTTTACTTTAACTGTTGGGGGTATTCAAGGGGGGTAAAAGAGGGCAAATTGTACTTATTTCTATCTCTAGAGCCGCTGAACCCAGAAATGTCAGAGTATGTTTTGTTTTAGATGGGAATGCTTAAGAAGAAAATATTTTTGGAAATTATACTATTAGGGGGTAAAACAGTTCAAAATAAACACATTTAGGTGAAAACCACTCATGTTGAGATCTCTGAAACCAATTATCCTCGAAACTTAAAATTTTCAGTGACTTCTTGTTAAGACAATAAAATATTTTTAAATAAAAAAAGGACCGCCTTCAAAAAAACCGGAACTAAAAAGCAAAAAATAATTGGTTACTTTTAATTTATGTACGAAAAGCTATTTTAATTCTAACTAATTATGTACAATTTCTTAATGTTTAATCATCTTTTGAAGTCGGTGCCTTGGGTAGAGTTCGCTTCGCACGCTGCTGACCGAACAGAAACTATTTCAGCCGAACACACCCGAAGTCTACGAGAGCGTAAACAACCTGAGTCAGCAATGATTGGTCCACAGAGCATTTTAAGCGACCGTTTGTCTAACTGGAGATGCCCTTAGCGTTGGTTTACGTGCAAGCTGATATCGATACAGCGCAGCGTACTGAAATTGGGTTTCAACGTTTATTATTAGTACTTTCGGGTTTATAAAGGCTGGACTGGTGAAGGAGGACGTTAATTCGCTGCTCTGTGTTGATTGGTACTTCCCTGCGACATCGTTGTCTGAACGAGACGATTTCTGCCGAAATTGGTGAGATATGTACTAACCGCACACTCGTTTTGACACTTAGTTGAGAGCAGACACCTCAAAGTCGCTACCTATTGTTTTCTGTTCTTTTTAAGTTTGTATTTTTTTTTGTTTTGTGTTATGTAGGTATTTAGGTAGAATAAAAAGTACATGCTAAATATTTATCATATAAGTGGTTGTTTTTATATTGGTTTGTTCGTAGGGTTTTCTTGTAAATATTTTGTTTTTATTGTATTAGGTATTTAGTTTAAGTATAAGGCATATTTAAATTACAAAGTACTTGCCTAAATACCTACTTACATACGTTTTTCCGACCAGTTTGTTTATTTAATTTTGTGTTTTGTTCAAGTAGGTAAATGTAAGTAGCTACCTACTTATATTTCTTTCTTAGCCATAGGTAATATTAATCTAACTACTTGCAGCCCGAAGAACGTCTACCCAAGGCACCGACTTCAAAAGATGATTAAACATTAAGAAATTGTACATAATTAGTTAGAATTAAAATAGCTTTTCGTACATAAATTAAAAGTAACCAATTATTTTTTGCTTTTTAGTTCCGGTTTTTTTGAAGGCGGTCCTTTTTTTATTTAAAAATATTTTATTTTTTGCTTTTTAGTGGTGGCGTAACTTTTAAGTCAAGGTGGGCGAGCCCTCCTGCTCAACTTTACATACAAAGTGGAAAGAAGATATACATACATATACAATACAATACAATACAATGAACGAGCATTAGCAGAAATACAACCATTGAGAAATCTCATTTCTGACGAAAGGTAGACCGGTAACTATCTGGATTCATGAGTTCAAGGTTGATACGTACGATAATTGATACGATGAGATCACGTGAGATAGAGTGATGTGACAGACGGATGGACGGACGGACAGCGGAAGTTGGTGCCCTTTGGGAACGGAACCCTAAAAAGACAAAACAACGAATGACCGGAACCGCTGAGCTTCTGAATTTCTCATCCTTCCATTGTTCCGGATAGTCTGTTTCTTGCGTAAGTTTAAGTTGTATGAAAATGTGTACATATCGGCCTCGTTTATCCCCCCTGAACAGTTGAATTTTTTGAAATCCGTTGTGAGCGAGCCTTTTCGTCTTAACAAGAAGTCACTGAAAATTTTAAGTTTCGAGGATAATTGGTTTCAGAGATCTCAACATGAGTGGTTTTCGCCTAAATGTGTTCATTTTGACCTGTTTTACCCCCCTAATAGTATAATTTCCAAAAATATGTTCTTCTTAAGCAATCCCATCTAAAACAAAACATACTCTGACATTTCTGAGTTCAGCGGCTCTAGAAATAGAAATGTGTACAATTTGCCCTCTTTTACCCCCCTTAAATACCCCCAACAGTTGAAGTAAAAAACAACATCTCATACTGAGCAATCTCACCCGAAAAGAAAGCTGCTGTAACTAAAAAATCACATTTCTGGGTTCGCGAGGTTAAGAAATTCGATGTTTGTTATAATTAAGTACCAAACTACTGAACCGATTTTGATAAAAAAAAAATGGGACCAACTAGAAAGTATACCCTTTCGAACAAAAAAAGAATTTTCCAAATCGGTCCAGGGGTCTTCGAGTAATCGGTGAACATACATAAAAAAAAAAAAAAAAGATTCCGACGAATTGATAACCTCCTCCTTTTTTGAAGTCGGTTAAAAAGGCTCGCTCACAACGGATTTTACAAAATTCAACTGATAAGGAGGGATAAACGAGGACGATATGTACACATTTTCATACAACTTAAACTTACGCAAGAAACAGACTATCCGGAACGATGGAAGGATGAGAAATTCAGAAGCTCAGCGGTTCTGGTCATTCGTTGTTTTGTCTTTTTAGGGTTCCGTTCCCAAGGGGTACCAACGGAACCCTATTACTAAGCTTCCGCTGTCCGTCCGTCCGTCCGTCTGTCACAGCACTCTATCTCATGAACCGTGAACTCATGAATCCAGATAGGTACCGATCTACCTTCAATTACCTCCATGTCTACCTTTCGTCAGAAATGAGATTTCTCAATGGTTTCATTTCTGCTAAAGCTCGTTCATTGTAGGGTTTAGTAACAGTTTAGAGGGTTCGCATGGGATAGTGACGTGCGCATGATCTTCTTTCCACTTTGTATGTGAAGTTGAGCAGGACGGCTCGCCCACCTTGAGTCAATAGTTAAGCCACCACTAAAAAGCAAAAAATAAAATATTTTTAATTAAAAAAAGGACCGCCTTCAAAAAAACCGGAACTAAAAAGCAAAAAATAATTTCTTACTTTTAATTAATGTACGAAAAGCTATTTTAATTCTAACTAATTATGTACAATTTCTTAATTTTTAATCATCTTTTGAAGTCGGTGCCTTGTGTAGACGTTCTGTAAGGGCTGCAAGTATAGTTAGATTAATATCACCTACAGCTAAGAAAGAAATATAAGTAGGTAGCTACTTACATTTGCCTACTTAAACAAAACACAAAAATAAAAATTAAATAAACATACAGGTCGGAAAAACGTATGTAAGTAGATATTTAGGCAAGTACTTTGTAATTTAAATATGCCTTATACTAAAACTAAATACCGAACACAGTAAAAACAAAATATTTACAAGAAAACCCTACAAACTAAACAACGACCACTCATTTGATAAATATTCAGGTAGGTGTAGCTTGTACTTTTATTTCTACCTAAATACCTACATAACACTAAACAACAAAATTACAAATATAAAACAATAGGTAGCGACTTTGAGGTGTTTGCTCTCAACTACATGTCAAAACGAGTGTGCGGATAGCACATATCCCACCAATTTCGTCAGAAATCGTCTCGTTCAGACAAGGATGTCGTAGGAAGTACCAATCAACACAGATCAGCGAATTAACGTATTCCTTCACCAGTGCGCGCCCTTACAAAGCCAAAGGAACTAATAATCGTTGAAACCCAATTTCAGTACGCTGCGCTGTATCGATATCAGCTTGCACGTAAACCAACGCTAAGGTCATCTCCAGTTAGACGAGCGGTCGCTTAAAATGCTCTGTGGACCAATCATTGCTGACTCAGGTTGTTTACGCTCTCGTAGCTTTCTGGTGCGTTCGACTGAAATAGTGTCTTTCGGTCAGCAGCGTGCGGAGCGAACTCTACCCAAGGCACCGACTTCAAAAGATGATTAATAAAAATTAAGAAATTGTACATAATTAGTTAGAATTAAAATAGCATAAAATAGAATTAAAAGTAATCAATTATTTTTTGCTTTTTAGTTCCGGTTTTTTTGATGGCGGTCCTATTTTAATTAAAAATATTTTTTATATTATATTTTTTATTTATTTTTATAAATTTAAACATTTACAAGTGAAAACATATGTATAATCAAATGTTATATAGCCTATGTTTGACACGGTCAATCGGTTCAGTATTTCCAAAGATTACCCCTTACAAACAAACAAATAAAAAAACAACCTTACCTCCATATAAGAGTGTAGATAATATTTTCGTTTTTCAAATCATCTGTGAGCATTCCTTTTAATTTAAGTATTTGAACAGTGCCACTTAACCACATCATTTGATACCTATTATAATGCAATCCACAGCAGTGAGTGCAACAGATTAGACCACAGAGAAAACCTAAATGCAGAATGGCTCTCCGTCTGCGTCTGCTCTCTAGTATTACTCATCTATAATTCATGCCTCAGTTACCGCGGCTGCGCCCTCTACCCCTCACGGGCGACGTCTGGCATTCGCATCCCCATTAATAAGCCTACAGACGAGATAATTCCCCCTGTTTATACGCCTCACTCTACATATTTGTTATATTAATTGCGCATAATATACCAGCAATCAGAAAGTTAATAGAGCATGTTCTGTATTGTGATTCGACTACAAATTGTACTGTAGTACACATTTAGTTTAGTACCTTATTAAAATAATATTGTAGGGTTCAGCCCGAACTGGTTTATACCATCCCTTTGAATGAAAGACATTGTAAGCTGACAAAAGTTTGGGTGTTAATTATATTTTGATGTATTTGTCTCAAATAAATAGGCCCATGGCATGACGCCTAATTCTAAGTTATCTGATTGCTTAAAATTATATCAGTGGTGTGATAACTTTCATCCATGCACATTTAAATAAAAAAAAACATTATTTAAATTCCTTGTCAGGAAAAACGAATCTGATACATAATAGTATTTATGACACCGGACAGTGGCATATTAAAACTAGCGCATGCATTTAGTGAAATTAAAATTATGTCGCATTAATGTTTATGCTTTTTAGGTTCCGATTTCTTTATATCTGTTTTTTTTAAATAACTGGACTGGCTAATAAAATAAATTAAATAAATAAAATATTGATAATGTATAATACTGGTCCGGATGTATAGTGGAGGTCCGGACAAAAATGGTAACGATAATGTAAATAGACTTTAGTTTCACAAGATAAAGAGCAACCTTCTGAAGCTAGAGGTGTCGACCTGCCTGCGCCAAGTAGTTGCGTTACCTGGATAAGGTGCCTGAAAAATGTATTATCGTGATAAAACAATAAGTGATAAGGAAATGGCTACAAATAACTATGCGTGAAAGTATTAGTAGGTACATACTTGCTGAGTAATACTAAAACTTTTTGGTTACACTTCGTAGTTATAGGCGATTTAGGTTACAATACAACTTGAGCTATAATAACTTTAGGCATCAATATGTCCAGGCAACCAGTAGGTATTTTTATCAACAGGTAACATACCAAAATCTAATTTGTATAGCCAATCTAGCTGACGAAACCACTTGGCGCAGGCAGACAGACATAGCCTCAGAGTGATGCTCTCTAATCTGTGAACCTAGATTCAGCCATTTACCATGACCAACAACGTTGTGACCTCCTGGAATATTACCAGCGCGCCACAACCCCTGCGCTTAACAATATCACTACTTTTTTGCAACAGACTCTGGGCCTCCGTTACCAGTCAAGTAAATAGATTGCTGTTTTAATACGTTGACGCCTGTATTTTATCCTAACGATACTTTTACCCCTGAATACGTGTCTAACTTTGTCCACACCATTACAGCTGCTGCAGCTGTTTTCCATTCAAAAAAACTTTCCTTTTAAAATCTCGCTTGCAATGTTAAACAAAAAACTTTTGAGCTTGACAGTTTCTTATGACTGTTTCTGCATATAAGAAAGTGGGAGGCACTTGACAGACAACGACAAGCCGTTTCATTACGCGACCTCCGTCAGGCTGGGACGTTGATTAGGGTGTGTCACGTGATCGCCTACCCCCTTCCAGCCCCTCGCGTGCACAGTCCCTCTCTCTTCCTTTGGAGACACATCCAGGAGGCCAACTCTTGTGCTAATCAGTTTACATACGGAATACGCACTCCTTAATCCTGAAATTCCGAATGGCGCTGCGATCGATTAGCTAAATACCAAAGCAATATCAAAGTGTATTTCCCTCCTTTTTTTTTATGTGACTGGCCATGGATGGCTAATACCACAAGTTCTGTCATGGTATTAGCCGAACACACCACATGGGAACTAGGTGCCATGCCAGGACCTTCCTTATATTGCACGGCTACATTGAACTGGATGGAAAACACGGACAATTTTCATTGCCGCTTCGACCATCGTTCATCCAATGCGATGGTACCAACCCGGGCGGGATAAACCCTACCACCTAGTAAGTAAGGAAGGGGACCTACAGCTTAACGTGGAATCCGAACCACGGCCAGCCTCTCTCTCAGCCAGCGTTGCTTAACTTCGGAGAGCGATCGCCGAAGTGTCGCGCCACTGGGCCACCGAGGCTGACAATTCCTGAGAACATTCCTGTTTCGTCAACTTGGAATGTCCAGAATTTTACTCCCGGCCCTTGCAGATAGCTACATCTATTTAACGGAACCAATATTGATATATTTTACTAACATATTATTAAATCATATTTCTGTTAATGTCCAAAATAAATACACAACAAACATCCAAATCTTCGATCTTTTATATACATTAACAGATAATATAATATATCAGATCGAAGTACTGGAATAATTGGTAAGACAGCTCAAATCTAGATTGAGAGCCTCGGAACCGGCATCAAAATTTCAATTCTACAGAGCTAAGCGGCGATTGAGTCTGCAATGATCGTAACATAGATTTTGTGCGAATATCTGGGAGAAATCAATGAATAGCCGCTTCTCTTTATGCTGGGAGGAACCTGGGCCGGAGTAAAAAGCTGCCGACCTACAACCAAACCGACGATTCCAATCATACAGGATATATACTGCTGTTAAAGGTATGACCCTAACGTTAAGCAGGTAGATATTCCTTGATACATTTGGAACTGTTTGTTCTAACATGTACATTATATATATTATATAATATTTTATCGTACAACTTAAAAACAATCTTTCTCCTCATATATATTTCGTGTGTAGGTGTTTACAAAAATACAATACAGCCGACCAAATAATCGGAAAGAACGCAATGCGAAAACAAAATATTCCCACGGGCGGTGGATCTGGGCATGTATTCTTCGCATTCCGTCATTGCGGATTCAGTAGAGTTAACAGAAGAAGAATTTACTTTGACATTACTTTGGCATTCTAGAAACGGATCGCAGCGCCACACGGAATGAGTGGCCACGGAATTAAACGTTTACATATGTAATAATTGTTATTTGTATGGACGATGAAAACTTTGGCATTCTGGGAAGATTTTGACAGCTGCGTTTACTGATTCATTCGTGGAATAATTTCGTACTTGTTTCCGCAGCTGCAATGACAAAGGTTGCCAGGCATTCGGCTTTAGCCAGTTATGTTTGGGATTTTAGGAAACATTTTTGGAAACCATTTGCGGGTCTGGCCTGTCCGGCATTTGTTAGGCTTTTCATCGTTCGTGGTGTAACTCGTCACACGCCTGCTGGTTAAGCGGGCGAAGAAATGCAGAATGACGTCGACACGCCGACCCCAGAAAGAAGCGGCGACTTCCTCCCCGTCCCGCCGCGGTGTCGCTACGCATTTATAAACATTACGCTATAATATTTTGGCAAACGAAACGTTAGAATAAGAAGATGTTAATAGTTCATAATATATCCTCACGGCCACTGTTCCGTTAGTTACTTACTTTTAGAATTGAAACTTCAGTGAGTTTCACCATAAGCAGTAAACAAACACAGAATAAGCTAAAATACAAATCTTCGATGACACGCCGAGTCATGTTTGTTTTCGTGCGCTACCATTCGTTAGCAGCTTAGAGCGAGCACTTCTATTACTGAAAAACAGAAAGAGATAGCACTACACTAGCTCCCACTGCCACAGTCCTATTTAAAATCATACTTTCCGAGTTGAGGAATAACCTCGGGAATAACGAAAAATAGCATATTCGTTTCCGTATGCGATTCAGTAAATGCCGCAGGAATAGGTCGGAAGTAATTAACTGATTCAGCTATGATTCAGTAAAGTGTTTACATAAGTTTGGCTAGAATGCACCACCTGGGACCAATGGCGCATTTTACCGATAGACGGGCCCGCCCAGTTGATTGTCCACTATGAAATTGACCCGAGCGCAGCCGGGAATCTCAGCTAGTTATTAAAAGGCCTTTGAAGAATTTTCATATCGCTATTAATATAGTGGCTTATACTTTGCGCGACTATAAATACTGTATGATTGTTCACTTATTGCAATAATGGAGAGCCGGATTTTGAAATTTCCGTTCGTAGAGAATAACCTCCAGGGATCGACCCTTACCGACCCTTGGTATTCACTCGTAAAGGGACGGGCAAAGAAGCCTCTTGCGGCAACAGATCCCTGCCTTGTCCGCGGGTCGGTCTCAATAAAGCGCTTATTGTGAGCACATACTCCGAAATATTTGATTATGCTTACCAATATTATAAATCAGAAAGAAGTTTTTTTCTGTAAACTCATTACTCAACCTATCTATGTATGTCTTTTGTCAATTTAGATTGCTTACATATTTCTTTATATCTGACAAACATTTAAGTAAATGTTAAAAATCCAACATAAAGTAGGCAAACAATAATAATGTTCTACTTTTTATAGAAACATATTTTTTACCCTTCTATTAATAGTAAGGATTAAGTGGGACAACCTGTCAGATAAAATCTGTCTGACAAACGAGTTTAAATGAAATTATTATACTAGAGCGTGAAGCTTACCCTAAGTAGATGTTTTGTAGAGTTCAAACATTATGTATAGTGACTGCTCGTTGCCTGTCTGTGCTCTGACGCACGCATGGCTGGCTCGACGAGTATCAAATAAAAGAAGGCTTTTCCAAGGTGAAATGTTTTCTGGGTCGTGTTACTACCAGCTTTCATCGGATAACTATACAACTGGATAAGTTAATATATTATTACTAGCAATTTAAACAATTTCGCTTTACCGGTTATAAAACACAGTTTAGTACACATACATACATACCTTGTACCTTTCGAATTAGAGGCTTGTCGTACCCATTTAGGTTTAAATGCTCCCATTACACGCTCTTGTAAAAAATTTAATGATTGGAAGGATGAACTGGACATATTTTCATGCTCAGTAAACAGGATTAAAAAAATAAAATTTAGCTCATAACAAATATTATGTTTGTCAATTTGTCTTTATCGTTTCATTGTTCTTTTATTTCCTTTTACCAGTTTTTTTGTATTTTTACTTTCACTTTTATTATTATCTGTTTTTAGTTTTTGGTTTTTTAATTGTTTAGTTTTATGATGTTTTACGCATGTTGTATTGACATCTCGTAGAATGTACACGTAATTCTTATTTTATTATCTTAGTAATGTTAAGTGCATGATTCTGTATGTCGATCTATTAAAAAGATGGCTTATGACACCTGAATTATTTAGATCATAAATACTATTAATTTAGAATAAGATTTCATTATCGTAGTCAAGAGTTTGCTCTTCACCAATGTATGTAATGTTCTAATTAGAATGTTCTTTGTGAGTAGTAGTAATTAATCAATCACTGTAAACTAGTTTGTAAGTATCAATGGAAAAAATTACAATGACCAACCTGACGGAGTTTCTTGTCGGCTCTTCTTCGCCAGAAGTAATTGAACCGACAGAAATAAAAAATTACGAATCCAAGCGTGTAATATATATCTAATGGAAGAAATAAAGAAACTGAAACTAAAATTAAATATCAAAAATAATATATATCTTTACGCCGCTTTCCCGGAGGGGTAGGCAGAGATGATAGAGCGACATACGGTACGATCACAGCACACTTCTTACGCTTCATCAACATACATACTTCATTTCATACCTGCTCTACGATTACGGGTGCTACGTATCAGACCTTTACGAAAAATTACATCGATTTGGTCGTGGTACGGTCGTTTCCTCTTAATTTGTATACACACTGGAAAGAGAAGGAATTCCTAAGTCCCTTTTACTCTATGGTTGACTTCAGTATGACAGAAAGAGATCTCAAATTTGTCTCTATTTCCGGTGTATAGTTTCAGACAAAACGACCGTACCTTCTTCTTGGCCGCCCGGGAAAGCCACTTCCGCTCACTTCTGCTCTGTAAATTTAATTTATTAATTATTAAATGTAATTTTTTCCTCATCCATTTGTTCCATGTGTCCAAACCATCTTAGCATTCCTTTCTCGATTCTAGTCACAACATAATTTTTTAATTTAGTTCTCATCAATATTTTTCAAATGTATGTCCACTGCTTTATACGATGTTTTTGCATTTCTCATTTACTAGTATGTAGAGGTCCTTGAAGCAATAAAAGAAAGCTCCATAAATGCCGAGAACGTAAGAAAATTGTGACGGCCGCCGCTTCAGTTTGCTGACGAACACTAAATTAGTACGAAGTCAACGTTGATATAGCTTAGCAGACTCTATTCATTATGTTAACCTAACTTGGATGGTTAACATCACGTATTATATTTCATTTACTTCGGGAACGTGTTTCCGTTTCTCGACGTATGGTATCTCAAAAAATTTAAATGCTATATAAAAATATCATATGATTTATTCCACTAATTCAGAAAGCCAAGAGCCTCTTAAAAATAGTTAAGCCTTTCCACCATTATAGTCTGGTCAATTACACGTTTTCATGTATTTTATTATTATATGAATGGGTCAAATGTGTGTGTAGGTGTGCAGAAATATGGTATATGTGTAGGCTACTTTTAAGAATATATGTGTGAATATTCCTGCGAATGTATTTGTAGAAATTTTAGGTTTCGTCATAGATTAAAGAGGCCTTTTTAATCTATGGTTTCGTCGATGTTTACAGTAAATATAGTAGTAACAGAAAATTTAATAGTCAAACGTGTGTGTAGGTGTGCAGAAATATGGTTTACTGTATAAATGTAGGCCACTTTTAAGAATGTAGGGGTGAATATTCCTGCGAAAGTATTTGTAGAGATTTTAGGTTTCGTCATAGATTAAAGAGGCCTTTTTAATCTGTGGTTTCGTCAATATTAAAAGTAAATATAATAGTAACAGGTAATGGAATAGACTCAGAAATATAAATACAGTCTAACAATACATCTAATATATGTGTATAAGTAGACATAAAATATATACTTCATTTATACATTTTCATTTCATACATAACAATAATAAGTATAAATCTCCTTATTTTAACACGTTTTTTTTACTCGCTTTCTTGCCTATCTTTCCTTTTGGCACGCATTTTTCATTCCATTTAACTACTTTCCGATGAGCTAGAGACTTTAATGTTAAACATACATAGCTTGGACACGGAGATAAGTCTATTCGGACAAATCACCAATATAATCCGTTTAAAAACGTGGTACATTAGAAATCGTAACTTTTTATTTTTATGTTCGGAAATACCTTTATGCAATTCAGCATTCAACCCTTTTTCGTGTTACATTATACTAGATTACATTCTGAGCAATGTGAACGCGAATATTTTCGGAGGTGACAGCGTCACATATTTCAAAAGAGTCGCGTGTGCCCAACGACGCCGTAACTTATTTCAGTTTATAATATAAAAGTTGGCGACCCCTGAAAACCGAAGAGCTTGCGCAGGCTTCACCTAACGCGTGCCTTTTACGACTCACTCGCCGCTGGAGACGCGAGGTCTCCACTTTGCCGACTCGCGAAAGCTGTATAAAAGGCACACATCTCTTATGAGTTGAGGGAACCGATGGAGTGACTCTGCGAAATGAGAATACTCATTGAACGAACATGACATGTATGAAGAGTCGAGCGTGAAGCGAGGAAACTTTATGAGTATATTGAAAGGTTGTAGTCAAGCTAACAAGCAAACAGTTCGTTGGAAGTGCATCTCTCTCCGACCTCCTCCACCAGCTCTATGACTCATAACTGAGGTTTCTCCTTCGATCCCTCAAACCGTCATCAACGCCTACTGACACTACTAACACAGGTTTTAAGATTCTTTTTCTTCGTAAAATATAACTGGACATGGATGGCTACACAACTGGTGTAATGATATTAGCCCAGCACACAACATATGAATTAGATACCATGCCGAGACCTCACTTATGTATATAGCACAGCAACTTAGAGCTGGACAAAACACACGGACATTTTTCAATGCCTCTACAACCATCGTTCTTTCAATGCCATGGTACCTAACGAGCCGCGACGTACTTGCTTAGTCCGAAAAAGTGTCTCTGCCTATTGTCAGCAAATATTGAACAATTAATCATACGGCCGTAAATCGTATTCGAAATGAAATCGTATTCGCTAGAACCAGTGCAATGTATTTGTGCTTACAACCGATTCACATACTCATATAATCGTAATACCACTAATTATATATATTCGATTTTATTTTTGCTTCATAATTTTAATCGCAACTATAAAAAGTTCTTTGCTCAAAATCTATGCTATTAACACAAAAGTATCTTGCATTAAAACTTTAAAACTTGAAAAATATGAGACATGTTTTGTCTCGTATTCGATTAAATATCGAACAAATGTTAAATGAAGTCGAGACTGAAAATCCTCAAGTTACAACTAAAATGAACTTAATTAATCGGTCAAAAATATAAATCCAATGAAATCCGCTCAACCTATATCTCCGTACACAACATTTTCCACAGTCGTGAATAATGCAAAATGTATTTAACTGACAGAAGAGCGAAATACGGAATAACCAAAGCGAATTCATGAATGTATATTTAAAATCATATACCGTCAACATCGTTTTATCTGTGGATATTATCAATCCGACTAAAATGTGTGTTCGAAATGGAAATATTCTCGGAATGGCACCGCAGAACGATCCCAGTCGCCGCGATTCCGCGCCGCAGAGGGAACGTGCTCAAGTTCATAAATCAAAACCCTTATCTGGAGCAATCAGGTGAGATGTGGTCCTCGTTACCTCCTCACCTCCACCGAGAGATATATACTGTGAGAGCCTTTCATTAGATATATACTGTGATACATCTTGACAGTTCATTTAACACTTCGGCGTATAAAGCTTTCGTTTTTGTTGACTAAAGTAATCGACACTACATAGACTGGAACAGTAGGAGAAGATAAACGAAAGATGA
Source organism: Incurvaria masculella (assembly GCA_946894095.1). NCBI lineage: Eukaryota > Metazoa > Arthropoda > Insecta > Lepidoptera > Incurvariidae > Incurvaria > Incurvaria masculella. Next base: position 14,699,397 of record OX335648.2, on the reverse strand, counting down.
TAGTTAAAATTATTTCGACAGGTTTTTTCACTATAAAAACCAGTACGAGTGGCTGTGCCGAAACAATAAAGGTATGAAACCACGCTCAGCGAGGCACCATACCAGCCGAATTGGGAACTACTGCAGAGCTATCGAGCGACGTACGTTTAAATTACGTTTGAATGATTGAGTGAGAAATTGTACCCGCTGGCTTAGATGAAAAAGAATGGATACGGTACCTCCATACTGATGATAGTTCAAAAGCGTTCCTATTTTTAAAAAAACTCACACACCTATACTTTTACATGCACACCAAACTCTAATACGTAAAGGGTAAAAGAGCAGGACAAATATAAGGAAATGCATCATGCGAAAAAGTGACAAATAGATTCATCTAATCGCGGAAGAATGAAATGAGACAACAATTTCCTTAAATTGAATTAGTTATAGCGTGAGAAAAAGGGATGGTGACATTTGTGACATCTGGTCGTAGATATAGTGCAAAATTCATCCTTATCCATCATGACACGTCAACGATGCGCGCATCCTAAGCCCTTTGAGCAGAATGGCGCGTCAAAACTAAATGAAAAATGAAAGTGAAAACGGCAGGGTTGCCAAAAATGATCACGAAAATAAATAACAATATATTGTATTGTGCATTAAAATATTAAGGTTCCTATTTAGTGATAGTGGTCAGAACAAGTAGTACCATGATTGTATGGTTAACAAGGCATCAAATAATCTTTTCGCGAATTTTCAAGCGGGAAAATGAAAAAAATATTAATGGAATCATTCATTAAACCATCGTTATTCTGAGTAAAAATCATCGATATTAAGGATACATTAATAAAGTCGAATATACACAATTTGTAAATATTGAAATCATAAAATAAAATAAACACAAAGAGGGAATCATTAATGTATTGCAAGTATGGGTCAAACATTGCAAAACAAATAATATTGATTATTCTTGAATTGTCCATGTTTGCATTTTATGCATTTAAAAATTTCATTCAATGCGTTTTAGATGCTAAAAAATAGTCCAAATAATAGTCAGTACAGTGTTATGTAAAACCTGTTGATGATTATTGCCGTTCGCCGTAAATGTGTGATGGTATTTTGATAAACCACTAAGTTCTTTCTTTTTAATTTTTTTTTTATTTCCTTCAAATAGGTTAAGTTTATTAAGCTTTTGTCCTTTTGTGGCGGCTTTAATCCCCGGATTGGTTTTATGTATATGATAAAGTTTTACATTTACATATTTTTCGATAATAGCCCTAAGAAGATTGAGTCTATGATTAAATGTAGCAGGTTGAAGGAATGAATACTCATTCAATGACAAAAGGACATTTGAGCCAAGAAACGACTTGAGAATTTTTATCTTTATGGAAACGAGCTGTCTGTCACATGTAAAATTTTGACCATTTTCAAGGATGTACCTTTTTATCACAGCCTCAGAACTAAGACATATTATACAAACATCCTAAACGACATTATAAAAAATAATAAACAGTACGTAGACTATTGTTTTTTGGCAGCCCTAATTGTTTTTAAAATAAAATTTAGTTAAATATATAATACTGAAATGAAAACAAAAATAAAAATCGAACTGACAATTTAAGTTTGCTTGTGCCAACCCTGTTTACGCCTTTACAACACATAAAAGGTTTCAGGTTAACTAAACTAAAAATATACTGAATATGCTTGCACTTATACGTGGAATGTGATTCCATTGCTCTTGTTGTCCTTTATGGCGTTATTTCCATATTTTTCAACAACACAGGACGACATTTTGTTGATACTTTGAAATCTCGCCCAACTGAATTCATCACTGACGTCTGACACCGACTGAGAGCATATCGGCTGACTGAGCTTACTTTTGACGGACCGTAAAATTTTTTTAGTCCCCTATCCATTCCTTTTTCATCTAAGCCCGCTGGCAGACAAGAGAAATGAATTTGAGCAACGCAGCGGTTGATTCTCAAAAACCTAATGTCAACTACAAAATATTGCTCTGATTCCCTGTGGCGATTGGTCCAGATATACAAGGTTGGATGGGGAGAAAAGGAGATGCAATTCGCACAGAAACCCGTCCATAGTAGTAACGGTAGAATTGACTGTGCGACCTCACAAACCGTCTTTGCCTCAGATATTCAAAGCCATCGGGAAGTTTAGGGAATTCGCAAAAACGAACGGCTCAGTACTGTTTTGAAACCAAGGACGCCAAAAATCTAGGGACTGTGTTCCCTTATGTGTCTGCAGTATTCCATCAAACGTATGAGTATTAAAGAATGATGACAACAGAGCGCAAGTGGGTGAAACTGGCATGTCCGGACAACCAAGAAAATATTGACATAACGATAAAGGTCTTTTGCTTCATAAAAGTCGAATTCGTGGAACCCGTCACTGCATGTCTGAAGCGTTACAAATTAAAGGGGGCTACCATACAAGAAATGTTCTTTGAAATTTCTTTGGGTCAAGTCTTGTATAATGGTACGGAATCCTTCGTGTCCGACTCGCACCTGACCGGTTTTTTAAAAAGGTTTTTCATAAGAAGTAATAGCTCTGGCTGTTGTTAGCATCTGAATATGGAACATTTGAAAAATGGTTATTGGTTGGTTAATTTATAATAACGAGCTTAGTTACACATTCAAATATGGTTTTATTTATAGGCCCTTCGTTTATAAAAAAAAACAATAATTCATTAAATTTATAGAACACAAACATTTTAAAATTACGTTATCAATTAACACATTTCATGTGAATATGTTTTATTCTGTTCAATAAATTGTTATTAATGTAGTTATTAATCTTAGCAAGCATTGATAAAAACGAATAACATCAAGACCCAGGTAGTTACTTTTTGTTTACATTTACTATTGTTTAATTTTTGGGAGCAGTGAAACTGAATAAAGCTGGTCGAACGCACGAAAACGCAGCGGACGTATTTTTATAAGGCTATAAAAGTTATTTTACGAGTAGGCCGCGGTGCAGACTCAACTTCAAAGCAAACGACGTGAAAGTACATTGTCGCTAGTCTGTAACAACATCGACAAAAGTTTGGATGAGTTACTCGCATTCTCAACAACAAAAAAAATATGTCAGTCTCGAATATGAAGGAAAGAAAGATCTGTATCTGCGATTTGAACCCGCGACCTCCAACAACCCTTATGTTGTTAACCACTAGGCTACGAGTACAGCAATATCTAGATGATCCTTCACTGCACATGAGAAAATGAAAAGGTTAAAAACAGTCAAATTGATGGCAAAAATTTGCCAACCTCGATACTAAAGCAGGACTTGGTTCGATTTAGCAGAGTCGACTCGGTAAACATATGTTGGTTAAAAAACATTCTCACTCGGGTGAAAGCCACTCGGCTTAAAACGAATAAGTAAATCGATTCACGTTACCCACTCGTGTGACATAGTCAGCAGACCTTTAAAATGCTCTTGTCGATGCTCGCAAACATAGCTTCAGACGTATTGGAGGGTATGTGTGGGAAGGAACTGACTCGACGAACGCATTTTTAGAGCACATTCGCGCGCAGTGGCGACGCGACGTTTCGACTGTGTGACATACGACGCGCCTCCGGATTCCCATACAATTATATCTCTTACATAATGTCAAAATATGTGTATAATCTTGTACAGATCTTATACGAAGAAGGCTATCATTTGTGAGTTAGTTAATGAATACTGCAAAAAGATGCACATTTTCTTGATAACTTTTTAGAATTATCTAAGCAATTCAACTTATTTCTGTAAACATAACTGATTAATGTGCTCGCCTACAGTTATAGTTTGCAACTTCCTATATTTGAGGAGTTGTAGCAGAAATAATCACGAACAACTGTGGCACCACCACTTTATGGTTCGATTGATAATATTCTAACCTCATGGTTATTTTAAAAGCATAATGTGCTAACACTTTTTACCCCTAAACGCTAACCTGACAATCTTGTATTTCCAACATTTAAGCTACTGTTTAACTATGTTTACGATATTCACTTGGTAGAGTATGCCAAAAAAGCGAGTTTTCTTATGTTTACCCTTCGAATTATCGTTTCGTGCGTGCCTTCAAAAGAACCTTTTTCAGATCAAAGCCGTTTGATTTAATTATATGTTACAATCGGTTCAGCCATTACCTAATAAGTAGGGAATAAACATGTGGATACACAGGAACGGAACAAACTACAGACATTGGACCCAAACAAATTATCGTCGTTGCGAATGAAAGCAACTTCCATGTTAGAAGACTGTGTAATGGAATCAATGTATTAACGTTTTCATAAAGTTTCAACCTGAACGGCGCGTCGTTAACACGCGGGGAAATCTTAAATAAATACAAATTAAAGAGCATGCTGAATTGTTGGTCTTATACTCACATGAATCGTGCTTTACAATCAACAATAGCGAAGCAAATATCAACTGAAGTTATCGTTTCCATTTGTATTTTTTTCTGTGATAAATTGTTTATCTGTGATTACATTTCACATGTTTTCTAGTAGCATATGTTTTTTTATGTAACTGGACATGGGTGGCTAATACCAAACTGACCGCCAGATATTAGCCTAACACACCACATGGGAACTAGGAGCCATGCCAGGACCTTTCTTATATTGCTCGGCTTCATTAAACTAGATGGAAAAGACGGACAATTTTCATTGCCGCTTAGACCATCGTTCATTCAATGCGATGGTATCAACCCGGGCGGGATTAACCCTATCACCTATTAACTAAGGAAGGAAACCTACAGTTTTATGTGGAATCCGAACCACGGCCAGCGTCATCGGTTCAAAATGGTCACCCATCTAGAGCCTTACAGCGATCAGAGGTGCTTCACCAATTTGCTCGAATTGCAAGGCGTCGCGCCACTGACTGACAATGATGTAACTTGTTGATCATTGTCAGTCCTTCCTTGCAACACCAATTTATTTTATTTTAATAATATGCCGGGATGAAGCTTACATTTCTTAATTTTTAGATTAATTGAATAAGCCTTAGACATTCTGGAGCAGTCATGGAGTTTTCAGCAAATATAAAAACTGCAAACATTACACCATTCGGCTTTGCGGAGTCAAATGATAAATATCAAAGAAGCTTGAAATGAAAATCTGTTAATTCACTGAATAAATACATGCTCAAACCCTTGCGCAACCTGTTTTTTGTTTGTTTTGTCAACATCATTTCAATCAAATGTAAAATGGATGCTGCAGACATTCTGGAACAGTCATGGAGTTTTCAGCAAATATAAAAACTGCAAACATTACACCATTCGGCTTTGCGGAGTCAAATGATAAATATCAAAGAAGCTTGAAATGAAAATCTGTTAATTCACTGAATAAATACATGCTCAAACCCTTGCGCAACCTGTTTTTTGTTTGTTTTGTCAACATCATTTCAATCAAATGTAAAATGGATGCTGCCACAAAGCTTTTTGCCGTTTTTTTAAGCAGGCTAAAAAAAGCTGTTTATATTCTTGCTGATTTTTTTTTGGAGATCTTCTTGGATATCTTCAACCGACATCATATCGTGTTACTTACTTTCCGTGAAGTGATTACAAACATTTGTGACGACTGTTCGTCTGACTGCATGGAAACGTTACACCGACTGAGTATTCTCTGCTTAGTCTGTGCTGAACCCTACTGTGACCGCTACGAAATACTACAAGCTTCCAGATTTTGTTATATAACCGATCATGGATGGCTCATAGCATACCTAGTGTCAGGATATTAGACGATTATATTAAATTGTCATGGAAACGGGTGCCACGCCTGAGCTTAATATTTTTCAATAATTTAGAAACATGCTTGTTATTAGGTTTAAATAACGCGTGCCTTTTTTAAGAAAATATAAAGAGTTCAGCTGCGAGGACATCTATACAAACATTGTCAGCCTCGGCGGTTCGATAAGCTTGATGAAGCCACTCCGAGCGCGGTAAGGTTCTGGATGGGTAACCGTTTTCAACCGTAGAGGTTGTCCGTGGTTCGGATTCCACATAAAACTGCACTTGCTAGGTGGTAGGATGAATCCCGCCTGAATTTGTACCATCGCATGTAATGAACGATTGTCCGTGTTTTCCATCTAGTTTAATGTGGCCGAGCAATATAGGGATAGCATGGTACTTAGTTCCCATATAGTGTGTTAGGCGAATGTCATTACAATCGGTATTAGCTCTCCATGTCCAGTTATATAAAAGAAACATATCATCACACCGCTTTTCCGAAAGAGAAGGCAGAAATGATAGAGCTTATATACGGCATGAACAAAGTATACTTTTTACGTCTTCTCCGTGGATAAACATCACCCCACACTTACCTGACCTCATTAAAACTATTCATTGATCTCACAAGCATGAAAACCCTCACACTTTCTCTCGGGCAACTCTGTTTGGTCATACTTTCGTCTTTACTTTCTTAATTCTCACCACCATTTTTTTTCAGTTGACGAGGCTCTCTTACCCCTGTTTTCACCACCTCCAGTTACCTGAAATTCGATAGTTAACTTTCGGCTATACTGCATATTTGTATGATGTAACCGAAAGATAACTTTGGGATTTTTGTAGCTGGAGGTGGTGGAACCGGGCGTTACTCAACTATTGTCTGAGTAACTTGTCCGGTAAATTCACTTCTGAAAACTTTATTATGGAACCTGTTTTATTGGGATTTATTTCATTTTCGTGCCTCTTCAACCATACCCGAGCCTCGCTTCCATACGAGTGTAGTTACCACCATATAAATGTTTTAATAATAATAATAATAATAAGTCTTTATTGCAGACAAGAACTACATAGACATAATCAAATTAGCAATAAAAAAAATTAAAATATATTTTTTCAATAGACAAAAAATATTATTAAAATGTATATTATTCAATATAATATAATATTAACAAAAACATTTCAATAAACCGACCGCAGTCACCGCTTGAAATGAAATGAAAATTAAATGAAAATGAAATGAAATGAAAATATTCTTTATTGCTTACAACTATTAGATAGTATGCAAAGGCGAGCTTATTGCCAAAGGCAATCTCTAACAGCTAACCTTAATATTAGAAAATATATTAAGAGGTAGCAAGAAACAATAAATTACTTAAAACTAAGCACCATAATCACACTTAGAAAACATCATGGAACCGCTTCATGGAAGATGTTAAATTCTATATTCATCTAAAAATGTTTTCAGCCCCACTCCCCATAGCAATACCTGCAGTCTGGTTCTCAGTTGAGGACAAATTGTGCCGGATAACGGCAGCAGAATTGTCCACCCTCGCCACTGTGAACATACGAATCTCAATCGAAGGTGTATTTGTAATCAACAATTTTTTAATAATAAATTTAATCACACTGTTCGCCATGCTCCCACCAACTTATCTTGTTTCAGCAGCTATTCTTTTAGTTTTTATGACTCGCTGTCAATAAAAATCATTCTTTCTGACAAAAGAAGTGCACTCAGTCAAAAGAAAAAAAAACTCAGTCATAATATTACGAGTGAATATTTTGCACGGATTTTATTCATCGAGTCGTAAGTCAAATACTAATCAAGCAATTTTCCTTGAAGACGAAAAAGTTATATCAGATTGCATCGTAAACTAACCGTCAATCTTATAATTTCTAAATTCATTCAGTTCCTTTAGCTTACGTATTTTCCTAAGACGCGACGCTGTAAAAATTCGAAGGTGGCAGCGGCTCTTAAGTAATGAATCCAGCCGTAAGTTTGTTGGTGCCGACTCAGCGGTTCATGCTGAGAGGAATATTACTTTGGAAGAGCGGCCTGAGAAATTATCTGTGGCTAGAGCGCGGGGGAGAGAAACGTCTCCGTCGCTTCACTCCCGCCGCCGCCGCCGCCGTGGGGATAATTAGAACAGAATCTTAGCGTTATTTGTGTAAATTGTCTGTTTAATTACGGTAAATATGTTTTGTTGTTTGATTAAGTATTCAGCATTGTAAACGGTGAGTATCTATTAATCGCTAACTTGTCCCATTTTATTATCTTAAGGTGGCCCAACCCGGCGGGCCCAACTCATTCGCGGGCACGGTACAAAACCGTGCTGTTTCGCTCTGGGAACTTCTCTGTTTCAAAGAATAAGACAGGCTCCGTGATGAGGAAGATGCAACATGTCCACAAAAAAGACAATGTGCATAGTGTATGATTTTGTAAGATTTACGAAAATTTCGTACAAATTTCAAACAAACAATTTCAAAACGACTTATAGCTAAAAGTAAACCACGACCGCCACCATACATGTAACTAGGCAGATTATGGGTTCTGAAGTCGTAAAAAGTGATTTCCCCCCCGAACTTTTCAAATATGCGATGAAAATTTTTGAATAAAATTCAAGTGGTAGAACTTTAAAAACTGAATAAGATACATATGCCGTGTGGTTTTAAGATATGGGATATTTTCAGTACCTTTCTTCCCGACTACCAAATCCTTCACTGTGCGTCTGACACACACTTAAACGCTTTTAGATATTTATACCTTTTGTTAAGATTGAGAACTGTTCTGGTAATGATATTATTTCACCGAATTAGCAGAATTAAGCATTCCTAAAATGGAAATTTGTAAAAGTAGATGGATGCGTGTAGCTATATTTGTTGTTTTAATATTTTAACCTAAAGTGGCCCAACCCGGCGGGACTAACTCATTCGCGGGCACGGTACAAAACCGTGCAGTTGCGCTCTGGGACTTCAAAGAAAAGGACAGGCTCCGTGATGAGGAAGATGCAACATGTTCACAAAAAAGATAATGTGCATAGTGTATGATTTGGTAAAAATTACGATAATTTTTATTTCAAAACGACTTATAGCTAAAAGTAAACCACGACCGCTGTAGTCAAAAATCTAACAAAAACCAAATAGATTATAAATCTTGATTAAATAAGCTATAACTGATGACTAATCTTTTTAAGATTTTCTTACTGATCATTGCGTAATATATCACCAAAGTTATTGTATGAAACGAGCGAAAAATTCGAACTTTCGGACCTTATAACTTAGAAACCAAACACAATTTTACAATGCCAATGATCATCAGACATTTAGTTTGATCAAATAAAGCTCTTTTGAGCAAAATTTGGGATCTCTGATAAGAAATATGGGCGTGATCTTCTTTCCCCGTTTGTATGGGGAGTTGAGCTGGTTGGGCCACCTTAATAGTTAAGATTCTCGGCACCGCTCGGGTCAATTTCGTTTTGAAATTTTACCCAAGCGGAGCCCGGTAAAATGCGCCCTCGGCCCCCGATCCAGAGCTTCAAAATGCCACCCGCGCTAATACTTCGTTTTCTTGTCTCCTAAGGGTCGCAGCGTGATGTTAGACTTATGACAACCTATCCAATGAATAAACCAATAACTACTTACACAGATATTTCTCGCCTAATAGTATTTACTAAATGCAAACAGCGGTGTATAAATGAAAAGTAAACTACGTTTGTGTTTAGTAGATAATTTTCTGACTTTTGCGGGCTTAACTTCAAACTTAATAACTTATCAACAAAGTTATAAGCTTGCTTATTTGTGTGTTACTTTATGAGCGCTACGATACCGTAGCTACGTAATTAATAATACTGCGTAGTGTTGCTACGAAATGTTTTATATTTTTAAGCGTAGCGCTGCTACGCCTGTGAACAAACTCGTAATAAAATATCCAGGCTACGAGTGCATGCATACGCTTGCTGCGTAGCTCCACTTCTCATGCAACACAGTAGTGGTTTATCTAGTCGGAATTTATAAGTTTTCCAGAAAGCCCTTACAAATAACTCTATCTATCTTTTCTTGAAGTATTATCAATTCTAAATTTTCTGTGTTACTTGAAGTTATCTATTGTGCTTAACGATGAAAACAGTTCTCAGCAATCTGTTATGGCGGGAAACATTAATTTTAGTATATTTAACAATCAACAATTCAGGGCATTGCATTTTATTGCATTTTAAGGTAGATATAAAATACCTGTTACAACGCAAATCAATATGGAAACTTTGTTCAACAAATTTTCATCCTGAACCTACGATTTAGTAACCATTCGAAAAAGTGCTCTGAATATAAAGCTCACGGCGCACTGTGGTATCGTGGGATCGAAAATACTGCTCGGGTATTTTTTCCATTTTCTATTTCCCTTATAACTGATATAAAATATATCGGATTTCTTAAGGTGGCCCTTCCCGGCGGGACTAACTAATTCGTGGGCATTTCTATTTCAATGAAAAAGACAGGCTCCGTGATTAGGATGATACAACATGTCCACAAAGCAGAAAAAGCGCATAGTATTCGATTTAGTAAGATTTAAGAACATTTTGATTACAAAACGACGCATAGCTAAAAGTAAATAACGACCGCTGTAGTCAAAAATCGAATGTATTATAAAACTACATGAAACAAGCTATGTCTAATGACTAATCTTTTAAAGATCGTTGCGTAATACTCTAAAGTTATTGCATAAAACGCGCGAAAAGTTTGAACTTTCGGACCTTATAACTTAGAATCCAAACACTATTTTACAATGCATGGTCATCAGACATCTAGTTCGATCGAATTTTGGATCTTTGACAAGAAATATCCGCATGATCTTCTTTCCATGTTTGTATGGGATGTTGAGACCCACCTTAATTGTAACTGATGATAGACCTGTATGTAATTGAAGCATATTCTAGGAATAAAAAAACCCCTCGCACACGAAGGGTTCCATACCATCGTACAAGATATAACACAAAAAAATTACGTTTTTTGTATGGGCCCCCCTTTAATTTGTATTATTTTTTATTTTACCTATTTGTTGTTATAGCGGCGAAATAAATACATACTCTGGGAAAAATCCATATGCCTACCTATTACGGTTCATGAGATACAGCCCTTCATTATTTTTTTCAAGTATACAATATTACATTGTAAGCACTTATTGCTATAGAATACGTTATATTTTTTTTTCAGTATACTGATCACACAGTGTTTCATACATATAATTTCATTAAATCAGTACAATATAATAAAAAATAAAAGCCTTTAAAGTTGTCCAAAAAATAAAAAATAAATAATACTAATTAAATTAAAAATAAAATAATTGTGTGTTTGCAAATCTGATATAGATTCTCGTTAGCCAGCGCGCGCGTAGCTAACTAGTGCTACGCGCGCGCTGGCTAACGAGAAATAGATTCGATTGCGCCGTAGCAATGCGGAATGATCTGTGGATGCAACAAGGTTTTCACTTTATTGCTTTCATCATGGATAAGCTTACGAATTTCCCAAAAAAAATTGTAATACATCAGTGAGAGTGCATATTTATCTGCGGATTTGATTGCATCTTGCAATATATATTTTTTACCACATAAAATCAAACCTAATTCCTTCATATTGAATGCATTTCATGAGATCATTTCCCGCTCAAACATTTATCTTATGCTCCATTTTCACTGCAACTGAATACGAATAAATATTGCAGTTGTGTGTACGAAAAACCAATACTCACAATTTTGTCAAGGCGCCTTCGTGCATTCCTACTTCACTTTGTTTCAGTTCATTTCAATCTGCACCGTCCAAACTTTCCTCGCCCTTGACTAAGTTCCGGTGAAACTTTCTCAAACAGAATTGCACTTGAATGTCGCTTTAACTTCGCCCGACTAAAGAACCATTTCAATGTGTGAGCTCGTCGGGGGAAAGTATTGTATGTTCGCCGGGGCTGGATCGGGAGGCTGCGAGCGCGGGGCACGGGTGCTCTCAGCGGCGCCTCGCCATCGACTAGCTGGATCGCAATACACTATGGCTGTATGTGTAGGGATGGGGTGCTCCACTGGGCGCCCTCTGGGAGAACCGCTCGCTCGCCTCCCTCACGCCCCGCGCTGCTCTCTTTTGCTACCACACAGAGAGAGTAAGATCGGCAGAGGTGATATGAAGTTTTCATCATCAATGGTGTTTGAAGACTTAAAATATTTTAAACATTATATATATTTAAATGTACTTGTTTTGTTTAAATAGGGGTAAGAAAATATTATGTTTATTTTTAAAGAAAAGAGGGGGAGATGTAATATAGAAAAACAATATGGCAAGATGACATTATTATTATTGACTTGTTATCTCGTTTCACGATTAAACAAATTAATTCGAAACATCTATTATTAGAAACATTACATGGCATTACATACATCTAAAGATATATTTGGGTGTTGGTATGTCCGAAATTAATGGAAATGAAAATTAGTATAAGTAGATATTTGAGAACGGCGGATAACACGTCTGCTAGGGTTTCTGTTCATATTTTATCGGGCTCTGTTCGGGTAATAAATGAAATTTACCCGAGCGGAACTGGGAACCCCAAGTAGCTTTCAACATAATAAGACTATGGCAAATTGGAGCACTTTGACTTAGGGGCACAATATTTGGACATTTTACGTTTCGACGATTCGATCTACTAGTTTCATTCTTGTCCCGTATTTTTGAAGCCTGTTAAACTCCAATAAATTATTGTTATAATTTCTCCATTTTAATATGTTATAAAAGCTTTTCTAAAAGAATGAATGTGGTTAAAACCATGGAGCAATAATATAAACCAAAATAATTAGACTGCCTCTTTTCAATTTGTAAAATATTCAAAGTTTCATGGCTTCAGATGAGAACACGAGCTGCAGAGTACAATGAGGTGAAGACAGCGTTTAAGCTTTCATTCCTCGCATACTAAGTGTGTCTTATCTTCAATAATCGTTTTCGATATTTTCATTTAAAAGGAAATTCAAACTCAAGATTGAAAAATAAATCTGCTGTTCGCTATCGGGGTGAGTTAATATCGTTAATATTCCAGCAGTTTATATTTACCATAAAGGACGTTAAAATATCCAAATAAAAATAAATACATTTGCTTGATCGATTATACAGTCGAAAATCAGTAAGCTTTTTCTGTGGCTTTTCGGTCAGTCTAAATAGGCGTGATCTTAATCTGGCTACCACAGAGGCTAAAAAGATTGACGGTCCGGGCGCGAGTGGGCTAGGGTCACAGACAGTTCGTCCCCTCCCCCCCACCACCCCACCGCCCCCGCAGCCTCCACCCCCCAGCGACCCCGCCGCCCGCGTGCCGAGCCTCCGTCGAGCCAACGAGCGACGCCACTTCGCGATACGCAGCTGAATTAGAACTTTTCGCCTAAGCCATAGACGAAGACTTGGAAAAGATTAAACAAAACAACTAGACAACTTTTATTTGTCGTGGGAAATTGTCAGCAACGGGAGTTTTAAGTCTCAAATCATCACACTTTCACCGTGCCCCCACTTTGTGTTATATAGTTTCGACAAGATTGTACGTGAATCATCTTCTTCTTCTTCTTTTTTTCGGCGACTTCAAACCACAGGTGGAAGGCCTTTTTGCCAATGTGAATCATGTTAGGTAACGACCATTTAAAAAAAAATCATACATTTACGATACAAACACGCGGCTTGACCATTGATGAAAGAAGACCTAGATGTTTTCACCAATAGGTAAATGCCGAAGGGACGAATAATAGATGGCGCAACTGCATGGATACACTTTTACGTCTCTGGAAATAAGATGGCGCCACTTTCGTACACAGAACTAGCGCAGCAGCCCATAGATAGCACTGTAAAAACATAGGATTAATTAATAGATTAATAATACAATTTTTCAAAGTTGGAAAATACACAATTTTGAATCGATACACAAATCTTCTGACAACCCATAAAATCAAACGACTTTTTAATAGATTTAGAGCAGTGAGTTTGATGGCTGCGCCATCTCTTGGTACAAACCCTTTTTTTGTTCAGATTGATTGAATAGCATTGACTATCTTAGTTCAAGGTTTATTGCAATAGAGGGCCGGCTTGGTTAACACATATTGTATAAAACTTCCGTCACTACGGCGGTAGGCCATCTACTTACGCCAGCTTGAGCCTCTATGGCTTGACCTTAGGAATAGGCAGAGAAGATAGAGCACTACCAACAGACATATTATTATTTTCAAACGTGCTCCAAGACGAATGCTTGAGCAAGAATGAATGAGATAAAAATTTTAATTTACAAAATCTAAAAATAAAACGTACTTTTATTGACTTTTAATAACTTACTTTGATAATTTTATGTATCGCCATTATTATTGCCCGAAAAATCAAACTCATTTATGGCCTTATTCATGTAGTATCTCCGTGAAAGTGGCGACCACGAACTTCGTTTATATTTAAACAACCAGCGAGTTTATTAATTAATAAACTTGGATGCTTTCAGGTTTCAAACCTTCCGGTGAATACCTTTGAGCGAGTGGTTGGATACATAATGTAAGCAATTCGTAGTTACGAGCACTATATAGCTGAGTTAAATGTAATACATATATTTATTAATGTTAAAGAAAATACTTCATCACATTGCAACTAAGTAATACTAACACGTACTTTTTTTATGGATCCTGACATGCATGGCTTATACCCCACAACTACCGTCATGATATTAGCCCAGTACATAGAGCTATGCCAGGAACTTCCCTTCGAGAGCTCGGCTACATTAAGCTGGATGGAAAATACGGATGATTTTTTATTTCCGCTTCAACTACAATTTCATCCAATACGATGGTACCAACCCGGAACTACCACCAATAAGGGGAAGGAGATCTCCAGTTTTACATGCGTTCCGAACCACGGAACGGCAGGTATTCGTAACGAAATGCACTTATCCAACTCAGAAAGAGAAAGAAAGTGATGCATAACCGGGGCGAGGATTTGAAATGAAAGGCATTTAGCCCCTACACCACGAGCTGTACGTAGTTCCCACTTTAAACTTTTTCTGATCGTAATCCGACCCAAATATTTGATGCATCTTCCACCACCGCTAATCGCCTCTATGGACTTAGAAAAATGTAATAGGATTCTTCGTTTTAAAAATCACCCGTGTCATTATGTGACCTCACTGTCATCGCAGAGTGGTAGGTAATGTTAAATTACTTAGAAAGAAAGGTTTCCTGGGAAACCTCTCTTCAAACAATTTAATCCGTTCTGTTCAGTTGTATCAAAGTTTTCCTTTGATGGACGCACCAGCGATTGATTTTCAGAAGGTAAAACACCAACCTAAAAGCGAGACGAAAGCAAAAAGCATTATACAATTGAATGATTTCGAATGAATACTGTAAACTCTGCGAGACTACAAAGCCGCTCGTTATTTCTGCAAGTTGACTAAGTTGAGGAATCCAATTCAATCTTCATTCTTATCAGTTATGTATCTTAAGACAAGACGATTTTATGTGTACTGAAGAATACTTTTGCAATTTGGAAAGTAGAAAAGAAAAGAAGATTAAATTGAGTTTGCCCTTAGTTGATGTACATTTATTTCATTTCATATAATATGTAAACTTTTTCTAGTCAATCAATACTAAGTTACATTAAAAAAAAACATTAATTGATCTACGGATTCGAATAAAAAATCACAAATATACTGAATATACTGGCGTCGGTATAGATTTTTTTCGTTGACATTCAAGTTGTAATCTGTAGACTTATAAGTAAGTCATGACCTAAATACTTCTGCCACTATATGCACTTTCAGTCACGCATCTTTTGATATAATTATAATTTCTCTATGTCATTGATTGAGGACGCTAGCACCCGGTCGCACTTTTCGTGCAAATGGGTAGGTACCATACTATAGCGATCGAATTAGCATTTTCAATGTTAAAATCCTATCTCGATACGACGCGTCATCTGACAAAAGGTATTAGGGGTCAAAACCTTGCAAATTATCCCACTTACCTACGAATGAAAATGTCGCGCGATGTGCCAAACACCCTGTTTAGTTTATTCGCTTAATACTTTTATTAAGCGAATAAACTAATATATATGTCACTATACATATTTCCTTTAAGATGTTAACTCCCGTTTCTAAAAACATATTTCTCGAAAATTTTCCAAAACATTGTTATAGCAACGGAGACATTTATATTTCTCTGCTGGTATGCGTTTGTCAGGACACGTTAGCAATAAATACCGTTTGACCTAGTTACCAGCACCGCCCTCGTCGCGACCGCCGCCACTGGTTCATAGATTGCCAATGTGGCGGAAAAACAACATTTTAGGCCCGTGAATTGTCTGACCTTTTTTCCGCTTGGCAAATTGTTGATTCACTATCCTGCAAATGAGTTCTGGGGTAAAAATGGATCTGTTTTTTTATAAAATTATGTTTCACAAATACTTAATTTTTAGCCGAGCATTATAAGGAAGTATTGGGATCGTGGTGTAGGGGCTAGAGGATTTGCCTTTCATTCCGAGGGTTCAAATTCTCGCTCTAGTCATGCACTATTTTCTTTCTCTTTCTGAGTTGGATAAGTGAATTTCATTACTAATGCGAGTTGTACTTGTTTGTACTAATGGAGTTGTTTGGAACCCATGTAAAACTTTACGTATTCTTCCCCTACTAGGTGGTAGGGGTAAACCCGCCCGGTTTAGTACCAGCGCATTGGATGAAACTATGGTTGAGGCGGCAATGAAAAAGTATCTAAGTTTTCCATCCAGTTCAGTTTAGCCGTTCTCTTATAGAAAAGGTCCTGGCATGGCACCTTATTACTTCAGGAAGTTTTTTAATTGGGCTATTCCATAAAAAACAAGTCATAACGGTCGGATTGTTATTAGCTGTCCAGTGATTCGCTAATCGCTAATCGATCGGTTTTAGCGCCCTATCGAAACTGATGTTAGCATTATACTTGGAGAGGGGATTAATTTGTTTATAATTTCTTGAAACTGTTCAGTGGTTTCAGCGAGATAACCTTATACCAATATAAAAAATGAAACCATTTTAACTCTTGAACAATTAAAAAAATTGATAATATAAATACAACATAAACATGAATTTTTAATACCATGCGAAGAAGTCGCAAACAGATTTGGCCGGTTTTTTTTCGCAATCCAAATATATTATATCACAAACAGGCGTATGTAGGATAAATGCGACTGCATATAGATTTTAAGTTTGATTTGATTCATTACGTAATTGAAAAAAACCTTAAATTGATGTAAAGTGCTATTTGTAAAGGTAAAATGGTACCAAATTCATTTAAAATTAATATCTAAAATTTATTATTTCATTGATTGTAATAATAGCAAACAATGCAAGTACTGCAATGAATATCATTGAACACGTCAATGGCTTTTTTTTCAAAATTTTTATTAGATTACATAAGCCATGCGGATAAGATGAATGCGAGAAGACCACGGTCTTAAACTTGTGTTTCACATTTCTCTGGTGGAATTGATTTTCTTTCTATCGACTTGCCGCCGATGGCGGACCTTCGGGACCCTGCTCTGTCAGAGACGACAGGTTGGCATGGGACATCTCGCCTGCCTTCTCATACAAAGTGAACGGAAAGTATATGTAGCAGTCACATTCCACGGAATGTCATTCGATACCCCAACGCTACCGTGCGACCATAATGCCGAGGCGCGGGGAGGGGAGACCCCTCTCCCGCCGCGCGCGTCCCTGCCGCACCACCTCACTCCAAGACAGTCTATATATGGCACTCGGCCGATACTAACGTGTGTAACGTGCATATCCGTGATCAATACATGGTTTACTGAACTATCCTCTTTTATTGACGTGAAGACGTCAAACTGGTGACCCCGACAAAAACAATTAAAAATCAGTGAGAATCAGTGAACATGGAACGCGGTGCGGCACACGGCGGCGCCGGCGGAGCCGGCGCTCCAGGCGTACCGCCGTACGACAGAACACACACACACAGCCAACAGACCGTCGCGCTCGAACACAGCGAGCAACAGTACCCGCGGCCGCCCACAGGTGATTCCGCCCTAGCCGCCCAAGCAGATAGTTTAGCCGCCATTTCGGTTTCGAGCCGAATCCCTGAGTTCTGGCGACAGGAGCCTAAGCTGTGGTTCGCCCAAGTGGAAGCAGCCACAGCCAGCCAGAAACTCAGCGACGAGCAAAAATGGCAGCTCGTCATCACGAAACTGTCAATGCCGGACTTACAACAATTAAGCGATTTGATAGACAGGCCCCCCACAGACAGAAAATATGAGGCACTGAAGACCCGCCTCATAACAACAAACGCGGAGAGCGAGCTGAGGCGCTTTCAGAGACTGCTTGGGGAAATGCAGCTCGGCACCCAAAAACCCTCACAGCTACTGAGAAGGATGAAGGCACTCGCTGGCACGAAAATAGGCGAAGACGCGCTGAAGTTTCTGTGGGCGGGACACCTGCCCACATCGGTACGGACCGTCTTGGCGGTCAGCGACCACAAAGACATCGACGCGCTCGCCGACCTCGCCGACAAAGTGATGGAAGAGGTCGCGCACAAGAACGAAGTGGCCGCCATCATGCCTTCAACGCCCGCGACACAACCGACGGAACCTACTGGCACCTGCAGCTCTACCGTACAGACGCAGCTCCACGAGATCACTCGACAACTGGCCGAGCTAAGGGCCAATTACGACGACGAGCGGCGAGGACGCGAGCGACAACAGGGCCATGGACCACCCTGGCACCGAAGGCGCGGCGGAAACACGTCCCGCGGAAGATCCGGAAGGAGCAACAGCAGGGACCGGAGCACGCAGCGACGCAGCAACGATCCCAACTGGCTGTGCAGGCCGCATTTCCTGTATGGGGACAAGGCGCGGAACTGCCGACAACCGTGCGCATGGGCACGCCGTCAACAACCACAACAGAACGCGGAAAACTAGCGCAGGCGCAGCGGATGGCGGACACCTGCGCCCGACAGAACCCCCGCCTAAGCATCACCGACAGGGAAAGCGGACTCTACTTCCTAATCGACACGGGAGCGACGGTATCGGTCATACCCAAGCACAAGTCGACGCGCGCGCCGCAGGGCGCCCCACTTCATGCAGCAAATGGTTCAGTGATAAAAACATTCGGCGAAAAGACCATGACGCTGAATTTGGGACTTCGTCGACCTTTTCGGTGGACATTCATAGTGGCGGAAGTGACCATCCCGATCATTGGTGCAGACTTTTTAGAACATTACGACCTCTTAGTGGACATTAAGCGTAAGCGACTTATAGATAGTTTAACGCGGATAGAGACCGTAGCGTACGTGTGTCGTGAAAGTGACGTTCAAACGATTAAGACCATCGACGAAAAGACTCCTTTCCACGACATACTGAGTAAGTATCCTAAGTTAAGCACACCTGTAAGGTTCGGCACGGAAGCGCCCGAACATAACGTCACACACCACATAGTAACAACAGGCCCTCCTATATATAGTCGGTCACGACCGCTCGCACCCGACAAGTACGCGCGAGTCAAACAGGAGATAGAACTGATGCTAGAGCAAGGCATATGCCGTAGATCAGCCAGTCCTTGGGCGTCCCCACTGCATGTTGTGAACAAACCTAACGGAGAGTTGAGACTATGTGGTGACTATAGGCGACTTAACCTGGTCACTAAACCCGATAGGTACCCACTGCCATTGTTACAGGACTTTCGATATCTAGCTTATGGAAAACAATGTTTCACTAAGCTCGATCTCAAGCGAGCCTATTACCAAATACCGATCAACGAAGAGGACGTCGAGAAAACAGCTGTCATATGCCCCATGGGTTTATTTGAGTTTCCTAGAATGGCGTTCGGCTTGCGAAATGCCGGACAAAGTTTTCAGCGATTCCTTCACCGCGCCCTGAGCGGTATAGAATATGTTTTCGTTTATCTTGACGACATTTTGATAGCCTCAGAGTCGACAGAACAACACCGCGAGAACGTGGACCAAGTTCTAGAACGCCTAAACAAATTTGGAGTACGTTTGAATGTTCCTAAATGTGTTTTTAACGAAAAGTCACTAGCGTATCTAGGCTACCAAGTTTCATCCGACGGCATTCGGCCCCTGGCAGACAAAACAAAGGCGATAACGGAATACACTAGACCAGACACTGTCAAATCCTTACGACGTTTCCTAGGCATGTACAATTTCTATAAAGACTGTATTCCACGAGCAGCTGAGCACCAACGTGAACTGAACAAATTTTTGGTAGGCGCAAAAAAGAATGACAAAACAGAAATCACGTGGACGGCACAAGCCATCGAAGCTTTCGAGCAGTGCAAGAAGAGCATAAGTGAAGCAGCGACTCTAGTTTTCCCGTCGACGGATGGAAAAATAAAAATAGTAACAGATGCATCGGCTACTTGTGTAGGCGCGGTCCTCCACGAAGAACAAAATGGCAAAGAATTTCCTCTTGGTTTTTTCTCAAAAGCGTTAGACGAAACACAACGCAAATACAGTACTTTTGACCGCGAATTGTTAGCGATCTATATGGCTATAAAACATTTCCGCCGCCTTATCGAAGGACGGACCCTTACAGTTCTAACAGACCACAAGCCGCTGATTCATACGTTTAAAAACGGGTGCAGCGCGAACGACACACCGCGCAGGATCAGGCAGCTAGGCTACATAACACAATACTGTACAGAGTTAGTGCATTTAGCAGGAACTGATAACACGGTCGCCGACGCCTTATCGCGCGTCGCAGAAATAAACTGCCCATCCACAGTAGACTGGAGCGAGATCGCGAGCAAACAAAGCGACGAAGACCTAGATAGACTTTTGAAACAGCAACCATGCCCACTGTCAAAGATAACTTTACTAAATATTCCTAATCCTCTCTACTGTAGAATCGAAAATAATAACATCAGGCCGTACATACCCGAGACACACCGTAGGCGCATATTTGACGCTACTCACGGTATTTCTCACCCCGGCACGCGAACCTCGAGAAAACTAATTGCGCAGAGATACTATTGGCCAAAAATGAACAAGGACATAGGCACATGGGCCAAGAACTGTGTAGATTGCCAACGATCTAAAGTCACGCGACATACGTATTCACCTCTCGGAAAATTCGAAGACGCAGAACGATTTAGGCATGTCCATATCGACATCGTGGGACCACTTACATATTCGAACGGATTTCGGTACCTAGTCACGATGATCTGCCGCGCAACTTCATGGCCAGAGGCAATACCTATAGTAGACATCACAGCCGAAACGGTGGCCAGGACAGTATACGAACACTGGATAACACGTTTTGGATGCCCTAACACATTTTCTACAGACCAAGGAACACAATTCGAGTCAGCTCTATTTCAAAACCTAGCACAGAGAATGTGAGTGCGGAAGGTCAGGACCACAGCTTACAACCCAAAAAGCAACGGAAAAATAGAAAGATTTCATAGAACTATGAAAGCAGCACTTATGGCTCGAGGTAATACCGCACAATGGGTCGACGAACTACCTACAGTCCTTTTAGGACTCAGAGCAGCGCTCAGAGAAGACACGAAGCTTAGTGCTGCCGAACTCGTATACGGAACCAGATTAAGACTACCACGCGAACTATTCAGCCCTCAACAAAACGACACACAGGTCGACAGCACATTCGCAACCCGATTAAGTCAACATCTAGAGAAGATGGCAGCGATACCTAGACGTCAGAGTGAACGTAGCAACACATTCGTGGATCCAGAGTTATGGAACTGCACCCATGTATTCGTGCGCGTTGATAAAGTCAAAGCCCCGTTGACTAACCCATACGACGGACCTTATAAAATCATAGAAAGGACGGAAAAATACTTTCTAATTGAATTACCACATTCCAATAAAGCAGTAAGTATCGACAGACTAAAACCAGCATTCATAACCAACGACGACAGTACGATCGAGTCTAAAAATAGCACCGACGCCAGGGCGGGAATTCAACAAAAACCGCCCAAGCCGTTGCAACAAAGAAATCCGGCTACATCAACAAATGATAACGCGACACCGGGCGCCACAATACCTAGAACACACTCGCGATACGGTCGCCCATTGAAACAGAGTATCAAATTTCAAATTCCCGACGGCAAACGAAAACGTCCGCTCGACATTTGTTAAAGCACAATGTAATAACTGCATGACACCTATAGCTACTGAGAATAACAGCCAACGCAGTAGGCATAGAAATAAACAATCGCTATACTTTTCTTAAGGGGCGAGCACACCGCAGCGAAAATTACACAATAGCGTCCAGACATAACATGTAATCTACTACACTTAGATTAGTTTTTATGCATACCTAGAATACGTACTGAAACAACTAAGATAAGTAATACCGTAGTTTAGCTCGATCTAAAATTAAGTTTAGAGATAATGTAACCATAGAACGCTGTATAGCTTAATAAAATGAAAAAATAAATCATAGTGAGTGCTTCATAAAAAACGGTGACGACTAGACATCGCTCAAGGATGTCCCGCGAGTGTAAACAAATAAGATATTTACCAAAACGGAACATAGAAATAAGACTACAAATTGTAATTTCATATAATATGCTAGTTTTTATTTTTAAATAACTTAGACTACCCTAACCTAATTAAAATATTACATAATTGTCTTACATTATAATGTGTTCTATAACTTAGTTAGATCTGTCTTTAACATCGAGGTGCGTACAAAGGTACCGCAGGCGCAACGGGAGCCGCGCTCACGGCAGCAACGGCATGAGGGCAACCCGGAACAGCAGACACCGAGGTGAGTGGAGGAGACACGTCCCCACGCCAGGCATCTCGGAACTCCTTTCGAATTCTTGCAGCAAACGATTGGCGCAACCTCCTTGCAACCAGGTAGACACACAGGAGAGCGAACAGGACCACCAGAATGACTGTCATGACCGTCAGCAGACGCAACGGATCCTCTCCCGTACCGAAAACACCGGGAGCCACCTGATTCGTTGTCGTAGTAATTTTTGCACCAATTACTTCCTCGTTATCTAGACGCGAACTAGAGCCACCCATTATGAACGCGGGGCAGATATACAGATACGGAGACTTCAGAAACAACTCGACGATACAATCGGAATGAGGCAACTCCACAGTGACATTCATATATAAAGGCCCTTCCGTAGTAAATTTTTACTTAACCGGGTCACATAAATGAGATTTCAGGTGACGGTCAGACGAATATACAGACCCAGCAACAGAGAAACATAGTTTCACAACATAATATAACGAAGTCAAGGACTAAGCGCATGCGGCGACAGTCGAAGTGCAACGCTTTCAGTACTGTCAGCACATTGCTGCGCACGCGCCACAGTACAACAAATCAGAGCAGTGGAGAACTCGCTCGACGCACTCGAGCCACAGTATACATATCATACAGTAACGAACTGAAAGTAAAATAAATTTTTGGATACCCTGAGACAGAATCGTTATAACTTTAGTTTAGCATAGCACCTAGTGGTAGATAGATTATAATATTAATATAAGAGACTATTATGACTAGGGTATCCAAAACAAAAGTGGACTCCCTGAAGGGCCATCTGGCCAGAAGCCCCGAAGGGACTCTCCTCATTTGTGTAACTCTTAAAGTGTTTTTTTCATATAAGGGGTAGTCTAGGTTTAGGGAACTTTTTGGGGGTGGAGTGGTGTAGCAGTCACATTCCACGGAATGTCATTCGATACCCCAACGCTACCGTGCGACCATAATGCCGAGGCGCGGGGAGGGGAGACCCCTCTCCCGCCGCGCGCGTCCCTGCCGCACCACCTCACTCCAAGACAGTCTATATATGGCACTCGGCCGATACTAACGTGTGTAACGTGCATATCCGTGATCAATACATGGTTTACTGAACTATCCTCTTTTATTGACGTGAAGACGTCAAATATACTATCTAAATTTATATAACAGATCTGTACCATCGAAATTGATTCAACGGTGTGCTGGTTTGCAAACCGCGAGAAGCGTCTACGGTTCAGCTTGGCAAAAAACTTTTGTATATCTGTCGATTTTGTCGATACAGTTTTTGGAAAGTTTTCCCAATCGCGGAGCCATGTTACAAAACGTTTGTTTTGTCACAACATTTAGTTTCTTAATACATTGAGAAAACCTCGTATTAAAATCAACAATGAGAAATTTAAAATTTCATACTCAACAAGAATAATGAAAGAACTCGTTAAAAGCTTCACAAGTTGTTTTCAGGTGTCAAAAGGCTTTTAGGCTTTATCATACCACAGTTGATAAATGTTTACAATATCATTGATTGGCGGTTACGTCAAAAGAAAATTTTAGTTTGTTTCAATATTGTACATGGTGAATATCTATTTTAGTATAGTATAGTATAGTATAGTATTTTTATTTCATCAAACAAACAGACATTTACGTGATTAGAAACATTATTAACTTAAGATTAGACATTTAACAATAACAAGTATTGGATGTGATGGGTGAACAAGTTAGTAAAATAACTGCAGCCTACAAAAGAACTGAATTCTGAGTAGTAGGCGGCATTCGACATATAATTGTTAAAAAAAAGGTGAACGCACACTTACTATATGGCAAGCTGAATAAAGTCATGCCAATATGAGTGGATGTGGAAGAGGAGGTAGGAAGGGGAGTTAGGTGAAAAATGACGGTGAGTTAATTTGAGAAATTGTATGTTTGTGTTGTGTGTCAGGGGAAATGTTTATTGCAGCTAGTTAAATTATAATGTTGAACAATTTTTTAATTTCACCTGGAAGCATATCTAGCACAATAGAAGATAATATTTTTTTTTTGCAATGTTTTGCAATGTTTTTTTGCAATTTTAGTTGCAATGATTAGTTTAATATACGAACAAATATTTATTTGAATGAGAGACTAAGTTTAACGATATTCATTTATGAGTATCAAATTAGACGGAAAACTTAATGTACACTACAGTCACATCTGTAATTTATCGTTGTCAGAACTACCGAAAAAACAACAAACGTTAACCCTAAAACCTGCTAAGGTTCAACTAAGAAGTCGCTATTCGAATGCCAATGGAATCCATAAAAAAACTAATAAATAGTCGGATCGTATCGACTTTTTAGATGTTTTCGTAAATAGGTGGAGGCGAGGCTTTTCCCACAGCCCACATTCACAATAAAACGTGTCGTCATAAGAAATTGGGGTCCACGTACCTACCACAGTGCGCTTGCGCTTTGCCGTAAATATCCCATCGTAAAGATTACGGCACGATCTATGTGCGAACGCCACATTTTGTATTCGTGTGCATTAATTTTATTATCCTCGAAATCGGCATACGCAGGGGTCGTGTCCCTAGTGTATAGCGATTAGGTATTATGTGCCTATCCATAAATTCACGTTATTTGGTGGGTGGATAATGTTTAGGAAGGACGATTCAAAACCGGCTAATTGTATTTAAATATGTATATGTTACGGCCACAGAAATACACGCTCTGTGAAAATGTCTATCGAATTACTGTTCATGACATAGAGCATTCGCTGACAGACGGAGGAATAAATTTAGCGGAAGCTAAATTTATTTTTCACCCTTTGGGTACGGAACCCTAAAAAAGGTTAGAACGACAGAAAATAAATAGAAGGTTAGAACGATTGCTACAGTAAATCCCTTTGTTATTCTCGGCTGCTCCCATTTCTCCCAAAAATCATCGAATTCATGCCGACTGAGATAGTCTCGAAGAATAAAAATATAGGAAAACTATCCATATTTCGTTTGGGTGAATTTTGCAGGGATCAAATTTTGCGCATGATTTGGATCTCCAAGATCCCCCCATTGCCTACAGTCCGGGCCACTGCGTTCCCATGCAGTGCAGTTGACAAGGACTCGTTTGTTCTTCCGGAAACTTCCTGGGTTCCTTAACTCGCTTGATCTGTACGGATATTGTCTTTCCTTTTAAAGTTTTGAACACGATAACACTTCATTTGTCGAAGGGTTTTTCTGTTATATGTAAATATTCTCGACCCCTGTATACAAGGTGATTGGAAATTCGATCTATTCCTTCAAAGGGGTTACTCTAGAGGTAATTTGCAACAAATTAACCCCCATCAACTAGGGGTCGGAAATGAGCGGTTTCCGAGATATCAGGGTTTTAAGTTTTTTTTTTTTTGACCAAATCTAGAAAAAAAATTACTGTAAAAAAAATTATTTTTTATGGGAACTCAATTGATGTTTTTCTGAAAGCTGGTAAGCTAGTCCTGCTTTCAAATAAATCTTAAAGCCCATAATTCTCAATTTCTTAGAAATAGGTCTTAAATGACAAGATTTTGTATTTATTTGGTAATTTTCTGGACATCGACATTGTCTTAAACTTAAAACCCTGATATTTCGGAAACCGCTCATTTCCGACCCCTAGTTGATGGGGATTAATTTGTTGCAAATGATCTCTAGAATAACCCCATTGAAGGAATAGATCGAATTTCCAATCACCCTGCATAATATTAACTAGTGATTGTTTTTATTTCACTGCAATATTGCTTAAATTTATCGAGCAAAAGGAAGAAAGTGGAGGTGTGCAACCGGAGCTCCAGGACTCTTTGGGCTTAAAACCAATATGATTATGAGAGTGTTCGAAACCATCGATAATTGTTTTTTATTGTTAGATTTTTGAAATATTACCTTTTTCGATAGCACTCCTGCGAACATCGCACAAATTAAAAAATAACGACCAAGTTCGTACACGGAAGACGACATTACGCCATGTTTGAGTGGCTACACCTCACATTGAATATTCCTCAGTATTACTCTTGGTATTGAAATCAATTGCCTTGAAATATTGACACGATTTTTAATAAATAATGTTCGTTATATAATATTATGGTATACATTATTACAATTCGATTCAACTTTTTCTTATTTTTTTTATTTAATACATTTTACCATTATTATTACATTAACAAATACCTTCCAATATCGAGTTTGTCTCAGTTATGGCAATAATAACGCTGACAGCGTAGCTATTTATTGTATTCTGTGACATGACACAGCTGACTTGCGCCGCCTCCGTTTCGTTTCGTTTGTTACGGCCGGTATATTGTGATGTGGGGATATGGCCGTCTCCATGTGCTTTAAAATCAGTTCATTAGAATATGGCTGCTGTACGGTGTGTTAACAGTGGAGGTACAGTAACTCGGCTCCGAAGAAACTTGTTGAACAATGCCGTATTAGGTGTGTGGATTCCTTCCAGCGACTGTATTTGAGGTAAGAACCAATTATTTCACATACCAGAGACACCCTCAAGCTTACTAATTGATGAAACTACGCTATGTAAGCACATCTAGTTCCTATTGAAGGTTAACAAACAATAAAATAACAATCGGCACGGCTAGGTCCACTTTGCTCAGATAACGTGCCCGCCTTATCGCTGCTCCGCAGTCAGCCGACCGAGCGGAGCAGCGAAATATTCATCAATGTCACTCTAATTAAATTGTGATTCGTAAGAACTTAGCGGACGCCGTAGTCTGGGTTTTACGTTATCTACATGCCGGGTTTACCAGACTTATTGGACTAGGTTCAAATAGCTTCATGGTTATTATTTGCTGAATACAAACTAGATCTGAATGCCGGCTGGACCTGTTGCTCAATTAGTTGCGCTAGGTGCGTTAAAGTCCGTTAGCCACGTATACACTTCATAAGCAAGCTTGAACGTGTCCTCGGCGTGTATTCTTGGCATTTAGTCATTGCGGATTCAGTAGAGTTAACAGTAATGTCAAAGTAAATTCTTCTTCTGTTAACTCTACTGAATCGACTGAATGCCAAGAATACACGTCCTGGGCGCTGACACAATACCTATTTCTCCTGTTGTATAATTTAAATCTTAACTAATAATAATATGTTAGATAATTACCTAACCTACTCCAGCAATTCTACTTCTATCAAATAATAGCTTAAATAACTCTGGTTTTGTTTTTCAGAATGATGCTGTCTGCCATCAATGTTTTCTCATCCTGGATGCCATTCCTGAAAATTCGCCTCGGTTGTGGTGTTCGTCCATGATATTCCTCAATTGAGTAACTATGTATACTTTTCACTTGCTATATTTGTTTCCTCGAGTCTATTATCCACCCATGCAACCCTTTTTTGCCGTTTACCTAAATTATTAACCCGAATATTATGGTGACAACCTACAAACATATAATTATGGGTAGCAATTCCAAAATGACAATTTTGTTATTGAACGTTGATTTCAGCTAGCGAGCAAATTAAAATTCATTGTGAAATAAATTATCCTGTTCTCAGGTGGTGTGGAGTGTTTGCGGAAGTTCAATCAAGAAGTGAAGGCACGTTGACATCCAGAAAGATTTGGGATGCAAGGTGCGGGGAGAGGATCACCGCCTCCTGCGCCTCCGGCTCCAGCTCCGCCTCATTGTGATCTAGTACAACCCATAGTAATTTAAGTAAATGCAAACACCCATATTTTATTTAAAACTTACTCCGATAAAAAAAGGATGAACAAATTATAAACATAACCGTTCTAGCTATTATCAATTCAGTCAACTAGATTGGGGTAATTTGTATGTGTAAAAAAAAGTGATGATAACACCCGTATGTCCTAAACTTAGCAAACATTTCACTGCATAGCAGCCTACATTCGTAGGCCTCGTATTCAGAGAGAACCTGTCAAAACTTATTACGAGATTAGCACCGGACTAACCATACAAAAACTGGTTTAGTCCGACCTTAATATGCGTACTAAAGTTAGTCCGCCCACTCTTAATACTGCGGTAAGTGCTTAGGAGTTGTTTAAACTGTTTAATTAATGTAAGGTTGAGTTTAGGAATTTTGATATCATGAGAAATAGCGTCTAACTTTAGCGATTAACTGGTTCGAATCCAACTAATCAAATAGTTTTGCAGCTTTAAGTATTTTATATCCTTGCTGCTTTTTGTTCGATGTTCGCTTAAACCATTTATTGCTCAGATTATTGCCTTCTATATCTGCATGAATAGATAATATAAACCCCATATCATGTTGTCTGAACTTATAGGAACTAAGTGCCATGCCAGGACCTTTATTTTAATTGGCGCTTTGACCATCTTTCATTCTATGCGATGCTACCTACCGAAATAGTTAGTGTGGAAGGTCACGTAAAGTTATGAGTGGAATCTTAACCATTGCCAACCGGACCACGCCCAGTCAGTCAATTGATCGAATGCTGTTGTATATCTCGGTTTTCAGGAATATTAATGTGTGACACCACCTCTTAACAAAGTGGAACTTTTAATGCCAGAGCCTCTGCAGCACCCCACGTTGGGAGATCGACAAAACTGACTGCCGGAGCCCCGGCAGCAAGCTCCGTTAATGCTTCAGCCTGATGCCCGAAACTTCTTTCGTTTCTTTATTCTTTTATTTTTGTATGTTACTGGACATAGATAGCTAATTCCACCGTCATGATATTAGCTTACATGGGATCCAGGTGCCATGCCAAGCCTTCCTTATATTGCTCACCTGCATTGAACTAGATGGGAAACATCAACAATTTTCATTGCCGCTTCGACCATCCCTCATTTAATGCGATGGTACCAACCCGGGCGGGATTAACCCTACCACCTAGTGAATAAGGAAGGGGGACCTACAGTTTCCCTTGGTATCCGAACCAGCACACCGAAGCCAGGCACGTCCCTTAATGAGCACGGCTACACTGGTACACCTGGATGGAAAAAACGGACAATTTTTCATTGCCGCTTCAACCGTAGTTTTATCCAATGCGGTGATACCAACCTGGGCAGGTTTAACCCTACAGTTTTACATGAGTTTCGAACCATGGGACAGCTCGCATTCGTAACGAGATGCACTTATCGAACTCAGAAAGAGAAAGAGAGTAGTGCATGACCGGGGCGAGAATTTGAGCCCATAATCTCTCACATGAAAGGCAAGTCCTCTAGCCCCTACACCACGAGTTGGGCACGACATCGGCGTCAATTGGATCTGTCTGCAGAATTTCTTGATTATGTTCTGGTGGAAAAGGAACCTGGCAGTAATTTATATAAAAGAGGAAATATTGATAGCTCAGATAATTTATTTCATATGTTTAATATCACCTCAATTACATGGTACGTGACGTATACATGGTATAATCTGATATAATCACAAGAGTGAAGCACAGTCAACTATAAAACCTATAACTGATCTTTCTTCTTCATTCTCTTTATAACAGGTAGATTCTACACTACGCATATAATTTTCTTTGAAACTAGCATACCGATGCGTCACCAACTCCACCTGTATGTCTTATTTGTCGTTCGTCTCTTTTGCACCGCCTTTGCTTGCTGTTTCAAGTCCAACCTTGCACCTATACTTTAAAAAAGCCTTGTTTAACATTTTAACTGCTGGAGTGTTTCATCAGATCTTTTCCTGTTCATCCAGAAGATCACTGGAGATTTTACATACCAAGTCTAAAATCCCGGAGCTGCGTGTGAGATCTGTTACACCTCCTGCATACTAGAAGAGTTGATAATCTCATAATTCAAAGAAAAATCTATTTTATTTACAAAATATTTAATTGAATCATTTAATACATTTTACATAGTTTCATTTACAGCCATTTTATCATAACTCTAGCGTATTAAAAAAAGAAATAAGATTTTAGACTCGGCTCCTTTGGTATTTACCTGTTTGTAATGTCTTACGTCAACGACTTGATTTTGCATTTTACGTTGTAACAATATAATTTATGTACTATTTCTGCATACAGAATGAATATATTAAATAAATAAGAAAAAACTTAACTGGTTTTGTGTAGCTAAACACTCCCTATTGTGCTCCACGCCGCCGTCTCTACTCTATTTGGATCGGGTGGCGCGAGCAGCGCCCCTGGAGCTGCAATGGGGTGCTGCTCCAGGGACCGTAGTTTCTTGTATAAACAGCACCAATATCAAGGTTGTATAGATAATGTGAGTTCATGATACCTTTACCTAAGTTGGACATACTTGTAATATGTTTTTTGATGAATCTTGCATAATTTCGAAATTATCTGTTCCGATGAAGTGATTAAGGTAATCGGTGCCGTATTCAAAATTAATAATTATGGAATAATCTCAATGCATGGTCTTGTGGGTAAATGCCAATTTAGGTGACAAGTCGGGCTACGGGCTCAGTACAGGGAGCAATTGTGATGAAACAAAGAAGGTACTTCGATTCACTACAGCGATAGCAATGGGTTCCATCCCTCATCATAATCAATTGTTTAACCTGTCTAAAAAGTAGTGAGCGGCATTCGTTGAGTCATTGGAAACCTGCCAGCCAAAAGATCCAGCACCTGTCCTTACCTTTATTTCAAAATTAAATGCATACTATGACGTAATAGTCAATTCGATTATATAGCAGTAAACTACAAATAAAGTCCTAACCTAACCATAAACAGTCTACCATAGAACTTGATGACCACATCCGACACCTAACTAATTTGTTCCCCTGCACGCACGACCGCGCGAAGGACGACCGCCCCGTGAGTTATTGCTGCGCTCCCAGTCACCCGACAGGAATGACGTGGTTGAAGAACGTCACGCCCGCCCGAAGTCTCGATGAGATGATGCCCAGCCCGCCGCTGGCTTATAGCAGCTGACAAAGGACCGGCACAGTAGATATTATTTGAGAACATGCTGGGAAGCAGTCCAGGTAATGGGGGGTACTCTCAGGCCTGTACCTGCACACGCAATCGTGCAGGAAACCCTGAGACCCAGCGACGACAAAACTCACTCAACGGCAGTCGACGGCGCAAACGTCAATTCAAAATCAAAAGGTCAATGACATTGTTTGAGGTGCCAGTCAAATAAATGAAGTAAAATGGCCAGCTGTGTCTAATAACAATCTTTCATTTGAGGTCCTACTAGGAGATTTTTTTTTTTGTAGGACTGAAATAATTTTTTCGACGCTTATTTTCAATATTCTCACATTTGCTGCCATAAAATGTCTTTTGTGATACAGTTTTTGCTACCAGATACATCTATTGGCAGTGCAATAAAGTCGCAAGTATGGCAATAATGCAATTTACTAGGCGCCGCGAAGTATGATCACGGAACGGAGATTAAATACTTTAAAGGCATCAGCTGACGTTTCTGGGACTTTCCTGTGTCTGAGATCTATCAATTCGGATTCAACTTAGTCAAAACAATTTTACCATGGTAGTTTGATCCATGTACACTTAAAAAAGGGCCGATTTTCTGCCCCATACAAACTTTGCAATCTCCTTTAATTCCCTTCGGCGCAATCTCTAATGTATTTTATCCATGGAGGTGAACATTCTTCACCTACATGATTTTGTCGTGTTAAAGTCCCCAAATGCACACTAATATTTATTTTATCGATTATTAAATTGTAATTAACTTCAAATTGCCGACATATTAATTTCATTTATGAATAATTTCGGGTTATTCCCTTTTCGTAGCGTGTTGGCGAGGTTATTCACTTTTTTTATGACGGCCATATCTACTAACTTTCCAAAGCGACCACTGGCAATGTTATTCATAAAAATAGAATATAATTAATATTAATTTTAACATATAGTTATAACATCAACAGCAGCATTGTAATCAGATATTGAAAATAATCTGAAAACTTTTTCAGATTATTTTCAATATCTGATTACAATGATTCAAATGAAGATGTCGCTGATACTAAAATTAATGACGCAACGGTTATGTCGTATCCATTTGATACATGAAATTATCAAAAATAATATTATTGTAATCGCTTGGAAATACAGAGTAAACATTGGAGGTATTACCACAGAATAAGTAATGCATTACCAACATGGAGTCAGTGAGGAAGCGGGACAGCAGATAAGCGTGTCGTCTATGTATTCGCTTGGCGAGATGCATCGCGGTGTTACCCTGCGCCCTACTTTTTAGCAATATAATAGGTCGGGGAAAAAGTCTTTTCGCATTATAGTATGTATGAACTTGTAATATAATCTCTTTGGCTATACTATTTGTATCTGGCTGGTTTTGGTATCATTGAAAGTTTAAATTTTAAAGAACATAATTCCAAATTCAAATTAGGAAAATGTGTGATTCTCATTTGTTTTTCGTACTGTCAAAATGAGTGAATCTAATGAAGAAATTCGATACATTTTAAAATTTTACTACAAAAAAGGTAAAAATGCAACGCAAGCCGCGAAAAAAATTTGCGATGTTTATGGACCTAGTGCAGTGTCTGTGAGAGTAGCACAAATTTGGTTTAAGCGTTTTCAATCCGGAAATTTTGATGTCAAAGATGCACGTCGCTCTGGTCGCCCTATTACGGATAAAATGGATG
Organism: Incurvaria masculella; assembly: GCA_946894095.1. Lineage (NCBI taxonomy): Eukaryota > Metazoa > Arthropoda > Insecta > Lepidoptera > Incurvariidae > Incurvaria > Incurvaria masculella. The sequence continues at coordinate 14,666,419 of OX335648.2, read as the reverse complement.
CCATTTTTGAAAAAGCGGAGCAAGATCGGCATATCAGTAGTTACGACGTAGCTGAAGAACTAGGAATTGACCACAAAACAGTTTTGGCGCATTTGAAAAAAACTGGGTACACAAAAAAGCTCGATATTTGGGTACCTCACGAGCTCACTGAAAGAAACCTAATGAACCGTGTACTCATTTGTGATTCTTTATTACGACGTAATGAAACCGAACCATTTTTGAAGAAGCTGATAACTGGTGATGATAAGTGGATCACGTACGACAAGAACGTGCGAAAAAGGTCGTGGTCAAAGGCCGGTCAAGCTTCACAGACTGTGGCGAAACCCGGGTTAACTCGCAACAAGGTGATGCTGTGTGTGTGGTGGGATTGGAAGGGCATTATTCATTATGAGCTGTTACCACCAGGCAGGACCATCGATTCTGAACTCTACTGCGAACAACTGATGAGATTAAAGCAAGAAGTTGAGAGAAAGCGGCCGGAATTAATCAACAGAAGGGGTGTGGTTTTTCATCATGATAACGCTAGACCTCACACATCTTTAGCCACTCAGCAAAAACTAAGAGAGTTTGGTTGGGAGGTGTTAATGCATCCGCCGTATAGTCCTGACCTTGCACCTTCAGATTTCCACCTGTTTAGGTCTCTTCAGAATTCTTTAGGCAGTGTCAGGTTAACATCACGAGAGGACTGCCAAAACCACTTGTCGCGGTATATTGATCAGAAGTCCCAATATTTCTATAGCAATGGGATCATGTCCCTACCTACAAGATGGCAAAAAGTTATCGAACAAAATGGTACCTACATACTTTAGTTAAATGTAAATAAACCATATTAAAAGATGTTTTGAATTTTCTTAAAAAATGCGAAGAAACTTTTTCCCCAACCTATATATTAATGTAAAAATCTTGAAAACCAATATATTGTGTTATAACATGGAGGTGAAGAAGTTACACCTCCACATGTTATGATAAATATATTTTATTAATCAGTGTAGATTGCTTTATTTTATCGATGTACCTGTTTTTGTTTTTACATTTTGGATAATTACGTGTTCAAACTAACATTCAAAGCCTCCACAAATTTAAGTTTTTCTTATTTTACCCACCTTTATCTAGTCACCGAATGAAATTAAATAAAACAAGCAATCAACTTAGGTACAGATAACATTTTTATCGACTTAGATGTAAAAGAAATTCTTTTTCATCTAAGCATAAATATACATATGTTTTAATTATCCATTTGTAAGAGGTGGACGCTGTAACACACCTCGCCAGGTCCACGGCCCGTGGGGGAATAGGTTCGGGCGGGCGGGGCGTTTCGACAGGTTGGGGGAGGGCGGGGGAGGATATCGGTTGATTTATTCGGCCGTTGTCGCTTGCGATTACCAATCTCGCGCCGGAAGGGAAGCGACCAGCAGCACGCATTGTCGCAACCACTTCCTATTGACCTTTTAAGGTCAAATCAAACATGACCTTTATGTATGTGAGTTTCCCTCGGACCGCTGTTCCGATTTAGGATTACCTGGGGAATCTGTGATTTCGTAAGATCACTAAGGATTACAAGATTTCTAGTAAATCCAAAAAATATTAAAATGCAGAGGAAAAATGAAACTTTTGGTCCTAATTCAGTCGTAATACAACTGCAAGAAACTTTTACTCCTAATTTGAGTGAAATGCTGCTACAATTTTTCAAATGAGGAAATAAAAAATTTCATGCAGGCATGATACTCGTTTTTCGGATTTTCAAATGTTTTCTGCAAATGTTTCGTCACTGCCGAAGATTTTCTCATTCCTCGAACTCCCGCCCTCGTACGATTCCCCGACAATACCCTGAATTTGATAGGTTTGCCAATGATTTTGTTAGGATTCCAGATAACCCCAGATTACCTTAACTCCTTGGACTAAGATTCCTTGGACTCCCACCAGATTCCCCGGACTAAGATTACCTTAGATGACTGAGATTACCAAACAATTGTAAACCAGATTCTCTGAGTGACTGACCCCTCGTAAGGTCGGCTCAAGATCCTAGCGGAAAAGTATTGAAGTGGGTCCGTAATTATCAGAAAATTACGCTCCCCATTCAAACGAAGTTTACTATTCATTTTTAAACCATGCACTTTGAAACAGTGGTTTACTTTTTATTTGGAGATTATCAAGCAACAATGTTAAAATGTATCCTTGTCAAACTCCAGGGATAACAATATATGTACGAAGATTTCTTTGTGATTTCATTTGATTCGCTTTGAATTTAAAAAAAAATCATTCATCAAAATTAGTGCAGCGGTTTAGACGTGAAAAAGTAACAGACCGACAGAGTACTTTCGCATTTATAATATTAAAAAATTAGTATGGATTGTTAAATATAAAACTAAATGTAAGTAATGTGCCGTATTTTAGTATTCCTACATCGATCAAATTTCGAAATGCCTACTATGCCAATACAAAAACCACTCGCGACATGGAACCGTGACATCGCTTGTTTCTATCGCAGGATAGCAAAGTGGAATAGATACAAAACTAGAAGCATCAAAACGCCACATAAGCTGCCTATTCCTGGTGTTCCGTAATCAGGAATCAGGAATCCTGAGTCTCGAAAACCGCTTTCATAGAGGCTTTTTTTTCAATTGAGATACTATAATCTCCGGGATCTTTTCGGCAAGAAAATCGTCTTTGAAAACAGCTATAAAAGCGGTTTTCTAGTCTCAGGATTCCTGATTACTGATCACGGAATTCCTGGAATTGGGGTGTTGTGACGGGTGGTGGTATTGTCACAGCGCTGCTCGTTGTTTATCCCTTCCAGCCCGCTCCTTTTCACCAGGCGATCTCGTAATTTCCTTCGAATCCGCGAGGGAGGGACTGTAATGTGACCGTTCCTCACAAAGAATGTATTGTCCTTCCAATATATGGCTGGTTCATGTTTATGCCACAAGACAGTATTATTTCTGAAACGAGCGAAGAGAGTTCTCATTCAACGTCCACTACATTATCTCAGCAAGATAATTCAATATAAAATGATGTAACCGTAGGATTTTCGTAAGCCGTAGGATTTTGAGGGTAGCTCCTGTACAGGCTGTGTAGTCCATTTTGATCAATAAATTAAAACATAACTATAGAATCACAATACTAGCAAATCCTGAAAATGTCATGAAAATCGGTGACAAAAACATTTAATCCTCTCCATATATTTTGGTTTGATTTGATTCAATGTAGACTCGATTTTTTGGACAAAGTATCTTTACATTAATGGCTCAACTTTTGGCCCAACCTCGTAGGTCGGCGGTTTTCGGATCGTTTCGGCGGAACCCTAATTTCAGGTTTACATCGTGTTTTAGCATTTGGCAAAAAGTGTCTTTCGGCGCTGTGAGAAGAAATCGTGAATTCAACTGGCGCAAATTGTGGCGCCGGAGGCAAGATATTCTTTGGCCCCGTTTAACACTTTGTCGTTGTTGTTTATGTATTCTTTGTTGCTACAAATGCGGGCGACGACGGCGGCGCTTACCCTGGCTCGAGCCCCGGGGCGAGACGTCTCCACTACCCCCTCCGTCGCCCCCAGCTCCGTAGGCGGGTGACGCTATTGACGGCGTAAATCAGGGTCTTTCACAGGCTGCGGATTTGCTCATTATTCGCAACAGCGGCCGCACACTGAGAAGCTATGCAATTCTCCTAATTGGCCGTAGCCTCGCCGAGATGAGATTGATCGTGCTTCCTGAACGTCTCGCTGTAAGTATGAGCTTCATTTCTGTAAGTGGCATACAGGGAGTAGATTAAGCGCGGATTAATGTGCCCGATTTAATACTCGGGAACGCAATCCGCGTGATAAAGACTCATAACCTCTTAATGGTTCTTGCCTTCCATTGCAAATGTGGTCAGGATTTACAATTGTTTGTGATTATTAAAATCGTTTTGATTGAGCAATATTAGACATAAGTTCTGAGCAAGATAATTAGAATCTACATCGGAGCGCAGTAGCTAAATTTCTTTTTCAGTTTTCCGTATCATTATCACAAAAGACAACATTATTCTTGTCACACTACCTCAAAAAAAAGTAAAAACTCATATTCTTTATAATTCATCTTATTTTATTTAGTTTTACTTCCTTACTTTATTTTGTTTAATTATAATTTTAGTTTTAAGTAAGTTTATTGTTATTAAATAGTTCTTAAATGGATACCAAAAATTGAAATAAAAAACTTGAAAAAAAAATCGTCTTATTAAATTACAGCGTATTACATTACTTTTACAAAACTGAAATGTCTTCACGTAATTCTGACCAACACCTAGAATACAATTCGGATTTACAGAGGCATCGTTTATTATTGACATGAATTTGTATCAACTCAAAATTGTTGAATGAATGAAAGTAAAAATTATTTATTGTGCAATATAGAAAAATATATAAATACAAGAACAATTCAAAACAACAACAAAAGTGAACAGAGGCGGGCTTACCACTACGAGTGATTTAAGTGATTTCTAAAGGGTGACTGGAAGGTGATAAACGAACATTAAACATAATTTACATAAAAATACAAATATACGTTTACTTAAATAAACGAATACATGATAACCGAATACATACATATCTCGTATATCCACAATTTAAGACCGAAATCAAACAGGGATAAAATTCCTATTCCTTTGATAAATGCAAAAACATTTTTTATCAAATATCGCGAAGGACTTAAGTACTACTTAGTAAACCCGTGCTGCCGAGGCAGAAGATTCAAGGCTGGCCCGCGACCAACTCATTAGTTAAGTTAATTCGTCCTCCGCTTAGCTACGATCGGATCTATTCAGCTTTGTTTTATTTGCCTTTCCTAATTGTTAGGGCTCGGGCAGGGGCGAGCCGAGATTTATCTTGCCGAAAATGTAATCAAGGTATTTAAGAGAAGACGTACTGCAGCCCTGAACCGAGGGGTCACTCACTCAAGGAATCTGGTGTACAATCGTTTGGGAATCTCAAGAATCTTAGGTGGGAGTCCGAGGAATCTGGTGGGAGTCCGGAGAATCTCGGAAATCTTATGTAATCCCGAGTAATCCTAAAGAATCTGGAAATCCCAAGGAAATCATTGGGAATCCTATCAAATTCATGGAAATCTCGGGTAATCTTAGGCGGAGTCCGAGGAATCCGATGGGAGTCCGAGGAATCTGGAAATCTTATGTAATCCCGAGTAATCCTAAGGAATCTGAGAATACCAAGGAAATCATTGGGAATCCTATCAAATTCATGGAAATCTCGGGTAATCTTAGGCGGAGTCCGAGGAATCCGATGGGAGTCCGAGGAATCTGGAAATCTTATGTAATCCCGAGTAATCCTAAGGAATCTGAGAATACCAAGGAAATCATTGGGAATCCTTTCAAATTAATGGAAATCTCGAGTAATCCTGGGCGGGAGTCCGAGGAATAGGAAAATCTTGGGTAGTCTCGAGTACTCCCAGGGAGTGTAGGAATCCTAAGCGAATCATTGGCAATCCGATCAAAGTCTTTGTAATCTCAGATAATCTTGTCGGGGTCGGACTAAACCGGTTGTATGCTTAGGCCGGTGCAATTCTAGTACAGTACGTAAGTTTTGACAGGTTAGTTCTGAATAAGACTGTAAAGGTTTTTAAAATAAGAGTACCTTATCTCGAGTACGTGAAATATTTACTAGGTTTTTAAATATAGACTTTTATAACGGCCCAGGCAAAGAAATAATCAACTTTGACCTAATGATGGTTGAGATACTAAGGGATTTCGAAAGATCGGAGTACCTCATCGTGAAGTTGAGTATGTCAAATATGTATTATGGCTTCAAAAATGGTATTGCATAATGCATCAGGCAAAAAAAAAAACAGGGCTGACCTAATGATCGCTGAGATAATACGGGATCTAATCTAACAATGATAGCGCGGCCGTGGGCGCGGCCGCCAGTTTGCGAAGAAATCACGCACACGTGTGCGCACGAGTGTGCGCAGCGCGCACCCCGCGTGTGCCCGACGACACAATTCCAAAACATATTCAGCCGTATTCAGAGTAAACCTCTCAAAATTTAGTACGGGATAAGCACCGGATTAACCAAACAAAAACCGGTTTAGTCCGACCTTAATACGCGTACTAAGCGAATAGAAGGTTATCATGCGTATACTACTTTTTAGGGTTCCGTACCGAAAGGGTGAAAACGGAACCCTATTACTAAGCCTCAGCTGTCCGTCCGTCCGTCCGTCTGTCACAAAGCTGAAACTCATGAACCGTAATAAGTACGTAGCTGAAATTTTCACAGAGTGAGTATTTAATTTGCCGCTATAACAACAAATAAGTAAAATTTAAAGATAATAAAAAAATACAAATAATATGATTTTTTGGTGTTAAATCATTTACGATGGTACGGAACCCTTTGTGTGCGAGTCCGACTCGCACTTGGCCGGTTTGTTTACTGTGTTTATTGTATGTATTTTGATTAAATAATTAGATGATTGTAGGTATGTTGTGAACCGAGCTCGGGGCGGACTAACTTTACTACGCGTATTAAGGTCGAAGTAAACCGGTTTTTGTATGGTTAGTCCGGTGCTAATCTCGTACCAAGTTTTTACAGGTTCACAGTGAATACGACTGCAAGGGATTTCGAAAAAGAAGAGTACCTACCTAATCGCGAAGTTTTCTACGTGAAATATTTGCTAAGGTTTCAAATATAGCCTTTTATAATGACCCAGGCAAAAAAAAAATCAACCCTGACCTAATGATGGCTGAGATTCTAAGAGATTTCGAAAGAGCGGAGTACCTCATCTTGAAATTTAGTATGTGAAATATGTACTGTGGATTCAAAAATGGTATCGTATAATGCCTCAGGGAAAGAAAAAATCAGCGCTGATCTAAAGATCGCTGAGATAATATGGGATCTAATTTAACCGGATTCCGCCTGGGTAAATATGTCCAAAACGATTATCGCACGGCCACGGCGCGGGGGCTCCCCGCCCGCCGCGCCGTTGCCGTCTCCTGCGGGCGCCGCTCGCCCCCGCCGCCCGTGCCCGCGCTGTTGCCGCCTCGCGCGGACGCCGCGCCCGTGCCGACCCTCGCCGCCGGCCGCGCCGCCCGCCTGTCTGCGATGACGTCACGGACACGTGCTGCGCGCAACGCGCAATTATAAGTCTCTATGAATCGTTGGTGGTCACTAAGAATCTTTAGAAATCCCGAAATCATTGGAATGTACCAAAAATGTGTTGATAGTCCTTAAAAATCCAGGTAATCTTTGGTAGTCTCTAGGAATCTTTGGTAGTCCTCAGAAATCTTACGAAATCCCAGTATATTTGAAATCTCCAAGAATCTTTGGTAGTCTTTGGAAATCTTTAGGAATCTCCAGGAATCTTTGGAAATCTTTAGGAATCTCTAAGAATCTTTGGTAGTCTTTGGAAATCTTTAGGAATCTCCAGGAATCTTTGGAAATCTTTAGGAATCTCTAAGAATCTTTGGTAGTCTTTGGAAATCTTTAGGAATCTAGAAATCCCAAGGAAATCTTGACTACTGGGAATCTGGTGTACACTTTTTGCTCGAGTGACTAACCCCTCGCCCTGAACCGTGTTTGTTGATCTCTGTTAGGTACTTATGCCAAAAGGCCAATACATCCAAAATAATTTAGTGCTTAAGAGGATAATTTGATGATCAACTTTCATACAATGTTATAAATGTATGTTTTTTCAGGTTTTGTAGTTCTTTCCAACGTCGACTAGACGAGCTTGGTTTGGATCTTTCCACATTTAAACACGAAAAACCGGTCGATATATTTTGTATGTTTTAAAATCGGGTCATTAACGTTCTTAAGTTATATGTGCTTGTAATCATTGGATGTATATCTATCCAGTGAGACGCCACTTGTATTAAAATACACACACACCCACACCTTCAAGTTTATATTTATCGGAGGATAATCTTCACGATCATCATTAGCACTCATAATCACTGCTTTTCACTGTGGGCGTCGGTCGGTAATGTTAGATGAAGAAAACAGACTTGTACACTTGATCAGATTATAATCACAACGGTTAAGACACAGTAGGCACTTATCTCAGATGCGAGCGAGATGGTTTAGTGACAACCGCACGCGCCGCTCGAGACTACTATCGCACGCGCGTCTCTAACTCCATCGAGCACCACCAGTGGAGCTGGCGTTCCGGATATGACAACGACAGTAATATTCCGAATGCGACATATTTATATTTTACGAATCAGGTTATTTTTTTGCGGCTATTTTTCTAGATGGTTTGCTTATTTGATTTTATTAAAAATCTGATTATTAGTTTGCGATTACTGCGTATGGCCGACAGACCGACCGCCACCAGAGCAGTCCCACAACACAAAGATCAAATGTTTTGCAATTTTTGCGACGGGAAAAGGGACCTTAAATGTGAGATAAAACATCAGGCACGGATGAATGCATCTGGGTAAGTCAATAAACGCGATAGCAGACTGATGTGATTTTAATTTTTTTTCCTTTGGATAATGTGCCTTATATTTTTACTTGTTGTTGAATATTGAAGGACATTTGATAATATTGGAAAGGTAGGATTGGATGGATTCATTTGGGAAATAAATATAAAATATATAATACAGTTTTAACTTTTAAACCATTTTAAGTTATGTAAAATCCATATGAAATTAGAACCAGCCATTGGTACTAGGCAAAATGCAAAGTTTGCACCGCAAGTAAACTAGCTAATTCTGATGATTAGAAAAACCGGCCAAGTGCGAGTCGGACTCGCACACGAAGGTTTCCGTACCATCGTAGAAAAAAAAAACAAAAAAATCACGTTTTTTTGTATGGGAGCCCCCTTTAATTTTAATTATTTTTTAATCTTACCTATTTGTTGTTATAGCGGCAAAATAAATACACACTCTGTGAAAATTTCAGCTGTCTACCTGTTACGGTTACTGAGATACAGCCCTGTGACAGACGGACAGACGGACGGACGGACGGACGGACGGACGGACGGACGGACGGACGGACGGACGGACGGACGGACAGCGGAGGCTTAGTAATAGGGTTCCGTTTTCACCCTTTGGGTACGGAACCCTAAAAAGAGCCTCGGTAGCCCAGTGGTGCGACGCCTTTCGATTCGATAAGATTAGTGAAGCACCTCTGAGCGCGGTTAGGTTCTGGATGGGGGTGACCATTTTCAACCGTTGAGGCTGGCCCTGGTTCGGATTTCACGTAACACTGTAAGTCCTCTTCCTTAGTTACTAGGTGGTATCCCGCCCGGGCTGGTAACATCGCATTGAATTAACGATGGTCGAAGCGGCAATTAAAATTGTACACGTTTTCCATCCAGTTCAATGTAGTCGAGCAATATAAAGAAGGTCCTGGTATGGCACCTAGTTCCCATGTGGTGTGTTAGACTCTTCTTTTAGCCCCGCTAGGCGGCTCCTCTCGGCACTTTGACGCATCGCTACCCGTTGTACCGTCCCGGCTGGCAGCTACTTTAGCCATCCGAGCTCCTCCATGAAGTGAAGGACCCTTCATGGTTGCTTCCAGACCTCATGAAGGCTCCTTGCTGGCGGAAGGAATAGGAGCCGCTGTTGTGCCATCCCCGGACACTCCAGCAGCACATGGGGGGGATGTTTTCTCAGCTTCCAGGCACCCTCTGCAGAGTGGGTTATCATTGACACCTAGAAAACATTGGTGTTTGTTAAGTCCGACCACAGTACGTAGCTTACCCCTGTGCAAGTTAAGCAGTGTTTTCTTGAGTTGTTTATCCGGCTTTGACAATGACTCTTTTGACTGCATGACTACCTCAAATGATTAAAGGTTAAGGGCACAAACGGTTCTGGTCCGACAGGTTGACTGCCCAAATCACGCTTTGCAAGGTTGTCTGCTGCGTTGTTCCCGTGTGATCCGCTATGTTACCCTATTCTTAACCGCAATTACCTCCAGGGCTTGGCGGCATTGTAGGGTCAGTCCGGAGTTGATGGAGTCTGTTTAGCGCCCACAATACCACAGCACTATTCCTAACTTCAAGGTTTGTGACACCTCTGCGTTGTACTGCCGTTGCTGCCTCTATTACTCCCACACATTCGGCCTGGAAGATTGAGTTGTCAACCCCTAATGGTACCGATTTCTTGATATTGAGGTCAAGCGAAAAGGCTGCTGCGCCTGTGCCTGACCCAGTTTTTGAGCCATCTGTGTTTATTCTTACCTCATAGATTCTCGAGAAATTTTTCTTTTTTTCTTTTTCTGTTAGTTCTATGCGGTAATTATTCTTGGAAATTAGAGTTTTAAATATTCTGTCGCATTTAACCTCCACGATTGGGTACTCTTGTTGGCATCGAGTAGAGCAGAAGCATGTGGGCCTTGACTATTTTTCCACCACCGGTCCAGTGTCTTGATTCAAACGGCCGAGATTGCCGCCTCCTGCTGAATGAAGAGATCAAGTGGCGGCAGTTCCAGCATCACCTCCAGGGCAGTAGTGGGCGTTGTGCGCTGTAGCCTGTAATCGCAGTGCAAGCTAACCGCTGGAATCGCTACAGCCTTGCACTGGCAGTAATTAGTCTGGTTCTGTGCCACCATACGACTGCACCGCACCATAGGCTACTTTCTTACGGTCAGTTTGGTATTAGCCATCCATGTCCAGTTACATAAAAAAATCTCTATTATCTATTAAACATAGAACTTATTTCGTTTTGTTTTTATTTCCATTTGCCATATTTTTTTTTAATATAAAATTTGAAAAAACTGTAACCCGACTCAAATATAAGAGACAAGGTAGGCACTGTTTGATATAATTCCTCAAAAAAACCATGATATAAAACAGCACACCTGCCTTTTTTCTTACCTTTTAGCAAGGTTACAATTTTTTAAACATTTTTTCTAAAAAATATGTTATTTAATCTTAATGGAAACGGATTATGTTTTTATGGATAAATTATATTTTTATTCTATCTATGAATGCAGCTACGAGTGTAGTTTTAGTAAATAGGTCATAGTTCATTTAATTCATAGTATTTTCTACACATCATACATTTTATTTTATAATTTAGAAATATTTAAGTAGTTTGCAATTGAGTCTATTCAAATGTTTGTATAGTATATGTATATTTTATGTATAATACATATATATTTTTTATATAATGTAAATGTTAATAGTCACATCTAGCGATCCAACTCCATGCAAAGTTCTTATGCGAAAAGCAAGCTAAAGTGCTATTTATCAGTATGTTTATTAGGATTTTCTGAGGGGTTGCACTACATATTGTAGTAACATTTATTCAAAGGTACATTTGTATGGCGCTACGAGTTGACATTCCCTCATCTACAGAATAGCACCATACCCAGTAATTCTGCGGTTCTGCAAAGAACAATAAAACTTTGTGTAACGAAACATTGGTGATATCAACAGAATATCTAAGAATGCTATTCTGCTTGAGTATCTATTGTTATTTCCCTTTAAATACGGTTAATTGTACTATCTCTCCAGGTGGAACCAGACACGTTGTCGAAGTATTATGAAAGTGGGTCACGTGTCTGTCTACCCTCTACCCCGCCCCCTTGCCTGTCTCACCGTGAAAATAGTACGATATACATACCATGCTATTTATTGCGATTGTATAATTAAAATAAGTAGGGAGAGAGAAGGTCGCGAGCCGGGGCGAACTTTCCCTTCTGCCCGATAGATTTGCTGTTTTGTAGACGGTCGGCGCGGCAGGGAGGTGCAGAGGCCAATTCTGGGAATTCCGCGTTCGGGAGTGTTCTCAGGAGAGGAATTCACTTTGACATGTCCTTGGTATGCAGATGCCACACGTTTAATTTATATGTTTCGAATGTGTCCTTAGGGCCAGGACACACGTACTTCTCCAAACAGCTCCTGCAAGATCAAATCTGGAGCGACGCTCTCCTCTAAACAAAGCAAACGAGCTAAATTAGAAACCTTCCAAGGAGGTAGTTTTATTTAATAATAGCCCAGGTACATTTAAGACGCTAGTTATAAGGCATATAAAATAATTTGCATGCGTATGTTAAGTGAGACTAATAAACGATTTAGGATATCCTGGTTTGGTAAGGGTGCTGGTTTGCTGGTTATGATTCTAAAATAAAATAAATAAATAAAAAAAATAAAGGCCATGAAATGAAACATTCCCATGTGCTTCCGAAATAAGCGTTAAAGAAAAAATACTCTTTGTCCATAAGTGATCCCTGAACCCACGTTCGAATCTGTCGAAAGTCTTTTTATTATTTCCGTGAGGATTCAGGAGTGTCTATTTCGTATGTAAACAAATTAGCGTAAGAATCGGACTTCAGCAGGTCTATTCCTGGCATTCAGTAATCAGGAATCCTGAGTCTAGAAAATCACTTTTGGAGCGATTTTCAAAGAGATTTTCTTGACAAAAATATTCCGGAGCATAGTTTTTGTTAATCAATCATAGTTTTCCGTAGAAAAACTCGCTTTGAAAATCTCTATAAAAGCGGTTTTCTAGACTCCGGATTCCTGATTCCTGATTACTGAATGCCAGGAATAGACCTGCAGGGCGAGGGCTGCGAGGGGAGGATGCCAGGGCGCTTCACGTTTAGGAAAATGAATAGCAATCCTCTTGATGTAATTTAATTAAAACCCGTTTACGTTGAATCTCCTAAGAAAATATCGCGGGTGTATTTATATATAGGTAGTACGCCTCGGTGGCCCAGTGGCGCGACACTTCGGCGATCGCTCTCCGAAGTTAAGCAACGCTGGGTCCGGTCTGGTCTTGGATGGGTGACCATTCGACCGTTGAGAGAGGCTGGCCGTGGTTCGGATTCCACGTTAAGCTGTAGGTCCCCTTCCTTACTTACTAGGTGGTAGGGTTTATCCCGCCCGGGTTGGTACCATCGCATTGGATGAACGATGGTCGAAGCGGCAATGAAAATTGTCCGTGTTTTCCATCCAGTTCAATGTAGCCGTGCAATATAAGGAAGGTCCTGGCATGGCACCTTAGTTCCCATGTGGTGTGTTGGGCTAATACCATGACAGAACTTGTGGTATTAGCCATCCATGTCCAGTCACATAAAAAAAAAAAAAAAAAAACTACTTGTAGCGTTCGTTCTCTCTAAATGTCGCACTTGCTAATAAATACGAACAGATCATTTTCCAACGACTCTAATTTCAAGTTTCAGGTAACCTATCTAAGGTCCTTCCACCAATAGCAGAATGCAATTACGTAATTAAATAAATTGTAGTGAACAGTAAATATTTCATTAAATTAACTCTAAACCGAGAAGAATGTCCGAAAAAATAAAAACGGTATCTTGGGTGGTTTCACTCCTAGCGAATTCGGGTTTCCGGTCCTATTGTTAGTATTTACAGTAAGTATATGTAGGAATGTATGTATATTTATCAAACATATCTTAGGCCTTTTTTACTTAATACAAAAGTACAAAAAAAGAAGCCCTAGAAAATATACACATAAAACTGGATATAACCTTATGGTCCGGTCCTACCTGGGAGAAATCCTATAAGGCTGCTTCGAGCTACAGAGACAGAATGAACCTCCTAATGATTATTATGTTCGCCAGTAGAACCGCTTTCTGCATCTGGAATCGGATCCCCTGGAGTTCGGGACTAGCCTTGCAGTATATTCGTAAAGTAGTTATTTTCAGTGGGCTCTTTCTTCAATTAATGTGTCCTTGCTTCACGGTCGATTATACATACATACATATCACATTCCTTGGAATAAGCGACGAACCTGCTTGAACGAAAAAGTATATTCACTTACTTACATGTTTATCCGGTGAGTTGATTTACAATGGTAACCCAAAACGCACTGCAAACTTTCAAGAGTGGTGTAAAATAGGTACATCTTAAATGGTGGTCCATTACCACCACTACAGACGAGATGCCTATGACTGTTATGGTGGTAGATTACGTGACTTCGAGTGGATATTCCCAGTTAAAAGCGGCCTGCGGAAATAGTGAGATTTATCAGCGCGTTTCGGAGAGCCAGCCACCGCTCGTTCGACTCTTGATTTATTGATGTTTTCAATGGCCGCTGCTGGAGCTCCTTTTAATTTCGCCACTTTCGATTTTATGTGCAAAGTTTTATTCCGCAATTTCGTAGCTTTTAGATAGGTAGTTCCTATGTTTAATACATTGTTGGTTGGACATGAGTAGTTATTTTGCTCGAAGATTTGGTTTAACGCCATCGGCCATCGGAACAGTATTTATGTTCTGAGGCTGTATTAAAAGTTTGGCTGTTTTATTCCATAAGGCGAGCTCATTTCGTTCAAGTTTATGGTAGTTTGCACTGAAATATTTGAATGAATTAAGTGCTAAATTCAACAGCTCTCTTGCTCTCTCCCTTCACGAACGATGAAACAAAGAATTTTTGATAGATAGATCGTGTAGTTAAACGACCATTTAGTGGTGTTGGCGCAATGAGCCAAAATAATTCAATTATGCGTAAATTTCCTGTAATTTCACTGATTTATGTAGGCATATGCAGAAACTATCTATATGCGATGAATAAATGATTCTGTCGACTAGGAATCTATGTTAAATACTGAAGTGGAATGGAATAAATAGTTATACATTGGTAATACACGTGGTAGCACAGTTTCACTTCATCTATGGTGGTAACATTACATAATTGAGACCTGATTGTTAAATATAGCTAACCGAACTAAAAAATAGAAAATAATTTTTAATTTTAAAGAGTTTATATTACAGTAGTAGAAGATCGAACAATCAATCAGAATTTATCACCTCAAGATAAAATTATAATAAAGTTTCAGTTATTAACAAAATAATTCAATTCAGAGTAAAAAGCGTGGGGTGCTTGATAAAGTAAATGTAACAATCATTCTATTTGCAACTGTCGATCAGAGGAGAGTTATGAAAAGTAGTAAAATGCACCCCACGCTTTTTACTCTGAATTGAATTATTTTGTTAATAACTGAAACTTTATTATAATTTTATCTTGAGGTGATAAATTCTGATTGATTGTTCGATCTTCTACTACTGTAATATAAACTCTTTAAAATTAAAAATTATTTTCTATTTTTTAGTTCGGTTAGCTATAAAAGCGTGTTTTTTTAGTTTTTTTAAACTATTATTTATTTTTCATTTTTTAGTTCGATTTTTCGAATTCATATGCATTATTTGTACTCCAATCAATAAGACTTTATAATTACAAATTTTTTGATCGTATTAAATTCCTTCCTTATCGACTGTAATTTCAAAGCATTGGTGTTTACCAAATTTTGTCCCGTAAAATAAATAGATTAAAAATTTATGTTCGGTTGTACAATCTCTTTATTAGATAGGTAGGAACTAATGTTAATAAAATACATATTTAATTTAGACTTAAAGATAAAAAACTTCTTCTAAAAGAGCCGGAGCTTCAGCTGTACCTAGAATACTGGCGGTGTTGCCTCTTTGGATTTCGAGGCTTATTCGCCGGACAAAATGGGCCCCGGACCTGGGATCACCAGAACTTTCATTTAAAAGTTTGCCTAACGTTGAAGCAAAAGTTATCGCTTCTGGTGACCATGAACCGAGTGTCTCGGCGGCGAAAGCTAAAAACTCAAAAGAACTCGCCACGCAGCTGTATTTTTGATGTTTATTTGCTGCTGCCCTCTCAGCTGCCGCTCCGGCCGCGCGAGAAGTGGCCTGAATGTAGGACGGCGCCAGAGTATCCACACAGGTGGCGTCCCATATTAATGCCTTTCCACTTGCCCACGGCACTAAGGTCACCCCGTCCGGGCGTTTACCATCCGAGCGACTGATTCCTGGGGGCTCGGTGATGCTGGGGTAGTTTGCTGTCACCAGTGCTCTTTTTATAATGTTATTTATATTGTAATGGCGGGATAAATGACCAGCGCTCCTTTGGCATGATAAACCGTGGTGGCCCCATTCGGTAACGTTGGTACCACAGTACCGTATGAGGATGGCACAATCTAGCACCGACTCGAAGGCCTATTGAAATTCTGAGAGTGTTACTGTCAAGCAGAGTGCCTAGGCTTGGTGATGGATAGGCCCCCCGCCCCGGATTCGGCGACTGATGATGCTAGAATGCGAGCTTTGTCAATGTCAGCACTATTCATCAAGAGGGAAGAGTGTATAGATTTTATAATCGGCAAATCCCAGGCTTTTTGGAGTTTAAGACGGATTGGAATAGGTTCTTCTGGGCACCTGGATTTCCAACCTTCGATAGCCCTGTTCAAGCAGTCCACCTCGAAATCACAGCCAAGTGATGGTGAAAGAATACTACCCACGAGTGGTAAACTGCTGTGGACGGAACTCAAAAATGCTGGAAGTGCAACATCTTTTGTGCATCGTATGCCAACTCCGCCGAAGCCTATGGGAAGAGAGGCTTGTATCCAAGCATTTCCTTCTAATTGAATGTTCGTTATTTGGGATAGGCCTTTTTTGACAATAGCGTCTATTTTAGTTAGTGCTTCTGTATTGCGCCATAAAGGGCAACAGCGCATAAAGTATGTGAATCGTGGGATACCAAAACAAAATTTAAGGAGATGTAAGCCGACATGAGGTTGGATAGCACGAAGGCGATTTGTGAATATCTCCAACATATTGGTTTTATTTTCTAAAAGCGTTGTTGTGGATTGTTCCGTCAACGGGGCGCCCAGGAAGAATCTGTTCTCTTCAGTTAGAGTTTTGATTCCCGGTGTAATTTTTTCCAAAAGGCTTTTGATTTCTGTTGTCCTATCGGCGGTTAATTTCGAGAATATTGCTTCGCATTTTGTAGGGTTCAGCTCTGCATAAAGAATGAACAAGGTGAGAACGCAATTATCCTGAAAACATTTTTGCCTCCGTTGTACTGTACCAAGTATGGAGTGTACAGAGTCTCTACACTCCATAGTACCAAGTGCCCGAGCGAAAGAGTAAGTCCGAAAGTGCGGGCATGCGCAGATCTCGCGCTAGCTCTGTCTCTTTTACTCCACTACAGAGGATCTATAAAAGAATTTATTAATCCTGGCGGTCCTAATAAGGATAATGGGAAACTGTTATGAAATTATTGCATTGTCATCGGTCCTTGATACGTTTTTTTTTATGTGACTTGACATGGATGGCTAATACCACACCCTCTGTCATGGTATTAGCCCAACACACCACATGGGAACTAGGTGCCATGCCAGGACCTTCCTTATATTGCTCGGCTACATTGAACTGGATGGAAAACACGGACAATTTTAATTGCCGCTTCGACCATCGTTCATTCAATGCGATGGTACCAACCCGGGCGGGATTAACCCTACCACTTAGTAAGTAAGGAAGGGGACCTACAGTTTAACGTGGAATCCGAACCACGGCCAGCCTCTCTCAACGGTCTAATGGTCACCCATCCAAGACCAGACCGGACCCAGCGTTGCTTAACTTCGGAGAGCGATCGCCGAAGTGTCGCGCCACTGGGCCACTGAGGCTGAGAATGCAAAGTTTCAAATTAATCAGACTTCTGGAAACTGGTGAAAATTAATCTCAAAGATTCCATTACATACATAGATACATGCAACCCAAGCTAATAAAAGCGTGTTAATGATTAATCCTGGCGGTCCTAATAAGGATGATGGGAAACTGTTATGAAATTATTGCATTGTCATCGGTCCTTGATACGTATGCAAAGTTTCAAATTAATCAGACTTCTGGAAACTGGTGAAAATTAAGTTCAAAGATTCCGTTACATAGATACATACATAGATACAACCCAAGCTAATAAAAGCGTGTTAAAAATAGCAAAAATTCATATTAAAATTGAAAAATGAAAATTAAATTTGAAAATGAGCAATCTTACGCTCCGAACAGTCAAATCTACTGATAAAGTTTCTCTGATCAGTGGTCAAATCGGTCAACATGTAAAATAATTAGTAGTAAAGAAGCCACAGATAAGATCTTGCGTGAAATAAGTATGTATTGTTCACATCTATGGGACGGTTTAGCTAAGTACCTGCTTTGTTCCATGGTCTCGATACAGCTCCGTGCTGTGCATTTTATCGACGACCCTGAAGTATCCCTGAATTTGGAGACCCTCCAACTCCGCAGTATCTCTCTTTATTCTATCATCACTACCATGGAGAACGCTCTCTCAGAGCTCTATAACGCTGTCCTTCCATCCCCTTTCTACCATCGCTCAACAGGCAGGGAACGCACTTATTCACCGTAGACATTCCTATAATGTGAATCAACGGATCATTCAGATCATTTATCTATCTATAGGGTCGGTCAACTGTGAAATCTACTCCCGCCGAAGTATTTCCGCCAAAGCACAAGCTTGGGTTCTTCAAACATGGTTTGGCCTAGACACGTGCCTTGCGAGGGCCTTGCCGTACACCATAAACTCATATCTAAGTGAGCGAGCATATTCGACCGTGGCGCGCATCAAGGAAAAATGGAGTATCATAAATTTTAAAGTACGCCAGACGCCCAATTTCACTGCTGATTCACTCTTTGTACTCATGAGCACATAATTAACCTGTAAGATCGATATTAAATTTCTTACTAACGTGCTCAGACTATAATTGCTAGATGTAATGTAGACCAGATATACAAGTTACATATATAAGTATTACTAGCTGCGGTACCCGGCTCCGCTCGGGTCAGTGTCGGCTAAATTATTTCATGGATAAAAAATAGCCCACATGACTGGTCCAAAATAGGGTCAAACTGGTCCAGGACAATGTATCCATCTACCAAATTTAATCAAGATCGTTCGAGCCGAAATAGCATGATTTAGTGAGTAACATCCAATAATTCCCATTTAGAGCTTCGTTGACATTTGGTGGCTATTTAAAAAAAAGCATTTGCCGCCAGAACCTTTCTGCACTTGCACTGCAACATTGTTTACCTAGTAAGTAAGTAACGTGTAATGTAGGTAAGTTTTGCGTGGACTCCAATCCACAGCTAGCCTCAACATCGAAAACAGTAACCCATCTCGAACCTGACTGCTCCCAGAGATCCTATACATTGATAAAATACGCACATAAATCGGGTTAGTGGTTCGCAAGTTATAAGAATTGAACACTCTTTACTCACCCTTCAGGTAATGAAGCGTTATATTATGTAGCCTATAGGTTTTGAGTAGAATCAGGCTAGACGTAATACAATTCGCATCTAAATCGAGTAATTGGTTCTCAAGGATTTTGCCAAGTAGTCCTAAAGTTGCGGGAAATACCAAGCCGTACTCCCCCCCCCTCCCCGCCCCCGCCGCCGCCCCCGGCCCCGCTCCCCCCGGTGTGAAGTAGCGCTACCGGCATCGTTTTCGCAGCCCCATGAAAGTTCTAAAGCCCATGGGCACAATATCTTTATAAATTGTAGCCTATATGTTATTCTGATGTATAAGCTATATTATTGTAAAGTTTCATTAAAATCCATTCAGTAGTTTTTACGTGAAAGAGTAACAAACATCCATCCATCCATCCATCCATCCATCCATCCATTATTACAAACTTTCCCCTTTATAATATTTATTAGATATTCTGATGTATAAGCTATATTATTGTAAAGTTTCATTAAAATCCATTCAGTAGTTTTTACGTGAAAGAGTAACAAACATCCATCCATCCATCCATCCATCCATCCATCCATTATTACAAACTTTCCCCTTTATAATATTTATTAGATTAGATAATACCTTAGCTTATCCTTCCATCTCCAATACTCAGTCCTTCTAATGAAGTGATTAAGAATCTGAGGGGTAGCGGCGTCTAGCACTTGGTATTTATTTAGCGAGCTTTCACTTAAGATTGGCTTGTGATTACTGTGCAGATTCAATCTAGATTATCCGAGGCACTGCGAGGACTAGATATTACGAAGCGAGTTAGATCCCAAGCGGCAGGTAAGTTCACGTATGTTCATATCGTTACACCACGGGGTTGAATGTGTCTATAATCGTGCAAACGTTCCACGTGAAGTGAGCTGGAGCCGATCCGGACAAACTTCAGTCCTGTCAGAAATTAACGATTGGCCTGAATGAAAAACAAATTAACCGACGGCTGCTCCTTACAATCAATAGCACTATTTCTCGTAGGATGTTTATTAACATTATTATGTTAATGAATTAAATGTAAAAAATAATTTAAAATAATAAATTAAGTATTTAAACTACACAAACCACCGTGCATTGACCCTCTGGTTGAATATGGCGATATATATCTTGCATTTCACATACATATTTTGCAGAGAAAATATTATAAAATGTTGTCTTTACTCCAGACAGTTTGTCGGCCATTATTCCAAGATGGCTGCACCTTAACTGTCATTTTCGCTAACGTCCTCGCAGTTGCTACTCTAGGGCACTTCTGCTACGAAGTACCAGTATTTTATTCTGTGCGTTAAACTTAAAAAAGAAAACATTCGTATAAAGTAGCTTTTACTCCAAGGGCTACGTAAATATAGTTGAAATGTTATTTTACGTTTACGGATAAACAGTGTTCAGCTCACTTACTTAGCTCGACGTTTCGTCCGCCACGCTGTGGACATCATCAGGATTCGCGACGCAACCTGGAGGACCTCTGACGCTTCGTCCAGTCAGATGTCAACTGCAGGTCGTCGGCTGCGCAGATTGTAGGGGGTAGGTTCAGCCGCCGATGAGGGTAGTGACGAATAATTCCGTTCGGCAATGAAGTCATCTGTGCAAACTATGCTAACGGTGTCACTTTGCATCAGGGTTGGCATCTGAACTCTTGTGTTGCCATATTTCGCCCGTAACGGAGACCAAGACGCTGACAGCTTCATACTATCGTCTCTGTTAAAATTGGGATGCCTTGTAATTTCTATCAATTCTCGAACCAAGCGTGGCATGTATTGTTTTTTGCTAGCTTAGTTTCAGCTTGGTCGAAACGAATCCAATGGTTATTTCCATTATTCAAGTCATGCTCGCAGATCGCCGATTTGTGGAACTCATTGTTTTTCAGCGCCTTGATGTGTTCTCCTATTCTGGTTTAAACGCTCTGTTTTGTCTGGCCAATGTAACGTTATCCACAGCTACATGGTACTTTGTAGACTCCTGGGGCCTGTAGTGGGATTATGTTACCGATCTAAGCATGGAAGATATTTTTTTTGTGAGAGGTTTGAAAAAGGTTTTAATTCCAATTTTGCTGAAGGACCTTCCTATCCCTCGCACGTATGGGAGGTATGCGCACCGTCTTCGAACCTCAGCCCTCTGTGTACCTTCCTTTGCTACTTGCTGACAAAAATCCTTGGCGCGAGTCTTGTAGTCATTCATTATTAATACCTCCTTCACATACTGCAGTTCCTCATCGACATTTTCCCATTTTCACAGATTCTGTACGCGCAGTTCACGAGAGATCAATACATCAACGTCAATACAGAACGTAGCTGTGTCGGATAGTGATGCGAGTTAGCGTTTAGGTACCTGTTGGTGTGAGTAGGTTTGCGGTATACCGTGTGACCTAGCGTGTCATCAGCTCTTCTCGTGACCAGTACATCTAAAAACGCTAACCTTCCTTCTTTTTCAATCTCCATCGTGAACGTAATCTGTGGGTGAATCTGGTTTAGGTGCTCGAGGAAACTGTTAAGGTGAGTCCGTCCATGTGGAAATATGGCAAAAGTGTCGTCT
This sequence comes from Incurvaria masculella, assembly GCA_946894095.1. Classification (NCBI taxonomy): domain Eukaryota; kingdom Metazoa; phylum Arthropoda; class Insecta; order Lepidoptera; family Incurvariidae; genus Incurvaria; species Incurvaria masculella. Next base: position 14,644,897 of record OX335648.2, on the reverse strand, counting down.
ACATATCAGAACCAGATAACAGGGGGGTTTTCTGCCGTTTCCAGCGGCTGCTTCTCGAAATCCTCCATGTATATGATGGCCACAATTGGAGCCACTCCATCTAACTGCATATAGTAGTCGCCATGCCAGAGGAAATAATTCTGACGTAAGCAGTGCTCCACAAGTCTCGTATGCCCCGTGTCAATGTCGTTAGCACTTAGATTTCTGTCGATAATCTGCAGGGCATTTGTCAGGGGAACATTTGTGTAGAGAGACTCCACGCCAAAACTCACCATGGGGTCATCGGGATTTAATTTTATGCTTGCCAATTTTTCCACAAAATGAGCTGAGTCCCTAATAAAGGTGGCTGTCTTTCCTGTCAGTGGATGTAGGACGCGAGCCAAATATTTCGACAGGCGGTACGTAGGCGAATCAATTTGGCTTACAATAGGCCTTAAGGTGGCCCAACCCGGCGGGCCTAACTCATTCGCGGGCACGGTAGAAAACCGTGCTGTTGCGCTCTGGGACCTTCTCTGTTTCAAAGAATAAGACAGGCTCCGTGATGAGGAAGATGCAACATGTCCACAAAAAAGACAATGTGCATAGTGTATGTTTTGGTTAGATTTACGAAAATTTTAATTTCAAAAGACTTATAGCTAAAAGTAAACCACGACCGCTGCAAACAAAAATCTAACAAAAACCAAATAGATTATAAATCTTGATTAAATAAGCTATGTCTGATGACTAATCTTTTTAAGATGTTCTTACTGTATCATTGCGTAATCCACCTCCAAAGTTATTGCATAAAACGCGCGAAAAATTCGAATTTTCGGACCTTATAACTTAGAAACCAAACACAATTTTACAATGCCAATAGTCATCAGACATCTAGTTCGATCAAATAAAGCTATTTTGAGCAAAATTTTTGATCTGTGACAAGAAATATGGGCGTGATCTTCTTTCCCCTTTTGTATGGGGAGATGAGCGGGATGGGCCACCTTAAAGGAATGTCGGGCTTGTGTATCTTCGGTAATCCATACAGCTTGGGTGGTTTTGGATTACACGATGTAAGCGCCTTCCTTTGGTTTTGGGGTACAGGTGATTCCTTATCATTGAAGAGCGCGGATGTCTTGCGCATAACACGGGCCGTAGGATTATACGTCAACTTTCTGTATGTACCCGTTGACAGCATAACCTTGATCTTGTTGTTGTAGTCATCGGCTTTTTCATCTAAGGTCATCGGTAGACATGACAACCGTCGCATTACCCTTGTCCGCGGGCCGAATACTGTTTATCCGTAAACGTAAAATAATATGTCGAACAACAGTGAAAATCTAAATAAACATATAGTAGAAATGATTTTTTCCTTTATTTTCGGTAACTAAATCAAAATACTTACCACGAAAGCAACCGTAAAGTTTACAAGAACATGTGACGATGATTTTGTGAGAATATTCATGAGGGAACATTTACGACGCTCACGAGAACCTTTTTTACAATTATACCTTCTGCATTTCAAAAAATTAACATCTGAAGGGGGGTCTTATGAGTGCCATGGGCGCATCGATTATAATGGAAAAATTAAAATATTAAAAGTTTCTGGAACTGGCCTTTATAATGAAAGAAATAAACAAAACGATTGCGAAATTTGAAAACAGAACTCTCTGAGAACATGTTACTTTTATTTTATATCTTTCCTTATTATAAATTTGTCTTTTCACCTTGGCGTCATTTTGATAATTGTGTGTCCAAAGAGTTCGGAGGTCTCTTCCTAAGTTTTTCTTACGATTTTCGCTGGGCTCAGGTCAAATAGCGAGATAACCTGATATTTCAATTGGCATTTGGTGATAAAACCACATCTCGTAGTTCACATATTGAACTGGATGGAAAACAATTCCATGCAGACCTTTGCACCACGATGTCTTCACACTTCCCTAAGACCAATGTTCAAGAATCTCCAGGGGTAACCGGCATAAGATGTGAGAAAATATGTGAGGGAATTCGATCTATTCTGCATGAATCCGAAGTGGATGTCAAATATTCTACCTAGTAAGAGCGTTCTTACATTAACCGTTGACAAAATCGTTTCTAATTCGTGCAGAATTATTTGAATTCCCACACATATTCTCTTACATTTTACGCTGGTTCAGCCCCTGGTTTTCTGGAATTCTTTTTAGTCACAATTGTTAAGGATGAAATAAAAGCAAAGATTTTTTAAGTGCTAAAAAGAAGCGATCGCTGCCTGCGAAACATTCATTTTTGACCTATCGGATCGGAGGCATAAATGTTTCCAGATAGTATTTTGAAAAAAAATTAATCCATTCCACATAGGTTAGTATTTGTTTACTTTTCCCTTGTCTAGAAATTTAATTACTACGTATGTATCATTCTTAAAGAGTTTTATAAAGCTGAATTCAGTAAAGCTCATTGTTCCCCCGATTTTTCGAACGGCAGCTTTATATGGTGCTTCGCTGGCTTTACGCAGAAAACCCGTGGGTAATATTTGTCGCAATAGAGCGAGCCGTCGGCAGGAGCGGAAGCAAGCGGGTCGAGCGCGGGGCCGACTCGACCGGCGGAAGCGAGGGTAGCCTCGGCTGCTGCAGCCTCCGGTCACTCCTGCTTCCAGTCACTCCCGCCTCCGGCCACTCTTGCCTCCGGGCACTCCGACTTTGCAGATGGCCTCTTGTAAAATAATAATCAGAATAATAGGACGGATTGAAAGGAGAATCCCAACATAAAAGCGGAGGCAAGCAGGTATATGTATATCGTTCGCGCTAAACTTAAGGCGCTAGGTACAGCCAGCTCGTAGCACGATTTCGTAGCAATGCGGTCGAATATTTTATCGTAGCGCGTAGCGAAAGCGTAGACACATATGAAAAAGAGGGTCCAATTCAATTGGGCGGGCCAGGCCATTTGCTTACAGTATCACTGGCCTCACACTACCGCATCGTTGATGAGCGTGACATACAGACGTAGACGCTCTATATTTGTCTCTCGCCGCCTCGTCGCCTCGCCCCGCTGAAATGGACTAGGGGGCCGGTGCGGTGGCGCGGGCGCGGGGGGATGAGCCGAGCGGGCCGAGCGGGCGAGTCATTCACAGTCTACCTTACAGAGGCCATAATCCAAATCAATCAATCAATCAACAGTCTACCTGCTCTATCGATATAACCTACTCGGCCAGCAGCGCGTTGCGATAAAATACCTACATATATCGCTAGTCCGTGGCAATCAATTATGCATATGTAATACCTTTGCCATGTGACGAGAATAAAACTTAAAAAAACTGGAAGAAGGATCATGCTACAGGCTGAAATATTTAAAAGCAGATAAAAATATAGGAACGATTTAGGTATAGATGAAAAAGAGTTCTCAATTATATATGGCGTGCCATGCATTTTTCTTACAGAACCACACGCCGTTGAGTAGATAGTATTTAGTTGTTTCCTCTGTCGCCTCACTTCACCGCGAGGTACGGACGGAGCGGATGTTGTGATGATAAAGTGAGTTTTATAGGCGGTCCAAGAAATTATAAAAATTATGGAACGAATATATAAACCAAAGAAACCCGAAGAAAGTCGACGATGTTCCAGGCTAAAGGGTTTCAAAGCAGCGGCAAGAAGGTCCGTTTTTAGGGTTCCGTACCCAAAGGGTGAAAACGGAACCCCATTACTAAGCCTTCGCTGTCCGTCCGTCCGTCCGTCTGTCACAGGCCTGTATCCTCGGCTCAACTCGCTCAATTCCCCCATAAAAACGGGGAAAGAAGATCACGCCCATATTTCTTGTCAAAAATCCCAAATTTTGCTCAAAATAGCTTTATTTGATCGAACTAGATGTCTGATGACCGTTGGCATTGTAAAATTGTGTTTGGTTTCTAAGTTATAAGGTCCGAAAGTTCGAGCTTTTCGCGCGTTTTATACGATAACTTTGGAGGTGGATTACGAAATGATAAAGTAAGGACATCTTAAAAAGATTAGTCATCAGACATAGCTTATTTAACCCTTTCCCCGCCAGGCGCACATATGTGCGCGCGGCTATAGTCATACTGTCACGCCAGGCGCACAAATATGTGATTTAGAGGAGTGCTTGTTTCTGTCCAAATAAAAGTCTTGAAACCTATGCTACGGCTTTGATACTGTTGTATTATTTTGTCTATACCCCCATTGTCCTATCCTAGTAGTAATTGAGCTAAATTTTGCATTCTGGAATGAAATAAATGACTTGAAAAAGATCGCAAAATTTGTAATTTTGCCTTGAGAGTTAGTTCCAAAAGTTGTACTAGATGGCGCTAACTTCTACGTGAAGCAACAAGCCACCTAGTGGCATTTGGTGTGATCTTGCTTCACCTCGCGAACCAACTAGGGCAGTGAAATCGCAATTGAAAGTAAGTATCGATAAAATTTATAGAATTAGCAAAATTTCGAAACTTCATCTTTGTTGATGTGAATCATCTATTGGAGCACCTAGGCAGTAAAACCGACCGGATGTCGTGATGGAAATGCATACGATAAAAGCCCCCAAGCAGATTAGGCGGGAATTACTTTTGGGCGAAAACTACTCCTACACTGGAATATTTCGCATGTGTGAAAATGTAGAAGTTGTTTTTGAAAACAACAAATCAATGTACATGCACAGATCATGTACAGGGTGTCCTAAAAATATCCCAAAATCACCGAAGCTGAATTCAAGGCAAAAGTTTTAACACAATAAATCAGAATGTGCATGCACACATGTACAGGGTGGCCCAAAAGTTTCCCATATGTACAGGGTGTCCCAAAATAACCGCAGCCGAATTCGAAGCAACACTTGCGTGTTTGCTAACACAACCAAATCCGAATGTGGATGCACAGATGTATAGGGTGTACCGAAAGTTTCTGAGACTTACAGGTTGTCGCAAAATTACAATAGCTGAAGTCCACACAACAGTTGCGTATTTTCTAACACAACAAATCAGAATGTGCATGCATAGATGTACAGGATGTCCCAAAATTATGTCAGACGTACAGGTGTCCCAAAATCACCACAGCCGAACTCCAGGCAATAGTTGCGTGTTTGCTACCACGACCAATCATAATGTGCAAATCTGTGTAGGGTGTTCCAAAAGTATCTCAGTTGTACAGGTTGTCGCAAAATTACAATAGCTGAATTCCACGCAACAGTTGCGTATTTGCTAACACAACATATCAGAATGTGCATGCATGGATGTACAGGGTGTCCCAAAATTATGGCAGACGTACAGGTGTCTCAACATCACCACAGCTGAAGTCCAGGCAATAGTTGCGTGTTTGCTAACACAAGAAATCATAATGTGCATATCTGTGTAGGGTGTTCCAAAAGTATCTCAGGTGTACAGGTTGTCGCTAAATTACAATAGCTCAAAGTCGCAAAGTCCAGGCAGCAGTTACGTGTTTTCTAAGGCCATAAATCAGAATGTGCATGCATAGATGTACAGGCTGTTCCAAAAGTATCTCAGACGTACAGGATGTCCATAAATCAACACAGCTGAACTTCAGGCAATAGTTACGTGGTTTCTAACACAACAAATCATAATGTGCATGCACAGATGTACAGACTGTCCCAAAATAACCGCAGCTGAATTCGAGAAAATACTTGCGTGTTTGCTAACACAACAAATCCAAATGTGGATGCACTTATGTATATAATGTTCCAAAAGTATATAAGATGTACTGGAGGTTCTAAAATCACCGCAGCTGAATTCGAGGCAATTGTTATGGTGCTAGGACTAGCCAACTACTCGCGCCATACAAATGCACCTTTAAACAAATGTAATAATATGTAGTTATTACATCGTTATTATATCCGGTGAAGCAAGCCACGAAGTAAAGAAAGAACACGACTAGTCGGCTTACTTGCGCAAAATGGACTGACACCTCATCTGCGCGTCAGTGGGACGAAGCCTGCGATGTTGCAAGGTGCTGTGTTGCTAGCTACTGTGTTGCCTGTGTTATAAAATAACTGTTGAATTTTTAGTTGCATTGCAACGTTCTGTAGCCACTCAGAGCAAGAAGTCCGTTCGGCCTTTACGCGTTGATTGTTCTATTTTTGTTTTGTTTTTGGGGGCGCGCGGAAGGATTTCTAAATTCGTTCTGGGCCCATGGTCGTAATACAAATGACAAATAACTCGAAAATAAAATCGATAAGGGTACCGTATTTTTACGATTTTGAAATGTATTTATTTAAGACCAACCTTATCAAAATTCATCAAACATTTATATATTTGTTAAGGAATTGTGGTTTCTTTTTTATAAACATTATTTGACGACCTTACCATGGAAAAAAAGCCCTTATATCAGTACCAAAAAAATAAGGTGTTTAGGTACCAAACCAATCTCGCATTGTGGCCTAGAATAAAACAAAATTTAAATAAAAACCGTATCCATAGAAAATATAATTATTTTAAGTATTTTGTCCACGTGGGTTCGACCCAGTATGCGTAATAAACAAACTCGTTTGTGACTGATCAACTAGGTGGTTAGCTATCACAGAGATATCCCCCGCGCGAGGTTATACGGAAATTTAATTTCAAACCTTGACGTTCCGGTAAGCGAAATATCTTCACTCGCTCACGGGTCACTTATCGCAGGGCGAGCACGGAGCGAATTTCTCTCAGTACCGTCACAGATTACTCAAATCCGAACTGTCATCCCACACTTAGGCAGTGTGTTGGGATGACATGGGATGACAGAACGTATTACGGTATTCTGTGGCATATGTATTCCATACTCATGCAGTCGGCTAAACATCATATAACGGGACCACACTCGTCGATATAGTTTCAAATCATCAATCTCGTGTCATCGAAAGTATTACTCAGGTTACCATGTATACTTAGATTTTTTCCATTTAAAACACAAACATGTCCCCGAGACTATACAAAATATTGTTCTAGAATTTGAGAGAATTTCTAGAACTTGATACGATTGATTTTATGTAATAAAGTAGAATAATTTCATAAAATATATTGACATGTTGACTTATGCAAAATCATTGTAATAACGCTACAAAAGATTTTTCTATGTATTTTTGTTTTAAATGGTCTGTTTAATATTATATATCCATTTGAAAATAATCTAAATGATAATTTCTATGTGTTAAAATATCGACGTAAATAACATTTTCATCAAACGGAGACAACACTATCCCAGTTTACCAACAAAGCAACGAAATGACTAAAATGGCTAAATAATGACAAACAATATTTAAAATGACAAACGAAAACAGAGGATAATACAGTCTATTTGGTTTTTGTTAGATTTTTTAATACAGCGGTCGTCGTTTTGTTTTAGCTATAAGTCGTTTAGTAATTAAAATTTTCGTAAATCTTACCAAATCATATACTATGCACATTGTCTTTTTTGTGGACATGTTGCATCTTCCTCATCATGGAGCCTGTCTTATTTTTTGAAACAGAGAAGATCCCAGAGCGCAACAGCACGGTTTTGTACCGTGCCCGCGAATGAGTTAGTCCCGCCGGGTTGGGCCACCTTAAATGTAATTCGCGCGTGTACTCTATGCCCTTGTCTCAAGAGCGTTTTTGGTACGCACGACGCCCATATATATAAGTTTGGCACGTACTGTGTTTAGTCCGTAGGTAATTGTTAAGTTGAAATTCCAACATGTGATGTTGGAATTATGGCTTTATTAAGCACCCCAGAAACAAAAGGATCTGCAGGATCGGTTGGTTCCTATAAGAGAATGAGGCAGATACGAAGAGCATTCTCCGTGGTATGGCCGATAGTACACAGAAAGCAGTACCTTTTGGAATTGGAAGGTTTCCGACTTGTGGGATTTAATCGTCGGCGATACGCACGCCAAGTCGCTGCAATCCACTCAAACAAATAAACTAACAAGTACATTGCATCCGGTGCCACAGATGCGAAAAAAACTCCATGCGAAACCTTATTTAGCGCCTTTAGCAGCAGATTATAGTCCGGTGTGAACTAAGATACTGATTTACTCATGGTAAATGCACTCACTGGCTGAAAAGGAAAGTGAGTGATTCAGACGTTTAGTTGCATTTCATAGCATGCTAAATGGTAAATTTCAGTTGACTTGGCCGAATAACACATCGTTTGACAGTTGTCATGATACATAATGCATCGTAACGTCAGATTGTTTTATTCATCGCTCACTTGGCGAATTAAAATACGATGGTAACCCCTCTGGACCGCTAGAACTTTTGAGGCTTAGCTTTCTCCAAAATGCCGTACTTCCATCATAACTTCGTCACTGAACACCAGAGAGCATTGAAGGACAGGAGTGGCCGATTGCATGAATGCAGACTTCATGTCTTGCCACGAATGCAGACCTATTAAAGATACTTTTCATAACGTCTGATCCTCTAATAAACTCGCTCAGGGAACTTCCTAAGAAAAAAATTGAGAAACTCACACCAGAAGTTTTAAAATTAATTATCCCACCTTCATTACCAACTCCTCAGGTATCAAGTAATGTTCCGCATTTTGAAGAACATTACATAATATCAGATTCTTCAGATTGTGATACTGACGGAGATGAATAAAAGTATTTGTATTACCTATATTTTTGTCATGTTTATATGATAATTACATAGCATTGTTATGGACGGATAAGTGAGCGGGACATTTCATCGAAAACCAAAATTATATAAGAGTTTCTAACTAACTCGCACACACGAGTCAAAACACGAGAGTGGGAAACAAAGGCTGCTATTCAATTTATTATTTGGAGAACTAGTTGGGTGCCATGTCACACAAATTAATGTTCGCAAATTATGTAAGCATAGTTCCATATAAGGTTAAAAAAAGTCACACGTTGTTTCATAGCGGTTTATTAGATCACAGCAACGCTAACATCTTCAGCAGAACAGTTCGCCAACTGCCACATGGGCTGTCCAGCCCGGCGAGTGATGACGTCCGCTCGACGTCCGATGGCGCGTGCCACATCCCACCGTGAAGCGTGAGGGCTCTACTCGAACAGGCCGAAGCCCATGTCGTCGTCCTCACTCTCAGACTCTTCCTTCTTCTCTTCTTTCTTCTCCTCCTTCTTGGCTTCGGCGGCGGCCGGTGCTGCAGCCACCGCGACGGCCGCGAACTTGGATGGGTCCTGTCAGTCAGAATCAAAGTAATTATTGAATGCATTAAAATTTCAACAAGCCTTGTTTGGACCCAAACATTTAAAATGTCACCCACATAATATATCATATTCACATAAAGATGTCATCATGGTGCAAGAAAAAATATTAAGTCTGAAATGAAGTGACAATGCATAAATGAAGAATTAAATATGAAATGGCAACAAATTTGAAGTCATTAAAATCGGATAATTTTTCAAACCCATTAATTAGAGAATAATTACAATAAGATTATTATGAAAATTTGTAAAAGGCAAACCAATAAGTAATAACTACTAAGGAGCTAATTGGTCGTTGACTTCTTCCCTAATTAGAAATAGTAATGTAGTTTTCTGGACTGTCATTGCACTGTTCATTTCACCTGTCAATCATTTTTTAGCGTTTAGCGATCAACATATTGTCCTTAAATTGTTTCTTTAAATTGCCAGTGCACATGCTAGCTGAACGAGCAGCACACTAGGATAAAGTTAAAGAAATTATTGTAGTCTGAAAGCGAAAGCTTTGAATAAATCAATTTACATCAAAGCCATTATAACAGACATTTTTGATAGGAGGAAACCAAATCCAATCAACGATTTGCATCACCACTTTGAAACTACTGAAATGATCATAAAAAATTGGTATATGTTTAAAAATAATATTAAACCTCTCTTTTACCACCATAAGGGAGATTTTTTTTTTTAATCAGCCTTCCCTAAAATTGTATGTTCGCCCAATGTGTAAGCAATTGATGTCCATGCCATATTTACAACCACAAACAGGTAAAAGGCAAAGCTATAAAACAGCGATAGTTGTACCTTGATGAACTCCTTGATGGTGGTAGCCTCCTTGAACTCAACATCGGTGGTGGCGGCAATGGCCAGCAGGTTCTTGAAGCCGTTAGCGATGGAGTGCGGCGCGGAGGCGAGCGTGGGGTAGCCGATGGTGAGCGACAGCGCAGCCACGTTGGCCACGCCCGCCTGGAACTTGGCTCGCAGGTCCTCCGGCTTGATGTCGAGGATCTCCGGGGCGAAGATGGTTCCAGAGTCGAACACCTGCAGGCGAGACAAACGTCGTTATTCGATCATTATTATGTTCAAGTCGCATTAAAAAGTGGTCTCAAACCAGGGCCTTTCACTGTTAAAGACCTATGAACTGTTGATAGACCGGAATGTCGGAAATGTCGGAATAGCAAACATACTGACACGTCAGTCAGTCAGTATGTTTGCGTCCATTGCTGGACATACACCTCTCCAATTTTTCTCCAGTCCTCCCGGCACTCAGCGGTACGGAACTGCTGCTTTCCGCCGACGCACTTGATGTCGTTGTCCCACCTGGCGGGTTGTCACACTCCTTTGGCAGACGTGGCCACTCCCACCTCTTGTTGAGCCGTGGGTTGCCTCTTGTTGAGTTTATGCAATAGCAGACATGTTGATTGCCAAACATTATATCAACCCCTTGACTCTAGTTCGGCTAATATTGGCCGAGAAAACTGCAAAAATCTTCTCATTGCATAATGCGAAAGTAGACCAAATCGCATTCAGGAAAAATATCTATGGAGGTAAAGGGGGTTGAATAAAGACTAAGTAAATGTTGAAAAAAAATCCAGCAGTTTCTTGCCAATTCTTCGCTGGAATAACTGAAATGGCTAAATATGACAAATCAGAGTACAGTGTACAAACTATAGATGATGAATAAACAATAATGAATGAAGGCACTCTTCATATAACTTCATACCCTAAAACCCTTCATAGGTACTCTAAATTGCATGCATAACTATGTGCAAGAAATGTGTGTAGCATTTCACTTGAAACTAATACAGCAAAATGTTTCAAACTAAAAATGCTACGGAACTCTTTTCCAAAGGTAAAATTTCAAAATGCAAACAAGTTGCACCTTGTACTCAACACTTTGGTTACTACACTTAGGTACTTCAGTTTTCATTGCGGCATATTTATTCCCATGAGGATTTAAATTAGTTACGCCTAAAGGAAAGAAACAATCCAGTAAAAATCGAATAATCAGGGCAAGTCAGCATCAACTAAGTAGGTATATTAAGTTAAAGAAGAACTTCTTTCTTATTTTTTGTTTTCAATCAATAAAAATGCTTACTCTAATATCAGTCATGTGAACTTGTCAAGTTACTTATTTTTACATCTAGAATTGCCTAAAATTAATGTAGGTAATCCATGCTACTTATTCTATATAATACAGGTAATTATTCTGACAACAAAGTACGAACCTGCTCCACTATAAGTCCATACGAGAAGGGCGAGATGTTCAACATGTTGAGCAGAGTGGCCTCGGAAGCGCCGACCTTATCTCCCGGCTTCAGGATGTGAACATCGTTGATGATTTCAATCGTACCTGCAAAAAAATGGCAAATTCACATTGTAATTTGCACATTAAAATTATAAAATAGCTTATCTATACAAATAACCAAAAAAAAAAACTGTGAACGTCATCAAAATAATAGTCTTGGTCTCATGCATCATGCATGGTGGCAAGTTCTGGTGCAGTTATTACCTTACATGATGATTATGACCTAAAAAGGGAGAGTCCGCTCTATAAATATATGAAACACTGCATTGAGTTTAATCGTACATTAAGTGTGTGATAACACCTGATTACATTCAATTACAAAGTTTTTTAATTAAAGGTTATGAATATTTGTTTCATTTGAGAACACAAAGCACCAGCAACTTACAGTTTCATGTTCAAATTATAGCTAGACCGTCAATCTGCATATTATTTACTTCTTGGATTATCTAAATTCGTCACGGTTACTTTTAAACATAATTAAATGTTGTTTTACTTACGCCCTTATCAAATTGAACGCAATCGGCTCATAGCACCCTCTTAAGGTGGCCCAACCCGGCGGGCCTAACTCATTTGCGGGCACGGTGCAAAACCGTGCTGTTGCGCACTGGGACCTTCTCTGTTTCAAATAATAAGACAGGCTCCGTGATGAGGAAGATGCAACATGTCCACAAAAAAGACAATGTGCATAGTGTATGATTTGGTAAGATTTACGAAATTTTTTATTTCAAAACGACTTATAGCTAAAAGTAAACCACGACCGCTGTAGTCAAAAATCTAACAAAAACCAAATAGATCATGAATCTTGATTAAATAAGCTATGTCTGATGACTAATCTTTTTACGATGTTCTTACTTTATCATTGCGTAATCCACCTCCAAAGTTATTGTATAAAACGCGCGAAAAATTCGAACTTTCGGACCTTATAACTTAGACCCCAAACACAATTTTACAATGCTAATGGTCATCAGACATCTAGTTCGATCAAATAAAGCTATTTTGAGTTAAATTTTGGATTTCTGTCAAGAAATATGGGCGTGATCTTCTTTCCCCTTTTGTATGGGGAGATGAGCGGGTTGGGCCGCCTTAAGAACGGCCCGTAAGCTATGCTCCCCATACAAACGTAGTTTACTAATCATTTGGAAACCGCTATTCCAATTGAATTGATATTTAATATATAATATCAGGTAACAAATATCTGTGTCTGCATGCTTGTTTTTTTGAAAAATCCAAACCGAATGAAATGAAAGCAAAAAGAAAATCTTCATTCGAATTTTGTTTTCTCTGTGGTTTGACCCAGAATACATTTACCGAAAAAACAAAGGCATGCAGACACAGATATTTGTAGCCTAATATTAGATACCAAATATCAAGTATGTTGGAATAGTGGTTTTCAAATTATTAGTAAACTACGTTTGTATGGGAGGCGAAATTTTCTGATGCTTACGGGCCGACCTTAACCTTTGGAGCGCGAACGACGCAGCATCGGCGTCCTGTACCGCGCTCCCGAATCGAATAAAAATCTATATCTAAGACACTTGTCAAGGTATCTTAAAAATAATAACTGTTCCATGTAGCTAGATAGTGCCTCCATTTATTTACGTTACTTTTGTAGTAGTTTGGTTCAAATATAAAATAATAAAAATCATATAACATTGACTTTAGATTTTTTTTAAATATTTTGTGATGTTACTCGAGGTTTAGGGTAAAAAAGATAAAGTTATGAAACAAATTTGTTTTTTATTTCGTAGTTTATGATAGCTGCTATAACATTGTGTCAAAAACTAATGACCCCGCCATACAAAAAATAATAATAATTTAGTTCCAAACATCGCGAACACAAGCGACACTTTTTGTTTTTCAAAATAATATTTTAGAATTTATTATAAATTATTTACGATATTATCTCAGTTGAATTTATTTTTAATTTATTGAATAATGATGGAAGAATATTTACATAAAATTTTTGTAAAGAAAAAGTTTACATAACATTTTCAGTAAAGGAAAACCCCGAAAAATCTCTCTACATTACTAACAGTCTAATTAGAATCTAATCTAATTAGAATCGAGTTAGATTTTATATCATCATAAACTGTTATATATACACAATTTTTTTTGTTTAAGATAATGTTATAATATGTAATCAAAAACATTTTATTTTGAACATTCAAATTCGGCTATAAAATTGCACTCAGCGCACTCATACATGCAAACGCTCCACTTGAACACACGTCGGTGAGCGCGCGCTCTATCTATGGATAGGTGGGCGCGCGCGTTCTATCTATATAGGTAGGCACTTACTCAGCTGACGAGGTCGAAACTTGTTGCTGGAGTAGAAGCAGGCTTCCGTGACACGAAGCATTGGTGACATGGTCTTTGAAATAAAACACGTAAATATAAGTTCATAGAAATATAGCAGCACAAGTATATTTTTTAACATTTTGTAAAAGTGAAACCTAAAATGAATAGAAATTCGAATTAGCGACGGATGGTCAAAAAAAACACCTAATGATTATATCTGAAGTAGAGTTTGTGCGTTGTCTGTCCGTCCGTCCGTCAGACACCTCCTCCTATTATTGAAGTTACAAAATTTACAATGTATGACGAAAACAAGTTTTGACATGACAGGTAGGTAGATCAGGTCGGGCCATCTAGTTTGAGGGGTCGCATGATGAGTCTAAGACCAGAGTTTCCCAAGATATGACGAAAAAAATGTTTTGAAGTTGTTTGACATGCATGGCAAGTGCTCCCGTGCATGTCGCAAGTATATTTTAGGCATCTTTCGTGTCCACACACCACCCGTTAGCATGAGAACAGGTGCGACATGCACGGCAGAATTCGGCGAAATGTAATACAGCATGCACGGCAATTGACCCAGTGTGACTAGTAACCAAAAACCGGCCAAGTGCGAGCCGGACTCGCACACGAAGGGTTCCGTACCATCGTAAAAGATTTAACATAACAAAATCACGATTTTTGTATGGGAGCCCCCTTTAATTTAAATTATTTTTCAATTTTACCTATTTGTTGTTATAGCGGCAAAATAAATACGCACTCTGTGAAAATTTCAGCTGTCTATCTGTTACGGTTACTGAGATACAGCCATGTGACAGACGGACGGACAGACGGACGGACAGACGGACGGACGGACGGACAGCGGAGGATTAGTAATAGGGTTCCGTTTTCACCCTTTGGGTACGGAACCCTAACAAGAATACTATGTAACAGAAACAAATAGTACATATTTTTAATTCTATTCTATTACCAGATGCGTCTTGCCCTATGGAAATGTATGCAGATGATGCAATGGGATTACTTATTAGATATACCAAACGATTTCAAAGCAACAAAATTTGGTATTATAACTCCACGCTCACGAAGTTCCTGAGATCTCGACAAATGACTTGAATCACACTTGACCAACGGCCAGCGGGCGGCCGAGCGGCCGAGCGGCCGACACCAATACACTCACAATGTTTATACTACAAAATATGATTTTCTAGATTTTCGGTCTTTTTTCCATTTTTATGTAAGAAAACATATCAAGTGTGATACATCACCGGATTCTACACAAAATTTGCCACAATCCGGACTAATTACATTCAAGCAAACGTAATTTTTTGTAAACAAATTTTGTAAACAAATGTAATAAATCTTTGAAATCTGAACATGCCAAAAAACATTTGATTTTTTTGCTGCCTACAGAAATTGCAAAAACCTATAACCACTGCATTGATAGATAGCTGAATATATTACAATTTCATTGATATAAAAAAAATTACAATACTTACGTAATATTTTCGTCAATCATCCTTTTCAGCCGGCACAGAACCACGCGCGCAAACGTATCTCGGTCGACTGGCCAGCGAGACGAGCCGCGCGGATTTAAAAAAAATATTTTGTTTTACGAAGTTGCAGCTATTGGGTCGCGGTTTAGCCAATCAAAAGCGTCCTACACTCCTCAATCCATTTGAAAAAGCCAATCATAGACCAGTAAATCTATGCCCACACAAAAAATCGCCAATCAGCGCAGATAGCGGGAGCGCGGCAGAGGACGCCTATGCGGCGTCGTTCGCGCTTTACGGGTTAAGTAATTTATCGTGTCTTGCACTACTTAATATCCATGTAAATTGTATGTATGTTAATTATGTAATTTAATTAAATGAAATATTTTAATTAATTATCGCAGTCTATTATTCTTGAGATATTCATTTCCAAAGTTTATTATTTGGTCAAATATGACTAATGTAGGCGAACACAACCCAAGGAATTAGGAGGGATGCAGTTACCGGATGAATAACTGCAGATGATAAAATGCTTTTTTTTAAAGAAAGTATCGTAAGTAAGCCCACTACTTCAGTGGTGTTGATGATTGAGCAATAGCTAGATGAAAGCAATGGGGTCGCCACGCATCTAAAAACACCATTAGCAAAGCATTTTTGCCAATAGTAAATTTCTGGGAACTAGAAGCCAAAACTTTGGTTCGGTACCGTGCCAAAGTAGTGGTAAGAGAAGGAATTTTACAAAATTTTGGGACAACCACTAAATAGACACTCTTGAAACACTTTCCACCATCACATGCAGAAAATGCATGTAGCACATACCCTTGGAGATCTTAGTTGGGATCGAGAGAGCCTGGAAGAAGGAGGTCTTCTCGGGGCCAAGGCCAGTGTTCTGGGCCGGGATGATGACAGAGAGTGGTGCGATGGCGCCCGCGCGGGCCGGCGCACGCACCTTGTTCTCCAGCAGCTTATCGCGCACCTGCAATCCCAATTCCCAATTACACCACTTACACTTTTTAATATAGGCCAGTAAGACAGTCCAGTAGTGAACAGCAAACGTGAATGGAACTATACTGTGTTGTGATTAAGACCAAATTGAAAATGATACTATTTGAATTATGGGTAACTTGAAAATTTTAATCAATTTATTAAAAATTAACCCTTTCCATTAGTTGGCCATATAAACTGACTTCATAGAATGTGTTCTTGTAATATGCTACAGGTCAGATGGAAAGAAACTGAGTTAAGGTGGCCCAACCCGCCCATCTCCCCATACAAAAGGGGAAAGAAGATCACGCCCATATTTCTTGTCAGAGATCCAAAATGTTGCTCAAAATAGCTTTATTTGATCGAACTAGATGTCTGATGACCATTGGCATTGTAAAATTG
This sequence comes from Incurvaria masculella, assembly GCA_946894095.1. Taxonomy (NCBI): domain Eukaryota; kingdom Metazoa; phylum Arthropoda; class Insecta; order Lepidoptera; family Incurvariidae; genus Incurvaria; species Incurvaria masculella. The sequence continues at coordinate 14,628,319 of OX335648.2, read as the reverse complement.
TGTTTGGTTTCTAAGTTATAAGGTCCGAAAGTTCGAATTTTTCGCGCGTTTTATACAATAACTTTGGTGGTTTATTACGCAATGACAAAGTAAGAAAATCTTAAAAAGATTAGTCATCAGACATAGCTTATTTAATCAAGATTTATGATCTATTTGGTTTTTGTTAGATTTTCGACTACAGCGGTCGTGGTTTACTTTTAGCTATAAGTTGTTTTGAAATTAAAATTTTCGTAAATCTTACCAAATCATACACTATGCACATTGTCTTTTTTGTGAACATGTTGCATCTTCCTCATCACGGAGCCTGTCTTATTCTTTGAAACAGAAGGTCCCAGAGCGCAACAGCACGGTTTTGTACCGTGCCCGCGAATGAGTTAGGCCCGCCGGGTTGGGCCGCCTTATTGTAGGACCACAGCACAGTCGATGTTACCGCGGATAATCACGTAATAGCGGCAGCTGGGTTCGCGTTTATAGAATCGATTGTATCTTTAAATTGCCAGTGCACATGCTAGCTGAACAAGCAGCACACTAGGATAGAGTTAAAGAGATTAATGTAGTCTGAAAGCGAAAGCTTTGAAGAAATTGTCACATCAAAGCCATTATAACAGACAAATTGGTAAATCGAAAATACTGGGCCGTATATCACTAACATGGCTTGATTATATTAACCCTAAATGACATCATATCATCTCTGAAATTGAGAATGCTACATATCTGCCTTCACAGGCACTGCACAAAAACGTATGTGTACATTTGTGAATGTCAATTCGGCCTAAGCAATTTCCATTATGTTTAGTAAAGTTGATAAGCCTTTGCTCCATGATAAATGAGTGCTTACATCGACCAAGTCTCCGCGAGTGAACACGAAGCCAACGTTGCCCTTGATGTGCGGCAGGAGCTTCTCAAGCGAGGGGTTGGTCTCGAGGTGACCCTTGATCGCCTTACGCATCATGGTGTTTTTTCCCATGAGCACGATGGCGTGTCCGCGCAACGACATGCGGATCTGCTGCATTTGCTTCGAGCCGACATTGTCTGCTCCCACTATGAAACACTTAGGGTACTCGTCCAGCAGTTGCTGAAAGAAATATGGTGCGATTTTACTAAAGAGCAGACTTTCCAACACACAGATTACATATCAATTTCTGTACTTACAACGAGCTTGGTGAAGTAATTGGACTTCCAGGTAGCCTTGTCCTCCCTACCCATCTTGAGGCGTGTAGGGACTTCGTAAGAAATTTAAGGACTGGAAAAAAAGGGCCGGTTAAAAAATTCAACAGACAAAAGACAACACTTACCTAGTTGGAACTATTTATTGATAATTTCTACTTTATAATAGCATATTTTGTACCTCACAAATATAAAGCATTCATAACAAGGATTAAGTTCATAATTAAGGATATTATACATACCAAAACCAGGCGTGCTCACAAACGCACGGGACAAATTATAATGGCCGATATATTGCGTGTTGCAGCGTTGCCGATAACCAAATTCCCCAAAAATATTTTTAGAATTCCCCTAAATCCGTAAAAATCCGGAATGAGAACCAAGTTTTCGATGAAAATTTCCTTAGTGCAATGCTCTAAGAAAATTTCGAATGGGCGAAAAAAAGGTCGTGCAGCCGACGACCGTCTAAACAACTTATGAGAGAAAATGAAATCCAAAGTTGTCCCGATTGCTTCAATGTTAGTAATATAGACAGTTCTTGTTCGGGCAAAAATAATTCCATCCCGCCCAGCGTATCTACTCATCTTCTCCGAGTAGATAGGCCACTCATGAAAACGAAAATGAGAAGTTCTCGTGTTCGCTTGTGCCAAACTCAATGTAGAAAAATGTAGGCATTTTTTTCTTTATAGAGTTTGACAGCAGAGAACACGAGAACTTCTCTCTTTCGCTTTCATATGTGGAGGGTATTCTCATGAGATTCTCACCTGTGAGTCACCACTGACTCACCGGTGAGTCGGATTGTGGTGTGTTGAGGGCTTAAATTATGACAGTAGGTGTAATATTGATATTAATCATCACTGTCCAATCGTGGAGATTGTAGTCTTCATAAGCTATCCGATTCCAATGTGTCGATACATGCTGCGACATGGTCACATCCCTAACTCACTGCTAACGCAGACTACTCGTGATGACCTTTTAAAATTGATTAAAATTAGAATATTAACAAATACAGTGCACTTACATGTGATGTGATGTTCTATGTGTTTGGATATTCACATGTTCACTAAAATGTTTACATATTTTCACCGCCGATATCGGCATTTCGACAAAACGGAAGAAAGATGCGCTCGCGCCGCGCGAACAGTAGCACTATATGCCCGGCTTGCGGCTTGCTCGCTTTAAGGCGGCCCAACCCGGCGGGACCAACTCAATCGCGGGCACGGTACAAAACCGTGCTGTTGTGCTCTGGGACCTTCTCTGTTTCAAAGAAAAAGACAGGCTCCGTGATGAGCAAGATGCAACATGTCCACAAAAAAGACAATGTAAACGACTTATAGCTAAAAGTAAACCACGCCCGCTGTATTCAAAAACCTAACAAAAACGAAACCTAACGAAATCTTGATTAAATAAGCTATGTCTGATGACTAATCTTTTTAAGATGTTCTTACTTTATCATTGCGTAATCCACCTCCAAAGTTATTGTATAAAACGCGCGAAAAATGCGAACTTTCGGACCTTATAACTTAGAAACCAAACACAATTTTACAATGCCAATGGTCATCAGACATCTAGTTCAATCAAATAAAGCTATTTTGAGCAACATTTTGGATCTCTGACAAGAAATATGGGCGTGATCTTCTTTCCCCTTTTGTATGGGGAGATGTGCGGGATGGGCCGCCTTAAGTGTAATTTTGCGCTTATGACGACGACACGATACCGTGCGCTTTAACCCATCTAGCTCTTATTTACTTACATAATCTGTGGTCTTATAACCTACCACACCTTCTGTCATGATATTATCTTTACACACCGCATCGAAACTAGATGCCATGCCCGGACCTTTCTTTCATTGCATACCTACATTGAACTGGATGGAAAATATGGACTATATTCATTGCCGTTTCGTTAAAACAATACGATGGTACTTACTTGGGCGGGAGTAACCCTACCCTACCACCTACTAAATAAGGAAGGGAACTACGAATCCCTTAGTCGGCTTTTACGACATGTAAGGGAAGAAATGCAGTGGGGCCCATTTCTAATATTTTTTCTTGCTGGGACCCACATAGCACAAGGTACTAGAAATGAATAAGTAAGCAGGATATGCACCTATTAATTTTCGACATTCTTCTTTAATGGAAATTGAATCTACTCCCTGCCGATTTATTCTCCCCAAAATACAACCTGGGATCTATTAAGCATTATGTGAAGAAGTTACCTGGCTGGCCGGCATGATTTTCGCAGACCCTTTGAAAGTTCGAAAGCACATGGGCGTCATAAAAAAGGGAAATATTTAATTTAATTACAGTACCCCTATACCGAGCTGTCACCTAAATTGGCGTTTACGGCAAACCGATCGACTGGCGTTTTTTAATGTATAGAGAAATTGAAGAGCATCACCCTCGACGCCACAGTAGGCATTGGTATTTGCAAGGAAAAGGTATTTGGGTCAAATTCCAATGTGTGGCGTCTATTTATTTATATAAGTTTATTGCACTCAAAAAACATTCGGGCAAAAGGTACAACTTAATGCCGGAGGCATTTTCTACCAGTCTACCTTTGGGTATCGTGAGCAGTAGTGCGAGTAGTAACTATGGAGAAATAGCTTTAGAGGAAACATAATTCCTACACAATATACAACAAATACACATTATACTTAAACTTAAATATATAACTTATATAACATTACATAAATATAACTACATAAATATCAATAAATAAATACTAAATACTACATATATATATTATAAAAACAAATAAAAGATGATACTTAATACAAAATAATTTTAAGGAAAAAATATATATATATTGGCTAAAGAAATAAAAAAAAATAAAAATAAATACTGACCTACTTAAAGAAGTATGAGGGAGAAAATTAAAGAAATCATAAAGACAGAAAATAAGCTTTGAGATTTTTTTTAAAAACATAGGTAGAGGGGGAATTTCGTAAATGGGGAGGTAGCTGATTCCACTGCCTCGCTAGCGTGCAATGTAAAAGAGTCTGAATACGTGGAGGATGTGTGCGAGGGAATGGCCAGTACCGAAGAGCCGGTCGATCTAAGTGGGAGACCATGTGAGCAAAGATATGAAAACCGATTACGAAGGTACGAGGGAGCATTGGGATCATTAAGGATGCTGTAGAGAAGTGAAAGGACATGAGTATTCCTTCGGTGACGAATATCGAGCCATTGAAGACGAGTTCGGAATTCAGAGATGTGATCAAATTTACGAAGCCCAAATACGTAGCGGATACACACGTTGAGGAGGCGGTCGAGTTTGTTAAGGAGCTCTTGATTGAGGTCAAGATAGCACACGTCACCATAATCAAGTAAAGGGAGAAGCAAGGATTGTGCAAGCGTAATTTTGGTAGCGAAAGGAATAAAGTTCTTTAAGAGTTTCAGAGTATGCATGCTAGCAAACATTTTGCGGCTTACTTGACTAACTTGTGGTTGCCAAGACAGAGTTTCGTCGATCATGAGTCCCAGGTTTTTCACGCATTTAACGTAAGGAATGACAGTGCCATTGAATAAAAGATCAGGTAGCTCGTCTCGATTCAGCTTAGCTAGAAGTTTGTGAGTACCAATAATGATTGCCTGCGACTTAGAAGGATTGACTAGAAGGCCAAACCTCGTAGCCCAATTTAGTACCAAATCGAGATCTACATTCATAAGACTTATATCAGTAGCAAGGTCATCAATACGAAAGTGTCTATACAGCTGCAAGTCGTCGGCGTAGAGATGGTAGTGAGAAACGAGAATTGAAACAATTTTATTAATAAAAATTGAGAAGATTAAGGGTGAGAGAACACCGCCTTGAGGTACACCAGCAGTTATGTCACACCAAGGTGAGTAAACATTGTCTAAACGGGCACATTGCTGGCGACCACGAAGATAAGATGAAAACCAATCTATTACTGGTTGCGAGATATTAAGAGAGAAAAGGATGGCACAGAGAATGTCAAAATCGACGGAATTAAAAGCGCTACTGAAATCTAACAATACTAAAAGAGTAAGTTTTCGATCATCCATGGCAAGCTGAATATCGTCAGTAATCTTCACCAAAGCAGAGGTGGTGCTATGGGATGGGCGAAATCCAGATTGAAGAGGGTCATGAAGAGAATTAACAGCAAGGTAGTTGGAAAGTTGGAAATGAGCTACACGCTCAAGAACTTTAGATAGAAACGGTAAAATTGAAATAGGACGATAATCACTAAACGCAGAGGGACAAACTTTTTTTGGTAGTGGTATGATATAAGCACGTTTCCAAGTGTCAGGGAAACAACCCGATACCAGAGAGTGATTAACAATATTGGAGATTATGGGTAAGAGCAAGTCTAGTATCGGGATGAAGAGATCACGACTCATATTATCACTACCAATAGCTTTGCTTTTTATTGAATATATGATTTTACTTATTTCGCCGTTAGAGACTTGGGTGAATTGGAAAGGTTCGGGCGAAATATGAGCAGGGTCTTGTGAGAGTAATTGGCGAATAGTGTTTGCTTTATCGGCAGAACCAATTGTCACCGGAGAAGCGGAAAAGTGACGATTGAGACCATCTAGGTCGATGGCAGGATTGACATAAGAATTTGATTTGCCAACACCCAGAGTTCTTAAGAATTTCCACATATCATTGGGAGAAGTATTTAGGATGGAATTGTGGATGTGGCGGCGTTTAGCATCTCTACACATCTTATTACACCGCGTCTAGGGTGATGCCACATGTGCATTCCAAGACATTATATTTGTTTTTACTTTTCTTTCTTCATTATTCATAGTTACTGCCATTCACGTGCGTGCGGTCGCTCTACGATCTCGTTGAAAACTGAACGCGCAGCCAACCGACACCACACGGATCTGCCGCCGGTGTGTGGGCCAACGTTCGAACACATTTCAAAATGCATCAATACCCCGTTCTACACGTTGGTCATTGGGTATTGGCCACTACATTAGCCAACATGAAGAGGAACCATCAAATCGTTGGGCTATGCATTGCAGGGGTCTACTCATGAAAGCGAACACGAGAAGATCACGTATTCGGTTCTGTCTACTCTTTTCTGCTTAGATTTTTACAGTGAGTCACCGGTGACTCACACGTGAGAATTCAGGAGTAGACCCCCTGTGCTGTCAGCTGTCACTTTCAAATGTCGCGCTTGCGCTCAAGGAACGAAAATGGACTCTGCTGGCAGGCATGAGGCAGCCAGCAACGAATTCAACGCTGCTTGCTTGCAGCGCTGATGCTGTTGTAGCGCTGATTCCCCTTACCTGGTGCTCGTAGACATTGTTTTAATTTCGCCGTGCTGTGGAAATGCGTTCTTTCCCATTTGATTTATGCTATTTGTGTAATTGACTGCCGCTTTCTGTGATCGTGCTTCCATAAATACCAATGTGAACTAACTGGACCCCTTTGGCCCTGCCTGGCTGAGTGCTTCGTGCTAGATTGCAGTGTTACGTCCCTGCCATGGAGCGTGTGGCCGCATTTAACGTTACCGTCAAGGCGAGGAATCATACATCGAACGGGGATTACGCCCGCGCATTCGAGCTCTACCTTTCCGCCATTAAGACCTGTCCAGAGCTAAAGAGGCGCATACAGGGCGAGTTCCGTCAGCTGCTAAGCAAGTTTAACGAATACCTGGCTACAGTTGACCGCATGCGTGACATTTTCTTTAACTTTGAGCGGGCGATGACTGCATATCCAGAGAATGTCTTCATCATCTCCGATACCGCCGACTATTTGTTTAAGTACAGGTTCTTGCGCGAGGCCTGCAGCTATTACCAGAAAGCACTCTCGATCGATGCTGGCTTTGTCACAGCTGAGAAAAATCTGAACTCTGTTAAGAGCCTTATGGTTGAGCATTGGCATTTCAGGATGCTGAACGACCGCGTGCGCAATCAGGCATACCGCGATGCACTGAAGGAGATGATTCGGCCTCTACAAGAGACGGTACTAGACTTGGGCACCGGTACGGGACTACTAGCCATATACGCCCACCAGTGCCACCCCATGATGGTGACTGCATGTGATAGCTCATCCACCATGACAGACTTGGCACGCTATGTGCTTTACGAGGCAGAGATTGAGGACATTATCCTCGTTACCATGAAATCAACTCTAATGAACCTGGCAGATATCGGTGGCAAGCGTTCCCTTATTGTTTCTGAAATATTTGATGCAGGGCTTTTGGGGGAGGGAGCACTGCAAACATTAGTACATGCTCGAGAGCAACTAACGGCACCTCGCGGGCGATTCCTGCCGGCAGCCGCAGAGATGTTTGTGTCCGCCGTAAATAGCCCATTCCTGACATCACGGTATCGACTAAGCTCGGCAGCATTGATGCGCCTGGGACTTGCAGGCTGCAGCGTACGGTTGAATGGAGATGAACCTTATGACTCTGAGGATGTTGCTGATATAGACGATGTCACCTACGTCTCCTCGCCTGCTTCCATCTTTAAGATAAATTTTAATTGCCTTGAAGACATGAAGGAAAAGCTAGACGGTGATGAGGTGTACGAAGTTGAACTGAGAGTCAATGAAACTAACGATAGTCCTGTGGATGTTTTCATTGGATGGTTTAATCTTCACCTGACTGAAAACATAAGCATCACAACAGATCCGCGGATCCCTGACCGTGCACAAGCATGGCAGCAGGCAGTCTTCTATGATTTCGTGCCACCAGCAGTGACACAAAATGCTACTCTTTCTCTTCACTTTACTACACGAGATGGCAAACTTACCCTGCTCAATCGTGAACCAGAGCAAGTGTACCATGTATCAGCAGAGACAATACGTTTCCTCAACGATGATGAATACTTGAATCTCATATCTAGCAGCATAGGAGCTGTGTGTATTTATCTGTGCCAGTTAAATGAAGTCAGTGACCTTAATGTCCTTGATTTCTGTCCTTTTCCTGTATTTGGCCTTCTGATGTTGCGTCGTGGTGCTCATAGTCTTACTTGCTATGCCAAGACAGGAGAAGACAAGATTTTTATATCTGCCGTTTTGGAAGCAAATGACATATCGCCGAGTAGGGTCAAGATTTTACTTGAGGAAGAGTACAATTTGGATTATTTTAAGGATCAGAAGTTCCACGTGGCATTTGTAAACATAATTGATCTAACTGGTGATGTTAATGCTAAAAGAAAGGAGCTCATGAAGGAAGTGAAGATGAAGTGTTTGTGTGCAGGGGGCCTGATGTTGCCACACAGTGTTCAGTTGGAAGGGCAGTTGGTGTCGAGCCAGCGGCTTCGCCAAATCAATCGGGTGGATGATGCTAACATCATGACCTGCGCTATCGCCCAGTTTATTAACCAGTACCAAGTCTCGCTTTTCCTCAACCTGGATATAGTTCACCTCGACTACACTGCTCTCTCTTCCGTGGGCACCATCGCCCAGTGCTGTGAGACCATCTTACCCCGCGTAATTGACGTAGAGATCACCCAGTCTGGTTTAGTTGACGCCGTTATATGTTGGTTCAAAATCCAACTTATAGAGAGTAGTGAGGTGATCGGTACGGACCGTAAACACAGCTTCGTAGATTGCATGGCATTCCTCGCTGACCCTGGAGTTCCAGTTCACGATGGTGATATTGGTAATATCATTTGCTGCGCAGACGCTGATGAGTGCTTTAAATTAATAATTGACACAGAAGACAAGTAGGTAATTGCAGAAGTCAAGACCATTGGAAGCAATCTGTCACCAAGTCTAATGTGTTTTTTTAATGTAAACATGTGTCAGTCCAGCATTCTGCAACATGATGATGTAATTTACCAAAAATTCTGAACACATGAATCTCCATTTCTGTTCCATGGAATGTGGAACTCATCTAATAAATAATTAATATTGAGATAAGGACTTATATTCTACATATATTATTAAAATTTATTAGTAATGATTACGTTAAATGGAAAATTTAATATTAAACCCACTACTTCATAGTGGAGTGGCAGTGGAACAAGTAAATTCGATCTGCCTTAGTTTTGTGCATCGATTTTGTGTTTTGTACACAACGTTTGTACCATCGCTATTACTCCGGTATTTCAGGTAAGGCAGGTCTTGTGGCAGTTGCGAATTGTAACATAAATGAAGCAACAAAAGCCAATCTGTTTCAGATTTAAAATAGTTGTAATGTAATTTTTATAGTTGTACTGTTAAAATATATGCAACTGAGATGGCAGAGTTCCTACACGCCATGACTAGAGAACGGGAGGGAATGAGGTGTGAAAAAGGGAAAATATATGTACGTAGCATGTTTGCACACTTCCTCTTTTTGTAAGATGATACAAAAAACGTGGCATTTTTGCTGCTTCTGGGTACAGCTGTGATAAATGCAGGAATAGCAGTTTCGAAATCATGTTTTGTTCCCATAAAATAATCTACCAAACAAACCTTAATTCAAGAAATCAAGCTCTAATTAATTTAAGTTTCAGCGACATCTACATTTGAAGCATTGTGGTAGATGTCGCTGAATCTCAAATTATTGTGATAACGGTAATGTCGTGTCCATTAAATACATAAATTTATCAAGCTCTTAATGTATATTTTTAACACCACACGAGCCACGCTAGCGAATGCATACATAGAATCTCTTGACCCGCGGTGTTGAATGTTAAAGCCGATATGTAGGTAAACTATAAATTAAATAAAGAAGAGCCCTCCAGTTAGACCAAATTCCAAAACGTACAATCGTTCATCATTTTTAGACAAATCCTTAAAATTTTACCATTTAATTACTATACTGAAAACCAATGATTTCAACATCAAACAGTTGGTTTGGGGCACTCAATTTTAAGTGACCAAGACAACTTACTATAGCTAGTTACATTTCCAAATTACCAATGCTTTAAACTTATTGTGTATGCACAATCGCCAGTCGAAGATCTTTAATTTTGTCATTGACTCAATGATCATCAAAATTCTAAGGTTGGTCGGTTAAAAATCTACAATTTTTATCTATCTATGATGACTGATGAATCATTTTACAGACTGCACAATTAACTTTGTAATTGCATAGAAATCAAACAGACAATGCAGAGGGGAGGTTCGCATGCAGTCACGCTCCCGAACATTTTATTCAAATCAGCAGGATGAGAGTTTCATTTTTCCGGGCCGGAGACCTTGCATAGGCCTTGGGCAGACAAGGTATTCAGTATCCAGTCCGGCACTGATCAGATGGCTACATAATCACATTATCTTATAAAAGTTAAAATTGTTGAGAAAAGTTGAAATAAAGAGTCAAAAAGTTTTAGGATTATACACAATAAGGTAGAGAATTATTTTATGTATTATTATTCTTATGTTATTATGTCGCTGTGAGATTGCCAAGTCATCACATTTATTTCAGAAATAAAGAACTCTAACATTAAAATGTTATTGTCGAAAGGGTGTGCTTGTTTGGATACTGACTAAAATAACTGACTTGATTTTACATAAGATCTCACAATTTTTTGCCGTGGAAAAACTGTGTTGCAAGACTTGAATAATTTTACATTCAATGTTTTGATGGGTCTAATATTTTCTTGGTATTTGAATGTGATGAGCTTATGAAATATCGCATGAAAATGTTTAATAGCTCAGTAAATTTGGAGTAGAAAGTATTTGACAAAAGTTATGTTCAAAGCACACATTTTAAGTAGGATTATTGATAAAAAGGGAAAATATCAAGGGGTGTCAAAAAAATTCAAACTTGTGACTAGAGGGCTCTCAAACGCAATGTTCTAAAATGTTATTAATTGGATACAAAATTGGCAAAAAAAAACTAAATACCTTTTCATTTTGTCGAATTTCATGTAAATGCTCAGAACCCAGAATGCACCCGTGATGATATTTTATTCAAATACACAATATATGGACACATTCATATAAGTATTGCAGATTATTTTAAGTTTAGCTTAGAAAGCCATGCATTTATGTTTTTAGCATAGATAAAAAGTAAGGACATATCGCATCGAGCACGCCTACTATGGGACCTGCTATCTCCAAATTTCAAAAGCTAACTTAAATGTACATGCCACATGCATACATATTCGCAGACGTATTGGAGGGTTTGTGTAACTGGGAACTGACTTGACGAAAGCTATTTTTAACCGACTTCAAAAAAGGAGGAGGTTCTCAATTTGTTGGATTTTTTTTGGAGCACATTTTTGCTCAGTGGCGATTTTTCAACTATGTGGCATACCACGCGCCGCCGGATTCCCATACAATTATATGTTAATTTTAACCATATAACGGAGATGCAAAATTGACCACATGCCACTTCTCCTTTCTTTCTCGTTTCTTTTTAGCCCTTGGTGGGTTACTCAGAAATGCGAGTCACTTGCTTCATTTTATCCACTATTAGTATACCTTATACATGGGAGGGTGACAGCAACAGATTTCGGCACCTAACTAGAAACCAATGCCGTGCAGAAGTCTTTTTTGGGTCGCATTGGATTGTACCATGCAGAGGGACAGTGCCCCTCCAGGGTTCTAGTTATGTGCGGGTACATGTACTAATGTGAAATCTCGTGTGAATCTTGTGCAGTTGTGGCCTAACATAATGATCTACATACCTACCCCAGTTGTTAGGATTATGACGTTGATATGTTGAAATGTATGTATGTCAGTGTCCATAGTCTCAAATAATATCTAGTCATTTGTATTATAATAAAATGTCTTTAGTCTTAAATAAAATCACAATACAATGGAGCTTTGTTGATCAAAAGAGAAATAAATCCTCGAATGTATAAATGGAAACTTGTGGTTAAAACAATTTGAAGAATCTGTTTTAATGCTACATTGCATAAAACTACATAAGATTATATTTTTTGACATTTGACTCAAATAACATAGTTAATACAAGATGTGATATTTCAATAAAAAAAGTTCTGTTGTCACTTGCTTTTTTGTTGGGTTTTTGTATTACTGGGCTGGTAATAGCAGATTTCGTTCAGTTTGATAAGGACTTAAGTGAAGAAATATTTATTTATTTTTAAAAATAAGCAGGACAAAATTTGATTATCAAAAAAATGTTATCAAAAAAATAACCGACTTCAAAGAAAAAGCACTAAAAAGAAAAAAAAATTGCCATTTTTGTGGTTTCGATTATTGTTATTTTTTGAGTCGGTGTCAGCCAAGGTAGCCAAGATTCTCTTGACTGGCACAGCGCGTGCCCGGACGGGCCGACCGGGCGAAATTCTGCTGCTGTGCTAGGACTGTTTGTATGGAGCTGACGCCTTCAGGTGCCCTGATCAGGGAACCTAATGGAAAAACCTAACGTGTGTGCTTGGCTTAAACGTCGTGATAGAACTTGCAGAGGTGTTTACACGGGCGAGTTACTGTCTGACATTTCTTATGGAAATTTTCTTGCTCGTGGAAACGCCGCCTAATATGTACACAACATGATCGATGTCACAGGCGGTCGATAGTCCATACCCAACCATGGACATCACGCATAGAAAAAAAAATTCTGGGGCTGTTACTTTATTTGAAAACATTAATAAATATATGCTGCATAAAGCCAGATAGTCAGATATTTAAATCGATAGAAGTGCCTTTTCAAACCTCACACTTATAAGATGTATATGTGACTTAATTTCTGACAAACAAATTCTAAGCATTGCATCAAATGATGTTTCATGTGTAAAATAAGCCAATAAGGAATAATACAATTAATTATTTACAAATATAACAGAAAAAAGAGGAGCTGAATAGATGTGTTTGTTGCTTCTACTGTACTTTGAAATTCACCAATCAAACAATGCAATGATTTAAACTTCATACCTAATCACAGTTGACCAAGGTCCACACAATAAAGAGCAATTCATATTATCTTGTCGAACTTTTTGAAAGTGTTTAGAATAAGGCACTTTATCGAAATCAATTCCTAACTGACAATAGGCATTCGATCCAGTCATCCATATTGACTTGTCCCTTAATATAATAGCAGTATGTTTGCTTCCGCAGGCTACATCAACTATTTCACACTCTAGGGGACAATTGACATCAGGTTCATATAAATCAACAAGCGTAGGAAAAGCGACACTCGTTACTGTTTCTTCATTATATTTCGGAGACTTTGGCTTTGTAGCAGGACCAGGCACATGTTCTTGAGGTCTACCAAGTCCGAGTTGGCCAGCCTGGTTCCAGCCCCAAGTGTAAAGGTCACCCCCCTCACTTATGGCACAGCTGTGCCAGCCGCCCGCTCGCACACACACAATCTTTACTCCCGCTAGAGCCTCGACTAGTTGAGGCTCTTCTACATTTCTCAAGTCTCCATGTCCAAGCTGACAGCGCCTGGAAATAAATTGCATCTTCAATAAGGTTTTAACGTCCATTTCTATTTGAATAATGAATAAAAAAATACAATGTTTACTACTTATTGCAGGGTACCAATGTCACATAGGTTGCGTATTCTGTAATATTAATTTGTACACGCTAGTCAGATTCCAAAGAGTGTTTTCTTTGTAGCTGCATGTATTCTTATAATTTACTACTACTACATTTTGGAGCAAAAACCACCCTAATTTAGACGGTAAAGGCACAAAGATTAACAATAATCTGCATTATTCCAAGACTACTGAAACTTAAATATCAGACTGAAGGGATATGTATCATGTAAAAATACTTTATTCAGGCTAGTTTCGATCTGTCTTACAAAAAACAATAGATGATTATCTTACCTGCCATTACCCCATGTATAAACGTTGCCTACATCAGTGACAATAATTGCATGCTCATAACCACAGTCAAGTTGCTCGATTTTTCCGATGCAATGAGAAATGTTTATTTTTTGCGGAATATCGTAGACATGTCCTTCTATACTTAAACATAAATTCATAGTACAACTAGACTTCAATGAAACAATATTTAGTTTAAGTGATTCTGTGGATGTCTGAACAGAGGTCTCCACACTCCAAAAAGGAGGAACTTTGAGCCAATCGCAAAAAGAATCGTCACCAAAACTACTCTTCCATAATGTCAAACTAATTTTATCCAACATCAATATGTAGTGATCTGTTCCTGTGACCAAAACATTATCGGCGCATGAAATTTCGTTTGGCAATTGGATTTCACGAACTTGTTTAACGTTTCCTGTGTTAAAACCAGACAAATACAGTTTTTTGTTATTTCTCAACAGGTTATAAGACCAACCTATGTAAAGCACTTCAAAATTATTGTCTGTATTCAATTCCAAAAGATTTATCTTAGTGAATTTTTTTAATATAAGATCTTCAGTACACCACTGATTAAACACGTTAAATCCAACTACATCGAGGCTCATTCCGACCAGTAATATTATATTATCTATGATTCCGACCACTGCCAGATGTTTTAAAAATTAAATTTGTTACAATTTTGAATAGGTATTATTTGTTCTGTGATTTTACGGTGTCCTGCATCTCCATCGCCAATATCTCCGTCGTCACGCTTCATCGCCGATATTTGCATCGCCAATATCTTCATCGCCGGCGACGCATCTGCGGTCGGGCCGCAGATCCATCGCCATCAACCGGAGACATATATGCGTCGCCAAAGTGGGCATGGTGATACGTAAATTAGGTTGGGTTATGTAATGTTTGGTTAGGTTATTTAGGTTAGTTAGTTAACCTAACCAAACCTAACCTAACCTAACCTTACCTAACCTAACCTAAATAACATAACCTAATCTTACTTAACACAACCTAATTTACATATCACCATACCCGCTTTGGCGACGCATCTGCGCCTCCAGTTTTTGGCGACGACGGATCTGCGGTCCGGCCGCAGCTCCGTCGTCGCCGTGCTGGCGATGCAGATATTGGCGATGGACAAATGGACTACCTTTACATTTTTTTCCTTAGCGGCCTCTGTTGCTATAGAACCGACAATTTGCCTGTGTCGAGTTTCACTTGATCTTTTTAAGTATTTACGCGAATACTTTTAATGAGGTAATGGGTGAATAATTTTGATTACATTATCAGAGCCGGTAGTCTCAGTTGTCACCTAAATTGGTGTTACGGCAAACCGATCGACTGGCGTTTTCAAATGTATGGGGAAATTGAAGAGCGGGCGTTAAGCGAACTAATATTTGCGAGTCCAAAGCTTGATTTGACAGCTTACTCAACGTTGCCGTAAATACCTCGACGTTGCCGTTTTCGTCCACTCCGCGTTTTCATACAAATCGGAAGTCCATACAAAATAATGAATCCAATACATAAGTTTAGAATTTTAAAGTTAGAATAAGAAAGCTAGCAGTTAATATTGGTTAGAAGAGGAATTTGGAGCAGTGGGAGGTAATCGTATATAGGAGCAGTTTTAATAATCAGAGTACAACAGAAAAAAAAAATATCGATCTAAAACTGTGATTTTATAATATATTTTGTTGTCAACTAATTGCAAAAGATTTTCTGTTTGGTATGTAGCTATTAACTTTGACATTGGCGAAATGTGTTAGACGCATGAAAGCTGTTAGATAAAGAAAAGAAGGATCCTGTAAAGAAGATCTATCGATAATCTTTGGTGCAAGGTGCATATTATGCGAGATATGATGTTCCCGTGGAAAATTTCGGAACTTTGAGAACTGACCAAGCTGCGCAGCATTTGAGTTGCGTCGTGAACGAGTCGCAGGTCGCACGGTGTCCGACCCGCGTGGTGTACAAGAAACTGGTGATAGAGATTTGGATCACTGCACGCACCGTGTTTTAGCAAAAAGAAAATGCCGGATACCGGCTGTTCTGTAGCAGAAGGTAGTGGGTAAAGTGGATTGGCTCCGATGTAGTGAATAGTGTTACTTGTAAGGTTGTAAAGCCTTTCTGCTATTTTGCGGAATGTTATAATTATAGGGGGGTAGATTAAAGTACGTTTAGCATTCACCGACAGCAAGCAATGCCCGTCAGCCGCGATGGCGCTCAAGCTAGGCAAATGCCGGCTGTGTATGAAGCTAGGCGACTTCTACTCAATATTCTCGGTGGACAGCTCCACTCAGCTCGCCGATATGGCCATGGCTTGTGCACAGGTTAAGGTAAGTGTTCCTTTCGCTGTTATCTTACATTAATTTATATCTACAGCTATGGTGTCTGGCGTGCTCTTAGCGATCCAACTCGTGACATTCTTGTCATGTCCAAGGGCAACATTCGTCTCTTGAGAGCCACCAGCTAGGACGTGATTACCAACCTTAACAGGGTTTTTTTTATTGCAGAATGATCGGTACATAGTACTGTACTGTAAGTGCACCTTCACCGACCTGCCCCCTTTAGACGACGCAGACTAAATAACTAATAATTGAGTTTCTCGAATATGACATCAAAGGAAGTTTATTTCCAAAGTCCGCTGTCCCTTAAGAATGGCCGTAAGCTATGCTCCCCATTCAAACGTAGATTACTAATTATTCAAAAACTACTGTTCCACTGAATTGATGTTAAATGTCTTATCTTATCTCTTAGGCCACAAATATCTGTGTCTTTTAAATCATTGGTAAACTAGGTTTGTAATGGGAGCGTAATTTCTGATGATTACGGTTCCAAAATTTAAAAGATACACTTTTTCATTTAGATAGACTTTCATTGTTTTGGCTCAGAAAATAAGCATAAAGCAACATGCAACAGGGGCCCATCGGTACTCCAACTACAAAAAAAATAATACATGCATGCAAAACACCCCAATTACATGCATTTCTGCCACATAATAGTTTTTTTTTATGTAGGGTGATTTCGCCCGCCTAGAGTCCACGTCACAGATTAGGAAAAAATCTCTGTTGCTCAGAGCTCTTTTAATTTAAGATGATCTTTTAATTCCTTGATTGTAGTAATAAATCCTATCTGACTCCCATTAAACGTTATTTATAGACGTTGAAGCCAGCTATTTTTCAAAATGAGTAAAAATATGATCATTTATTTGGTGTTTGTAATCAGAGCCAGCTAAGTGCTGGGATTGCATTATTTCTAAAACTACCAATTACTTGAATGTTATTGGAAGAGGCTACCTTTTTACTATTTGGTAATCTAGAGAAAGGTATCTTCTTAACCTTTGGAGCGCGAACGACGCAGCATCGGCGTCCTGTACCGCGCTCCCGAATCGAATAAAAATCTATATATAAGACACTTGTCAAGGTATCTTCAAAATAATAACTGTTCCATGTAGCTAGATAGTGCCTCCATTTATTTACGTTACTTTTGTAGTAGTTTGGTTCAAATATAAAATAATAAAAATCATATAACATTGACTTTAGATTTTTTTTAAATATTTTGTGATGTTACTCGAGGTTTAGGGTAAAAAAGATAAAGTTATGAAACAAATTTGTTTTTTATTTCGTAGTTTATGATAGCTGCTATAACATTGTGTCAAAAACTAATGACCCCGCCATACAAAAAATAATAATAATTTGGTTCTAAACATCGCGAACAAAAGCGACACTTATTGTTTTTCAAAATAATATTTTAGAATTTATTATAAATTATTTACGATATTATCTCAGTTGAATTTATTTTTAATTTATTGAATAATGATGGAAGAATATTTACATAAAATTTTTGTAAAGAAAAAGTTTACATAACATTTTCAGTAAAGGAAAAACCCGAAAAATCTCTCTACATTACTAACAGTCTAATTAGAATCTAATCTAATTAGAATCGAGTTAGATTTTATATCATCATAAACTGTTATATATACACAATTTTTTTGTGTAAGATAATGTTATAATATGTAATCAAAAACATTTTATTTTGAACATTCAAATTCGGCTATAAAATTGCACTCAGCGCACTCATACATGCAAACGCTCCACTTGAACACACGTCGGTGAGCGCGCGCTCTATCTATAGATAGGTGGGCGCACGCGTTCTATCTATATAGGTAGGCACTTACTCAGCGTGACGAGGTCGAAACTTGTTGCTGGAGTAGAAGCAGGCTTCCGTGACACGAAGCATTGGTGACATGGTCTTTGAAATAAAACACGTAAATATAAGTTCATAGAAATATAGCAGCACAAGTATATTTTTTAACATTTTGTAAAAGTGAAACCTAAAATGAATAGAAATTCGAATTAGCGACGGATGGTCAAAAAAAACACCTAATGATTATATCTGAAGTAGAGTTTGTGCGTTGTCTGTCCGTCCGTCTGTCAGACACCTCCTCCTATTATTGAAGTTACAAAATTTACAATGTATGACGAAAACAAGTTTTGACATGACAGGTAGGTAGATCAGGTCGGGCCATCTAGTTTGAGGGGTCGCATGATGAGTCTAAGACCAGAGTTTCCCAAGATATGAGGAAAAAAATTTTTTGAAGTTGATTGACATGCATGGCAAGTGCTCCCGTGCATGTCGCAAGTATATTTTAGGCATCTTTCGTGTCCACACACCACCCGTTAGCATGAGAATAGGTGCGACATGCACGGCAGAATTCGCCGAAATGTAATACAGCATGCACGGCAATTGACCCAGTGTGACTAGTAACCAAAAACCGGCCAAGTGCGAGCCGGACTCGCACACGAAGGGTTCCGTACCATCGTAAAAGATTTAACATAACAAAATCACGTTTTTTGTATGGGAGCCCCCTTTAATTTAAATTATTTTTTAATTTTACCTATTTGTTGTTATAGCGGCAAAATAAATACACACTCTGTGAAAATTTCAGCTGTCTATCTGTTACGGTTACTGAGATACAGCCATGTGACAGACGGACGGACAGACGGACGGACAGACGGACGGACGGACGGACAGCGGAGGATTAGTAATAGGGTTCCGTTTTCACCCTTTGGGTACGGAACCCTAACAAGAATACTATGTAACAGAAACAAATAGTACATATTTTTAATTCTATTCTATTACCAGATGCGTCTTGCCCTATGGAAATGTATGCAGATGATGCAATGGGATTACTTATTAGATATACCAAACGATTTCAAAGCAACAAAATTTGGTATTATAACTCCACGCTCACGAAGTTCCTGAGATCTCGACAAATGACTTGAATCACACTTGACCAACGGCCAGCGGGCGGCCGAGCGGCCGAGCGGCCGACACCAATACACTCACAATGTTTATACTACAAAATATGATTTTCTAGATTTTCGGTCTTTTTTCCATTTTTATGTAAGAAAACATATCAAGTGTGATACATCACCGGATTCTACACAAAATTTGCCACAATCCGGACTAATTACATTCAAGCAAACGTAATTTTTTGTAAACAAATTTTGTAAACAAATGTGATAAATCTTTGAAACCTGAACATGCCAAAAAACATTTGATTTTTTTGCTGCCTACAGAAATTGCAAAAACCTATAACCACTGCATTGATA
Source organism: Incurvaria masculella (assembly GCA_946894095.1). Lineage (NCBI taxonomy): Eukaryota > Metazoa > Arthropoda > Insecta > Lepidoptera > Incurvariidae > Incurvaria > Incurvaria masculella. The sequence continues at coordinate 14,608,896 of OX335648.2, read as the reverse complement.
GATAGCTGAATATATTACAATTTCATTGATATAAAAAAAATTACAATACTTACGTAATATTTTCGTCAATCATCCTTTTCAGCCGGCACAGAACCACGCGCGCAAACGTATCTCGGTCGACTGGCCAGCGAGACGAGCCGCGCGGATTTCAAAAAAATATTTTGTTTTACGAAGTTGCAGCTATTGGGTCGCGGTTTAGCCAATCAAAAGCGTCCTACACTCCTCAATCCATTTGAAAAAGCCAATCATAGACCAGTAAATCTATGCCCACACAAAAAATCGCCAATCAGCGCAGATAGCGGGAGCGCGGCAGAGGACGCCTATGCGGCGTCGTTCGCGCTTTACGGGTTAAGATCGAAAACTCAGAATGAGAAATAAAGTTGTGCATGGACGGTGCAATCATTTGAACCCAGACCTCTGGTATTCTATGCAAGTCCCTGCGCCACTAGGCTACGAGCGTTTGCACCAAAAAAAGTACCGGTCATTGATCAAGATTTTTTTTTTTCCACCATTTTCAAATTCTGATTACAATGCTTCAAATGTAGATGGCGCTGAAACTGATTTTATTTAAATCCTGATAACATCACAAAACAAATAAGTTGCAAGGGTGCAAAGCCGGAATTTTGAAAAATTTCAAAAATATAGAAAAAAATCTAACATCTGACAAAAGGTATCATGGGTCAAAACCTTACAAATGACCCCACTTACCTATAAATAAATATTGTCGGCCGATGTGTCGAACATACTGTATAATGCTTAATCAATCAATGATGTACTAATAGCCTCGGCACAATAACTTGACAAAGTATTTTTTTTATTGGACCAGGGCGACATACGTTTTAATGATTCCGAAAAATTATAAGTTTTAGGCATATTGGCATTGATTGTAAAGTGATAAGGTAACTCATTGATTAAGAAGAAAACATGATTACGTCTTTTATTTTTCTTTAATTTCCATTTAAACAGGTTGAAATACATTAACCAGCATAATAGCCTCAGCCTAATAGATACTCAGGGAAGCGAAAGCGAAAAGTTCTCGTGTTCACTTCTGTCAAACTCTATGCAGAAAAAGATGCCTACCCTGATGTGTTCCCTTTCATGAGTAGACCCATGTCCTTATGCTCATGGAACGAATACGAAAAGTATTCATCCGAGTAGCGGTCATTTATGTTTATAGAATGTCTACATCCTTTTTCTGCTTAACGGATGACAGCTACTCGCCCTCAGATGAGTCGCATGCTTACCAGTTAAAGGGATTTTAAAATTGTTTTATTTAATATTTTGTTTTACAAATGTCGGTGCACATGCACATCCAATAAATATCGATATCGATAATTTTGGATGCGGGCCTTAGCAACACAATTTTTCACCAACACATTAACAGGGCACCTATACTGTTGCATTTCGATTTTTGTCCCGCCAGCTATCAGACTTTGTTGTTCTTGTACATCCTATTTCATGGGAGGAACCATCTAGACATGCCTCCAATTTAAAGAAGAATCTGTTTAAAAGACTTTAGCAATTAGGGTCTAAAAGGTCCGGTAGTTTGTTAGGATTTTATGGCCAATGTGTAGGTTTAGGCGTGGAAATGGTCATGAAATTATTTTTTTACAGACTCTGTCTTCCTCGTCTTCCTCGCGTGGTGATTAATCTTGATCCCCAGTGCATTTGTTTCCAGTTCCAGTCACCGCCGGTGATGAATCGGTTTCCTAAGGTTGAGAAATACTCAGTAAACTAGTCTTCTGTTATTTTGTGTTTTGGGGGGCTGTACACGGATGAAATATTAATATCTCCATTCTTGCTTTGTATTGTCACCGTGGTAGCCTGGATGTGGTCGGTTCAGAATTGTGGTAGCTCATGGTGCTTTATTGAAGAATTTATCAATATGGGACTTCCACCACGCCACCATAACCTGTGTCATCTGGGTGGTGCGTAGTATAAACATTGTAATGTTTTATTTTGAAAATACTGCAGTCTTTGAAGTGTGTTTCTGAAATAAGTAGAATGTCTAGTCCATTGATGTTCCACGAGCAATGAAAAACAATTTTAGATGACAAAATAGTATGAAAAATTGAATATTTATAATACATTTATATTTATTATAAACTATGTAGGTGAGGTACCTGGCTACGCTCAGGTCAATGTAAGGACAATGTTTAAGGACTAATTTTAAAATCAAAGCACACAACTAATTCCAAACAAGACAGCTGATTTAGTGGCAATATCTGAGGTTCCTTCGCGACATCCTTAAAGAACATAATATTGTTTTTTTAACTGATTTGAAAAGTGATCTTCAACATATTTGGTCTGTTCTTAAAGAGCTCGCGGAAGACCAGCTTATGGAATCTTTAAAGACATCATAAAACTCATGTCCCAGGGTAAAAATATAGCTATTCAGAGGAAGTAACCTTTTGGAACCTTTTCTTATAGATTAAATTACCTAAAAAAATGTCAAAGCGGCAATGAATACTTTTGAGATTGTGGTGTGTTTGCCGAATATCATGACGAAGGGTGTGGTGCATCAGTCATCCACTAGTCACTTAAAAAACCAAGCTCCTATCATACGATGCCCTCTGAAGTGTTACGTCTATTAACAGATATGCGAAGGAGACGGCCTCCCGGACAAAGTGTGCGGCGAATGTGTGGAGAAGCTGAGCAGTGCTTACATCTTCAAGCAGCAGTGCGAGCGTTCGGACCGCGAGCTGCGCAGGAACTACGTGCCACCACCTGGTCAGACCATAGATTGAAATGTCCCCGGCTTAGAATCCTTTACCTGCAGTGTTTTCCAAAAGTATATAGCTTTATCACAACAACAATACTTTCTATTTAATATTTTTTCGTAAAGATCGTGACGAAATCGTGAAGATCAATTACATATAGGCAGAGATCACCTAATGATTAATGGTCCTCGATCAGAGTTTAAAAGCGCTCGCACACAACTGAAACCGTCCAGTGTGGGTTTTCTGTTTAGCGTTCAACACTTCCTGTGCACATACGAATGCTTTTAGACTCGATGCCAACCATAAAGATTTTTTCATGGCATCTAAAACATGAAAAAAACATGCTACTTTTGGTGGTACATACTTAGTTTTAGATTATTATAATAAGTATACTCAAACTCACAAACCAAACCTACCGCCACTACCTATGAATATATCCCTATTGAACTTGTCAAACACCCATTGAGCGGTAGTGGCGTGGGGATTGGCCTAGCGTACCAGAGGTCTGGGTTCAATTCCGACATGCACCATTTTCTTTCTCTTTCTGAGTTCGATAAGTGCATTTCGAATGCGACCTGCTCTATAGTTCGGAATCGATGTAAAACTGTAGGTCCCCTTCCCCTTGTGGTAGGGTTTAAGCCCGCCTGGGTTGGTACCATCGCATTGGATGAAAAGATGGTCGAAGCGGCAATGAAAAATTGTCCGTGTTTTCCATCCAGTTCTATGTAGCCGTGCTCATAAAGGGAAGGTCCTGGCATGGCACATAATTCCTTCGGGAATATGGTGTATTAGGCTAATATCATAATGGTAGTTGTGTGGTATTAGCCATCCATGCCAGGTTGCATAAAAAAAACCCAAAGGTCGGCTGGAAGAAATCTCTTCGAGGGATAAGCCCGCCTTTGTGCCCCACTTATGTTTTTATAGCACTGTACTTTCTTTTGTAAATTGTTTTTTTGTGGCATATTAAAATTTTCAATCAATCAATCAATTACTATTTTGTTGATATTTTTTTAAATAATATGAACTTCTTAATTTTTCCAGGATTCAATCCTACACCTCCACCGCCAAACAGACAAAGCTCCGACTCAGGCTACTCTAATCGTACGGATGTCTCGTTTCAACCAAAAACTGCCCCAACACCGGAGGACCCTCCTCCGTCTACATCTGGCCCCACTCCCCGAAGGAAGAGAAAGTTAAACAATGATGATTCTACAACATTAAACAAAAGCTTGCTCCAGGAATCGTTTAGTATGAACGTCGCCAGTCCTGCCGATAGCGATTATTCTAGGCCAAAAACACCAGACAAGAGACCGAGGTACGAGCAAGATTCCGACTATGAGTATAGCGGACCCACGAACCATTCTGCAGACAGTGATGATGGTTCAGACACCAACTCCATCATAAAGTGCGATCATTGCGACAGGACATTCAAAAACAAGATCAGCCGAGCAATGCATAATCGTATACACTTAAAGGAAACTAAGAGTCCGGCTGCTACGCACGCCGATGTTGTGGTGGACATCCCTCAGGCTAGCTCCGGCCAGCTTCCCTGCTCCTCCTGTGGCAAGACTTTCAAGCTGCAAATCATGCTTAAACGTCATTTAGAGACGTGCCAAAGAACACCTCCCGCTCCAGCTGAGGAGCCTCAGACCCCAGACAAACTATTCTGTCAGCTGTGCAACACCAAGTTCAAGGCCATAGAGAACCTCGCCAAACACATGAGGGTTGTGCACGCGGCTGTTTTGAAAGACACCTCTAAGGCAACAGAACAAAATAACACAAAGATTGCACCAGTACCCTGTTTGTTGTGCAACGAGACATTCACTGAATATTACGTCTACACGAGCCATTTTCATAACTGTTCAATTGGGAGGAAACTTGCCTCTTATGATTGTCAACTTTGTACGTCCAAATGTGCTTTAAAAGCGACATATTTCCAGCACGTGAAAGTGAAACATTTTTTAGAAGGCCAGCCGAAATTGAACAAGTCCGTAACGTCCACCGAAGTCAATGAGGAGTCATTCGAGTGTCGCATCTGTAGCAAGACGCTTCCTACACAAGACCTTCTGGTCACTCACCTGGCTGCCCACATGTCCAACATCGATGATGGATCCAGTGTTCACACCACCCATGAAGGATCTGTGTAAGTACTCTTTATAAATGAAAGAGTGCGTTCAATGACTTAAGTAGATATCAATACATGCTCTGAAATTCGCCATCTTAAAAGAAGCTACGGGCAGAGTACTGAAAATGGTGGATTGTCAAGTTGAGGAGTGGGGTGTAGAGTTGTTTTCTAGTCAATAATCTATTATATCCATTATATAAGGTGCACTATTTTTAAATCCTCAGATAGTACTTATCGGATTGATAGAACAAATTTACATTTGTCACAAGACGGATAGTCATTGCTGGAAAATTATATTTTCTATCACAATTATCTGACTATAATTATACTAATAAATACCTATATGGACTTACTAGATAGGTAAACAGAAGCGTAAATAAATCCGTCGAATAGTTATCTGGCTGTTTATCAGGCTATTGAAAAATCAGCCCTTAGATCATAAAAAAGTGTTGTCTTATTGGAGAATAAACAAAAGTGTGAAGCGCGAGAATAAAACTTTAAAGTAAACATTTTAAATGTTAATTTTTACCTATTTAATAGCATTTTTTTCTGCAGAGGGGATGCTACATCCATCCACTCAGAGGCGAGCGGAGGCGCTTCCACTCAGCAGTCCTGTCAGTACTGTGATAAGGTGTTCAAGTACAGAAAGTCGCTGGTTTCGCACATCGCAGCAAAGCATTCTGGAATCCCAAACCAAGTAGAGGTGAAAATAGAAGCTCCGGACTCATTCTACAAAGAGGACAGCTATCTCGATTCAGAGGGGGATGATGAATTTGAGCCTGGTGAAACCGACAACACTTGCGACATTTGCGAGAAGACATTCTCCTACAGGAGGACACTGATACAGCACAAACTCAAGAAGCACCCTATGACCGCCGGCCACAAACTTTCGAAGGTCAGCATTAACAAGTGCATCGTTGAGTGCCTTATTTGTGATCTAACCATGCAGGTAAAGGATGTAAAAGCGCACAATCAAACACACTTAGATGCGAACATAAAGCCAAAGAATAAGTACACCTGCTCAGAATGCTCCGGTACTTTTAAGGGAATGGATTCATTGAGAACTCACATCAAAATTGTGCACAGGCTAAAGCGTGATGATCCAGCCAAGGCGAAGTATGAAGTCACTGATGTGGCGAATTTTTGTGAGGTCGTTGTGACGAAATCGGAACCGATGGATGTTGTCCCGTGTCACAACGACTTCAAATCGGTTCCGGGCGAGACTATTGACGGTATGAAGCCCATCGTGGATCTAAGTGGCTTCACCTGCCCCTTGTGTAACAAGAAAATGGGCACCCTCATCTCTCTCAAACGTCACATCAACTGGCACAACAATGTGGGAAATAACATCACAAAAAGACATAAATGTGATTTCTGCGATTTGGTAAGTACTTATATATTGTTATTTTATAGTTCCGATTAACTATCCTTAAGGCGGCCCAACCCGGCGGGCCTAACTCATTCGCGGGCACGGTACAAAACCGTGCTGTTGCGCTCTGGGACCTTCTCTGTTTCAAAGAATAAGACAGGCTCCGTGATGAGGAAGATGCAACATGTCCACAAAAAAGACAATGTCCATAGTGTATGATTTGGTAAGATTTACGAAAATTTTAATTTCAAAACAACTTATAGCTAAAAGTAAACCACGACCGCTGTAGTCAAAAATCTAACAAAAAACAAATAGATCATAAATCTTGATTAAATAAGCTATGTCTGATGACTAATCTTTTTACGATGTTCTTACTTTATCATTGCGTAATTCACCTCCAATGTTATCGTATAAAACGCGCGAAAAATTGGAACTTTCGGACCTTTTAACTTAGAAACCAAACACAATTTTACAATGCCAATTGTCATCAGACATCTAGTTCGATCAAATAAAGCTATTTTGAGCAAAATTTTGGATCTCTGACAAGAAATATGGGCGTGATCTTCTTTCCCCTTTTGTATGGGGAGATGAGCGGGTTGGGCCACCTTAAAACAGTAGGTTTTGTTGCAATGAAGGGCCTTCACATTCTATGCCACTTGGCCATTAGGATGCAAAAAATATATCCACATCGGTTTAGCGCCAATCACTGGAGTGCTACAAACATATCAAAAAGCCATTGCATGCTTTACTGCCATATAAAGAAAAATAAAAAGACATTGTCTTTTAACAAAGTTTGACTTGAAGATCTCCTAAGGAAACTTAAAAAGCTGTTGCTCCACAATATATTTGACCTAAATATTTTCAATATCTGACATGGATGGCTAAAACCACACTTAGGCACTAGCGAGTTAGGTGCCATGCCAGGACCTTCCCTTTATGAGCACGGCTACACTGAACTGGATGGAAAAAACCAACCTAATGTTCTTTTAAATATTTTAGTTCAAGTACTTCTATATGTTAGGTTGACATTTTTATTTATTATTTCAGGACTTCAAATTCAAATCTCATTTCACGCTTCACATGAAAGATCACTACAGAGACACCAACTTAGATCCAAAGTTTTTGACCTGCAATATATGCAACCGGAAAAGTAAGCATTTGCGGGCCGCCCAAGCGCACAGCAACTGGCATAAACAGACTCGATTTAGCAACAAAGACTATCAGTGCTCCATCTGCAAGAGAGTCTTCCAGTACAGGAAGGTGTATCTAAGCCATATGGCGGTGCATTATAAGAAAGGAGATGGTATCGACACAACTCATGACATGAATGCTTCACAAGCTAAGGCAACGGTTAGCACGGCAACTGGTGAATCGCACCAATGTCCACACTGCCAGAAGGTCCTTGATTCGGCCACATCTCTGAAGTGTCATATCAGTTGGCATAAATCCAAGTCCTCACTATTCGGCTCACGCTATGAGTGCGAGCACTGTAAACAACAGTTCACCAATAAGAGGCGCCACGAGTTGCATATCCGCACGCACTACGAGGACGAGAATGGACCGTACATTTGTCCCATCTGCGGCAAAGGATACAACAACGAAAAATACTTCTCGAGCCACGTAAAGGGGCATAACTTTGACCACCAGAGCCACGAGAAGAAGAGGCAGAAACTCCGTGAGAAGAGATTAAAAAAGGTGCAGTGCCCAATTTGCTGTCGGTACTATCCTGATCTATTGCATCTAGTGCGTCACTTGCGCCGGTCGCATCCCCAGAGCAAAATGGTGAAAGAAGACCCCGATGCACCGCCACCTACACGACTCTCTTGCAAGCTGTGCGCCAAGACATTCCTGGACGAGAGGAGACTACACTTTCACCAGGAGATGCACCTAAGAAAGATGCCATGGCTCCGCTGCAAATTTTGCGGCAACTGCAGCAAGAGCATGAAACACCACAATTTGCATGTGAAAAGTCACCTCGTGAAAAAGTACCGCGACGAACCACTTAAGTGTCCACAGTGCGAAGAGACCTTTGTACTGGGTTATGCACTTCACTACCACTTGCGCGACGTACACGGTGTGCACGAGACGTGGCTCGACGAAGGTCCAGCCGAAAGAATGATCGGCCCGCTGCAGGAGTTGCAGTGCTCACTTTGTTTAAAGACCCTGGCGTCCCGCAGTAATTTCGAGCGTCACATCGACTATCATAATACTCTACGTTGCAACTATTGCTTCCAGCACTTTAATGCGAAAGTGTTCCTCGACGGGCACCTTGCATTCGCTTGCGACAAAAGAAAGCTTCTTGGAGAAACCGAGGTCCATCTCAAGAGGATCAAGTGTGGACTGTGCTTCAAGGCCTTCCACCTTCAGGTGAAGCTCGAGTGTCATCTGTGGACGCAGCATGGCGAGCGTGACTTCCAGAGAACTATAAAGAGCAAGGAAGAGATTGTGTGCGATTTTTGCTTTAGAGTTTTTGACGATGAAGACACCCTTGCCGGACATAAATTGTATCATCGCTCTGTTGGGTTTTACGGGTGCCTTTACTGCAAACGAAAATTCAACAGTGTCACGCTATTCAAAAAGCACAAAAATCACCACTTCTCTCAGTTGTGCATCGAGAACCCAGTCAAATGCGAGCACTGTGATGAAAAATTCGATGCGTTCCGTGACTTCATCTACCACATGCGCGACTCGCACGGTGACGACAAGGACTGGATTGTCCTACCCAAGGAATCCATTGAAGAGGAGTGCCGAATCTGTCACAAGCGTTTCTACAATGTGCAGCGCCACCTGAGATATCATGAGGAGAATCGCTGCAGCAAGTGTCGAGAGTATTTCTACTCACGGGCGGATTTCGACAGTCACCTGTGTGAGATCGAGTCTGATGAGGAAGCGCCTCGCGCCGACGACGACCCGCGGCCTATCTACGAAGAGTGCGAGTTCTGCTTTAAACCCATCACTAAACGTGAATCACGGCTAAAGCACGATAAACTTCACAACGTGTCCGGCAGTATCTCTTGCCGCTTCTGTCCCAACAAATTCAAGACATTGGACACGTTCAACATCCACGCTTTCACGCACCGCAGCCGTAAGTACAAGAAGAACCCACTGCGCTGCCCGTACTGCAAGGAAAAGTTCGTGGCGTATGGTCCATTCGTGAAGCACATCCGGGGGGTCCACAACCCTCATGAGAAGATGCACTACCGCGGCATGGTGATGCCGGAGCCGTGCGTGGTGTGCCACCGCTCTCTACCCAACCTGCACAATCACTACCGCGCGCACCTGCTCAACATGTGCCACACGTGCAATAAGTACTTCACGTCCAGCAAGCTTTTCCGGGAGCACGCCTGCGACAAGGAGGATACAGACCCTTCCAAAGTATTTCAGTGTGATGTGAATTTGTATGCCCTTATCAATTCGTACATTCCGAAGGAGGAACACTACGAGCAGAAATATTATGGCTTGCCTGAAGAGGAGCCTCCTAATGAAGGGGTGGGAGAAGAGGTTGCCCCCCCCGAGGCGAGTCAAGCTTTCTCGGAAGGAGTGCCCATTATTTCTGGAGTACTCTCTCTCCACCGAGATATTGTTCAACGTAAACCATCAGCTCCTGTCACAAATGGTGCGGCGGAGGATAGCGATGATGACTGTGTCATGATCTTGACGGATGATAATGAAGATCCAAGTCCTGTTACTGTTACACTTGACGACTAATGTGAGTAAATTAGTAATATATTTAATTTAAACATGTTCCTTGGACAGATAATGAACCCCTTACCTGTCCAATATGGTACCTAACTAAACGGGTAACTTGGAAATAAAAGGAGCAAAATGTGTTTGCCCCTGACAAGGTATATCTCCATCGACCACCACTCAGTTGACATTTGGAACCGATCAGAATTATTTATGAATGTTTTCCAGTTTTCTGATCGTTGGCAACGTTCGTGATCTGCATAGGGTTCAGAGAGTAAGTTCTTTTACCAGGTATTCCAATAAATGTAGTATAACTGGGGCAACAATATAAAAAGATTTTAAGAATTAATAAATCCTGTAAAAAAAAAGTATAGTGTATCATAAGACACATGGTTAAAATTAAAATTAAATATCTTCGCGCTTCAAAAACATCAAGGTAGATTTTTTCATGTTGGATTGGGTTTATCTTAATGTCAAAAAAGCCTACAATTGTGATAATATTCGTCAACAAGGCGACTATCGCGCTAACATCAAGATTTGTTTTCCTGTTGTGTGGGACGTGTGAATACTCCGTACTTATTACTTTTTAGTTTCGTGCAGATATTAAAAGAGAAGTCATCATAAATCCTTAAATGATTGAAAACCAATTTGATCACATATTAGGATATGACTTGCTTGTTGAGCATTAATGTACGCCAGACTTGAAAAACGGGTCATCCATAAATTCAAGGTCCAGTGTGGACGTCGGCCTCCCAGCCGGAAAACCAATCCAATAGTGTTAGCAAGAGACTAAAACAAGCGTATGTCACAATTCTAAAAAGTAGCATGAATCCCGAGTTTCATCAGGTGCCATCGACATTTCCATTGAATAGTGTGACCACACCTTTGTTATTAAAGTTGTGGCTGAAATAAGTTTTACTTAACAAAAGTAGATAGGTCTGCTGATAGGCATTTGGGCAACTTTATATGTGTATTGGTATTAAAGATAAACACAATTAGTGTCGTGTGTATGAGTTTAAGGTATGAACTTTAATGTAAGGTTTTATAATTAGTATTTGGTTCAGATAGACATCGCTCAGAGTAAGATGAAAGTAACATATGTAATTATGTGGTTTGTAAAGATGAATGCCAGTAATTAGTATTTAATTTTAGTTAGTGACATGATATGTACCTATGGACTTTTGTGTTTCTATTAGAACTGTGAAAAAAAGTTGAACCAGTGAAAATGATCACTTAGGCTAAGTCAAGTTCGTCCACCATAAAAAGAAACAATTTTTTTATCCAAACTTTTCTCTTTGTCTCAGGCTGAGATAAATAGTCGTAACAGAAACTAAGACTAACAAAAAGTAGTACTTTGACACATTTTGTACGGACGTAATCTCAAAGTAATGCTAAGTGACGTCACAAAGTACTACTTTCTGTCAGTCTTACTTTCTTACGACTATTTATCCCTACCTCAATGAGGTTAGTCGAAATTATCAATGAAATGATGAGTTACAAATTGCAGTTGCATTCAGCTCAGTAATTTTTTTTTCAACTAACAATGTGTTGAGGGCTCTGGCTGTCTACTTTAATTATTTTTTTGCGCCAGTCAGAACATGCTTTTCAACTTGCCACGCTGTAAATCACTATATTCACCGGAAACTTTTAAAGCAGGTTTGTGACCGTGCAAACCGCGAGCGGCAAATATAATGCTTCGCGCCAGGCGTTGGGTCATTTGGAATGTAGTCATAGATTCTCGTGTAGAAGAGTATTTCACGGAGAGCAGTGCTATGCGACGGAAACTTTATGTAGGTCTCTTCCTCGGAAGCCATTTTTCAAATGAAGTCATTCTACAGATAGGCAAGGGCAGGCTACTTAGTGGTCATTAAAAATTTGGATGCATTTTGATTTAGCATGATCCGAAATGCAAGGAGCATTTGAATTCCTAATGCATATGCACGTTGCACCATCCTTCCTTAGCACTTCCTCGTTTTAAGTGACTTAAGCAGCTATGCTCAAACTGTGCCTCGCTGCCGTGTTTTGTAAGTGTTATTTGGCTGCATAGAACCTGCCTAGAACCAGCGCTAAAAGTATGAAGCTCTGACTTTGAATTAATTTAGTAAGTACAAAAAATACTGCACAATAATAAAACAAATATATGCTGATAGCTAAAAGGGTTTCAGATTGCTATATGAAGCATTAAAATAATGAAAAATGGATTCCCTGAATTATAAAAATTTAAGAGAGATGGTTTTTAACCGTAATATTCGAGAGCGCGAGGTCTTCAATTGTTTATATGTAATTATTTATTTAATCACTTTAATCGCTCAATTTTATTCATAGGAATGAAAAACCCTTGAAGTTATCAGCTCGTTTGTTTTTTTAATTAGCGACATTTTTAGTGCATACTACATTCTTTTAAACAAATATTCTGTCCTTTTGCGCCAATAGTATGACGACAAATTTCGCTGGAATAGTTAATTCAAAATTAAGTATTATGCAACCCGAGAGCCACAGTTCTAAATCTGTCTTCGGTTCAAGTATACAAAAGTTTGAGTACCACGGTTTTTTTGTTTATATTTATATAACAATGTACACTTTTGTTTAATATTGTGATTTTCTTTTGATAAATATTTTCTCATCCATGAAGCCTTGAGCCACAGAAAAGGCTACTTAGCAGCTAGTCAAGTGTCAGGAGCTTTTCATACATAAGAGAAGTATTGTGATCTTAATATCATTGTGATCATTGGTAGTGTGTATTAATAAGTTCCATTTTTCTAAGTATGCATGAATGTAATAGCGTATGAAGAGTTTAAAATCGATGTTACCTACCTTTTTATTTGACTATGTATGTACCTATTAAATGTTTTGATTTCGTACAATTATATCTACTATTAATTAATTTCACCTATATCCTATTCTCTCATTATTTCCAAATCTTTATTAAAATATTCTTATAATTTGACCTGCCATATTTATTTTGAATGGAGATTGCTGGCTTGGTGGAATGTTATAACGTTGTTTATGTGCGATCATTCCTGTCACATGGTGATATGTGATGACTGAATAATGCTGATTCGCTTTTCCCTGGATTGGCGATTATAATCGAAAAGAGATTAATGTCAGATTATTTCCTTCATATGTTACCGTAGTAAAATAATAAATTATGCTTCAGAACTGTCATGTGCATACGGATCTTTTTTGTTTCATGACAAAAAAAATGCTTTTGATGACTCTGCACTTTTTACACTGGTAAGCATCATTTGCTGTGTTGAACTTCTATGTTGTAAAAATTTAAAAAAATAAATGCACATTCAATGTAAATTTATATATTTATAACCATTACAGGTGGAATAAGAACATTTTGTTAGCATTTGACAGTAGGTACATATTTACCATTAATCATGTGGATGTTATGTGACTACATTTAAAAGTTTCAATTAAATAAATAATTTGTAGTTATAAAAATACCTTTTGCTTTAAATTTAGGACTACCTACAAATAAGTTATGAAAATTAATATTATTATCCTAGGACTTTTCCCCATTACAATAGCAGTATCATACATACAGATTTTTCACTAAGAAATAACTATGAACTTGGTATACATAGTATAATAATAAAAAATATTACAGTTGCAAAAAATTCATTTTTCATCAATTCAAAATAAGAAAATGAAGGGACTTAATTACAAATGAAAATAATTAAACTTGCAGGGAATTATGGTATGTATCAATTTGCATTAATTTCTAACATGTGTAATTTGCACAATTATTGTGCAAATTGCAAGAGATCAGCCAAATAACATACATAGTTGGGTCTGAATTTCCTAAATCAACTTCCAACAATGAATTAATCGTAGCTAAAAAGAGTAGGTCCTAAGATATATCCTGCAAAAAACCAAAATCGAAATTCACGGCAGAGGATACCCAGTGCTCACCAATTATATGAGAATGACACCCTATTGTGCACCGACAGCAATTGAGCTGCTCTCATCACCAGACCTTTTAGTGATGCAGGAGGCAAAAATTGCAGTAGTTAGACCCAAATCTCTGAGGCTGAGATAAATAGTCGTAACAGAAACTAAGACTAACCATAAGTAGTACTTTGTGACGTCAATTTGCATTACTTTGAGATTTCGTCCATGCAAAATTTGTCAAAGTGATGTCACAAAGTACTACTTTGCGTTAGCATTAGTTTCGGTTACGACTATTTATCTCAGCCTGAGAGTATGAAAAGGTTATTTACCAGTGGAGCACATGTTCATCCTAATTGAGGCTTACACAAAGTTCTTTCTCTATTCCTAATAATGTGTTCACAAAACATGACGTTACTATAGGTGCAATTATTCACTGCTCAGAAAATGTTAGGGAGATAAGGATCTTCACTGATGGATCACAAACAGAGGAGGGCACTAGTGCTGCAGTTTTCCTACCATGGCTGAACATACATAGATCCATATTGCTAGGATGGCATCGAACGGTCTCAACTGCAGGAGAGAGAGTTGGACAAATTTCGTTTTAGGAATGGGATAGATGATTCCGAACCATGAATTTACCTGAATGAATTAAAATGCATACTTTGAACTCGAATAAGAAAGTAGTACATGTAATAAAAAAAAGTAGCAACAATGTTACTAGGCTTCGTAGTATACATCACGGTTTAAATGGCATCAGAGATTTAGCAATATCCTGCATTGATACCCTGAAATTGTAGCTATCTATACACATTAAACGTACATATAAGGTGAGTTTATAATAGTCTACAAGCCTTATAGGGTTAATTCAGTATCTGATATAGAACAACATTACATTCTTCCCAGTATTGTCAACAACTTTTGCGAAGAAACTATGCATCTATCGGTGATGGTTTCGAAGAAATAATTAAATAATCAAATTATTAAATGCGCGCGAACTTCGCCCGCTGCACCGCTGCCGGCGCGGAGCGGATAAGCGGCAGCAGAGTCTATTTACCTACCCGAACAGTTCCCTGGCCTCCTTCCCACGCTGACGCACGCCGCGCCGGGCTATGGATTTGGTCGGCGCGGCTGTAATGTAGGTATGTACACAAGCATGCATGTCCTTTTTCGCCCGATCGGCACTAGCTTCACTTAAATTCAGTCACGTGCGATACTTAGGTCCGATGCGCGCCATGGACCTTGACAAACTAATTGCTTTCAAAACGAAAACAAACGCCCTTCAGTGAGAGGGGCGGCGGCGGGGGAGATGGGGCGGCGAGGCTGCTGTCTGCGCACGCGGCGGCGGCGGCGAATTGTCTTGTGTCAGTGGGTCACGGTCGGGTCAATGCCCCAAAGTTGACCTATATTTTTAATAGGCAGTTGAAGAGTGCACTTTAATAAATTATTTTCTAGGAAACCATTACCGATAGGTGCATAGTTTCTTTGCAAAAGTTGTTTACAATACTGGGAAGAACGTACTGTTTAAAGAACCCCGCACAAATCGTATGGGAATTGGCTCCCGGTCAAATTGGCTGAAATTTGGATATGTTGTTCGTTTCGGCATCCTGAACAAAAGTCTCAATGGGCACAAAGCCCAATTTTGCTTATTTTGGCCGCTACGGGGCTCCAAAGCTCCACGGGTTGACCATTATTTACTACTCAAAACGGCGATCTCCTGGCAGTTTAGTATTTTCTACGCTGAGGAAAAAGTACCCTCTCATGTTTTCGGGGGGGCTAAATTCAAATCCAATGTCAATATGACAATATTGACAGTTGACAGCTGTCAATTAGTTGTCAACTAGCTGTCAAACAGCGAGAAATAAACAAAATCGATAAAATCCACATGTGAATGTAGGTTTTTGAGGTTGCTGAGTTCAAAACTGATGGCCAAAAGACAATAATGACAGTTGACAGCTGTCAACTGTCAATATCGTCTTTTGGCCACCAGTTTTCGACTCAGCAAGCTCAAAAACATATATTTACATATGGGTTTCATCCACTTTAGCTGTCAAATGCTGTTTGACAGTTAGTTGACAACTGTCAACTGTCTATATCATCTTTTGGACATCAGTTTTGAACTCAGAAAGCTCAAAAACGTATATTGACATGTGGGTTGCATCCATTTTGGTTGTAAAATGCTGTTTGACAGTTAGTTGACAGCTGTCAACTGTCATTATTGTCTTTTGGCCATCAGTTTTGAACTCAGCAACCTCAAAAACCTACATTCACATGTGGATTTTATCGATTTTGTTTATTTCTCGCTGTTTGACAGCTAGTTGACAACTAATTGACAGCTGTCAACTGTCAATATTGTCATATTGACATTGGATTTGAATTTAGCCCCCCCGAAAACATGAGAGGGTACTTTTTCCTCAGCGTAGCAAATACTAAACTGCCAGGAGATCGCCGTTTTGAGTAGTAAATAATGGTCAACCCGTGGAGCTTTGGAGCCCCGTAGCGGCCAAAATAAGCAAAATTGGGCTTTGTGCCCATTGAGACTTTTGTTCAGGATGCCGAAACGAACAACATATCCAAATTTCAGCCAATTTGACCGGGAGCCAATTCCCATACGATTTGTGCGGGGTTCTTTCTCAAAAAATCAAATAGAACAAAAAAAATTACATACCTACATTCTTACCAAAAGTTGTTCTATATCAGATACTGAATCAACCCTGTAAGGCTTGTAGATTATTATAAACTCACCTTATATATACGACCTGGAATACAACAATATTGGCTACTATACTATGTGATAATAATTTTATTCGAGTGCACAAAGTGAGCAAAAATAAATTTTAACATGAAAAGGAAATGCTTTATTATAAAATAATTAAATTTCTTATTGCACATCCAAAACCTGGACCTCTGATAACAATGTTTAACAATGAAAGTTAAGGGTTATCACTTTCCAACACCGTTATCTACTTACCTCCCCATGTATACTTAGAAAGATGATTATCCGCACATTCCTTGTCGGAGAGGCCAAATTATACCAAAAACATTTTCATATTATCCATGTCTGTGTGTAGAATGAGAACAGAAAATATATTATGTCGTTTTCACAGGCATTTCAGGTTTGTGTACTGAGATTTCCGATACGAGATAGACAGGTCTTGGTACTCTGACAAGAAATGTGCAAATGATCATTGATATACGTTTGTATGACGAAAGAAAAAGAAGCGGACCCTAAAAACAATTTAAGTAGAACTGCACACATTTGGAGATATGTCATGGCAGCTAGAAATGTCGGGATGGATGTTGGCCGGTCCCCTGCACTCCCAAACGGCTGCACAGAACCAAAACTATTTAATCTCCAGCCGCTGGCACTTGGAGGGGACAGTACAATATCCGTCCCAGGCATTCTACATCTAGTAATTATTGAGCTGGCCCAGACATTAAAGCACATATAATACTATGATGTACATTAGGATTATGGTAATTTCAGGTAATTATACTCAATAATCAAAAATATATTGGAAATCACATTCTTCACATATACTTTAAAATACTAAGCCAATTTGGCCAAGTTCTGCTAACTAGGCACATTATTTGACAGTCATCGTCCTCTGTTCACACTTCTTTGCACTACATTTTCATACATACATCTTTTTTGCTCAGAGATTTTTTATTAAACCAGTACAAACCAACACATCTAAGGTTGCAGGACGTAGTATTTTTATTTTTAATTCAAGAAATGATCTGAGACAAGACTGGAACCTCACTTTTGGATTAGTGCATATTTTCTGCTGTTCTACAAGTCAATCTGACTAGCACAATAATTTTAACATTTTCAAAGGGTCAATTATATAATTTAACTGGACATGGATAGCTAACACCATACCTACTGTCATGATATTAGACCAACACACCTCATGAAAAAGTCAAACTGTCGTTTATGGTAAAAAAATAATAATCAAAAGTGTACATTACATTTGGAACTGTGAACGGAGGCCCCAATTAAATCACTATTCTTCATAATTATACATAAAATAACATATGAACACAGGTCATCAGCTCTTCCATTGCACTAAACTACTGACTCGAATGCGTACAGATGTAATTATGCATGGGCATTGCCTAATGCCACTGGCTGAGATAAACCGTCGCACTAGAACTAACACTAACGGAAAGTAATACTAACCAGCGTAAAAGTGACATTTCGTCCATACAAAAAGTGCCAAAGTGATGCACTTTTCGTTAGTTTTTGTTGCAGTTACGACTATTTATCTCAGCCTAAGAGAAAAGTGTTTAGTCCAAGAGCTTATGGGCCTGCACATTTTTTTTTATGTCCCCATAAAATCTAAAAGTATTTATATTAAAATTAAAATCATAAAAGTTTATTTACAAATTACAAGCATCCTCCAGTCGCCACGAGGATCCCATCGAGAAAGGCTGCGAGCCCGACTAGTGTCCAAGTGTCCGTGACACCATTTCTATAAAAGGTGATTATGTACAAAGGCATCGAAAAGACACTTCCCTATTACAACGTTCTTGGGTTCTTGGCTATTTAGTTTACCAGAACGACCAACTTGGCAGAGGGCCACCTCGCTTGAGCATCGTCTGCCACTTTACAGACAAGTGTACAATGGCTTGTCCATCCCCATGACCACATGAACCCAAAGGACGAAGTGTTCGGGGTACTCCAGGCAGACGGAAGGACACAACATTCAAGTTGGTGTGTGCAGCCCCCAGGTATTCGCCTGATCAATGCGAAAGGTGTCTGGATTGTGAGGTGCTGGATACATTTGATATTGATTTTGCACTAATTGTTACGTAAAAGTTGCACAAGGAATTTACAGCATAGATTTGCGACCAAAGTGTAATCCTATGGCTTCTTCACTATCCGTCCGTAATGATGAGTTACCAAGATGATGGACTCAGCAGTCCGTTCCTGCATGACGGACAATTTTTGGTGAAGCAGACTGGATCCTGTACTACCGGCGGGTGGGCAGCAGCGGATCTTAGTTTCACCAGATCGACCATCGTGTTGATTCTTTGCTCCCAAGCAGATGATTTGGCTTTAAGGTTATCTCAATATGATAAAAATACAGATGGAGCGAAATTACAATTTTTTTATAATACCTTTCTCAAAAGTGTAATGAAATCTGCTTTGATGTAACTACGCCACTTGGTGGCCCCCCTTCATTCTGCTGCATTCATGGCTGCTGTTGCTATTTTTGGTCTAATCCTTTTTAATTCGCCTTTTAAGTTTTAAGTAAAACCAAAATTTCGTTTTAGTTTTTGCTTTTGCAACACCATTTAAGGGGTTTATGTGCGGAAGTGACTTGTCCATGCTGGGTGCAAACAATAAACTATTCAAGGTGTACACACCCACATGTTGAAAACACATTTTGTATTTGTTTTGCACAAAATAATTGTTTTAAAAAAATTTAAGTAGTTCGACAACAGGAATCAGTTTTCATGTGTCTGTCAACACCTCATCTATGACTGTTTATTCAAATAGAACTATCGCCTCTTCTTTATTTTCTGCATGCACATAATATACAAACATATACAAACACTCCTTCTACTGACAATATTACACACCTAAGAAGGCCTAACATGCATGTCAATAAAAAATATACATTACTGATGACCTCTATCATGTCCGCCTATCCCTCCAGGGAAAGGGCGTAATGGTATATCTATATGTACAGGAGAGCACTGACTTTGATCTGATCCATTTATTAAATCAGGGTCTTCATTTTGATATTTTTTCATGACAAGTATTGCCACTTGCCTAAACATGCATAATATAAACGCTATACTTATTTTATTGCAGTCAGCTGAAATTAGCAAAATTTTTTAGACTTTTTTCGTCAATGGTTTAATTGTCATTGGTGTCCTACGGTTAATTATAAGTTAAACATATGTTTGTCAATGAGTTAAAATTATAGGCCGTAATTAAAATAAGCCAGTTATATTTGCCACAAGCCGATGCCAGCAGCTCCAGTTACAAATTAAAATATTTACATCTGTACATAAATGTTCAGGACCAGTAATTCTGTGGGGAACCGGCGTAGCTACCACGAGAGAAAGGTGTTCACTTGAACAATTATTTACCAATCAGATAAATTTATGTCGTCATATATTTTTTTTGGGATTTACGCCCGTTCCCCCACATTTCACATAGGGTAAGAATCTGACATTGAGAAGATTTACAGGTATCCATTTGTACATCTCGTTGAAGAGTCATTCAAAAAGTATACAAAGCGCTCTTGAACACCCTGATAACAAGGTCAAAAACGGAAAATCGGCAATCAAAGCATAAAGACAGCATTGATTGCAAACTCCTGTAAAATACTGTTACGCTAGGTGGAGTTTTTGCATGTTTTTGGTAGCTTATGACATATACGACCATATATTTGACTTTTATTGAATCGTAAACTTCTTGCATAAGAGAAAAATAAAACAGTTCTCAGTGAAAAGGACAGCCCAAAAATCAGAAGACAAGCATTCAAAAGTGCTTAGCAAAAGCACTGAAGCCTAACATTTTTAAAAAGTTATTTCAGCCAAAACACTCCATACTAAGCACTTTTTAAACTTAGCCTCGTTGTACTGCGAGTTCTTGAAATAAGGACAAGAATTTCCATTGTCATTTCCATCTTAATTTCTTTGCATGTTGGGACTCCTGAAGCGTTGTTGTCCATACGTGGTTAGTCCTCCCACTCGCCCTCGCTGGAGGAGTCGCCCGAGTGCTCCGAGTCCGAGGAGCGCATGGCGTGGCTGCGCGCCTCCAGCGCCCGGGCGAGAGCGCCCGCCAGCCCCGGCGGCTCCGCCCGCGCCGGCGCCGCCGCCACCTCGCGCACCACCTGACACACACGACCACGCTGCAAACATGGTGGGTGGCCCGCGACCTCCCTCAGCCACTCACTCACGCCGTCAGAGTGCTCAGTTTTTAGGGTTCTGTACCTAAATAGTGCCAACGGAACCCTATTACTAAGCCTCCGCTGTCCGTCCGTCCGTCTTTCACAGGGCTGTATCTCAGTAACCATAATAGAAGAGCTGAAAATTTCAGTGTGTATTTATTTTGCCGCTATAACAAATGAGTAAAATAAAAAAATCATAAATATTAAAGGGGGCCGATACAAAAAATGTGATTTTATTGAGTTAAATCTTGTAGGATGTACGGAACCCTTCATGTGCGAGTACGTCTTGCACTTGGCCGTTTTTTTTATGTTAAGCACGGCATTTTGCGCACTCCAGGACTTTACAAAATAGGCGCCCGACAACGCCCATGGGCTTTCGGACTTTTACAGGGACTGCAAAAACCATGCCGGCTGTCCAGGTGCTTCTTCACACCATGTTTGAATGACCCCAAGCCGTACTTTAATGGAAAATCCTCGGCAGAGTTGATTCCACAGTTTACCGACCCTATTGATATAAGATCTAGAGGATTGGTGGGTTCCTATTTTCGGATGTCGACATCATCATCATCATCATCATTGCCTGTTCCACGATGTGCGGTGGTAGAAAGGGGAGGAAGGGACAGGGTTATGCAGCTCTGAAGAGCATTCCCCATGTTAAAGACGTTAGAATACAGCGAGAGACCCAACATTCCTTCAGAGTTGAAGGGTCTCTAAATTCAGGGATACAAATACAAAACAAATACATTCAAGCTTTTCTCCAGATTTAGGCTGCTGCTTACTTTTTTTTTGTGTAATTCACATTGTCTAAATTTTATCTGGTTTAACTGTTTGATTATTATTTCTGCTACTAACCTAATATGTTAATTTTGTGCTTCATGTTTGATCGTGCAGCTGTTATTCTCACTTTTTTATTATTTGTTTCTTCCAACTGTATGAGATAACTAATGTATTTTCTTTCGTTTATACTAGATTGTGCTACTGTAATTCTCACGTTTTTATTTTATGTTTCTTCCAGCTGTGTGAGCTCGTAATTGGTGTTATTTTCATTTATATTATTTTTCTATTGTTATGTAAATGCACTGTGAGCTCGCCTTAATAAATAAATAAAATAAAAAATAAATAAATAAATACCTCAGGGTCGTCGACAAGACGCACGACGCTGTATCGGGTCCAGGGAGCCAAGCAGATACTTATCCGAGCCAACCCACAAATGCAAAAAAAATTCCACGCAAGACCTTATCTGAGACTTGCAGAGGAGTTTTTGGTCATGCGTGAAATACTGACACACCTGTTGAGGACTCTCAGCTATTTGAGGCGAGTCGGAAGGGCGCATGGCGTTGCTGTTTGAAGTAGATGAGACCATTCCAGCAACAAGAGGGCAAAATATTTCGTGCTGAGGAGTGTTCGCAAGTTTACTCCTTTGTTTTGAGGGAGTTATGCCTAATCGGCCGACCTGGTGCAATTTTTAGCAACATTACTTACGGATTTTAACTCGATGCCTTGTCTGATTTCACTCAGTAGATCATTTCTCTTGTCCTCCACTACGGGGGGCGGCTTACTCGATGCATCAACGTGCTGGAAGTAAATAAGACTTTATTTCCCACTGTTAGTTATAAAGGAACTGAACACTAACAGTAGTATTCAGAGTGGGCAGACTAACTTTAGTACGCTTATTAAGGCCGGATTAAACCGGTTTTTGAATGGTTGGTGCAGAGCTAATCCCGTACTAAGTTTTGACAGGTTCACTCTGAATACGACTGTTAGTTATATGACAGACGGCTTAAAGCACATAATTATTTGTATGTACCACTGTTATAATATTAGCCCAATACAACATGTGCGAGCTAGGTGAACAAAATTCACTAATAATTATTCCCACATGTTATGGCTCTTCTGATATAGGGAGTATGGTAACTATGGCCAAAATTACTATTCCTTCAATATGGACAGTTTGAAGTCAACCAGTTAATATTAAACTAGCACTCAATCTTGTCGGAAATTGACCTACTGTGCATCACAACTTCGACGGCACACCATGCAAAAAAAACGACCACCCCCTCGGTCTCACCTTGAGCGTCTTGTTCCCGCTGCGGATGCTGTCCATGAGGGCGGAGCGCGGGTCGAGGGGCGCGGCGGGCGCGGGCGGCGGTGCGGGCGCGGCGGCGGCGAGGGGGGGTGGCGGCGGCGGCGGCGGGGGAGGCGGGGGCGCGCCGGCGGCGGGCGGGGGGGGCGGCGGCGGCGGCGGCACGGACGGCGGCCCCGACGACGGCGCTGCTCATCAACGTACATAACATACAGATCTGAGCAACGTGCGTACAGATGAGGAAATAAATTTAATTGATGTGGTTAGAATTTTCCCAAAGGATACATTTGCTACATTTGCTATATGTGTGAACGATTTAAAAAATCAACTTGTCAAACAATAGGAAAAAGAAAATTATTGTAAGTAATTATTAATCCATGCTATTATGTTTACCTAATAGAAACAAATAAAAATATAATATATTTAAAAAGTGCACTCAACATTGAAGTACACGCATTAGCTTCAAGCTGCTAGTGCATAAATAATTATAATAATAATTAGCTTTGTAATAATATAATATCTATATAATAATTATTATAATATATAATAATAATTAGAACGGGTATACCCGTTCTCAAGGGCTCAAAATTAATTGTATCATAAGCCACATTGCTCACGTTCCATATTAATCCGAATGTATGGTTTTATATGAGCAGTGTACGTACGTTGCGAGGGTCGCGGCGGCGGCGGGTTGCGGGGCGGCGCGGGCGCGGGGGGCGCCGGGTGCGGGGGGGGCGGCGGCACCGCGCGGGAGGGCGGCGCCGGCGGCGCTCGCGTCGCTGTAACACGACACACACTAAGGGCCGAGTGCACGAAAGGACAAAAAATCAAAATCAACGTCAAAGTATGATCAAACACGTCACTTTGTGTGGACAGTATGGAAGGAACTCTATGCGGATCACTAAAAGTGACGTATTTGAACATTGATTAACTCGGCCATCTCTTCGTGCATCCGGGGCTTAGGCCGCTATTAGCAGACAAGTTTAGTGGCTTTAAGCACTAGTGCCATTTATTGTCGGGGTGGATGTTGGCCAGTCCTCTCCACTCGCAAACGGCTGCGCAGAACCAAAACTATAACGGATTCCGTTTCAACACAGTAAAGAAGAATGCGAAAAGAAACTTCACTGGTGTTCCGTCCGAAATAATGGAATGCATACTTAGACCTAAATGCAAACAATCTTTTGGTAGAACAGCTTAAGGCAAATAACTAAACCAAAAGAAACAGCAATCCTCAGTGCAAATGTCAGACTCGTACACGAAAGGTTCAGTACCATCGTAAAATAATTAGTACAAAAAAATCACGATTTTTGTATAGGGGCCCCCCTTTAATTTGAATGGTTTTTTATCTTATATATTTGTTGTTATAGTGGCAAAATAAATACACACTCTGTGAACATTTCAGATGTCTATCTGTTACGGTTACAGAGATACAGCCCTATGACAGACGGACGGACGGACGGACGGACAGCGGAGGTACGGAACCCTAATAAGTATAGTATTATACGTATTATCTGGTGTATGCTCAAATTCAGGCGTGGTAGAATAACTCTATATGGATTTAAACATGGATGTCTAATACCACACCCTCTGTCATGCCATTAACCCAAACGTTTCATTGCTGAAGGAATTAGATGCCATTCCAGGACCTACCCTTTACAAGTACGGCTGCATTGATCGCCCTTGTACTCATAGAAGTCAACACGAGTTTAATTCACAGATAAAAGTGAATCATGTTTTTCCATAGCATGACGTTATTGCTGATTATATTATGTTGTATCTTTGCACAATTAATTAGAATAATTAGAAAGAGACAACACTAGGTTGACTCGTGTTAAAGTGACAGTATTCACCAGTCAGTCATGTGACTGAATCACCGGCCAATGTGAATTACAAGATTTATCCCACTGGATCTGAAATACAGACAATTTTTTATTACCGCTTCAATCACCTATATTACTATCATCAATAGTATTTACAATGTGTCTTAAATGATCACAAAATGTAGTAAGAAATGCTCACGGGGTCCAGGTGGGGCTGCGGGGCCGCGCGTGGGCACGGGCGGCGGAGCGGGCGCTCTGCTCCCTGCAAGCACACAAGAACACATCTCAACATCTGAGAAAAACAAACTTTTTAGTTCATAGTTCCAAATAAGCAAGTACAAGTCAATAAACACGAATAAGTGATTAAAATTGGTGATATAAAAAATCGTCAACAGAATAAAATATATTTTCAATCAATAAGTTTCTAACATCCTTTCTAAATTGTTCCATTTGCAGACTTTTCAAATGGCCTGGTATATTGTTGTACATTTTAATTTTTAAATGGTCGCCCTGTTGCTGAATTCGAGCAAGATGTGTTTGGGGTAAGATACAATAATTGTGTCTAAATCACAAAAAAATTTAGGAAATTATACTATTATTCGCGTGTGACACTACTGTTGCAAAGGGAGCCCACTGCGCGTCTGAGCCGTACAGGATAGTACCATAAGTAATAGATAGTATCTCTTTGATATACATCATAGGTTCTCAAACTTATTTCGTCTACCGCCCACTTTGAGAATCTATTATTTTCCAGCGCCCCCCAAAAAGGTTTGGCTTTACCATATCTTCAAAATCACAATTGCAATCATTACTTTAATGTGGGTCTTCCCGCTCAACTACCCATATACAAACGTGGAAAGAAGATCATGGGCATATTTCTTGTCAGAGATCCAAAATTGTACTCAAAACAGCTTTTTTCATCAAACTAGATATCTGATGATCATTGGCATTGTAAAATAGTTTTTAGTTTCCTAGTTATAAGGCCCGAAAGTTAGAATTTTTTTGCGCGTTTTATACAAAAACTTTGTAAACCTTAGTCATCAGTCCTAACTTGTATTACGAAGATTTATAATCAATTTGGATTTTGTTTTATTTTTGGCTACAGCAATCGTGATTTACTTTTGTCATTTTGTAATTGAAATTTTTGTAAATCTTGCCAAAACAAACACTATGCGCATTGTCTGCTTTGTGGACATATTGCATCCTCCTCATCACGGAGCCAGTCTTTTTCTTCGAAACAGAGAAAGCCCCAGAGCGCAATAGCAGGGTTTTGTACCGTCCCCGCGAATGAGTCAGTCCCGCCGGGAAGGGCCACCTTAATAAATTGATTACTTTAATAATATTATTCCGTGTTCGATCACGACGTGACCCAGACGTAAAGGCACTGAAACAGGCCCTTAACGTAGCCTTCAGATCCCGAAAGAGAGTAATTGCAAGACCAATATTCGAGTATATCGACAGAATTGGCAAAAAGTGGATCAGCCATCCAATTCTGCCCTCAATTTTAGTCTCTTGCAATCAAAGCAATTTTTTGCTGCTTCTCACTCATTTTTAATGAAAAACTAGTATGCCGGTGGCTGTGCTGAGAACTAACCAAAGGTGCTAAGAAAAGCCAAATACACCTCGCCTCGCGCAACCATGATCAGCGCGGCACCATACCTCCGGATTTGCGGACCGTCGCTGAGCTATCGAGCTTGTTCAAATTCCTCTTCAAGACTCCCAGGTTAAAGGTATGAGTAATGGTACCCATCGGCAGACAGTTCCATATCCTGCGGGTGTGGTAAAGAACTGAGTTTGAGAAACAGTTCGTTCTCAAAAGCCTAATGTCAACCACAAGGGGTGTTCTGATTATATGCGGCGGGTTTTCCGGATAATATAGTTAGGATGGGGAGGAATAAGGGATACAAGTTCCACAGAGCCACGTCCATGGTAGTACCTGTAGAACAGACTAAGCGACTCCACAAACCGTCTGTGACTCAGGGACCCCAAGCCAGCGGTGAGTTAAGGGACCCCAACAAGACGGATCGCTCCACCCTGAATTGAGTCCAAGGACGCCATTACGACGGTATTCTATCACCGGCCTAACTGTGATGCATACAGAAGTAGCTGTTGTACCGGTGAAAAGAACCTTCTGCAACGGTATAGTATTCCCAGTTTCTGCGAAGAAACTTTGGCCTTCGATTCAATAAAATGGTCTTGGAGATGTTGCAGCCCAGTAGGTCCAGGTGCTCCGAGATAGGTACGGAGTTCCCTTGAAAAATACTAGGATCGGAAAGGATTCTACCTTGTAACTGTCGACCATGCCAAGGGACAAATGGCGTTGTCGTAGCCCCCATCGGAAAGTCGTCCGAATTCGCACCATCAATGGCCTTATAAGGAGGGTGGAATGCAGAAGGACGGGAGCTTGCCTAGTAGGCCCCGGTGTCAAACACTGTCAAAGGTTTTTGGAGATGTCCGGTGCTACTGCCAAAAAATTTTCGTCTTTCGGCCCATATGTGCGTAACGTACGTTAGAAGATCTCCTGTTGATCGCGCTTTTCGGAAACCGTACTGTTTGTCATCCAGAGCCGGTAGTCTCAGTTGTCACCTAAATTGGCGTTACGGCCAACCGATCGACTGGCGTTTTCAAATGTATGGAGAAATTGAAGAGCGCGCGCAGCGGGCGTTAAGTGAACTAACATTTGCGAGTCCGAGCTTGATTTGACAGTTTAGTCAACGTTGCTGTAAATACGTCGACGTTGCCGTTTACGTCCACTCCGCGTTTTCATACAAATCGGAAGTCCGCGTTTGACTTTGACAGCTTGAAGAAGTAAAACCACAGAATATCTAGTAAAAACTTGTATGGAGTTTGGAGAAAACGTCAGTCGATCGGTTTGCCGTAAACGCCAATTTAGGTGAGAACTCAGACTGCCCACTCTGGAGTTTATTCGCTTCTAAGTACGCTAAGAGCTGAGAGTTGATGAGGTGCTCCATAATTTTAAACAAAAGAGAAGTTATCGCATGGGCCGATAGTTGGAGGGATCCGCTGGCCCCCCTTTTTTGGTACCGGTTGGACCAAAGAGAGAACAATACCCCGGATGAAGGGGAGACGGAAAAGACGGGTGCTTATTGGTGTTAACTCAGGGGCACACTTCTTGAGCACAATGCCAGGAATGCCGTCAGGACCACTACTCTTCGAAGTGTCTAATGTCCTCAAACATTTGAATACCAGTCTAAGGTGCAACCTCGCCTCCTTCATGAAAAATCCACAGTATGATATCGAGGCAGGGGCTGCATCCTGGTCACCCAACGTTGAGTTAGACCCGAAAAGACGAGCAAACATTTTCGCCTTCTTCTTCACGAGGATAGCGAGTGATCCATCAGATCATTCTAGGCGAGGTGTAGCAGAGCGACAGAAGTTACGACGGATCGAATTGCCAGCACGGCACGAAGTTATGCCGTGCTGGCTCCATTACTTACTGTCTTACTGCATTGCAGCGGCCTGACGGATCACTCGCTTTTCCACCAAAGAAAGAGCCGACCTTCTCGTGGGCCTTTTTGTGGCAAACTCACGCCTGGATGATAGCGGCTCCATTCCGCCATCCATTTTTGGATGTGAATTGCCGAACATACAGTTCCGCCAGGGAACTGTGCAGCTTGAGCTCTTCGCCCTAGATTCTGGTAAGGCAAGTGGCCTTGATTGTATTCTGGCGGTGGTGTTAAAGAAATGTGCGCCAGACTATGTTTCTGTCCTAACCCGCCTTTACCTCCGATCGTATGATGATCGAGTGATGGAACGCATCATTAACTCTTAGTTGATGAACTCCTCAGCGAATACCAATACGGCTTCCGACCGAATCAATCTGCTAAGGAACTCCTAGTTCGATGGTAAGTATGAAGAAGTTCCTAGAAACGGGCGAAGCAATCGCGAAAGCATTTGACCGAGTCTAGTACAAGGTACTGCTTTCCAAGCTCTGCTCCTATGGCCTTTCACCCGACCTGTGTAAATGGAGTATCGACATTCTGAATAACAAAAACATAAAAGTGTTGGTTGACGGTAATTTCTTCAAAGACATTTCAGTGAATGCCGGCTATGTGCTGTCCCCAACCCCTTTTCTGCTGCATATTATCGATCTGCTTAATATGGGTGACATTGATTGACACGGTGCTAGCCAGGTCACAGAATAACTAATAGTGCTACGCACAGAAGGTGCACTCCCCGACAGTATTTTTTCAATTGTGATCCTAATTGTCGTTCACCTAAAGTATATATTACGTCGCTCAATGCCGGCGCGGCGGCGAGATGAAACGCGTCGTCGCTCACCCGCCCCATGTCGCTGGAATGCGGCTTGCGCTGGGGTATCACACACTGCCGCCGCCTATTGTTTTAAACTCGAATAAAATGCAAACAAAACTTTCAAAATTATTTTTTTATAATGTGTCTACGATTATTATTATTTTAAGATTTTGCGTCACAAATATGTCTGTTATGTGTTGTTTATTGTTTTTCGGTGTTGTTTGATTTTGTTTGGTGTTGATTGGCTTTAACGGTGTAGTTTGGTGTTTTCTGTGTATTTCGATGTACTTTGGTCTAGTATTGTTTGGCATTGTTGATGAAGGCCGGGTTGATAATATCACATTTGATAAAAAGATAGTCGAAACGGTAACGAAAGATTGTCCGTGTTTTCCATTCAGTTCAATATCGCCGTGCTCATGAAAGGAAGGTCCTGGTACGGCAAAAAACAAATTACATGCAGCAAAGGAGAATAGGCAATAAGCTGCCACGAATAATTGCCCATTATATTTCACTAGACGAAACCAATTTATGTTGTTTTTCCTTGTAATATATTGATAAATACTACCTAATGTATAAAAAAGTGCTGTGCTGATAACAGTTAAATACGTGTCAATTCAATAGGCCCCTCATACCACTATACCGCATACCTACCTACATAAAGGCAAAACGTCGATAAACCTTAACTAAAAAAACAAACTTACCTTTCATAATATTTCGGTAGCATAAATAAAGGTAACTTCAAATTTTTCTGTGTACTGTGACATCCGTTCACGCAACAGGTATCATATTTAATTCTATGATGATTAGACATTACTACGAAGAAAAACCGCGAAAGTGCGCTTTCCGATGCGACTGATCGACTGGACCTAGTGGACGTGCGAGCGTGTGCGCGCGGCGGCCCTGACTGAATTTGGAACCTCGGGTTCCCGAGCGCCGTAGGTGAAGATCCCAGTAGGTATTTAGGAGTGACGGATGCCTGGCCAGGTACACCCGTCCCCGGACAGCAAGCCAGTTTGAAGTGGAGGAGAATAGATGGCGCCTCTTTGTTGCTCAAAGAGACCCTGGAAAAAGTGTCCGGGTGGAGTCTCCAGAACCCCGTTTGGTTTAATGCGAGAGACATAGGCGACACGATTCGGTAAGGCTCCGACCTTGCAGTGTACAGCTCTGCGTATTGACGACCACATAGTGAATCTTGGGTCAACCCTTCCTTTCTTTTCAGTGGGTCAATCTGACGCATGATCTTTATTTCGGACCCCTCTCTAGCGCATACGACGGAATTTGTTCTGAACAAGATAAGTATCGATTATTTTGCCTAATAATACATGATTGAACAAATCGCGTTGTTTAAAGAAATACTTGAAAATACGTGATTGTTCACGGATTACCCACGTAAGTTACGATACATTATGTATGGTTATGCAATCAAACTGAACAAGAATAAGATGTAGTGTAGAGGCTAAGTCTCATTTTAGTTTAAAGTACCTTAGAAAAAATTAAAAGCCCACATCAGCCATCGCCCCCCTAAACCGCTTTAATGCCCCCCAATTTCGTCTGAGCTCTCCACCGCCCCCCTGGAGGCCTCCAGCCCCCCCAGGGGGGCGCTCTCACCCACTTTGAGAAAGACTGACATACATCATGCACGGTTCGGCTCTTGCCGGTAATGCTCGGTTCTCATTGGGCGGCCGCCCTTGGCTCCGATCCACCACCCGCCCACGAAATTAGTTAATTTTCGATTAGCGTTCCACCTGCCTTTTTTCATTTTGCTCAGCTCGTTGTTGTGGATTATTTTATAGAAATTGCGACTAGGACATGCCCACCATACTCAGGTTCCACCAACCTTTCTGTTGCGTCCCGTTGAGCTGCAGGTGTTGCGTGGTGTCGTGCACCTCCTGCACCTCCTGCACGACGCGGTCGAGGCCACCGTGCGTGTTGATGAACTCGTAGATGAACTCGCGCGTGTCCTGGTCCTGAAGCTGCGACTAGGACATGCCCACCATACTCAGGTTCCACCAACCTTTCTGTTGCGTCCCGTTGAGCTGCAGGTGTTGCGTGGTGTCGTGCACCTCCTGCACCTCCTGCACGACGCGGTCGAGGCCACCGTGCGTGTTGATGAACTCGTAGATGAACTCGCGCGTGTCCTGGTCCTGAAGCTGCGACTAGGACATGCCCACCATACTCAGGTTCCACCAACCTTTCTGTTGCGTCCCGTTGAGCTGCAGGTGTTGCGTGGTGTCGTGCACCTCCTGCACCTCCTGCACGACGCGGTCGAGGCCACCGTGCGTGTTGATGAACTCGTAGATGAACTCGCGCGTGTCCTGGTCCTGAAGCTGCGACTAGGACATGCCCACCATACTCAGGTTCCACCAACCTTTCTGTTGCGTCCCGTTGAGCTGCAGGTGTTGCGTGGTGTCGTGCACCTCCTGCACCTCCTGCACGACGCGGTCGAGGCCACCGTGCGTGTTGATGAACTCGTAGATGAACTCGCGCGTGTCCTGGTCCTGAAGCTGCGACTAGGACATGCCCACCATACTCAGGTTCCACCAACCTTTCTGTTGCGTCCCGTTGAGCTGCAGGTGTTGCGTGGTGTCGTGCACCTCCTGCACCTCCTGCACGACGCGGTCGAGGCCACCGTGCGTGTTGATGAACTCGTAGATGAACTCGCGCGTGTCCTGGTCCTGAAGCTGCGACTCGGACACGCCCGCCATGCGGAAAAAGTCTTTCATCTCTTCTTCGGGTACATTGTCCACGTCGAAACCTGAACCATAAACTGAATATGATGTATTGTGATTCTTGTAACATGTGTCAAGCATAGTTTGGTATCAAAAAGCATGTACACAGAATTAATGACATCTCATCTTTTGTAAGCCTTTTTACTGTGACGCCTTTGGTGGCTTTGATTATAGAGGTTAAGCAATCATGGGTGTGACCAGGTTCTTGATGGACGACGTTTTTAACTGTTAAGGCTGCCCATGATTCGGATTGTATGTAAAACTATACCTAAATCCCACTTGGTGATTGTTCATCCTGCCATTGAATGAAATATGTTCAAAGCGGCAATGAAAAAATGGTGTTTTCCGTCCAGTTCAATGTAGCCATACAATATAAGGAAGGTCCTGGCATGGCATCTCATGTCCAGTGTTGATCTGATTTCATGACAGTAGGCGTTGCATTTGTTCCATAAAAAACTCTATAAAAGTACTGAATTTCTACGCTTTACGCGTACAAATAGACACTAGCATAGAATATACTAACTAGTGGTAATGTTACCCATACACGCATTATGTAAACACGTGGATATTACATCCAATTCCTTTTTAAGTTCCTGTTTTGATCTGTCACGGAAAGCATTACATAAGGGGCACAAGTTTGCTGACAGCTACATTTGTCACCGACGGCGAACGAGGTAATTTTTTGCAAATAAATATATGCTTTTGTAGGACAACGAAACACATATTTCGTATATTTATTGTGGGCTATAAAAGTTTTTCGCTGTTCTCAGGTTTTATCAAAATTGAATTGGTAATCAACACACAACATGTAAAAGACATGTTGAAGAATTGAATTTGTTGCTCCATCCGTTTACGGATCACAGTGTGTTTACCTTTATTTTCGTCCCAGCCGATGTGTGAGACATGTACGAAGTCCTTCGGTCCGCTGATATCGGCTTTTGTGAATCTTCTCGGTTTTGGTTTCTTCCCCGTCGGCTTGATTATATAACCCCCTGAAAATTTAAAGGTAAACATTTAGTTCTAAATTATGTTTTAAAAATCAAAATGATGAAATTAGAAGTTTTAAGTTCTATGTAGATTAATTTGAGGTTCTAGACGAGATCTAGATCGAAGTAACATGAACAGATTCTGTAAACCAACATATGATTTGGAAATTCATCTGTAACAGGAGTCGAACCTGCGTCCTTCAGATTATAATCTCATGCTCTAACCAACTGAATTAACCAGGCGAAGTCATGTACTTCGTGTGTTCCGGCACTTAAAAAGAACAAGACTGGTCCTGCTAACTTTATTTCTGTGCATGGTTCAGTTCCACATAAAACTGTCCTGCTTGGGGACCTACCATTTATTTTCAAGAACGATGTTCGAAGCAGCAGAAAATTGTCCGTTTTCAATGTAGCCATTCTGGACATATTGGGGTGGCACATAATTCTCATGAGGTGTTTAAGGCTAATATCATGACCAATATAAGCTAGGTATATATGGCCCAATATGACCTAGATAATATCATTAGCCATCCATGTTCATTAACATAAAATAATTTAGTCATTTATTATTTTGAATATCCTGTATTAGTGAACTCAGCGAGCCCCATAAAGCCATATAGCCCCATAAAGGCATAAAGCCCCAGGTGGCCAATTAGCTTTCAAACCATATACAGGGTGGCCCATTTATAATGGTCCAAAATTTTTTTGCAGATAGAGGGCATGATATCACCTATTTTTAAAACAACATTTGTTTCGTGAAAATCAATAGTTTCCAAGTAATGATCATAAATTTCAGTTAATCGTCACTCTTTTAAGGGCATGGGCAAGTCTCCTGTAGTCTGATTTTTATTTTAATGTGCAACCCTTTATCACTTCAAATGTAAACAGTACCCAAAGTCTCAGTTGTCACCTTAATTGGCGTTACGGCAAACCAATCTACTGGCGTTTTCAAATGTATGGAGAAATTTAGGACCGCGCGCAGTGGGCGTTAAGCGAACTAACATTTGCGAGTCCGAGCTTGATTTGACAGCTTACTCAACGTTGCCGTAAATACGTCGACGTTGCCGTTTACGTCCACTCCGCGTTTTCATACAAATCGGAAGTCCGCGTTTGACTTTAACATCTTGAAGAAGTAAAACCACAGAATATCTAGTAAAAACTTGTACGGAGTTTGACGTTTTTACAGAACTTCGAAGTTACGTAAACGCCAATTTAGGTGAGAACTGAGACTACCGGCTCTGAACAACAATTCATAAAAAGGGCTATAGCAGCATTATAGTCTAGAAATAAACCTAAACACTATTTTTTACATGCTAATTACATGACTCCTGTATCTTCATACCAAGTTTTATTAAATTTAGAGAAATAGATGATACTTTTGAGATTACCGCGGTCAGTGAACATGTTTAAAAAACCGCCGTGTGCAAAGCCGTAAGTTTTCAAACAAAGAGGAATAGATAACCAACTAGAGTGGTTTATAAAACAAAAGTTAGAAAATTTACAATTTCAGATTACCGTGGTTAACACTCATATTAGGGATTTTAAGAAACGGCTTGCTCACGGTGTCTGTTTGATCCGAAATGTCGTGTAACATCATTTACACACCGTGAGTAAGTAGTTTCTTATAAAACCCTTATATTAAAGTTAGAAAACAATCTTAACTTCGAAGCTATTGATTTTTGCGGAAATAATGTGTTTTTTTAAAATAGGTAATACGATGTCCACTATGTACAAAACAATTTTGGACCACTATAAACTGTATATAATGAGCGTTTGACAGTGTGCAGTGTACCAATGTGTTTGTGGACGCTGTGCTGGGGTGCGGGGGTGGACGGCGCGGAGGCCGGTGGCGGCAGCGGCGGGGGCACGGCGCCATTGTGGCGCGGCGGGTGGGCGGGCGGCGCGGCCGGGGGGGTCGGCGGCGCCGGCGCCGCGCCGCCCGTCGACCGCACCGACAGCACAGACCGCTGGCGCTGACGCTCTGTCCACATACACCACACATTACTCTATGGCCACATCCTTCAGAGAAAGAAAAAATGTTTTATTTACCTGATTTTTTTTCACACAACATCACAAATCATACATAATAATCCGCGGGTGCGTGGAGGAGTGCGGAAGGCTTGCCCTACCGTGAGCAAACTCGGACTCGACGTGTATTGAGATTGGTCATAAGTCCGAGTTTCCAGCATATATAAGCTATAAAATTAAGCGTTACATAACCAATCAAATTAAATAGATATCTAGCAGTAACTGCACTATGCGAAGAACTTTTTGCATATCTTATGAAATCGACCAAATAAAGTTCTATATGCAACTATAAAAAAAATACTTGAATTTGTCATATCCTTGAATACAGTTCTGTCTATGGTTCCGAACCCATGTGAAACTATTACTTCCCGTCTCGTGTAACTTAGAATTTTGGCTTAGCAAAAGCAAAAACTTTAGCGCTCAATAGATGTAAACCATACACCCCTAAAGAAGACGCATACAAATACAGATTGCAGAATAACGGGAGCTATTATATTGTTTATCCCAGAAACATTCAATTCATGCACTTCAATTAATCAACACAAATGCATTGGCTATCTTGTAATGTTAGTAAACAAATAACTTATGTATGATTATTCAAAACGGAAACTGACTAGGTGACATGATATTTCAGATGTATTCACAGCCAAGAGTTTTGTAGTCAAACTGTATTGTAAGTATCAACAAATAGTTGACAGCATACATTAGCATGCCAAAAAGTTTCTATTTATTTCACAAGGGGGCCGCAAATTTTCTCATGGTAATAGCTGATGGTAAA
Organism: Incurvaria masculella; assembly: GCA_946894095.1. Classification (NCBI taxonomy): domain Eukaryota; kingdom Metazoa; phylum Arthropoda; class Insecta; order Lepidoptera; family Incurvariidae; genus Incurvaria; species Incurvaria masculella. The sequence continues at coordinate 14,573,488 of OX335648.2, read as the reverse complement.
ATGCAATTTCGTTTTACGATTTCATTTAACTACAACATCATTGTGTCAGGCCGATATTAATCAGATGCAGGGTATCCGGGGACGGAATTGGTTCCCAGGAGTCAGATATGATATTTCCTTATTTTATCCGGCAGTTACCTTCTCTTCGCTGCTTCCGTAGTTCAATTTTGTCAATAAGAATATTGCGAAGTGTTCTTGCTTCATCTTCATTAGCGAAGTTGAAAGCTGTCATATATTCCTGAAATCAATTGATAACATTTAAGCTTGGTCACTAATGTGAGGTTGCGATGTCAGAGCCCGTAGTCCCAGTTGTCACCTAAGTTGGCGTTCACGCCAAAATGATCGACTGGTGTTTTAAAATGTATGGAGAAATGTAGTTCGCTTAACGCTGTGAGCTTACTCAACGTTGCCCTAAATATGTCGACGTTGCCGTTTACGCCGACTCCACGTTTTCATACAAATCGGAAGTCCGAGTTTGACTTTGACAGTTTGAAGAAGTAAAACTACAGAAAATCTAGTAAAAAACTTGTATGGAGTTTGATGTTTTTACGGAACTTCGAAGCTCTGTTAACGCCAGGTGACAACATATATATAGATACTACAAGGACAAAAGAACACAGACAATTTTTCATTTCCAACCATGTTTTCATGCAATGCAACCTGCGAGCTTAGCCCTACCACATAGTAGAGGAAGTAGGGGAACCTGCAGCTGGCATTCGTGATGAAATGCACTTATCCAACTCAGAAAGAGAAAGTTGTTCGTGAACCCTTTAGTAGGGAATTTCCCAAAATCCCGGGAAGTCCCCGCGCCCCTGAGCTACGAGCAGCTTTAGGTTATATATAAATAAATACACATTTTTATTTATATTTCCAAATAAGTTTATTGTTAGTAGTGTCCGACCGAGACTGGTTTTTCAATTTTTACCCATTATTCTGCATTAATTAGGACATGAAATGGAAACACAGTATATTCAGTTTTGGAAAAAGGTTCGGCCAATTTTGGCCGAAACCAAAACTGCCGCCAAAACTTGATTTTTGGCCGAAACACAGCCAAAACCGAACTTTCGGTCGGACACTAATTGTTAGTACTTTTTAACTAACAAAATTACTTGTAAAAAGAATAATCCAAGTGTGTATGCACACCTGAAAATCATTCGATCATTGTAAGCCCATTACCATATTAATTAGACTGTTGAAAATTGTTATTTGAATATTATCTCAACCCGTGTAGGCCACATATATTTTATAAACACAATGAATTAATCTCCGAGTTACTCCTTGGAACTTATTGCAAATTACAGAGCCCCTAGTCCGACATCTCTCCTAAATTGGCGCCAAACCGATCGACTAGTGATTTCAAATATATGGATAATTGAAGAGCGTGCGTAGTGCAGGTAATGCGACCTAACATTTGCAGGTCTGGGTTTAATTTGACAGTTTAAGCATCGTCGCCGTAAATACATTGACATTGCGTTTCCATACAAATCAGTAATCAAACTACAGAATAATGAGTAAAACTTGTTTGGGTTTTTTACGTTTTTACGTAACTTCGAAGCTCCATAAACCCTAATTTACGTGACAACTCGGACTGACTCACAGGTTCTGAGTTTTTAGGTTTCAAATAGTTTAGGTTCGGATGATGTTGTGCAGGCTCAATTTATTCGTCGCCAGATTCACATCACCTAGGCATCATAATAGGTGGATTGGGTTATTTTGAGCACTTATTCTTGGCGAGATATTTAAGGAATAATTATGTATATATTTTTTGTTCTAAATTTAAGCCTTTATTGCTGATATAACTTTACAATATTTGGTATTAACAATCACTGATAATGGAAAAATAATAATTATTATAATTTTATGACCTAAACGTAAAAATAATCATCCACCATAGGTCCCCATGTCATTGTCCCCATGATGGATGCTGCCCCCCGCTGAATGACGAGAGACACCCGTCTATTACGTATTACGTAAGAGTATTACAAATTACAATTATATGTACATATAAGGAGATATGAAATTAACACATTCATATTTTCTTTTCAGTTTGCAGCCCTATTTGGTTTCAAAAATTGTTGACATGACATCGATTATCATTGCTTTACCTCGGCCTCGAAGGTGTGCAGGTAGGGCCGCGGGTTCTTGTACTCGATCTGCATGTAGACCTCGTGCTCCCAGATGAGCGCGCGGCGGTGCAGGCAGTACATGCGGAAGAAGTAGGAGCGCTTCTGGTTGTCCTTGACGAGGCAGAGTACGCCCGTGTCGCGCTTCTTCCACTCGCCGTGCGCGGGGCCCTCGGTCGTGAACAACTGCACCACGGCCGTCGCCAGACTCTGCAGAGGACGAGGCAATTTTTTTCAGATCGTTTGGCTAGGTTTCGAGCCAGGTGTTCTTCGATTTTAGCATTCCTAATTGTTTTCCATGAGTTTCTATTGCGTTTGCACTGTCTCAGTCGTTAAAGCGTAAAAAAATACCCTCGTGGTAAGACTATATGCTGGCAGTGAGGCAGAGAGATACATTTGAGAAACAGTTGGAAAATGTTTTACTAAAAATATGTTATTCTCAAATATCTCGAAAACCCTATTACTATAGCCGAGGTATGTTTGGGTTAACGCAGTCTAAAATCTACCCTATCACCTCTCCAGAGCTTTGCATTGACCTTTTAAACTTCCTGTCTAGGATTTGTATCAAGAAATTCCGACTAATATTTTTGAAGGAAAAGGTTTTGGCGAACTTCGATAATTAAAATCCCCATTGAGTTTCCTTTACAAAATCGGATCAAGCTCGGTGCATATTTACGGGATTAATTAAGTCATAAAAAAGGTCAGCATTAAATTAAAATGATCAATCAAAAGGTTCTGTATAAAATGGTTTACTGTTTCGGCATTAATAATTTGTCAACAGTATTCGAAGGAATAGTCTGATTATAGAGCTTCAATTTTATCTGGTAGGAATGTATATGTATGTAGTTATCTACATATCTACATTTTTCATTATCTTATCTCACTTCACCTACCCAAACCACCACTAACATTTTGTTACCTACGTTGGGAGACAATCATGATATTTACAGTATATTTCTATAAAATAACCGTCATATGGTTTTAATGATGTCATAATTAAATAAGTTGATAGAAAATGAAATGAGAGCTAGTCGTGCGGTCAACTGGTTAGTTGCAATAGATCAACAACACTAAGAAAGCTGTGCTGAACTTTCTCCCCACAATCGGTCTAGAACTCAGTGTGGACCTGTTTACTGAGCTATTACTTGGTTCATAACTGCAAAAGTTCACAGCTGCGTAAATATATGATCGTTGCGGCTTAAAACGTTCCAAAGTCATACACATCGAAAACAGAAGGTTTTGGGATTTATCGATGCATATGCTTTTGACTGCAGTGTGCTTGCTTTAACACCCATATCAGTTAATTTTAAGTAAATTATCAAACTTTCTTACTGTTCCGACAAGAAGCATAGGCTTTTACAAATTTGTGTGCTTTTGATAACACAAATGTGTAGCCTAACAGTAGCCTCAACAAAACAAAAGCATGATAATCAAGCATTTCATGTAATAAACAAAGTTTCAGTCATTTTGATTTTCATGTTTTGCAGAACAAATCCTAATACATGATTCAGACTGCCATAGTTGGTTGGAAAACGGAACCCTATTACTAAGCCTCTGCTGTCCGTCCGTCCGCCCGTCTGTCACAGGGCTGTATCTCATGAACCGTAATAGGTAGGCAGCTGAAATTTTCACAAAGTATGTATTTATTTTGCCGCTATAACAACAAATATGTAAAATAAAAAAATAATAAAAATTAAAATACAAAAACGTGATATTTTGGTGTTGATGGTATAGAACCCTTCATGTGCGAGTCCGACTCGCACTTGACCGTTTTTTTTTGTTATGAATGAGAAATTACAGTCCTTGCCACTAACTTAAGAATCCTATAAAAGAACTGCAATCAATAATTAAACCAAATTATTTCAAATTAACAAATATGGGGATTAAATTAGGTTTATTGCTAGTTATAAATCAGTATAATTTTTTTGGTATATCTTTTTTAATACAGACTCTAGACCAATCACTGAAGAAGCAACATTGAGCTTGCTCAGAACTTATATGTATATTAATTTATTAATTACTATTTCATCTATTTTATACATACACATTTTCAACACATTTATATTATTTAATATTTCTGCACAAATATAAAAATCCTTGGACAGGCAATTTAGTGTACTTTTCAAATGTCTGCTCTATTCAATGATAATAGGTCGGGGAAAAAGTCTTTTCGCATTATAGTATGTATGAACTTGTAATAAAATCTCTTTGGCTATACTATTTGTATCTGGCTGGTTTTGGTATCATTGAAAGTTTAAATTTTAAAGAACATAATTCCAAATTCAAATTAGGAAAATGTGTGATTCTCATTTGTTTTTCGTACTGTCAAAATGAGTGAATCTAATGAAGAAATTCGATACATTTTAAAATTTTACTACAAAAAAGGTAAAAATGCAACGCAAGCCGCGAAAAAAATTTGCGATGTTTATGGACCTAGTGCAGTGTCTGTGAGAGTAGCACAAATTTGGTTTAACCGTTTTCAATCCGGAAATTTTGATGTCAAAGATGCACGTCGCTCTGGTCGCCCTATTACGGATAAAATGGATGCCATTTCTGAAAAAGTGGAGCAAGATCGGCATATCAGTAGTTACGACGTAGCTGAAGAACTAGGAATTGACCACAAAACAGTTTTGGCGCATTTGAAAAAAACTGGGTACACAAAAAAGCTCGATATTTGGGTACCTCACGAGCTCACTGAAAGAAACCTAATGAATCGTGTACTCATTTGTGATTCTTTATTACGACGTAATGAAACCGAACCATTTTTGAAAAAGCTGATAACTGGTGATGAAAAGTGGATCACGTACGACAAGAACGTGCGAAAAAGGTCGTGGTCAAAGGCCGGTCAAGCTTCACAGACTGTGGCGAAACCCGGGTTAACTCGCAACAAGGTGATGCTGTGTGTGTGGTGGGATTGGAAGGGCATTATTCATTATGAGCTGTTACCACCAGGCAGGACCATCGATTCTGAACTCTACTGCGAACAACTGATGAGATTAAAGCAAGAAGTTGAGAGAAAGCGGCCGGAATTAATCAACAGAAGGGGTGTGGTTTTTCATCATGATAACGCTAGACCTCACACATCTTTAGCCGCTCAGCAAAAACTAAGAGAGTTTGGCTGGGAGGTGTTAATGCATCCGCCGTATAGTCCTGACCTTGCACCTTCAGATTTCCACCTGTTTAGGTCTCTTCAGAATTCTTTAGGCAGTGTCAGGTTAACATCACGAGAGGACTGCCAAAACCACTTGTCGCGGTATATTGATCAGAAGTCCCAATATTTCTATAGCAATGGGATCATGTCCCTACCTACAAGATGGCAAAAAGTTATCGAACAAAATGGTACCTACATACTTTAGTTAAATGTAAATAAACCATATTAAAAAATGTTTTGAATTTTCTTAAAAAATGCGAAGAAACTTTTTCCCCAACCTAATATAAGCATGCGGCATCAATGATCTTGGCGATTTTTCTATTATGTGATTTGTGACTCGTAATAGGAGCTCAGGTTTTTTTTTTTACGAAACCTATTTTTTTCTACTTGTTCAATATGCTATAGGCTGTTTTCTGATTATTTCGTTAAATGTGCTCCAAATACAGGTTGTCACAGCCGCCAGTAAATTAAATTTGGGAAATGATTACTGGGATTGAAAGAAACAAAAAAATTAGTAACTTTTTTTTAAATCCTCTGAATAAATAGTTAGACTTTCCATACAAAGTAATTCAATAATTTAGTGTAAACCGTGGAACTGCCGAGGTATTCACAAAGTACAACCTGGGGCCTTCCCCCAAGAATGTTTGTGAACCTTCTTGTCCTATGGGCATTATGGAGAACCTCTTATTTAACAACCATAATAAAACTACAGTCAGCCTCAGTGGCCCAGTGGCGCGACACTTCGGCAATCGCTCTCCGAAGTTAAGCAACGCTGGGTCCGGTCTGGTCTTGGATGGGTGACCATTCGACCGTTGAGAGAGGCTGGCCGTGGTTCGGATTCCACGTTAAACTGTAGGTCCCCTTCCTTACTTACTAGGTGGTAGGGTTAATTCCGCCCGGGGTGGTACCATCGCATTGGATGAACGATGGTCGAAGCGGCAATGAAAATTGTCCGTGTTTTCCATCCAGTTCAATGTAGCCGTGCAATATAAGGAAGGTCCTGGCATGGCACCTAGTTCCCATGTGGTGTGTTGGGCTAATACCATGACAGAACGTGTGGTATTAGCCATCCAAGTCCAGTCACATAAAAAAAAATACTAGGATATTGGAGTACCTAGATTTTTTTTAGTTTACAGATTTGATTTACCGGACCAATTTCAGCCCAGTTAAAGTAGGCCTGTATATTGAGTGGAGGAAGGTTATGTAAGTTCCGCACAATATAGAATAAGCCGCTACTTCTGTAGAAAACAGTATTGAATACACGGCCGGAGGAACAACATAAAAACATACTTTAGAAAGCAAAGCTCCAGCAAAAAAAAAACTATTTTTAGACCCGTACCATTCCCGATAATCTGTTAGATGCAAGAAATGGCACAGTAATTAAATACATTTCCTACGGGATGTAAACATTTTGACCCTGTGGTAACCTAAATGAATACTCAAGACGAAAACAGACCCCTTTCCAGGCTATTACTAAACTATGGAATCCCTGGATACGCAAGTACAAGACAGGAAAATTCAGTAACTGCAGTGTAATTGAGCTTGTATTAAGACAGTCTTTAGAAAACCTACTCCAAACCACTTTAGGCCGTCAGCGCCTTAAAGGCAAACCTCACCTGGCATTTCGCGCCAATCATAGAGAACACTTGGTCATTCTCTTCCCGAGATAGCAAAGCGCTTGGGCGGTTCTCCCCGCGAGGCATCTCGGTGGATTAGATCACTTCCTTGCAGTACGGATACAGCGAAGGCCGTACATTTGGCGACCCGTTCGCGCGGCCACTAAACCGAGCGTAGGCAGCAACTTCTTAATCGCGCGCGCGCTTAAGCACGGATCTACACATCACGGAAGTTTTCTATAGGGAAGAAACACTAATGTAAACTTTCACTTGAAACAAATTCATTGAAGGCGAGCGATCTCGGCGAAAGAAAAAATAAAATGCAATAATGTACACAGAACAAAAAGCAATGACAGACCAACCACAGACTACACCCAAGAGCAAAGAATATGTAAAAATTTGCCTACGGTGCGGGGCATGGGCTCCAACACCGCGCCCCGCGCCCGCGCCCGTGCTGCCGCGCCAACGTATTCAGAGTGGGTGGATTAACTTTAATATGCCGGACTTAACCGGTTTTTGTATGGTTAGTCCAGTGCTAATCTCGTACTAAGGGCCGAGTGCACGAAAGGACAAAAAATCAAAATCAACGTCAAAGCTAAGCGTCAAAGTAAGATTAAACACGTCACCTTGGGTGGACAGTATGGAAGGAACACTATTTAGAAATGGCGGCTTGTACTTGTCCAACGGACGGTACGGTCAGCATAATATTGTTACAAAGTATACATTTATGTTTTAAGAATTTGTATTATTTAATTTAAATTATTTATATTGTAGATTAAACATAAATACATATCACATTCCCGTGAATATGTGACGTATCTGTTTAGTACGAAAAAGTATATTTACTTATAATGTATTAGTTCAAGAGGTAGGAAAAGGTTAATAAAACTGTGGGTCGTTTGAAATGTGTTTATTTATGTTTTGAAAACTTGCGGTTTTCCGATGTGCAATGCCATGCATGGCCGACATGTTTCGCCTCCCACGACGGAAGCATCGTCAGGGCCACGTCGTTGCCCCGGAGTTACTGTTTCAAAACATTATGTACAGCGACGGTGTAAATATAAGAACATATGTGTTTATTTATGTTTTAAAAGGCATTATTGCATGCCAATAGGTCCAGAAGATTCATCTGAACCAAGTAATTAACTTAAGGCTGTCGAGAAGTCACAGGACATCTATGTTTTGAAAATTAAGAAATGCACTCTTTGTCCATCGGTCAAGGCACAATTTTGTATGCCAAATGCGATCAAACTAGCGAAATCGTCTTCCAGGACCAAACGTCTTCCCGACCCCTAAAACTTAACAGATTTTAAATTAAAAAAAATGACTTGAGAAAGCCTCTTTCTAGGTCTATGTGTTTTTATTTTTCGTAGATATATGTGTTTTCAGTAAAAAATTAACATAAAGATAGATAACTTTTTATAATGCTTGTTAGCTAATCAATGTTTTCCAACCTAAGAGGTATACAGGGTAAACTTTTCCAGTGGGTCTTCAGGGCTAGATCCGAAACTATAAGATAGTGAAAAACACTCAAAGGATCACTCCTCTCACGGAGTTTGATAAGAACTAAAAATGCTTTATTCGATTTGTGATTTTTTTGTTTCCCTAGCCGCGAATCGAACTCGTTGATTTTGAAAAAAATATCGCAACCTGTATTATTGCGCCAGTCAATAGTGTTCGCTTACAAGAAACAAATCCTGTTAAATAATCTTATACAACAAACTAAAAAAAGTGTTGATTTTTAATAAACTGATTAAAATGTTTTTCTATTTAGTGTGCCCTCTCACCGGACTAATTACGCCAAGAATGCCACTCTCACTCGTTTAGCTCGCACCTATAATCGAATGTTTACAGATATAGATCCATTTTATTTGAACAAATGCACTTTCAAGCATCATGTTATAAAAACCATCCTGCAACCAACTGCGTAGTAGAATAAAAACGTTTCTGGAAAAAAAAACATAAGAATTAAACATTAACATAAAAATAAAATATAATACATTGGATTCGAGCATGAACTTCTTCAGTTACCTACAATTACATTCTTTCATAATTTTTTCCATATGGTGACTTTGTATAACATAAATTTAATGTTATGTTATGAAACATTCACACAATCACCCTCGCACCCACTCTCAAACTCACAAATTCACCCTCAAACCTCTTTGACACACATGAACACACCCTCTCACACTCTCATAAGACAACACACCTACACAAATAAATCCTACCGACATGGTAATACTGTGTATTACCTTACCTTATTATTCGTGGGAATTTCAGTTTTAGTTTTTTGTTAACTCTTGCTAATTTTTGTTAATTGTGTGTTCATTTTTGTTTTTTTGTTAATTTAACTTTAAACTTAACTTTTTGATAAATTTCTTTAATTTATAATTTATAAAATATTTTCATTTTGTCACTATCTGGACTATTTTTTTGTTTTATATAGAGAAATCTATTATTGGCTTTATGTTTAGTTTAATTTGTGTGTACAACTTTTACTTTTATGCTGTTGATTTCTTCAATAAAATAAAAAAAAAAAAAAAAAAAAAAAATGTTCGAGTATGCATACATTACCCGTACCTAAAAAATAAAAATACAGACGTAGATTTTGACAAAATATTTTAGAATCCAAAATTTCATAAACATAATTTAAACATTAATAGCAAGTAAACAGTTATCACCCGTAGTTTTATGACAGGATAATGACTCTCTTGAACACCATTTCAAGGGCGACACTCCAAAGAATCTTCCCGCGGTTCATAGTTCTGTTCAGTTCAACCAGTAAAACCATAGCCTGCTGTATTGTTTTGTGTTTGCGTGTGTGTTACAAGCCATGAAGTAGGATTAGCAGCGTCCCATTTTCAGGTAGTGGTAGGCCTACCGATATCTAAGCTTTGTATGAAGGCTCTTTCTATCTTATCGAGCTGAGGTCAAAATATTATCGAAAGACGCTGATTCTAGCCTTGTTCTAGGTATTAATTAGCCTTTTCTTACTTAATTAATGTAACTGTATCTTTTAGCAATAGTTTTTATGAGTGAATGATCATAAATTGTTTGCTATTTCGTGATTGGAATTAATGTAACAAATTAATCATTTTATTAATACGTTATAATTAATTTGTTACTGTGAAAAATGTGCATTACTTTGAGAGTGGAGCTAAAATAAAATATATGTATTATTTATATTTAGTTTATTGGTTCTTATTTTCTAAGCACAAATATCTCCAAACATAGATAGATATTCAAACATTCATTTTCAATTATTGACGCAACTACCTAAGACACAAAAAATATAATATTTACTACATATAATCTGCAAACATATATTATACAACTGTACATGTCATCATATTTGCTAGATATATCTACAAAAATAGCATAATTTCTTTATGTAATAGAACCTGCCTCAAACACAAGGAAATTCATATCTACTACATATTTATCAATGACAATTTTCCGCGATTAAGGCAGGCCCTGGGATAGCTCCTAAATACTATTTGCTGTGTTGAGCTTGACTAATGATAATGTAATATGTCTAGTTCAATATGTTCGTAGGTAGGTATATGAAGCTTCAGGAAGGAGTCATTTTAAAATACATATCTTTATCGTTTAATCTGTTGCATTGTCTAAATACGTTTTCACTTAAATATGCTGCTACATTGAACTTTTAGAATAGATATCGACATTATATATAGGATTCTACATTAAGAATTCTTCTTTATTATATAAATCTAATCTTATTTAATCAAATAATGCATATAGTGTGAAACAAAATAATTCTTAAACAAAATAAAACCACCTAAATTATATATAACTAAACTAGCTCTTTTATTTAACAGAATGGGACTATAAGTACTCGGAAACATTTAAATCCAGTCACTGTCACACATATTTTGGCGCACACACTTCACTAACTTTCTTGTTTATGATTTTTAGAGGTTCACTGCTTGTAGAAACACCACTTATTTACATAATAACAACCAAATCAACACATTTGAGTCAAATCACGAACGAACGAATCAAGCGCACTTCATAGCTGGCGGCACTAAGCATACTGAAAGGCGGGCCGGTGTCGGAGCTACCTGCGTGTAGGCCTACGACTCGACGTACCGAATTTCTACTTCACGGCTTGTAACACACACACAAACGGAAAACAATACAGCAGGATATGAGTAAAACCCTATATCGACCTAATCACGCAACTGAGTACATATCACTGCATGCTCAGATTTAATATTTTGTGTTGCAGTCGGTACCGCACTGTTTGAGTATAGATATCGATATAGTGGAAGAGAGATAGCATGCGATTCGCAAGTACAAGTCGCCATTTCTACAGAATGTTTGGTAATTCGATACTTTCCTTCTAAGGGGTAATTCTAGAACTAATTTGCAACAAATTTGTCCCAATAAACTGGGGGTCGAAAATCAATAGTTTTTGAGTTAAGGTTTTAATTTTTTTTTTGGGAATTTTCTGTCTTGTTACCAAAAAAATATAATTTTAAAATAACTACTCCACTCTGGGTACTTAATCAGCTATTATCTAATAGGTGACGAATGAGAGACTACTTTAAAAAAAATGTTCCCTCAAAATGTCCGTAATCTCAGAAATAAAAGGTCATAAATAACATGTTATAAAAAAAACACAAAATGTATTTAAATCGAAGAGGATTATAAAAAAAATGTATGACACGTGGCATGCAAATTATGGGAATAACTTCATCATTTTATAAGCTTTCAGAAAATGTACAAATGTTGTACAGTTGCACACAAGTTATTTTTTATTTAGATATCGTATCAGATTCGTGCTCAAAATTAGCGAGAATTAAACGTCTGATACAGAGCGAACGTTTATTTGGGATCGACCGTTTTGTCTCCCGCCAAAATTCAAATTTGGAACACCGCGGTTAATAATAAGTAAAACGAATTCCATGTTGTTGTTTCAAATCGTTCGTTATTTTTGAGTTGTGCCTGCAGTAATGGCTGCATTCACTAGTGAAGAATACGGTGATATTCTCTTTTGCTATAGATTTTGCGGCGGCGTTGACGCTGCGCTACAAAGGGAATATGCGCGTCGTTACCCTGATCGCCGTATACCTAATGTAAGAGTGTTTTCTGGGACATACCGCCGCCTCCGAGAAACCGGCAGTATTAACCGAAGGCTGGCAGATGCTTGCAGACCAGGTGTTATTCCGCCTGAAGATGATGAGGAAGTATTGGAGTTTTTCAGAAGACATCCTACTACTTCAATTGGAGCTGCAGCCAGGCGCCTTGGATTTAGCCAGTGGAAAGTGTGGTTTATTGTACATACAGCACGGCTATAGCCATTCCACTACACGCCCGTGCATGCTATCGAAGAGGGAGATCCTGCTAGAAGGATGGATTTTTGTCGTTTTATGATAAACATGGACCTAGAGGACCGCAATTGCTTAAGGTGGCCCATCCCGCTCATCTCCCCATACAAAAGGGGAAAGAAGATCACGCCCATATTTCTTGTCAGAGATCCAAAATTTTGCTCAAATTAGCTTTATTTGATCGAACTAGATGTCTGATGACCGTTGGCATTGTAAAATTGTGTTTGGTTTCTAAGTTATAAGGTCAGAAAGTTCGCATTTTTCGCGCGTTTTATACAATAACTTTGGAGGTGGATTACGCAATGATAAAGTAAGAACATCTTAAAAAGATTAGTCATCAGACATAGCTTATTTAATCAAGATTTATAATCTATTTGGTTTTTGTTCGATTTTTTACTACAGCGGTCGTGGTTTACTTTTAGCTATAAGTCGTTTTGAAATTAAAATTTTCGTAAATCTTACCAAATCATACACTATGCACATTGTCTTTTTTGTGGACATATTGCATCTTCCTCATCACGGAGCTTGTCTTATTCTTTGAAACAGAGAAGGTCCCAGAGCGCAACAGCACGGTTTTGTACCGTGCCCGAGAATGAGTTAGGCCCGCCGGGTTGGGCCACCTTAAATAAGATTTTGTGGACGGACAAATCGCAGTTCGACCGAGATGGCATTACTAACTACCACAATACTCATTACTGGGCGCCAAAGAATATGAACCCGCGAAAGAAGAAAGAAGGAGCTCACCAAAGAAGATTCTCCTTGAACGTGTGGATGGGAGTGGTTGACAACCAATTAATCGGGCCGCACTTTTTTCCTCAAAATTTAAACGGTGATGCATATTTTTTTTTTAAGAAATGATTTGGAACCGTTGCTGGAAGATGTGCCTCTTGCTGCCCACTTTTATTGAAATGTGCGACAGTGGATGGATGAACGTTACCCACACCGATGGATCGGCCGAGGCGGGCCGATTCCTTGGCCAGCAAGGTGACTTGACACCTTGCGACTTTAACCTTTCGGGTCATATGAAGGAGTTGGTTTACTCCACGCCTGTTAATACAGTGGAGGAGCTTACGGAGAGAATAATAGCCGCGGCACAGCAAATACGTGAAACTTTAACACCACAGGGTGACAAAAACGGAAGTGCGAAAAAGATTACGTGCGTGTTTTAGGAACCGAGGGCTTCAGCTCGGGTTAAATTGTAAATTGTAAAATAAATGTAAGTAATTTAATCGTTGACTGTTTTTTTACACCTTGATAAAGAGTCCTTAAATTAAAAAAGTCGTCAGCGCAAAACAAACTAAACAAAAAAAAAATGTACCTAACTTGTTTGCAACTGAACAATATTTGTACATTTTCTGAAAGCTTACAAAATTATGAAGTTATTTTCATAATTTGCATGCCACGGGTCATACTTTTTTTTTTTTAGTAATCCTCTTCGATTTAAATACATTTTGTGTTTTTTTTTCATAACCTGTGATTTATTACCTTTTATTTCTGAGATTACGGACATTTTGAGGGAACATATTTTTAACCAACTTCAACAAAGGAGGAGGTTATCAATTCGTCTGTATGTTTTTTTTTTATGTTTGTTACCTTATAACTTTTGCCTGGGTAAACCGATTTTGATGATTATTTTTTTTAATTAAAGCTAGTGCTTCTCAAGTGGTCCCATTTTAATTTGGTTAAGTTCTGACAATGATATCCATGAGAAAATCATTTAAGTCTTAAATTTGTATTAAAATGTGCACGACAAATGGACGAATAACTCAATATAACGCCAACCGATTTCGGTGATTCTTTTTTTTATTGGAAAGGACGTGTACAAATTAGTAAGTGTTGGACTCTTTCTTTCCCGCTTCCATTTGTACGCCAATGACTTGCAGTTGTATAGGCACTTTCGACTCGATGATGTAATATCTGCTATCTCTCTCATGAACATTGACTTAGATACTGCTCTCGATTGGGCTAGTCGGTTTGGATTATTAGTCAATCCATCAAAAACACAGGCTATTATAATAGGCTCTCACATGATGTTGGCTAAGTTGGATCGTCAAAGTCTGCCTCCCATTGTTTTTGACGGGATTGCTGTCCCTTACAGCAAACATATCAAAAACCTGGGACTCTGGATTGATGAAACTCTATCATGGAGTAAACAAGTCAGTGAAGTTAGTCGCAAGGTTTTCGGTAGCATGCACTCTCTCAAGCGTTTGCAAAACTTTATTCCTATCAACACTAAAATTACGCTCGTAAACTCTTTGTTGCTTCCCATTTTGATTATGCTGATATCTGCTATCCAGATTTAGATGAATACCTACTTAACAAACTTGACCGACTTCTAAACATTTGCATAAGATATATAACGACGCCTGATGAAGGGGGTTCGCTATCAGAGTGGTCCGACATGATGTGAAACCCGAATTAATAGTCAGGATGTGATCTCTGTTGGTTTATTATTCACTAACAATCGATAATAGTCAAGGTTAACACAGGATTACGGTGATTTAACCGGATTCAATTGGTAAACGCGGCGAGTTCGTTACAGCGTGGCGACCCGTAGCCCTACCATGAGTTTTGGTGATGTTCACTTCGATCAACGTTAACGAAATTTTTGTATGGGGAAAATTGCAGCGCCTCTAGCGTACGATCTTATTACTAAAAACGGCACTACGAGTTCATATTCACGCTCGTTGTCGAGCATCACGAACGTTATCGAACGACGACGCGATACGGTTGTATGAAAAACGGTACCATGAGTGTACATTTTGACAGTTCAACGTGATCACTTCGATAACGTTATTCGAATTTCTTTTCACTAGTCATATCTTGGGTGAAAGGACGATCGAACACACATTTTAGTGCCAAGGATGAAAAACCAAGCGTATTTCATGTCAATTTCTGAATTCAATATTGTACACTACAACTCTACGTAAAAAATACTATTCGGAATACGCTTCTTCAAACCTGTTTCAGGAATTAATTTATTTAAAAAATAATAATTTATGTAGGTGTTTTTTTATGCAAAGAAAGTAAAGCATTCAAAAAATAACCTGTATCGGTAATCAATAAGAAAAATATAACAATTATAATTGCATCCAAGAAAACCAAAGTTAAACATTGACAAAACATTTGCGCGAAATGGGTAACTAGGTATATGATGTTATTTACAGACAGATGGTACGCCCTACGAGTCACGATTATTGTCTCGCTCCGCCCGCCGCCGGCAAAGTATCGGTCAACAAATATCGTCACAAAATATCGGCTGCCAACAATCGACGGTTTGTGGTATGTTTTTACTAGTAAACTTAGCAAATTTATACTCAATTTATAATAGTGCGGTCCTATTTTATCTCATGCGAAAGAAGATACGGACACTGTTAATCACGGCCTACTCACTATCTTCCATTATATCTTGTCTCTGGTCGAACGCAACGTTCATCGAGCGTTCGATAAGCGATCCGTCGGTGAATAAAGTAACCCATGGTAGCGACTGTAACGCTGTTCGATCTCGTTCGTGAACATTCGATGATATTTTTCGTTCGTTCGATAGAAAACTCATGGTAGGGCTACCGACCGACCACTCAACCCAAAGTGTCCTATCTCTCGCTCACTCGTTCGCTCACGAGGCATGTAGGTACTAACAGCGCCCCTAGTGGCTGTTTCGCCAACCCCTGTAACGATCTCACCCAAGTAGAACTACTTGACGTTTCCAACTCTGCCGATAGATGGCGATATTCCGTAGGATCAACGATAAACTATCAAACACTACTTATGGAACTAAAAGGTGGCGTAACTGCAACTTCGTTCCGACATATATATATGGGTTGCGTAAGTTTGATCATATTTCTAATTTTCGCGCCTCACTTAATTGGCTTGACATTCGTAAACGCAGAAATACCCATGTTCTTTCCCTTCTCTTTGGTTTATTGAATAATCCAGCTGCTCCTAAATATCTTACTGATAGGATAGAACTCATCTGTTCTCATGGCCTACCTCTCAGATCCTCAAATAATTCTTGTCACATTGTTCTCAAAAATCAAGAGTATTTTTTTTTCACACTATTTATCAAATATATATATATGTATTTTTTTAATGTGTAAATCTGTTCATATGTTCTAAAATAATATTTGTGTATTTGTATCTTGTACCTATTAATATGTTTAAGTGTATGTACATATTTGTATGTAATCTATTTTAATATATAAGTCCTTATTTTTAGGTTAGGTTAGGTTATTTTATAGTTATTTTCGCTAATTCATTTTGTTTTACGTTTACTTTTTTTGCCCGCCTCACTGCACCTCTCCTACATCTCTAAGGTTGAATGGTAGATAATGCCTTATGGCATTAATTTCCGCCTTTTTGTACCGTATGGCTGCAAATAAAGTATTTTTTCATTTCATTTCATTATTTCAGATTCACTAAAAATAAACAAATAAAAAAAAATTTTACAAAAAAATTA
Organism: Incurvaria masculella; assembly: GCA_946894095.1. Classification (NCBI taxonomy): domain Eukaryota; kingdom Metazoa; phylum Arthropoda; class Insecta; order Lepidoptera; family Incurvariidae; genus Incurvaria; species Incurvaria masculella. The sequence continues at coordinate 14,556,788 of OX335648.2, read as the reverse complement.
CCGACTTCAAAGAAAAAGCACTAAAAAGAAAAAAAAAATGCCATTTTTGTACTTACGATTTTTGTTATTTTTTGAGTCGGTGTCAGCCGGGCTCGCGCTGCGCCAATCAAGAGAACCTTGGCAACCTTGGCTGACACCGACTCAAAAAATAACCAAAATCGTAACTACAAAAATGGCAATTATTTTTTAATTTTTAGTGCTTTTTCTTTGAAGTTGGTTATTTTAAAGTAGTCTCTCATTCGTCACCTATTAGATAATAGCTGATTAAGTACCCAGAGTGGAGTAGTTATTTTATAATTATATTTTTTTGGTAACAAGACAGAAAATTTCCAAAAAAAATTAAAACCTAAATAACTCGAAAATTATTGATTTTCGACCCCCAGTTTATTGGGACAAATTTGTTGCAAATTAGCTCTAGTACCCTGTATATAGTTTCTTTATTGAACCAGGATATATTGTATAGATTTTATATTTTTATTTTATATAACTTTTGTTTAGCCCAAAGTCTGCGGATAAATATTTTCACATATAAATAATTAAGATTAATTATAAATAGTGCACAAGACACAATCTCTCTATAATTAATGTGTCCTTGCTTCCGAAGCATTGTGTCCTGGTCAATTGTGACAATGGCTTCCATGAATAAACCATATAAGTTTTAAATTGTATTAGGTATGCAAACAGACAAATGGACAAATAACTCAATATCACGCCAACCGATTTCGACGATTCTTTTTTATTGGAAAGGATGTACATCAAACTGGATAAGATTTTGGTTAGGTTCTGATTAAGGGATCCATGACAAAGTAACGAAACTCTTCAATTCTTAGGAGCAACTTAACGATACACGGCCGAATCTTTTATTTTCGACAAATTAGTAAGTGTGCTTCAGATTCACTGAAAATAAAAAAAAAACAAAAATTTTACCAAAAAAAAACCGATTTTCCAAAACAGATTAATATGCACTAAAAATTCAATTATTGTAGTTACAATTATTGTTATTTTTGGAGTCAGCGTGAGCCAATGTAGCCATGCTTCTCTTGACTGGCGCGGCGCATTCCCGGCGTGTTCACTTGAAGGGGAGCGCGGCCCCACTCCGCCTCTCGCCTCGTCGAGTCGTGCGTGCGACACAAGCACATCTGACCCTTACTATGTATGTAGTTACAAACCTGCCTTGGCTGACACAGACTTAAAAAATTACAATAATTGTAACCACAATCATTGTAATATTTTTTTTACTTTTTAGTGCATATTAATTTGTTTTGGAAAAATAATTTTAAGTAGTTTTTTTTGTTAATGAATCTCTAATTTACAAACAGATCAAGTTACAGAAAGCGTAGATATTTTCATGCATATGCAAGGGAAAAAGCATTTAAATTAAAACAATCAAGTTATTCCATAAAAATAAGTTCGTTTTATTGTGTCAAATTCTTTAACACACAATGAAAAATCTTAAAACTAGTAACACAATTAAATTATTAAAGTAATATATTTTGAATACATACATTATGGAATGTAAGAAAACAAAAAAAATCTTGGATTTTTGGAAAGATAGCAAAGATAAAATAAATTAGAATGTGATCTGATAACCTGTAGGTAAACTTTAAATGTAAATGTTTCCCTAGGTACCACAGGCACAGGAGTCTGCAGCTGGAAGGAGTATAATAAATACCAAGCATTCATTATTTACCTACACTCGGGTACATACAGGGTAAATGTGTTTACTTCTAAATTATTTAAAATATGTTTAAACTGAGTGCAGACAAGATTATTGTCGTAAACGTTAAATTTCAGTTGCACCTAGGTTTCTCATAATTTCTTAAAATTTTCAATACCTGATTTTTTTTTACATTTATAACATGTTCCCATGTAAACACGTAATTATATCTTACAGAGCATAATAAAATCCAGTTTTGTACAGATAATACAAAGTACATACATACATACAAAGAACATAGCATTCCTTAAATTTCCCATGAATTTTATATGAATATCCATATTAATATTATAAACGCGAAAGTAACTCTTGATGAAATTTGGTAGAGATAGTCTTGACCTTGGGAAAGGACAAAGGCTACCTTTGGTGGCGAAAATTAAACAAAAAGGAGGTGAAAATTTGTATGGGAACTCATTTAACATAAAATGTTAGGTTCAGCCTGACATCAGTCCGAAACGACATTAACCCGAGCGAATCCGGATACCTCAGCTAGTTAATATAAAAACTGCAACCTATATATACACTAATAGAAGCAGAAAAATATTCATAGCTCTAAATATTTTTACATACTATGTTAAGTGCTTTTAGCGAAAGTGAATTATTATAAGCTACACACAAAAAGACTTTTCTGAAGTGGAGACTGTAGCACAGAAGAGAAAAGAAAGACAATGAGCCAGAAATTAGGAGCAGACAAGTAAGTGGTAGAACGTTAAAGTAAAAGTAGTCAAAAAGAAGGTGTAGTTTTGGTCTCACCTTGCATTGCAAATATTATGTAAGTACTACCTACTTAAAACTAAGACCTTAAAATAAAATACATGCCAAAATCAGAAAAAAATCTAGTTAATTATGCACGCAAATGTGTATGAGAAGAACTTAACATGTATTTGCATAACAGTAAGACAAAAAAAGAACTTATTTCAGCCTCGAGGCACTGAAAAATACCTTTAAGGTGGCCCAACCCGGCGGGCTCAACTCAGTCGCGGGCACGGTACAAAACCGTGCTGTTGCGCTCTGGGACCTTCTCTGTTTCAAAGAATAAGACAGGCTCCTTGATGAGGAAGATGCAACATGTCCACAAAAAAGACAATGTGCATAGTGTATGATTTGGTAAGATTTACGAAAATTTTAATTTCAAAACGACTTATAGCTAAAAGTAAACCACGACCGCTGTAGTCAAAAATCTAACAAAAACCAAATGGATCATAAATTTTGATTAAATAAGCTATGTCTGATGACTAATCTTTTCACGATGTTCTTACTTTATCATTGTGTAATCCACCTCCAAAGTTATTGTATAAAACGCACGAAAAATTCGAACTTTCGGACCTTATAACTTAGAAACCAAACACAATTTTACAATGCCAATGGTCATCAGACATCCAGTTCGATCAAATAAAGCTATTTTGAGCAAAATTTTGGATCGCTGACAATAAATATGGGCGTGATCTTCTTTCCCCTTTTGTATGGGGAGATGAGCGGGTTGGGCCACCTTAAGAAGGGCCCTCATAAGCTATGTCCCATACAAATTTGGTTTACTAAAATTCGAAAATTGGTGATTTACTTCATTGCTTGTATCACATCAATCAATCAATATCTGTGTCTGCGCGATATTTTTTTTATCGTAGTCTAAACCGAGTCTTGTCAGCAAAAAAATGTTATACATTTAAAAAAAAAAAAAATAATTTTGCAGACAGATATTTGTTGTCCGATGTCAGAGAAACAATTAAGTGAATGGGAAATGCGGTTTTGAAAGGGAAGCGTAATTTTCTGATGCTTACGGGCCCACCTTAATGCTTACAAGAAAACCCAGCAGTTTTATTTGGGATTGAAAAGATAACACATAACAGTCTTTACAAGTAACTGCGTAATACTGGCAGCGACGAATGACGTCAATTTCTATTAAATCAACAGCCTATATACCTATATACGAGTAAGTAACACTATAAATTCGTGACAACTTTCAGAAGTTGGGCGTAGCTGCCGTCGTAGAAACAACTGTATCACAGTACTTTGTTCTGTTCGTAAGAATGAGGGATCAACCGAGGCTGTCGGCCGTGTCCACGTTGTGGTGGCGGTGTTTTGTCACGAGCGGGGGGGGGGGGGGGGGCCGCCAGGGACGGCGAGCTGACGATGGACGCGTTCAGACGAGCGCGTCGAGGCTGTCACTGCGCGCGGCCGCATGGCGCGCGCCGTGCCCCGAGCCGCGAGCCAGCTCCACCATGTTGACGCTGCTCTGCACAAACGGAACGCTACGTTAGGCATATTTAGTGGTAACACCTGACGGAGGCCACAGATACATTCATCTAAGTTGGATAAGTGCATTTCGTTATGAATGCGACCTGCACCATGGTTCAGAGCTCATGTAAACCCCAGAGCGGCTCGTAGCCTAGTGGGAGCAGCTCGTAGCCTAGTGGTTGAGCAGCTCGTAGCCTAGTGGCGCGGGCACTAGCCTAGCGTACCAGAGGTCTGGGTTCAATTCCGACATGCACCACTTTATTTCTCTTTCAGAGTTCGATAAGTGCATTTCGTCACGAATGCGAGCTGCTCCATGGTTCGGAATCCATGTAATACTGTAGGGGAATGGGCCCTCCTATGTGGTAGAGTTTAAACCCGCCCGGTTTGGTACCATCCCATTGGATGAAAAGATGGTCGAAGCGGCAATGAAAAATTGTCCGTGTTTTCCACCCAGTTCAGTGCAGCCGTGGTATACCGTGGAAGGTCCTGGTAAGGCACCTAAGCCCTTTGGGAATGTGGTGTTTTGGGCTAATATCATAATAGTAATTGTGTGGTTTTAGCTATCCTAGTCAGATGTATAAAAAAAATCAACATTAGGCGTGAGAATATCCGCCTTATCCAAGATGCTTTTCATTTAGAATGCGATCACTTCATGGTTTGGAAGCCATTTGAAACTGTAGTTCACCTTACCAGCCACGTTTGTACCACCACACTGAACCGAGATGGTTGTGACTGCAATGAAAAATTGTCAGCCTTTCGGTGAGGCGATTATCATTTTCTATAGTTTTAAGAACACATAAAAAAAATCTTTAAAACATCCACCTTGCAACCATAGTCTGGGTGCGAGCCAGTGCGAACTGGAGCACGGTCCAAAACGAATGCACCTAGTATAAGTAGCTTAGCGGTGCGTGGACTTGCCTTGCATGCCAGAGGTCTGGTTTCAAATCCCCGCCCCGTTTATGCACCAATTTATTTCTCTATCTGAGTTGGATAAGTGCATTTCGTAACAAATGCGAGCTGTTGATGTAAAATGAGTTGATGTAACTGTAGTTTCCCTTACCCTAGTAGGTCAAGGTTAAGCCCGCCCGGGTTAGTATCATCGCATTGGATTAAAACATGGTCGCAGCGGAAGCGCGAGCCGCAACGCCGTACAGAAGGCGCGGTCCTGCACGTGGCGCCACGGAAGCAGCTTGGTGCGCCGCAGCAGGGAGACACCAGCGACTCGCCACAATGGATCGGAGCCATACCTCGTCACGCTGGTCGACGGAGGGGGCGGGGACGGGGGAGGCGAGGTGCGCGCGGCGCGGCGGCGGCAGCGGCAGCGCGAGCCGCAGCGCCGTCCAGAAGGCGCGCTCCTGCACGTGCCGCCACGGAAGCAGCTTGGTGCGCCGCAGCAGGGAGACACCAGCGACTCGCCACAATGGATCGGAGCCATACCTCGTCACGCTGGTCGACGGAAGGGGCGGGGACGGGGGAGGCGAGGTGCGCGCGGCGCGGCGGCGGCAGCGGCAGCGCGAGCCGCAGCGCCGTCCAGAAGGCGCGCTCCTGCACGTGCCGCCACGGAAGCAGCTTGGTGCGCCGCAGCAGGGAGACACCAGCGACTCGCCACAATGGATCGGAGCCATACCTCGTCACGCTGGTCGACGGAGGGGGCGGGGACGGGGGAGGCGAGGTGCGCGCGGCGCGGCGGCGGCAGCGGCAGCGCGAGCCGCAGCGCCGTCCAGAAGGCGCGCTCCTGCACGTGCCGCCACGGAAGCAGCTTGGTGCGCCGCAGCAGGGAGACACCAGCGACTCGCCACAATGGATCGGAGCCATACCTCGTCACGCTGGTCGGCGGAAGGGGCGAGGACGGGGGAGGCGAGGTGCGCGCGGCGCGGCGGCGGCAGCGGCAGCGCGAGCCGCAGCGCCGTCCAGAAGGCGCGGTCCTGCACGTGCCGCCACGGAAGCAGCTTGGTGCGCCGCAGCAGGGAGACACCAGCGACTCGCCACAATGGATCGGAGCCATACCTCGTCACGCTGGTCGACGGAGGGGGCGGGGACGGGGGAGGCGAGGTGCGCGCGGCGCGGCGGCGGCAGCGGCAGCGCGAGCCGCAGCGCCGTCCAGAAGGCGCGCTCCTGCACGTGCCGCCACGGAAGCAGCTTGGTGCGCCGCAGCAGGGAGACACCAGCGACTCGCCACAATGGATCGGAGCCATACCTCGTCACGCTGGTCGGCGGAAGGGGCGAGGACGGGGGAGGCGAGGTGCGCGCGGCGCGGCGGCGGCAGCGGCAGCGCGAGCCGCAGCGCCGTCCAGAAGGCGCGGTCCTGCACGTGCCGCCACGGAAGCAGCTTGGTGCGCCGCAGCAGGGAGACACCAGCGACTCGCCACAATGGATCGGAGCCATACCTCGTCACGCTGGTCGGCGGAAGGGGCGAGGACGGGGGAGGCGAGGTGCGCGCGGCGCGGCGGCGGCAGCGGCAGCGCGAGCCGCAGCGCCGTCCAGAAGGCGCGGTCCTGCACGTGCCGCCACGGAAGCAGCTTGGTGCGCCGCAGCAGGGATACCAGTGAATCACCGCTCTCGTCCTTCGCTTCGCGCTTCAGCTTCGGTAGGTCCTGCGATCAAAGTAATGGAAATTATATCGGAGACCTTTACTAAGCATTCTGGTATCTCTGTGAGAAAAACCAAGATGAAAGCTTCTTTCTTATTTTTTTATTGTGTAGTCCTAGTTTGTACCCAAAATAACGTAACATCAAAGATAAGCATGCAAATTAACGTCAAATTAAACTAGAGATCCGATGTTATGTTATTTTGAACAAAAAAACATTGTTATGAAATGTTATAATGACCCTGCGCCTCTTGCAACTTCTCTTGAACAGTTTTACTTTTATGCGGAGTTACATCAGACAATCAACGACAATATCAGCTGAATGGGACAATGTCAGAGTAAAGTTAATGATTTTCAGTTTCGGTAGATTCACAAAGTCCAAATTCGAAATTTCGAAAGCCAACATGAGGTTGCACAAATATTTTTTCTTTCATTTTAAATTTGGACATGTGTATTGTACGGGATATGTTTTCGTGTGTTGAGAAAAGACAATCGGTCATGTATCAAGGGCCGAATTTCTTTTAGCATCCGTTGGCCAAAAAACGTTAAAAAAACCCATTTAAGTATATGAGCGGTAGGTACCTGCAGCAGTACGATGACGGGCGGCACGGGCAGCGCGCGCAGTTGCTTGAGCGCGGTGAGCAGCTGCGCGGGCGAGTGCTGCGCCGGCGACAGCACGCACACGAGCGAGCGGCAAGCGCGCGCCCGCTCACTCACCTGCCAGTACCCTGCAACACACCCAACATGACATATTCAACATGCATTCAACTAGTTACGACTTTTGGAAAAAGTTATTAAACTCTTTTGTTTATTTCAATCCCAGTAATTCCAAATGTTCCTTACTGACTGTTGCAACCCGCTCTATATACGTGAGTGCACAGGTGGGCGGGAGGTAGTGATTGCATGCTCACACGTGTCGGGGTGTGTGGTGAGCTGCACGTGCGCCGTGCGGTAGTGGTACTTGAGCGCGAGCGTGGGCAGCAGCGCGCCGCGCGTCAGCTCCGCGTCCACCGCCGTGCACACCACCAGCACGTCGTACTCCTTGTCCGACACTACGCACAGACGCACAGACACACAGACAATTTATTAGTACAGAGGCTATATTTTTTAAAAGAGGCTTGCATATTTATTTACCAGCTGACCATTTATTACGTCACTTGAAATGGGGGAGGGGCGTCTAGTCCCACCAGTCTTAAAAAAAATTGTGATCACAAATATCTAATACGTCTATCACTGGTTCTTATTATCTATTTGACTATGTAAGTCGACGTGATACACAACTGTGGTATGACACAAATGGCGAGAATCGAGCTGACATAAAATTATGTTTTTATTTATTGAAACGCTCAAAAGGCCATTACGACAGACCACTTGCTTGCAGTTGATTTCTACATGATCGAAACATTTAACTGTGGATGACCTCAGTACCTTGCATTTCCGTCCATTCATCTAAAATGGTCGCACGCAGAACGATTATAACTAAAATGATGTCGTTTTGCCAGCAATGGGGTATTGGGGAATTTTGACAATAAGTCATTTTAGGGAGAGTGGATACAAAAACCGTCCAAGCGCGAATCGGACTCGCACACGAAGGGTTCAGTACAATCATACAAGATTTAACAAAAAAAACCACGTTTTTTATATGGGGCCCTCCTTTAAATTTTATTATTTTTTAATTTTACCTATTTGTTATAGCGGCAAAATAAATACACATTCCGTGAAAAATTCTGCTGTCTACCAATACCGTTTCTCGAAATACAGCCCTGTGACAGACGGACGGACGGGCGGACGGACGGACGGACAGACAGCGGAGGCTTAATAATATTGTTCCGTTTTTACTCTTTGGGTACGGAACCCTAAAAACGGCAAAAATAAGTAACGCAATGTATGAACAGCCTCCTACAGTGTAATCTTATTTTATGGTCACTACACGCAGAAACCCTATTATTTCATTATTTCAAGGACTACCTAGGTTGTATATTTTGCAGCGAGTGCCACAGCATCGTGCTGGGCGGTGGGTACTCACGGTGTGCGGAGGGGGCGCGACGCGCGTGCAGCAGGCGCGCGGCCAGCACAAGGCGCGGCCAGCAGCGCGCGTACAGCACCACCGCGGACAGCAGAGTCGCCCCGCCGAGCAGCGAGCACAGCAGCAGCGAGCGCCACGGCACCGACTGGTACCCGTCGTCCACGCTGCCACCTGAACATCAACATTTAGAATATCAGCTCTGCTGGCCAAGGCCAGCTAAAATACAAACAATTTGAGAAACACCCAAGACATAATAAAGCTGGACATTTAATGATATGCTGCTGAAATTTAGTTGTTCTCGCTAGAGCACGAACTCATCACAACCTAATGTCCACGCTGCCACCTGAACATCAACATTTAGAATATCAGCTCTGCTGGCCAAGGCCAGCTAAAATACAAACAATTTGAGAAACGTCTCAAAACCCAAGACATAATAAAGCTGGACATTTAATGATATGCTGCTGAAATTTAGTTGTTCTCGCTGGAGCACGAACTCATCACAACCTAATCCACACAAGATCCGCCGATAGCAAGATAACAAAACAAAAATTTAAAAATCTTGCCCAGATTGTAAAAATGGCGCTCGGTTGGACTGAAATAAGAGGGAACGTATAAAAATGGTCAACAAAAATAAATTGCGCTCCAGCTAAGAAAATATCTCCCTCGGAACGGGAGGTAAGGGTGTGTGTTTTCTAACATGTTGAATAAGTAGACTAAGAAGAGGTTCATAAACGTATTGAGTTCTCTATGTTCCGTTGAGAGGCCGCTTTCAGCACTTACTGCTACCTTAGCTCAGTCAGCTACTTTATCCATCCGATCTACTCTACGAAGTGCGGGAGAATCCTAATCTGGCGAAAGTGACCAGCAGCGCTGCTATTTTTGCTTCCCCGGGCTCTCCCGCAGCACTGAGCCGGCTGGTTCCTCTGCCCCTAACCACTCTCCATGTGATGGTTTCAGTGACCCCTAGAAATCATGTTTGCCTGAAGTGCAATTTCCTTACTTCCTGATTGTTTCTTGTCACATTGTTCTCAAAAATCAAGAGTATTTTTTTTTTCACATTATTTATCAAATATATATATTTATATATATATATATGTTTTTTTTTTTTTAAATCCTTATTTTTAGGTTAGTTAATATTTTCGCTAATTCATTTTGTTTTACGTTTACTTTTTTTTGCCCGCCTCACTGCACCTCTCCTACATCTCTAAGGTTGAATGGTAGAGAATGCCTTATGGCATTAATTTCCGCCTTTTTGTACCGTATGGCTGCAAATAAAGTATTTTTTCATTTCATTTCATTTCATTTCATTTCATTTCAATTACCAAGTAAGTGCAGCGTGGCCGGCATCTCGCGCACGACGTCGTTGCTGCGCACCGTGCACACGTACTGGCCGTAGTCCTCGGGCCGCACGCTTCGGATCACCAGCAATGCGCCCTTTATGTACTCGTTCTTCCTGCGGTCACATCATTTTTACTCTTATATAATTAATTTTACTGGAAACTTTATGTACCTACATAGCAACGACTATTTTAAGAGCAAGAAGATTGGCAACCAGAACTCAAAACAGAAATGTTTACAATTTTTTGTATGACAAAGCGAAAAGTTGTTCTAGCATATCGTAGCCACCCTTTGGAGAGCAACGCTGCAACAATCGCACACCATCCGAAAATAGATTAACTATGGCATTGCAATGCATTATAGTCGAGCCGTTCTAAGAAGCGTTTTTTGACACAGCAGTGTGGAAGAAAAGCTAATGACTAAATTATGGAACAGACCACTTTACCCCACGTTTTATATTTTTGGGACCAAATAACAACAGCTTGCTGATGTGTTTTTTTATTATTATGACTTGTAGATTATATTTTATTCTATATTATGTCAATTAATTACTTAACAATGTATTAAATAATATAATTATGAACAAAATAATGGTACAGTACCAGCACTGGGAGTAAATTGCAATAGGGATGTGAACCTGCAAAATAATATCGACCATTTAAGTTTTTATATCTTTAATTTTCATAACTATTACTTAAATATTCTTATAAAGGAAAATCAAATAGATATCATCACGATTACCAATGTTGGCTTGTGAGAATGAATATTCGGTCTCGGGATTTCCAGCAATTAACGAATGCCTCCTTGATTTCTTAAATTATATGTTTAGGCACATATAATAAATGGAAAGTTAATTGCAATATCATCTAGCTTTTTCTAGTCAGTTAACTTTACACCGCTGAAGAAGAAAGTCGAATCAGTCGAATAAAACTGACAGTAATCTTAGGTGAAATAGAATAATAACAATCGGCTTAGATTCACGATATTTGTACGTCGCCCTTTTTTTTCATTTTGGGTGGTTATGTTTTCCTTTTTTCGGTCCTCAATACTGTTTTTCGACTAAAAAAGTGGAGCGCACCACAAAAGTTGTCAATTACTACTCACGAGAATGTACGTGGAAGACTATCCTTTTAAGGTGTACAGCAAAATGTCATTAAAATGTTTTGCTCCAAATATACAATGGTTAATGTTTGGAAAATGATTCCGTTAAAAGCTGTCTATGTGCAAAAGATCTTGTATTTAGGTTATGAAACACCTTCCGAAATCAGATAATCCATCTGTATGAATGTGTTTTATTTTAGAGAAGATTGCCTATTATTAGATTTTTGCTTTTCCTTATTGAAATCTTATCGATATAAAAGTAAAACTCTGGTTTTTACCCTTCCCTATCGCTCATCTGTCAAAAAACGCTTCTTAGAACGGCTCGACTATAGTAATATGTCATAAGGAAAGTTTAAACGATTTTTATTTTGAACAACACAGACACAAAATACGCAGATATCTTAACCACATAAAATTGTTGAAAATCTTTCCTGGACATTCAACTTTTCGAAATATACAATTAGATGAAGTAAACATTTTACCGTTCAGTCAACCGCTGCTCGAAGTTGACGAACTCGGCTTGCAGAGGTTCTGCTTGTTCGGGTCTCACCCGCCGCCATCTTATGTCATTGTGTGCATCTGCTAAGTCCACGCGGCCTGCAAGCAATGCACCCTTTTATGACTATTGCGTCGTATACTGAATTTTTACCGTGTTTGCTCGGTGAAACTGTTTAGGACAAAGCAGTTTGGTGGTGGTATAGTTTCCGTGCAGATTTGTCACTATACATGGAGTAATAAAGGTAGTGAATACTGTTCTCTGTTAGTTCTTACCGACAAAAGCTTCACAGTAGAACCTGGCTTCGTCTCCAATAGCCACGGTTTTGTCGTTGGGGGTGACTGTTGCGCGCGGGGAATCAGGAGCGATTTCTGAAAACATTAATTTGAATTATAATGTATGCACAATTGGATCATCATTTTTAGCGCAGTTATAATGAACGAGTTACAACCTGCATGGATCAGATAAAGAGAATCAGATAACGTTTTTGGCCTGGACAATACAACTTTGTTACCCTCTTCGGCGTATCAGAGGCCTTGTCTTGTCCTTGGCCTTGTCCGACTTCTCAGAGTTTTCAAATGCATGGAGAAATAAAGAGAGCGCGCAAAGGACATTAAGTGAACCAAGCCTTTTTGACAGTCCGTAAATGCTAGTTTAGTTGAAAACTAGGACTATCCCTACGGAAGCCTAAGTCCGCTAAAAGATAACTCAACTTTTGAGCGTTAGCGATATGAGATAACCCCGGAATCACACACAATTCTACCAAACATTGTGTTATCTCATAACGCTGACGCTCAAAAGTGGATTTATCTATTAACGGATTTACGCTTCAGCTCTTGTTAAATAAATGTTTCCGCCTTTACCCGTGACGAGCAATGGCACGGTGTGGTCGAGGTGGTGCGTGTCGTTGCGCATGCGGCACGTGTAGTTGCCGCTGTCGATGCGGCCGGCCCTCTGCGTGTACAGCGTCTGGTTGGCCGCCTCGGGGTACAGGATCAGGTTGGACACACCGGACGCCCAGGGGTACGCCGCGCCATTCTTAAACCTGCGGACAACACACCTTCAATCAGCAATGCTCTTGGTACGCGGCTCATTCACCTATATCCTATATTAATTAATTAAATTAATAATTATAGATAATTACTACTGAAACCCCTAGCTTTAATAGTGTTAATCAACTGGATATCATCCATTCGATCAACGATTATTCCTAACCCAAACCACCTAAGCACGGACGCATCACAGGAATCGCCACACTCGGCATGGGCATTTGTTAGGAAATAGTATATGGGTCGAAGTCAAATGTGTAGCGATCATCGTGAAGACATTAAAATCGAAATTAGTCCCTAAGATTTCAGCAAATTAATCACGTAACACGAAACTTTAAAAAAAAAAGTGAATTATGTATAAAGATGCCGTCGTAAAATATGCACAGTTCAGTTCAGTTATGAGTAATCTCATAAAACATTTCGGCGGAAACGGAATGAATCAAACTTAATGGTCTGCTCTCGTGCATAAACCTAGATATGTTGTCATTTAAAACACAATTGCAAATGGAAACGCTCCAAGGGCACAGTGAAATTAAACCTATGCATGCTTTTTAGGGTTCCATACGCAAAGGGTGCCAATGGAACCCTATTACTAAGCCTCCGCTGTCCGTCCGTCCGTCCGTCTGTCACAGGGCTGTATCTCATGAACCGTCTGAGCCTCAACGTCCGAGCTCACAATTCCAGACTGAACAATGGAATTCTATTATTGGTCACAATCCTTAGACTAAGAACCATTGTAAAACTGACTTTATATAACGCTGTTGAATTCCTTAATACTAAATAAATAAAAAATAAAATAAAGTAATAGGAAGGCAGCTGAAATGTTCACTGAGCGTGTACCTATTTATTTTGCCGCTAAAACATTAAATAGATAAAATTTTCAATTAATAAAAATTTTAGGGGGGCACCATACAAAAAAACGTGATTTTTTTGGTGTTAAATCATGTAAGAAGGTACGGAACACTTCGTGTGGGTCCGACTCGCGCTTGGCCGGTTTTCGGTTTGGAGTGATTTAATGTAACGTTTAGCTGCATTTCGTACTTTGCTAACTGTGGAACGGCGTGTTTGTGAACAGAAATTTACAAAGTAGCATTATACGAAATGCAACTAAACGTCAGATTTGATCACTCACTTGTCTGTTCACCCGGCGAAATAATTTTCCATGGCAACCCCCCAGAAATGTCAAAGGGTTTTTATAGTCCTAGAAATGGGTTGCCAAAAAACTACCCGAAGGAATTGGATGCAATTCCAGACTTTTATAACTTACACTATTGTACTTAAAACGTTTTCTAGGAAACATAATAATAATAACATTAAGCCTGGTTTTCACCAACTACCGATTTATTTTAATCGGCGCTTAAAGGGCGTTTAATACTAAAGTGCTGATTATCTTGAACTGGTATTGACAGCAAGCTGCTAAGAAAATCCCTTAATATGTGGCGATTAAGCGAATCAGCAGGAGGTGAAAAATGCCCCAAGAGGTATAGCGGTGTATTAACAGATCGTAACACGTAAAAAAAATAAGTTTATTTCACTCGACATCAATATGACAGAAAAGGACCTCGAAGTTACATAGAGCTACTAAACGAAGATAACCGAGCATCGGTATCTCCTTAGGAGTCGTATTCACTACGTATAATATTCTCAACGTATATTAGTATTTTTTTCCAAAAAATGAAAACCATGCATATCGTATAATATTCACAACGTATAATGTTATACGTTGTGCATGAATAAAGTTTAAAAATAAAATCAACTCTTTGCATCATGCAGAACGTATAATAGTCACAACGTATAATATTCCTAACATGAATTCACAAAAAAAGAAAACCATGCAGAACGTATAATATGCCAAGAAGCACTGCATAAAGCGCCCTAATAACGATACATTTAAGGCTGAAATTGCTACGAATCGATATTTGCTACAATTTCGAAAGGCCACCCTACGCTATTTGAGACGGTCGAAACGTCACGTTCGAGTATACGCTTTAAACGTATATACGTAAGGGCGCTTATCCTATGAAAAGTTTTTGGATTACATGATATGCATGGTTTTCTTTTTTTGTTAAATAAAGATCATAATATTATACGTTGTGACTATTATACGTTATGCATGGAGAAATAAGTAATTTTATTTTTTAAACTTCTTCATGCACTACGTATAAAATTATACGATCTGCCGATTATACGTTGTGCATGGTTTTAAAATTTTGTTAAAATATGACATTATACGATCTGCATATTAGACGTTCTGCCGTTCCCCCCTCCTTAGACACAGAATAAATAATAGTAAAAGTGTTTCGGGGTTTATTACAGAAACTTCAGGAATGGGATGTACTATGTATTAGAATAAAAATATTAGAAAAAAATATTCGCCCTTATTGCATAAATATCAATTTTTATCTTTTTTTCGGCCCCCATACGAATTGGTCATGTGACTTCAACAAAATGTATGGGTCCCCATAAAACGAGGAAAACATTGGAATTACGATTTGAGTGACGCGGATTTTTCCTCTAATATTAAGTAATTTCTTTTCTCGAAGTTTCTCCGACCTATCTCCAAACATCGTATAGTATTACTCAATGCAGTAAATAGAACACGTTAAAAATATATATATATATATATATATATATATGAGGAGGATGAAAATGTTCAGTCTTTTTTAAAACAACAGCGTACCTAACATAATAGGTCGGGGAAAAAGTCTTTTCGCATTATAGTATGTATGAACTTGTAATAAAATCTCTTTGGCTATACTATTTGTATCTGGCTGGTTTTGGTATCATTGAAAGTTTAAATTTTAAAGAACATAATTCCAAATTCAAATTAGGAAAATGTGTGATTCTCATTGGTTTTTCGTACTGTCAAAATGAGTGAATCTAATGAAGAAATTCGATACATTTTAAAATTTTACTACAAAAAAGGTAAACATGCAACGCAAGCCGCGAAAAAAATTTGCGATGTTTATGGACCTAGTGCAGTGTCTGTGAGAGTAGCACAAATTTGGTTTAAGCGTTTTCAATCCGGAAATTTTGATGTCAAAGATGCACGTCGCTCTGGTCGCCCTATTACGGATAAAATGGATGCCATTTTTGAAAAAGTGGAGCAAGATCGGCATATCAGTAGTTACGACGTAGCTGAAGAACTAGGAATTGACCACAAAACAATTTTGGCGCATTTGAAAAAAACTGGGTACACAAAAAAGCTCGATATTTGGGTACCTCACGAGCTCACTGAAAGAAACCTAATGAACCGTGTACTCATTTGTCATTCTTTATTACGACGTCATGAAACCGAACCATTTTTGAAGAAGCTGATAACTGGTGATGAAAAGTGGATCACGTACGACAAGAACGTGCGAAAAAGGTCGTGGTCAAAGGCCGGTCAAGCTTCACAGACTGTGGCGAAACCCGGGTTAACTCGCAACAAGGTGATGCTGTGTGTGTGGTGGGATTGGAAGGGCATTATTCATTATGAGCTGTTACCACCAGGCAGGACCATCGATTCTGAACTCTACTGCGAACAACTGATGAGATTAAAGCAAGAAGTTGAGAGAAAGCGGCCGGAATTAATCAACAGAAGGGGTGTGGTTTTTCATCATGATAACGCTAGACCTCACACATCTTTAGCCACTCAGCAAAAACTAAGAGAGTTTGGCTGGGAGGTGTTAATGCATCCGCCGTATAGTCCTGACCTTGCACCTTCAGATTTCCACCTGTTTAGGTCTCTTCAGAATTCTTTAGGCAGTGTCAGGTTAACATCACGAGAGGACTGCCAAAACCACTTGTCGCGGTATATTGATCAGAAGTCCCAATATTTCTATAGCAATGGGATCATGTCCCTACCTACAAGATGGCAAAAAGTTATCGAACAAAATGGTACCTACATACTTTAGTTAAATGTAAATAAACCATATTAAAAAATGTTTTGAATTTTCTTAAAAAATGCGAAGAAACTTTTTCCCCAACCTAATATGTAAACGTAAGTTCAGTTTCGTGCGCAGAATCACTCTCTGTCGGCTGTTGGACTATGTAAACACGCGATTTTAATAAAACCATCGGGCATAACGCGAGTTTTCCGTGAATTGTCAATGCTACAACAATCTGCGTTACCGCGAACTGGATACGCTCTGAAGATAATACTATTGCAGCAAATTGTTAGAAAGTAGCGTGAATTATAGTTTTCCGTGGAAATGGTTCCCGAGCGGCAGCGGACGCGGTATGACATCTAATTGTATGCTCAGTATTTATGTTTTGTGCATTATTGCCGAGCCAAGCGATTTATACACGTCTTTTATGATATTTTGTGAGTTTTAGTGCGTTTATTGTACCATTGTACAGCAACCACACTTGCTTCGGGAGTGATTCTAGAATATAAAAATATGTACCTACCTACCATTTAATTATCTTTACTTCTAATAGTGCAAAAGCGTTTTTTTTTAGACTTGCCATCATTTTTGCATCCGTGAACAAAACCTACAATACCCAACAGAGGACATGGAAGTGATCAAGTGTATTCACCACGGAGATCGTCGATCAGACTGCTCATGGTCACCGGTATTCATATATATTTTTGAATTTTATCATCCTAATGAACATGTTAAATACCTATTTTATATTTAATTAATTTATGGTTTGATTAGCAATACATGTCGTATGTCATATTGCAAACACCACAACCACAGTCATGATATCAGCCCAACACACCGCATTTCCGAAGGATATAGGTGCCATGCCAGGACCTTCCCTTTACTAGGACGTAGGTATGATATAGCCATCTATTCAGTGCATAAAAACAACATCAATAAAATAAACATCTTTCTTTGATTATCAAATAAAAGAAAGACATGGTAGGTATGTTCACTTAAAAAGCCGAGGTGAAATCTGTCTTCCTTATGCGATTGATACTTTTTGAACGTCTATAGAAAATTACCATCATCGTCGCGGATTTTACGAGGCATTAATTGCGTAGGTTTGTACTTTTACCTACCTACGCGCGAACGCAGAAGTTCGCAAATAGACTATACCAATACTTTTTAACCGACTTAAAAAAAAGGAGGAGGAATCTCAATAAAATAAAATATGTGAACGTAATGTCTTCGACTGAAAGACGAAAGTTTTGTTCTTCCAAACCAAAGCGCAATGTGATGCCGATTTTCAACAGCAACAATGTTCCTTGCATTCATACGTCACGCGCGTGCTCACGCGGCCGCTGCGCCTGCGCGCTGCCCACCGCCAACCGCGCCGCGCCGCGGTGGCTTCGCGGAACTCGTCCGCTCTCACCCCCACACCTGCCCCGCGGCGTGCGTGTGTGTGCCGCGCGTGTGACAGGACCGGACACACACCGGCGCGCACCCCGGGGTCTGTGTGCCCAGCAATTAGCATCCACCAGTGTTCTGTCCGTCCGTGATGCACTAATGATCTCGTCACACAAGGCGAGTTTGTCATTCGAACGCGCCCGTTAAGACCACCATGGCGACTTCATACTGTAAAAGGTTGGTACAAAACGTTTATCGATGCGTGTGCATAGGCACGTTTTACGGGAAAACTATAAATAGCTGAACCAATTTAATCGCGGTAGGACCTTGTGATGCTTTGATGACACTAGTCCCAAACGCGTAACGAATCTCACGACACCACCATGAATACGTATTTTGAGGTTGACTTTACAATGATCACAACAATAAAAATGGATTGCGATTTTATGTAAAAATATTATTGGAAGTCATAAATATTAAAAAGAACGACGTTAGCTAAGTAGGTCAATCACAGATAATGATCCACCCACAGAACACAAACGTTTTCGTGGTTCGACCACCAATTCAGTTTAAACTGACTAATAATAGAGCATTATTACGCGGAACAATTTTAAATAACTTTTCATAACAAAACCGAATCACCGATGATCTAATTTCAGAATCACCCGCAATCGCACCAGCCCGGATTCGAGAAGTGTCTGCTGCACGGGCGTATCAGCCTATATTCGCATCTTGATACGTTTCTCATCGCTTGAGCCGGAAATTGAAATGACAACGTAAGGAATAAAATAATGTTCTATACATTTGAAACATGGATAGCCCAGTGCGCTAGCTAAAGTCCATTTTCGTGACATTCTACCACATTGCTCCTAATCTTTAATTGGTCAGAGGTACGGTAAATGTTGGAGTTGAGAACCCTGGGAGTATATGTTATTGAACCGATTGCATCATGGATATACATGCTGTAAATGCAGTCATTGCCATATCTTGAGGAAATATTTCTTGAGATTGATACAACAAATAAACGCACATTTGTTGTATCTCACGTATAAAAAAAAATATAAGTATGAATCTGATAAAATAGGTACTTTAAATGAACTCCAACGCGGTTACGTTGACGTTGGGCAAGGTGACGCTGATGCAGGGCAGGCTGGCGGCAAGCGAGTGCCGGGGGGCCCAACACGAGCAGAAATTCGGCGATAGGATACACTCACGCTTGACGAAATAATAAAATTTAAAAACGATCTCAGCAATCAATGAGAATGAAGAAAACATAGGTATATCAGGAGGATTCTAATATCTCGATGGTGAAGTTACGCCACACACAAGTCAAGAAACAGAATCAATTTGGTTTTGTGTTTGATTATGTGCATGCGAGTTTGATACACGGCGATAGGCAATAAGCTCACACCACAGCCGCTAACAACCAATTCCAGCTAACCGTTAAATTCGCCCATCCACCGCACTCTACTTAATCCAACGTAAATATTTGTGAGGCACTCGCAGCCGACATCGTTTGCATCGTGGGCCATAGCATCATCACTCGGTCACCCGGTGTGCCCGTTTCGGATGTAACACGAGTGGATGGGCGAATCTCGCAAATTGGCAGATGTTTCCCGATGAAAATGTTGTTAGCATCGATGTTAGCAAGTACTTTTGGTTACTGTGGCGAATGACTACTAACGGGCGACTAGTGCTCTATAGTCATACGTATGTCCTGCCTGTCACACGAAGTTGGTTTCCAATTTTACTAAAAGCTACGAATAAGTTACGTGTGACCGAGGGTTTGAGGCGCAATAATCGATATAATCTAATATGTCGATGGGCGCAATGCACTAATCCAGTCCTACCATTGTATGTCGATGAGTCCTACAATACAATCGAATTGACATAGTAAAGATCTGACTAAGACTCGAATAGACTCATAGGTCGTCGCGGCAACCATCCATCCATATATCTATAACGTTGAGAGAGTGAAGCTAATAGAATTCAAAGCGAGTCCATTCCATAATGTACTGGACCACCTGCCGAAGAACGCTGACGGTGACGTTTTTTTCTCAGTTAATTCACAGCGGCCGAGATATGGAGGTTATAGAAGCTGCACCCATTTAAAAAACCTTGATCATGCCTTCTTTCCATACGGTCAAGAGGATAAGAGATCTCCAGAGATTATAATCAGGGACGCGTCGCAAGGTAAGTGTGAAGGTACAGATGTATTGAACACACCGCAGGGCAGATAACATTTTGCGGCTCGGAAACGGCGGCGCAGGCGCAGCGATGAGAGAGGAGTGTAGCGCAAGGCCGCTCCGCGCGTTTCGTGCGAGCGATTCTCGGAAGCGTCAGCCGGCGCACCAGGCAACAGGCGCTGCCCGCCTCCGCCGCCGCGCCGCCGGCATGGCATGAGCGGCGCTTCGCCGAATTCGCGATACATAGAGTAAATATTATCTCGTGCGAGAACAAATTGTGAGGATTAGTAAAAATAAACGCTCCCTGAGAAACTTCCAAAATGAAGCAGGAGGAATACGCGCGTGCAACATCAAAGATGAAGAAGCTCGCAATTACTTGCAGAATCCATCAGTTGCGTGGTCTTAGGGCCGAGTGCACGAAAGCACAAAAAATCAAAATCAACGTCAAAGTATGATCAAACACGTCACTTTGTGTGGACAGTATGGAAGGAACTCTATGCGGTTCACTAAAAGTGACGTGTTTTAACATTGATCTACTCAGCTGTTTGTTCGTGCAACCGGGGCTTAGACTACGAATTAGGATGAAGGAATGAGACTAAAATGAAATGCTTTTATACAGGCCATAAAAAACCGGCCAAGTGCGAGTCGGACTCGCACACAAAGGGTTCCGTACCATTAACACAAACAAATGTTTTTTGTATGGGGACCCTCTTTAATTTTTTTTTTCTTACTGTTACTCCGTTCTTATTATGTATTAGTTCTGTGTATTAGTTCTTACTGTTACTCCGTTCAATATTGCGATGGTTTTTTTTCATATCCCTTGATCACAAAATGTTCGAGTTTTCCCCTCCTCTATTTAGTTCCAAGTGACGTTTGGGTCTCTTCATTGTTCGACTAGGTTACCATAAACTTGAATGAAATATATTCCCGCCTAGTTAGATGGCCTACACCACGCCATACGCTTTAGGCACGTTTCCACGAAGTAACTTCGCTTTGTCTCTGCGTTTGAATTTGCAGACTAGGATGACTTGCCCGACAAACCCTAGTTCTTAGAACATGAGAGGACAGAAGGTAAATGACTCACTCTAATATAGCTAAAATGCATAGGATTTTGCTGAGATCTAGCCAGTTGCGCACATGGACGCAAGATGATTATTTCTTCGAATTAGGTCGTTTAATTTGGTACTCGGGTTAACCTTTCATTATCGTAATTTCGCATTGCACACTCTGCAATCAAACACGACACATAAATCTTGAATTACGAGCGATAACCTGTTGCGGGCGAGGCGGACTCGTCCGGCGAGATCTGCCTTCAACCTCGCCTTCAACAATAGCGCCGGGGCTCGCCGCGGCTCGGGACGTTGCGGAAATTTTCGTAATAACACGACTCGATCCCTCGGCGGCGGCCATCTTCGGTCCTCGACCCTTTCGACCGAATATCCCGGCGTCGAGTTACGACCCTCGAACGCCACCACAAATCATATCCTATAGGCTCGCCGACCGAGACGCTCTCATGCCTCGTCCGAGCAGGAATTCGCTCGCTGTCGTGTTCGTTTTTTCCGTCTCTGCATCGCCGGATACGGGCTTGCCTTACCTGCGAACCATAATTGCGGTCTGCAGGAACGCGTACTCATACCCGAGGGATAAGACCTCTCCCAGTCCCAAGCTAATTTGCATTAGGGCGAGGCGGTAGACCTTTCACGCGAAGCGCTGGATGCTTCTGCCGCTTTGGGATACGCCTCACTCACGCAATTGCATTTATTTTAAACTGTCGCGTCGTGATTTTTAGGGCACTCGTCATCGCTCGTCCAAATTGCTCAAATGACACGTAAGGTCCCGAATACCTCGGAGCTAATTGCAGCTACCGACGGCGGCGTCAGACTGGTGTGCAGCAGCAGCCAGTGCGGTGCGGAGCGGCGCCCCGAGCACTCTTCACTTTTCGCAAAAGCTAAATTCAAACTTGCTTCAGCCAAGGTAGAAATTAAATTTAGCACAGAGGCCCTTGAGACCCCGCCAGCTCCGCTTCTCTTTCTGAGGTGCAGCCGAGGTAATTTTATCTTCCGTCGTGATGTCAAGTGAATCACCGAGCGAAGGAATTGGCAACCAGTTTGAAATTTGATCCTGAGTGAACGAGCAGGCGATTCTCCGCATATCCGTTGGTATGCAAGTCATTTATACCCGTCTACGACGAAGCCAAAAGGAAGGGTTATGATTGTAGCAGTATTTACGTATGTTCCATCGTAGCGATTAAACGATTTATCCGATTTTGATGATTTGTCAATGGATTTTATATAATGGCACCTTGATACGAGCACCTACCTTGTTTCTTAACTTTTAGTATTCATTTACAGTTTTTTTAACTTTTTTATGTAAATCGCATGAATGAGTGCGGTATTAGCCACTGTCGGGATATTAGCCCAACGTGATATAAGCCCAGCTTCCTTTCATGGCTGCATAGAACTGGAACGAAAACACGGACAATTTTCACGGTCGCTTCAACCATCGTTTATTCAATGCGACGGTTCCAAATCGGCGGGATTAACTCTACCATATACTGAAGGAAGGGGACACGAAAGACAAATCCCTTAGTCTTACGACACGCACAGGATTAAATGCAGTGGGACCACTCGTATCCGCGTTGTGCCACATGAAAAGCCCCACATCGTTGTGCTGTAGAAGGTCTGTGCGGGACGGCGGCCACGGACAGACCTAGCTGCAGTGTAACGGCACCCCGCGCCGTACTCACGCGTCCGGCTGACGACATTGTTCGCGTGTTTTTGCTTCATGCCGGAGCTCGGTTCGAACATGTTGTCCGACGTGCCTCCGCTCGCCTCGCCGCCGCCGGTACCCCGGTACACTCCGCCACAAATTAACTCCTGCAATACATGAATGTGGGCATTGCGGAAGTAACTTGATAAGTTGATGTGGAAAAAAATATATTGGATGCAATGCCAAATTGTGGAATGCGCTTCTTGCTTCCTCATTTCCACTGAAGTAAATCGTAGGTTCCTTTAGATCAGAGCAGACTCACCAAAGAGATTGGAAGGGTACCCCTCCCCCATAAAACGCATAGCCATCACATTGAATTTTCATCCATATTCGGGGCCAGGACAGGTCTGTGTTAAGGGCGACACTATGCTCATCGAAATCAGTTACGAAATCTTGCATCGTGGTAACCTTGCCTTTACTTTTTAGGGTTCCGTACCCAAAGGGTGCCAACGGAACCCTATTACTAAGCCTCCGCTGTCCGTCCGTCCGTCCGTCCGTTAGTCCGTCCGTCCGTCTGTCACAGGGCTGTAATTTATGAACAGTAATAGGTAGGCAGCTGAAATTTTCTCAGGGTTTGTATTAATTTTGCCGCTATAACAACAAATAGGTAAAATTAAAAAAATATAAAAATTAAGGGGGGGGGGGGGGGGGCATACAAATAAAGTGATTGTTTGGTGTTAAATCTTGAACGATGGTACGGAACCCTTCGTGTGCTAGTCCGACTCGCACTTGGCCGGTTTTCATTACATACAACAAGTTCATATTTCGATAGTATATGATCCTCTCTGCAGCAAGCTCGCTTGGGACATTATCTCGTAGTTTCCCATTGCGTAACGCACGGTGATGCTAAGGGGATCACCAAAGCGATATCAAACGCTTATTCTATCAGAGTGGGAGACTAACTGGTTTTTGTATGGTTAGTCCGGTGCGAATCCCGCACTAAGGTTTGATAGGTTCACTATGCATACGACTGGATGTTTTTAAGTCGTCGCCTATTTGATGGCGCAATCGAATGACTCCACCGAACCAAGTGCATGCGCATAATACAGTCGCAGCATAACCGCTCAACCGTCAACCGTCACTCGCCCTCCCTCGGAACGAGGGTTCTCAGAAAAGTCAGTCATTAGAACCCACAAATTGCCCGCGCCGCGCCGCCGCCGGATAGGTGACTAGCGTCGCGAGCGTGAAGCAACGTGCGCTGTGGATGTGGTACGCAACAGCGGAACTGGCATGGCGCCAGCCATGCACTTTAGTAAGACTGCGATCGAGACAAGCGAGCTGACTTCATACTTCACCAGGCCAGGCAGGAAGAAACACGACTTGTTGAAAGCGATGATCAAGCTTTCCGTATTGAACTTTTAGCAACGTTATCCAATGTTGCAACGAGCAATCTTCCGGTAAGGATATAAAATAGATCTGAAGAACCCGAGACTAGAGTTGAGGAAAAAATTCGCAACTCTGTCGAAGAATGCCTTAACTTTTATTATTAGCTAGCTGAGGATCCCAGCTTTACTTGGGTCTATTTCGTTTTGAACGTTCGCCTGAGCTGAGCCCGGTAAAGTGTGGTCAGAAACCTTCAAGGGCGTGCGCACGGCTCACTAAATTTCCAACGCGATTGGATGAATAGTACGCGTACAGGAAAACCGGCCAAGTGCGAGTCGGACTCGCACACGAAGGGTTCCGTACCATCGTAAAAAAATTAATACAAAAAAATCACGTTGTTTGTATGGGGACCTCCTTTAATTTTAATTATTTTTTAATATTACCTATTTGTTGTTATAGCGGCAAAATAAATACACACTCGGTGAAAATTTCAGCTGTCTATCTTTTACGGTTACTGAGATACAGCCCTGTGACAGACGGACGGACGGACGGACGGACGGACGGACGGACGGACGGACGGACGGACGGACGGACGCACAGCGGAGGCTTAGTAGTAGGGTTCCGTTTTCACCATTTGGGTACGGAACCCTAAAAAACCATTTCTCCATACAAATTTTCCCACCCACGTTCACCTTTTACGGATGAAATTTCAATAAAGCCCGTCTTAGTGCACCCCAAGGTAGGGTTGCCATCCGTCCGGGTTTCCCAAGATTTTTCCTAGTTTAGAGGGCATCCAGGGAGCGTGCGGGCGGGGTTCATTTGTAGTCCGGGTTTACAAATGTAAAGTCTTGGGCCGCCCGCGACACACGCACTTTATTGCACTGACTGTTTAAAAAAACCTGTTGACATGTCCGGGTTCTGGGCTCTAAAATCCGGGGGTTTCACGCGTATTTTCACGTCTTGTCCTGGTTGCCAAATTTTAGAGATGGCAACCCTACCCCTGGGGTATTTCCTCCAAATTCTAATCTCTAATCCCAAACGGTTTAGGCTGTGCGTGGTCAGGTGAAAGTAAAAGTAGCAGTTTGCTAATTTTTATATTGTATACTCGATTATATGTATATCAGTGTGAAACCATTGCAGTTTTGCTATATTGAAAGGGTTCTGCCTGAACACATTTTTTAGCTTGTAAAATTGGGAACAAGAGAAAAAAGTTGTCGTTAATAAACATTTCGTATTTAATTCTTATTCTAACACGGTAAGAGAATATTGCTTTAGATGAATATTAATTGGATAACGATGTTGTCGGAGTCACAATACTTCACGTTGCCAGTCCGGGCGTATCGTATTTGTCTTTTCACCAGGACAAATTATATGGTGGTTCTTTGTGCGATGAAAATGATAAGGTTGATTGTTTGAGGACACATAATAAAATGAATTACGCGTACGTTTTGTCAGTCATGGTTACCGAGAAAGTTACTCTTTTTCTTTCTACGAGAATTCAAATTATATGTATTGTTAATAACAAACTAGTTTCTAAGAAATATCCTTATTTACACTGTAGCATACATGCGCAAAATCAGATAACAGAGAGATGGGATCTAAGAGGGGCGAAATTCATTTACTATTCTTCCCGCAATGCTATAAATCACAGTGCTGATAGACTGAGGCATCCCTATTATATTGAAAACAGCAATCATCCACCGAGCTGCGAGATGGTAGCCGACAGTAATAGAATATTACCGTCCGAGATTGCAGCAGAATGCACACTGCGTGATACTGACAGTGCCCTCCAGGAGTCAAGCGCTTGCGCTGGTGCAGAGCCTCAGGGATCGACAGCGTGATTAAATCAGGTCTGCCGTTTATATAGCGCGGATGGGAAGCTATTTATTAATAATATAAGGTTCAAGTGAAATAGGGTGATCTTTATAGATGATCTTTGTTTTTAAAAACATTGAAAGAGCCTATCTCTGTGGTTAAGACCCGCCTGCCAAGAAAAACCACAACTCCACAACAGCGATTATACAGGGATGTGCTGAAAGTGCATGATTGTTTTCATATTTAAACTGTATGCCCAATCATTTATTCGCCATATTCCTGCCGAATCGCATAGAGATTTAAGATGAAGCAGGGTTCAGAACACAAAGGGTGCCAACGGAACCCTATTACTAAACCTCCGCTGTCCGTCCGTTCGTCCGTCTGTCACAGGGCTGTATCGCAGGAACCGTAATAGGTAGGCAGCTGAAATTTTGAGAGTGCGTATTTATTTTCCGCTATAACAACAAATAGGTAAAATTAACAAATAATAAAAATTATGTGATCACTTTTTTTGTATGGGGCTCCCGCCACGCAAAAGACGTGATTGTTTTGTGTTAAATCTTGTATTATGGTACGGAACCCTTCGAGGGCGAGTTGGACTCGCACTTGTTCGGTTTTTTTAAGTCGGTTAGTAAAAGAGCAAAGAAGTTCCTCCATGCATCTCAGTCGAAGTGAAGGGGAACAGAATTCGATCGGAATAATCATTCACAATAATAACGAGCAGAAAACGCCAACGCTTTTTGATAAATGGCGGTGTTGCACACGCAAGACCCACGTTCATGTGTTCCAATTTTCATTTATAATATAGATACTTTCGCAAAATTATTTTCGATTCAAACCGTTCTTTTAATGATTGATTGACTTCCCGTATATAACTGGAAACCGGTGCCGAAACGATTAAAGCCCTCGTCCTTTTCAAATAAAACGTTCGCAGAGTTGTATTCTTGAGTTATTTCATTGAGGATGTTTGTTTAAAATACGATAGGATGCAGCTTTTTAATACGCGACCAGGGTAGTGGGACAATGATTCAAATATAAACAATGGTATCGCACTAAAAATAGAAAAGCATTCACACACATGAATGCCTTAAGGCGGCCCAACCCGATGGGACTAACTCATTCGCGGACACGGTACAAAACCGTGCTGTTGCGCTCTGGGACCTTCTCTGTTTCAAAGAAAATGACAGGCTCCGTGATGAGGAAGATGCAACATGTCCACAAAAAGACAATGTGCATAGTGTATGATTTGGTAAGATTTACGAAAATTTTAATTTAAAAAAGACTTATAGCTAAAAGTAAACCACGACCGCTGTAGTCAAAAATCTAACAAAAACCAAATAGATTATAAATCTTGATTAAATAAGCTATGTCTGATGACTAATCTTTTTAAGATGTTCTTACTTTATCATTGCGTAATCCACCTCCAAAGTTATTGTATAAAGCGCGCAAAAAATTCGAACTTTCGAACCTTATAACTTAGAAACCAAACACAATTTTACAATGCCAACGGTCATCAGACATATAGTTCGATCAAATAAAACTATTTTGAGCAAAATTTGGGATCTCTGACAAGAAATATGGGCGTGATCTTCTTTCCCCGTTTGTGTGGCGAGTTGAGCGGGATGGGCCACCTTAAGAATTAGTGGGTAGGTAACATTGATTGTAAATTCCATGTAGCGACCGGTCTTAGGAGAATAACAACATGTATGCGGTTTTACCTCGAAGGTTGCTCCGCTCACGTGCAGTTGTTAGAAAAACCGCAGTCCGTTACGGGCGCTGCAAACTACGCGAGCCTAAGCAAAAAGGCGATCTCATTACAAGCGCATCAACTACTGTAGACTATTGGTGCCATAGAGATTGGTACAGTCTAAGTCAAAAGAGATTTTTAGTTCCATGCTCATTTCTAAATGAAAAGAATGACCCGTCATCATTCATACATTGAACAAGAAAAACTAATTTCAATTACCATACATATCAACTGTGGTAAAAGGATACAATGAAACATACAACAAAGAAACATATCAATGTTTCTTTTTAGGGTTCCGTACCCAAAGGGTGCCAACGGAACCCTATTACTAAGCCTTCGCTGTCCCTCCGTCCATCCGTCCATCCGTCCATCCGTCCGTCCGTCTGTCACAGGGCTGTATCTCATGAACCGTAATAGAAAGGCGGCTGAAATTTTCACAGAGCATGTATTTATTTTGCCGCTATAACAACAAATAACTAAAATTAAAAAATAATAAAAATTAAATGGCCCATACAAAAAAACGTGATTTTTTTGTGTTACATTTTGTACGATGGTACGGAACCCTTCGTGTGCGAGTCCAACTCGCACATGGCCGGTTTTGTACGAGAAGTCACTCCTGGAGCGCTACTCATCGAACTCGGGTAGGTAAAAAGGTTTCACCCGAACGGCTCTAGAAAGAACGTAGGTATTTTTTGTTCTCACTTCCACGAAAAATAACGCATAACATTGCGCATAACATAATCATATGAATCTGTTCGGAGATGACGTACCACACCGGCAACCTATTCGCATGCAACTTATCTATTGAAGAACTTGACGAGCTATTTTGGATTGTGATGGTCAGTAAACTGTATCTTACCGAAAAACAATTACGAATACCGACATATTCTTGTGTCCATCAATCTCCGATGGCATTTCTGATAGATCATAATATTTCGAAACCGGACCTAGGTATTTGCGATGCGTAGAGATCAGTACCCCTAGTCCCACTTGCCACCTAAATTGGCGTTTACGCCAAACCGATCTACTAACGATTTCAAATGTATGGAATTTAAGAGTGCGCGCAGTGAGTATTAGGCGAACAAATTGTTGCGAGTCTCAGTTAGATTCGACAGCTTACGTATCGTCGCCGTCAATACGTTGACGTCGCCGTTTACGCCGACTCCGCGTTTTGATACAAATCGGAAGTCCGATTTTGACTTTGACAGCTTGTAGAAGTAAACCACAGAATAATGAGTAATCACTTGTATAGAGTTTGACGTTTTTACGTAACTTCGAAGTTCCGTAAACGCCAATCTGGGTGAGAACTCGAACTGACCACTCAGATGCCGGCAAATAGCTAGAACCGTGTCCTAGTGCCCGATGCGCAGCTCAATTTGCACCCCCCCCCCCCCCACATGCGACGCGTGGCCGTGTGGCTCTAGTTTACTGCCGGGACTTTAGTAGTATAGCTTCGTGTTAACGACGCTTACACGCGAGTTGGCTGAGTCACAAGTACCGGAAAAATTTAGGGATTTTGTTTGTCTGTGAAAATACCAGGAATCAGAAATTAACGGCTCCGTTTTAAAGAACACGTATTCGGTTAAGGAATTTGAAATCGTGCCAATATTGATATTTCTATGCATACTAGCGATGCAGTGTTTTCACATTAGCATATGTTTATTTTTCAATGATGGTGACATTTTCGACCTATTGTTTATATGTTATTTACATATAAACAATTGCGACGACGCACGGGCTTTTTCGATGAAGGAAAGCAATGTGAGGAACGTTGGTGAACGTTGTAAACCGCTCCCAAAACCGGGCTGAAATGTAGCCACATGTAGCCAATTGCTCAATTGGTTGAGTACTTTATAAGGACATAGGTACATACAGAAGTACAGTGGGAGACAGACCAAAATAAGATAAGTCTACATTTTCGGTTGAAGGGCAAGACGTGGGCAAGTCGAACATTCAAAATATGTACAAACTTCTTTATAGATAATTATCACTAATTAGCCATATCTACTATGGCTGGATCCAATAACGTCATGGACAAGAGCCATGCCAACACTCGGCAATGCTGTTGCCGGGTGTACGGCGTAAAGAGGCAAACACCATAAAACGAGACCCATAGACCCTAATATAATATTAATGTATATTTATATTTATATGTATATAAGTAGTTGGTATATTGTGTATAATATGTGTTGTAGTAAATTCATTTGTCTCTATAACTGCCACTCGCACTACTGCTCACGATACCCAAAGGTAGACTGGTAGAGAATGCCCCTGGCATTAAGTTGTACCTTTTGCCCGAATTTTGAGTGCAATAAACATATATAAATAAATAAATAAATAAATAATATCGACTACGCGCGGGACTCGCTGTGATGGCAAATGAAAGTTTGTCGCATATATGTATTCATGCAAAATCAACAGATCTTTGAAACATGTTAGCTAATTTTGTAAATAATTACAAGACTATTAAGTGACTAAGAATTACAGCGATGCTTTATTAAAGTGATAGCAAACTATGAACATCTCGAGTCTATTTAACAACCTATGCTTGTCTCGGTTACTAGACCGCACAGCTAGCAGGGATTTTCATGTATCCCGACCACTCCGAAGGTCCTCCAGGGCTTATAACTCCAGCTAGGGTAATTCGAACCTCGGTCTTATGATCGAAACGAAACATTAATTCATTATGGGAATAAGCGATGTAGTTTCCTTATAGAAGGATCTTTTAGATCGAATTATTGAAAATACCTAAATAATTTCAAACGCACAAATCCGAATTTTGCACCCAACCTTCCATAAGGAAACTACATCGCCTGTAAAAACATCAGCGACTTTAGAATTATCGAACCCTTTATTGCTCTAGCCGCTGGGCTATGATTCCTCAGTGGAGCGCGGTCGGTGGCGCGGTAGTCGCGTTACATACACCTGTAGCGGCGGCTTCGGCGAGTCAGCGTCGCGTTTGGTCAAGGAATGTCCGCTCCATTCGGACCGATGTCCAACAAGCTCCATATCGCGAGCGGATTCTGCGTAGCCGCAACTAGGCCGCTCGCTCCGCCAACGTCTCCGTCGCGTCGTCGTCGCTAACAGTATCGTTCGAAATTTAAATTCTCTAGCTGCCCCCAAGTGACTTGCAAACGTGCGGTTTGAAACACGACCATCATGGGAGGTGTATGGGAAGCACAATGTGATTCAAATAAGAATAGAACGGGGACCTCCGCCATTTTGAATGTCAAACTGCTAAAGCCAATTTAAATTAAAGACATTTTGCATCTTCCTCATCACGGAGCCTGTCTTTTTCTTTGAAACAGAGAAGGTCCCAGAGCGCAACAGCACGGTTTTGTACCGTGCCCGCGAATGAATTAGTCCCGCCGGGTTGGGCCACCTTAAAGCTTCGTTGCATGTCGTAGGTAAGGTATTCCTTCTGCATCCGTCAGGTGGTTGGCCGTTCCTCGCGACAGACCGGAAGGCAGCACACCTTAACTTAAATTAATGATCACTTCCTAATAATGACAAGTGCGCACACGGTATCGATTATAGTTTGGTGTTCCAAGCATATCAATTGCGTGTAGTACCTCATGGAGGTGAAGTGTAGTGTACCTATATTTTATTTACGGGTGCTCACTACGCGATTCGGTTATTTCGTAAAAATGTTCACCGGAAGGACAAGTCCTCAGGTTAGTTCGAGCAGGAACGGTTCGACTGTGCGCTCTTCTCACGGAATCAGGCGGATCAGCGCGTGCATGCCCGAACGCAAAAAACACAACGACATTACAACAAAAATCCTTCTAACTTCACAAGACAAACCCACAATTTCAATGTACATAATGTCCAATTAGAAATTTGACAGCTGATTTTTCCCATTGCGTCTCCACCTATGTGAGACGGAGCAGCAATAGCAGTACGCAACTTGTTATAAATCAGCGAAAACGCCAAAAGTCAGAAAATGGAACGCCCTTTCTTGTTATTGTTGGTAATTTTATGTACGGTTCAGTACGGAACACAACTCATCTCCGAGGTTTACCTCTGACGTAGTCGCCGTCTCCGAAAAGAAAAGAAATGAGTTGCATAGATTTACTAGCTGCGGTACCATGCTCCGATCGGCACAAAAAAGTTGCATATTTACGATGTTTCATCGAAATCGAATTCACCGCCATCAAGTTAGTGGATAACAAACATCCAATATGTTTTCCTGTTTATAATATTCGTATTATTAGATAATTTATGAGTACAGGTTGACGGCTCAATTGATAATGCTCATACCTAGGTACGCAGGCAAGTTTCTTCTCTCAGCTGTGCAGTGTACAATGATTTTGAAGATGCTAATAAGTTATGGAAACTGGTAAAACTAAAGTTCTCAATAGTACAGCGTGGCACCGCATGTTCCATCCTCGGAACATTGCATTCAGTTTACCTCAATGCCTTGCCCCTACTAGTTCCTTCAGGAATGTGGTGAATCGACGAGTATGTAGGTAGGCGCAACCCTTCCGTGAATTGTTACAAAAATAACAATATAAAGCCAATGCATCATCGCATTGTGAGTCCGCGAAATGCCAATCGGGAGGGGCAGTCGGCGAGTGCATCCAGGAATTTGTGATTGAATTTGGCCCGCGGCGAGCTTAGAGCATTTAGGACGGGAGACGCCAAAGCAGTGCTTTAGCATGCACTCGTTTCTGTAAATTCTAGTGGGGAGCGGGGAAGTAGGTTCACACTCACTATGATGGCTTTTCGCACACTCGTGTAAATCTCCGTTGCGTTGAAATGAGCGCACACTAAGAAATTGAACAAACACAGTAAGAATTCACAGATACATCGAAACCATAACGTTCGTTGCACACGGTCTCCCACCAAATTCTCGCGTAAACTCGCTAGGGACTTGACATGACGTGTACAGTTATCGATAAAATAAACAGTAGACGTCGATAGTTATAATATAATGTTCATTAATTTTTCACATAGTTTTACTATTTATATTCAAGGAATACACATAATTTGAATTGAATGGTCTTCGGTAACACATATTCTGTCTTGATTGATAAAATCTAAGTTAATAATGACTATTGTTTTTTTAAAATGAAACATTTATTAATAACACATTTATCTGCATTCAATCGTCCTCCCCACCGTTAGATTTCTTGAGTACCTAGATAATTAGACTTCGAATTAATAATTTAATTACTAAAAATAAATAATCGGCAAGGATCACAAAGGTATCATCTTATTACAGTCTTTCATATTTATATTCACTTTAACATATATTAACATAACTTAATAAACATATATTCATACCATAACGCCGCTTCCCCGGAGGTGTAATCAGAGATGATAGAGCGCCCTAAGGTTCGATCACAGCGTTCTCTACAGACACATTTTTTCATACATTGTTCTTTGTTCTTTGCCTTAAACTGTTCTGCCAAGGAATTGTTTGGCAGTAGCATTTAGATCTAAGTATGTATTTCATAATTGTGGAAGGAAAAATATGTTATGTAAACCCGTGAAGTTTCTTTGCGGGTTTTTCTTTACTGGGTTGATCGAATCCGCGGATCTTTGTGACGTAACTTGGTGTAGTTTGACTACCAAAAAGTTTAAATAAATGAAATGAAAAAAAATGAAATACAATTAAGGCTGTGGTAAACTCACAGAAAATCGAAGATTTGAAAATTTTAAGAAATACATTCTTCCATTCATACATTTGCGCAATCGTCTTCCAGGCCCTAACCTTTTTCTAACCTTAAACGTTGCCAGATTTTAATAATTTGTTTATGTTGTTTTTTTTAATATCTGTATTATTCAGTAAAACTAAATTGAAAATGAATGAAAAAGACAACTTTTTCCAATATTAATTAGCCAATATTTTCCAATAAAAAGGTATGTGAAAAATTAAAAACATACAGACATGGATTTCTACAATATATTTTAGAAAACAACATTTAAAAAACCTAGTAAAACATTAACATTCGTATTCAGAGAGAAGCTGTCAAAACTTAGTACGAGATTAGTACCGGACTAACCGTACAAAAACCGGTTTAGTCAGACCTTAATACGGGTGCTAAATTTAGTCCGCCCTCTCTGAATACGACAGTAAGAGCATGGAAACAGTAATCGCCCGTAGTATAGGGAATTAATAGGGTAACGACTCTTTTTAACCGACTTCAAAAAAAAAGGAGGATGTTCTCAATTCGTCGGAATCTTTTTTTTTTCTCTTTTTTTTATGTATGTTCACCGATTACTCGAAGACCCCTGAACCGATTTGGAAAATTTTTTTTTTGTTCGAAAGGGTATACTTTCTAGTTGGTCCCATTTTTTTTAACAAAATGTGTTCTGTAGGTTGGTACTTAAATACAACAAACCTCGAATTTCATAAGCCCGCGAACCCAGAAATGTGATTTTTTATGTTAGGTTACAAGACTTATTGGTTTTTGAAATGAATTAATTTGGTATAAATGTGTCGAATGCATTTCTGCGGATTACTTTTTTTGGAAAGAAATGTAATTCTCGTATTCGTATATTTACTCATGACAATCTTAGCTAATTCAAAATTATGATTCACAAAATTGTCTGGATCATGAATTTCCATGTCCGGAAATAAACCTTCACCAACAAAGTAACCCAATGACTTAGTTACAACGTAGTTTGTCGTATAGTTTTTTTTCAACCTTTTGTCCTCATTCAAGCCTTGCCTGATAATACTTTCACAACGTCTACATAGGTTGATAACATCTTTGGACGCATAGATCAAATGTCCTCTGCTTTTTTGATACGCTAAGCTTTTATTGTCACAGTCTCCTAAAAGACCTTTAATGCATGTGTTACATTTAATTTTTTTCATTACAGAGAAAACCACAAACCCCGCTATATACTCGACTACTTTTTCTCCAAAAGGTGATAGGTAGATTTGACTTTCGATGTCATTGAGAATGTAACCTTCGGAATATATATTTAAATGTTCGTAACTGATTTCTTCACTTGATGTCGTGGTTGTAATATTTAGTTTCTCGATTGCTGATGAACAATTAAGGATGCTGACTCTTTCCAAAGGTATGCAGTTTGCCCCCTTTTCCGTGTAAATTAATTCTGTATGAACAAGGAGTTTTTTATAAATGCTCTCTAGTTGGCGTGCAGTTGGATTATCAGAGAAACCACCATGACTGCGGATATTAGAAAATAGGATTTCAATGTGGTCTTGACTTACTTTATGCAACGGAAGAAAACTCATACCTGTATCTGGGGTTAATACCAAGTCTTTGAAAAGCGATTTTGCACTCTCAATGCAAACGAGAAATCCTAAAAAACCTGTGAACCGAGGGCTTTGCAACAAGTTGACTCTCCTTATTAGACTTGCTCTATTTTTAACATCAGTATATAACTTCGACAATGTTTGCTTTGCTTTCTCCAGTCTTTCGAAACATTCTTTATAGTTATCAAGTCGCATAGCTTTTTTGTAACCATAACCACATGTTTTGGAGTCCAAAATATCAAATAAATCATTTACAGTTTTAAGAAAGTTTGCTGTCGGCGTTACATCACCAAATCCAGGAGTATTTATGATGTTTTTGCAAAATAATAATGCATCCGAAACGCTTGTGCTGAAAAGTTGGGCGGCGAGACGAACGTTCATTATTTTAGTTTTGAAATAAATATGATTCGATCTTAATTTATTTGCCATGTAAAAGAGTTCTTCCTCTTGGAGTTTATTCAAATACGTAACATGCTTCCATTGGATTTTGTTGCCCGAAACATCAATAAAATATTGATAGTGCTCGAAAGCGTTGCGGATCAATTTCAACATGTGACACGGATCAAGAAAAAAATGAATTCTCTGGCCAGACGAAGCATCCAGTATTGTTGTTTGCAAATTCTGTGGATCCATACAGCAGCCTAACTCTTCAGCCATAGCTATATTAGCTTTAGTGCCATCGCAAGTTAACGATTTAATTTCGACTCCCGTGTCATTGACAAGTTCAAATGCTTTCGTCACCAATTTTGCTTTGAGGTCGCCACTAGTTCCTTTAATTAAAAAGTATCCAATTGGTATTTTCCACGTAGTATTAATACCAACTAATAGAAATACCAAGGCATCAGTGGCTTCGTCATCATTATCAGTAATAAAATCAAATCCGTAATCTACATATCCAAAATTTCTTTGGGTATTAGGATGCCATTCAGAAAATTGTTTGATTTTCATTTCATCTATAACTAATGCACAATATATCTTTTTATCGGGATTAATATCTTTGGTCAATTTCAAAGCTGTAAAGGCTTCCTTGGTAAATCCAGGACGCCCATTTACAGTACTATACCATTTTGTCAGGGTTCGCGGATGCGGTAGGCAAGTCCCGAAAGTTTTGCGAATATATCTGTAAGCTTTGGGTGAATAATAATTAAGAGTAAGTGCAAAACATCTCAACTCGGGTGAAAACTTTTTTCTTAAAACCTTTCCTGTTTTAGACATTTCAACTTGTCTCTTCAATAGTTCTCTGTTTTCCACCCCAATTTTACCCAAAATTATTGACTCTTCTTTGGAGATTAATGATTTTTCATTGAGTGATTTCAGTATTTCTTGGAGTGTACAGACTTTTTTTTTCAAATACCGAGTTTTAGCTTGAAGTCTTTTAATCGTTTTATTTTTCAATTCTATTTTTTTTATTAACTTTCTCTTTCTGGGAGTTATTTCATTTTGTGGATTGTGAACTAATGATTTCGATGGTGAAGTCATCTCATTTGGTGGATAGTGGATTAATGATGTAGATGGTGACGCTGCTTTTTCATCGTGGAACTCGTTACTTTTTGGTGTGGAAATTTCAGATATGTTATGATCTATTGATTCCGATGGTAATATGATACATTCATGTTCGGTTTTGTCAGGTTTTAGTTCTTCTGTGGGATGTACCTGTCAAGAAATTAATTAATGAATTGACAAGATACCAAATTATCTAATTATTATGTTGTTGTTACTGTGATATTGTTATAATAAATAGATTAAAAAATCCTCTTTATTTGAGAATAAGAGTAACTGCTTAGTTCCGAACCCATTAAAAGTTCGAAAGCTTATGGGCGTTGTCGGGCACCTTAAGAGATCCGGGCCGCGCTTTACATAAAAAAAGTCACTGGCACCTACAGAGTTAAACCCCCGGCCGGGTAGGTAGAATCCTATAGAATGAAAGTTGGTCGACGCTGAAAATATAATTGACCCTTTTATATGTTCAGTTCAGTGCAGGGCATGCTCAAATATGAGGGAGGTTCTAGCATGTCACCTCGTCGACATCAATCATAAAGGTCCGGTAATATACAGGGTGTCGTAACTGCCAGTACATTAATTTCGCCAGCGTAATCCTCATGTTTGCCGAGAAAAAAAAGGTAGCATTTTTTTTCTCTAAAGTGTCTAGTTACCGAGATACACATTTTAGAAATTTATGTTTTCGTCTAGTGTAATTTGACGCGACATTGTAACCGTGAATAAGGAAAGTTTTGGCATGGAACCTACATCCCACGTGGGGTGTCAGGCTAATTAGCCATCCATGTCCAAGTAACATGCAACGTTCCCACGTTCTAACGGAACATTTGATTATTTTTACACTAAATTATTGACTTAGTTTGTATGGAAAGTCTAACTTTTTATTTAGAAGATATTTAGCAAAAGTTATTAAACTTTTTTGTTTGTTTCAATCCCCATAAGCGTTTCCCAAATTTAATGTACTGGCCGTAACGACAACCTGTATTATTTAGTTATTCAATAAAATACATTCCTGCCTAGCGAACCAGGCGAGATACGAAGAAGTTCAATTTGTGTGCAGCTAAACTAGATAAAAGATATAATTAACTGAGCTTCATATAAACGTAATTCTTATTTATGTGTACAAATATGTTTACTTAAAGTTTGAGTAGGTACTAACTTCTTGCGATAAATTACAAGTGGGTACAGCATTAACGTGTAATCTTCTTTTATGATTAGAGAGAATTTGTATTGCAGATTTATCAAAATGATCAGAACAAATTGTGCTTGTTCGTTTCGGTACCCAGGTAGCATGATTATTGCATGATTTTGCCCACAATTGACGCCTGTACGGATCTTTCGGAAATCTGTAAAGATAAAGCAAAATTATAGAAATTTTAAGTAATGTTCCTAAAAACGCTAACAAATATATAACATCAAATAAAAAAGTTCATTAAATGGCACTGCGTCACAGACACACACAGCACATATACATAACGGTTTAAGTTTACTCCTATTTTTAGTGAATTTGATATGTCACCCTTATGGAACCCACTTTCTAGGTGTGTATTTTAGAAGCGAATGTCCTTAATAACACTTGCTATATGACAAAGAACAACATAATAAATGAATGATCCCATTTCTAAAATAATATTGCATTATTCCCTTATTATCATTGTAAAATTTCCATTTTAATCCATTCATAAAAGAATAAGCTAGGTAGCATTGGGAAAATATGAATAGTTTACTTTAATAAATAAATTAGTTCTTAATAAATAAATTAGTTCTTTAATAAATCGACAATCTCCCAAAATCTATATTTGGTGGACATCACTATTCACCCACTCCATATTGTCTATGGCCAGGAGTAGCAGGCTATCGGGCCGACTAGTCTAGTGCAGCATAGCAATGAGTCAACGAGTGCGCAGATCGATCTACCAATCGGTTGGTAGGCAAATGGTTGATACCGAACAGGT
This sequence comes from Incurvaria masculella, assembly GCA_946894095.1. Classification (NCBI taxonomy): domain Eukaryota; kingdom Metazoa; phylum Arthropoda; class Insecta; order Lepidoptera; family Incurvariidae; genus Incurvaria; species Incurvaria masculella. The sequence continues at coordinate 14,518,455 of OX335648.2, read as the reverse complement.
TTTATTGTGTTTTACGCTCAATTACATTACTTTGAGATGAAAAAATACTTACTGGTGAAAGGTCACATTGTCTTTTTCTAAACTTGATGTTCCTGATCTCTTTTTGCACCGAAACACACTACAACTCGGCATTCTTGTCGGAAACGTTTCGCGCACGCAATGTGGATCGAGTCTAGTAAAATGTACGGAGAAACTAGTTTTATATAAAACGTATGCCCGCCGAGCCTATGCTTTTGGCAGAGGGGTTAGCCCACCGATGGCGTCTCCCGTCCTAAATGCTCTAAGGCGGCGAGGCATACTAATGTGTTACCGGCGCGACACGGCGCGGTACGTGAGCCGTCGGAGGGAGCGTGCTGCGCCGACGACGACGCTACTCAGTGCGAATTTAAATTTATGGTAGCGCGAACTGCGAACCAGGGCCCCTACTACGAACCCTATCGAGTAGGCGCTATCGAGGAGACGATATCGCCTGTCAAACATATTGTATGCGTTTGACAGATGGTATCGACAGCGCTTTCGATACCAACTGTCAAACGAATACAATATTTTTGACAGGTATATAATTTTTCATAATGGGCAATTTCCAACATTCATAGTCTGCCTAACCACGTTGACAAAAGTCATTCGACAGTTCATCTGTTGCTTCCACCAGAATTGTATACTGTCTCCTACTGTACTGTGCACGAGGATACGTCGTCGTCGTCGCAACGTTCTTGCGCCGGATACGTCAGATATCGACCTAAAGACTGTGTCCATAAATCCTTGTATATTTGTCGGTTACCTACCCGACGATGGTTCATCACTTTCTTCCTGTCTTCGTGTCATACCCACGAAGAACGACGACAGCGGCAAACAAGTCGAAAATACACCAAACTGCACCAACTTGCTGTGTGAGTTCCAGCACGTAAAAATAATACAAGTGGACCAACTGTATTGTATATTACCGAACATAATTGGGCTTTGTATAAATCTAAAAGGAATCGGTGTACACAGATGTGTAGAAATGCTAAACGCCGCCACATTAACAACTCCATTAGTGACTGCTCTCCTAAAGACATGTGGAAGTTTTTACGCACATTAGGTGTTGGTAAGTCTTCATCTACGGCAAATCACTCCATTGACCTTGATGGGCTGAACCAACACTTCTCATCTTCTCCTGTTTTAATAGACCCCTTATTAAAGGCCAATAAATTACGGCAGCTACATTCTTCTCTGCTTGCTGATACATATCCTTTCGTTTTCACCCAAGTTTCTGACTGTGAAATTAAAAAGATCATACTTTCTTTAAAAAGCAAAGCTGTAGGTCCGGATGGAATGAGTCGTCAACTACGTGTCCCAATATTTGATATCTGCTATCTCTCTCATGAACATTGACTTAGATACTGCTCTCGATTAGGCTTGTCGGTTTTGATTATTAGTCAATCCATCAAAAACACAGGCTCTCACATGATGCTGGCTAATTTGGATCGTCAAAGTCTGCCTACCATGGTTTTTGACGGGATTGCTGACCCTTACAGCAAACACGTCAAAAACCTGGGACTCTGGATTGATGAAACTCTGTCATGGGGTACACAAGTCAGTGAAGTTAGTCGCAAGGTTTTCGGTAGCAGCGTTTGCAAAACTTTATTCCTATCAACACTAAAATTTACTCGTAAACTCTTTGTTACTTCCCATACTTCATTATGCTGATATCTGTTATCCAGATTTAGATGAATACCTACTTCACAAACTTGACCGACTTCTAAACCTTTGCATAAGATATATATATGGGTTGCGTAAATTTGATCATATTTCTAATTTTTGCGCCTCACTTAAATGGTTTGACATTCATAAACGCAGAAATACCCATGTTCTTTCCCTTCTCTTTGGTTTATTAAATAAATCCAGCTGCTCATAAATATCTTACTGATAGGATAGAACTCCTCTGTTCTCATGGCCTACCTCTCAGATCCTCAAATAATTTGCTTCTTGCATTCCGGGACATAGTTCTTCATTCTACACAGATTCTTTCGCTGTCAGCGCTGCGCGTATGTGAAACCAGCTTCCACTTGATCTACGCACATCTCAGTCAATTCATATATTTAAAGAGGGTCTTAAATGTTATTTCCTTACTTCCTGATTGTTTCTTGTCACATCGTTCTCAAAAATCAAGAGTTTTTTTTACCGCTATTTATCAAATATTTATATGTATTTTTGTATGTGTAAATCTGTTTATATGTTCTATAATAATATATGTGTATGTATATCTTATGACTATTAATATGTTTAAGTGTATGTAAGTATTTTTATGTAATTTATTTGAATATATAAATCCATATTTTTAGGTTAGTTAATATTTTCTTTAATTCATTTTGTTTTACCTTAATTTTTTTTGCCCGCCTCACTGCACCTCTCCTACATCTCTAAGGTTGATTGATAGAGTATTTATCCCGAAATATCAACGGAAGCCCCTATTGCACTTGAAACAGTTTACATTTCACAAGATAACGTTCTGAAACATTTAAAAAATATTGATGTTAATAAGGGCCCTGGGCCAGATGGTATTCATCCTTTGCTTATATCTAAGTGTGCTATTGATCTTACTTATCCATTAACAATCTTATTTAAAAAATCAATTACTTCTGGCTGCTTCCCGACTAAGTGGAAAGAAGCCTTAATAATTCCCATACCTAAATCAGGTAAAAAAGATGACGTTATAAATTACCGACCTATTTCTAAACTATGCATTTTCGGAAAAATTTTGGAAAAGCTCGTCACCGAACAAATTTCCTTCGCAGTATATAGGCATATTCTTCCTAACCAACATGGGTTCTTTCGTGGTCGTAGCGTGGAAACAAATTTAGTTACATTTACAGATTATATATTAAATTCTATGGATGAAAAACATCAAATCGATGTAATATACACCGATTTTTCAAAAGCGTTTGACAAGATAAACCATAATATTTTATTAAAAAAACTTTTCAGAACTGGTATACACGGAGACTTGTACAGATGGATTAAATCATATCTTACAAACAGAACTCAGGCGGTCTCAATAAAAGGCTTCATTTCTAGTTTCACACCCATCAGCTCAGGAGTTCCTCAAGGATCCCATTTGGGACCCTTACTTTTTACGTTATACATAAACGATTTAGATAGTTTCATTAAAAAATGTTATTTTCTTTTGTACGCTGATGATGCAAAATTTTTCAAAATTATATCTTCCAGTGACGACTGCAACCAGTTGCAACACGACCTCAAAAACCTACAAATGTTTTGCACTGACAACCAACTTTTTTTAAACACAGACAAATGCTATATCATAACATACTCCAGAAAACGTAACCCAATTCTATATGACTACAGACTAAACAACACAATTTTAACACGAGTTACGCAAATAAGAGATCTCGGTGTCATACTCGACAATAAAATGCGGTTTCATCTACATATTGATCACATGTTAAATAAGGCATATAAACAATTAGGTTTTATTTTAAGGGTAGGTAGGCATTTCACACACGCGTCAACTTATAAGACACTTTATTATAGCTTTGTTAGGAGCCACTTAGAGTTTGCAAGTACAGTATGGAACCCACAATACGATATCTACATTGATCGAATTGAAAAAATACAGCACAAATTCCTCAAATCTCTCGACTATAGGACAGGACACGAATTTTTTAATTACAATACCTCTGCATTACGATACTCTATACCGTCTTTGCAAAGCCGACGTCATCTCAATGATGCAGCTTTTCTGTGGAAGATAATTAATTGCCACGTGGACTCTCCATCTTTATTAGAGAGAATTACTTTTAAAGTACCTCATCGTACTACACGCAATAAGGACCTGTTTTATATCCCCTCATGCCACACAAATTATGCTCAAAACACTTTTGTTCGACGTAGTTTGAGCAACTATAACAAACATTTATTTGAAGTAGATTTATTTTCTAACTCATTATTATCATTTAGGAAGAAAACCATGAAAATTATATTAGATACTTGTTGATTTATGTTCTATCTTTAATATGTCTTTCTTTTCTTTTACTCTTGTATATTCACTATCTTATCTTATCACATCACAACTACATCAAAAATGCTCTCAATAAGTAATTGTACATGTAAAAATAGGGAACTATAGGTCTATGTGATATTCTTATTATAATTGTAATTTTTTGTATGACTGTTTGTTTTCAAAATAAAAAAAAAAAAAAAAAAAAAAGAATGCCTTATGGCATTAATTTACGCCTTTTTGTACAGTATGGCTGCAAATAAAGTATTTTTTCATTTCATTTCATTACTTCTTCCCGAGCATGTCGTCAGATGCGACAAGGGAGTCATCGTTCGTGGTTCGGATTCCACGTTAAACTGTAGATCTCCTTACTTACTAGGTGGCAGGGTTAATCCCGCCCGGGTTGCACCATCGCAATCCAAATGAACGATGGTCGAAGCGGCACTATTTGTCCAAGTTTTCTGTCCAGTGGAAGGCAGCTGTGCAATATAAATAGGGTATATGGCATCCATGTCCAGTTAGCAAGTACATGAAAAAAAATATGCGAAGAAAATATAAAGGAAAACGTCGAATATGTTTCTCGTCGCGGAAACAATGGCTCAATCAACGCTGCAGGTAAAGGCATTGCACGCGGCGGGAGGGAGCGAGGGACACGGTCGCCGCGACTCCGGCGCATGCGCGCTGCATACTAAAAGGATGCGCGGAGATGCGCGCGCAGATAGCGCTACCGGGAAGCGCGTGAAAGAGGCCGACAGCCATGCGCCCGCTAATGAAGCACTCCGACCGCGCACAACATGCAACGTGCACACGAAACCACACGAGACAGCCTCTACTAAAACAAACTTGAGGTTCATAGCGCCAAAACCAAGAAGAACCGACCGACTCGCCTCAATGTATATGCCCATGGGTACTTAATTCGGCGTATAACCACTGAATGCATAACGTCGTAGTCTGCGTCCGCACGCCACGGCGAAATATTATAATATTTCGCGATTTGTGCTAATTCGTTGCAAAAATAGAACTGACATATGTAGGTAGTAAAGCTAATAAATAAAGAAGATAATCTGAATTTTATATGCCAGCTTAGGCTGGTAAGACAATGTATGCAAACAATAACTAAGTCTTATTTGCATACATTCAAACATAGACCCTGTTACTAATAAACCGAGATCATCCCTGAATAGTCATACAATGTTTTGTCCCTTTCTCTCGAAATCGAAACTGCATGTCAATGCAAAGGACGAAATATTGTATAACTTTTCAGATGTTGATCTGGGGTTTATTAGTAACCGGGAAAGTATTTTTGAAATGCAGATACTTACCGAGTAATCAGAAAGCACTTGGAGTATATTTATCGACTAGTAATTTTAAACTATCGACAATGTGCAGCGCAGCAAGCGAGAACTATTTACCTACGTAATAGCTATTTTATACGGTATTTTTAATTATTAGCCACACCTTCCGGTATTTTGTATGAAACTCGCATATCAGGGCGCATCTAGTAAGGAGGAAGAAGCCGACTCTCTGACATCGAATATATATTAGCGTATCTCTGATCTGTGTGCAAAACCACTTAGGTCTGTCCAACTTAACTCTTTTGCTTTCCCAAGTTGGATTTTGCAGAAAGTTAACCTCGCTATCATGAGTTCAATGTGGCAAAGCATCGGGCATAGCTCTGCCGCCTCTAGAGCAGATCGTAGACTAAAAAAATATTCCGACGAATGGAGAACCTCCACCTTTTTTTTGAAGTCGGTTAAAAAAGTTTTACTTTTATTGTCTGTGATCGAAAGCAGTGGGCATTCCGGCTCGTTGTTTCTTTGTAGCCACAGCTCTAACGGCTCAATTGCGGGAGGTTTGCTCTAAGGCGGGAGGTAATCAGCGGCGCCATAATTATACTATGCATGGCGTCCGCAGCGTCCTTCGCTTACACCAAGAGTAAACCCATGCACTCCTATCTGGTACCCGTAGATTTTTATTGAGGTCCCGAAACTCCATAAAATTATAACCATACCTAACGTTAACATTTAACGTGCGCGGTAATATCGTTTGATAAGATATTTTGTTTCAAGAAAAATGATAAAATGAGAATGTGTTGAAGTGTTTTTTTTTCTTTTCTTAATTTTATTAATTTAATACAATGCCTACAAAAGCACATAACTAAGTATATATAAATATATGTTTTTTATAGATATGCTTACTTATACGATTTTGGTCTTTACATATATTTTGTTATTGAGATATATATATATATAGTTTTAAGATGTAATGTATTTGTGCTGCAATTTACTGTACTTAATGTTTATGTTTATGTGAGAATTGTTTTTGGAAATAGTCTTACCTCTTTTTCCGTATAATTTTACTTTTCTGTGTTAAATCGTCTATTTCTGTTTATTCTCCTAATAAATAAAAAAAAAAAACATTCATTGCAACACGTCACTCTTTGTGAAAATGAATGCAAGTGGCTTAGCTGACTCCATTGTTATGTAGTGCATAAACCATGCCTTGAAATGCCTGTCGTACCTACCGTGCCGTTACTGGTAACTGGATATGGATGGCTAATACCATACCTGCCGTCATGATATTAGGCCAACACGCCACATGGGAACTAGGTGCGGTGCCAGGACATTCCTTGTGTCGGTCGGCTACATTTCTTGTGTCGGCCCCTAGTCCGACTTGTCACCTAAATTGTCGTTTACGTCAAAGCGATCGACTGGCGTTTTCAAATGTATGGAGAAATTGAAGAGCGCGCGCAGTGGACGTTAAGCGAACTAACATTTGCGAGTCCGAGTTTGAGTTACCGTTGACGCCGACTCCGCGTTTTCATACAAATCGGAAGTCCGAGTTTGATTTTGACAGCAGAAGTAAGAACACCGAATAATTACTAAAAGTTTGCATGGGTTTGACGTTTTTACGTAACTTCGAAGTTCCTTAAACGCCAATGTAGGTGAGAACTCGGACTGACCAGCAAAACGCGGTCAATTTTCATTGCCGCCTCGACAACCCGTGTGGGATTAACCTATTTCATCTAGAAGATAAGGCCACATAATTACAGCTTTACGTGAAATCCGAACCAAGAACGACAAATCATAGCCAATTCACTGCTAAATGTTGGGGTTCGGTCGCTCGGCCTATCGTGCTCAGTGCATTGACGGGCGGCGTGAGTAACTGCGCGCACGCACCTGGAATTAGTATAATTCTCAGACAATAATTGTCTGAGAGTTGTATTCATAAATCAAATAATTCGCATATAATTATTGTGATCTTTGTAGAAAATATTAATTATCACGGGGTTTGCTCTAGACTAGATATGACCTGTAAATTAACGTTCCGTACCACTCTGGTTTTCTCTCAACTTTCATTTCTAACAGCCGTATTCGGAGTGGGCGGACTAATTTTAATCCGCCAGAATAAATCGGTTTTTGTATGGTTAGTCTGGTACTAATCTCTTACTTAGTTTTGAAAGGTGCTCTCTGAATACGACTTTAAGTAATTTATCATGATACAACTTGAGGTATTTCTGCACCATCTGAATTGTTATCGATTTTCCGGCTGAAAGTTAGCCCGATAAAAAAAACGCAAAATAGGAATATTTATTGTTATTTCTTCCATTATAAGCTACATAAATATTATAGCTAGGCGTATGGTTATTAATATTTGAAGAGTATTTATTAATTTATTTGGACACAATTATAAATTCAAAACGCCATTTTCTGAGGCTGCTCGGGTGAACTTTCGTCCCATTTTTTATGTCAAAATATAGTTTTTTTGAGGTTTTAAATGAAAAATTGTGTAAGTATATTCAAAATAATAAAAAAAAATACAACTCTCAGTAGTCCGGAATTTTACGTTTTAAATCTCACCTGAAGTCGTGTTAGAAAAGAGATGAATATTGTTAAAAGAAAATGCAAAGAGAAAGCCCACCTTACACCCAGCGTTCCGTTACGTTGCAGGTAAAATAACAAATGGCATGTCGAAAGAAATTATTGTAATACGCGCGGCACATACATAATTGCATCCACTCGACAATGTCCCACCTCCCCTATCCGGTTGATGTTCAAGCGTGTGTGGTTAGGAGTTTCCGGAACAGCAACACTGTTGCTACCTCGATTGCTTTGCTACTGCTGCGTTCCCGTATTGCTAACTGCAGCTGTTGTTTAGTATCGTGGGAGATAGTCTTCATTGCATAACAATGTGTAAAATATGTTTACCTCATTCGCAAGGGTGTTTCAGAATAATAATTGAGGATGTTTCTGCTGCGGGGGTTCCGAGTGGTCCTCTTGCATTTCTTTATGTAATAGTATATTACATAAGTAAAACTTTATGTCCCCTCATGCACAAAGAATGGCTTTCCAAGGTACTATATTTTATTTTAAATTTCTCTTTACAACATTCGTGCACAATAGATCATACTAACTCACCTGCAGGAAACTTTAACTTTTACTGACATCAAATATCAGTACTCGAATGTACACTACAATAACATAGCGTATACTCGTATATTGCTTCTCACCCTGTAGAAATCGATCTATATTCGAACTTCTGAAGCTAAGAATGTTTTTAGGGTTCCGTACCCAAGGGGTGAAAACGGAACCCTATTACTAAGCCTCCGCTGTCCGTCCGTCCGTCCGTCGGTCTGTCACAGGGCTGTATCTCATGAACCGTAATAGGTAGGCAGCTGAAATTTTCACAGAGTGTGTATTGATTTGGCCGCTATAACAACAAATAGGTCAACTAAATAAAAAATAAAAATTAAACCCATACAAAAAACGAGATTTTTGTGTTAAATCTTGTACGATGGTACGGAACCCTTTGTGTGCGAGTCCGACTCGCACTTGGCGGGTTTTTTCTTTATTATGTAACCTCAGATTATTTTCTTTTACTCGTTATGTTTTCTGATACAAACATGTTTCTGTTTTAGTTAATTTTGTGTTTATGACTACCCTTGAGTAGCATCAATATTATTAATAAATAATGTTTTTATTTTTGTTTCATGTATTTCTCTTTTGTTATCTCCTAAATAAAGTAATAAATAAATACTTACTTTTCTCCGGTCGACGGGGCAATGAGAACTTTATCGAGAGATAGTAAAAGAGAGCCCTTACTCATAGAAACGTAGCAATATTTTCTACAGTAACCAAAGGTTTGATTATGGAGGCTCGAAGCCACCTCTTGTGACGCTTTTTACTATGTATTTAGATAAAGGATGAGATTTAGATAAAGGATAAAGCACGAAAAATAAAAAAAAAAACATAAAAAGCATCTTATTCGGATCGAAAAAACAAAATAACTAATATGATTTTTTACCGGTTTAACCCTAATTTTTCAGGGATAACGGGCAGGGGCGATTGTAGCATTAAAAAACCGACAAGCTCTGGCTTGTTGCAAGAGGAAAAGTTCTCACGGAAGGAAGGACAATCCGGTGTGCGAGAGCCAACAGCGCAGCTCGTTACAGAACCCATTGAATTAAACGGGGACTGGTTTGTCTCGTTCCGTACCGAGCTGGTTCCGCGCCATCTCCGTCGACCTGTCGCATCCTTTCGATGCTTCAGCGGCTTAGCCTCCATTCATACTGCAATTTTCTCTATCACTTTAATTAGCGTGGCTTTGAAAGTTTGAAATTGAAACTTTGAAGAAGGGGCCTGCAAGCGCCAAAGTAAATAGTCTTCATTATTTTTGGGAATGTAAGCAATGTCGGCTTGCACGCAGATGCATGCAATAAAATCTCTAACTCCTGATTTCACTACCTCCAGCTACCTGAAATCAGATAGTTAACTTTCGGTTACATTGAATATTTACATGGTGTAACCGAAAGATAGCTTTAGGATGTTAGTAGCTGGAGGTGGTGGACCGGGTATTAGGAAAACATTCGCCACCATCGATATAATCTACGTCGAAGTTCGCCACCCAAAGAAAATTGCAACACAGGCTATAGAATTCTTAAATAACAGTTCAGAACACAGCCAAGTATTTAATCCCGAGCGCGATCGCGAGGTAATACACGGTGGAGCTTTCAACAGACCCCACGTACAATTTCCTGAGAATCGCTGCAATAAACAAAGGAACCAGCACAATAAAACAGACAGCGATCACTTCTGCAGTTATGTAGGCTCATTCATGCGCACTGATAGTGCGTCCTCATAACATTTGTCCTGGACATGTTCTGATGAAAGCGGTGAAACGATACCGCATGATATTATGATTTTCGATATTAATATCTGTAATGTAGGTTAACATTGTCAGGACACGAGTGCGATACGGATTCTCGGGCGCGGTGACGTCAGATACTGACTCACGCGCCGCTGCTGGTCCCGCTATACGGCCGCTCCGCTGATCACCGCTTACCTCACTTGCAAATATACTTGCACCACTATCTGCGACAGCTGCGCTGTATCCGGGCGGCCGGGTGGCGTCTCTCGCGGCAGAGGTCGTGAATTCGCATCTCATTCATGCCGTCGTGGCACATTCGTTCATTCACAGCGGAAGATATACGACTGACCGCGACAGATTGGCAGGCAGATAGCAGCGAGCCGCTGTGTGGGGAACCGGAACTCGGAGATGGTTTATAGGACGAGTCGTGACTGGCTCTCATGCTTTGAACATTGGAATATTCGTGTACCTATCCGTTTATTTTCTTCGATGTGCACCCGCTCTCTTAGATTCGTCAATTCACAGATTACATACATTATGTGATGCATATAATCTGTGATCTAAGTCATCTTAAAATTTATCTATCACTGAAGTGCAAATCAGCTGACCGTAAATTCCAATAGCTGGACTGACGGGAACAGACTAGGTACCCGATAGGAACATGGACTAGGTACATACTTTGAAACAATTACAAAACGGAGATATAAATAACAAGATTCAATGAAACCGTAGGAACCGTAGAATCGCTCAGAGTTTTCCGTGACTCCTACACGAAATCAGTAAACGATGCACGTTTCGGCTGACGTAACCTGTGCAATCAATTTCCTGCAGTCGGCCATGGAGAGGTAGGCGATAGGTGGACGGACAGACAGACAATGGTTAGTGAGAAGAATGAGTGGGGCGCGCGCGTTCTCGGAAGCGCCTCCTCCGCGCCGGTCGGCCGCCACCCACCGCGCCGCGTCCGTGGTCGCGCGCGCACTCGCGTGCTGAACTCAGCGCGATATTCCAGAGAATAAAGCGAGGCAACGAAATGCGAGGCGACATACAAACTGGGTGCGATTAGCAGCAAGAGCGACTGCTGCAGTTGGTGAATAAAGAAGTGATACACAATTTAGAAGAGCATAATCGCAAGGGGGCTTCGAAGAAACCATAATAGTTGACGCAGGGTATATGTATGGGTAAGAGGGCCGTATGAAAATAATTCAATCAAATCTACGCCAGTTGAATTTATAATTTTTATGAGACGACGTCTGTGGCCTGTGCGGGCCGGGCGCTGGCGAGGAGACGGCGGCGGACCGACGCGCGACGACGCGCGACGCGCCGCGACGTTCAGACAGACGCAGACGGAATTTAAAGTTTCACGATAAAGTCATTTATCTACCGCAGCAGAAACGTGCCGCTGCTTGGCTGCCATTATGTTGCGTTTTAACGGCGGCTTACATCTCTATTGAACTATGAGCTAGGCTTGCGAGAACTGTAAGCAACTTCGTTTGGAAATAACCAGTAATGTTTAATGTAATATTAATGAGTCTATGGAAGTAACGTATTTCATCTTACGGATCATCGGAACTTTCTTTGAATATGTTTTGGACATCGGTGACTATTAGTAGATTCCTAAGTGAAGTGTGCAAAACATTTATTTGTTTTGGGCATCGTTCCCTCGCATATATTAGTTTTAGTACTCATCATTTTTGCGATCTGCGGGATATTATCTAATCATTTCAGGAATATAGTTTATTTTTTATTTGAAGAAAAGCTGTTGCCTGAATGTGAGGTGCAAGTAATAAAGTAAGCACAGAGACTTGTGTCAACAGTCCGAGCACACAGCCGTCCATTCACTTCCTGGCTGCAGCTGAATATCATTTACACATTTTATTTTCCAGTGATGATATCTCATTCACAGAACGACGTCAAAATGTACTCATAAATAAAGGTGTAGAATTACTCTCGCCGAAACGAGAATCTTGTCAATGGGTCCAGCCCTGCTAACGGGCAGGTAGTGATCACATGAAAGTAACAGCGATGAAAATATGACATTCCCAAAGAACCCATGGAGGTGAAGAAATAACATTATTTTCTTCACCTGCAGGTATCAAAAAAAAGTGCAGGTATCAAGCTCTTGGAAAGATATATTATGTTCTCCACCCGTGTTTGGCTGCACATTTTGAGATCGAAATAAAATCACTCCAAAACCGTGAACGCAATGTTGAGGTCATTCGAGAGGAGTAGAACAAGAACTGGCCTCTCGCTAGCCGAGTGGGTAAACAGCGCGAGCAAACAGGGGATTGTTTGGCGACACTGTTTGCGGTCGAGCGAGCGAGATGGACCGTGTGAACCGACCGGGTTACAACGCAGCCTCCGCTCTTACGTACGTAATTTCCGCTTCGATAGATGCAAGATCATTGAATATATATTTTAGCGTTCCGAAGATCACACCAGAGGCTCCGCTGCACGTAGAAAATTATTAAGATTATATACATAATATTAAGTAACTTAAGCCAGAAATGGTTTCCCAATGTCATGATTTTGAAGGAATCCATTAAACAGAGATTACACATCTTATGATCAAACGAAACTCCCTAAACTGTGATTCTTGCCCAATAGCACTTTTTGATTGCGTGTAAACGGAACTAAACTAAAAACTGATTTAAACTTTATTTTTACAATTCATAATGTGCTAACTGAGCCAATATCAGCAGATCGTAAACACTTGATCATTTTTATAAAAAATATCTCTTGCAATGAGAAACTAGAATTAAATAAAATGTACCATGGGGCTGAAACAGTCGCAATGTGGCTAAAGTCACAAAACAAAAAAAAAATAGAGCAAAAATAATTTTTTTAAATAAAATTTCATCTATTTTAAGATGCTTGCCTGTCAGCCTCAGTAGCCCAGTGGCGCGACACTTCGGCGATCGCTCTCCGAAGTTAAGCAACGCTGGGTCCGGTCTGGTCTTGGATGGGTGACCATTCGACCGTTGAGAGAGGCTGGCCGTGGTTCGGATTCCACGTTAAACTGTAGGTCCCCTTCCTTACTTACTAGGTGGTAGGGTTAATTCCGCCCGGGTTGGTACCATCGCATTGGATGAACGATGGTCGAAGCGGCAATGAAAATTGTCCGTGTTTTCCATCCAGTTCAATGTAGCCGTGCAATATAAGGAAGGTCCTGGCATGGCACCTAGTTCCCATGTGGTGTTTTGGGCTAATACCATGACAGAAGGTGTGGTATTAGCCATCCATGTCCAGTCACATAAAAAAAAAACTATGCCGAACCAGATTAAACAATACGACAAGAAATACAAGATCCCACCCATCAGGCAAATATAATGAGGAAACTCCTATAATGGGTCAGGAATTTTAATAAACTAAGAGATCCTCCAAAGCCGGACGACGCAAGATAATACCTATATTGTACATTTTACGGAACGCCTGTGGGAACGCATAAGGCGAGGGGCTTCAGACGTTAAAAAGAAACAAAAAGACAGAAGAGATGGGTTCGAGTTGATGAGTCATTTCGCGGACAATCAAGCAAGGCACATTCTGCGGGAACTCCGAACGCCACGATCTTCGTATGGAAAATAAGACAGATTTTTAGAAACATTTCTTAAGAGATCAATAATCACTATCACTACATAGTATAAAACAAAGTCGCTTTCTCTGTCCCTATATCCCCATGTTCGCTTAAATCTTTAAAACTACGCAACGGATTTTGATGCGGTTTTTTTTAATAGATAGAGTAATTAAAGAGGAAGGTTTATATTATGTATAATAACATCCATTAAATAGTGGAGAAATAATGTTATTTTTGAGGTTTCCAATGTGATGTCATAAAAAAAGACGTGTGGCACTCGGGGACTGCCGCGGTAAAGCTATTGCATAGCATTTTGTATCAACTTATGCCGGCCCGCCCCCGCCGCCGCTCCCGCCGCCGCCCCCGGCCCCGCTCCCCCTGGTGTGAAGTAACGCTACCGGCATCGCCAGTTCGAGTGGGGAGCGTGAGGTTTTTTTTCGTTACGGAATTTCTGGATTCGGTCCCCGCGCTCAAGGCCCTCGATAGAAGCTATGCAATAGCTTAAAAAATCATTTTTCCGCTTACATTACAAACGCAGGCTGAACCCTACGAGATTTGTCAAATCACTACATAGTATAAAACAAAGTCGCTTTCTCTGTCCCTATATCCCCATGTATGCTTAAATCTTTAAAACTAAGCAACGGATTTTGATGCGGTTTTTTTTAATAGATAGAGTGATTGAAGAGGAAGACTTATATGTATAATAACATGCTTTAAATAGTGGAGAAGTACTGTTATTTTTGAGGTTTCCAATGTGATGTCGTAAAAAAATATTTTTTTTTCGCTTACATTGCAAACGCAGGCTGAACCCTACGAGATTTATCAAAATAATGTACTAAGTATTGTACACATTGAAAAGGTCTACAGTAAACTCCGCGATGGTATATTTCTATCTCTTATGGATATTCCACAATAACATTTTATTGTCATTTACTTTTTACGACAAATTATGGCTAATTTTCGAAGCGATTTTAACCAATACAGCATTAATCCTTATCCAATTAAATATCTTAATACATTGTTGATTTAATATAGATCTATATGACCCATTACAGCATATGATTTAAATAAATATTTTCGAAGGTATTACAGATTTAAAAATTGCGGGACGTAGCGTTTGCGGCGGTACCGGCCGGACGGGGCGGCGGGAGCCATTCAGATATATTTCATACCCGTGCGAAGCCGGAGCGGGCCGCTAGTGTAGAATAAACTATGAATCAAGGACACATTAATGAATGAAATAAAGTTGTATCTACTATGCAAGGTACAGTGCAAGACTGCATTGATGGTGAAGACGAGGGTGAAGACTGGCTGCAATTCTAATTGCAACTTGCTACA
This sequence comes from Incurvaria masculella, assembly GCA_946894095.1. Lineage (NCBI taxonomy): Eukaryota > Metazoa > Arthropoda > Insecta > Lepidoptera > Incurvariidae > Incurvaria > Incurvaria masculella. The sequence goes on along the minus strand of OX335648.2, from coordinate 14,503,399 downwards.
ATAGTAGTACGGACCGCTAAGAGGACGAAACAATAAGTCAAACAGATGTATACTCACCTAATAATGACATCTTCAATCTCACGATCGACAGCGCATTCTGACTCGTAGTCAATACATCCATGTCAAAAGAGGACCACGAATCATTTCAAACAATGCGACGGTCGCGACGCAGGTAGATCATAATCTAATTTGTGTGGTATTTTAATAGCGTTCCGTGTGCTCCTACGAGGAATGTCCCCCGGGCTCCGTCGCGACCAAGTGTCGTCATTCCCGCAGACGTGGCCACCGAAATCTACGTGCGCTAAAGGATATCATCTACCAGCAAAGACATTTATTAATGGTGTTGTCAAATATTCCATAATAACAAACCACATTGCACAATAACCCAAGAGAGCAGAGGCTAAGGGCTCTTGAATAGGAACATAATGAAGCACGGAAGGGTCGATAAGCTCCTTGAAAAATAATGGGATTTCAACGGTTCGCACATCGAACGTGAAATCTCACAAAAAGCCAAATAATGCGCGTCGAGTGCTCGGCAAACACCTACGGAGCCCGCGGCGAACCCTCCAACTATTTCACGCCGCGCCGCCAGCGCCAGCGCATGACACGGGACAAGGCACAATGCGCCATCATTGGAGGCTTCATTGAAATCGGGACGACCTCCGCGTCCCGACTAATGAAATATGAGCACAAAAAATGTTGCCACAATAGAATTCGGTTCCGTTCTTGAAAATTGTGAGGAATAAATGGAACGGCGCACGGTATAGAGAGATCAATGCTGAAGATAAAAAGCTCCCATTGTTGGTTGATCCAACGCAGCGCCCGGGACCTGGGATAGTTCTGTCCGGATAAGCGGTTTCGGAGAGAAGCCTCTATTCGTATGTGTGTACGAATAACTACAGACAAAATACGTAATTTTAATAAGAAAACGTAATTACTTAAACCTTTAAAACACAATTTTAAGTGGGCCCTTTGCAGCAAAAGATCAGAAAAAATATCAGGTTACACACCGTTTTATGCAGGACCCAAATATTTTGCATATTAATCGGAAGGCGACATCGGCGGAGGCATCGAGGGTACCTACGAAACTAAGGCAGGTATGCCCCCGTGGACCCACTCGCCCAGTTCTCAGCCGCGCTGCACATAATGGATGAACAAATCGACGTGTTACGACGTGTCGGAACATGCTGACGATATTTTTTGTGCTGCGGCCGCGCCTCGTTTGTCTTTTATAGCTGCTTTTATTGTCTCTATATGCTTATCATTAAAACCATCGATGCGATGTAACTAACCTTTTATGGTTGACATACCTACCTACATACCTGCCTATGTTCATGAAAAATGGCGCCAAACAAAAAATAAAAGGTTATGTTACTATAAAGTTTTTAATTATCGTAAGTAAATCTATTAAGGAAGGTATACTATAAATAGCCTATAACTATATGCATACATGAAGTTTAGTATCTATCGGAGGTTCTACCCCAACTTCTTTGCTAGCTTCTTAGAACTTCTTAGCTTAGCACCTGTCAAAACTGTCCCACAAATTAAAGTTAGAATGTACCTACCATAAAGTGGATTAAAGAAATACAGGTTAAAAAAAACGTGGTTACATTAATAGTAAATCAACCAACTCATTATCCTCTTAAGGTAGGTAGGTAGGTAGTCGCAAGTAACAGACAGGACTGCACAGGTAGGTATGCCAAGTAACAACTCGAAAAGATGCATCGTTTGACCCATTCACACTACCTATTCATTACAGAGCAAAATAAGATGTCGAGCACACAAAAGATACGAATATTACATAAGTCTCAACACGAATGTCGAGGATCGTGTGAACCTTATGACAGCACAATAAAGGTTATTTTCATTTGAAGTAGGGCAGTAATAAAAAGGGTCCATGTTGACAATCGGATCGCGCTTGACAAAGTATTGGCCGTTATGTTGTCGGAAGCTTGGTGGGAGGCGGGGCGGGGGCGAGCTCGCTTCACAACTTGTTTGTTGTTTCACCAGCAAAAAAACCTTCGGGCGAGCAATTTAGTTACACTCCACTCGACTTTCATCCTTGGCCAACTTTCACGGCACTTTCGCTCGTTTACTTCGACCAATTTGTAGCATCCGTCGGATACATAATGGCGCAATAGTTTTTCGAAAAATATTTTCGGTGGGTTGGTTCCTTAGGGCGAAGAAATTGCGCGATAAAACCGATTGAGTCACCAGGTATTGCAAAAGACGTGACGCTTGTCTGTTCCTGGGACGAATTCTGGGAAACACGATTGTGGTTATTGGGTACACGCACAAGCCGATAGCGATAACGTGCGATTCGCGAAAAAAATACGAAACATAGATAGTGTGGATCTCTGACAGGTTGAAACGCACGATCAACGGTGAGCATGTACCTACATTCGTTTCCTATCAAATATCAAAGTATCACTGGAAAGAGAAGGAATTTGACTCCTAAATCTGTTATTATATCAATTTGCTATTTGATTACGATAAAATAATATTGTACCTGATTACATAGAATACAATGTGGACAAATCGAAAAAAAAAATTACGAAGTTGTTTTATAACGACGTCTTTAGCCCAATTCGAGGCAAATGCGTCTAAATGCTCTTATTTGACAAAATATATTTTTATGCAACACTTTAATGCTTACAAGGTAACCAAGCTGCAACCTTAAATGTCATACTAATTATTTGAAGTTGAGCGTCAATTCACACTTAAAATTTTCATAGCAAAATTATAACGCATTTGCCCCTTTGCAAAGAAAAACTTTGCAATATCAAGTTTTTGCCATTTTATGTCTTACGTTGTTCGTTATTCACATCAATAGTCTCTGGAAACAGAAATGCCAATAATCATATTTTCTATAGTGATAGGCTAATAAGCCTTCCCGCAGGAAGGTTGTTACCGCGGTCCCGTCTGGCAGCAGGCAGTGGCGCGCCATGACGGCGGCAGTCACAAAGCATGTATTCCCGGAACCCGAGACGGCGAACATTCGTTGGCAGTTCCAGTCCTCCCTGCCTGCACACTCCACACCACAGCCCACCAAGCCACCCAGTACTGAAGCCACCCTGCCTTACCTACATGCTTACGCGATGTTTGTTAAAGATGTATTTTATTCCTGTGTACGATGATCGCTAACTCCTGACTGTTTCGAATGAGGCATGGTGTTGTATTGTAATATACCTACATTCCATTTCTTACTAGCTGGGTCCTTTTGGACTAGCTGTGTCCTTTCGGACTAGCTGGGTCCTTTTGGACTAGCTGTGTCGTTTCGGACTAGCTGGCTCCTTTCGGACTAGCTGGGTACTTTCGAACTAGCGGGCTCATTTCGGACTAGCTGGGTACTTTCGGACTAGCTGGCTCCTTTCGGACTAGCTGGGTACTTTCGGACTAGCTGGCTCCTTTCGGACTAGCTGGGAACTTTCGGACTAGCTGGCTCCTTTCGGACTAGCTGGCTCATTTCGGACTAGCTGGGTACTTTCGGACTAGCTGGCTGCTTTCGGACTATCTGGGTACTTTCGGACTAGCTGGCTCCTTTCGGACTAGCTGGGTACTTTCGGACTAGCTGGCTCCTTTCGGATTAGTGGGTACTTTCGGACTAGCTGGCTCCTTTCGGACTAGCTGGGTACTTTCGGACTAGCTGGGTCCTTTCGGACTAGCTGGGTAATTTCGGACTAGCTGGCTCCTTTCGGACTAGCTGGGTCCTTTCACACTAGCTGGGTCCTTTCGGAACATTAACAAAAAAACATCCCGAGATAAAAATCCTGTGTCCACTCTTCGGTCTATAATCATCTTTATATGCAAAACAATTACGTCGATCCGTTGTTCCGTTGCTGCGTGAAAGGACAACTAGAAGGACCAGATAATCTCTTTCACCATGTACTGATAAGCTGGATCAGTACTTTTTCTGATTTAGTAATAAAGGCCCTTTAAGTGTCGATTAACATAAATCAGCACTCGTAAAAGTCCGCCTAAGGCTGGAGTGCACAATCTGTGGTTAATATTATAGTGATGGTTATTTCAAATCAATCTTCTTTCTTCTTCAGGCGAACAATAAGGACGGATGTGTTAATGTTTTTATTATCACTAACCAGAGATTGTGCACTCCACGCTAAGACTACCAACATAACTTAAACTTGCATGTCACACGCAAACATAGTTGCAGACGTATTGGAGGTGTTTTCTTGTTGGGAATTCTGGGCGAGCGCATTCTGGGAACAAATTAGACTTGGCATAGATTGCGTGGCACACGGACGCCTTCCCATACAATTATATGGACAATTTGGCCATACGGCGACACACCCGGATGACGAAGGCAAAATGCCACTTCTCATTCCTTTTAAATTATGTGGTAAGAACAGATGCAGTAGTAGCATAATTTGAAATCGATTAGATCCAATCTGAGAGACACCCGGACCTTGTGAACTGATAGTTAGTCACCTGATATAAGTAACAGCACTGACATCATCACATGTCTTTGGACGCTCGACCGGACCGATACGAGCCAAATGACACTTTCTAGAAAATCACTGACGATACATTTAGTTACTACCGTCGATGGTTACTTACTACACATTATACGTAACATACTACGCTTTTACTACTTGACCGGCAAACATATTTTAGATTTCTTCACCTTTTAGTAGTATTGGCATTCAGTTCACGAATTCAAAATATTAAGCTCGTTGCGGGAAAAATAAACTGTTGAACAAATACAGGAAAATAACTAAAGTACCTATACTATTATATTTTTTGACAAGGAAAAGGATAGACCCGTTTGATGATCTGTCGTTGAATATCACGCCGTTAGCAAAAAGTAGCTGACGTCCGGGGATTTCCCAAGAAATACGACTTATCAACGGTCTGTCAGTACTGTAGTTTGCTGGTATTTTGTTAATAAGTCTTAGAAAATGTTCTATAATGTGAACGAGTTAATTGTTATTCAATAAAAAAAGAATAATCCAAATTAATTCATAATTCGAGCAGTCATCGCGTAACAAACATACCAAAAAAAAACATACAGTCGAATTGAGAACCTCTTTTTTTGGTAGTCGGTTACCAATTGCAGTTCTGTTTTTTTTTAAATTGTAACACGCCTTTAAAATGCTTGTTCAAACTTATCATAGATGGTGCCAGTACCAGTTCTATTTTCCTCACAATGTTTATGCAAAAGAGAAGTAGGTATCCTGCGTAAATAATCATACATCTGTTGGTAACATGCCTGGCCGATTGATTGCAGTTAAAAATTTAATTAGAAACCATTTTCCGTGATATTTTGCCATTTCCTGAAAATTGAATACCCATACAGTTTTTTTATGCATTAATTTAAAATTCCAACAATGTGTAGATATGCACTTTTCGATAACAACCAGCTCACTGATTTTAATTTGGGCATTTCGCAAAAATGCTTACATAAAAATAAACGATTGCGAAAAGATAGGCAAGTGATAGGCGTGGGCTACGGTCGGCCAAGTGGGCGGGTTTATCGCGGGAATCACTGCCGGTTCGCGGAAAGCGTGTGAAATGAGTTTTCCATTTTCACGGAAACAACGGCTGCGCGGGCAAGGGAAATTGATTTACCTAGAATGTAACCTATTTTGTTCATGCGAGCAGTGTATTGTAAATTTAATATACGAAGTGTGTGGAACTGTTATGTTAGGTTAACTCCTGTCGTAGAATTTGTAGTACCTAGGTAGTAGTAGGTGTCTGTTCCGACCAATACAATGTTACTAGGTAAATAGAGGTATCTACTCAAAAAGTAATGGACATTTAGACACTAATTAAATGTATGCATAATGTTATGAAAAATATTGCCAAACCTACTTGTTTCTGCTAAAACATTTCCATATTAGGTATCAGGCACCGAGCGTATCCAGAAAAGACGGACAATTTTTCATATTTTTTTGTTGTAATAAATAAAATATTTTTTAATAACTGCTTTTACAAAAAAAAAAAACCCTAGTTTAGCATTTAGCTTTGGAAACACTTAAAATCAACATAAACTTTAAAAAAATATTAATATTTTGTAGTGTAGAGACAGCACCATAACCAAGAAAATATTAAATCATTTACAAAATGCCATCGATTTTTTTTATAACGCGATGCATCCATGACAGACTCGGTAAAAAGGTATAAATTGGGGATGAGGTAAATTCAAAACTCCAAGAAAACATTCCCCGCATCATAATCGCACGATGCTTCCAGTGAAAACCGTCCCGTTGGGCCCTTTTGTGCTGAGACAAAGAGAATTAATCCCACCCGACTACCTCGCATTGCAAAACCAACGGTGGAAAGGTGTCAAAAGGATGAAGGATGTCCAAAAGGACACTGAGGGATGCATGAGACCAAAATTGTTGGATCCAAAACGTACAGAAATTTCTTATTCGACTCAAAGATATTTCTAAATCGCCTTGTTGCTGCAAAATAATTATAATAATAATAATCTGATGTTGTGTTATATTGGTTCAGTTTTGAAATAATGAGGAAAAGATAAGAAATATGAAAATCAAAGAATCAGTGGGTCACCTCATACCTACGTGCTTACCAGAAAAAAAAGGGTCATTACGCCCGTTTACCTTACAATCTACAAACGCAAAGGCCACTACAGCTTCCACATATAACTTTCTTTGAAAAATACTTTAAAAAGCGCAGACCATGCAAACAATCATTTTACAATAATTAATGAGCTGTGGAGCCACACCGATTCGAAAAGGGGACGCATCAGGTAGGAATGTTCCACAGCTCATTTCTCATTTCCACACTGTGTTCTTATTAGGTTTGTTCTTATATCGATGATGTTCGGGCAAAGATGATTTCATCCCGCCCCGTACTGTCCGTTACAGGCCCATTCAGGTAAAAGTGAGTTCGAGCTCGGGAGTGAGTTAACCTAAAAATAGCTGGGAAATATGTTATTATTTAAATAACGGAACCGTTATTTATACTTCCAAAGTATTTATGGGACAGACCAGATTTTTACCTAACTGTAATGATGTTCAAGAAGTGTGGAAACTATTAACTAACTATTTAAAAAAGTGAGTTGACACATAGTGACGAATTTGTACTCACTCTTACCCTGAATGGACCCCCTGAACGGGATCAGGCGGAACGGGTCAGAAACACGCTCCAGCCCAAACGCTAAAACGTAAACAGTGCTGAGATGAATGTCACTTTGATATATACAAACTAAAATCCTTCTAATCTCACAAATATGGTCATGCCACAGATGACTTAATGGCATGCTCTAATAAAGCTGCGTTTTAACTATTGCCTCAATGAATATGAAAGTTATATTTGATCGATGGATAGATACCATGATGAGTTATCGTGTTTGCAAGGACGCATTTATCCGGAAAGCATAAGAGATTTTTAAAAATATTTTTGTCATGAAAAATATTTATGTGAATTTACAAACCATTAACCAAAATTTTTAAAAAAATTTACTGCAACAAGCCCCAAGTTATCAAAAAGTAATCTTATAAAAGATCTATAATTTATTAACAAAACCTCGTAGCGAAGGCAAACATCGCAGGCGCTGCAGCGGTCGCGCTAGGAGCACAGTGCCACCGAATAAATAACTACAGTGCGGCGCGCGGCGTCCGTTGACCGCGGGCCGTGTCGCCGACGAGTCCGTCTCATTTATCATTATTTTCGCACAACAATGGGAGTGTCGTTTCCGAGAATTTTGCACGCTGGCAACGTATCCGACGATGTGCCTGCACGGGGAGGTAGGGTGGAGGGAGGGGGGGGCGCTCGCACACCTGCGCCCGCGAAGCGCAGCCTAGCCGGCGCGGAATTTGCTGCGCCAAACGATGCAGCGAATAGCAACCACGAGGCGATTTATAATCAGTGGTGTAGGTTTTGGAGGAGTGTGAACTAACATCCTCACCTTTTCGAACCATTAACGCGTGAAAACGTTAGGAAGCGTCGAGATGGACGTATTTTGCACAACAAGTAGCATAGTTTATAGATGAATTATCTTTCAGTGACCACACGGCAAATGACGCATCTAAATCTCAGATTACCTATTTCTAAATCGTCGATGACGTAATGGAATTTCTTGCAGGAACATTATGTTATGCAAGGCGAAATGTTTTTAGTAGAATTTCTTACAGGAACTTGCAGGAAATGGAGTCATTTTCTGCAAACCTTCACAAGTAGGTATGTATTTCTAACCGGCCAGATCGAAGCCGCACGAAGTGTGGCTTTTGCCATACGGATATACTTCATTCGTTTCACGCATCGACATTTCACGTTACACCACCCATATTCTAGTTACACCAAATCGAGCACCAAACGACTTCTCGTTACACCAGCCTGCTTCTGGTTAGACCGGCCAGCCTCTCGTTACATCAGTCGGCTTTTAGCCATACGGATAGTGACTTTGAAGGTAGTACAAGAAAAAGACTCACCATTCGATGCTCCGGTAGCCCTTGCCGCAGCAGTGGATCGCCTTGAATTGGTTCTGCACGGCGTACTCGGCCACTATGAGCTCCTTGTTGAAGTGCATGTAGGAGGCGTTGCCGCTGTAGGTGTCGGTCGTGCAGTACTGGACGCGGTCGGCCAGCAGCGCCGCCGGCGCGGCCAGCAGCGCGGCCAGCACGCAGCACGCGCGCTGCATCGCACCGACCTCACGCGCCCGCCGTGCGCATCGCGGCCCAGCTTCCGCTGCACAGACACACGGCAATCTGTCGGTGGGGCACTGAGCCTGTAGTCCCAGTTGTCACCTAAATTGGCGTTTACGGCAAACCGATCGACTGGCGTTTTCAAATGTATGGAGAAATTGAAGAGCGCGCGCAGTGGGCGTTAATCGCACTAACATTTGCGAGTCCGAGTTTGATTTGACAGCTTACTCAACGTTGGCAAATACGTCGACGATGCTGTTATTCCGGGAGGTCACGACATTTTTGGTCACGATAAGGTAAATGGCTGAATCTGGGTTCACATGTTAGAGACCAACCCTCTGATGCTAAATATGTCGGTCTGCCCGTCCCAAGTGGTTGCGTTTTCTAGATTGGCTATATAAAATAGATGCTGGTATGTACCTGCTGATGAATATACTGATTATCTGGAAACATTGATACCTATTAATTATACAACAATAACCAGACTGTTACTTAATTAAATACTTCAATATACCTAAAGTTATATCTGTAACCTAAATCGCCTATAACTACTTAATGAAGCCAAAGATTTGTTCAGTTTTTGTATTGCTAAGCAAGTATGTATTGATACTTTAATGCTTCGTCATTTGCATCCATTTACCTTATCATATGTATTTTTTGTCACCATAACTACTTTTTCAGGCGCCTTACCTACGTAACGCAACCACTTGGAACAGGCAGACTGACACATTTAGATTCAGAGGGTTGTACTTTATCCCGTGAACCCAGTTTCAGCCATTTACGTTATCGTTACCATTTTTGTCGCGACCTCCTAGTCTATGTTTACGCCGATTCCGCGTTTTCATAAAAATCGGATGTCCGAGGTTGACTTTGACAGCTTGAAGAAGTAAAACCACAGCATATGTAGTAAAACGTGTATGGAGTTTGACGTTTTTACGGAAAACGCCAGTCGATCGGTTTGCCGTAAACGCCAATTTAGGTGAGAACTCAGACTGACCACTCTGGACGCAGTCGGCCAGCAGCGACCGGCACAGCATCGCGCTGGCCTCGGCATCTTCCTCCCGCAAGTGTGCACAAAAATACAGCTCGTCGGACCTATTTCGGACAAATTTCCGATGAGCAAAAAAGGTCAGATTTTCGATCAATAAAATGAACCAGCCTGTACAGAGCGCACCACCCTCGACGCCACAGTAGGCTTTGAAATTTGCAAGGTGGGTCAAAGTCCAATGTGTGGCGTCTAGGGTGATACAGTTTCATGAAGCGAATTTGGACCCAAAAATTGTATGATGAGCAAAAAAGGCGGCTCAGCTTTCCAGTTCATGGTTCATGGGGGGCATTCCTTTTTTTTTTATGTGACTGGACATGATGGCTAATACCACACCTTCTATAAGCCCAACACAACACACCACATGGGAACTAGGTGCCTTGCCAGGACCTTCCTTATATTGCTCGGCTACATTGAACTGGATGGAAAACACGGACAATTTTCATTGCCGCTTCGACCATCGTTCATTCAATGCGATGGTACCAACCCGGGCGGGATTAACCCTACCACCTAGTAAGTAAGGAAGGGGACCTACAGTTTAACGTGGAATCCGAACCACGGCCACAGCCTCTCTCAACGGTCTAATGGTCACCCATCCAAGACCAGACCGGACCCAGCGTTGCTTAACTTCGGAGAGCGATCGCCGAAGTGTCGCGCCACTGGGCCACTAAGGCTGACAATGGCCTACTCAAAATGGGAGATTGCATCCCATTGAGATGCTTTGGAATTAGTCGAAATAAGGTCGAAGCTTGGTCAGGACCCCGTCGCATCCGCGCCTATGAATACTAACTCCGTGGACAGTGGATCATTGTCACCAATGGAAGCTTCGATGGCCCGGATTTAATTGCTTAGACCGTTTTCCACGTCACTAATGACACAATACCTGATTCAGTGAGACGCCGCCGAGGAGCAACAAAGCTTAGGCAAAAAGCAACAGGACAAGGCGTGGGTTTTCCCCCGGACGGTGCGCTGCGAGCAGTGCACCGCTCGGAGACGAGTGTTTCCGGAGAAACCAATCGTTCAACTCATTATGTCACTTAGGTACAGGCAAGAAGGACATTTTGTAGCGTTCTTGGTAACAGGACAGTTCGCAGCAGCTAACAAGAACATTCGTGCGCGACACACCTGCGCCTGCACAGCTCGTGGTCTAGGGGCTAGATGACTTGCCTTTCATCCGAGAGGTCTAAGTTCAAATCCTCGCAGTTTTGCATCGGTTCCGAACCATAGAGCAGCACGCATTCGTGATGAAATGCACTTATCCAACTCAAAATGAGAAAGAAAGTGGTGCATGCGAGGATTTGAACCCAGACCTCTGGTATGCTAGGCAAGTCCCCGCGCCACTAGGCTACGAGCCGCTCAAAATACCTACACACTCTGTAAGTGGTAAGTAAAACTAATGTTATTTTAATACACCCTCGATCCCTTTTAATTTTGTTAAGGGTTTGATTTACACAATAAATCATATATACGTTCTCAAGTCATGAATGTATGTAAAGTCAGCCCTATGAATGAGTCGACGATTTATTGGTTTACTTACTACCTACGCTATAATCAGTTATTGTTATTTTATACATATGTATGGATGTTAACAATTTTCTTCGGAAATAAAATAATTGTCGCCTAGTCAATGCATCTTGACAACAGATTTGAAAAAAATCTATGATTTAGACAGTTAGGCTTTCAAAACTATCAAAATCGATCCCATACCCGATATAAACACGAGGTGAAATACGCATATGGTTAATAGTAATATTTTATATCGAATTAATTTAGCTTTCAGAGTTGTTTGCAAATAAATGCTTATTTATATGAGGTCGCAAATAACATCCACGGCTCCGTAATGGGGCACTACATGAAGGCGTTCTTTTTAGGGTTCAGTACCCAAAGGGTGAAAACGGGACCCTATTACTAAGCCACCGCTGTCCGTCCCTCCGTCCGTCCTTCCGTCTGTCACAGGGCTGTATCTCATGAACCGTAATAGGTAGGCAGCTAAAATTTTCACGGAGTGTGTATTTCTATTGCCGTTCTAACAACAAATAGTGAAAATGAAAATTATATTGAAATTAAAGGGGGCCCCCATAAAAGAAACGTCATTTTATTGTTTGAGTCCGACTCGGACTTGGACGGTTTTTTCAAATTTGCAATCCCGACACAAAACACCGACACACCGGCAACGCAGCACTGCGGATGCCCGCGGACTTTGTCAGCAAAGGAAGCGCGAGCGAATTCTCCTTGGCAATTAGCAGTGAAGGCGCGGGCGGCGCGGAGGCGCAGTTGCGCGGCGTGCGGCAGCGTACATAGCTGCTCGTAGCTACCGCAATTTGCAGCAGCGCTGAATATGCTGATAATCTGCGCCGGTAAACGCTTCTCAGAACATGGACTGCATCGGTCGCGAGAGAATACCGGAATCATTAACTACTTAGGTCATTACGCCTCTCGTTATGATCATTCGAGCGAGATCAACCTCTCTGTCCGTACCTGTGTTACGAGTTGTGCCACCGGTGCAGCGGTATATACCTACCTACCTGCCTCACATTTAGGGTTGACAACATCCTACTGATATTAAAATGGAGGCTATTTCAGTTTAAATAAGTTATAAAGGAAATAGACTATTACCAACACGAAAGGTCCTACTTTAGGTGGAACAAGGCAGGAGATGCCTCTAAAGAGTATACCTAGCTTATATAATTAAACTTACTGTCACTAGTGACTCTCTGAGCTGTGGACCTTGCGAGTTAGTCTTTGCAATTCACAAAACTGAATAAATGTTCACAAGGTGAAACCACATTGAATGCACCAAATTAAAATGCTATTATTATTCTCACGTGGCCCATAACCATAACCAACCAAATGAAAAATCAGAACAAAGTGCCCAACCTTCTGGGTCCTCCTCAACCTCAACTGGCAACAACAGCCTAAAATTGAATTCACCAACACCAAACTACATCCAACAGACCTTTCACAAGAGCATGTTTGCTATGAAAGAACGACGACATTCTGTCAGTGATCTATCAGAACTTAGTAGAAGTACCATTAAGGATCCACTAAACTTGACTAACCAGCACGACAGTCAAGAATTACAAGAAAAAAGAACCCATAGAATAACATGGCAAAGAGTACCAGAACCTAAAAACAAAAGGATTCGCTCACCGGATCAGACACAATCAACTTCAAAAGTTCTCAAAAAAAACTATTATCCAAAACAAGACATCCTTGCTAAGTCCAAATCTCCCATAGAAAACAGCCCAACCATAACCCAAACATCAAATAGTTTCTCTTTATTAAATATTGATGTAGACCCCGTGCCAACATCAGCCAACAAAGAAAGAAAACCCTCCCAACCACCACCAATAATTCTGTACGGAATTGATGACCTTAAAGAACTCACAAAACTAATAGAGGAAGCAGTCGGAAAGGAAGACTACACCTTCAAGGTCGTATCTAAGAACCATCTCATAGTATCATCAAGAACAATTGAGAAATACAAAATTCTCATTGACCATATTCGCAGCAAAGGACTGATCGGTCACACCTTTACAAGAAGAGAAGAGAAGGCGCAAAGGATTGTTATTAAACATCTCCACTTTACCACACCGAAAGAGGCTATTATCGAGGCAATCGAACTCACTGGGAATAAAGTGAAAGGTGAAATCGTAACAGCACGTAAAAGAGCCAGCAAGGAACCTGTTAACACATTCTTTGTCAACCTAGAGCCTCATGACAACAATAGATTCGCCAAAAGTATCCAGTACATTTACCACCAACGTGTAATAATAGAGGACCCTAAAAAAACCCATAGCATTGCGCAGTGTGTTCGATGTCAACAGTATGGACATACCAGAAACAACTGCATGAGGCCATATAGGTGCGTGAAGTGTGCCGAGTCACATAAAACAACAGAGTGCACAAAGGACATAAATACACCTGCCACATGTTCCCTTTGCATGGGAAATCACCCCGCTAATTATAAAGGTTGCCAGGTTTATAAGGAAATAATGGCAAGAAAGACCAAAAAACCCACTTATCACACCGCCAGGATACAGACAGAAGGTAGGGAATACGCTAACACCAACACAAACTCAAACCAGCAGGGAACTAATGTGGACCCACAGATCGCAGGAAAATTAATCGCTAATAATAATCTAGAAAGGCCCTCTAGACCATCCCTATACAGTGAAATAGCTAAGAAACCAGCAGTAACATATAACCAAAGAAGAACAAATAACCCAACCAACATAAATACAAATAACGATGACGTACATTCGTCACAGCCAAACCACAACAGTAATTTTGATTATGAAACTGAATGTAGAGATGATACAACAAAGTATCGAACAACAAATAATCTAGAATATCTCATTATTAAGCAAGCTGAGAAAATAGATCAACTCCTCCAACATATGGGTACACTAATGAACCTCATGACAGCACTTATAAGTAAGCTTCCATAATGACGGCCTTAAGAATCGCTACCTGGAATATAAATGGTCTATTACCAAATAAAAACGAGTTGGAAATTCTCCTTAAAACAAATAAAATTGACATTATCCTGATCTCTGAGACTCACCTTAACGCCAGAAAAGTTTTCACATTAGACGGCTATTGTGTATACAGTACAAATCACACTGATGGTACCTCCCATGGTGGCTCAGCAGTTATAATAAAACAAAATGTCAATCATCACCTCCACAGCGAGTACAGAGAAGCTTACATGCAAGCCACCACTGTGACGATCAATGACCGAGAGGGCCCCATTAACGTAAGTGCTGTGTACTGTCCACCACGACACAAAATGAGTGCAGAAAAGTTTTCTAGTTACTTCAAAGCTCTGGGTAATAGATGCATCAGCGGTGGTGACTGGAACTGTAAACATACATCCTGGGGCTCGAGGTTAACAACGACTCGAGGCCGAGAACTAAAAAAATGCATTGACCATCTCAAACTCAAAACCCTATCAACAGGCGAACCTACCTACTGGCCTAGCGACAAAAATAAAACACCCGACCTTCTAGACTTTTTCATCTTAAAGGGTATTTCCAAATTGTATATGGAGGTAGAGTCAAAGCTTGATGGATCATCCGACCACTCGCCAATAATTGGAATATTTAGCACAACCATTATTTGCAAAAATAAACCTCCCACCTTATATAACCACAAAACAGACTGGAAAGCATTTGCTGAATTTCTTGAGACAGAATTGGACCTTAAAATAAGACTCAAATCAGACATTGATATAGACGAAGCAACATTCTACATTACAAATAAAATCCAAGAAGCTGCTTGGCGGTCTACTCCATACCTAACTCCAGCAGTAGATAAAACCAATATACCTCTAGAAATAAGAAAAAAACTAGCAGAAAAAAGGAGACTCCGTAGGCAGTGGCAATCAAGTAATCGTCTGGATAGAGCCAAAACAGCATTCAACAGAGCTTCTAGAGAACTGAAAGCAATGATTGCCGAAAACAACAATAATACACTGCAAGAGCAACTTCAATCCTTGTCGGCTACCAAGCGAGACAACTACTCTTTGTGGAAAATCACCAAAAAATTTAACAGACCACAACAACATGTCCCACCGCTTAAGACGCCTACAGGCAATTGGGCTCGAAATTGCAGCGAGAAAGCAACATTGTTTGCTCAGCACCTGAGTCGCACCTTCACACCAAATGACTCGGCCATGGATCAGTTTGAAGCAGAGGTGGATACTCTGTTAAGCAGTGACCAACAGTTGTCTCTACCCCTGAAATTGACAACACCGAGAGAGATTACTCAAATAGTCTGTCATCTAAAAAATAAGAAAGCTCCTGGATTTGATCTCATAACTGGAGAAGTCCTGAAACATCTACCAAGAAAAGGAATGGTTTTTCTTACAATACTGTTCAATGCTATCATGCGTCTACATTACTACCCTAAGTTGTGGAAAGTTTCACAAATATGTATGATGGTAAAGCCCGGAAAACCCTCTAATGAATTGAGCTCCTACAGACCAATCAGCCTGCTTCCTACCATTTCAAAGGTCTTCGAAAAAGTATTTATACTCAGACTGAGACCAATATTAGAAGAGAGGAATACAATACCAGATCATCAGTTTGGCTTCCGAGTGCAACACTCAACAGTGGAACAAGTACATAGAGTAGTACACAAGATCAGACAGACATTGGAAAGAAAGGAGTACTGCTCGGCAGTATTCTTAGATATACAGCAAGCTTTTGATAAAGTGTGGCACAAGGGTCTCTTGTACAAGCTGAAGAAATTACTTCCTAACTCAATATTTATGGTACTCAAATCATATCTATGCCACAGATACTTCCAAGTTAAATATGGAGAGGAACTATCTGAGATTTATGAACTAAAAGCCTCGGTACCGCAAGGATCTGTGTTGGGGCCTGTTCTCTACTCCATCTTCACAGCCGATTTACCCACGACCGAAGAAGTAGTGACCGCTACATTTGCCGATGATACTGCTTGCCTTGCTAGTCATACAGATCCCAATAAAGCATCCCAGACGCTACAACTACAACTGAACAAAATTGATCAATGGCTAAAATCATGGAGGATCATTTGTAGTGCAACAAAATCTAACCATATTACCTTCTCACTGAGAAATGGGGACTGCCCATCAGTAACATTAGGTGGAGAAATTTTGCCAAAAAAAACCTGCATTAAATATCTCGGACTGCACTTGGATAGACGACTTACCTGGTCACACCATATAAAAGCCAAAAGAACTGAATCCAATTTACAATTTAAAAGTCTGAACTGGCTCATAGGACGCCAATCTTCACTTTCCCTTGAAAACAAACTATTGGTGTACAAATGCATACTAAAACCGATCTGGAGCTATGGCATCGAACTCTGGGGATCTGCTAGCAACTCAAACCTTGAAATACTGCAAAGATTCCAAAACATAGTACTGCGGACAATCACTAAAGCACCTTGGTTTGCCAGAAACGACGAAATCCACCAATACTTGCAGGCGCCAACAGTGAAAGAGGAAGTCAAACACTTCTGTGACAAATATAAAAAAAGGTTAAAAAACCACACCAATGAGCTGGCAAGAAGTCTACTCAACTCTAAAGAAACCATATCACGACTTAAACGCTGGCAAATACTGAACCTGGACAACAGAAGCTGAAGAGTTCCTCAGCTTAATAATTGAAGGGATAAGACATTTAATGGAGTGTCTCCCACAACGACATGTATAATCACAAAATCTGATTATGGCTAGATAGCCGATTGCAGATAGAAGCATAATAAAAAAAAAAAAAAAAAAAACGTGGCCCTTTTCACAAACCAAAACTTTTGTGACATAAAAAAATTCAAAAACGAAATCGAAAAATAGGTACCCAATAATCGAAACCGCCTAAAAAAATTCACGAGAATCGGTTGAGAATTGTGACCTGTAGAGAACAGCCGTAATTTAGGTATTGCATACACACATACAAACAATATCTTCTACTTGTTCAAAATTTCATAACAAAAAATACGTAATTTATTGTTTACCAGTTTGCTTGCTGCACATGGTATAAATGTGAATAATGACTGAAATTTCATTATTTTCAGCCCTTACCGTACCTAACCGTCTTTACAGTACCTAACCTAGCCTAACCTAAATGTTAAATAAATAATCCGTTACCTGTCTCTTTCTTAGCTTGTATGCAGCGGCCGATTAGTCCCGAATGAATTACATTTGAAGTATGGACCCAACCCGAATGGTACATCAGTCCGCTCCTTAGTGCCTACAGTAGTACTTACATTATTACTCTATGGCAGCAGTATAGTATGAGCGGCGATGTCAAGATATCATTTGTCATATAATACAGCAATGAATATAAAAGACAAACATAAAAGAAGCACTTTGAAAATGTTATAAAATCAAAATAAATAAATTATTTCTGAAAGTAATTAAGATAAAAAATGCCTGTATTAAAAAACAATACTGATGTAATTTATTTGGAGAAACAACAATATTGTATTGATTTTCATTATCACTAAATAAATGATTTGACTTGATTTGAGAGCTCATAAAAAAGTGAGTAAACAAAATAATAAAATAAACAGTTACATATTCGCACAGTTGAGTTTACAAATGAGAAAAAATGCAGTCGTCGAACATTCCTGACAATCACAACAAAATTAGTAAATAAATTATTGAAGCCCGGTTTATTCCCTAATGTTTTAGAAAATTCAAAACTCTAACTCAATCTATGCTTTTTCTTGCTTGCCACTTTCGGGACAGGTAGGCAGGTATACTTAACAAATTTTAAATTTAATTTTAATACCAAAAAGGAAATCTTACAATGACTGCTCATGACAGCATGGCGTTAGTAAATTAATGGACAGCAGGCAGAGAATGGCGCTATCGATGGAGCCAGTTCCCATATTTTTCTATTGGGTCTCTATAGTTTCTCCGCATTGAGGTTATAAACGAGAAAGAGTTGGATATTAGTTTGCAGAGACTAATGACAACCGAAACTATTTGGTCATAAGTTGGAGGAAAAAATATAATTCAGTTCGTACTTGATTAGTCCTATTTTCACATTTTGTTTTCCACTCCTGAATATAAAGTAAATAGGAACCTAAATATTTAATTTGATGTTTTATTATAATGTTATGCTTAAATACAACATTACACAAACTTCTGAATATCAAGAACATGGTAAATAATAAATGATTTGCATTTATGTCAAATACATGCACCCTAATTACGAGGTGGTTAATAATACAACCATAGATTAAGCAACAGATAGTCGATGGAAATACTTTATAATCAGCTATAGTTTTCGGTATTTTATAATAACTAAGATATACATAAGTTACAAGCTTAATTTTTAACTATATGCTTGTCATGGAGACGCAAGCTAGGAGAACATTTGAAACGAGTATTGCCATTCTATTTTAGTATTAATTTGTCCAAGGGTACTATTTTTGCATGTCAGAAGTTCTGTTTCTATGCCATCAAATAACACTGATGTAATAAAATGCCTTCCCATGTGGTGTGTTGGGCTAATATTACGACGGTGGATTAGCCATCCATGTCCAAATACATTAAGAAATCTAGATGATTTGAGGTGTTCAATTATTCGAGGCAGGGTCGGTCCAGTCCGCATTTTATCTTACAATTACTATCCGGTGAAGAATGGAGCCAAGCAAAATCTTCATACTCTAGGTAGATTATGGACGCTACCAAACATTTCTAAAGGAATTTATTTAATATTTGAGCATATATAATTGTAAATCCTAGCCTTTTATATATCAATAGGAAAACACTAGACACAACTAGGAACCGCTGAATTCCCCATGATGTATTTTTTTCGATTATCCTATATCCATGTGTCAGAAGAGGTGTACGTTTTGCGTGAGAGCATGCATGAACAATTTTATAATTTTAAATGCAGGTCTGGCTGTTCTGGGGCTGCACATGTTTTTTTTAATAAAAAAATAATTCCTGACAGACGAATTAAGAACCTCCTCCTTTTTTTAAGTCGGTTAAAAATGTGTAAGTAAGCCAGACATCTATCAAGTTAACTACACAGGAACCTTGAAAAAGTAGGGTAGTAATGTAGGATACTTGAAGTATCATATACCAAAAACCGAATTAATACTACTACGTATGTATATATTTTGTGGGAATCATGCACATAATGCGTAGTGTTTTGTGACATCACATAAAAAACTTCTAGCTCCCCCAGGAAATTTCAAGATGTTCTGTAGGAAGAGGGAGATAACTAACAATTTTCTACCGCGTGTTCTAATAATCTCCCCTATTCTACAGCACACCTAATTATAATACTGTTCACAGCAACCGTGAAAAAGGCATATCTGCAACAAATACTCAGCTTGTATTCAATTTAAACGTCCAGTTTTAAAGAACGAGTAAGGTTATTTTTCAATATAAGTAAATTAAAGCAAAACAGTGGCAAATCTTACCGGACACTTGCGTTCTGCCGGCTATCCAAGCTAGTTGCTGATTCACTTCAGTCGCAGATAGTGTTCAGTCTTACACTTTGTCCACTTTCACATTCACAAAATAATCAATTCGATGGAGGACTTTTGACACAAAACGAAATACTGAAAGCCGCTTGAAAAAAATGAACGTTGCGGAGAAGTTTTACGAAACTCAAACAATCAGCAACATCTCTTCACTCAGGCCGCATGTGGCTGACTGAAAATAATGGACATCGCTTTGACGTTACTGACAGTGACAGCAGTTGGTGTTGCCAGCACAAGTTTGAAATGTTGCTAACTCTGGCGAAAAAAAATGTTGCTACCTAAGTAAAATGTAGTTAGCCGTAATTTATATCTTTGTAATATGAGTAATCTGTATCTTGACTATCATTAGAAGAAAAATAACAGATAAATTGTAGTAAGAAATAAACAAAAAATGTTTAGCTCGGAACATACGCTTTCCTATGCTGGTTATGTTTTCGTAGGTCTATCCCGAACTCGAGGCGGTGCAGTCCGATTCACAGCAGCAACATTCACAGATGGACAGGGTAGAAATAAGAATATTCACAGCCACCCGCCCCATAGCGCCGCGCCGCCGACGCGACGTTGCGTCGCTGTATCTTCGCCTTCGAATTATTGGGAGTTTGCCGATAAAAAGTTAAAACTTCGTTAGTTTTTAAATTCGCTTCTGTTCTCGTTGGTGGAAGTGGCCTTAAACTGGCGATCTTTGTACGTATTGCACGTTTGTACGTGTTTGTACATATTGATCCACGTTTTCATTGCCCTGTTGTTTCCTCGCAGCCAGAAATGTCTGGAGAAGATTTAAATCTTAGGTTTTACGAAAATATTTTCCAGTAATTAACCCCGATTGCACCAAGAAACTTTTAATGAACCGAATGGAGTGCATTCCATGCTGTCCATACAAACGTGTTTAATCATATGTTGACGTTCATTTATATTTTTTGTCCTCTCGTGCACTCGGCCCTTAGTGCGATGTGGTTTGCGAGCAGATGAAGTTTAGATACGTCGTCGGACGGAGTGTTATTGTAGATGGATAGGAAATTGTTGAAAGTGAATTTATAATGTAGCCATTCACGTCCAGTAGTGTCTGTGGACGCATCCACATCAAACCAATACCACAACATGACTTCGAGTAGATTGTCAGACGGTCGTCATTAGCCCCGTTCGTGCGAATCTAGTAATCTGTTAATGATGAATATAAATTCAAACAACTAGGTAAGTACAGTCAACCAAAGGTTAAAGGATACACTTCCGGTTAAATGTATAAATGAATGGTGTTACATGCAACCCCTGATTCAGTTTTGTAAGGGATTTGTTTACTCAGTAGCTAGCAGACATCCTCAACTATGTTTGAATCTATACTCAACTCTATAATTGTTTCCAAAAGTCAAAGTATTTCGACTGTTCATCTTTTCATTCAACCGAATGTGTTTCCTAAACTCTTTGTTCGACTGTACACACTGAACCTACTGACAACCCGAATGATGCTTTACGCACCGTAGCGCTCCGTCGTCGTCGCCATTGCGCCGCCGACGGCACAACTCACATGTATATACCATCGACGACATAAGTCCTGTAGCACCCTAAGGTCGGGTTTGTTTTGCACATCTGACGTGCCCTTTCCCACGCCGATCGATTTTCAGGCGGGGCGTCCTACCGCAACCCACGCGTGCGGGCGGTGCGCTCCCCTCCTCCCGCTTCACCTCCGCGCGATGCGAGCGCTTCATAGCAATCGCGTTGGAATGTGCTACTGCGCTTTTGAACGCGACTATACATGGAGCGACTAAGAACGCTATCGAACAAGCGCTATCGAGAAGGCGATATCGTCTGTCAAAAATATTGCATGCGTTTGACAGATGATATTGACAACGCTTTCGATACCAACTGTTAAACGCATACAAAAGTTTTGACAGGCGATATCGCCTTCTCGATAGCGATTACTCGATGGCCTTTGTAGTAAGGCTCATACCAGTTGTGAACGTGATATTGATCGCGTAAGCTCAAATCGGACCTTCGCTTCCAATCAGTCTGCTCGGCAGTGTTGCCGATTTCATGTTTTTATGCTAAATTTGGCCGATTATAGAACAACTTATCACATTTTACTGTCGTTTTATTTAGCATGGCATATGGTGGACGCCAGGACCAACGACGCCCATGGGATTTTGAACTTACATGGAAATTTATGATTTTTCCACATAAAGGTTGGTGCAAGTTTATCTTGATACCAAAGCTATACAAAAAAATATTTAAATTTATTCTAAATTTACATGGATTCCGAACCATGAAACAGCTTACGCATTCAAATGCTAAGTGCATTCCTTGCCTTATATTTGCCAATTCGACATTGTGCAGTAAACAAATTAACCATTTGTATGTTACTGGTTACGGACGTTCACGACTGATAATAATACCAAACCCAGTCATGATATTAGCCAACCTTACCCTATATAAAAACTATTCAAGTACCATTCAATATAAAAATAACATTTACCTTAATGTTTTAAATAGGTTAAGATTTATTTCTTTTTAATTATAAAACTAAACTTAAATAACCAGGCAGATTATGGTTAGTCGTTTCCAACAGTCGGCTTCACCATCGAACAGTGCAACCTTTACCAACATTACCAATCTTTATTCATTCAAAGAGCGGGCTAGGCGTCTGATTGATAGTTGAGCGCTCACCGAATCTCTTGCTATCGACAGATGTACATTAGATGGTATTTTATTTGTATTTCATATTTTTTTAGCCAATTCAACTCTCTTTTACTTTGTACCTACCGTCGTCATGGTACTCGGTATATTCATGGTTTCGCGTATTTTCCCTGTGCACGGAACGTTTTAGTATTCTGGTGAATGCCATTCAAACGAGCCCTCACAAGTGAATAACTCGTGACTAACGTTTATATTAATAGCCCACCTGCACAGAGCCTTGATGTTAGCCGTCGCGATTCAGGTTCGCGTGGTTCAGGGAAGCACTGAACAAACAACCGCATCTGTTTACCAATCTGTCCAATATTTACTCCGGCGAAATCGTTTCCTCGAATCTTATTGAAGCACTCGCAGCAAAGGTCGACGACGCAACGGGAACGCGTGAGTCAGTTCAGTGTCTGTCTGAATTACACATTCGAGAGTTCCAGTAATAATGAGAACAGAAAAGGTCTTATTAAGGGCCTGGTACTAGCCAAATCGCAAAGTTAGACGAGGCACCCCAAGTAAACTAACTAAGTCTGACGATTATAAGTGTCATCCTTACAATATATGATTCCTTGTCTAGGAATCGAATGATTTTCGTTAATGTATGTTTCCTTTTTCTATACAAAATACATTGCGGAAACGGTGTCCATTTCCGAACTTTTTTGACTAAATGTAGAAATCTAAAAGCAAATGGAATTTTTTGTTTATGCATATATGCTGTTTTTGCTTATATCTAGAAATCGAATGACTTTCAGATTTCTAATGAGAAAAATCAACTTTTTTTATTTTTATTATTATTTAAATAAATGATGGAATAAAAAAATATTAACAATCCATTATCACTCTGGAGTTCTATTTGGATTTGCTGAAGCGTTTCACTACATATTATTACATTTGTTAAAAAGTGCATTTGTATGGCGCGAGTAGTTGGCTAGTCCTAGCGCCTTAAGAGCATCCTTATATTTAAACATTTTCGACCAATGTTTCGACTGAAACGAGATAGCCAGAGCACGACGTCTAGAGCAGCTCGGAATAAATCTTTCGAAATGTGACCAACCCGTATAAAGCGTGAAACCGGTTTCTTCATTGTTTCGTTAAATACATTTAAAAAAAGTTAAACATAACCTTAACTAAATTGATAGATAATGTTGCGCTCTTTAAAATGATATATTTAAATTAATATCAGTTACTGTTAATATCAGCAGAAATCTTGAAAAATATTACGTTTGAGATCCGCATTTTTTGCAGGCAAAAAAAATCTAAAATATTGTTCTTATTTTTTTTGGTAGAACGTTAGCTGAAATGATACATGTTTTGTTTTTCATTGTCTCATTCCATAAAGTTCAGGAACCAAACCATACGCATTGGCTTTGGATAGTATGAAGTTGAAGACGTGTCGCCGCCACAGTCCTTTCACGATGGATAAGAAAGAGTTTGCAAACGCTTCGTGGATACTGTGGGATACCTGCTGGTGGAAGTACGTACGAACTGCAACGCAACGGTGTGAACCACCGAGGTCCGTGGTGTGAACGAAAGCGCATCACATTTGAATGAAGTGGCAAAGTATTGTAGAAACTAGTCCAGTTATTATTTATCTTAATAACGTATAAAAAAAACAACATTTTATCTTATTGTGTTCTGTGTTTTTTTTTTAACAATCAGCTACGTAAACAAAACAAAAATAAAAGTTTAAAAAGTAATAAGGAATGTGCAAACAAACTTATACCTATTTTATATAATTATAATTACAACTTCATATCTATATATATTTATATAATTTAATACATTTAATACAATATCGTATGGTGGGGGGACTATTCTATTTTTTTTTATCTATAAATGCTTGCATAATATATTTAAAGAAGTGCCGCTCATTGCACACAAAAGGATTAGTCGAGATACAGGCGACACCGCCTAGTTCGATAGCCTTTCAGCCACAACCTAGAAAATGTGAAGTGACACCGCTACCCGCATCTGAAAATCTTCATGTATGTTTCAACAATACCTGCTTTGCATTTCTTGCATGTACAAAACCTTGTTATTGCGAAATAAATATATAAATATATAAAATATTTTTGGCTCTTCAAATATACTTAAGGCGGCCCAACCCGGCGGGACGAACTCAATCGCGGGCACGGTACAAAACCGTGCTGTTGCGCTCTGGGACCTTCTCTGTTTCAAAGAATAAAACAGTCTCCGTGATGAGGAAGATGCAACATGTCCACAAAAAAGAAAATGTGCATAGTGTATGATTTGGTAAGATTTACGAAAATTTTAATTACAACACGACTTATAGCTAAAAGTAAACCACGACCGCTGTAGTTAAAAATCTAACAAAAACCAAATAGTTTATAAATCTTGATTAAAAAACCTATGTCTGATGACTAATCTTTTTAAGAT
Organism: Incurvaria masculella; assembly: GCA_946894095.1. NCBI lineage: Eukaryota > Metazoa > Arthropoda > Insecta > Lepidoptera > Incurvariidae > Incurvaria > Incurvaria masculella. Next base: position 14,478,664 of record OX335648.2, on the reverse strand, counting down.
GTTCTTACTTTTTCATTGCGTAATCCACCTCCAAAGTTATTGTATAAAACGCGCAAAAAATTCGAACTTTCGGACCTTATAACATAGAAACCAAACATTATTTTACAATGCCAATGGTCATCAGACATCTAGTTCGATCAAATAAAGCTATTTTGAGCAAAATTTTGCATCTCTGACAAGAAATATGGGCGTGATCTTCTTTCCCCTTTTGTATGGGGAGATGAGCGGGTTGGGCCACCTTAAGTGCATAAGCCTAGATTTTTTCTTCAATATCTCCATACAAATTTGTCTTTTTTTTGTCGCAACATTGTTTTCATTTAGGGTTGTCCTTATTTTTACTTCGACAACCAGCACCTGACGAGGGTCGCCACGAGTTTTTTTCTCTGCATCATTCTTCTGGGGCATTGCCAAGGGGGCGCAGGTAGGGGCGGCAGCCTAACCCCCTAGAGCTTCATATGCTCTTAACTGTAAGTACCTAAAATTTCCGTGCTTTGTCCAACGAGGCTGTGTCTAATCATTTTATTCAAGGTGAAATAACGAATCGCAAACAAGCCGAGTGATTCGCTGTCATAAATTTAGAGTTAAATAAAATATTTAGATACTTATTTATTGTGCTTGAATTTTTCCTTTTGTTGTATTTCTTTCAATCTCGCGAGGTCTATAGCTCGAGAGCATATATTACGCCATCTCTCGGAAAAAGTTATCGTTTCAATGTTTGCCGAATTCGAAGTTCCCCCACGGTGGCACCACTTCATACCCGCTCGCCTGCTGCAAAACTTCAAACAACATTCAGGAGATAGCGCTGCAATGCAACCATCCCGGGACAATACGGTAAAGCCCCAATATGAAAAGTGACACTCACTTAAGAAAAAAAAATAACAAAAGCCTTTATAAAATGAACTGCATTATACAAAAAAATATATGACGCTCTAGAAGCCTGGAAAAAGTCTCATAACGCTCGCTCGTATAATACATCTTATTAGGTAGGTACAAATGCATTTCTAAAAGGTAACAACGTGAACGCAAAATAAACTACTACTTATTTGTTATTGAGCATTGTTTAGGCAATAATATAATATTTCATGGAATATTCTTCTAGATAATAATAATAATAATTATTATTATTTCTTTATTTATTTTTTTACCAAAAATGCATTTCACATACAGTTTGATTCATAACCCCCACACTAGAATTCCCTGTGTTGTGGGGGATATTTTTCTTAAGGCTGTTCCGACCCATATAAAGTTGTTTGCACACATAACGCAAAAAGTATTGCACTTCCTTGCATCCTTAAGGATGTTCCGACCCATACAATGTTTTTTTTTACACAGAACGCAAAAAGTATAAATATAGCCATAGTAGTTGCAGCGAAAACATATTCACAATTTCAGGTTTAATGGTTTCGTTGTAATTGTCGTGGAACATCCTTAAGGATGCAAGGAAGTGCAATACTTTTTGCGTTATGTGTGCAAACAACTTTATATGGCCATATCAACATTTTCAGAACAAAGTATAAATATGAAAAAGAGCTAAGTAATTAACATGAAATATAAAAAAAGAAAATGCAATAATACATAAAACAATAGAGTTAGTCAAGGGATAGTGCGGTGTGTACATATTAAAGAAAGAAATGGTTTCGTATGTTGGATTAGGTTGTGTATTTATTTAAGTATTGTAAGGATATTTTCAGTTGCTGGAAGGATTCTCCCAAATGTAGGTAAAGGAGAAAGTCCACATGGGGGAAAAAGTGGTGTCAACTTGAAACGGGAAACTATAGATAAGTACAATTTTTTTAAAAACACATCTGGTATGGTGTCTTTTGCCTGCTTCGTATGGGTGAAAAATTAAACAGCTCCCTTTACTTTTCGAACTTTTTCATGCTTTACTAAATATGTGTTTAACTACATAAAATATTGTTAAAATATTGTAAACTAGCAGCCCGTCCCGGCTTTGCACGGGCATAATGTCATTTAAAAAAATATTATTTTGACACAATGATACACATTGAGATATTTGAAATAAAAAAAACTTAGATATTATTATTACATGATTATTAGATATTAGAGAAATAATACATTCAAAGTGCTATAGGGAGAACCGCGGCCTCCGAGGCACGCTCCCGCCGCCCCGGCCGGCCGGTACCGCCGCAAACACTACATCCGGCAATTTTTAAATCTATAATATCTTCGAAAATATTCATTTAAATCGTATGCTGTAAAGGGCCGTATAGATCTATATAAAATCAACAATGTATTTAAGGTATTTAATTGGATAAGCATTAATGCTGTATTGGTTAAAATCGCTACGAAAATTAGTTATTATTTGTCGTAAAAAGTTAATGAGAAAAAAATGTTGTTGTGGGATATCCATAAGAGATAGATATATACCATCGCGGAGTTTTCTGTAGACCTTTTTAATGTATACAATACTTAGTACATTATTTTGATAAATCTCGTAGGGTTCAGCCTGCGTTTGCTATGTAAGCGGAAAAAAAATATTTTTTACGACATCACATTGGAAACCACAAAAATAACAGTATTTCTCCAATATTTAATGGATTAAACCTAAAAAATAAACCTTCCTCTTGAATCACTCTCTCTATTAAAAAAAACGCATCAAAATCCGTTGCGTGGTTTTAAATATTTAAGGTGGCCCAACCCGGCGGGCCCAACTCATTCGCGGGCACGGTACAAAACCGTGCTGTTGCGCTCTGGGACCTTCTCTGTTTCAAAGAATAAGACAGGCTCCGTGATGAGGAAGATGCAACATGTCCACAAAAAAGACAATGTGCATAGTGTATGATTTGGTAAGATATACGAAAATTTTAATTTCAAAACGACTTATAGCTAAAAGTAAACCACGACCGCTGTAGTAAAAAATCGAACAAAAACCAAATAGATTATAAATCTTGATCAAATAAGCTATATCTGATGACTAATCTTTTTAAGATGTTCTTACTTTGTCATTGCGTAATCCACCTCCAAAGTTATCGTAAAAAACGCGCGAAAAATGCGAACTTTCAGACCTTATAACTTCGAAACCAAACACAATTTTACAATGCCAATGGTCATCAGACATCTAGTTCGATCAAATAAAGCTATTTTGAGCAAAACTTTGGATCTCTGACAAGAAATATGGGCGTGATCTTCTTTTCCCTTTTGTATGGGGGGATGAGCGGGTTGGGCCACCTTAAGCGTACATAGGGATATAGTGATATAGGGACAGAGAAAGCGACTTTGTTCTATACTATGTAGAGATAAAGCAATATTTTGCTTCAAACAGTATGTTAACCATGCCCACAAAGTAAATGAAAACAGCTTGTTGCGAACGACATCTGTTAGAGAATGTGTGGCGCAATCGGATGCCAAAACACAAATTATTTAGCAAACCTTTTTATGCAATCTTCCTGCAATTAAACAATGACACCATAAATCTCCATATTCATTAGACATTCTAACAATTTAGTCATTTTTCGGGAACAGTCCACTTAATCTTCACCTTCGTTTTTCAAATACGCATTGTTCTTTTTTAGCTATAAACACAAAACAAACTGTGAGTAATCTGCTCTACCAATAACAATATTATCCAACTTTTCAGAAAATGGCGCCTTCTTGATTTGTTCAAGATAAGTATTAAATATTTTTTGGAATAATGGTACATTTTCTAAAATACAGCTGACGACGATTCTGGATATAGGTATACATTTGTCAAGTCTTAAATAACGTTTAAAAAAAAACGGATACAAAAATAAAGAAAACCACAGAACATTTAATTGACATCCTTATTGACGCACATTGTAGAAATGTAGATGAACAGGTTTGTTGTGCGGTTTAACCATAGTGATGTGCGACTACGGCCAGAGTGCACGACGCTTCGTAAAATGTTATCCGTTACTGATTACATTTGACGATGATGTGACGGCTAATCGCCCATCATATGAAATTGCGTTGCACGTAAGATATTTTCGTCAAAGTTAGCTTGCCAGGAGTCAGACCACAAATAGTCCCTCGAAACAATCGGCAAAAATGTTTGCTGTATGGCAACTCTTAGCACCGCCTGAGCTGACATAGTACTGCCCTTCTCTCACAGTACATAAACAGAAAGGGACAGGCACAATTGAAGCACCATCTAGCGTCAACCATTCGTACTAACAAACAAAACAGTTGCTCCTGGAGCCGCGGGGTGGCGCTACTAGCGCCCAATATGTCGGCTTGCTATCAGCTGTTGGTAGCACCACAGATTACATAAATTTGGCGCCGAAATTTTTAATCTGTGGAACCGAGTGCCAGGCTAATAATTATGAAAAACAAAGCATTGCATTCCATTAATGGCGACGTTTGCCTATTATTTAAGGTCCAATAAGACTCCAATAATATAAAAATAGTAACTTTTGATACTTTGAATTATAATTTGATCGTGATTTTGACGGTGATCAATGGGTCCGGAGTGTTTACGATTAGCGGTTAACATCAGCGGTCAACGTAATGTTTAAGTTTCGTGCAACGCAAAATTTGCCTGATCAGGCCTTAATCATACGTTGACGGTGATGTTGACGAGCAAGACGGTACGTGCAACCGGGGCTACGAGAATCATGTGATGAATTGTATGAGTCACCGCACACATATTTTTTATTATTTCTGTGAGCTATCTTTCGAAACTTGTATCTAACGCTTCCTGTATCAACCCCCGTTCTCATTCCTCGTTTCCCTGACTTCTAATACTGTCTCCTATCGTGTGTATTGTACAGTCAACATTCAGCCCTTCTTCTTGGTCTGCTTGGCCGGCGGCTTCTTCGCCCGCAGCGCCTTGAAGGCGCCCAGGCCGCGGCGCACCATGACGGCCCGCCACCACGCCTGCAGCCGCGTCGCCGACGCCGCGCGCCGTGCCTCGCGCGCCAGCCGCGCCGCGCGCTCTCGCTTGAACGTCAGCCAGCCGCGCATCTCAGCAGCGTGAGCATCGTACTGCCGCACACGTCACACTTGGCACTTATCATTCCTGATTACCATTCCTACGTTGTACGTGGTGTCCGAACCACGACCGAAAAATCCTTGCCAGCCTCTTGCAACATGCACGGGAACAAATACAGTGGGAATGCAATGCATAAGAGAAAGTTGCCGCTGCGAGCCAACTGGTATCTAATAATGATTAGATCATGACGGTTCAAAGTCCATGTAAGACTAGGTGCCATTCCTCTACTAAGATGCAGGGTTAAACCCGCCCAACCCGGGCACTACATACAAGAAAATATTGTCGAAACGGTAATAAAAAAATATCCGTGCTTTCCATAAAGGGAAAGTCTTGGCATGGTCCCTAATTCCTGATCCTATTTCCTTAACCTGAATATGGTGTGTTGGGCTAATATGATGACGGTGGATGTGGTATAAGCCATTCGGCTGCAGTTACATTTAAATAAATCGTGCGGTATTAAAATAACTTCAGGTGACTAGAATCCTGGTGCTGACTCAAAATCAACTACTGCGCGCGTATGCGTATTTTTCGGTACAGTTAGCTGCTTGAACTTGTACCATTTGTTCCAGGTATTGCCGCCTGGCGAGCGTATCCCGCAGTTGTTGGCGGCGCTCCAGCAGTCTCTGGTTAATGTCCGCCACATCCGCGTGGTAGCGCGCTTGCCAATGCTCCTCCGCCGCTCCCAGCTCCTGTGTACAAGCTCTTTATGTCACCGACACAAGATCAGCTATGCGCAGGTTTACTCGTAGTACTAGCGGATTTTTATATCCAGGCAAACGTATCTGGCTGTTGTTGACGGCGCTCCTGTAGCCGCTGGTTGATGTCCATCTCGTCCGCGTGGTAGCGCGCTCGTCACTGCTCCTCCGCCACTCCCAGCTCCTGTGCACAAGCGGTTTATATCACCGACACTAAATCGACTATGCGCAGGTGTACTCGTACTAGTGGATCCTGGTGTTATCTCCTGGCAAACGTATCTCGCTGTGGTTGACGGCGCTCCTGTAGCCGCTGGTTGATGTCCATCTCGTCCGCATGGTAGCGCGCTTGTCACTGCTCCTCCGCCACTCCCAGCTTCTGTGCACAAGCTGTTTATATCACCGACACTAAATCGACTATGCGCAGTTGTACCTACTTGTATTAGTAGATCTTGGTGTTGTCTCCTGGTAAACGTATCTCGATTTTGTTGACGGCGCTCCTTTAGCTGCGTTAATGTCCAGCAGCCACGTGGTAGCGCGCTTGCCACTCCTCCTTCACCGCAAACCAGCGAGCATGGAAGGACGGGGGAAGTGATCGAAACTCATTCGTATGGCGGCAGGGTAACACGAATTAAGGTGGCCCAACCCGCTCATCTCCCCATACAAAAGGGGAAAGAAGATCACGCCTATATTTCTTGTCAGAGATCCAAAATTTTGCTCAAAATAGCTTTATTTGATTGAAGTAGATGTCTGATGACCATTGGCATTGTAAAATTGTGTTTGGTTTCCAAGTTATAACGTCCGAAAGTTCGGATTTTTCCCGCGTTTTATACAGTAACTTTGGAGGTGGATTAAGCAATGATAAAGTAAGAACATCTTAAAAAGATTAGTCATCAGACATAGCTTATTTAATCAAGATTTATAATCTATTTGGTATTTGTTAGATTTCTGACTACAGTGGTCGTGGTTTACTTTTAAGTCGTTTTGAAATTAAAATTTTCGTAAATCTTACCAAATCATACACTATGCACATTGTCTTTTTTGTGGACAGCTTGCATCTTCCTCATCACGGAGCCTGTCTTATTCTTAGAAACAGAGAAGGTCCCAGAGCGCAACAGCACGGTTTTGTACCGTGCCCGCAAATGAGTTGAGGCCGCCGGGTTGGGCCACCTTAAGGGCATTTCTTAGCAGCTTGCAATCAATATCCGTACAAGATAATCAGCACTTTAGTAATAAACGCCCTTTAAGTGTCGAATAAAATAAATCAGCACTTGGTAAAAACCAGGCTAAGTGTCGATTAAAATAAATCAGCGCTTAGTGAAAACCAGGCTAAGTAGCTCATGTGCACAAGCCCTCCATGCGTAGGTTCGACCCAGGCCACCGACCTTCGTGGCCACCTCGATAGCGCGCGCCAGCTCGGCGTGCACGCGGTCCTCGTTGCGCAGGTGGCGCGCGTCGCGGCGCGGCGGCGCCACGAGCTGCGCCCTCAGCGCGGGCTCCTCGGCGCGCGCGCGCTGCCAGCGGGACACGTAGCGCACGCGCACGTTCGAGTTCACCGCTTCGTCCTGCAACACGCAACCAAATGTTTCTGTTAATATACTTTTTCGTAATAAGCAGGTACGTCGCTTATTCCAAGGAATGTGATATGTATGTATGTATAATCGACCGTGAAGCAAGGACACGTTAATTGAACAAAGAGCCCAGTAAAAAGAACTACTTTACGAATATACTGCAAGGCTGGACCCGAACCAGCAAAACATACCATTCGCGGGTATTGCGTCTACGAATTTCGCCATCGGATGTATAGGTACCACGGAGGATCTATCCTCCGTGATAGGTACCCATAATTTGGAATTCTCCTACAGTCCCTCCTCCCGTAATGAATGCCTCCTACTAACACAGTGTGTTATGATTATACCTAAATATTTATGTTGTCCAGATCAATGTAGCCGTGCAATAAAGGAAGGTCCCGGCATGGTTACTGTGACGCTAGGTGGGGTATTAGCTATCCACGTAAAGTTCCATTAAAAAAACTCGTTCACATGCTAATGGTCCCGTCGTTGTTGGATGGATGGGAGGATTGAAGTGGAAACCTAAAGTTGTTCTTATAGCACGAACCTCGAGAACATCCCGCAGCTCGGCGGCGCGTGCGTCCGCCTCCGCCGCAAGCGCGCTCCGCTCGGCACGCTGCGAGCGGCAACGCTCCGCAGTCTCCGCCCGCACCCTGCCGCACGCATAGAAAATCACAAGACTGTTTCAAGAGAAATCACAAGATTGTTCCAAGAGAATGATTTCAAAGAAATTACAGGTCAGTTTCCATAGAAATCGCAAGACCCTTCACCGCCTATGACAACTCTGGGGACTCACTGGAGCAGGTGTGCGTGGCGCGCGGTTGCAGCGGCGGCGTGTGCGCGCGCAGACCTCATGCCGTCGAGCAGTGCGCGCAGGCGCGGGTAGCGGCCGCTCTGCAGCAGCTCTGCGCACGTCGCTCGCGTCGCCTCACAGACGGTGTCTCTGCGCAACCACTACTAAGTTACTCGTCTTGAGGCAGCGCAATTAAAAATTAAAAATATTTTTTTGAGGGTAGCAAAGAATATCCGAGGCTTTAAACACTAATTGTAAGGTAGTACTATTAAATGTTCCGCTATAGGTGTAAGCCTTTGGTGACCCTAATATAATAAGGTGTTACCTGTCCCTAAAGAGTTTTTGTTTCGCCTCGCCGCCATCATTTTTCCGAGAAGTGGAGGACCCTTCTGTGAACACATCACACAATAGCATTAAACCGCTGATCTAAACAGAGGACTGTATGAACGATAATTTTCGTAATGTAGGTGTATATCATGGAGCATAACATAGATAACAGCCTTGCTATATTCGTCCTTTTACAGTGGATTCTTTTTTATTCCCTACGTGAAATAGAAGGTACAAGCGCATCACATTAAACGCCACAATAGACATTTGTAAGGAAACTGTGGATCAAAGTCCAATGTATGGCGGTAACAATGATGCATGTGTGGTTGCATGTATCAAGATCTTAATTTAAATTTTAATTATGTATAAAAAGTAAAAAAATGTATTTTTTTGTAGTGATCGAGACTAGATATTTAATTTCACGGCTTGATATATTTTCTTTGCTCATTTACGGCGGAGCTTAAATATACTCTGTCTAATGAATTCTAATGTATAAATGCACTGAAAAAATTGCGACAGGCAGGGCGAGCACGGAAATTTTGCAACTTGAAACGCACAGAATAGGATTGCAAGAACGTCAACTGGACTGAAGACCCTAGTCTGATGCAGTTTGAGTTTTACTTTCGCTAAAATGTTTCGCAAAATTTAAATTGAAAAAAACTTTTTAAAAACAAGCTTTTATTTAAATGCTATAAAAAGAAGACAATAAATTTCAATTAATTCAAACCCATCCACTTATAACGCGATCGCGATCTTAACTAGCACACATTAATTTTCTGGAAGACGTACCTATTTTTTACTTATGGAGAATGACTTCTTGTTAATTAATAAAGATAAATCTCGCGATAAGCTTAGTTTTAAACAACTGTATTCAGAGTGGGAGAACTAACTTTATACTCCCCGACTAAACTAAGTGTTAAGTTTCGACGGTTGCTCTCTTACTTTGTTTATTTTTCGGTTCCAAATATCGTAGCAGCTGCAACCTGTTTTCGCTGCTGCACAGGTGTTTGATTCCAGCACGACAACTGGTGAAGACGTAGGGTAAACGGTGCATGCTACGGTGCATGTAGCGCCAACAAAGAAATGAAAAAGGAGTGCAACTGCGTACGAGTTAAACGAGTACTATGAACATTTTTCTATAAGCAAGAAAAGTGGTGCCGACTTGATTGTTTTATAATAAATAAAATGAAACAGTTCTTTTCGTATATTTCCACACATATTTTGATATTATGGCATTTTTTATAACCGCAGCGACGCCGCGACGTTTGCATACATATTCATGAAATTTAGTTTTAATAAATAAAACTGGTAATATATGTCTTAGTTGGGAAGAGGAAATAATGAAAATATATTAATAATAACCGAAAACGGGGAAGCAACTACTTTCCTCTTTTATCTATTTGGTGCCTACAGCGCATCGTAGCTGCATCCCTGTTTACTCGACGCCTGAACCAGTTGTGGTGCTGAAATGAGAAGCAAATGTATGCACCACATAAAACAGTAATGGAACCACTTTCCTCTTCTATTTATTTGATGTCCACAATGCATCGTAACTGCATTCCTGTTTACTCAAAGCTTTAACCAATTGTGGTGCTGAAATCATATAGGCAAATTTGTGCAGCACGGAAATCAGTGATGCAACTACTTTCCTCTTTTATTTATGCGCTGATGGCGCATGAATAAAATGATGGCGGGTGCCAACAGCGCATCATAGCTGCATCCCTGTTTACTCGACGCTTCAATCAGTTGTGGTGCTGAGATCAGACAGAAAAAGTGTGCAGCACATAAAACAGGGATGCAACTATGTAATTGTCTCTTTTATTTATTTGTTCAGTTCATGCAGTGAGGAAAATGCATCTAATATAATTACTCGTAAGGGGTCGGCAGAGATGACAGTGCGCCATGCCGTACGATGTCAAGCATCTCTACCTTCATGCTCTTTTAAGCAATAAAAAAAAAATACACATTTTTTTAGTAATTTTATCTAGTGGAAAAAAGGTTTTTCTGTGTAGGAACTTCTTAGCTGTAAATTTAGCCTTAATCATTAGATCGTTGGTAAATAAAAAAGGGATTGAGCTGCAACCCACTATATAGCGTCACCAAATAAATAAAAGATGAGAGTAGCTGTATTTCTGGTTGCATATATATAATTTCGCGTCTGTCTCCAACATTACAATATTTTATACATACCTTTTTGGTGTAGCTTTCAATCGTGCAGAGAACACTTGACAATTCTCCTTCTTAGTATTTTTAGATGAACGTAGGGTACAACTTGTGAATTGAACAACATGTATTGCAAACTTATATGTATAAGATAAACATATATTTTGTTGACGGAATCTCTATAAATGTTCACGAGCTTTTTTATTAAAAGGACACACGTTAAGTACCTTTTATTGTTAATAATAATAATTTTACCAAGGATGCGCAGTTCCAGGATTGCATACTCCAGCACAACCGCGAATAGCAGAGCCTCGTAACTTTCCAACCTGCACAACAACACAAGGAATTATATTTAGTTTGACGGCTTACCGCGCGTATGAGGAGCAGGACGTGCTGCTCGACGTTTCGGAGGCTCACATGGGCTGTGTTGCCATGGACGCTGAGAAGTCAAGCAGAGCGACGGGTAGTCATTAACGTGCCTACCTCCCTCGTGACAGGCACGTTCTCCTGAAGATGGAGCCCATGTGAGGCTCCGAAACGTCGAGCAGCACGTCCTTCCTGCTCCTCATGCGCGCGGTAAGCCGTCAAACTAAATATTATAGTTATGTCCCGCGTAAGTTTTAAAATAGTAAAAACACAAGGAATGTTCTTTCTCTGTGCTCACCACAACACAATTGTTAAATGCTTTCGTTGACAAATGTATAGTCCTACATAGCTTATTTTGCGCATGGCTGAGGGCACCACTGTATTTGAACAGTTACCACATGAAAAAAAATCTCCCATTGATCGGGAAAATATTAACAGCCTGCTGTAAGAAAAAAAAATTAGGAAATTAAAATTACTATTTTAGGTAAATAATATTATTTAAAATATTACTAACTTAGACCTTTTATCATTTTAAAGGGGATTGTAGAAGTCGGGTTACTTACTACCGCTAGTTTGGTTTTCGTGAATTATATGAAGAAAATAAAGCCCAAGGTCAATCCCTTATTCCAACCCCTTAAGAGGTTATAACTCTGTCAAACGATATTTTTTGCCATCCAATTTAAATTACACAAAGTATTATTTTATTTTATTATAATCTAAAAAGGAGTGTTCGAGTACAACTCGCGATGGCATCAAACCACTACTAGTACTACCCTTCCGGGAAAATGACGTGAAAGTATGTATGTATGTATGTCTAACCTAAACCACAAACATTTTTTTACAAAGACTTAACCAAATAATAGTTTAAAAAAACTAAAAAAACACGCTTTTATAGCTAACCGAACCAAAAAATATAAAATAATTTTTAATTTTAAAGAGTTTATATCACAGTAGTAGAAGATCGAACAATCAATCAGAATTTATCACCTCAAAATAAAATTATAATAAAGTTTAAGATATTAACAAAATAATTCAATTCAGAGTAAAAAGCGTGGGGTGCTTGATAAAGTAAATGTAACAATCATTCTATTGGCAACTATCTTTGAGAGGAGAGTTATGAAAAGTAGTAAAATGCACCCCACGCTTTTTCCGCTGAATTGAATTATTTTGTTAATAACTTAAACTTTATTATAATTTTATTTTGAGGTGATAAATTCTGATTGATTGTTCGATCTTCTACTACTGTGATATAAACTCTTTGAAATTAAAAATTATTTTATATTTTTTGGTTCGGTTAGCTATAAAAGCGTGTTTTTTTAGTTTTTTTAAACTATTATTTATTTTTCATTTTTTAGTTTGATTTATCAATTAGTTATTATTTCTACAGAGGATCTATAGAATAATGTATTAATCCTGGCGGTCCTAATAAGGATAATGGGAAACTGTTATGAAATTATTGCATTGTCATCGGTCCTTGATACGTATGCAAAGTTTCAAATTAAAGACTTCTGGAAACTGGTGAAAATTAATCTCAAAGATTCCATTACATTCATAGATGTATACAACCCAAGCTTATATAAAAGCGTGTTTTTAATAACTAGCTCTGTCTGTTTTACTCCACTACAGAGGATCTATAAAAGAATTTATTAATCCTGGCGGTCCTAATAAGGATAATGGGATACTGTTATGAAATTATTGCATTGTCATCGGTCCTTGATACGTATGCAAAGTTTCAAATTAATCAGACTTCTGGAAAATGGTGAAAATTAATCTCAAAGATTCCATTACATACATAGTTACATACAACCCAAGCTAATAATAATTATCCTGGCGGTCCTAATAAGGATAATGGGAAACTGTTATGAAATTATTACATTGTCATCGGTCCTTGATACGTATGCAAAGTTTCAAATTAATCAGATTTCTGGAAACTGGTGAAAATTAATCTCAAAAATTCCATTATTACATACATAGTTACATACAACCCAAGCTAATAATAAAAGCGTGTTATCCTGGCGGTCCTAATAAGGATAATGGGATACTGTTATGAAATTATTGCATTGTCATCGGTCCTTGATAAGTATGCAAAGTTTCAAATTAATCAGACTTCTGGAAACTGGTGAAAATTAAGTTCAAAGATTCCGTTACATAGATACATACATAGATACAACCCAAGCTAATAAAAGCGTGTTAAAGATACAACCCAAGCTAATAAAAGCGTGTTAAAAATACCTCAGCCTAAAATGAATAAGCAGTGGGTAACTTGCATTGTTATAAAGGCAACAAATCCCCGTAGCCGCAAAGATGAACTTTCAAGAAGGTGACCGTTTAGTTACGATTTTGGCCACGCGCAAAATAAGCTATGTGGGACTATACTTTATATTTATTTTCTATGTATTCTCCGCTGAAAGATGAACTGAAACTACCCTACTACAATACTAATCTATTACTGCAACTGTAGAATTATTGACAGCTTGATTACCCAATAACTTTAAATAATGCAATGAAAATATTTTTAAAGAGTAGTGCGAGATTAGTGATCGTGCCATTTAGAAGCCCCATTCATGAAGCTTTCATTTAGGTTACGCTTAGTTTGAAGTGCACCAGTTAGTGATAGTTTTAAAATAAAAATATATCCGTCCTTATGTTTCGCCTGAAGAAGATTGAGAAATTAAGTGAAAAGTGAAAAGTTTATTTGTTAATATGAAGTGAGAGCATAAAGAGTGAGTGAATGGTTAAGACAAAAATATTTATATATAAATAGACTTAGAAACAGAAACATTTTCACGTATAATACGAATCTTTTAGAATTAAGATAGCATGAAAATATAGAAACTGATGTGATGTGATGTGAAAAAAAAAATGGAAAAAAAGCGAATAAGGAGAAAAGAGGCTAAAAAAATATATATATATAAAAAAAACAGGCTATAAAAATAAAATTAATAAATAAAAAATAAAGACGAAAAAAAAGGACAAAAAAAAACACAGAGAGAATGTATTGCGTTTATATTTGATTTCTGTATTGTGTATATGTATAACTGTGTGCTTAATATTAATATTGTTAATTGTTTTCGGGACTCACCACGATTACCTTTTTGTACAATATTGTTTAATGTGAATCTATAGCTATAGTTAAAGTCATGTGTCAGTCAGTGTAACTGATATCAAATGATACTACAAGTATCTACTCCCAGGTAGGGTTGGTCACCCAGGGAGGAAAATGACCACAACCTCAAAACCTCTAAGGTTGAGAGAGGCCTAAGCCCTGTAGTGGGTGGCACTAGAGCTATATAAGATAACTTTAGGTAAAAAAAAAAAATTGTAATATGTGTGCTAAAAAGGCTTAAATAAATAAATAAATAAACTAACCAGACACTGTGCCTTATACCGTTTGAAATGAAAACAATCCATAAAATATTTACACACCTGTTACACACTATTCGTAATTTTTATGTTTATTACTACTGATTACATTATAAAATATAAAAAGGGAAATAATTATATATTTAATGGGATTAATATGGAATGAAATTATAAATTAAAAAAAATGTCATCAAATGTATCTGAGGCTGCCATTGTCCCTAATGCATTTATGCAGTGGCGATATGCGAGTGGCCATATGATATGGTCAATCACAAAAATAAGAGGGTGGCAAATTTGGGATCCTCGCCGGGTACTAGTGACCTTTGCTACCCCACTGCATTTATGGCATTAGGTACCACAGTGAATTTCTACTTACTCGAGGCTGTCCTTTCCACCCCTTGACATCTTCAGAGAACCTCTTACCATCCTAGTCTCACATACTCCAGAGACGCATTTGTGGGACATTATCTCTTTATACTATTTTAATTTTACTATTTGTTTTTATTGTTATTTTACCTCTATCGATTTTCTGGAGATACTTATGAAGGATTCCTAGATTTATGTCAACAACTGTTGTTGATTTTGGTGTTTGTCATAGAGAATACACGATACCCATGGAAACACATATGTATAGTAAAATAATTTTAGAGTAATGTAGGTGATTCGACTAAATTGAACACTTGGCTTACCACCTTTGATCAGTGCTTACCACAGTAATATTTTGCGGTCCCTCGCCCTGATGATGGACCGCATGCCACGGTCCTAAACTTGGACTAACATTACCGCGAAATATAACTGTGGTAAGCCAAGTGTTCAATATACATCTAGTGATTTCCAATAAGCAATTAATTATTAATTATTAATTAATTTAATTGCTATAGAGGCTTCGACTAGATACAAATACAAAATGGCTTTTGCTAATCTTCCCGTTAGTTGACCCGTTTCTTCACCTCAGCTACAAAAGTACCAAGTTATCTTTCGTTTACACCATGTAAATATGCAATCTCACCGAAAGTTAACTTTGGGATTTGTAGCTGGAGGTGGTTAAATCAGGGGTATTTAGGAAAAGCCGCTTTTTTCAATCCTCTGCTCGGATTTACTTCTTTTCTAGGCTTTTGAATGCTCGCTACGATTGCCAATCAAGTAGCCCTAATACCTATATCGACCAGCACGTCGCAAGGCGCTGGCTTCTTCGTGCTGGAACAGCGACGGGCTAAATTAGGTGAAGTTGCCTGGAGGAGCCTTCGACGAAGGTACGGCTCAAAGGTGCTGGATCATGAATTGCAAAGTCGCACGTGACTCGTCAGAGGCGACACGGCCGGCCCAGCCACCGAGCTCGGAGGGACGAGAGTGGCGAACAAAACTCATTCGAATAGCAGCAGAGCGTAGCGTCACAGAATAAGTAATAGTGCTGCGTAGCGTTGTATTAGTGTAAATGCACTCATGTTAGTTAGTTCACTTTCGAATGGCAGGGCGACCATCGAAATATTTCTACTTCCGACGCATATAATTCGATCACAGGTACGGAAAAACTGGACTGATAGGCCCAAGTCTGATTCATGTTTGAGTTTTACGGTGAATTTCTTAAGAAAGAAGCGGTTATGTGCGGCATGACTTCAATTTGTTTTAACGTGTATGATTTAAGAAAAAAAAAATACCCAGGCTAACATCATTTAAAACGTGAGTCAACAGTACTTTGCATTAGCGAATAATTCAGACTAGGAGTTCATTTTAATTACAACTTGTAGTAAGTGTAAAGATACAACAAATGTTGCGAACGTCTTGGGGACGCGCAACAATGTAAGTTCGTTGCACTAAATGGCGTTCTGTAAGTAAAGTTCACGTGTCACTTGAACGCGAGAACATCAGAATTCATGAGCGTACTGATTAGCCGGCGCTAGCGTACTAGTCGTGGGCGTTTTCAGCTAATCTTCGCAACAGTTTGTAGCTGTTCCTGCTTATGCGGACAACTGGTTGCACAAACTGTTGCAAAAAAAAACGAAAAAATAATAGTTTCAGTTTCAGTTTCAGTTTCAGTTTCTTTATTTCCTCCATTAGATGTATATTACACACTCGGATTCGACATTTTTTTTTCCTGTCGGTTCGATTACTTCTGGCGAAGAAGAGCCGACAAGAAACTTCGTCAGGTTGGTCATTGTATTATTATTTTTTCCAGTGATACTTACAAACTAGTTTACAGTGATTGATTGATTACTACTGCTCACAAAGAACATTATTATAAGAACATTATATACATTGGTGAGGAGTATATATAATAATAATAATAAACATTTTTCAAATAAGAATATTCATTTCTGTACTGTTCACCGTTGAGGAGTTCGCTCGTTTGAAGCCAATCTTGGGTGCAGTAGCCATGTCATGGTGACACTTAAAATATGTTATCATAATTTAATGGTCTGTGCTGTTGACTGTTGAGGATTTCCCTCGTTTGGAGCCAACCTTGAGTGCAGTAGCCATGTCATGGTGATACATAGAATGGGTCATCATAAGTGAATGCGTATACAATATTTCATGTCTGTGCTGTTAACCGTTGAGGAATTCCCTCGTTTGGAGGCAAACTTGAATGCAGTAGCCATGTCATGATGACACTTAGAATGGGTCATCATAAGTGAATGCGTATACATAATTTCGTGTCTGTGCTGTTAACCGTTGAGAAGTTCCCTCGTTTGGAGCCAAACTTGAGTGCAGTAGCCATCTCATGATGACACTTAGAATGGGTTGTCATATGTGAATGCGTATACAAAATTTCGTGTCTGTGCTGTTCACCGTTGAGGAGTTCCCTCGTTTGGAGCCAATCTTGCGTGCAGTAGCCATGTCATGGTGATACATAGAATGGGTCATCATAAGTGAATGCGTATACAATATTTCATGTCTGTGCTGTTAACCGTTGAGGAATTCCCTCGTTTGGAGGCAAACTTGAATGCAGTAGCCATGTCATGATGACACTTAGAATGGGTCATCATAAGTGAATGCGTATACATAATTTCGTGTCTGTGCTGTTAACCGTTGAGAAGTTCCCTCGTTTGGAGCCAAACTTGAGTGCAGTAGCCATCTCATGATGACACTTAGAAAGGGTTATCATAAGTGAATGCGTATACAAAATTTCGTGTCTGTGCTGTTAACCGTTGAGGAGTTCCCTCGTTTGGAGCCAATATTGAGTGCAGTAGCCATGTCATGGTGACACTTAAAATATGTTATCATAATTTAATGCGTATACAAAATTTCGTGCCTGTGCTGTTAACCGTTGAGGAGTTCCCTCGTTTGGAGCCAACCTTGAGTGCAGTAGCCATGTCATGTCATTTAAATTGGGTTATCATAATTGAATGCGTATACAAAATTTCGTGTCTGTGCTGTTGACCGTTGAAGAGTTTCTTTGTCTGTAGCTAACCCTCGATGTCGATTCGGGCCATGCTTATCATAGAAAAGCATTGTCATCGAAACTGAACCAACAAATTCAACTCCGTAGTAAAAGAGAAAGTGGTTCTGATTCAGATTGCAAGATTTGACCTAAACACCTACATACATACACTAATACATAAATACATACATAAAAACATGGCAAGTTAAATATAAGCTTGTAAAAAGGAATGTAACTATGATGAAAAACCAAAAATATTTTTTGTCATGAACAGAAGAAAAATAATCGTATCATATTATAGCGTAGCAATTATATTTTTAATCTAAGTTCAACCGCACAGTTGTCGCAATAATGCATTCCAAGTTCACGAAAAAACAAACTAAAGTAGGCACAAACGCGCTCCGCAACGTGCCGGGGCGACGTAACATTCCAAGCTTGAAAGAAACGCGGGAAGCGCGAGCGGACGCAAACACACCCGCGCCGGCCGCTGCTACGGAGTAGACTACGCAGTAATATTATATTATTTATGGTAGACTAGCGTATTGTGCGAGAGCAGCCGCCACCCTCCCGTTTCAGCTGCTCTCGAGCAACGGGCTGCTCCAGCAACGGGCTCCTCAAGCAACGAGTTGCTCGTGCAACTGGCGGCGACTCATGCAACCGTTAAGGGCCTGGTACTAGCCAAATCGCAAAGTGAGACGAGGCACCCCAAGTAAACTAACTAAGTCTGACGATTATAAGTGTCATCCTTACAATATATGATTCCTTGTCTAGGAATCGAATGATTTTCGTTAATGTATGTTTTCTTTTTCTATACAAAATACATTGCGGAAACGGTGTCCATTTCCGAACTTTTTTGACTAAATGTAGAAATCTAAAAGCAAATGGAATTTTTTGTTTATGCATATATGCTGTTTTTGCTTATATCTAGAAATCGAATGACTTTCAGATTTCTAATGAGAAAAATCAACTTTTTTTATTTTTATTATTATTTAAATAAATGATGGAATAAAAAAATATTAACAATCCATTATCAGTCTGGAGTTCTATTTGGATTTGCTGAAGCGTTTCACTACATATTATTACATTTGTTAAAAAGTGCATTTGTATGGCGCGAGTAGTTGGCTAGTCCTAGCGCCTTAAGGGCCTGGTACTAGCCAAATCGCAAAGTTAGACGAGGCACCCCAAGTAAACTAACTAAGTCTGACGATTATAAGTGTCATCCTTACAATATATGATTCCTTGTCTAGGAATCGAATGATTTTCGTTAATGTATGTTTCCTTTTTCTATACAAAATACATTGCGGAAACGGTGTCCATTTCCGAACTTTTTTGACTAAATGTAGAAATCTAAAAGCAAATGGAATTTTTTGTTTATGCATATATGCTGTTTTTGCTTATGTCTAGAAATCGAATGACTTTCAGATTTCTAATGAGAAAAATCAACTTTTTTTATTTTTATTATTATTTAAATAAATGATGGAATAAAAAAATATTAACAATCCATTATCACTCTGGAGTTCTATTTGGATTTTCTGAAGCGTTTCACTACATATTATTACATTTGTTAAAAAGTGCATTTGTATGGCGCGAGTAGTTGGCTAGTCCTAGCGCCTTAACCGGCGGCGGCGCCGGCGGCCGCGGCGGCTGCTCGAGCGAGTCAGTCGCGCCGCGCCTGAAGCGTCGCTGCGTCTAGACGGCTCGCAACGTTACGGGCTTTCGTTGGCGCGCCTGACAAGACCGCGCGCGCGATCCAGTGCACTAAGAGAAATTTATAGCGGCCATACTGCTCGGCGTGAAATTAATTCTCCGTTTTTACACTGGCAACAGTTACACAAACCCATTGCTCATTTCTCGTCCCACGACTATAGCGTACTGACATGTATTTTCAGAATAAATGGGTACGCTGTTGCTGTACGAATGAGTTTCAATCGCCACTAGTACGAGAGCGGACCGTCGTCAACCCTACGTCATCGAGTAACACCATGGGACCCATTTGTGGTTGTGCGGATTAGAATAGGCTTCCTAAAAATACTAGGTTGCCTGACCCAAACCTGGAACGTTTTGTGCAGTAGGTAATATTAAATCACTTTTTTGGTAGAATTTAACGTCATCTAGTAACAACATGAGAGCTAGCACAATCGGTAAAGGTCATCAAGAAAAGCTAAAAAAAAGTAGGTTGGCTCGTCCTACCCTGGCACGTTCTGAGGTTGGCCGGTTTTAAAATGTCGAAAAATAAAAAAAAATACGTCATCGAGTAACAAGTTGACAATACCACCATTCGATAGTCCTATGAACATGCTTCATAAAAAAATTAGGTTGGCTGCCCTCAGCCTGGCACGTTTCCTACGCGGCCATGTTGAACGTCGGATGCGCCCAGTTCTTATATTCATCAATTGTTAAATTAATATAATATAACAGTTTTGTGATATGTCTATCTATAAACAGTGATGTCTTTATTGATCAGAACTCATCTTGAATAGGTTAAAAAAAACCAAAATGAAATATTTGTGATATAGGTATTGATTGATTGCGTGATATTAGGGCATTGTCGTATCTAATTATTAACTAAGTTTAACTCAAGTTAACTTTAGGTTATGATGCACATAGTTCCGCATACTTGAAGAGTAAAAACCGGAAGTTTCATATACATATGCTTTCGGAATCTATCGTATGGATCATTCAACGTAGGGAATCGAAACTCCAGTCAGCCCATGCCTACGGCATTAGAGGCGCACGCTTTAAATTCTGCCACGGCCCTCGTTATTACAAAATTTTAATCAGATTGAATGTAAACATAACGTAATGAAGATTTTTTAAAAGTCATAATAAAATAAATCGCCACAAAACTTAAACCCATAAGTGAAGTATCTCAAAGTTACTATTCTTTAATTCACATGAATTTAGGTTAAATATTCTAGTGTATATTTCCATTCTTTAAACATTTCAATGTATATGTTTTTGCCGGGTCTATACAAAAGTACATGTCCACATCGTCACTCACATATTAAGGAAGTTTAGTAAGCTTTGGCGTCACTCTCTTTTCTTTACTTACGTATCTCTTTTATTTTATCATAAACAAGTTGCAATGTATCCAAACCGAAGCGGAATTTTAAATTAACAGCTCTTAAGTCGTAGGTATAGTTTAAATAATACCTGAAAAGCTCTGTAAAATATTTATGTATTAGTTATAGAAAACATATACATTTAAATGTTTAAAGGATGGAAATATCCATGAATATTTAACCTCAAGTCATGTGAATACAAGAATAGTAACTTTTTGGCGATTTATTTTATTATGACTATTAAAATTCTTCATTACATCAGGTTAACATTCAATCTAATTTGAATTATGTAATGAGGAGCTCCGTCGCAGAATGTAAAGCGTGCGCCTCTAATGTCGTAGGCATGGGATGACAGGGGTTGAAGAAAGGACCTTAAAGCGATGCACACTCCAGTGGCAACAAGAAAACATTTTAAAACCTGTGTGCGATTTAGTCCTTCTGATGAGTCTAGTGTTAGATCCAGAATTAATACTATTATTTCTGTCATGAACTACTATAGTGACCTGTAAACAAAGAGACAAATTACAAAACCTTATTATTCTTACAGCTAAAAAAAACGACATAATATTAAACCTTTAAATGCTACCACCTACAAAAAAATAAGAGTACAATGGTTTGAGAACAGTCAGTCAATCCGTCAGCGTGTTTGCGACCACTGCGGGACATACGCCTCTCCAATCCTTCTCCAGTCCTTCCGGCCCTCAGCGGTACGGACCCACTGCTTTCCCCGACGCACTTGATGCCGTCTTTCCACCTGGCGGGTGGTCTTCCCACACTCCGTTTGCCTGTCCACGGCCGCCAGTGTAGGACACGGTTACTCTAACGGTCGTCGTCTCGTCGGCTGACGTGACCAGCCCACTCATAACCGGGAGGATGCACTGGTCATATGTTCGGGTCTTTAAATTTTGCGAAAGGTCAGACCTCAGAGCGAATTTAAGCTTTCCGAAGGCAGCCCAACCCAGTTGAATCCGTCGCTCAACCTCCAAAGACAGTCCTACCAGTATACCAAGCCGCAGGATTTGACCGAGATAACGATTTGTCCTCCCGTCATACCCTCAGTCGCCATGACCTTGGTTTTATCCCGGTTAATCTGCAGACCTACCTATCGATGCTTTATAAAGGTCTTCCAGCATTGTTTGAAGCTGAACTCGGGATTTTGACAAAAGAACAATGTGATCGGCGAAGCGAAGATGACTGAGGAAAATATTCATTAACGTTGATACCCATGTTGTCCCATTCAAGCGTCTTGAACACATATTTCGATGCGCTTGTGAAGAGCTTGGGTGAGATCACATCCCCCTGCCTGACGCCTTTAGCAAGAGGGATGGGTTGGGTATTTTAATGAATCCTCACAGTCATCGTCGCGGACCGATACAGATTTCGGAGTACCTCGAACGCCTGGTGGTCGATTCTACACCTCAGGAGGGAGTTTTCGACAGCCCATTTTTCAACTGAGTCGAACGCCTTCTCGTAAAGGACTGGAAAAGAAGTGGAAGGCTACAAAGAGCGGCTTGTTGTACTCCTCGCACTTCTGCACCACTTGTCTCACAGTAAATATGTGATCCATTATGCCGTATCCTTTCCTGAACCCAGCTTGCTCACGAGGCTGGTACTGATTTAGCCTCTGTGTCAGCCAACACGTGATGACTCATGAAAAGACCTTGTATACGTGGCTTAGAACTGAGATAGGTCGATAGTTCTTCAACTTCGCCCTATTTTTTTGAGAACTGCATTGCACAGTGTTTGCAGTTCCTTCAAGATGGGTATCCCGCCAGACTTTAGCAGTTCCATCGTTATCCCGTCCTCATCTGGAGCCTTATGTTTTTTTAGTCCTTTCAAAACAGCCTTTATCTCATAGACACTAATCTCCGGCAGATCCTCGGTGTAGTATCTAGTGAGCGGCGCACGCCTATCAGAGTCGAGTGGTTTGCTTGGGCTCGGGGCATGAATTGCTGCAGAGTACAATTCGTCATAATTTTTTACCACCGCCTCAAGTATATCGTCTTTTTTGCAGTGACAACACCATCCGCTCGCTTGGGTTTTGAAATTTAGTTAGCGCCGGTAGAGAAGGCACGGGAAAACACTTTACTGTCTCGATTTTCCTCTATAACGCGCTCAACCAACTTCATGTTCCCTTGGTGAATATCGCTACGGGATATGGTGCGTAACGAGGCAATCCGCCGACGTACCAAAGTAGTCGATATTGGACACCGGGTGGCTAAGCTAGCTAGAAGGAGGAGTACAACAAGCCGCTCTTTGTAGCCTTCCACTTCTTTTCTAGTCCTTTACGAGAAGGCGTTCGACTCAGTTGAAAAATGGGCTGTCGAAAACTCCCTCCTGAGGTGTAGAATCGACCACCAGGCGTTCGAGGTACTCCGAATTCTGTATCGGTCCGCGACGATGACTGTGAGGCTCCATGAAAATACCCAACCCATCCCTCTTGGTAAAAGCGTTAGGCAGGGGGATGTGATCTCAAATCAAATAAAATCAGAAATATCAAATCAAAATATTTTTATTCGCAGTACAGCATAACAGATTATAATATTGATACCAATCATGTGTATTCGTCGTTTTACACCATAATATTAAAATAACTTAAATCGTAGAAAGATTTGTCAAGCAACCATGTACTTAACTTATTTTTAAATCTTATGTTAGTTTCTTCTCGCAAGTCTCTTGGTAGCTTATTATACATATTAATACTATTGAAGTGGACACCCTTCTCAAATTTTGATGTTGAGTGTGCAGCTTGCTGGATCACATTTTTATTTCTCGTCGAATATCCGTGTTCAAAATTATTATATAATTCCGGGTAATTTCTCACATAAAAAATAGTTCTTTGTACGTACACATCATACATAGTATGCAATTTTAGGTTTTTAAACAAAGGCGTGCAAACAAGTGTTTGTGTGCTTTCTTTTGTAGTCTAAATACTGAAACCGCTTCCCCTGAAGAACACCAGAACTCAATGGCATTGGTCATGACAGAGTATAAATAACCGAAGTAGGCACTCTTCAGGGTATCTAAGTCACAGCATTTAGACAGGGTTCTGAGGCAATAACAAGCATCACAAACATGTTGAATGTGTTTGTCCCATCGTAACTTTTGATCCAACGTGAAGCCTAAGAATATAGTAGATATTGCAAACGTTATGACTTACTTCATCGTTATATTCGATAAACATCTCATCATTCATTTCATGTTTAATATTTTTCATCTTAAAATGTACACAGTGTGTTTTAGCACTATTTAATATTAACCCATTTGCTGCGAACCATTTACCCAACTCCTCAATTATTTTTGTTGTTTTTGTAAGGAGTGTTCCAATACTTTTATCAGTAACAATTACATTTGCGTCGTCAGCGTAAATTACTATGATTTCGCGAGAAGTACTAGCATAGTGTCTTTTGCAATGTCATCAATAAAAATAATAAACAGCAATGGTGCCATGATTGAGCCTTGAGGTACTCCGTAATCGGTTTCAAATAATCGTGATACAGAGTTATCGAAAATACCATTTGTTCTGATTTTATATCTTATGTTTACGTTACTTTCTCACCCACATTTTCTCACCCAAGCTCTTCACAAACGCATCGGAATATGTGTTCAAGACGCTTGAATGGGACAACATGGGTATCAACGTTAGTGAATATTTTTCCTCAGTTATCTTCGCTACGCCGATCACATTGTTCTTCTGTAAAATTCCCGAGTTCAGCTTTAAACCATGCTGGAAGACCTTTATAAAGCATCGATAAAGGTAGATCTGAAGATGAACCGGGATAAAACCATGGTCATGGCGACTGAGGGTATGACGGGAGGACAAATAGTTATCGACGTAGAAGTGATCGAACAGGTTGAAAAGTACGTATATGTCGGTCAAATCCTGCGGCTTGGTATACAAAGACTGTCTTTGGAGGTTGAGCGACGGATTCAACTAGGTTGGGTTGCCTTCGGAAAGCTTAAATTCGCTCTGAGGTCTGACCTTCCTGAAATTTAAAGACCCGAACATATGACCAGTGCGTCCTCCCGGTTATGACATGACGTACGGGTGTGAAACGTGGACTCTGACGGTCGCCGTTGTCCAAAGGTTAAAAGTTGCCCAGCGAGCAATGGAGCGAGCCATGCTGGGAATATCGCTACGGGATATGGTACGTAAAGAGGCAATCCGCCGACGTACCAAAGTAGTCGATATTGGACACCGGGTGGCTAAGCTCAAATGGCAGTGGGCTGGTTACGTTAGCCGAAGAGACGACGACCGTTGGAGTAACCGTGTCCTACACTGGCGGCCGTGAACAGGCAAACGAAGTGTGGGAAGACCACTCGCCAGGTGGGAAGATGAGATCAAGTGCGTCAGCGGAAAGCAGTGGTTCCGTACCGCTGAGGGCCGGGAGGACTGGAGAAGGATTGGAGACGCGTATGTCCAGCAGTGGACGCAAACACGCTGACTGACTGACTGACATTGCGAAAATTGTACCCATTTTCTCGAAGCACAGGGCCCATTTCGGTGAAGATATGGTCCTTGTCACACAACCGCTGTGCTCTGAGTCTCAATGCTCTTGCGACCGATTCCAAATGCACCGGAGCATGATGCGAAGTAGCTTGTAGACAACGATTTGTGTGTGTCGGCTTGCGGTACACTGTGTGGCTTAGGATTCCATCCAATCGTCGAGCAACAAGTACTTCCAAGAACGCCAAAGTGCCTTCCTTCTCACAATCTACTGTATATTTTATATTTGTGTGAACCTAATTAAGATGAGAGATGAAAGCGTCGAGTGATTGGCGACCATGTGACCAGATTGAAATCACGTCATCCACGTACCGTACCCAAAACATTGACTTAAGAGGTGAAGTTTGCAATGTGCGGTGTTCCAGCGGTTCCATGAAAAGGTTTGCCACCACTGGTGTCACTGGTGTTCCCATTGCTACACCTTCTCGCTGAAGGTAGTATTGTCCGTTCCACAGAAAGTATGTCTTAGTGAGACAATATGGCAGGAGCTTGACGCACTCAGTGTCGATGTCGTTGCTGATGACTAAGTTTCTGATGATGTCGAGGGACTCTTGGACTGGTACGTCTGCATACAGCGACTCGACGTCAAAGCTCACTAATAGATCCATGCATGCCAACTTCACTGTAGACAACAATTCCACAAAATGGGCCGAATCTTTAACGTAGGACGACGTCTTGCCAGACAGGGGTTGAAATATTGAGGCGACATGTTTAGCGAGGAGGTAGGTAGGAGCATTTATCTGGCTGACTTTTGGTCGAAGGGGGTTCCCGTCTTTGTGAATTTTAGGAAGACCGTAGAAGCGCTACCACCGCATTTCCGCTACCACCTCGACCCACACCTATGACTTACGACCACGGCGAGTCTAGTTGTCAGTCGTCTGCTGCGACGAACGTGGCGGACAACCTCCTTGACAACGGGCTGAACGATCAGCTCGATACGTCGGCGAATGTCTCCTCCCGCCGCGTGAAAAGCCGTAACATTTTTCAAATATATTTGAAGACCACGGTAATCCCAAAAGTATCACAAGTAAGGTTATTTCTTTAGTTATAGCTGAAGATAGATCATTTGCTGTATTTAATACATCACAATTCACATTACGTATTTGGGTCCCCAGTGCATTAAACTCGTTTTACTGTCATTTAAACGTAGGTTATTGGCTTCACACCATAATATGCACCATAAAGCTATTTCAACATCATTATGAGATCCGTTTTTAAGCAATGGTATTACCCTAGTAATTTTTAATAAGTCTGGAAATGTGCCATCTTCAATACAATTCTAAGAGGTTCTATAATACTGCCCAATATGGACTTTAACAGATTAGTAGAATTGTTCCATAAACCTTGCGGTCCTTTGGACTTAAGGTCTGTTACTTTTTGAATCTCAGAACAGCTAACAGATTCAAAAGTGACAGACTTCTTATTGCGTGGTAAAAATATTTTGAGTTCCTCTAATGCGAGATTTACAATTTATTGGATGTATTTAATTGTATCTTGCGCGACAGCAGAAAAATATTTGTTGAAATTAAATTATTTGCAACCATTGCACCCAATCAATCAATATATCACAAATATTTCATTTTGTTTTTTTTTACCTATCCAAGGTGAGTTCAGATCAATAAAAACATCACCGGTTTATAGATAGACATATCACAAAACTGTTATATTATATTAATTTAACAATTGATTGAATATAGGAACTGGGCGCATCCGACGTTCAACATGGCCGCGTAGGAAACGTGCCAGGCTGAGGGCAGCCAACCTAATTTTTTTATGAAGCATGTACATAGGACTATCGAATGGTGGTATTGTCAACTTGTTACTCGATGACGTATTTTTTTTTATTTTTCGACATTTTAAAACCGGCCAACCTCAGAACGTGCCAGGGTAGGACGAGCCAACCTACTTTTTTTTAGCTTTTCTTGATGACCTTTACCGATTGTGCTAGGTCTCATGTTGTTACTCGATGACGTTAAATTCTACCAAAAAAGTGATTTAATATTACCTACTGCACAAAACGTTCCAGGTTTGGGTCAGGCAACCTAGTATTTTTAGGAAACCTATTCTAATCCGCACAACCACAAATGGGTCCCATGGTGTTACTCGATGACGTAGGGTTGACAACGGTCCGCTCTCGTACTACACGGGAGATCTTCCTTGCTCGCTGTGACCACCGCTCGCGCCACACCGCTCCGCTACAGCGCGGTAATGCGGGACTTTGAGCTTTTTGCAGATAACGCAAACCTTTGAAGTGATGGCGCTTGTTTATATTGTTTCGTAATCTCTGACTATACAAGCTTTAAGAGGATAATGAGGTGATCAGTTTCCATACATGGCTAGTGCGTGTTTCCTCAGTCAAATTAAGAAATATTTTCATGATATTTTGCATACTAAAAAAATCATCTGAGAACTACATCTGTACGTTTTTGTTTCTTTTGATACATCGAGTTATATCCGTGATATCTTACGCCTCTAAAAATTTGTGCACAACTACAAAAAGTCCTATATCATGGATACAAGTTAAGTTATAAAAAAACCGGCTAAGTGCGAGTCGGAGTCGAACACGAAGGGTTCCGTACCATCGTTCAAGTTTAAACACAAAAAAATCACGTTTTTGGTATGGGACACCCCTTTATTTTTTTTATTTTACCTATTTGTTGTTATAGCGGCAAAATAAATAGACACTCTGTGAAAATTTCAGCTACCTACCTATTACGGTTCATGAGATACCGCCCTGTGACAGACGGACGGACGGACGGAAATACGGACGGACGGACGGACAGCGGAGGCTTAGTAATAGGGTTCCGTTTACACCCTTTGGGTACGGAACCCTAAAAAGTACAGGGCGTAGATGTTTAATTTTCATTTGTTCAAAATTCTAGAAAACGTTTTCCTAATTTGCGTGAGGAAAAAAGCACAAGCCATTGTATAGAACCTGATCACCTCTTTATCCTCTTTAGGCGGTCGTGAAGTCACACGAAATGAAAGATTTTAAAATTTAAAGAAATGCATTATTTATCCATTGGCCAGGACACAATTTTGCACGAAATCGTCTTTCGGGCCCTTTAAAAGTTGTCAGATTTTAATAATTTTTTTCGTAAATATTTGTATTTTCAGGAAAAAATTCTAAAATGAAGGTAAAAAAAGCCAATTTTGTTTCATGTTTTTTAGCCAATATTTTCCAATCCAAAAGGTATAGTTATTAAAAATATTAAAACATACAGACGTAGATTTTGACAATGTATTTTAGAATACAAAATGAAAAAAAAACTAGTAAAACATTTAGAGCATGTAAACAGTTCTCACCCGTAGTATGGGGAATTGATAGGGTAACGGCTCTTTTAATAAGTGGTATTTCTGTAACCAAATTTAGGTCAAGTGATGTATGTTATTTTTTGTGTGTTTTATGTTAGAAATAAACCTGGAAAATATTGCTACTTAAAAAAAATCGATACGTTGGATCGCCGCCGCCCGAGCAAAATAGTCGCAAATTGTTCGTTAGTTTATATGCCATGTACAGTACTCGTGGAATACGGTAAAGGATATGTTTAATTATTACTTTTTCATATTCTGGATTATAGTTAAAATTTGCATCTGTTTTTGTAATAATTTTAAACACAAACGGCCATATGAAATATTTCAAAAAAAATTCAAGCGTCTACCTGTTGGCATTAATAAAATCAAGTAAAAAATCACGTTTCTTGTATGGGACCTCCATTAACCGATTTTTTTTTTTATTTCTACTATTGGTTGTTATAGCGGCAATATTGAGGCAACACTCTGAGAAAACAATTATATTTAAACCAAAATCAAATCAAATCAAAAATAATTTATTCTTCATATACACAGTAAGATTTACAACATAAAAGCAGCACAATGTAAGCAAGTAGTAATGAAGAAAAGGGGCCATCTCAGCATAAGTTGCTTTTCACTCAGTGAGCAGCAACGCTGATTTACGTCTGGTCCATAGAAATCGGAACATTTCCGATTTCTGTGGTCTGTTCCCTAAAAAATAAAATAAAAAAACAAATCTTTGTAAATATCATATCTGTCGAAACGTATTTGAAAAAGAGAGAAAAAAATTAATAAATAAATAAGCAAAACAATACAAAAAAAGATAAAAACAAATATCAAAGAGTAATGCACACACATCTGTTTAAAACATAAATCACATTTGAAGAAAAGGAAGCAGCTTTTGCAAACTATCTAAACAATCTATATAGTCGCTCAAGCACTAACTTTGAGGGTGCTTTGCTGACTTTTAAGAAGCCACGCTTTGCAAGAGCGCTTAAAACCTAAAATGGAAAATTTAACTATTGTACGATTCATGAAATACAGCCCGGTTACAGGCGGACGGACGGGTCCCCTTGAAATCCTTTGGCTACGGAACCCTAAAATGGCGAAACCTACCTCGGGTCATCGTTCTCCACGACCACGGCGGGCGCTGTTTCTCCGGCTGAAGCGACAGAGCCTGTTTCACTCATGACGTATGCCCTCTTGAATTGAACCGACGAAAGCTTCGATGTGTGAAATTTGTATTCCGACCCTCTAAAGATTGCACCGCATAGGTATCGGTTGCACCCAATATGGCTAATCCATGATTGTACGCTCGAAAGCGCATACGGTTGGCATGGCAACGTTGTATCAATAAAATTGTAAGAGCAGCGAACCCCACTCAATACTTAGATAAGACTCAATAAAGATAAAGTCCTTTGCTGTAGATTGCTGTGTTTTCAACTCCCCCCTTAGCAGAAAAATAAAGCTCTAGCAATGTTTTTGCGCTGTATATGTTCTTACAAAATATTTTAATGCGGTAAGTACTGAATATATTATAATTTATTTATGCACAATGCAAATAGTTTTCCTAAATATGTTTTATGCATAGTTTTATGTCGTATAATAGACCCAATTTGAGTCTGAAAGACCTGTAGACTCACTATGGTTAGAAGGAGCTGTAAAAAAGGATCAGACAGGCACATTTGTGGTGGTCTACATTTATACCGATATTTGGTGCCCTTGGTCGAGACTTGTCTTATTATTTTGAGACGCTGGCCTGTCAGATCACCACGTCGCGTAACAACACTCTTTGTTGGGGCGGAGTAAGTTATTATCTTTCACAGGGCCATATTTTGTATCGAGTAAAGTTAGGTAACCTATGTAGAGCCAGACTTTCACTTTCAAGCTAGTGGCACGCAATAGGGTCCAAATATTAATCCGGTATCCCTTGGAGTATTTTGAGCAAAAAAGCTAGCTTTCGCCCGCCCCATACATTTTAATGTGTAGGTATAAACAAAATGTATGGGTACGGCGAATTGTTTTTAAGCTGTACTTCAAAATATTATATACCTTTTGTTCACGCCAGTATGGCATGGGTGAGCTAGGTGGGTAGTTTGAACTTCACAAGCATTCAATCCCATCCGAAGTTTTTCCTATGCCATTCTCTCGCTCTGCTACTATAATATATGCTGTCAAGCGTTGTGCACGCACGCACCGCGCCCCCCGCATACCTTTCATCATGGAGCCCTCGTAGGGCTCCACGCCCGCAACCCGCCGAGCGCCTGACCACGCTGCGACGTCTCGTCTCGTCTGGGCGAAGTGCTGTGCCGCCGAACACTGTCCCGGGACCCGACGCCTAGGAGCTGGTGCTGCTGGAGGTAGGTGGCTGTTCCTATTCCTCTGGTGATCCGCTGTGACGTCCCGAGGCTACTGGGCATTGCATCTCCTTCGCTCGTGAAGTGCGACCTGCCTAGCCGCGTACACCTTTTTTGCTCTAAATAGGGCAAGGAACGTTTGGACCAAACCTCTGCTAACAGCCTGTATGCATAACATTAAATATATGTATGTTTTATGAATTCCAAAAAGGCTGGGCCAATTTTAATGAAATTTTCAGACACTCTTCAGATTAGTCCAGCGGTTATCCTGTACAGTTTGAAAGTTCAGAAGCTCCGCTCAGGTTCATGTTTGGAAATTCAGAAGCTCCGATCGGGTGAATGTCCAAAATAAAATAATTAGGTGGTGTGGCATTTAAATTAAATTTTAAAGCAAACTTTAGAAGTTTGGTAGCAATCGTATCAACATATTATATTTTACTTTCATTATTTTGCACACATTACTACATTTATTCGCGAGCAAATCACATTCAAACTACACGTTACTTGTACGCGTGCGAAGCCGGACCGGATGGCTAGTGAACAATAAAAATGGAACCAGTTTTTAAACATCTCTGTATCA
Source organism: Incurvaria masculella (assembly GCA_946894095.1). Lineage (NCBI taxonomy): Eukaryota > Metazoa > Arthropoda > Insecta > Lepidoptera > Incurvariidae > Incurvaria > Incurvaria masculella. The sequence continues at coordinate 14,447,241 of OX335648.2, read as the reverse complement.
ATCGCTGCGCTCTTGGTATGGTTTCTATAAACTTTTACGAATGTTTTCATGCTTTTATTAGAGTCTAAAAATAATAAGAAACATTTCCTGGGATAACAGATGGTTGAAATAAGTCTCGCCATACCTATATTTAGTATGTCGTCGCTGTCGCTTCAAATTATTATTGCTTCTAGGAACTTAACGGTTTTGAAACATTCACCATTTGTAATTTTTGAGCTTCATTTTCGCTTTTCTGCCTCTAAACTTTTCTAAATTTTCCGGCGAGTCAGACACCAAAACTATTGAAGAGCCTCCTAGTCAACATGGAGAGAAACTAATTATCGCCTTTCTAAAACAATCAGTCTCGACCTCTCCAATCACAATCGATAAGTAGGCATATCAAGGAAAGAAATACGCAAGGTTATTAATATCGGAATGAATATCGGTCCGAGAGTTCCAGCAAGCTCGACCGCACGTCGAGATCGACTGTACTGGCACGGCACAAAGCGGGTTCTTGTACGGACATCAAAGGACCCATCGCTTTGTGGTGTAATTTCGAGAACAATAATGTTTTGTTTGGGAAAGAAATTCCCTGAGGAACGTACGGCGCCTTATTTATTATTCTTATTACAATAGCCTCAACTATGCCGGGAGGTGGCTTGGAATTGGAATATTGAAGATCCTTGAGCGTGGATGCAACGGGAAACTTTTACTGGAAGTTTTGGGTCATTTTTTTTTACTAAAGTGGGTATAGGAAAATGTACAATATTTTCATATTACCAACACATTAACATTTTTGGAAATTATGGAATCTATCTTTTAAAGGTAATCTCAAATTCTTATTAAAGCAGAAATTAATTAAAATATTAAAATGGTACCGGTTATAGTTTAGGTTTAATTTTAATGAAATTAAAAAACCTAAATTATGTAATATTTCAAGGAATGTAATATGTATGTTGTATGTTCACATTCCTTGGAATAAGCGACGTACCTGCTTAGTGCGAAAAAGTATATTTACTTATGTAATATTAGTTTTATGTAATAATTGAATATTTTGTTTCATGTATGTCTTTGCGATGAATAAAATATCTGAATCTGAATCATAGCTTAGTGATTTTTTCAGCTAGCAATAGATTTTTCTGAAACAAGGTAGACTGTGTCTTTAAAATAATAGGAATCCATTAATACAATTATTTTTAGATATTTGTGTTGCTTTCCGCTCAGAAATACTACATGTTCATATGGGGGTTCCAAAACTGTCGAGTTCATACATAACTCATACAAAACTTTCTAGTATATAAACGCGTCTTTTACTTTTCCCACTAAGAGGACTGTTTTAGCCGGAATAATGCTAACATCAAGTATATATTCTAAAATAATACTTCAAACTAATAAAAACCACATAAAGTATCTTATTTTTCTCTAAATCAGTTTTTTCATCATTGTTAGAAATAGTAAAAAATACAAAACTATGATTATCTAGATGAAGAATCAAATCTTGGCAACACATTTTTTCCACGCTTCGTATTTTGGCCTGTCAGAGGTAGAGCAATTTCGATTTCGATATCAGACTTAAATACGGATTTAATAACTTCCTCACATACCAATTTCGTTCGAATGTCAGGTGCGATAAATTATTCCGCGTATTATTCATAACACTATCACCTGAAGCGTTCACTCTATTATAAATTGCATTAATTTACGTATCTGAATATCATCAGCGATCCCATAAGTACATTTGGCGGCTAAGGGGGGAGTGAACTTGTCTTCCATGCCTGAGGTCATGGATTCAAATCTCCGCCCCCTTCATGCACCACATTCTTTCTTTTTCTGAGTTTGATAAATGCATTTCGTTACTAATGCCAGATGTTCCATGGTTCCGAATCAATTTCAAACTGTAGGACCTCTGCCCCTAATAGCGGCGCGGGTTTAGCCCTACCAGGGTTAAACCCGCTCGGATTGGCACCATGGAATTCGATGAAAATATGGCCGAAGCGGCAATGAAAAATTGTCCGTGTTTTACAACCAGTTCAATGTAGCCGTGTTCATAAAGGGAATCTTCTGTCATGACACTAAATTCCTTCGAGAATGCGGTGTGTTGGGCTAATATCAGGACGGTGGGCGTGGTATTAGCCATGCATGTCCAGTCACATAAAAAATAATGAGTTTAGCATAACATGAAATTCTACGTCTAATCTAGGCGGACCTTCCAAGATAAAAACGCCACGCCATATGTGCGGCTATCGCATGGCGTCCAGCTGACTCTGATCGATGATATCCAAGGGCTTTCGAAATTTTACATCATGTTTGGGCCCCAGGTTATGTTTTTGTTGGAAATGTCTCGACATTCCACAGTTTATTGACCGCACAATTAAAGTATCTAGAGGATCGGTTGGTTCTCGTTTTGTGTGTCGACTGTGAATAGGTAAATTGCCTGGCCTGTTGCGTATTGAGAAATGGGACGACAGAAAGAAAGGAGATGATAGAAAGGGAACGGGAGGGTTATGTATCTCGAAGGGCTTTCTCCGCGATGAAGAGGATAAAAGACAGAAACTACGATCTCTGCGTCGTTGGAGGGTCTCCAAATTCTGGAATATGACATTTATAAATAAGCATGAGCCTCACACATTTTGTACCGCAGTGGCCCAGCGGCTCATAGGTCATGATAAACTTTGGCACGCACTGCAACCTCGTCACCTCTCCCGTTAGCCGTTTCATCGCGTTCCAAAATGGCTGAACTCACAATGTGCACATACATATATCATGTGTTTGCTCTGACATTGATACAAACATGGGTTGGGTTGCAGACACCGATTTGACATGTATATGTGTGAGCTTCTGTGGCGTGATAGGTGATTATTTATTATTAAGATTTCCATATGCATACGTTTTCCAATAGCCGTGCAAGTAAATATTTCAGATAAAACAAACTGCACTTTGCAGATATTACCTTTTTGTTTCTAATTATTTTAGGTATGTTCTTTATGTAAGTAATCGATTTATTTTTAATCAGTTTATTATTAGTTTCATTTGTTATTTAGATTCATATTAATAAACTTATCAAGTAAAATGAACTTTTTAATAAGTTGTATAACGGTAACATAATAATACTTTAAAAGGACTTCTACGTGTAATTTTATAATAATGTTCGCAGTTCCAAAAGAAGAATGTACGTAGTTCCAAAAGAATAATGTGCGCAGTTATTAAAGATAACGGTTTTATTGAACATAATTTATATTCAAGTACATCCATCTACATATATTTATAATCTGCTAATAAATACTTTCAGTTATTAAACAATCCTTGCTACAGAGGTAGAGACACATATCCACTATGTAGCATTATACTCTTGTCTTTCATTGTTATTTAATTTACTTAACTACGTTTGAAAGCACTAATCTATATGTAAACTTAATGTAACTATACAATCCACAGAGTTGTGTCAATGATTAAATTCAAGCTGTGTAAGAAGATATTGTTTTATTAAACTAAAAGCCTTTTGTACACTTTCTCGTCTGTTTGGATGTCACAATACACCAGCCATTGAATTGACAAGAGATCCTGAACAGGACTAAAAAGGTCTAAGGGTGGCATTTTACCAAGTGGAAATTATCCTTACTGTCACAATATGTAACAATTACGTACGTAAATAAATCTTATAATCGTATTACTTACATCTTAGGAGTTTGACAGGGGGTGGGGCGGTGAGATCGGAAGGTAAACATTCGGTAGAGCAATGTAAAATTAAATACAAGATTAGCAATGGAAACTCTATAAAAATATTTTTAACATTTATGACACACTTTATTCTATGTGTAACCTCAGTCTAAATTTCGTTAACAAAGATATAGGAAGTAAGAAAATCATTATGAAAACATGTACATGCATTTAAATTTGGCACACCCAATATGACCTCGGCATTACTAGTTAAAATGTAGAAACGACCCAGTCAGTTTTATTATACATAAGTGTAAATTTCTACTTTTTTATTACTAACTGAATTAGCAAGAAGATAAAAATTACCTAACTATATAACCAGGTCAGTGAAGTATTTAGGCCGCAGACCTGAAAGCTACGCGCACATCAAATATGCAGTTATCTCTGGTTCAACGCAGAGACGGACGCTAATCAACTCCGTTCGAGTACAGTGAAGCGAAAAATTAACTGAAATGATCAGAGCTGCACCGGTAGCACGTGGTTGCAGAGCGTAGTTCTACAATCGCCAGTTCTGGCAAATAAGAGAGGCGGCAAGATAGTGGTTGTTACGAACTAAATGGAAGAGTGGTCGGAGTCCATGGGCGGGGCGGGGCGGGGCGCGGGTTCTAGTCGTCGTCGCGGGGCAGCTGGCGGCCTTCACCCCATGCGCCTGCAAAATACACACTGATGCACTCGCACGCCAATCTTCCCTTCACCTTTGGCTATCAATGATAGGATTTGACTTGAAAAAAAAGATAGTGAAAATACAAAACGGCTACTTTTTCTAAAGGCGATAAGTCTCTATTGTGAAAAACTTATCATAGGGTTTTTTTATGCAACACGTGACGGAACCCACATCTCGCTACACTTCTGTAACGTTTATGTTTTTTAAATAATTGAATAATACTGTACATACATAAAAAGCAGGAAAAGCTCCCATCGGGAAATGAAATAAAAATCCAATCCTTAACGTTTTGAACAATACATTGAAATATGATTACAATTTCACATGAGCACTGAACCACATGAAACAGCTTGTAAGTTTAATTTCAAAGTATCATGCTCAGAGAATATACATGTGTTAGTTAAGTGGATGTTGCGACCTTCGTGAAATTATACAAAGCGTTTGTCTACAGGGAGCGACAGATGAAGTTTGTAGCGTTCTGTTAGTTCTAACTAGTGGCTGGCATCATGCTTTGTTTGAAGTGCCACCACAATTGCTACAGTTCACATGTTACCGAAGTACCGAGTGTCTACCTAGAGCTGAGTTAATGACTAACAGTTGCAGTTGTAAAAAACAAAAAAAAATCAATGTGTAAAGTCATTAGCTGTATATTATCAAATTATCCCATTGGTTCTTCTCGACCTGTCCCATTTATAATTAGAGTTCATTTGTACGCTAACACAAGAGCAAAGAGTTTGCGGCGCCTTAACTACAGCTGATCTCGCTTAGCTTGTACCTTCTAAAATTAAAAGACCTCTACCGGAAAAAAAATAAAGGGGACTGGAAGGGAGAAAAGAGTCTGACATCGGTTGTTCATAGAACAACTGTTCATAGAACTGGTTCCCCTAGGCCTTTCACATCCTGGCTATCTAATCAAAATGCAGAGCAGACGGTGCGGAAAGATTTACCTCCTTTGGTGGAGTTCTGCAGGAAAAGTCCGTTTGCAGACCTGTTACAAGAATAGTTACCTATTCTCCTTAGCCTACCACATCCGTGGTTAGCTAAACGAGATGACAGAAATGCAGAGCGGAGTGTGAGAAGAGACTGACCTTGGTGACAAAAAAAAAACGAGAGAAATAGGACCTCACTTGAAGTTCCCTTGTAGGAAGAGGTGAATAACCTTGACCGGTCATATTCGTAGTAATCAGAAGATAACGATAGGAAGGGGAGGAGAGTCAAAAGAGACTGACCTCGCTTGCCGACATTCTGCAGGAAGAGGCGGTTCTCTTCCGCCTGGCGCTGCGCGTGCTCGCGCATCTGCTTCCTCGCGATCTCCAGCACGAGCCGCTGCCGCAGCACCTCCATGGGGTTGCTAATCGACAAAGACGGCATCTTGCGCTTCTGCCGCTGCCAGTCGTAGCTCTGCCGGCAGAACAAACCAATGTTCATGTAAACAGTCATCTCACATAGCATCACATAGTAATAAATGCATTTGTGGATTGTCGCTCAACTAGATGCTGTCGTACATGTGTTTGTAAAGTGGACAGACAAAAGTAATCAGTAAAAAGACAGAAGTAATCTGATTATTGTAAGTTAGCATTTAAAAAACTAGGTGACCTCTCCAAGGGTCAATATTCTAGATCTCGAAAACAGCGCACCTACCGGGTCCAACTGTGAATCAAAACTATCCACCACATCGACCCACGCATACAAAAAAACATCAAAATCGGTCCAGCCGTTTAGGAGAAGTTCAGTACCGAAGAACTAAATATATATATGAAAATGAATAGCCATAAACATTGTATCCATATTCCATACGCTATTAGGGTTAGTGGTATTACTTATATAACCATTTGTTTTTATTTGGAAGATTCTTTTAATTGCATAGAAATAATGTATGTGTTCATCTCAGATAGAAATACATTGGTAAGCGATATAACGCAAATCGTGGAAGAAGTAATTATGGATGTTATCTATATTGAGAATTGATACAAACAAATTGATCTAATTTAATTTTAGTAAGCAGGTTTTCGTCAGATCATGTCAAAACGGGGACCATTCGGATATTAGATATCGACCCCTCAGTAAACAACAAATATATTCAATTGATCAAAGGTATCCTCATTTTATTGTACATTTTTTTCTTACTCCCTTTTCACGATGCTTTACAAGCTTTTGAAGATGTCACTCACAAGGCAGTGAATCCTAAAAACTTTATGGAGTTTTCGTAGTGGGTTTATTTCATTCGGGCGCGGCGGTAGCAATCAAATTGAGAGCGAGCAATAAAATAAACCAAATTGAAAATTAAACTCAAACCATTTATTTTTTGTTTGACTTCTTATTTTCGATTCTTAGTCGTTGCGGTACGGCAGGTAAGAAGTTAGGTTTCTCAAAAGACTTTAAATCTATCTCAGTTTGACTTTATTGACATTAATTTTTTTTACAGCGGTGAAACGTGTTGAAATCCAAATAATAACGTACAAGTCGGCCCCAAGTCGCCCTTGCTTGTTTATCTATACTTTGCTTGTATTCCGTGTAATATCTGTAACGCAAATATAAGTGTCGACAATTTTTTTCTGTAAATAAGAATGACCAAATTTGTATGCAACATAATACTTTAATATAATGGTGTTAGCGTTAGGCATAGGAGAACCAATATATAGGGGATCAATATTTAGCTTTTGTTTGTGCCTTGCTTTTTTTATGTAAAATGATAGTTTTTTCCTAATATTCTTAATCCCCTATACAGCTTATTTCCTGAATATTGCTATTGCTATTCTCTGATTAATGCTATTCCCTGAAAAATGTTTAGAGAAAAATACACTAAAAGTATCAACCAAAACAAATGCAGAAAAAGAAAAAAGCCAAAGAGAAAGCAGAACAAAGCATATTAATTAAGAATGTGTTGTGACAATTAAAAGGGTAACGCAGGGGATGACATTCAACCCGTCATTAGTGGACGAAATGCTGCGGGAACTTTTTTCCTAAGAATTTTAAGAGATATTCGGAATGGTAGGGTGGAGAGGGTTTTACTCACTAATTTATGCATGGCAGCGTAAGTATGGAAAGAATCCGCCCCCCTACCGCCGCCGCCGTGCCGCTCCCGCTGTCCGCCCGCCCTTCAATGCTACCCCACCCCTCACGTCATAGGTAAATATGCGTATGTTATGGTTTTATCGTCGTAAAATTAATCGTCTTAGAAACGTTCGAATGCTGGGTTAAAAGCCAAGAAGTTTAGGTAACTAATCACACGCGTTTTCATAGTCTCGTTCGTTTTCAATGTCTGTATACTACTGAACCACTAATTAAAACTTATCGTAAAAAGCTATACTAAAATGAAAAGCGTCATTTAAATGTCAAATAAAAAAACACATTCTGCCAAACTTTTTTGTAAACTAAAGCATTTACATCAAAATGAATCTATGTTGGAACTGAATCAGCGTAACCGCCACATATTTGGACATCGGACTTTGACCCATATACATTTTCATTACAAATACTGATGCCTACGGCGGCGTTTACTGTTATGCGCTAACTTTTGCTGGAGGGCGTTTTTTGCAATTTCTATAAAATCGTGTTAGTGGCGGGTACTCATTTTGTATTTCACATCTGCAAATCTTCTCCTGCAGAAAACTAAATTTAGATCAGGGGGTGAGCAAGAGTGAGTTCGAATTCGTCACTAAATATCAACTCACCTTTTTAAATAGTTAATGTTTCCACACTTTTTGAACATCATTACAGTTACGTAAAAACTGGTCTGTCCCGTAAATACGTTGGAAGTATAAACAACGGTTTCGTTTTTTAAATAATAATATATTTCCCTTTTTTTTTTTAGGTTAACTCACTCCCGAACTCGAACTCACTCTTACCCTGAATGGACCCCCTGATCTACTTATTTGTTTGGCGTCTTTTTAAATTATATCACACATTAGCCATACTTTGCAGTGCATACTCTCTACTTCACATATAATCTGAAAATCTTTAAATAAAGGTAGAAAACTGTGGTTACCTGCTGTGTGGGTTTCAAATAACAGTGTCGATGATATTGGCACATAAGCGTGCAAAATCCGAATTGTTTGAAGTTTCATACTGTCACATCAAAGCTTTGTGACGGTGACGTAGGAAACGTCGTGATTGCGGTAAAAGTTATGCGTAAACAAGGAAGCGATGTATAACATACATAGGTTGAGATAGGGTCACAGCCGGAGGACAATTATTTATTCTGTGCTACACCAATAAAAATGCGAGTTGTATTTTTATTGGTTTTTACCACTGAAGAGACAGTAAGTGACCATATAATTTATGGGATATCGAAATAACGTCACCGCGCGCGAACAGGGGGTCCATTCAGAGTAAGAGTGAGTTCGAATTCGTCACTAAATATCAACTCACTTTTTAAATAGTTAATGTTTCCACACTTCTTGAACATCATTACAGTTAGGTAAATTCTGGTCTGTCCCGTAAATACGTTGGAAGTATAAATAACGGTTCCGTTTTTTAAATAATAATATATTTCACAACTATTTTGATGTTAAATCACTCCCGAACTCGAACTCACTTTTACCTGAATGGGCCCCCAGTTCTCACCCACATAAACCCTCCAATACGTCTGCGTCTTTGTATGCAAATAGCATGCACGTTTTATTTGGGTTCGTAATTTTTAAAAATTGGAGACAGTGGGTCTCATAGTAGACGCGCTAGATGCCATATCTCTTTTCTTATTAATTATGGTTTTAACAATGCAATTTTTATACTTATAAAAGTTGTATCGTTACTGTCTAAAATACAAAACACAGCAAGCCTGAAGCTTGGCCTTAAGAAAACAAATTTTTTTTTTCATTCAAGAAGAAATATTCCTGCATGATATTTTTAAATTCCATCCCTAAAAGGATGAAAGTTATGTGAGTTGTTGTATTCACTCCCGCAAATATTGCTACCCCATTTTATATAATTTGAAACATGCACATCTTATTAAATATGTTTACCGATGTTTACACTCCTATTGCGAATAAATATTACACAAATTGATAAAACACACAAGGCTGGACTCTAACTAACATACCTGCATACAACTCAATGAAAATTTTGAATGAACAAAAAATGCTCATACGGTCTATGGTCGTCGAAACCCTTGGAAGTGCACGACAACGAAGAGTATTCGCAGACAATTTTCTCCTATTCGAAGTCCTAAAACCGTAATGACGGAATTTCTGCCTATGTTGAGAACCATGACAATGAGTGCACTTGGCCGTGCTCATAAAGGGAAGGTCCTGGCATGGCGTCTAATCCTTTCGAGAATATGGTGTATTGGGCAAATATGATAACGGTAGTTGTGTGGTATTAGTCATCCATGTCAGGTTGCATAAAAATAAGGCGATTAAAAAAAAAATCCGTCTGTCCGGTTTTATTCCGAGCATGTGATCCAGGCCTAACATAGAAAAGTAGCTGTACCTGGAAGCGCGGCAGATCGCTGAGCACGAAGATGCTGGGGTCGAGCACGCCGCGCCACGCCGCGCCCTCCGCCGCCGCCGGACTGTAGCGCCCTCCCGCTCCTCCCGCGCCCATCAGGTAACTCAAGGCATCCTGCAATAGAGTGCCTGACTGAGCTACGCTATGTTCAGTCCTCACCTCCCAATCGGCGTTGACGCCAAACGAATCGACGCGCGCGCAGTGGGCGCTGAGCGAACTAACATTTGCGCGTTCGATTTTAATTTTTAAAATTTAAGCCCCGATCGCACGAAGAGACGGCTGAGTTAATCAATGTTCAAATACGTCACGTGAACCGCATGAAGTTCCTTCCATACTGTCCATACAAAGTGAAATGTTTAATCATACGTTGACGTTGATATTTTTTCCGCTCACAATAAGGGAAGCTCCGGGCATAGAACCTCATTCCTATGGAAATGTGGTGTGTTACACGGTGTGGTGGGTGTGTTACGGTGAGTGTGGCAAATCCGTGTTCAGTTACACAAATAAGACCATCGTCGGATCTAAATAATTTCGGACGGTTTTACCTTCAGATTTGTCCTGTAAGGATTTTTGCCATCTAGTTTAGATAAACATTTTCGAAATCAATTTACTTGATTGTTTGTGCCTAAAACCAGTACATACATTTCTGTGTTTTGGTATTTTTTATAAATAAAGACATTTTGTTATGTTTTAACTTAAGGACTTTTTCGAAAAAAAAAAAAACGGGCTGACCAATTATTTTATGATATAGGCTATACTAATTGATATCACTGGAAAGCGCTGAGAGCGCTCTCTACCTGCCTCTCCGAGAAAACATGTGACAACACTTATCTATGTACAACGCGATTCAAATAAGAATAGGTCGGGGCTCGTGTCTAACTTCACTCGAATTCGCGAGGAAAAGTACGCGGCAACACCCCGGAAAAGTACTGAAGTTTGTGAAGTGAAGTGAGCGTTTTATCAGTTCGACATTCAAAATGGCGGGGATCCTATCCTATTCTTATTTGAATCGCTTTGTAAAATACTTACTTCGTCAGGTGGCTGCCCTTCAATGGATTGAAGCTGTAGGGACGACGCAGCGAGGGATTGCTGAGGCGGCGGCGCAGACGTCGCGCCTCCTAGTAGCAGCACCGCACACCACACCGCCAGTGACATCTGCACACACGTTTCCCATCAGCGATACTCATAACGATCAACTTTGCTTCCTGCTAAGGGTATCGTGGCAGCCTTTCCGGGTGAGATATGGTGCACACTTGGCCCCGATCGACGTGTCAGTCTTGGTCTGGCATTGTAAATTATGTTGGTCCCGCAGTGCGATGAGGAAGCACGAAACGGGGGAGTTTGTTTTATCTGACACTATTTTATTACGAAATGGAGGCACCGCCAACCGGCAGCGCGATTATGAAGCACGAAAAGAAGTGTAGGTTTTGCACCTACTCCAATCTGACAGCAAACTGACAGTTTGTGTACGAAAAAGTTTGTTTCAGATGCAGCACCTACACCTAATTTCGCCCTTCGTAATCGCACTGCCGACCTCCTTAGCAAACGTAACGTAGCACGTCATAAGGTTATAATATTTTAAGATAAAGTAAAGATGATCACGACAATTTGATTCGCTTCACAGTAGTTTGACTGCTTGTATAATCTAGTTCTTTTGAGAGGAAATCTTTTCTAGATTCATTATAAATTATGAAGCTGAGTTATGTAAAAAAATCTGCAGCGATCCCGGACAATCGATGTATTACACGGAATGATGACCATCTGGAACCAAATCAGCTTAGAACCCAGTGCCTGCTAAAAAGTTGAAAATAAACACGCATGCAGCATGAAAATGGAAACATGGGAACTTTTTTCTCTTCAATCTGTAGACACGAAAATCGAGCACGTGTTTTGATACTCATGGTCGATTTCCGTCCGAAAGCCGTCAAATCATTTAACAATTTTCATTATTACAAGAGGTGTTGGCTGCCAACCTTGAGCGTTCCCCGATAGAACAATAACAGTGAATATAATTCTAATAACCAGCCAAGTGCCCGCTTATAATGATTTATTTCATTATGTAGAGTCCATTGAAACTTTCGACTTGTGCATTCCCCGTATTTTCTTGGTCCGAAGCGAACCAATAGAGTGTTAGAAATAAACTGGACGGATTGTAGCCGAGTGAGTTCTAACTGGCAGTGAGTTTGTGGAGTGGTCTCTCGAGGGGGTGCGGCGCGAGAGAGGGGGTGGCAGACACAGCGGACAATGTCAACAACTTATTAGAGGCGGCTGTTGAAATGTCGAGCATCTGAGGGAGTTAATTGAGCACCGACAGGTGTTAGACGCTCTGTTCCCAGACCGCATGCACCAGGAAATGCCAAATGTACTCATATCCAACACACTTGCCTAGAACATAAAAGACTTAAAGAAGATACTGTTGCTTTCTGAATGTTGGGATAATATTTACCAATTATGCCTCTTAAATATCTTAATTATATTTAATCGGTCGTGTGGTTATGGTTGAATATAATTCGCAAGAAAATTTGGAAGATCTTTCCTTGATAACCAATAAATACCTACTCTGTTAGTGGATCACTTAGCTGTCAATTTGTTTATGTACTCTTTAATACTTACATGTATGTCTTGTATCTTCGAAAATAGTAATGTTTGTAGCCACCGTTTGTAGCCTAGTAATTGAGATTGTAGCCTGGAGTCCCAATCCTAATGGCGTGTTCTCATTATTTTGAGTTTAAAATGTTTCTTTACTTCAAAAGTAAGTACGTTTTAGCCATTAAGAACGGCCCGTAAGCTATTCTCCCCATACAAACGTAGTTTACTAATAATTTGGAAACCGCTATTCCAATGAAATTGATATTTAATATCTAATATCAGGTAACAAATATCTGTGTCTGCACGCTTTTGGTTTTTTTTTTAAATCCAAACCGAATGAATTTAAAGCAAAAAGAAAATCTTCATACGAATTTTGTTTTCTCTATGGTTTGACCCAGAATACATTTACCGAAAAAACAAAGGCATGCAGACACAGATATTTGCAGCCTAATATTAGATACCAAATATCAATTAAGTTGGAACAGTAGTTTTCAAATTATTAGTAAACTACGTTTGTATGGGAGGCGAAATTTTCTGATGCTATGCATTCTAACATTCTAGCATAGTACCTTCAAGAATCCAGGCTAACGGGGCCTGTTAGGTTAGGTATGAAAAAGTAATTAAAATATTTGTATAGTTAAGTATTCATTGGCATCGTAGGATACACTTGGATACGTCATTATACATGCATATCCTATACAACTTCTAATTCTATAATGAAGGGCAATCGTGGTGGTTTTTTGGTTGAGTAATGATGAACTAATCAACAATAATTTGTGTGAGAAATTTGATTGCATGAGACGCAAGACGCGGATCCAGGATTTAACTGAGGGGAAAAGAGGAAGGCTTAAATTGCTTTAGGGCCGATTTTTCAATCCTCAGATAGTACTTATCGGACTGATAGCACAAATTTACATCTGTAAAAAGCCGGATATATGCCGGAGAATTATATCTTCTATCACAATTACCTGAGTATAATTTTACTAATAAACATATGGACTTACTATTTTGGATGGATAAGCAGAAGCGTAAATAAAGCCGTTGGATAGTTATCTGGCTGTTTATCAGTCTATTGAAAAATCAGCTCTAGTCGTAACTCAGGGGGATGTCATTGCAGCCTGGCTTAGCAGGATTTCCCATGATACGTACAAGATATATATGTTTGTAACCATACGTTTGAAAATATCGCATATTTACGATTGCAAGCAGAGCAAGGAAACTAAGCTCCACGGAAAGAAGTTAATCCCAGACAGGCGGTGGCGGCGATGGCAGCGGCAGCCAGCAGTCGGACTCAGGTGGCAGCTTTCTGTCCAATGCGGATAGGATTGCTTGCGGACAGCATAAAGCAGAAATACTGGGAAAACTAACGTGAAAAAATATGGTAACATCTATATCCAAGGGGGAAAAATATGTAGATAAAAGCGGAAACTGTTGCGGCGACAAGCGGCAACCATGAGATTTGCTGAGATAAAAGAGCAAGAATATAAAGGTAACAAACGTTCAGCAAAGCGGTGTCCGACTGGTTTGACTGCCAAAAATCAAATAGGTTCAATTTAATTTGTGGGGGACGTAACTGTTCACAAATAAATAAAAAATACAGTGCATTTTGGCAAAACATGTTTATTGACTTGTTCTGTAAACCATTTTTTTAAATTATTTCTCACTGAAATTAAAATTCCACTCCCAACTAACTTTTTAACTTTATCCTCTTATCATAAAAAAAAATTGGAAGGAAAGAAATTTCGATAATACATAATTTTAAGATACTATCAGACTTAAGCTGATGCCCCTATATCATAAAACTCATTAAGTATATTTAATTTTATTTTTAATTATTGTTGTGTTTGCTTTTGGAAGTATTTACGAAGACAGCATTTACAATTTTTCTAGGTAGACAATAGCTAAGCATGCGTTATCTCTTGTAACGTGTCGTCTTCTTACTTACGACTTCACCACATGCACCGCTGCGAAAATACGAAATAGCTAAATTGCGAAAGCTGCGAAATGCGAAAACTCAGTTTCACAATTTAGCATTTCCTCAGAAATGTGCAGAAGCCCAAAGGCTCTCACGGACAGAGATAGATTTTAGTTAGTAGCGAAGTTTTCGCGAATCGCTCGTGACCTTTGATGGATTATCGCTTTGATTTCTTCATTGCTAAGCGATAGTAGTCATCTATGCCAGTCACGAACCTTCGCAACTACCAACACCTAGAGATAGTCCGCGAACGATTGCAAGAACTTCGCCGAAACTTTTTAAACGCTCTACCAAACTTGGAAAGTCTTTATGTGGTTCCGCAGCTCTATTCCAGGCATTCAGTAATCAGAAATCAATCCTGAGTCTAGAAAAAATCTTGATTGATTAAAAAAACTATGTTCCGGAATATTTTCGTCAAGGAAATTGCTTTGAAAACCGCTACAAAAGCTGTTTTCTATACTCAGAATTCCTGATTCCTGATTACTGAATTCTAGGAATAGACGAGTTGCGAGCTTGGAGCTGTAAAGTGGAAGGGATGTCACGTTTTGGAAGGGATAAATTATTTTTTTTGTTACTGAACATGGATGGCTTATACCTACTGTCAGATGAACACACCGCATGGGAACTAGGTGCTATATCAGGACATTCCTTTTATTGCAAGGTTACATTGAACTGGATGGAAAACACGGACAATTTTTAATTGCCTCTTCGACCATCATTACTTCAATGCGATTGAACCAATTGCGGAAGGAGCTACACAGTTTTACGTGGAATTTAAACCACGAACGACAAATCCCTTCGTCGCTCGGCTCATACGACATGCACCGGAATAAATGCAGTGGTCCCAATTGTATTATTTTAAACACCTTATGCGTCGCCACCCAAAGGGCGAGAGGGGGCAAATAGTAGACGGAGGATGGCTGAAATATTTTTTGTCTAAAATAATACATTTGAGCCCACTGCATTTCTTCCTGGGCGGGGGGGGGGGGCGGCATCTGCCCTCCCCCCCCCGCCCAGGCGACGCCCTAGCACGGTAGGTACGTCTGAAGATCCGAAGACCCGCAAGGCAAATCCATCCTAGACGTGCTAACGATAAGAGACCGTAGGACGCCTACGCGGCGGGGAGATGCGTGCCGCGCAGCGAATGGCTCCTAAAGCAGATCATATCTCGACAGCGGACCAGATTAAGCATCTGGACACATTTTCGTATTTATCCACGATGTCTATCTACTGGGAAGGATTAATCGCGAGAAAAATCCCTCGGGATATTTGGAAAATGCTTTCTAACCTTTTTACAATAATATGTTGGTTATTACAGGGTGTTAATTGACTCATATGGTTCAAACGTTCCTTGGAATATTTGGAGCAAAAAAGGTAAGTGACATTTGTTTGCATGCCGTAATAAAATCGTCCTCCCTGTACGCAAGTGTGTATAGATGCCAAAAAAAAAGATGGGAAGAACTGCCTAATTAACGTTTGAATAATAAGTCCATGTAAGTAAACAATGTTGCCGAGCAATTGTATTGTATTGTATTGTTTATTCATCATCCATAGACAGTACACTGCACTCGGATTTGTCATATTTTAGCATTGGCCAGTTCAGCAAAACAAAACACAGCGAAGAAGAACTGGAAAGAAACTCCGCTGTTTTTTTTTTTCAACGTCCACTTAGTCTAAGTTTACAAAAGTGTTTGTCAATTATTTTAACAGAAACATAGGTAAAACACTAAATTCACATGAATACACAAAAATTTACAATCCATGCCCTATGCAACAGTTCATGACAAATATCATTTTATTTGCAAAGACAATCCCCTCCAACTAATATGTTGCCAATTGGAGCAGGCCAGTCCCCACAAACAGCACCCGTTCACGAGCATCACGCCGGGCACAGCCATTACCTCTTTCAACCATATTTTAGGGAAAGAGATAACCTGAGCCAAGCGTCACCGTAAGCAAGGACTTTTAGGCGATGCACTGCTCCAGTGGCAACACAACACTGTGAAACACTTGCACATTAGGTTTTAATACTATGAGTTTTGTCATAAACTACTACTGTCAGCTGATCACATAGTTACATATCCCTTTAAATGCTACCACCTACAGACAATTAAGAGTATAATGGTTTGAGAGCATCCCTATCAATAAAGTAATAATAGATTCCTATATGAGATTTTGACCAATACCGAGAAACTAATAATGCTTAACTAAAATAAAATAAAAATAAAAATAAAAATAAAAATAAAATTAAAATTCGGGTGTATAGAGCCCTCGTCATTATTGATACGAAATTGTATCAAATCAAAATTGCTTGGTTAGTAATTTCATACTACAAGTAGTACTTATCATAAAAGTAGTAAAGATACAAAATGTATCAGGTGTCAAATATTAGTAAAAATAAAATTAGTCAAAATAGTAATAATAATAGGATACTTTTTGTACCCAGTCAGCAGGCAGTCAAAATCTCAGTAAATTCAAATTTATCAGCTAGGGCATCTTTAATACAATAGTAAGCCTTATGTGTTAGCAACTTCTTTACCTTAACTTTAAAAGAATTTTCAGATAAATCTCTCACCTCTTTGGGCAATTTATTATAAAATCTAACACTGTTACATATAAAACTCTTAGATGTTTTGACTAATTTATGACTAATTACTTTAACATTGTTTTTGTGTCTTGTGTTATAGTTATGAACATCACAGTTAAGGGTGAAATCATTTATATGTTTTCTTGCATAGCAGATGTTTTGAAAAACGTAAGCACTTGGCAAAGTTAAAGGAAGGTCCTGGCATGGCACTTAGTTCTCATGTGGTGTATTAGGCTAATATCTGACGGTCAGTTTGGCATTAGCCATTCATGTCCAGTTTCATAAAAACCAAAAGTCCGACGTCCAAAAGTCCATATTTTGGTAATGTCGTGAAGATAACGACCCATTTTGTTCGAGCTTGAAGCTTTAAACAAATATCTACAATGAAAGTCAAACAAAAAGCCAACGAATAACAATTTGTTTTCGATTACTTTACTTCGAACTTTGACGTACAAATACGCACATATTTACGTGTCTATATTTCTTCTAAAGAAATTGCTTCTGTTACTCTCAGAAATTTGAAAATAAAATAAAAATAAAAACTCATCTTAAAAGTGATTCACATTCTTTAACTACAATTATGGTATTTATATCCAGCAAAATAAAATTTAACTCGCTGGCACCGCACGCGTTTGAGCGCACTGTGCAAATACCTAACTAATTAGGTAGGTAATCATTACATGAGTCCCTCGGGAGCCGCAGGAGACACCCAAAGGGAACAAAACATCGACGCAAAAGGGAATAGCACAATGTGGTGTTTGGTGAAACAAAGCTTGCCCCGTTCTAATTTGGAAACAGTGGAAAACATTTTCGACCGAATTAAATGAGTGCTCTCGTACAAGTCGGGCGAGTTAACATGACACCTGGCTCAGATGACTTTCAAGGAATCTCGGATAGCGCGTACAAAACAATAACTCGGAAACTTAAGAACGTCCCGTACGATATGTTCCCTATACAAACGTAGTATACTTATAATTTGAAAATCACCGTTCCAATTTGCTTGATATTTGGTACCTGAAATTCGACAATAATTATCTGTGTCTGCACGTTTTTAATTTGCTGAAAAATCTAAAGCTAGTGAAATAACAGTCAAAAGAAAATCTTCATACAAATTTTATTTTCTCTATTGTGTGACACGGGATACATTTTTTGAAACAAAAAACAAACACGTGCAGGCATAGATATTTGTTGCCTGATATTAAATTCCAAATATCAAGCAAATTGGAATAGTGGTTTTAAAATGATTAGTAAACTACGTTTGTATGGGAAGCGTAATTTTCTGATGCTTGCGGGCCTGCAAAGATACGTGCAACTGTAACAGTAATGTTATCGTTTAACTAGCTGAGCTCCTAGTCCCAGTTGTCTAAATGGGCGTCTTCATTCAAGTCAACTTCGAAGTTACGTAAATACGTCATACTACATGCAAGTATTACTAGCTATTCTGTGGTTTTACTTATTCAAGCTGCCAAAGTCAAACTCGGACTTCCGATTTGTATGAAAACGCGGAGTCGGCGTAAACGGCAACGTCGAAGCATTTACGGCGACGGTAAGTAAGCTGTCAAATCAAACTCGTACTTGCAAATGTTAGTTCGCTTAACGCCCACTACGCGCGCTCTTCAATTTCTCCAAACATTTGAAAAAGCCAGTCGATCGGTTTGCCGTAAACGCCAATTTAGGCGACACCTGTGACTAGGGTCTCTGAGCCGGTAGTCTCAGTTGTCACCTAAATTGGCGTTACGGCAAACCGATCGACTGGCGTTTTTAAATGTATGGAGAAATTGAAGAGCGCGCGCAGCGGGCGTTAAGCGAACTAACATTTGCGAGTCCGAGCTTGATTTGACAGCTTACTCAACGTTGCCGTAAATACGTCGACGTTGCCGTCTACGTCTACTCCGCGTTTTCATACAAATCGGATGTCCGCGTTTGACTTTGACAGCTTGAAGAAGTAAAACCACAGAATATCTAGTAAAAACTTGTATGGAGTCTGGAGAAAACGCCAGTCGATCGGTTTGCCGTAAACGCCAATTTGGGTGAGAACTCAGACTGACCACTCTGTAGACAGCGAGGGTCCGCGCGGGGCAGCGCAGCGGGAGGAGAATTAAGTTCCGAGTCAGGTATAATCTTAACTCGCCCGACCTATACTCCTACATACGTCCTAATATTATAAATGCGAGAGTGTGTTTGTTGCTGATACCTTCTTTACGCAGCTTCTTTTAGCAGCAATGCAGCAACGGATCGCCATGATTTCCGTTTATACGGTTTATGGTACGGGGAGTGACATAGATTACTTCTTATCCTGTAATTATTTTTTATATTTTTCCGAGCGGATCCAGGTACCGCAGCTAGTATAGTATAAATATGAAATGGCAATTTAACATACTAGAACAGACTCCGATTTCGTTTTAATTGGGCAAATTAAGATCTTATTGTTTTATTTGGATAATATGCACAAGTAATGTTTTAATTTTTTTTAAATCCGCTTTAATTTAATTTAGCTAGGCACCATAATCAGATAAGGACAAAACGTTACTGATATTGCACGACAAAAAAATCAACTTCGATCATCTTTCATTTAATGCGATGGTACCAGCCCGGGGGGATTAACTCTATTTACCACCTAGTAATGATCTGTACCGACCAACATTTTTACGTGAAATCCGAACCACGATCGAAGAATCCCTTGAGCCCCACTTATGTTGTTATTGCACTATACTTTCTTTTGTAAATTGTTTTTTTTTGTGGCGTATTAAAGAATTTTCAATCAATCAATCAATTAAGACGTGCACTGGAAGAAGTCGAGCAGACCCAGTTCTACGAGTATTCTTTTCACGTTCCGGAAACAACACAATAATGTCAAAACTTTAAGTGTCGATTAAAATAAATCAGCACTTGGCGGCATGTGCATTCGTAAATGTTGGTCCTAATTCTGTTGCGAAAAAATGATTTTAGTGAAGCGGGCGCGGTTCAAAATAATGTTGACTTTCGAAAAAATTACCACTTTCGCAGCCGTCGTTAAGGAACGGTTGAAATACAGCCAATTAATAATAAACAATCAATGTTTGACGTGAAAGGGGTTAGTTAGCAAATAGAGCCCTTTTCGCTCACACCTTGACATAAATATTGTTTACACACGCCCCCGGCGCGAGTTTTTCAACTACCAGCCTCCCCACGACAATGTGTGTTGTGTTTATTTCCTTCTGTTCCTTTTATTCGCGTCGTTCCTATCTCGAGGGGGGGGGGGAGGAGCGGGGGTGGCGGCGGGGGCGTGAGGGGAAGGCGTACGACTATTCAGGGTTAATTGCCACTGAACAATTTTCTCTCACGTTCAGTTGTTCACGAAGGTACGTTTATTGTAAGTAGAGTCCAGGGTAGTAAATGCATGAATAGGTTTCAAGTTCACGTTTTCATGATGTGATTTCTCATTTTCAGCTATTTATAATGCATTCATGCCATGACTTTACGCGTGATTTTGTTTCAATAAAATAAAAAAAAGTGTTATATACTCGTACCTATGGTAAACATACTTATAAATAATAGTAACGATTAGTTAAGGTGGCCCAACCCGCTCAATTCCCAATACAAACGGGGAAAGAAGATCACGACCATATTTCTTGTTAGAGATCCCAAATTTTGCTCAAAATAGCTTTATTTGATCGAACTAGATGTATGATGACCGTGGGCATTGTAAAATTGTGTTTGTTTGCTAAGTTATAAGGTCCGAAAGTTCGCATTTTTCGCGCGTTTTATACAATAACTTTGTAGGTTGATTACGCAATGATAAAGTAAAAACATCTTAATAAGATTAGTCATCAGAATCAAGATTTATGATCTATTTGGTTTCTGTTAGATTTTTGACTACAGCGGTCGTGGTTTACTTTTAGCTTACATTACATACTTAATTACAAAACGACTTATCGTTTTGTAATTAAAATGTTCGTAAATCTTACCAAATCATACACTATGCACATTGTCTTTTTTGTGGACATGTTGCATCTTCCTCATCACGGAGCCTATCTTTTTCTTTGAAACAGAGAAGGTCCCAGAGCGCAACGGCACGGTTTTGTACCTTGCCCGCGAATGAGTTTGTCCCGCCGGGTTGGGCCACCTTAAGACATTTCTCTATGAAATTAAGAGCGCAGAACACGAAGATCGACGATCGTCGATTGTAAATCTCCGGGGCACAGAATAACAGGAGAGCAGCCTGTTCGCGACGCTCTGGGTTCAAATTCCCGCACCGTTCATGCACCACTTTTTTTCTCTTTCTTTATTGGTCACAGATGCGACCTGATACACGGTTCGGAATTCATGTAATATTGTAGGTTCCCTACCTTCCTGGTGTAGGGTTAGGCTAGCCCTGGTTGGTACCATCGCATTGGATGAAAGATGGTCGAAGCGGAATTGATGTTTTGTCCGTGTTTTCAATCTAGTTACATTTCTTGACTTGGCACCTAGTTCCTTCGGGAATGCGTTGTGTGGGGCTATATCATGACTGTGGGTGCGGTAATAGCCATCCAAGTCTAGTTACATAAAAAAAGAAGTATGTACTGGCACTTATAAGCACTCGCCTCAATGTTTAAAGAGGAATCCAAAAGCAAAAAGCAAGCCGGAACATGTGACGAATGCGACGGCGATGCCTCCGCTGGTGCCGCTAGTCACCGGAAATCGACAATATCGGGTGACATAGAGGCAGAAAACGGCCTTTCCTCACGTTCCAGCGTCGCACCAGGGGTTGCACCGCGTGGTGTACGCTGTGTAACAAGTATTTTTTTGCATTTGAGTTTTTTGTGCACCTGAGTAAGAGTGAATATTATTATGATGTCGGTGTTGGACCTCATATTAAAGTTTAAGGTGGGCCTTCCCGCTCAACTCCCCATGCAAACGTGGTAAGAAGATCATGCCCATATTTCTTGTCAGAGATCCAAAATTATGCTCAAAATAGCTTTATTTAATTTAACTATATGTCTGATGATCGTTGGCATTGTAAAATTGCGTTTGGTTTCTAAGTTATAAGGTCCGAAAGTTCGAATTTTTCGCTCGTTTTATATAATAATTTTGGAGGTGGATTACTCAACGATAAAATTAAAACCTCCTTAATAAATTTGTCATCAGACATAGCTTGTTTCATGAAGATTTATAAAAAAATTGGATTTTGATAGATTTTTGACTACAGCGGTCGTGGTTTAGTTTTAGCTTTAAGTCGTTTTGTAATTAAAATATTCGTTAATCTTACCCAATCAAACACTATGCGCATTTTCTGCTTTGTGGACATGTTGCATCCTCCTTATTACAGAGCATGTCTCTTTCTTTGAAACGGAGAAGGTTCCAGAGCGCAATAGCACGGTTTTGTACCGTGCCTGCGAATGTGTTAATCCCGCGCCGAGGAGGGCCACCTTAAGGTGGCCCAACCCGGCGGCCTCAACTCATTTGCGGGCACGGTACAAAACCGTGCTGTTGCGCTCTGGGACCTTCTCTGTTTCTAAGAATAAGACAGGCTCCGTTATGAGGAAGATGCAACCTGTCCACAAAAAAGACAATGTGCATAGTGTATGATTTGGTAAGATTTACGAAAATTTTAATTTCAAAACGACTTATAGCTAAAAGTAAACCACGACCGCTGTAGTAAAAAATCTAACAAAAACCAAATAGATCATAAATCTTGATTAAACAAGCTATGTCTGATGACTAATCTTTTTAAGATGTTCTTACTTTATCATTGCGTAATCCACCTCCAAAGTAATTGTATAAAACGCGCTAAAAATCCGAACTTTCGGACGTTATAACTTGGAAACCAAACACAATTTTACAATGCCAATGGTCATCAGACATCTAGTTCAATCAAATAAAGCTATATAGAGCAAAATTTTGGATCTCTGACAATAAATATAGGCGTGATCTTCTTTCCCCTTTTGTATGGGGAAATGAGCGGGTTGGGCCACCTTAAGCGCGGAGTGCACAGACGCTGGTTAGAATTGAAAATATCGACCATCTCTCTTGGTAAGGATAACGTGGGCCCCATTCGTGGGCGGAACATAATGATTCATGCGGTAGTGAAACTTGGCGAGCTACTTCCAAACATATTTAACATAAATAACCGAGGGGCAAAATGTTTTTACAATAAACTACCTATTTTCATCAATACAACCAAATCAAATGTTTTTTTTGCACACATGAATACAATGTTTACAGTATATATCATATAATTATATTCATGCAGCATCGTCAGTTTTCCTTTCATCTACAGGTTATATTTTAAGATTGCTTATAAAATCATAAAATGTTTTATCTTGGAGGCACTTACTTAATTATGCTTTAAATGTATGTACATTATTTTGGTTGGTGTCAGAAGTAAATTATCACTCTATGGCGGCTTTTGCTCGGCAGAACTGCGGGTTCTTTTAACGTATTTGAACTGCATATAAATACTAGATTAAGCCTAGTGTTCACCAAGTGCTGATTTATTTTAATCGACGAATAAAGGGCCTTTATTACAAAAGTGCTGATTATCTTATACTGGTATTGATTGAAAGCTGCTAAGAAAGGCCCTTAATATATGGCGATTAAGCTAATCAGAAGTAGGTGAAAAAGGGCCCTTAGCCATTCAGTTTAATCCAAGCAGCGTCGCCACACGTAACCGTATAATTCCCCAGCCATTTTCCGACCTCTCGCCGCGATATCTGGGGATAAACGCCATCGCGATTCAATGCGGGCGCCGCGACACACGACGACGGACGGAATCGGTCGGGGGACGCGCGCACGAGCCGGAAGTAAGCTCCGACACACGTCCGATCCGCGCGCCCGGCGACCCCCCCTCCCCGCCCCGCCCCGCCCCGCCCCGCCCCGCCCCGCCCCGACGGTCCCAATGTTTTCAGAAAATGAAGGCTTTTTCGATGCATGTGACGGCGCGATATAGCGAGTGAGAGGAAAGGGCGGACCTTACGTTTTGTTTGTGTTTGGGCTGTGCGACGGCGAAACGGAGACGGATCTGGAAACAAACAAGTAACAAAATGTAAATATAAATGCTTGTCACTAAACAAGTACTTCGCTTTTTTTAATGAATGTGATATGTATTTAGAATCATAGCATGTATGTGGACATTTGAAATAACAATATTTTACTGAATTGTATGAAAAAATATATTTCATATTCACTTTCAGTCTTATTAAAAATATATACAGAGTTTCAATCACATTTTTAACATAAATGTTTCATCATGCCATAAATCCTTATTAAAAATAAACTTAATTTAAATTAAAAAATAGATCTATGATCTAGCCTATTTTTTTTCCTCATTTAGATGTTTAAAATTTTTTGGTCTCTAAGTTAAAATAGTGGAATAAAATTGGTTATGTTTTATGTACAAATTCACTCCCATTCTGAACAATAATATACAACATATCGTGAGTGAGGTGCCGCTAGTTTATCAAATCGTTTTGGATACACTGAATATTTGTATGTCTCTTAGTTTAGTTTTTTAGTTTAATATTAATACTTATATTATTATATATTTATCTACGTATTTAAATATTTTTTGTATAGCTCTATATTTTGATACAATTCCATGTCAATATCTTCTGACACAGATACATTCCTTTCGGCCAACTCAACTTCATCCTCACTTGGGGACCAGTTTAGTGATGCTGAAGATTTATTATCTCACCCTAATACTTCTGACTTGCAATCTCATCTCGGCGATCTCCTGCATTCTAATTTCTTGCCTTACCCTAATAACTTCAACGTGTGCCACATCAATGCTGAAAGCATTTCTGCCCATTATTCTGATCTTGTAACTTCATTCACCAGTCCCGATATTCACGCAGTTCTTGTCTCTGAGACTGTTCTTAAACCGACCCTTCCATCAACTCTTTACTCGCTTCCTGGTTTCCAGCTTATTCGTAATGATCGCACAAATAAAGGTTGGGGAGGGGTAGGAATTTATTTGAGAAGTAATATTTCTTATAAAGTTATTTCAAAATCTCCTTCTGAGTACTCCGAATCGGCTGAGTTTATACTACTGGAACTCGATTTTAATCATACAAAATTACTTCTCGGAGTATTCTACTGTCCTCCGCGTGTTAACTATTTTAATACATTTGAACAAGTTTTGGAGCCACTTGTCTCTGAGTACACACATATTGTCATAATGGGTGACTTCAACACTTGTTTAATAAAAGAAGATAACCGGTCTCTTAAATTACGCCATATCATTAGGTCCTTAAATATTCATGTTCTTCCCCTTCAGGCCACTTATCAAATACATGACTCACATTCTCTCTTAGATTTAATTTTAACATCTCGTATTGACTTAGTTAGTTCCCATGGTCAGCTAATTGCTCCTGGTTTTTCACGCCATGACCTCATATTTTTATCTTACAAAATCAAACCTCCTAAACAAAAACCTAAACTATTATCCCTGCGTAATTTTGCACGAATGGACATTGATGCTTTAAGAGATGATGCTGCTAAAATAAATTGGGAACCTGTATTTACACTTGATGCTATTGATTCAAAGGTCGATGCATTGACGACCAATGTCATTGAACTTTATAATAAGCATGCGCCCGTTAGAAAAGTTAAAATTAAACATGCACCTGCTCCTTGGCTTACTGGTGAAATTCGCATCTTGATGTCCAAACGGGACGCATTAAAACGTAAACATAAGTCACAGCCTTCAGAGGAAAATCTAGTACTATACAAGCGTGCAAGAAATCGGTGTAATAAGATGTGTAGGGATGCTAAACGCCGCCACATTCACAATTCCATCCTAAATACTTCTCCCAATGATATGTGGAAATTCTTAAGAACCTTGGGTGTTGGCAAATCAAATTCTGATGTCAATCCTGCCATCGACCTAGATGGTCTCAATCGTCACTTTTCCGCTTCTCCGGTGACAATTGGTTCTGCCGATAAAGCAAACACTATTCGCCAATTACTCTCACAAGACCCTGCTCATATTTCGCCCGAACCTTTCCAATTCACCCAAGTCTCTAACGGCGAAATAAGTAAAATCATACATTCAATAAAAAGCAAAGCTATTGGTAGTGATAATATGAGTCGTGATCTCTTCATCCCGATACTAGACTTGCTCTTACCCATAATCTCCAATATTGTTAATCACTCTCTGGTATCGGGTTGTTTCCCTGACACTTGGAAACGTGCTTATATCATACCACTACCAAAAAAAGTTTGTCCCTCTGCGTTTAGTGATTATCGTCCTATTTCAATTTTACCGTTTCTATCTAAAGTTCTTGAGCGTGTAGCTCATTTCCAACTTTCCAACTACCTTTCTGTTAATTCTCTTCATGACCCTCTTCAATCTGGATTTCGCCCATCCCATAGCACCACCTCTGCTTTGGTGAAGATTACTGACGATATTCGGCTTGCCATGGATGATCGAAAACTTACTCTTTTAGTATTGTTAGATTTCAGTAGCGCTTTTAATTCCGTCGATTTTGACATTCTCTGTGCCATCCTTTTCTCTCTTAATATCTCTCAACCAGTAATAGATTGGTTTTCATCTTATCTTCGTGGTCGCCAGCAATGTGCCCGTTTAGACAATGTTTACTCACCTTGGTGTGACATAACTGCTGGTGTACCTCAAGGCGGTGTTCTCTCACCCTTACTCTTTTCAATTTTTATTAATAAAATTGTTTCAATTCTCGTTTCTCACTACCATCTCTACGCCGACGACTTGCAGCTGTATAGACACTTTCGTATTGATGACCTTGCTACTGATATAAGTCTTATGAATGTAGATCTTGATTTGGTACTAAATTGGGCTACGAGGTTTGGCCTTCTAGTCAATCCTTCTAAGTCGCAGGCAATCATTATTGGTACTCACAAACTTCTAGCTAAGCTGAATCGAGACGAGCTACCTGATCTTTTGTTCAATGGCACTGTCATTCCTTACGTTAAATGCGTGAAAAACCTGGGACTCATGATCGACGAAACTCTGTCTTGGCAACCACAAGTTAGTCAAG
Source organism: Incurvaria masculella (assembly GCA_946894095.1). Classification (NCBI taxonomy): domain Eukaryota; kingdom Metazoa; phylum Arthropoda; class Insecta; order Lepidoptera; family Incurvariidae; genus Incurvaria; species Incurvaria masculella. The sequence continues at coordinate 14,420,305 of OX335648.2, read as the reverse complement.
TAAGCCGCAAAATGTTTGCTAGCATGCATACTCTGAAACTCTTAAAGAACTTTATTCCTTTCGCTACCAAAATTACGCTTGCACAATCCTTGCTTCTCCCTTTACTTGATTATGGTGACGTGTGCTATCTTGACCTCAATCAAGAGCTCCTTAACAAACTCGACCGCCTCCTCAACGTGTGTATCCGCTACGTATTTGGGCTTCGTAAATTTGATCACATCTCTGAATTCCGAACTCGTCTTCAATGGCTCGATATTCGTCACCGAAGGAATACTCATGTCCTTTCACTTCTCTACAGCATCCTTAATGATCCCAATGCTCCCTCGTACCTTCGTAATCGGTTTTCATATCTTTGCTCACATGGTCTCCCACTTAGATCGACCGGCTCTTCGGTACTGGCCATTCCCTCGCACACATCCTCCACGTATTCAGACTCCTTTACAGTGCACGCTGCGAGGCAGTGGAATCAGCTACCTCCCCATTTACGAAATTCCCCCTCTATCTATGTTTTCAAAAAAAATCTCAAAGCTTATTTTCTGTCTTTATGATTTCTTTAATTTTCTCCCTCATACTTCTTTAAGTTGGTCAGTATTTATTTTTATTTTTTTATTTCTTTTGCCAATATATATATTTTTTTCCTTAAAATTATATTGTATTAAGTATCATCTTTTATTTGTTTTTATAATATATATATGTAGTATTTAGTATTTATTTATTGATATTTATTTAGTTATATTTATGTACAGTTATATAAGTTATATATTTAAGTTTAAGTATAATGTGTATTTGTTGCATATTGTGTAGGAATTATGTTTCCTCTAAAGCTATTTCTCCATAGTTACTACTCGCACTACTGCTCACGATACCCAAAGGTAGACTGGTAGAAAATGCCTCCGGCATTAAGTTGTACCTTTTGCCCGAATGTTTTTTGAGTGCAATAAACTTATATAAATAAATAAACATAAAAACAAACACAAGTATTGTTTAAAATAGTTGCATCTTAAAAATGAATTTTACAACGCCACAAAGTCTTTATATGTTTCCTGAGAGTAGCAAAAACTCTATGAATACAGAGGTATACGACGAGTATTCGAGGAAAGTGAAGCTGAGGAGAAGATAAATCCAATAGATCTCGTTACTCAAGTGCCGCGACAGAAGATGGACGTAGGAACAGCATCGGTCTCAAACCCCCCGTAAATGCTCTTCAAAAGGAGTGTTTCGTGCATTCTAGGGAAACATTTAACCTAGAACTCGATCGCAGTCATCCGCCAAGGTACTGTCCACATTTTATGTATGGAAGCTTACGTTATTCAGAAATACGATAGATATCAATATAACAATTCGAGGAAAGATTCGCAAGGTAGATTTCATCTTCGGATTGATGCCAATTTCACAGACCAAAAAAATGTTATTAAATTGTATCGTGTGCATTAGAGAAACACAGGAAGAATGATAGAATATAATAGTTTATCCTCTTTTATATAATTACAATTTGTATACAGTACTCTTAACTTAGAACTAAGAGGAAAGGGAGCCAACTCAGCTAATGTACAAAAACTCCCTCGCGAAGACAGCTCTGCAGCGCTGGTCTTCCGTTGGTTCTAACACACTTAAAGATAAGACTTTGATCTAATCAGCTATCACCGCTTAGAATAATAGAACACATAACTAGATTGAAATAACCAACAACAATAATTGTTCAGGCTATATCGATAAGAAAGTAAGAACACTTTTTACATATTAATTTACTTAACATGACATTAGAAGAGAATAAATACAAACAAAAAAACTGGTGCTGCTCGAATTTTATTAAATAGTCTGAGACAGCTCTACCATACGTGCTGCTCCATTGTTCGGAAACCATGTCAAACTTTATGTTTTCTTCCTTATTGAGTGGTAGGAGAATAATTGGTACGATTGTATTAAATGTAAAGATTTTTGACGCCGGAATAACCTGTTTTCCCAATGTATTGTAGCCGTGCTCATATGGGATGGCAATTCGTTCGGGAATGCGAAACCGGCGTGTTGAAGAATTATTATGACAGTAGGGGTACTTTTAGCCTTCCGTGTCTAGTTACGTAAAAATAACTAGTTCAATGTAGCCGTGCAATATAAGTAAGGTCCTGGATGGTACCTAGTTCCAATCAGACCGTATCCAGGAATTTCGGATGGACAAAAAAAGTGCAACTGTTTTCGAAATTCCACGAATAGCGAATATGGAATCAACAAACAAAAGGTTATCCACCGATTTGAGATGAAAACCCCCTCAAAAATAAAAAAAGAAGTAATTTAATAAATTTTCGATAAAAATGGTCGTGCCGGGATTTGCCAGTTTCAAAGCTCGATTTTTTTGCTTACAAAAACCATATTAAGTAAAAAAAAATTATGTATGTTATTTGAGATTGCCTTTTTCCACAAGTTAAAACTGAAAATGCGAGTGTGATAGCTATCGTCTGAGGAACAGGCGCCAGCCGCCAAGCGTGATGCGGGCTGTCGTCGACGCGATACGATGCGACTGGACGGGCGTGCGTGGCGGTGTGCGGGGGAGGTAGCGGTGGCGGCGCGGCGCGGAGGCAACACGCCGGAGTAGCCAATAACTCTTGCTGTCGGAAAGGATTGTCGGTGGAACCGCCACCGCCTCCGACAGGTGGTTAGAAGTGCCGTGCCCATAAATCACAACTAACTAGGTACATGCTGAGCAGCGCGGATGTACGCTACAGGTTTTTTCAAGGGGTATATCACTAAAAAGTCCCTAATAAACGACAGCTTCTGTGATTTCGTGGAATTAGAAAATGCGTAGTGTAAAAGAGTGGTGCGAGAACAACTATGATCGAATTGGCTATGTATGACGTAAACGCCAATCTGTTTCACAAGGATAGCTGTGCCGTCGGCTGTGCCAACGTAAGAATATATGGTACTTTCTGAAGTGACTGACTGGTGAACCTGGCTACGAGCCGCACAGACGTGATTTTATCAATGGTACTTGGAGCATCGAAAATACAATAGAGCAGCAGAAGACCTCAGGGCTTCTTTCACACTACAAAACAAATAATATCTTTTGATGGTGCGGTCGGCGTAGAAAACGATAGATTTATAAAGAAAACAGCCACACGTTTGAGCGAGAAATGGCACAAGCCATTTTCACAGATAGCAGGAAGGGTCAAAACAAAAGTGCAAATTTCGGTCATAAGAGGAGTGTCATCCAGAATAAGAGGCACAAGAAAGAAGATGCAAAGCGCCGGATTTGAAGACGGTGCTGGTATCTTCCGTATCAGAACCCACGACCAAGAGCTTGGCTGCACCTGCTGTGTCAACTTTTGCTATACTATTACTTATTTATAATGCGACAATTGTTTATGCAAATACTTGAAATAGCATGTACAAATTCACACAATAAATATTATATTAGCAAAAAATAGAAAACGCTAAGACATAAAAAAAGCTACCCCATGCCATGAACGTATGTCAAGAATATTCGATATATTATTCAGATATGTTTGAAGCAACGAAAGAGCATGTTATTCAAATACAATGTGAAAATATAAATAAAGAATATGAAAGGATCTCCGACTAACAAAAGGTGTATGATTGATTGGAACAACCTTTCAATGGTGATTATGCATGTATGGATAACGTTTCATTACTGAAACCGATAAGGCATTGTTAGGTTTACCACGAGTGTGCAGACTCAAGTCATCCATCAAGCTTATTCATTGCTGTTGTTTAGAACCTGGTAAGGATCCGAAAATTACGATTCCCGTACAATCTCAGTTTGTTAATCATCTGAAAACAAAAACCGTTATAGTCTATGCTAAAACATGCATTTTTACAACAGATAACAAGCTAACCGTGCTATGTAGCTCTGGGAAGGTTGTACCTACAAATGATCAGTTTTTTTTAAACGATTAAAAAATCGGGAACGTTGAAATATGTACACGTTTACACTGAAGTTTCTAAGGAGGTGTAGGAATACTAGCGACGCGACGTCTGCAGATTCGCCCCTTCTGACATTTTCAGTTTTCGTACCTTTTTTATACTTTCCTCCTACTGTGTTTTCAATGTTTTTTTTTTGTATTTTGCTTACAAGTTATATTACTGCTGCGGCTATTTAGCTGCTAGCGTTAGCTGAATTAGGAGGGCACGTGTTAGAGCGAGATAGTGCATTGGGGGAGGCCTACACTCAGCAGTGGACGGCAAAGAAAACGGCTGAAATGATGATCATGATGTGAAAGCATTATTATTACTAATAGCCACCTTAAAAGAAAATCCTTCATTTGAAATTTTTACAAGATTTTTTAAAATTTTAAAACACATTTAATTGAGCCAACTAACAAAATTTTACGAGAATCGGTTGAAAAATGTGACCTGTAGAGGAGAACAGCAGACACACGAAATAATTTTGCCTAAGCTGAAGCGGAGACGCATCGCGCTTCACTCGGTCCATTATATGTAGCTGGAACAATTGACTGAAAACACCTCGTGCCGTTGACTTAAATATGCTTTCGGATCATTGAATTGTTTTCCGCTTATCATAACAATGGAAAACGTTGCCCCTCAGACTAGAATTCCCACCGGGGTAGTCTTGAGCCAGTTCTGGATGGAAACTTATCTCTATTGTCCTTAACTGCTCCACTAACTCAGTTAACCCTCTCCTTGTGTACCTTCGTGTAATTAAATCCTATGGCGAGTTAATCTTGTAAATCAGAAATTGAATTTCACAGCTTGGTTGGATGTTTTAAATTAAGTTGAATGAACATTGCGAAATACAAGAGCACCGATTGAAAGAAAGAAAGAAAATTCGTGCATTCAAAAAAACACAAAAAAATAAACACAAAACGTATGACAGTAGTACAATTGCACAAACAAAAATAAAAAACAAACAATTACAAATGTTGTAGAAATAAACAGAAAAAAGTAAAATAGATAAGCATGAGGTGAGCAATCTTAAATTATAACATTTTATTGTTGTTATGTGAATGGGTTAGAATGCTCAGCCAATAATTGATGATTTTTCATGAAATCTCGGATGCAAAGTAGTGAATATTATATTATGTTACTGGTTAGGCCATAATGTCTTCGCTTAATCTATGGCTGTGTGGTTCTATGTAATGTGCATGACCCTAGTCCTATCCTTGTTCCCCGCATACACATGTCCCTCTCACTCTTTCACCTGATGGAGCGAAGATTGACAGCGTCTGCTGAAAAGGCTGAAAGGCCCAGCTGTCAGTGCAATTTTTGATACCGCGATGCACGGACACGCCATGTCATCGTAGCACCGGTTCCCGCCAAAACTACCTCGCCGCCGCCGGGTCCTTAGGTACCCAGGAGTACCTCGCCAGTACCGCGTGTGCTCGAAACTCGAACAATCCAAGGGGCTTTCGGTGCTCTTCGTCGTTACATCGACGCAGCGTTCCCGAACCGCATCCTGTGGGAGAAGGAGAAGCGTGGTGGCCACCCGCACACATCAGGAAGTCTCCATCGTGGTGAGTCGCCCCACCTTCATTTATCCAACCCCTAGAAGATTGTGCATTGCATGGGACCACATACCTTTTATTTTTTGCGAACCTATATAGGCCTCCCTTTTACAAACCCCATTTACAAAAACCCAGCGACCTACCCGCGCCACCAGTTACGTTGCTTTTGGAAGAATTAAAATATCTGCTTTATTCGAAAATATTTATTTCGTTACTTTAATCAAAATTGTAATATTATATAGGAGGTTGTTAACCTAAATTATATTTCACCACAAATTAAAACGTCGCAGTGAATGTTAAATATGTTTCTTTAATTTGAATTATTCTCTCCCTCCTGATATTATGGAGTTCCAACGACACATAACAAGCCCTTTCACAGGAGGCCATTTAGTGCAAAGAACATTCGATGTTGCGCTTCCGGAATTCGTAAGCGCACTCTACCATCAGCTTAGATGAAAAAGAATCTAAGACCATCAGCGCATTATCACTAATGCGTGGCTACGCTGCCGGTACGCGAGGTCACGACATTTTTAGTCACGATAATGTAATGGGCTGAATCTGGGTTCACAGGTTAGATACCAACCCTCTGATGCCAAATAAGTCGGTCTGCCTGCCCCAAGTGGTTGCTTTAGCTACATTGGCTATACAAAATAGATGTATAGCCAATGTACATACAGGTACATACCTATACAGGTACATACCTGCTAATTAACATATTAAATGTCTCGACGTATTGATACCTATTAATTATATAATGCAGTCAAGTCCGTTTTTCAATTACATGCTTAAATACACCTAAAGTTATATGTGAAACCTAAATCTGCCAAATAAATCTCTATCTGCTAAATAAACCTAAAAACTACGAAATGTAAACTAATGTTTTTTTTAGTTTTGGTATTATTTCATGCTTCGTTATTTGCAGCCATTTACGTTATAATATATTTTGTCACGATTACTACTTTTTCTGGTGCCTTATCTAGGTAAAGCAACAACTTGGCGCAGGCAGATCGACGCATTTAGCTTCACAGGGTTGGTCTTTATCCTGTGAACTCAGTTCCAGCCATTGACGTTATCGTTACCATTTTTGTCGCGACCTCCTAGTCTAGGATGAGATTCGCCACACGTTGCTTATGCATGAGACTCGTCCTCCAGGTGGATAGGGTGTGTCATGTCACATCACAGCGCCTCGGAAGCCTCTCCAGCAGCGGTCTCCTCGCCGTCGCGTCGGGCCGCCTCAGCCGCCTTGTCGCGGGGGCGGGCGGGCGAGCGTCCCGCTAATTGGGCGGTGAGGCGAGATGTGTCTCTCTTGCGGTTCAAATTTAATTTTATAATGAATCGGCTTTGCTTACGCGAACCTATGATTTTTAAGATCATTGATCATCAGGAGACAATCGTTCCTAAGCGTTTTCATGATTTTTCCTACGGTTTAAGACTCCAATGGTTGGTTAGAACTGGAAATGGATGAGTAAAACCACACCTACTGTCATGATATTGGCTCATCACACCACATGGGAACTAGGTCCCATGCCAGGATCTTTCTCTTCGCGGATTTATTGAACTAGATGAATTACACGGATTCCCGTTTATTCGTATATTTGAAATCATTTTCACCATATTGGATTCACTGATTATTTTTATCGTAATTTTCTCACTGCTTTACCTACCTACCTGCATTATCTAATACTTTATGTCTTGTTTTTTTTTTTATGTGACTGGACATGGATGGCTAATACCACAAGTTCTGTCATGGTATTAGCCCAACACACCACATGGGAACTAGGTGCCATGCCAGGACCTTCCTTATATTGCACGGCTACATTGAACTAGATGGAAAACACGGACAATTTTCATTGCCGCTTCGACCATCGTTCACCCAATGCGATGGTACCAACCCGGGCGGGATAAACCCTACCACCTAGTAAGTAAGGACGGGGACCTACAGCTTAACGTGGAATCCGAACCACGGCTAGCCTCTCTGAACGGTCGAATGGTCACCCATCCAAGACCAGACCGGACCCAGCGTTGCTTAACTTCGGAGAGCGATCGCCGAAGTGTCGCGCCACTAGGCCACTTCTAAACTTTTTTCTAAACTGACATTCTTAGATTACAAAGAAATGACTAACGCCCAATGATTCTAACGCCCGTTTCCACTTCCTCCAGGGACAAAAATTCCAAAATTACCTTTGTAAATATGCAAAGTAACCGAAAGTTACATATCGAATTTCATTTAACTGGAGTTGGTGCCAACAGGGTTAAGTGAACTACCATTCGGACAAAATATTTTTAAATAAAAAAAGGACCGCCTTCAAAAAACCGGAACTAAAAAGCAAAAAATAATTGGTTACTTTTAATTAATGTACGAAAAGCTATTTTAATTCTAACTAATTATGTACAATTTCTTAATTTTTAATCATCTTTTGAAGTCGGTGCCTTGGGTAGAGTTCGCTTCGCACGCTGCTGACCGAACAGACACTATTTCAGCCGAACACACCCGAAGTCTACGAGAGCGTAAACAACCTGAGTCAGCAATGATTGGTCTACAGACATCGTCATTCCACAGAGCATTTTAAGCAACCGTTCGTCTAACTGGAGATGCCCTCAGCGTTGGTTTACGTGCAAGCTGATATCGATACAGCGCAGCGTACTGAAATTGGGTTTCAACGATGATTAGTACTTTCGGCTTTATAAAGGCGCGCACTGGTGAAGGAGTACGTTAATTCGCTGCTCTGTGTTGATTGGTACTTCCCTGCAACATCGTTGTCTGAACGAGACGATTTCTGCCGAAATTGGTGAGATATGTACTAACCGCAAACTCGTTTTGACACGTAGTTGAGAGCAGACACCTCAAAGTAGCTACCTATTGTTTTCTGTTCTTTTTTATATTTGTTTTTTTTTTGTTTTGTGTTGTGTAGGTATTTAGGTAGAATAAAAAGTACAAGCTACACCTGCCTAAATATTTATCATATAAGTGGTCGTTGTTTTTATATTGGTTTGTTCGTAGGGTTTTCTTGTAAATATTTTGTTTTTACTGTGTTAGGTATTTAGTTTAAGTATAAGGCATATTTAAATTACAAAGTACTTGCCTAAATACCTACTTACATACGTTTTTCCGACCTGTTTGTTTATTTAATTTTTGTGTTTGTGTTTTGTTCAAGTAGGTAAATGTAAGTAGCTACCTACTTATATTTCTTTCTTAGCCATAGGTGATATTCATCTAACTACTTGCAGCCCTTAAAGAACGTCTACCCAAGGCACCGACTTCAAAAGATGATTAAAAATTAAGAAATTGTACATAATTAGTTAGAATTAAAATAGCTTTTCGTACATTAATTAAAAGTAACCAATTATTTTTTGCTTTTTAGTTCCGGTTTTTTGAAGGCGGTCCTTTTTTTATTTAAAAATATTTTATTTTTTGCTTTTTAGTGGTGGCGTAACTTTTGACTCAAGGTGGGCGAGCCCTACTGCTCAACTTCACATACAAAGTGGAAAGAAGATATACATACATATACAATACAATACAATGAACGAGTATTAGCAGAAATGAAACCATTGAGAAATCTCATTTCTGACGAAAGGTAGACCGGTAACTATCTGGATTCATGAGTTCACGGTTGATACGTACGATAATTGATACGATGAGATCACGTGAGATAGAGTGCTGTGACAGACGGACGGACGGACGGATAGCGGAAGCTTAGTAATAAGGTTCCGTTGGTGTCCTTTGGGAACGGAACCCTAAAAAGACAAAACAACGAATGACCGGAACCGCTGAGCTTCTGAATTTCTCATCCTTACATCGTTCCGGATAGTCTGTTTCTTGCGTAAGTTTAAGTTGTATGAAAATGTGTACATATCGGCCTCGTTTATCCCCCCTTAACAGTTGAATTTTGTAAAATCCGTTGTGAGCGAGCCTTTTCGTCTTAACAAGAAGTCACTGAAAATTTTAAGTTTCGAGGATAATTGGTTTCAAAGATCTCAACATGAGTGGTTTTCGCCTAAATGTGTTCATTTTGACCTGTTTTACCCCCCTAATAGTATAATTTCCAAAAATATTTTCTTCTTAAGCATTCCCATCTAAAACAAACATACTTTGACATTTCTGGGTTCAGCGGCTCTAGAGATAGAAATGTGTACAATTTGCCCTCTTTTACCCCCTTGAATACCTCCAACAGTTGAAGTAAAAAAAAACCTCTCATACTGAGCAATCTCACCCGAAAAGAAAGCTACTGTACCTAAAAATTCACATTTCTGGGTTCGCGGGGTTAAGAAATTCGATGTTGGTATAGTTAAGTACCAAACTACTGAACCGATTTTGATAAAAAAAAAATGGGACCAACTAGAAAGTATACCCTTTCGAACAAAAAAAGAATTTTTCAAATCGGTCCAGGGGTCTTCGAGTAATCAGTGAACATACATAAAAAAAAAAAAAAAAAAAAAAAGATTCCGACGAATTGATAACCTCCTCCTTTTTTGAAGTCGGTTAAAAATAACTAACAAACGTAAAAAGTGATAACCATATTTGAATTCATATGGTTTAGACACATCAGCCAAGGCTTAAAATAAATTACATAAATATATTTTTTACGTTTCAATGCGTTTTAATATTGTCAGTTCCGTTTCAACCATTTCATGACTTGTATATTTATAGAGGTGATTATCTAATAAGTTAAATAATTTCGTTGGTACGGTATGTACGTATGATTATTACGTAGGCTGTTCTCCGTGCTGAGTGTGACGGGCGAGGGTCGCGGGGACGGGGCGAGGGCGCGGGCGCGGGCGCGGGCGCGGGCGCGGGCGCGGGCGCGGGGGGGACGCGGTGACGCAGGGCGACGTCGCGGCCCCCGCACGCACCTGCGGCGGACGCGACCTCGCTCGAGGCCCATTCTTTTTATTTCCCGCAACGTGCATCACGTCGCTGCACACTCCCCGCCGCAGGTCGCGCTGAGCCTCATGACTGCCGTTTGTGAAAATAGATAATTCACTGATACGTTTTTAGCGTTCCGTACCCAAAGGGTGAAAACGGAACCCTATTACTAAGCCTCCGATGTCCGTCCGTCCGTCTGTCACAGGGCTGTGAATCTGAAATTTTCACAGAATGTGTATTAATTTTGCCGCTAAAACAGAAAATCGTTAATATTGAAAAAAAAATATTGAAGGTGAATGCCAAACAAAAAACGTGATTCTTTTTTCGATGTCTTTTACGATGGCACGGAACCCTTTGTGTGCGAGTCAGACTCACACTTGGCCGGTTTTTATGTAAAACACGGAATATGGCGTACACCCTCACCTAAGAGGCGCCCGACGACGCCCATGGGCTTTCGAACTTTCTCGATGACAGCGAAAACCATTTTCGCGGGCCAGGTACTTTTGTTGTACTTTGCGGAAAATACCTCTGCAGGCATACACGATCGGTTGTTATGATTGGAGGATTGTGTACAATGAGTGGGTGCATTACCTGTCTGTTTCGCGTTGAGCGACGGTAAGAAGGGGGCGACAGAGGAATGGCTAGTACGGTAAATAAAATAAAATAAAACTAGTTATGTTAGTATGTTACTTTGATGACTTCAATTTGCACGGCCCTATTCCCAGCCTGCTATGTTTGTATTGGTTTTTATACGTTTTTATTTAAATTGCCATGTAGGTGTTTTGGTAAAATCTTGCAACCTGAATTAGAACTACTTCCTCTTATCCTACGGAGTTGAATTTTTGCATCATGCTTCAGTTACGATGCAAGATTGGCTCCAAACGAGGGAACTCCTCAACGGTCAACAGCACAGAAACGAAATTTTGTATGCGCATTGAATTATGATAACCCATTCTAAGTGTCATCATGAAATGGCGACTGCACTGAAGGTTGGCTCTAAAAGAGGGAACTCCTCATCGGTTAACAGCATAGACACGAAATTGTGTATGCGCAATATTCAATCATGATAACCCATTCTAAGCCCCGATTGCACAAAGAGACGGCCGAGTTAATCAATGTTCAAACACGTCACTTTTAGTGATCCGCATAGAGTTCCTTCCATACTGTCCACACAAAGTGACGTGTTTGATCATACTTTGACGTTGATTTTGATTTTTTGTCCTTTCGTGCACTCGGCCCTAAGTGTCACCATGACATGGCTGCTGTACTCAAGGATGGCTCCTAACGAGGGAACTCCTCATCGGTTAACAGCATAGACACATAATTTTGTTTACTCATTTTCTTGGGAAGGCCATTTTCACCATGACATGGCTACTGCCCTCACTCAGGGTTTGATTCCGAATGCGGAAGGAACCGTTCAACTATAAACAGCACAGGCACTATATATTGTACATGCATTTAGTAATGAAAGCTGTTTCCAATGTTTAGACATAAAGATAATGTTACGAGTTAATGGGTTTGATTTAATTAAAAGTTGATTTTCTTCTTTTTAGAGAATTTACATACAAAAAGGTTTTTTAACTAATAATGATGTATTACTTTAGTAGTTGTATTTCAGAATACCCAACTTTAAGAGATTGTAAAATCAGCCGCAAAAAAAACAGGATTATGTGGCCACCTATTAAAATCACACATATTGTCACAACAGTCACTACTTGTTAATTTTAATATTCAAAATACGTGAATACTTGATAAGTTTATGTATTTAATAGATACGACATTACCGTCATCTCATTAATTTGAGTTTCAGCGACATCTATAATTGAAGCATTGTAATCCTATTTTAAGTTCAGTTAAGTCAGTAAGTTTATGGTTGTGACATTCGTCGGAAGCAGAATTTGAACATGCGACCTTTGGATAACATGCCCACTGCTCTAACCTGCGAATATTTATTCATACTTTTTTATACTAAACAACTATCTGGCTTTATTCAAGGAATATGATATGCATTGTTTCTATTCTAGCCACATACACTATTCGTATAAGGCAGTTTTTTCTGCAGTTTCTTTATTTAATGAATAGGTCCTTCGCGTTCGATACTCCGTATAATTCGATGAAATCTTTGTGAGCAGTAGTAATCAATCAATCACTGTAAACTAGTTTGTAAGTATCACTGGAAAAAATAATATTACAATGACCAACCTGACGAAGTTTCTTGTCGGCTCTTCTTCGCCAGAAGTAATCGAACCGACAGGAAAAAAAATGACGAATCCGAGTGTGTAATATACATCTAATGGAGGAAATAAAGAAACTGAAACTGAAACTGAAATATTTAAATGATAAAATAACACAATGTTAATAGGGTAGTACTAGCTGCTATGAAAGGCTTACATTTATTTAAAAAGGACAGAACATTCATGACCTGTCACCAATAGGGACAATAAAATAGATATTTGTTAGATTGACACTTAACCAGGTCCTAAATCAATAAGCCAAGCCACATACTCGATTCGATTTCACGCAAGCACGCGTGCAAATACCCCTCAGACGTATTCATATATTTCGCCCTTCCGAACATTTCTACTTACATATAGGCTATGAACTTTATCTTATTTTAGGAGGAATGGCTTCCTATCAATCGGCAAAGTTTTGGTTTCTGAGGATTAACTTGAATACTGGATGATTTAATCACAAAAGCGTTATTAATATTTTTGGCATTTAAGTAAGTTTAACTAGAAGGCTTCTTCATATTTTAAGTTAAAAAACTATTCACTGGGTTATTGCTTTATCACCCCGCGTACCTGAAAGATTTAGGTGCGAAGCCAGGACATCCCTGAATAAGACTCAGGTTTTATTGATCCATAATGCGTATATTCAAGAGATTAAAATACTTTAATTAAAATTTCGCTGTTAAATTTCACATTACGCATGAGTTTTTTTGCTTTTCAAATATAATTAATGAAACATTCTAAGCTCAGACCTAGAGCATAAAAGCTATTACCACTTTTTCACACAAGTGTTATATTAGAAATGACGTTAAATTTATTTTTTCCGGTTTTGACCAGTGTAGAGTAAGGAATACTATTTGTCAAAATTATATATATATACTTGTAATTTTGCTTTATTTACTTGCCTTATTTACGTTTGTCGGCTTCATTTACTTACACGGTTAAAGTTTATAATTAAAATAATGTAAATGTGTACGGTTTTAGGAGAGGACGGGTATCGGCCTCGGACGATTTTTTTAATTATCTTGGAGTTGTCGGACCGTGAAAATGGATGTCGGACGTCAGTGGTCACGTGTTACTCTTGGAAAGCGCCCGTTTTCGTGTCCTCTGCACACATTTTCAGGTTCATACATTCATAGTTACCATAAAGCTGTTCCCAGGTGGAATATGCAGCTTCGCTTCCTATATAGATCTTTTCCGACATCTGTACGATTGTGGTTAAACGTAACTTCAATTCCATTAACTTCTGTAAATCAGTTTTTTTCCTTTTTCGTCTAATATTATTTCAAACGATAGCTGGATGTGAGTTTGTATTGAAGGAGGCAGTGTAAAATTTTGCTGATATTGTAAATGTCGGATGCTGCCACCAAGGCTCAGATATACAGGCGAATTTTTCAAATTTGCCTTTATTACTAAATCCAAAACTATAAGACATAGCGAAAAACATCCAAATGAGCCATGGGGCCAGTTTGTACAAAAGTGTAAAACTAAATGAATTTTGAATTTTTTTAAAAGCTTAATTGATATGCAAGCTTGAAAATATGATTTATTTCATAAAACAATAATCACTTACTTGGCATTTGTTTCTTATAAGCGACACTATTGACTGGTTTAAAAATACAAGTTGAGTTATTTTTCTCAAAATCAACAAGTTCAATTGTCGGTTAAAAAAAAATCATGCAGATTTAGTTTTAATAAAAAACGGGCCCATGCCTCCTTTAAGTGTTTTTAGATATTTCTTATAGTTTCTGATTTGTATATATTGTAGTCTACTCTTGATCGAAGAAGAGAGTTTTATTGAAAAGCCCCCAAAGAGCATATAATCGGCGGTGGAAGCGCTTGGAGACTAAACTTTTCACTCGCATTTCGATGAAGCCGATAAAAGTAAAAATAATCCACATGATGCTCAAATTTCTCTTTTTTAATTTCCGGCAGATTCCGTTTTGAGTTTAGGAAGTTTTATAAAGTCTTGTCTAATTTTTACGTAAATAGTTCTCATGCTTGCGTCATGTGCCAGTTAAGACAACAAATGAAATACATCGAAATAATATTTTATAGTTCAATTCTACGATCTTAAATTGTGACCACTGATGTTTACTTGTACGGATGAGTTTGTATCGACTACATTAATTTCCCCAGCAATCTTGTAATTTCATCAGTTCAACTCGCTATGATGTAAGTGGAAGTTTGTTGCTGATTGATTTATGTGGAATAATTGTAAAAAGCAGTTGGACCCGTCTTCCTTAGGGACCTTTTCAATGGCTTCAAGGAGCCCATTCACCGCCGTTTCTAAAAAAGTAGAAACCATTTTCTTACCAGTGTTCCAACTTTTATTAACTTTCGCAGGAATTAAAAAGGAAAGACTTATTCTGCCTTTCTGCCTGCTTTTTCGTTCCGGTTCAAAGCAGTAGTTTGGTCATCTGTCACGATATCATGTACAACCAACGATTGCCTTACCTCTTTGCGCAGTCGTTTCCGCTCTTTTGTCGGTAACAGCCATCGAGTGCAAAGCTTCCGTTCCTTCATAAGCACATCTACAATCTTTTGCACTTGAACAATTCCAAAGCCTATTACAGTACGAATTTGCTGACAGACGAGTAGATTCGGTAACCTCAGTCGCTGATCGATCTTCACATTCATCGTCATGCTTAGTCGTCATGGAGATGATTACGTCCACGTCTAAACTCACTGATCCCCGCATATACAGAGCTACTAACTTCCTCACCAAATACCAATTGAAGTATCTGGCAAGTAGCTGGAAGCCACACCGAAAATCGTAAAAAATCAAAGAGCATGAATTTTCTTGAGAAAACCATTGAAATAACGACAGATAGTTTCAAAATCACGCCACGATGAAAAAACAAACGTCAATCTGTGAAATAAAAAAGTAACATATTATTCGAGAGTTCTCTTTTAAAAATTCGTAATTGGTTTTTATTTCTTTCATTATAAGAGGCCAGTTCCAGAAACGTTCAGTTTGCTCCACACACATTCATACATAAACCTCAGAACGTTTGACCCTTCATAAAATTTTCCACCTCCCCAAAGAACCACCCAGTAAAATTAATGCATTCAATGAAAACTCACTCAGTTGGCGTTTTATACCATTTGTTTTTTATATCTATTACAGAAAATTTGATCGGCGTCCATCTGAATCTCAGATGGACGCTACGAGCCATTGATTTACATCTTATGTAATTACGTGCTTATCTGATTCCGCGCCCACTGCAGATAATCTAGTATCCGGTGTCAAGACAGAAAGCAGTGTATGCGGGTCACACAAAGCGATTCAACAGGATACGACTACCGAAGCGCTATCACCAATACAGAAGCGCACGTTTCCTGAAATGTACGAATTGGTCCCAACGCCAGCGCTAATTGCATTCCTGTCCACTCAGAGCTCGCTGGCACCTCTTCAATTCTCATTGCCTCTATAGATGCCTCTATACATAAAGAAATATACCTGATCGCCCAGCATACTCTATCACGGCGAGTTACCGGCTTCGAACTTCCAAGAGTTGTCACGAAATTACTCTCTTGGAACATCTTAGAAGCAAAGAGACTTATCTACAGACTTATTGTTTCAGTATTTGACTTCCCTCTATCGTCTGAAGGGTTGTTAATTTCTTGTTCAATTGCTAAAATTCTAAGCATTGATAACTACCATATTTTTCAAAGTTCCTTATTAATTTACTAACATACACAAAGGAGAAATATGCAACATGAGAAATCCAGATATAATTATGGCTAATCACGTTATATCTCCGAGAAGTTCGCAAATTAACGTCTCGAACAAAGTGACATAGGTTAATCTTGTCACAGTCCCATGGCAAGGTTTGTTCAATTCTATACGTTCAACGAACCCTCACGCGAAAATGAATTTTCGGAAGATTAATCCGGATAATTAATCAAGTTATTCGTCACTAGCAGTGTTAATGAAGGTAGGTACTGAGCACTCGAATTAATCGGCCGTTCGCGTCACAGAGGGCGTCTTCTGTCACATCTCCGCCGTCTCGGCGGGAACTACCGAGTCTTGATTCTGAGCAGGGCCAACTACCTTCAATCTGTCGCAGGTTATCTTAAGAACGTTCGTGATATGTATATAAAATCAAGCTTGAAGCAAGGACAATATTAATTAAACGTCCCTGCTTAGTACGAAAATGCATATTTTACATACTTACATACTTACCGGTTTCACCACCTCCGGTTACACAAATACCAAAGTTACCTTTCAGTTGCACAATACAAACATGAAATGTAACCGAAAGTTAACTATCGGATTTCAGGTAGCTGGAGGTGGTGAAAACGAAGGTAAGTCAACTAAGGCAACCTTCCGTCTGAGGCCTAATACGATTGTGGTGATGACGGAAACTCATATGAATTATAAATCATTATGAACTAAATGAAACACAAAATACAAACGAAGATAAGCAAATGGAGGTGTAATTATGTTTAAGTAAGTTAGCTAGTGTAAGTCACTATAAAGTGAACGGCTTAAGAAATATTCTATTTGAAATAACACCCTGCAACAATGAATAAAACTTTTTATGAAATGTATACTCGCCATTTTAAATCTTCACATTTCCTCTTCCATAATCTTTGCTTGAATGTGTATAAACATGTATATATATATATACATGTTTATACACAATATATATATATATATATATATATATATATATATATATATATATATTTATGTATTTAAAATCTGCGTGAAGCCATTACACCTCGCCGTTCATTATAGAAAATCGTAATATCTTAAATTGTTTTTCAAGGAAGACAAGGTGTTGAAATGTCTGTCGAGTATTAAGGGGTAATTCCGAATGAAAAATGTGAATAGAAGTAGTAAGCGCCATCGCCATTAATTATCAATCAATCACTCGCCGATCGGAGTCGCTATTTGCCTGCTTTATAGCTAACGAGCTGACCTCCGTTGTCATAGCATATTTTTAGCAGTGCGTCTTAATCCGACTATTGTTGACTGCTTTGCTGGAGATTAGTATATCGAAAGTTCTTTTTATATTTGAAGAGTTACAACCCTGTGACAGACGGACGAACGGACTGACGGACGGATCGACGGTCGGGCGGACGAAAGGACGAACAGCGGAGGCTTAGAAATAGGGTTCTGTTGGTACCCTTTGGGTACGGAGCCCTAAAAATTACAAAGCGTTAGGCCGACTTGTCATCTAAATTGGCATTTACGCCTCTCTAGCGTTTTCAAATGTATGGAGAATTGAAGAGCGCGCGCGGGCGTTAAGCGAACTAACATTTTCATGGGTTTGATGTTTTTACTTAACTTCGAAGTTCCGTAAACGCCAATTTAGGTGAGAACTCCGACTTACCATACTAAATGACCGTGAGGTATGGTATGGCTGCGATGGCGGCTTTACCCGCGGCTGCGCGTATCGTCCACAGAATTGAGAAAAGGATAGACATGACTATCATCCCACTTCACTACAGCGCGCCTATCGATGTCTTATTTGCATCCTTCTGTTACTTTTTGCACGTTAGCTTTCACGGTTAATTGTATTTGTGCAACAATAACTATAACATGATATTGTAGGGTTTTAATGGATACGACATTACCGTTATCCAACGACATCTGCATTGAAGCTCTAAAAAAGTCTGGACATCACTTGTCTGGGTAGCTCAGTGGGAGAGTAGCGGATCTAATCTAAAGGTCGCAGGTTCATATCCTGCTTCAGAAGAATATCCAGACTAATATTTTATCCGATGTCGTTGCATGAAATCAAATCAAGAACTACAGAGACACAACTCAATTTCTATGCAGTTCGCATCGTGCGGGAGTGAAGCGAGCGGATGGGCGTATCTAGCCTGTTACCAGCTCTGTGGCCCCAAGTGTGCGCCGCCTAGTCCCGTCCCCTGCGTGCCCCGAGTCCTACATCTCGGCCATTGTCCAACCGCTTAGAGCTAAAGGACCGTGATTTATTAATTAATTATGTACAAGGAGTGAGTCTTATAATTACTGTTTTGTTCCTTAATAATTGATCGCTGATGGATTTACGGCGCCCTGCGGGTTGAAGCATTTTCTCCCCATTAAGGGTAATATTTTTGGTAAAATTAATTAATGCTCTTGATTAAACTCGTAGGGCGGTGCTGTAGAAAATTGTTTCTCAAGCGAACGGGCTGCCTATGAAGAGAGTCAATCAATCATCAATTAATTTGTAATCCGACAAATTCCGGGGCTATTCACCTCTAAACTATATTTTTGACCTTGACGAAAGAAAATATTGCTGTTTAAGAATGGGTTAAGTTATTGCCGTTTCATGTCGAAATTTTTAAACTTTTTTTTTGATAAACAAGATTTATTTAATCAAAGTGTTTACCCTCGTCGTCTATACATAGCTGCCACCTAATTGGAATATCATGTAAAGCTTCGCGTTGGAACTCTGGGGACCTGGACTCCACATAACTGTGTGAAGGAATTTTGTGCTGCTTTTTGGAAAACCAAAATTTCGTGCCAATTTTTTTTTAATGGCGGAAAAAAATTGGTAACTGAGGAATGAGGTCTTGTAGTGTTAAAACGGTTTCTCGAGCAGTGTGAGGTCTTGCGTCGATTGACGAGTCGGGGCTGTTTTGATTCGAGTTTCGCCATCAAGTGACCACCAAACAGATCTTTTTTTATTTTACCGATTTGGTGCAAAAGAATCAATATATATATAAAATGGGTATGCCTTAGTGGCTGGTCTTCCTCGTTCCAAGTCCAAGTTTCCACTACGAAAAACGCCCGGTGCGTTTGTTTGCAGTATCCTCTCTAAACATAGCATTGACATTACAAGCCGTTTCTGCTGCTTAAGGCGGCCCAACCCGGCGGGCCTAACTCATTCGCGGGCACGGTACAAAACCGTGCTGTTGCGCCCTGGGACCTTCTCTGTTTCAAAGAATAAGACAGGCTCCGTGATGAGGAAGATGCAACATGTCCACAAAAAAGACAATGTGCATAGTGTATGATTTGGTAAGATTTACGAAAATTTTAATTTCAAAACGACTTATAGCTAAAAGTAAACCACGACCGCTGTAGTCAAAAATCTAACAAAAACCAAATAGATCATAAATATTGATTAAATAGGCTATGTCTGATGACTAATCTTTTTACGATGTTCTTACTTTATCATTGCGTAATCCACCTCCAAAGTTATCGTATAAAACGCGCGAAAAATTCGAACTTTCGCACCTTACAACTTAGAAACCATACACAATTTTACAATGCCAATGGTCATCAGACATCTAGTTCGATCAAATAAAGCTATTTTGGGCAAAATTTTGGATCTCTGACAAGAAATATGGGCGTGATCTTCTTTCCCCTTTTGTATGGGGAGATGAGCGGGTTGGGCCACCTTAAGGTGCCCCCGTAAGCATCAGAAAATTTCGCCTCCCATACAAACGTAGTTTACTAATCATTTAAAAACCACTGTAGCTATTTACTTGATATTTGGTATCACATATCTGGCAACAAATATCTGTGTCTGCATGCCTTTGTTTTTTCGATAAATGTATACTGAGTCAAACCACAGAGAAAACAAAATTAGTATGAAGATTTTGTTTTTGCTTTCATCTGATTCGGTTTGGATTTTTCAAAAAAACAAAAGCATGCAGACACAGATATTGGTTCCCTGATTTTAGATATTAAATATCAATTTAATTGGAACAGCCGTTTTTAAATATTTCATATTTAAAATTCTTTATTCAGTGGAGCATTTTTTTCAAGTATACAGTATTACATTGTAAGCACTTAATGCTATAGAATAGAATACGTCATATTAAGTGTTTCATTTAATAAACTACGTTTGTATGGGGAGCATAGCTTACGGGCCGTTCTTAAGGTGGCGGCCCATCCCGCTCAACTCCCCATACAAACGGGGAAAGAAGATCACACCCATATTTCTTCCCAGAGATCCAAAATTTTGCTAAAAATAGCTTTATTTGATCGAACTAGATATCTGATGACCATTGGCATTGTACAATTGTGTTTGGTTTCTAAGTTATAAGGTCTGAATGTTCGAATTTTTCGCGTGGAACTAACTTTGGAGGTGGCTTTACTCAACGATAAAATCTATGCATCTTAAAAAGATCAGTCATCAGACATAGCTTGTTTCATGAAAATTTATAATCAATTTAGTTTTTGTTAGACTTTTGTCTACAGCGGTCGTGGTTTACTTTTAGCTAGAAGTCGTTATGTAATTCAAATTTTCGTAAATATTACCAAATCAAACACTATGCGCATTGTCTGCTTTGTGGACATGTTGCATCCTCCTCATCACGGAGCCTGTCTTTTTCTTTGAAACATAGAAAGTGCCAGAGTGCAATAGCACGGTTTCGTACCGTGCCCGCGAAAGAGTTAGTCCCGCCTGGAAGGGACACCTTAAGTCCGACGTCGAAACTGTTATTCGAAAATTACTCTGATTTTAGCCGTATCCATGTTCACTTTAAAAGCTGAATATAAAAACAATTGAAATTCGTCATATCATTTTTAAACAATTGAAATGTCATATCATTTTTAAATGAAGAATGTTAATGTTTTTTTTTGAATGTTTATAAATTAAAATGGTGACTTGTGATAGAATATAATAGTTAGTAAGTAATGGTAATATCATGTATGACAATGTTACATCACATGTAACATGACAATGTAACAATAATACTTATTGTGTAAAAAAAATGTAATTTTACTTTGTAAGCTGACACCATGCAGGTTTAATTTTAATTCAAAAGGGCCATTACGCGAAAACGGAAATTTCATGTTTAAACCCTTATTATATTGCAACGTGCAGAAAAAAATGAATATTATTATTTATTAGAATAAAATCGAAACCTGAGTGGGCAGTCTGAGTTCTCACCGAAATTGGCGTTTACGGCAAACCGATCGACTGGCGTTTTCTCCAAATTCCATACAAGTTTTTACTAGATATTCTGTGGTTTTACTTCTTCAAGCTGTCAAAGTCAAACGCGGACTTCCGATTTGTATGAAAACGCGGAGTGGACGTAAACGGCAACGTCGACGTATTTACGGCAACGTTGAGTAAGCTGTCAAATCAAGCTCGGACTCGCAAATGTTAGTTCGCTTAACGCCCGCTGCGCGCGCTCTTCAATTTCTCCATACAATTGAAAACGCCAGTCGATCGTTTTGCCGTAACGCCAATTTAGGTGACAACTTAGACTACCGGCTCTGTATTAGTTACAGAAATAATATTTTTGTTCCATTTTTTTTATTAAAAATATTGACGCGAGATAGAGCATTGAAAATAAGTTTTCCAGATTAAACATCTTTAGGCCAAAACATTTCCAAGAATCTTTTCAAAATAGTATTTTCAATAAAGTGTGTATAATCTCAAAAAAACATTTGACAGACAGAAAGGGTGCATGGATAAGGCATCTCATGTGCCAGGAAACAAAAGGAAAACCATCCGAACATAATAATATGTCTTTGTCAAGGAAAGGGATGACCAAAAACTTTTTGAAGAAAACGTGACACAAATGTCAAACGTGAGGTGGAAGCAGGAAAATTAGGGTCGTATGTATATGTGAACTGTAAATTGTTATGCAAAATTGAGGTTATAGAATACCTTACAACAAATCTTACTACGATCTACGATTAACTCCACCAACTCCATCCGACGATTATTACGCTGTCTCTGTTATGTATGATTTAATGTAGGATTATAATGCTACATAAGAATTTTGAATTTAAGATAATGTGAACATATGCCTAAAGGTAATCAATTAAGACTGTTCCATATTTTTTTCTGGTTTTGTAGGGTTCCGTACCCAAAGGGTGCCAATGGAACTCTATTACTAAGCCTCCGCTTGTACAGCGCTGTATTTCATGAACCGTAATAGGTAAGCAGCTGATATTTTCACAGAGTGTGTTTTTATTTTGCCGCTATAACTACAAATAGGTAAAACAAAATAATCACAAATAAAGGGGCCCCCATACAAAAACGTGTTTTTTGTGTTAAATCTTGTACGATGGTGATGGTGGAACCCTTCGTGTGCGAGTCGGACTCGCATTTGGCCGGTTTTTTATGTTACTAGGACATAGATGGTTAATACCACAACCACTGTGCTGGCATTATAAGCCCAACAGACCTCATGGGAGCTAGCTTCGATTAAGGTGGCCCATCCCGCTCATCTCCCCATACAAAAGGGGAAAGAAGATTACGCCCATATGTCTTGTCAGAGATCTCAAATTTTTCTCAAAATAGCTTTATTTGATCGAACTAGATGTCTGATGACCATTGGCATTGTAAAATTGTGTTTGGTTTCTAAGTTATAAGATCCGAAAGCTCGAATTTTTCGCGCGTTTTATACAATAACTTTGGAGGTGGATTACGCAATGATAAAGTGAGAACATCTTAAAAAGATTAGTCATCAGACATAGCTTATTTAATCAAGATTCATAATCTATTTGGTTTTTGTTAGATTTTTGACTACAGCGGTCGTGGTTTACTTTTAGCTATAAGTCGTTTTGAAATTAAAATTTTCGTAAATCTTACCAAATCATACGCTATGCACATTGTCTTTTTTGTGGACATGTTGCATCTTCCTCATCACGGAGCCTGTTATTTTCTTTGAAACAGAGAAGGTCCCAGAGCGCAACAGCACGGTTTTGTACCGTGCCCGCGAATGAGTTAGGCCCGCCGGGTTGGGCCACCTTAAACGCTGCTAGGACACCAAACTCAAATATCATGAGAGTGGGTGTTGTAGAAGCTATCCATGACATAAAAAAAGGAAAATTGATAAGACTAATATTCACCTATGTCTGACTTAAAACCTATGTTTAAAGAAATTTAATTGGGGTTTATTTAAACCTCCATATTTTAAATCCTCTGAATACTACCGGGAACTTTTACACTCGAGCACGCTCGTTGGAAGGTCATCGAGTGTGAAATAATATCGGTGGTCGATTTATATTATTTAAGAGCCGCTGTAGATGCCGGGTGGTCAGAGCCGCGGGGAGGGGTGAGGCGGGCGGGGCGGACGGAAGGTGAGCTGGCGCGCCGAGTCAGCGTGGCGTCATCAATCTGGGTGAAAAGCCACTGATTATTATTCGAGGAATCATCGCACCTCTTGCCTTCGCGCCCGGCCTTGTCGAGCTTGGCTCTTGATTTTCTTCAGAGTTCATTTCCTGATTTTCTTTTATGGTGTAGATTAGACTAAATCAGCCTATGTACCGGCCCATTCTACTCGAAATTTCGAGTTCGAGGAAAACAGGCGAGCCACCGTTTTGGTATTCCCGTATCCATCAAATGTGCAAACTCTCTTAACTATTTAACTGTTATTCACCCGGCAAGGAAACTTACCATGGTCACCGTCCACCCCCTGGGGGGAAACTGTAGTCATGTGTATGCGTAATGCATTCCCTCTTGTCACAACGCAACTTTGACTTAAAAAATATTTTGAAAAAATTGTTTTGATCACATTTTTCCCTAATATTAGTGTTTATTATTAAGGTATTTTCAAATTTTAACTACAATTCAGCCGCCTGTTATTATAGTATCATAATTATAAATTGAGAGAATTGTAGAAACCTATATGTAGTCATGGATCCCGTGCGGGATTTCAAAATTATTTCGGAACCCTTCCGAACTCGAGTGAGTTAAGAAAGAACACGAGGCATTTAAAAAAAACTACTTTATATTTATTACCACAGAAAAAGTAAAGATTCGTAATTTATTTTTAGTGAATCACTTGTAGTATTTATTGTCATCATATCAAACATGGACCCTCAACACTCATGCTACGGACCCCCAGCCCTGATGCCACGGGCCCCAAGGGGTCCATGGACCACAGGTTAAGAAATCCTGTGTGGAGTCATGTATAGGCGTATTACATTACGTCTTGTTACAACATACTTTTCACTTAAATTATTTTGACAAAATTGTATTGTACCCTATTATATATTCCCATTTACATATATATATATTCATTTATTTGTTTTTTTTATTTTAGCTTCAATTTAGTCTCCTGAAAGAATAGTATTATAATTATAACTTTAATAGCCATTGCATCCTGTAGCATAATACAGAACAAAACCGTGCAAAGTGCTCGAAAATAAAAATATTTTCATCCAAAAACACAAAAAGAAAAACTAAAAATTGGTATTCTTCTTTTTTTATCTAATAATCTAATATCTAATAAATATTATAAAGGGGAAAGTTTGTAATAATGGATGGATGGATGGATGGATGGATGGATGGATGGATGGATGTTTGTTACTCTTTCACGTAAAAACTACTGAATGGATTCTAATGAAACTTTACAATAATATAGCTTATACATCAGAATAACACATAGGCTACAATTTATAAAGATATTGTGCCCATGGGCTTTAGAACTTTCACGGGGCTGCGAAAACAATGCCGGTAGCGCTACTTCACACCAAGGGGAGCGGGGCCGGGAGCGGCGCGGGAGCGGAGGCGGGGGCGGGGCGGGCGTTGCGACGGGGGCGGGTGCGGGGAGGGGGGGGCGGGTACAGCTTGCTATTTCCCGCAACTTTAGGACTACTTGGCAAAATCCTTGAGAACCAATTACTCGATTTAGATGCGGATTGTATCTACGTCTAGCCTGATTCTACTCAAAACTTATAGGCTACATAATATAACGCTTCATTACCTGAAGGGTGAGTAGAGAGTCTTAAATTCTTATAACTTGCGAACCACAAACCCGATTTATGTGCGTATTTTATCAATGTATAGGATCTCTGGGAGCAGTCAGGTTCGAGATGGGTTACTGTTTTCGATGTTGAGACTTGCTGTGGGTTGGAGTCCACGCAAAACTTACCTACATTACACGTTACTTACTTACTAGGTAAACAATGTTGCAGTGCAAGTGCAGAAAGGTTCTGGCGGCAAATGCTTTTTTTTAAATAGCCACCAAATGTCAACGAAGCTCTAAATGGGAATTATTGGATGTTCCTCATTAAATCATGCTATTTCATCTCGAACGATCTTGATTAAATTTGGTAGATGGATACATTGTCCTGGACCAGTTTGACCCTATTTTGGATCATCCACGTCGGATACTTTTTATCCATGAAATAATTTAGCCGACGCTAACCCGAGCGGGGCCGGGTACCGCAGCTAGTGTAACTATATATGGATGGGTATTAAATAACCCCCAGTCAGCCTTAAATAAACACCGCATTCACGAAGGAATTAGGTGCCATGCCCAGGGCGTTCCCTTGTTAATCAGCGTTACATTGAACTTGATCGAAAATAGCTACTCAGTGGAAAATATTGACAATTTTTCAATGCAGCTTCGACCACCGTTAATTAAATTCTATGGTACCTGTACGGGCGGGATTAAGACGTTTTTACCCAGTCAGATACTAAGTTGTCCAGTAAGCCTATTCTTGTAATTGCGAAATCATGAATCTTTCAGTCGAGAAAACCCCTATAATGGCGGTTGCGAATGCGAAAATTGTGACCGAAAACCTTGAAACCGTAGGAATCGTTTCGTCAAGAATATCAATTTGACACCTCTAAAAAGAGGTTTTCTCGACTGAAATATTCCTGATTCCTAAACATGGAATTCTAAGACTCAGACCTACTGGTGTTTCGAAAGATAAAAACTAAAACAAATTTAAAAATAGTCTTGAGAACATTTTAAGATGCATAAAAATCTATTGCATCTTAACATACAACCTTGAGTCATAAATTAGGCGATTTCAAGAAATTTCGAACAAGCGAAGATATTTTTTCACTTTCCTTCAAGGTCAGCCTTTGTCATGTATTTTTCTCCTCTCTTGAGATGAAACGTATTTGAGCTAAATGACAGCAGAGGTAAGATACTTGGGGGAGGTTTAAGTGCCGCCTTCCGAGACATCGTTTGGCGCTTGTTCCGCCAGCTTACCAGCTATTAGGAAACAAAGTGCGCTGCGACAATGTTTCGGTGAACTCTCGACTGAACAACCGAACTAGTAAGACTTACTTGTTCAGGGTAACCTAATACCCAGACGCGCAGTGGCGCGCATGAGGGTGTGGTAACAGCTGTTTGTTTTCGCTTCTATAAGAGCGTAAGTGAACAGACATTTTTTTTAAATAGCTCATTTTGAAATTTCAAAAAGATGTAAGATTTAATTGATTGATTGAAGATGATATTTGAATCCTATTATGTTAAATATTTGAGGTTTTAATTCTTGGTTCAAACTTTTTTTACGATTTTGATCAATATTTACTTAATTTTAGAAATGAAAGCATCAGATACTTTACAGTTTTTATCTTTAAACAATATCTAGAACAACTATTTACAAATTTACTATTTTCATTATCGAAATTTATTAAATATTTTTTTTAACAGGTTGTTCGGCACATCATCCTCAAGACATCAAATGATATTTTTTTCTATAGCAATGCTCTATCGTAACATTCATTAAATTTAATTTTGTGCGAATAAAATCATAAAGAAAAAAGTTACGATTGTTTAAAGCTGGTATTTTGGCAATTATAAAAAACGTATCCCGATAGCACGTGACATCTTACAATAGGTATCATAGGTCAAAACCTAGCAAATGCCCCACTTACCTAAAAACTAAATTGTCGGTCGATGTATCGAGCTCCTGTATAATTAAATGTTGATAATTAGTTTGAGGGCTTACCGCCCGTATATGTAGCTGTGATGCACTGCTCGGAATTGGGCAACCTTACATTTTATGAAAAATTTAAAAATTAATGTAAAGGAATGTACCGCGTACAATATTTTTTGTTAGCGAAATAAACTTCGTCATTATTTAATAAGAAAATAGATGAGAACGTATGGAATTAAAAACATTTACAAATGAATCAAATGAAATATACGAGGACGAATACCAGTATGCGAATTGTCCACTCTTATATATATATAGAATGGTTAACATATGTAGGTAGTTAAAGCAAGTATTATAGCACTATATTTAAAACAAATTAAATAAACATATATTTTCCAATTCATGCTGCTTACAAAATGATAGTTTTCACAAAGTTATTTTTTAATTCTTGCAAGGGAAGATTAAAATGTCAGTATCCCTGACCACAACAAAACACCACCACTCCCGAGAACAGAATAAACTGGTCTAATGTTTCCCGATCGACATTTCTAATGAAACTATATCTATGCTAAGTTCAGCTGACAGAACCCAACAAACCGTCTACGAATTCACACTTTTGTTTACTCAACATGTCACAAGTTCGATTCCCTAGTAACGCAACAGGTATCCAATGACATCATCACATTTGATTAGTCGATTACACAGCGTCGAGACGTAAAGCCTAATGTTATTCTTCCGTTAATGTCACGCTTCATAAATTACACCCCACGCTCCATCCGACCCTCGAGATGACATTGGTATTAAAGATCCGGCTTTACAACGCAAACATCAATTTCATTCATTTTTAAATCGCTCGTTAAGTTAACGTTACGACGAACGCGCTTACCTGCGCGCGCCGCCGCCCGCCCCGTCCCCACCCTCCCCCTACCCCCCCTCTCTCCATCCCCGCCCAGCCCCAGCCGGACGTCATAACGATACTTTTACGAGGGAGTAGAAATATGTCGCTAAATGATTAGATACCCATCTGGCCTGATGATTATTATAACTCGGCTTAAAGGTCGGCACGTTTTGAACAACGTGTCAGCGCTTTCGGGCATTGATACGGACGGAGGGCAGTGAGCAAGGAAGGACGAGAGGTGCGACCGAAATCACTGAAGAGAAAGGAAGGAGACATTGGGTGCGTTCTAGATCGTATGGGAATCCTGGGGCGCGTCGTATGCCACACAGTCAAAACCTCCTAATTGTTCTGTGGTGTGCTATGTCCGCGCGCGAATGTGCTCAAGTTCGTCAAGTCTCCCACCAGCGCCGCCCTAGACCTATGAAAGATCTTCGCCTCGTTATTTCAATGAAAATATTTCGAAGAAGCAAAAAAAAAAGAAAAGCTCATGTTCACATACTGGGAAAATTAAATTCGCTACTGCTAACAAAACCCCGCCCGAGTGCGCGTCGGACTCGCACACGAAAGGTTCCGTACTATCGTACAAGGTCTGACACCCAAAATCACGTTTATTGTATTGGGCCCGTTTAATTTTTACATTATTTTAATGTTACCTATTGTTCTTAGTGTTTATTTTTTATTGTTTATTCATCATCCATAGACAGTACACTGGACTCGGATTTGTCATATTTTATCATTTTATCATTAGCCAGTTCGGCAATCCCAGCGAAGAAGAACTGGCAAAAAACTCCGCTGGTTTTTTTTTCAACGTCCACTTAAAGTAAGTTTACAAAAGTATAAAGTAAAAACAATTAATATCATATGCAACAGTTCATGACAAATATCAGTTTATTTGTAAAGACTATGCTCGCCTTCTAACATGTTGCCAATTGGAGCAACCCAGTCCCTACAAACAGCACCCGTTCACGAGCATCACGCCGGGCTCAGCCATAGCCTCTGTCAACCATATTTTAGGGAAAGAGAAGACCCGAACCTAGCGTCGCCGCAAGCAAAGACCTTAAAGCGAGGCATTACTCCAGTGGCAACATGAAAAAGTTGTGAAAACTTTGCACGATTTAGTTTTAATACTAATATTTCTGTCATGAACTACTACAGTGACCTCTAAACAAAGAGTCAAAATTCATAATACATTATTATTCTTACAGCTAAAAAATATATTTATTATTAACCCTTTAAATGCTACCACCTACAGAAAATTGGTAATAATTGGTAAAATACAATGGTTTGAGAGCAACCTGTATAATAATATACGAATAAAATTCCTGTAAGAGATTCTGACCAAAACTTACAATTAAGGTGGCCCAACCCGCTCAACTCCCCATACAAAAGGGGAAAGAAGATCACGCCCATATTTCTTGTCAGTGATCCCAAATTTTGCTCAAAATAGCTTTATTTGATCGAAGTAGATGTCTGATGACCGTTGGCATTGTAAAATTGTGTTTGGTTTCTAAGTTATAAGGTACGAAAGTTGGAATTTTTCGCGCGTTTTATACAATAACTTTGGAGGTGGATTACGCAATTATAAAGTAAGAACATCTTAAAAAGATTAATCGTCACACATAGCTTATTTAATCAAAATTTATAATTTTTTTTTGGTTTGTTTTAGATTTTTGACTACAGCGGTCGTGGTTTACTTTCAGCTATAAGTAGTTTTGTAATTAAAATTTTCGTAAATCTTACCAAATCATACACTATGCACATTGTCTTTTTTGTGGACATGTTGCATCTTCCTCATCACGGAACCTGTCTTTTTCTTTGAAACAGAGAAGGTCCCAGAGCGCATTGTCTTTTTTGTGGACATGTTGCATCTTCCTCATCACGGAACCTGTCTTTTTCTTTGAAACAGAGAAGGTCCCAGAGCGCAACAGCACGGTTTTGTACCTTGCCCGCGAATGAGTTAGTCCCGCCGGGTTGGGCCACCTTAAATAATGCTTTACTACAGTTCGGGTGTAAAGATGCGGCAAATACACGGTCTGTGAAAATTTCAGCTGCCTACCTATTACTGTACATGAGATACAGCCCTGTGACATACGGACGGACGGACGGGCGAACAGCGGAGGCTTAGTAATAGGGTTCCGTTGGCACTCTTTGGGGACGGAACCCTAAAAAGGCTTTTCCTGCCCCCCCCCCCCTAGTTTTTGCCGCCCTAGGCCCGAGCCTACCCGACCAATAGGAACCGTTCACAATCAACCGTTACGCCCAGTCGCGCCCTTAGGCCTACACGGCCTATTGACAAGTCTAGGACCAAATGCACGAAAGGACAAAAAATCTAAATCAATGTCAACGTACGATTAAACACGTCAATTTGTATGGACAGTATGGAAGGACCTAAAAGTGACGTGATTGAACATCGATTAACTCAGTCGTCTCTTCGTGCAATCGGGGCTAAGACTGGGTCCCGCCCACACAAAAACTCCATTTCGTCTGCGACTATGGTTGCACGTAGCGTTTAAGTTGGCTTGGTAGATTTTGAAAATTGGAGACCACAGGTCGCATAGTAGGCGCGCCAGATGGTATCTGCTTCTTTTTATCTACGACCGAAACTCATTCTTATGGCAGCAGCGTAGCAATGCATTGATTGTCGTTCGTTAGCTTAATTAGGAATTTGGGAAGCGCAACAACATTGAATGTTCCTTGCACCGAGTAGCGCCGTGTTAATTTTTATGTACTTACGAACTACAAATTATTTCTACGGAACTCGAGAATATCAGTAGTGAGCGAATCCGACTGGATGGCGCTTCCGTTGGCTTATGTATTTTCTAATAAAAATTAGCTACGCCGCCGAAAGTGGCTACGAGACTTTCTGTTGCCAGTCCGGTCCTTATTCGCTGGTGTTATTCCTTTCTGGTATTGTTACTTGTCGAAGGATTACTTATAGGCGAACTCAGTCATAAGCATGCATACACAACATCACGCCACTTCCCTGGCAGAGCAGTACGATCACAGCATACGGCATATTCTTCCATAGGAATCCATTTCCACCCGACTCCGCTCTTTCTTGACTTGCCAATGCACTCATCAAAACAATTGCCAAAGTTATGGTTAGTTGGTATTGTAAAATACCCATTGGCATTGTAAAATAGTGTTGGGTTTCTAAGTTATTAGGTCCGAAGTATCGAATTTTTCGCGCGTTTTGTAGAATAACTTCGAAGGTACATCTTACAAACATCTTAAAAAGATTAGTCATCAGACATAGCTTGTTTCATGAAGATTTATAATTAATTTAGTTTTTGTTAGAATTTTTAAATACAGCGGTCGTGATTTACTTTTACCTGTAAGTCGTTTTGTAATTAAAAAAATCTTAAATCTTACCAAATCAAACACTAGGCGCATTGTCTGCTTTGTGAGCATCCTCATCATCACGGGGCCTGTCTTTTTTTTTTAAACAGAGACGGTCCCAGAGCGCAATAGCACGGTTTTGTACCGTGTGCCCGCGAATGAGTTGTCAACTTAAATATATCATCCTGTTACTTAAAGCTTACAAAAAGTACTGATAAATCGATATGTCATGTCACGGTGCAAATAAAGACAATATTGAAACCATATAGAATCACTCCAGCGTATGAGAAATAAAGCCATATTTTAGGGGTTCTTGTTCGCAAGGTGTTTATTATATGTAAAACTTCTTTGAAATTATTATATTTGTAACTTGTCCTCATTATGAATAAATATAATAATCAATAAGTTTCTTTTCAATAATAGAATCACGACAAATGCAGCAAAAGCTTGAAAAAATGTTCTGTTCTAGTAAAGTTCCAAGAAATCGCGAGCGCGTCACACCAAGCAAGCGTATAAAATGAAATTTCTTACGAATTCCGATAATATGATATTTGGTGAAACGATTAATTCACAATATCAATTCCCGTGTGTAATGTCAAGGAAATGAAAAGGAATCTATCATGCGTTCAAGATTTTGCCGGGGTTGAGTGTACGGGCGGATAAATTTAATTAAACATTTATTTATTTAAAAAAAGGTATCTATCAAAAATATTAGTTCAATGCTATATAGGACTGATGAGATGTAAGGCGTACATAAATAAACCTATAATATTACCTAGAAACTAAAATAAAAAATCTAATCTTGATGCACAAGATTGTAATTAATAATAAAATCTATAAATACGCCTAAATATAAATATATATAAAGATAACAGATTACGTACGCATCTCAAGCTTCTAAAAGTTTTGTTCTCAAAAAATCCTATGAGTAAATGAATGAATTTCAACAAATACTAGTTTAGTTAGTGTATGCGTTATAAAAATAAATATTACGACCCATTACCTACATAAATAAATGTTGTTAATAGCTGCATAACTAACTGCATAATATAACTACTCTCTCTCCTCTAAAACTCATAAAACATTGTAATTTACAGTAATTTTTTGAATAATAATAAAAACTGCCAATAAACTGTTATAAAATAGTTATCTTTGCAAACAATTATTTATTCAAAACAGATACCAAAAATATGTCATATTTACGTATTAAAACAGCGAGTACCAAAATACTACCATATCTAACATTAGAAGGCTGTATTTCAGGTCCAGCTTATTGCTAGCCTGTCTTCCTGCGCCTTCTCGCAGTCCCAGACCCGCTCTACGAGTACAATCTGAGCGTCATATATTCTAGATACGCTCCGTTGGATTTAAAAGAGGGCGGACAGTACAAAAGCACCAGATAAAGGATAAAGGGAATTATTTGTGGATATCCAGCGTCATCTGCATTGAAGCAATGTAATCAGATTTTGAAAATAGTCAGAAAAACATGCAGTCGGAAGCTGGATACGACCCTACCACCTTTAGATTATATTTTCACTGCTCTACTGCTGAGCTATACCGATAAATTGCCAAACAATTTATCGATTGTTACTCAAATCGACACAAAGCTTTTTACTACTCCTTACTATTTAATCAATCAATATATGAAGCCATGTAGGCTTCACATATGTATTGTAAATGTTAAAGAATATTAACGCCTTGCAGCTCGCCATTTTTATCTTATTTCTTGGGTTTACAACACATTTGGTATTTATATATATATACATATACATACAAAACTTACATAAACAACGTAATATAACCCCGACAACCCGTTAAAATATAAGACACGAAACCTATAAACAAAGAAGAACATAGTGGAATCGCAAATACATGAGAGAAACGACGCGGTTTCAAAATGAGCGCTTTGCATGCTAACTCCATCTCAAGAAGTCGACTCGCAATCACGCACTACTTTGGCGTCGACATCAATGCAAACGACGCTTTTCTACAAATTCACACGTCATTGGCTCGACGGGAGTGTGTTGCCAGAGACAATAATGCTCGGAGACACGGCCAATAGCAACCCACACGGCCAAGAGAAGCTGCTTGGTAAATCGTTAACGTATTTAGAAGAGACCTTAATTCCATTTTTAAAGTGCTGACAAATGAAGTATCTTTTTTCTCGTTTTTTTTAATTGAAACATATAATTGTCGAGATTATTTTCTGATCTTGAATTATAAAGTTAAGGCGACATTAACATACATTTCTCGGGACATTTCTAGGATAATCTAGAGGGTTTCCGAATAAATATAACCAAAGCTGTTTGCACCTGAGAAGGGTCACCCACACGTTCAAAATAAATAAAATATCACTTTCGTGATTCCCACCAGCAGCTGAATATGCCCGCGCAGATGGAAACTACAAGGCAGAAAATCGCATGCGAACCTATTAGAGCGCGTAAGTAACTGCGACAAATTGCTCGTTCCAAAGACAATGCCGGAGCAGCGACAATAAATGTTTCCCGCCTTTTACTGCCGGGGAAGAGTGCGTGGAGGACGGGGGGGGGGGTTTCCTTTAGCCGCCTTTTCCACACTCCCCCCGCAGTTCTCCGCCGCCACCTCCTATCCCGACCATCGCCTCCCCACGCGCGCAACAAGTTTCACAATGGAAATAACACAAAAACTATCTCACTGTTTAAACTTTGATAACATTTTAAACATTTCAATGTGAAAAGTTACGACCTAGTTAAAATGCTAGAAAATGAGAAGCACGACTGTACGTGCATTGCGTTACACTTTGGTTCGCAGGCTTGACAATGGGTGTTATCTTATTTTATCTTTGCGAATATTATTTCCTACGAGATATTTTATTTGTTTAAATGTTAAAGTACCTTTACTTTTATATACACGTGAACCTGAACCTAGGCAAAACCTGAACTAATCAGACACCAATTAGACATGTTATGACGTATTCAGAGTGGGCGGACTCACTTTAGTGCGCGGATAATTGCCGGACTAAACCGGTTTTTGTATGGTTAGTCCGGTGATAATCCCGTACTAATTTTTGACAAGTTCACTCTGAATACGACTGGTTGAATCTAACTTAAGGTGGCCCTTCCCGGCGCGACTTACTCATTCGCGGGCACGGTACAAAAACGTGCTATTGCGCTCTGGGACCTTCTCTGTTTCAAAGAAAAAGACAGGCTCCGTGATGAGGAGGATGAAACATGTCCACAAAGCAGACAATGCGCATAGCACCACATTTGATTTGTTAAGATCTACGAAATTTTTAATTTTTTATATTACTTTTTTTATAATTTATTGTATAAACACGAAATAAAATTTTAATTTATATTCTAACATTCTAACAATAAAAAATTAAATTAATAATCTAACATCTAACAGTAAAATTTTTGTTTACAAAACGACTTATAGCTAAAAGTAAACCACAACCGTTGTAGTAAAAAATCTTATAAAAACCAAATTGATTATAAATCTTCATGAAACAAGCTATGTCCGATGACTAATCTTTTTAAGATGTTTTTATTTTATCATTGAGTAATCCACCTCCAAAGTTATTGTATAAAACACGCGAAAAATTCGAACTTTCGGAGCTTATAACTTAGAAACCAGACACCATTGTGCAATGCCAACAGTCATCAGACATCTAGTTCAATAATTAAAGCAATTTTCAGGAAAATTTTGGATCACAAACAAGAAATATGGGCATGATCTTCTTTCCACGTTTATATGGGGAGTTGAGCGAGAAGGCCCACCTTAAAGAAGAGGCTTGTAAAATTAAAGTACAGTTATTGCTAAATTATATTTACTATAAAAATTCTCTCTTCAAAATGTTGCACAATATGAGTGTTGTTTACATTTTCCGTTTAAAATAAAAAGCTAGAGTTTCAAATATATTTTTAATATTGCGTTTACACGGAATGTATCCGAACTTCAGTCTTCCGAACGAGATAAAAGTTCACAAAATTGAACCGACAGATACACCAAGTTTGGTTAACACTGCTATAAACCAACCGCCTTCGAGGTAATCCTTTCAGGTGTAACGTAGTAGTGAACTGCCTTAAACAGATTGCAAACGCTTTTATGACGAAGCAAGTGTAGTCGGAGCCCCTAAAACTTTTCACATTAGCCGCTAAACTCGCAACACGCTTCGAACGTGAAAACCTATAATGACATTGTCACAAGACTCCGTCGCCGCTAGCCTGTACCTCCAACACGTATCTTCATGCATACGTACATAATGGGTATATATTTTCTATAGCAAAATAAAAAAAACCGGCCAAGCTTGAGTCGGACTCGCACATGAAGGGTTCCGTACCATCGTACATGATTTAACACAAATAATTACGTTTTTGTAGGTCTTTCATTTTTAATATTCTTTAATTTTACCTATTTATTGATATTGCGGCATAATAAATACACACTCTGTGAAAATTTCAGCTGCCTACTTATTACGGTTCATTAGATACCAGCTCTGTGACAGACAGACGGACGGAAAGACGGACGGATGGACGGACGGACGGACAGCGGAGCTTTAGTAATAGGGTTCCGTTGGCACCCTTTGGGTACGGAACCCTAATTAAGCAAGGATTCAAAGGGACTACGGTTACTCTTAATGAATGTAGACTGAACAATGTATATTTGTGTATGTGTAAAATGTAAAAAATGTTTTCCAAATGTTCTCTGTATTAGCACAGTTAAAATTCATTAATTTATGGTAAAGTATTTCGCATTCATATGCGTGTTTATATTTATTTATTATATTATAGTTAGATTCCCTGATTCCCTGATCCAGTGCAAGTAAATTGATAGAAAATACGAAGCCATTTTCATTGTTGCTTCCAGCATATTTTTATATAATGCGATAGTATCAACGTGCGGGAATAACCATACTACCTGTATCTAATAATAATAAATATTATAAAGGGGAAAGTTTGTAATAATGGATGGATGGATGGATGGATGGATGGATGGATGGATGGATGGATGGATGGATGTTTGTTACTCTTTCACGTAAAAACTACTGAATGGATTCTAATGAAACTTTACAATAATATAGCTTATACATCAGAATAACACATAGGCTACAATTTATGTGCCCATGGGCTTTAGAACTTTCACGGGGCTGCGAAAACGATGCCGGTAGCGATACTTCACACTAGGGGGAGAGGAGCCGGGGGCGGTGGCGGGGAGCGGCGGCGGGGGGAGGGCAGACGTCGTGACTGTTTGGTGTCCGTTTGGCGAATTTTCAAGGCACTAGCGATTTGTAAAACTTAGTACATGTACATTTAACTACCCGGGAATTAGGATTGGCTAAATAGAATTCAGTTCCGCTTACGCTAAGATGGGGCTGTCATACAAACTGCAATGCTATGCACGGCTCGGCTTTGCGGCGGCAGCGCTTACTTTTACTGAAGTACGGCTTGGTATTTCCTGCAACTTTAGGACTACTTGGCATCACGCTAAATCGCCGGAGGAGCGACCAACAGAATAAAATCCTTGAGAACCAATTACTCGATTTAGATGTGCATTGTATCTACGTCTAGCCTGATTCTACTAAAAACTTATAGATTACATAATATAACGCTTCATTACCAGAAGGGTAAGTAGTGAGTCTTAAAGTCTTATAACATGCGAACCACTTACCTGATTTATATGCGTATTTTATCAATGTATAGCATCTCTGGGAGCAGTCAGGTTCGAGATGGGTTACTGTTTTCGATGTTGAGGCTGGCTGTGGGTTGGAGTCCACGCAAAACTTACCTACGTTACACGTTACTTACTAGGTAAGCAATGTAGCAGTGAAAGTGCAGAAAGGTTCTCGCGGCAAATGTTTTTTTTTAAATAGCCACCAAACGTCATTTCATGGGCAACCCTCCCACGAGATTAGTATTTAACATAAACGTTATTTCGGTCCGAGTGTCGCTCGGCATATGTATGTAAAACTCAGGGATATTATTCATATCCAGAGCTTTGCTTATTGGATTTTATAAGTGGAAATATTTGATTAAAGAAGCGGTGTATCGAAGAGGTTTCTCTGTTATCATCATACAATAGCCCATAAAACGTTGTGCCTACGTATGTAATGTAGCCCGCAGGCCCGACTTGTTGCTTCAGAGGCCTCACAAAATAGCATTCAAATGTATTGTTAAGTCTGTCGGGGCATTTCTGAGGTGCTACGTTATTTTTTCAGTGGTTGTTCAGCAACTACTTGTGCCGTCGGCCGTTTCGTCGGCGGCATTTGATGAATACCGAAGAAGAGCACGCGTGCATTTGTTGTGCAAGCTTGCAAATCAGAGGACTTATGCTGAGATTCACAGACAGTTCTTGCGTCTTGAGTCGATTCTGAAGCCTTCAGATTGTCAATTTTGACGTAAATTGTATGTAAGTCATGTCAAATTTGGCAGTCGGAAGACCTGAGAATGATCTCAAGACCCAAGGTACAAGCATAGGGGAACTACGATGTATCAATAAAATAATAAATAAAGTTGAGAACTCTGCTCATTGCGAGGGATAAAATATATTTTAAGTTCTTTGTTAAATAATGTGCCTTTAAAAAATCACGCAATCACACAATCATACGAGGCATTGATTACAGTGTGGTCATTAACCTGATTGATTCGCGTTGCTATGCCTACCGGGATCCGGCTTCACCCGGGATAATATGTTTTTTTTAAATAAGCTCTAAACTATTTCCAAACAAAAGAGCACATCGATAGGTTACTTCGGTGATGCATAAAACCAGCAAAGGCATAAAATAAAAGGGGAAACCTTTTATTATATTTGAAGGATTGTATTTAATAGTCCTTAGGCAGAAATCCACGCTCGGACAACTTAAAAATATATTCATAATCAAATTTTAATTGAATTAAGGTAAACATCCGTAACGATTAATACTACATAATAATCCAAAATTGTAAAATTACACCTTTCTACAGTTAATATGGCCTTGCTTCACGGTTAGTATACTTGGAACTTTTATTCGAAAAAGTGCATATTACATATTACATTCAGTTTGTTCGATATCAACCTTATTGCAGAAGGCGAAACAACTTCGATATGGACAGACAATTTGGCAAGAAAAGGCAAAGGGCACTGCAAGAGAAATTTTGCAAGTGGGGTGTAAAAGGTAATTTAATAATCGTCTGAAAAGCACTGCTCCAATTTACAATATCAAAAAGACATTTCTGTATAAGAAATGTCTTAACATGGTGTAACCGCAATATAACTTTGAGATTGTTGTCGCAGGAAATGGTGAAAACGGGCATTAATGTACTACCGAAGATATCCGTCGGTGTTTAA
Organism: Incurvaria masculella; assembly: GCA_946894095.1. Taxonomy (NCBI): domain Eukaryota; kingdom Metazoa; phylum Arthropoda; class Insecta; order Lepidoptera; family Incurvariidae; genus Incurvaria; species Incurvaria masculella. The sequence goes on along the minus strand of OX335648.2, from coordinate 14,381,649 downwards.
CCGCGCAGTCGACGTAGATAAAGATATTTATACTTTTATTTATTCATCCAATACTCCAGAAACGAATACCGCATAACAATAAATATGTTTTTAAGTATATTCCCGAGATAGTACGCATTACAACAAAACATACGACAGACACTCAGGTAAGCGGCTTGAATCTATGGGGAATTTACACTCTAAGCCACCCGGAAGCTTTTTACATTTTCAACAAATGGAAAAGCGGATATAAAATACAAAGGCAATCTAATTGGTTTATGATGATGACGTATCCATGTCTCGTGGGTCCATGTATCATGTGTGGAACTCCTGTTCCCGTTTCCACATATCCCTATTTTTTGTTAGGGTTACGTTGATATTTTTTATTGTTTTGTTTTTAAAAAATATAGCCATCCCATTAATTTTAGGTTGAACATAGCTTTCTACGTTAGATTTATATTAATTAGGTTATATTTTCGTTTCACAGATTTGTCTGAAATAAAGCGTCCTCTTGGCTTTCAAGAATACTACGTCATCAATCGAGTTATATTATATCGTTATCCGTATGCATGATAAAAATCACACATAAACTATTTCTTCCCTACCGCTGGACGCGAGATTTCAAATTTCCCTCCTTTATAGATATAATCGACCTTGTATCATATTGGCGACGTATCACCCAACTAACGACTCTCATGACATGCACTGGAAGACTTGCAGTGGGACCAATTGTATTGTTTATTGCTCGTTTAAGGTTTTTACCCAAGTGTGTTGGTAATTAATTTTGTTTCATGTAACTGGACATTTTTACGCTATACATGGTGAAAACATAAATCTAATAAGTAATCTAGCATATATACTCTAAAAACTGTGAACACAACATGGACAATATACGTATACAGTAGACACTTGCTTAATTAAAACAATAGATTATTAGATTTTAAGAGACAAAAGATCCAACAAGAAACAAAACTTCAAGTTTTAAAAGGTGCTTAAATCACAAAATATTTTATAAAATATTAAAGAATCAAACAATATATTTTATTTTAACTTTTTTTAACATGCCACACGCAAATATAGTCGCAAACGTATTGGAGGGTTCGTGTCGGGTGAACTGACTTGGTGAACGCATTTCGGGGCACATTCGCGCGCGGTGGCGATGTTTGAATTGTGTGGCATACGACGTACGACCGGCTTCTTGTACTATTATTTGCACAATTTGTCCATATATTCGAGCGTCGCGAGTGAAGACCACATGCCACTTCTCTTTCCTTTTCTCTTCTGTGGCTAGACCACACGGTGGCGGAGCCTCCCTGACCCCCGACCCTCCCCTAGCCAGTCACACGGATTCATATCTTAATTTTTTTTCTATTTGTCTAGTCCTCAGTATCTTTCCCTTTAGTTAGAGAGAGAGAAAGTGAGGAGGTATGCAATCTAATTTCTTAGAGTAGCGTTTATATAAGGAGCCTTTAGATTTAATTAGAAGGGACTCAACGTTTTGATTAAAGACGCCCGTAAGGATAATTTGATTAATTTTTTTTTAGTGTCAGCTATTTTCATGAAAGAACAGAATTGAGTTATAGAAATTAACGTGAAATGTGTTTGCAGTACAGAATTAAGCTGTCTTAACGCCGATGTAATAAAGCATTATAGCAGAATCAAGAGAGATTAATTTCCTAATTCAACAAAATCGTTAAGACTCATACAATTTTGTTATTACCATATACGAGTTAACAAGCCATACATCTCATAGTATTAGGTACAACGGTATTCAATTATTTAGATTAAACGCATTTTTATTATGAATTAATAATGGTAACAACTAAATTAGGTCATTAGATGGCTATCATCAAATCAACACGTATCCGCTTAATTTTTAAAATATGTAGAAAAGTAAATAATATTGTTTTTCAGGCTTCGTCTACATTTATTTAACCGACACTTGCATAATCGCCGAAAATGACCGTATGCAATTGCTAATCATGCACTGCTCTGAGAATAAAAACTTCTTTAAAATCGCACTGTATCGGGAACGCAGCCAAATCCCATCGAGGGCGGCACTTGCTCCAAATATATTTAGTATATTAATATATTTAGCTAGTATACACGATCCATGTTCATTCATGTTCTAAACGTAATTGCTGTTTTTCCAAAGCATGATATTCCAGGAAGCTACCCTTATATGCGGATCTTTTAAAATAGCTTTACACGCCATAATAAAACAAGGTTTTGTTTGAATTAGAATAGCACAAAAGAAAACAGACTGAATTTAAATATGTGAGAAAACAATTCCATTCACATGTTTAAAATAGAAAACTAAAAGTTATAAATTTGTCTTTATTTCCTTTCATTTCATTGTTTTCCTCTTAGCGTACTTTAATGGAAGTGGCAGTTGGAAAATATAGTTGAGAACCAGTATAATTATAGGTAAACGTAAAACGTGTTATACATACTTGTATAACTACCACTAGCTTGGTGTGTTCATGTCCTCATTGAAAGTTGTAGTGTGCTGTTTATGTATTGTGTAAAACCGGAGTGCTAGTAGGACTCGAGTGATGAGGGTTCCGCACAAAACCTAATTATTTACGTAGATGACATACCTATAATAACAATGCTGATAATTCCAATGGAACAAATTGCTGGTACAACCACAGAATTAGCAATAGTGCTGGTACAACTGCGAATGTTTTCAACTTTCCGTTTGCGTCTTAAAGAGTTCTACAAATAGTTTTTGTTATTATTATCATCTTTATTTACACAAAAAGTTTTAAAAATATATTATTATTATTATTACAAAATGTGTTCGTGGTGTTTGACCAAGGAGGAAGGGCAAAAATGTATGAATCCTGGTATAACCCTCCAATAGCAATGAATTATGCATCAAAAGAAAGGTAATTTAATTACTACACACTTAGGACTATATATTTTCAGATTTAAGGGTTACAGAAAAATATGTATTGTATATGCATCGCCAGCCATTAATTCATGCTTCACATCGCCTGTACTCGATCCAACGAGCGCCTGCAGTATCACGCTCGTCGTTTATGAGGACATGATTTTTATGAGGGTTTATAGAGAATTTATGACCTAATACTTATGCTCGCGGTTCAGCGGCTATGTAGAGCTCACACCAGGACTAGAGGGCTGTTCCGGACTCGCGATCAAGTGGACATTCTTCAAACTTACTGGCATTCTTTTTTAGGGTTCTGTACCCAAAGGGTGAAAACGGAACCCTATTACTAAGCCTCCGCTGTCCGTCCGTCCGTCCGTCCGTCCGTCCGTCCGTCCGTCCGTCCGTCCGTCCGTCCGTCCGTCCGTCCGTCCGTCTGTCCGTCTGTCACAGGGCTGTATCTCATGAACCGTAATAGGTAGGCAGCTGAAATTTTCACAGAGTGTGTATTAATTTTGCCGCTATAACAACAAATAGGTAACATTTTAAAATAATAAGAATTAAAGGGGGTCCCCATACACAAAAAGGTGATTTTTTGTGTTAAATCTTGTTCGATGGTACGGAACCCTTCGTGTGCGAGCCCGACTCGCACTTGGCCGGTTTGTTAATTACTTGTATGTACGCACATCTGTTTATGTTTGCCGGGTGCAAGGTTTTATGGAGTTCCTTCGAGCGATACGATGTAAGATATCGAAAAGTATAATGTTGTCTTAGGTTGGTTTACGTTGGCAGGCACATATTTGCTTATGTAAACGATAATATCAACCCTGAATTTAGCAAACACGATGACGAGAGTATTTCGGAAAGTGTTTTACAATATATTCAAACATATTTCAGTCGTTTAAAAAGGAATAACTAAGCACGGGATTTAAATTAAAAATATCTGTATAATTATATACATATATTTTATGTAACGACATGGTTGGCTACTACCATACCCACAGTCATATTAGCCATCCAACACATTACACAGCCAACACGCCGTATTCCCGAAAGAGTTAGGTGTCATGCCAGGACCTTCTCTTCATGAGCACGGCTACATTGAACTGGATGAAAAACACGGACAGTAGACAAGAACATAAGGTTATTGACCGAGCGTAGCGAAGGTCTCCGTATCAATATTGGGCAAAAATATGCTTTTTAGACTTTAGATGCGTCTCCGAGTCAACGAGCCAGTCTGCGCATTCCGTGTATTGTCCGTTGTATTTGATTATGCCTGTATTTTATTGACGTTACTCGATTTATTTTCATTGTTTTTTTTTGTAAACTTTTTTACATTTCCGTAAGTGACCAGTTGAGTACACCTGGACTAACGATTTTTTAAAGAGCAATAGGATAACCTTCCAAAGATAGACAGCATCATGGTTGCCAAGTATTTAAAAAAAACGTGACTTCATAGCTGTCGAGATGCAAGGAGTTAAAATGCTAAGAAAAGTTTTTTACAGTTTTCTATAAGATATTGTATTTATCTTGGTGTCTTCAAGTTTTGACAAAAAATGTATGGAACGAATGTCGAATTTGACAGTCGGAAGGCATACTTTGGCTAAACCAAGCACGAGTAAGGTCTATGAATCTCAGCATAAGGGTCTTGGGACAGATTTTAATAACAACTTAAACTGCATTATTGGAATCTTAAAAACAATGTTTTCTAGCCGGGAGTCGAATTCAATGCGATGGTACTAACCTGAACAATTAACCCTACCACTCAGTAACTAAGGAAAGGGACCTGCAATTGTATATTATGTGGTTTCCGAACGACGAACGTCGAACGACGAATCCCTAAGTCGCGTCCTTCAGTTATTAATATTGCTTGATTTCATTCAATTACGTACACAGCACGAAACACCACACATCTTCGACACCTTTAAGCTGACATTTCATTAATGGAGCCAATATTCGTACACTGCCTGTCAGGTTATCAGACGGATCTTTAAGAACACTCAAACCCCCGCGGACGCGCCCCTACGAGCTAATTAACTAATTAATTCTAGTAAATTCCTTAAATTTTCAACATACGTCTGTACCTATGCCTAGCTATGTATATTTTTCATGCTGTGTCAGCCTCTACGTAAATATGCCTTAGCCGAAAGGGACATTTCTAGATGAAAGGACCAGCGGGACGGGTCTCCGCACCGCCCCCCAACGTCGTATCCGAACTCGAAGGAAATGACGCAAGATGCCCCGGGCAGCGCTGTGACGTCGCCCGTGCGTAAAGCAAATTAACAGATTTAGCTAAGTAGTTTGAAAAACCGGCCAAGTGCGAGTCGGACTCGCACACGAAGGGTTCCGTACCATCGTAGAAGAATTAACACAAAAAAATCAGGTTTTTTATGGGCCCCCCTATAATTTCTATATTTTTTTTTATTTTATCTATTTGTTATTATAGCGGCCAAACAAATACACACTATGTGCAAATTTAAGCTGCCTACTTATAACGGTTCATGAGAAACAGCCCTGTTACTTACGGACGGACGGACGGACAGCGGAGGCTTAGTAATAGGAATCCGTTTTCACCTTTGGGTACGGAAACCTAAAAATTACTGGAGGTACCCGACTTCGCTCGGGTTAATGTCGTTTTAGAATTATTATTTCATGGATAAAAGAAGCCCAAAAGGCTGGTCCAGGACAATATGTTACATAACGCTGTTGAATTCCTTTATACTAAATAAATAAAATATATAAATGCATACATACAATAAATAACATAAAACATTTCATAGATGACTGTTGTCATTTTTGGAAATGCCTGCACAAGAAGGTATGGGGAGCACGAAATTGTTGACCAACAAGATGAAACAACATGTTGTCTACCTATACTACTATAATACGTGGTTAACGTTTGGACCAAGAATGATAGAAAAGGAACATACCTGAAGGGTGAAGTCCGCTAATAGACAACTCCACTTTCGAGCTTAGAAAGCGTCCGGTATCACTCTCTCTGTGTTTTCTCATAACGCTAACGCTTGAAATTGGAGTCTCTTGGGAAATTGACGGACTTAGGCTTCTGATACAATGCGCTTGCACCGCGTGCTGAGTGTTTGCCTAAATAGGCAACTTCCATGCAACGAGATTTGATGTTTGAGAAGTTTGTTGTATTTATTCATGCAAAAACAACAGAACTATGAAAAATTTGAATCAGAACAAACCTATTATATCGTCTGTGAACGTTTCAATCATATGTTTTCGGCATTTCTTTGTAAAACAGATAATAAAGATTTTGGCTACGTTTATAGTGATAGTGAACTATGAACATCTCGTTTTCACTCCATTTTAACGTTCTTGATTTGGACCATTGCTCCGCTAACACCCTGTATATTTTAAATCCATTTGTTTACCAACTCATAACACGTTTTTAAGAAAAATAACGCTGTCATCTCCGGTCAAGACCCCGTTTTTTAATCGAGTTAAAGAACGCCGTCGTTTCGAGATCAGCCCGCGACAATAGCCCGCGGTCGCCGCCGAGACGCCAACAAGCTGTCGGTCCTTGGGGTCGTCGGTTCTTTTTCCATCTAAATTTTCCGGCGCGTTGCGTCTCAAATTGCGCCGGCGGCGGCGGCGGGGGCTCCGCTAACGTCGTTTGGGTTAATTCGATCCTTAAAGCCTGACCTGCCCCACCAGCCGTCCCGGCGGCGGATTACCCCCGGCGAGGGGACCCACCGCGAGGAGTAGGCGCAAACGGTTTTGCCCCGGGCGCTGTTGCCGCTCGACCGCGTCTCACGGTCCCCAGTCACTTCATTATCTTCGCGTAGTAAGACCAATATTACTGAATGGGCGTAAGCATGCGCCTTAAATCACCCGCTTTTGCAATCGCATATATTTTTATAGGTTAAAATATTGGAGAATTTCCCAGTATCTGTTGGAGTCCTTGGACTCAATACAAATCCGAGCGGTCCGTATTGTTGATGACGTCTAACTCACTGTTGGCCTGAAGTCCCTGAGCCACAGATGGTGTGTAGGGTCGCTCAGTCTGTTCTACAGATACAGTTGCTCTGTGGAACTTGCACCCGTTTTTCATCCTCAAATGAATATAAAACGATTATTTAAACTATACAATAAGTCAAAGAAATTGCATTTGAGTTTCGGACTAAATAACAACGGACTCATAATTTGTAGTAATCTCTGAATAGAATAAAAAGAAGGAGAAGCCGTATGCGATCGATATCGCATCTCCGCTATATAGTAAAAATGGCCATATAATAATCTATGGTAGTAATAATCCATAGTTCCAGGGTATTTAAACTAAATATCGAGTTTGGATAAAATCCGTTTCAATAACTGCCTTTTGCGTTAATAACCTATTAGTGCTACTAGGTATTTTAAAAAAACAAAACCCATTAGCTTTATTTATCACCTTAAGGTGGCCCATCCCGCTCATCTCCCCATACAAAAGGGGAAAGAAGATCACGCCCATATTTCTTGTCATAGATCCAAAAATTTGCTCAAAATAGCTTTATTTAATCGAACTAGATGTCTGATGACCGTTGGCATTGTAAAATTGTGTTTGGTTTCTAAGTTATAAGGTCCGAAAGTTCGAATTTTTCGCGCGTTTTATACAATAACTTTGGAGGTGGATTACGCAATGATAAAGTAAGAACATCTTAAAAAGATTAGTTATCAGACATAGCTTCTTTAATCAAGATTTATAATATATTTGGTTTTTGTTAGATTTTTGACTACAGCGGTCGTGTTTTACTTTTAGCTATTAGTCGTTTTGTAATTAAAATTTTCGTAAATCTTACCAAATCATACACTATGCACATTGTCTTTTTTGTGGACATGTTGCATCTTCCTCATCACGGAGCCTGTCTTATTCTTTGAAACAGAGAAGGTCCCAGAGCGCAACAGCACGGTTTCGTACCATGCCCGCGAATGAGTTAGTCCCGCCGGGTTGGGTCACCTTAAGTTGGCAACGTAAGAATACCAATTCAAGTCTCGAAAATTAAAACCTTCAAATTCTATTATATTTACCGAACTTATCAAATTTCTGGGACCAATTGGTTGGGGACTGAGCTAGAAACAGTGTCAAGTAAAACAGTAATGCAGCCCAGCCCTATCGAGAGCTTCTGTTCATTACTGCTTCAGTGGTTTTAAATGTAGTAATACCTACTTCGATGACGTTATAAAATCTAGTTTTGGAGTAAGAAGAAGTTAGGTTAGTTAGTTAACATAATTTCCGTGCATAATTTCTAGTTAAGAACGGCCCGTAAGCTATGCTCCCAATACAAACGTAGTTTACTAATCATTTGGAAACCGCTATTCCAAATAAATTGATATTTAATATCTAATATCAAGTAACGAATGCAAAAAGAAAATCTTCATACGAATTTTGTTTTCTCTGTGGTTTGACCCAGAATACATTTACCGAAAAAACAAAGGCATGCAGACACAGATATTTGTAGCCTAATATTAGATACCAAATATCAAGTAAGTTGGAACAGTGGTTTTCAAATTATTAGTAAACTACGTTTGTATGGGAGGCGAAATTTTCAGGTGCTTACGGGCCGACCTTAACCCTTGAACTCTGTAATTGTCATTGTACTCCCTGAAACTAAAAAATGTAACTATTCATTCGTGTTACCAACGCCGATAACTTATTAAATCAAGTTGTCGACCGCGCGCCTGAGTCAATAACTCTGCGGTAAATATTCGAAGCCAAGTTCCTGGAACGAATAAACAGTGAAACTATTAAAACTCAGCTCAAAGGTATCGCGCTAAGATGCGAAGAGTGCGGGAATCGTAAGTAGGGCGGCGGAGTTCGTCAGGCCCGCCCGCCCACAGCCGCCCTCGCTGCACTTGCGGCCGTGGCGATTTGATGAACTTTCATCTTCTCTAAACTGTGGACAACTTGAGAGCTTCCTTGACTTTTTCCTTACTTTTTGAGTTGGTTGGTTTACCTTTGGGCGAATATAACGCGAGATTACTCTTTGCACGGAAAATATATTGTGTATAATACGTATTTCGTTACTCACTACTGAGTGTTCATCACGGTTGTTCGTACGAAATCACTCGGCCGTCTCATCAGTTCGGAAGTTTTTCACGTAGAAGACAAAAATTGGATCAACTATATTACATGTCGCATGGTTGCACACACAGAAGATAAAACTTAATCTAATGTTTTGCATGTTGATATTATTTTTGCTGTTTCTCGTGGCTATCTTACCCTGCTTTTAGGGATGATGTTTTCGTAGTTCTTAACTTTTATGTTGTATGAAATTTAACTTAATCCTAATTTTGATCTGATAGTTTAGGTAGTTTTTATTAGAATTTAAATAAATCCAACCTAACTCGCATAACCAAACCTACCTATGAAATCAACATAATCTACGTTTCGAAATAATCGAAATAAACTATTTAGCTTTCGAAACCTGCTCTTTACCTCTAATCCAAATATGTTCACAATATTTGCGTATGAATTTGCGCAGTAAATAAGCGGAACCCATGTGGAAATACAAATATGGAGGTTATTACTTCTGCCCTCGGAGGCTGCTTCAAACCTCCCTCCTCTCCCCTCGCCCCTACGTCGTCTACGGTATTACCTGTATTATGTTTTTCTTATGATATTGATAAATATTTAATTTCAGAGACGTTATAACTTTAATTCATATTGAAGTATATATGATCATTAACACAGAATTTATCGAAATATTCTAGTCATTCCTGTCAGTTACAGGGTTTGTCACAATAGTATACGCTATCTGAAGAATACATTATATTCAGGTGGCAACAACCCGTAAAATGTCTGAAAAAACAGTTTTGAAATTGTAACAAACGTGAAAATATTAATTTTATCATCAACACGAGGACGTCGTCAATGCATACATTAGGGTATTTTAGTGAAATATCGCATAATATCAAATACACAATAAAGCACTTAAATTATTTTGAAAGACTGTGACCGGTGAAGGTCAGGTCATGGAGGTGTTGTCTATGTTATTTATACAGATCGTTTCTATTGTGATGTTGTATATTTGTATGATTATAACGCGTGTTGTCTTAATACATCCTTAAATTTTAAGGATATGCTAAGCTTAACATAAAAAAATAGAATGTTAACATATTAATTCATTCAACACTGAATAAATGCGAGTATGTGTTGTAATTAGTCTCTTGTACAAATACCTCTTTGCGATTGTACGACTCAGTGCGACTTTGACGCACATACATTTTTTTTTACAAACGCTAATGCCATTTATGTCGTCTAAATAAAATCGTCTAAATCAAGGTTAATACGTTCTAGTATCATGAAATTTCGCAATTAGCGAAATACAGCTGAAAGTAAATGACAAAATACGAAAATAGGTAATCTGAAGTCTTATTATATAAAAAAACCCTGATTGTCGAATTATCTGCATACAAATGTGTACGGAACGCTCGGTGCGCGAGTAAGACTCGCATTTGTCAGGTTCGTTTTATGTAATGGACATGGATGGCTAAATTACACATACTGTCATGATATTAGCCCAAAATACATCATGGGAACTAAGTGCCATTTTTCATCCAATGAGATGGTACCGACCGAGGGACCTACAGTTTTACATAGATTCTGAACCCTCGAACAGCTTGCATTCGCAACGTAATATACTTATCCAACTTAAAAAATAAAATAAAGTGGTGCATTAACGGGGGAGGGATTTTAACCCAGGTCTCTGGTATGCATGGCGAAACTCTGTAATACAGTATAATCCGAGGAATTCACCTAAGTACAACCTGGGGCCCTAAAAACGGTATGAAGAAGCACTTGGTCGGCGGGCGCGAAAGTTACAAATCTCATGGGTGTCGTCAGGCACCGCTTAGGTGAGGGCCTGCCGCAAGCCATACGCCACATAAAAAGGTTTTTTGCTGTAGCTTTTTAGATTCAGGATTGGACTTACCCTTAACGTCTTAACCTAGCCTAACCAAACCAAACGGAATGAGCAAATTAAATTTTATTACAAGCGCTATCCGTACGAAAATACGACAAGTAGTATCACAAGCTACGTCTTATGATACCTTCCTCCTACATACCTTCCTTTTATACATACCTTCCTCCGACGAATCCTAGCAGAAAATGTATACATAAATAAATGACACACAAAGCGTTAGTAAAAATATTTTGGCGCCAAATATCGGCCATGTTTTTTTCTATATACCCAGTGTAACTCTCACAATTAAGACGAATCTAACAACACCTCTTAAACGTACATTCTATTTCTATGTCTTAAACCGAAATCCATAGGGCCGTTTAGGCAACAGATCGTGTCATAGAAATATATATATAAATATACATACTGTATGTCGAAAAACATAACCTTGCGCAGTCGGGAAAAAAGAGCATGATAAAAATTGTGCTGTAATTATTTTTTGCCAGTATTTTTTACGTGATTGATTTACCGCTGAGGAACGGAATGTATACATGGATGTTTCCTCATGCAAGTGTTATATGTAATTTAATAGGGTGCGTTAATGAGTCTCCCATTGCGATATAATAACGCGCCGTTAGTAGGCGACACAAAAATGGTTTCATTTCTTGATTTGATCGAACAACAAGGGTGCCAAAGTGTTAGGGGTCAAAAAGTGTGGAATTTCTTGCTTTGGACAAGATAGTATTACGTCCAAAATTCTCATAAAACATCCGTGAGTTTTCGATTATTAAACATTATAAAACCCTTAAAATGAAAATAAAATTTTTTCTGATTTTTTTTTAGTTACTTGTATAACAACCGGTGGTGGTGGTCACTAAGTGCTGATTTATCCTTATCGACATTTATAGAGCCTTTATACTGAAGTGCTGATTATCTTGTGCTGGTATTCATTTTAAGATGGTAAGAAAGGCCCCTTAGTAAATGCTTATGTGCCGATTAAGCTAATCAGAACATGGTGAAAAAGATCCTTAAGGTTCCCTAACCTAAGTCAACTATAATGTAAACAAAGTCTGCAAGGCCGCTTCGAGATGGAGTCCTGTGCCTCTATTACGAGTTACAAATCGCTTATCGATAAATCGCTAAGATCATCTATTTCGCAGGCTTACACCATTGAATAGAGCATTTGAGGTATACACTAAATCGCCCATCTATGGATTTTCATGTCTATATCGCCTGCGATATCGATGATCTTAGCGATTTATCGATAAGTGATTTGTAACTCGTAATAGAGGCTCCGAAACATTTGAGCAATTTTCGTGTTAGAGAGTAGAACCGCTTTCAGCAACGGGAATCAGCCCAATCAGTCAGCCAGTCAGCGTGTTTGCGTCCGCTGCTGGACATACGCCTCTCCAATTTTTTTCCAGTCCTCCCGGCTCTTAGCGGTACGGAACCACTGCTTTCCGCCGACGCACTTGATGTCGTCGTCCCACCTGGCGGTTGGTCTTCCCACACTCCGTTTTCCTGTCCACGGCCGCCAGTGTAGGCCACGGTTACTCCAACGGTCGTCTCTCTTCGGCTGACGTGGCCAGCCCACTGCCACTTCAAACTTAGCCATTATCTATAGACGTGGCCAGCTCAATAACTATATTAAACTTTAGATATAGAAGATGTCTTCAAGTTGGCCAAATTGCTTTTTGTGCACGCCACATAGCTTCGTGAAAAGTTTATGGATAAAAGTCAGACATCAAATACTTTTCTTGTAGTTTTCACTAATACCAACGTCTTGTCGTCATCTCGGCTTTTTGGAAATGCCGTGTCTTTTTGAGGTCATGCCAGGGAGTTGCTAAAATTAATCTGCATTATTTTTCGATTTGCTATCCTACAGAATGAGTTATTAACACTACCCTACAACCCCTTCTCCATACAAACTACCCTTCTCCATACAAACTTTCATCCCCTATTTCCCCCATATATATATATATTATCCCCCACCCCCTTCGAGTTTAATTTTCACCACAAAAGGTCCACAATATCTCTATACCGAAATTCATCAAAATTGGTTCAGCGGTTTAGGCGTGAAAACGCAACGAGTTACGTTCGCAATTAAAATATTGGTATGGATATCAGCAAGAATAATAAGATTTTAAAAAAAGGTTCGTTTTCAAGAGTTTAAAAATACTAATATTAAAAATAATTGTAAAATAAATAAATTTCCCTCCTTTGTTTTGGTAGGTAATTTTGAACTTAATTGTTGATTTCAAATTATAGCATAACAAACCTTTATATGGTGATTGCCTATTTTCCAGGATAAAAACCACTCTGTACTGGAAGTAGTAAGTTATTATCATACAATTATATTTGTTTTCCATAGGTTTCGTTTAAATCCGTGACCAATTTGTATGCGGACGGCGAAAAATGCATTTGCATTTAATTTCTCTTAATTTTTCTGCAGTTTATATTGCTTCCGAAAGTACCTTACACAATGTGTAAACTTGGCACACGATATGGTTTTATTTATCAATTCTGTGGATAATTTGAAAAATTAACTGATATTAATTACCGCTAAAACGAGTTTATTGTAAGGGTAATAAATGTGTTAGCAGTCGGGGTCATTTCGCCCTCCAGGGAATATACTTGTAAAGAAACACGCAACTTTAACACAAAATAACATGAATTGGCAATACAATTCGATGTGACATTCACAAGGATGTGCCCTACTAGGCGGTAGGTTCAAGCCGCCCGGGCATTGGATAAAAATATGGTTGTATGCTGAAAATTTTACCGTGTAATGTTGCCATGATCGCAAATAAAGGTTCATGGCACCTACTAATTCCTAAGGGAATAAAATGTGTTGGGGTAATATAATGAGGTGTGTTATTAGCAATTCATGTCTATTAGGTGCATACAAATAAAATCAAATAATCAAATCAAATCAAATAATTTATTTGGTGCTAATGGGAATGAATCAAAGGATAGCATAACATTTCACACCTCGTCATAGAGAATACAAATAAATATCACAACATCTTATCATTAATCAAACATTCATTATTAAATTATCAAATTATACAATTTTAAACATTTCCAATAAATATTGATCTATAAAAATTAAATAAAAAATTAAAATAAATATTAAACATCTGAATGAAAATGCTTTGACTTCCTTATGATTCAACAAAATTGCAGCATTGAAAATAATATAAAAAACACGGCTAAGTGCGAGTCAGACTCGCACAGGAAGGGTTCGTACCATCGTACATGATTGAAAATCACATTTTTGGTATGTGTTAATCACACTTTTTTCATATTTTTTTTATTTGGCTTATTTGTTGTTATAGCGGCAAAATAAATACGCACAGTGTAGACATTTCACCTGCCTATCTATTGCGGTTCATGATATACAGCCCTGTGAAAGACGGACGGATGAACGGTAATAGGGTTCCGTTGCACCGTTTGGGTACGGAACCCAAAAAATAAAAAATATGTGTCTTCACGCGCGGTACACGTGAAACCTTTAGAAAATCAACTTTTAGATGTATAATGAAACACTGTAGGTACCTAAAATTAATGAAAAAATATTTAATATTAAATTTCGTAGTATTGGCTACACCAGAGAGAAAACGGACTTCAGATACATGTGCAAAATAAAAATCAAAAGTATTTTAGTGGTTTTTGAGCGACTCGTAGCCTAGTGGCGCGGGGACTGGCCTATAGCGTATAGGTCTGGGTTCAATTCCGACATGCACCACTTTCTCTCTCTCTTTCCGAGTTCGATAAGTGCATTTCGTCACGAGTGCGAGCTGCTCCATGGTTCGGACTAGATGTTAGGGTTAAGCCCAAGCGAAGCGGCAACGAAAAATTGTCTGTGTTTTCTATCCAGTTCAATGTAGCCGTGCTCATAAAGGGGAGGTCCTGCATGGCACCTAATTCCTTCGGGAATGTTGACTATTGGGCTAATATCATAACGGTAGTTGTGTGGTATTAGCCATCCATGTCAGGTCCCATATAAAAAAGTGGTAAATGTTTATGTAGCTTAGATAGATTTTACATATTTCTGTAATATTCATTTCCTTCGACTATTAAAACATTTCATGAGCGAAACCATCCGGTCGGACCGAAAAGGGCAAAGTGCTCTTTTCAGGATTCAATCCTTCAATGTCTTTGAATGTAATTCGCATGGCAGCTCCGTGATTTTTTCTGCCATGAAAAGGTTTCTTTTGGAAGCAATCTTGAATATTATTAGCGGTGTTGTTTACTACTGATTACTCCGCAATATTCGGTTGTCTTTTTTTGTAAAACATGCTTACTGCAGCAGTTGGTCCTCATTGTGGACAATCATTTTCCTTTACCCTATGGAGGGGTAGTTTTCTTGGAAACACACGTTACGACTAAAAGTTAAATTTTTTAGAAATACCAATCCATAATAGTTCTATTTTTAGTTCACAATCTATCTAGGAGCTGGAACATACAGAGGATGCATAGCAACGTCAATATTTAAATGGAGGCACTTGTTTAAGTGCACATCTTATTTAAAATATTCGACACAGAAAAGGATGAATTAGATAGAAAAAAGTTTTTTCTTAAAGTCGAATACTAAGACAGTAGGGTTGGTATTAGCCCAACACATCGCATTCCCGAAAGAATTAGGCGCCATGCCAGGACCATCCCTTTATAACTGCGGCTACATTGAACTGGATGGAAAACACGGACAAATTTTCATTGCCGTTTCGACCCTATTTTATCTTACCACCTAGTAGGGGGATTCCGAACCATGGAACAGGTCACATTCGTGACGAAATGCACTCATCCAAGTCAGAAAGAGAAAGTGGTGTATGAACGGTGCGGCGACTTGAACCCATAACCTGTTAACTCTTATTAAGTGAATTGAGTTTCTTACGGAGTGAGGTAACGTACGAATAAATATTTTTTTTACTAACAATGTTTTTAGTAAACGACGATTGTGTTAACGAAATAACATCGATCGCATTTATAATATTAGTATGTATGGATAGTCAGATATAAAATATTAATGCTGTTTCTTAAAACAGTTCAAAAAATCCTAATTCCACGCAATCGGAGTCGCGGGACAACAGGTGGTTTTTATGATAAAATTAAACAATCTACGTTTGCTCTTAAAAAGTGAGAGCCGATTTCGACTGTGGGTAGAAAGTTTTTTCTTGAGAAGCTTATAATTTGTCCAATATTGTGAATGGCGAGCGGCATAGATACGACAAAATGAGAAATCGGCTCACTTTCCGTCTTGGACCCGAAGGGAACTGGAAATTTATGTAGGCTTGTTAGTTGAAAGATGTCATGAATAGAAAGATTGTCGGCGAGGCGATATTTCTAACCTTGACCCTTTTTTTTAGGGATTATTAAATATTTCAAAGGAAATGTTCCAGGCTATTTGCTCTTTCATAAATGTCTAGAACGTGGACATCATTCTCGCCAACTGATTATTACATAACCGTGATAACCTAAAGTATTTTCTACCAATAATTAGAATCGATCTCAAATATTTATTACTTTTTAGGGTTCCGTACCCAAAGAGTGCCAACGGAACCCTATTACTAAGCTTCCGCTGTCCGTCCGTGCCTGTTGTATCGTACCGTAAAAGGTAGGCAGTTGAAATGTTCACGGATTGTTTATTTATTTTGCCGCTATAACAACAAATAGGTAAAGTTAAAAAATAATAGTTAACAATAAATAACAATATACAAAAAAAACCGGCCAAGTGCGAGTCGGACTCGCACACGAAGGGTTCCGTACCATCGTACAAGATTTAACATAAAAAATCACGTTTTTTGTATGGGGCCCCCCATTAATCTTTATTATTTTTTAATTTTACCTATTTATTGTTATATCGGCCAAATAAATACACACTCTTTGAAAAATTCAGCTTCCTACCTATTACGGCTCATGAGATACAGCCCTGTGACAGACGGACGGACGGACGGACAGCGGAGGCTTAATATGGCCCCAAAGGGTGATTTTATAGTGTTAAATCTTGTACGGAACCGTTCGTGTGCGAGTCCGACTCGCACTTGGCCTGTTTTTATGTATTTGGATATGTGCTAATACCACTCCTACCAACATAATATTAGCCCAAAACATTACATTGGAACTAGGTGCCATGCCTGGACCTTTCTTATAATGCATGTTGGAAAAATGGATAATTTTGATTGCCATTTCGAACATCGTTCTGCATTGCCGCCAAGTAAGAAGATAAGAAGAAATGCATGGGCCCGAGTGTATTCTCACTAAACCCACACAGGCCCAATGAAGAGCCTCTACAACCACAAATAATGTTACATGTGCCTTCAATACTACATTCCTCCAATCCCTGTAGAAATGGCCAAATTGAGTTGAACGAAAAACTATTTTTCAAGAGGAGCGATCTTTAATTTTAAACTTTAGTTTAACATGGGTATGTACTCGTAGCGCAGATATAGCGTTTGCCTACTTCTGCAACAAGGACGAGCTAATGCCATCGTTTGCTTTCACAATAAGCCTGGTTTTCACCAAGTGCTGGTTTATCTTAATCGACTCTTAAAGGACCTTTATTAGTAAGGTACTGAAAATCTTGTACTAGTATTAATTGCAAGCTTTTAAGAAAAGTCCTTAATATGTGCCGACTAAGCAAATCAGACTGGTACCATAAAATTGACATGTAATGCAACGACACATAGAAAACGGATTTTTTTATAATGTGTTGATAACTTTATACTGTAACTTTATACAATAATTGTTGCTTAACAGTTTAAATGTATGTTTATAATACTAAAATAATGCTACGTCAAATTTAAAACAAATAAAACACCAACATTATTATGTCGTTTAAAGTTTTTTTTTATATTTGTTTACTTCCAAATATTTTTTATTAGATACATATTTATGCTTCGATGGGTATTTGTACTTCCGGAAGCCCGTCCAACGCTTTCCGTGCCGGCTTTATTGAAAATTGTTTATTAATTAAATTACTTAACAATTTTCAGTAATGAAGGAAATTGGTTGCGAAACCCTTTGATAGCTACATAACTGCCTACATATGAGCTTGCGAAGTGCCACGTATGCAGGGTGGATTGCTCGTCCCAATTTAAATTGCTCTATGGACACTAAAGTATAACTAGCCCCGTTACGCGCTGTGATGTGAGTACAGACGTGTTCTCAGTTCAAAGATGAGATCTCATTTACTGCATTGAAGTTTATTACGTGTGTGAAGTTATTCTGCAGGGTTAAGCATTCTGGAGGGTAATTTTATTTAAGTATTCATTTCTTTATACAATTAATAACAACAAATAATATTCGCTACCACTTAAACAGGCCCAAAGGCTATAAGTGGTAGGCTAGTTGTGTTCGACAATGTTCACCTCATTGACTGAGGCTGACATAAATAGTCGTAACAAAAACGAAGGCTAACGAAAAGTAGAACTTTGTGACGTCACTTTGCATTACTTTAAGATTTCGTCCAGACAAAATGTGACAAAGTGACGTCACAAAGTACTAATTTTTGTTAGTCTTAGTTTCTGTTACGACTATTTATCTCAGCCTTATTGTTCACTTACTTGAAATGTTATTTGAGGTTCGGAGACAGCAAACACCATAACATGGTTCAGCATTAGCACTTTCTTTCACTACCTGATTGCTTCTTCGTTCATCTTTCTTATAAGGTAAGAATTCTTGCTTTGGAACCCCAAGACTACGACTAC
Organism: Incurvaria masculella; assembly: GCA_946894095.1. Classification (NCBI taxonomy): domain Eukaryota; kingdom Metazoa; phylum Arthropoda; class Insecta; order Lepidoptera; family Incurvariidae; genus Incurvaria; species Incurvaria masculella. The sequence goes on along the minus strand of OX335648.2, from coordinate 14,363,170 downwards.
AGGAGTTAAAATGTCATGGCGATAATTTGTAGGTTAATTTTTTACAGTTTTACTGCACGCAAGGTTTGGATCTAAAGAGGCATATACAAACATTGTACTCGTATAATGTTTTAAGGCGATACATTTGATTTCATTTAAAGTTTATTTTCATCTTTTTAGAGCGTTTATTTAAAAGTTCGTTCTTACAAAGGTATTTTTTTCTTTCCTGGGATATCGTACTTAAGTTCGCTGCAAAATATTGCAAGAATCGGATTTCGGCCGCGATATTGGGTATGTGACAACAATGTTGATATAAGCGGTAGACAGGGGATTATTCACACCCACGTTTATGGAGCAAAGCTATAAAATGGATTAACTTATAGTAACCCGCCGCCATATTAAAATCTAGTGTATTATCGATGCTAAAGCCAACGTACATAGGGGAGGAAGATGAGAGAGACTAGATTGAACCAATGCATTTCAATGCGTCTACTGATGCTCCCGCTGGTCCTACTAGGTAAACTCAATTTGTAAGCAGCTGTGGGCGAGGCGGTGGCTAGTAGGTGATCTATTTCGATGTCATGTTCCACCGGGAGCTAGAAAATTATACCACCCCACAGATAACAATCATTTTGGACTTTTTTTTTCATGGTATCGTCGGGTATAGGACAAATACGTTTTTACTTAATATTTGACTACCCTGGGACTGGACTGGACATGGAAGACTATTTATTATGAAATCTAATGTCATCATAGATGTTCATCTTTATTTTATGTAACTGGATGTAGATAGCTAATACCAACTGTCATTATATAACGCTATCTCACCACATGGGAACTAGGTGCCATGCAAGGACCAACACGGAAATGGAAAACACGAACAATTTTCATTACCGCTTCGACCATGGTTCATTCAATGCGATGATACCAATCCGGATGGAATTAACCCTACCACTTAGTAAGTAAGGAGGGGGCCTACAGTTTTACTTGGAATTCGAAGCCATGGCCAGCCTCAACGGTTGAAAACGGTCACCCATCTAGAACCCAACCGCGCTCAGAGTTGTTTTACCGGCTTATCGAACCGCAAGGAGTCGCGCGCTGTTCTACCGAGGCTGACAATCCTGACATCATACCTAGAAGGTTTCCTTGATTTCAGCATGTATCCGCTGAACTGGGTGGTCAGATTGAATGTTCACCTTTTTTCGTCTTCTCACCCTTTAGTTTATGTATTATAAATGCACCCTATGTATTATAAATGGGAACGTTAGAATATTTCTTATTTAATTAAGCCATATCGGCTCCACCCGTTATGATTTAAAAGTCGCAGATAAATTACATCCAGACCAGCCTTTTCGACCAGCCCTTTGGGCTACTTTTTATCTAGGAAATAATTCAGCTCAACATCAGTCCAAAACGAATTAGACCCGAGCGAAGCCGGGTACCGCAGCTAGTATTCCAATATACTGACATTCATAAAATGACTAAATTGCATTAAATATTGTGTAACAAGGTTTGACCATATGGTGGTTTGGAATGAAAAAGGATTCGTGTGGAAATTTTATTGTATTTTATTCCTTCTTATAGGACGGCATACTTCTAATTGGTCTCATCCACTAAAATATCTCATACAATCAGTGCTGTTTCAGGACCTTTCCTTCAAGTACACAAACACACTGTACTAGATTTTCAATGTCGTTTTTCCAATTACTTATCTCATCGCAGTGTCCTGCGGCATAATACAAAATAATCCTGCGGAAACATTTTGGTTTCTTAGGGGTAACTCTTACATTGCTCTAATTAAAATTGGATTCATACAAAAAAACCATACCGTGAAAATGTAGAGCGAAATGAAATATATTTTAATTGACTGTACGGACAAAAGGCTCTGAATACTACAATGGATTAAACTTTTTTCGTGTAACTGGACATGGGTAGTGGACCACACCCACCGTCATGATATTAATCCTACGCATCGCATTCCCGAAAGAATTAGGTGCCATGCCAGAACCTTTCCTTTATGAGCACGACTACATTGAACTGGATATAAAAGACCGACGTTTTCACTGCCTCCTCGATCATCTTTTAATCCAATGCAATGGTAAGTTTTACATGGATTGCGAACCATGGAACAGCTCGCATTCGTGACTGAACTGCGTCGGGTGTAATTGGTTTTACGAGTAATGTTTTTAAAAATATAGACTTTAAAAAAGCGTGAATTGAATTACTTATAAACACGTCGGTGATATTTCGCAGGTATGTATGCCATTTCTCATAAATAAATTAAAGGAAAACACGACGACGCCACGCGTTGAAGAGCAACAACAAACCGTGTAGTATGAAGTCGGGTTAGAACGAACGTACGACACATTTATGTAAACTTGTTGTAACAAGGTGCAAAAAGAAGTCATTCAGGTGGTAATCACTTTACAGAAATCATTACATATATTTTCTGCTGTAGATCTCGAAAAATCGATATTTGTTTATTTGAAAAAGTAACCGTTTCGATTGGAAACGATGAAGATAGTAGTATAGTATACATAGGAATAACCAAAGAATTAGGAAAAGTTGTTTAAAAGATAATCTAAACATTTTCTTTTTAATTTGTTACCTCCGAATTGGTAGAGACAATTTTCGTTTTGAAAGAAGAAAATGAGTACAGGCACCCGACAAATGATCGAATAAATCTTTTTATAAAAATAACCAAGCAAACATTTAGTATAATATTATTATTATATAAAATTTAAATATAAACTAACACCATCACGGGTGCCTTTCTTGGCTCCCGAGGACCGATATTCGGTCTCAGCGTACTCAACGGTTGACAAACGTCAACCCCGTTTCATTCAATGCTGTTACTCATATACAGTTATGTAATAATCTATGTATATCATCAGTTTTATTATAATTTATGGTAATATAATATAACTTATATCGGGTGGTCACCCAAAAGAACTGCAGAGATAAGCCACGAACTCAGCCACTAAGGAAGTAACATCAGAGGAATAGAAAAATAATTAAAAAGGGGCATATGTGTCTGAGGAACCTATTTGACGAATCAATTTACTGAATTTGGTATTGATGTGTTGAGAAAAGTAATGGATTAAAAAAAATATCTCGCTTTGAAAACGAAACAAAATAATTTACTATTCGTTCGTATAAGAAGCGAAAGGCATATTCGGTTTGTCAGAGGGCGGATTGTGAATGTTGGGGCATAAATAACACATTTGCGAAGGTAATATCCATACTTCCATACTAATATTATAAATGCGAAAGTCACTCTGTCTGTCTGTTACGTTTTCACGCAAAAACAGGATAATAGAATCCAGGAAATAAGAAAGATCCAGGAAATAATTCTGCCCCAAATGAGTTCAAATCGACGGAGCTGGCTACCTCAGCTAGCAGACACATCTTTTCAGAATGTAGGTTCGTGCTTGTGGCTTTGTCTTGGAAACTGGTTACAAGATAATAGTTTATTCATATAAACCTACTGCAGGCACTCGAGAACTAATCTTGTAGAGAAGACTTGGGCTCTGATTATACGGGTACAATGACCAAATAAAGTCCGCAATGTCTTTGTTAATCCAAAGATTCTCCTTTTATAAGATGCATGAAGGGAAAAGATTTTTTACTCTGTGTTTTTACCCGACGCTGATATATGAGAAAATATTTTTAACAACTATGTAAAATATAAAATTTAGCCAATTCCCAGCCACTGATTGGTGTAAATATATTTTAAAGAATTTTGGAACGTCTAAAATTTTCGATAGTCTTAGTTTCTGTTACGACTATTTATCTCAGCAAGTCTGGTTTTCACCAAGTGCTGATTTATTTCAGTCGACACTTAAAGGGCTTTTATTGCTAAAGTTCTGAATATCTCGTACTGGTATTTATTGCAAGCTGCTATCGAATTTGAACGAACAAATTTAATATATATATTTTTTAATTACATTACAAACGAATAAATTCTAATACATTTTGTATTAGAATTTATTTAGAATTTTGAAAGATTCGTTCTAATGTAATTTACTTTTCTTCAAAATAAGACTATTTTATGTTTCGGCAGAAATTGGTATGACTTATGCCAGAGTTTAATAATGCCACGAGGGCCGTTTTATTCGTGGACAGTACCTACACAATTAATGAGCAGGATCGCCGTTTTTTACTTTCAGTTATTACAGATGACATTGGTACAAAGTGTAAAGTAAGTTGACATTAAAGTGGCAGGAAAAAATATATTTTCAAATAGCGAACCGTTACTTTAGCTTTCTAGTTAATTCAGTCTCCAATTAGTTAATGAAACGTTAGAGTAGCCGGCATAAACATGCCAATCAAAATTAAAAGGGAGGTATTATTTAGCTCCGAACTTAAAATAATAAAAAAAAAACACAGTAATTACCTTACAGTCTTATTCAGAGTGAACTGTCAAAATTTGGTACGCGGACTAGCACCGGGCTAACCATAGAAAATGCTATTTAGTCCGGCGATAATTCGCGTGTTAAAGTTAGTCCTACCTAGAGAGGTAGGAATAATAATATTCAGAGGAATAATGCTGTTCATGTCTACTGTGCGACTGTGCACAACTCGTATCCGTAGAAACAAAACCACGGCCAGCTTCAACGATCGAAAACGGTCCCATATCCAGTATCAAGCCGCCTAGAGTTACTTAACCTCGAATATCGAACTTTGGTTCTAAATTAGTTGTAAGATAATCTTTACAAGTAATTAAGTATATGTATGAAGAACGGTTAGTATACTTAAATTATAATATGAGCGTACACTTTTATTGCACCTTCCATTATTTTAATTACATTAGTTATTGGCTTGAAGTTTTTTAATTTGTGTTTATTTTTAATATCGAAAATGTATTCTTAGCTGCTAAGTTTTTCTTCAATAAATAAATAAATAAGCTAAGGAATATATCAGAAGCATTCACGTTAATATATGATAGGACAAAAGTTTAAAAGGTAATTATGCAGTTTGATTGAGGGCTTTTGCGAAAAACTATGGGAACTTTTTTTTTTCTTCGGAAACTTGTTGCTCTTATTGCAACGAGTGATATTCCATGGGGGGAGGCAAACATTTCCCATAAATTTCCATAAGCGTTTGCAGCCGACATGCGCCATCCCGACATGGATCAGTAATAAAATAAAATAAATATTGGTTATTTTTTTTTAGAGCACGAACAGCCTTTAGTAGGTATTATAATATTAATTTTTTTTTCCTCCCCCCATGGAATATCATTTGTTGCAATCAGAGCAACAAGTTTCCGAAGAAAAAAATGTTTCCCATCGTTTTTCGCAAAAGCCCTCAAACTGCATAGTTACCGTTTAAAATGTCACGTCCACAGTTTGCTGTTATGAAAAATCTAACTTCCGGACGTGAGCTGAAAACTTTGTACAGTTCCAAGTCACTCTATGCAGACGGACCTACCTCCGTGCGGCGCGAGCTGCCGGCAGCGGTCCGCGCGGCGCGAACTTCCCGCGGAAAGTTTCTGCTGGGGCTCGACGGGCGGCGGTCGCTGCAGCGGGCCGGCTCGCGGCGCGGTCGGCAGGGGCTGGCTCGGTACCGGCGCGCCAAAATGTGTGCGAGGCGACGCCGCGCGGCGCGCATTTATACGGCTCGCGGGCACGGGCGCACCTCCGGGCGGCGCATGCGCGCTCGCTCGCCCGGCGCCCGCTCCCATTCATCGCGCCCTCCTCAATGGTGCCACCACCGGCGCACACGTCACCGATGCCAGTCGCTTACTTGCATCCAGCGTCAAATTAGTACTAGATTAAAAAAAAAAATTATGCGACCTGACATGGATGGCTTATACCACACAACTACCGTTATGATATTAGCCTAATACACCACATTCCCGAAGGAATTAGGTGCCATGCCAGGACGTTCCCTTTATGAGCACGGCTAAATTGAACTGGATGGAAAACACGGACAATTTTTAATTGCCGCTTCGACCATATTTTCATCCAATGCGATGGTACCAACCCGGGCGGGCTTAAACTCTACCACCTAGTAGAGGGAGGGGACCTATAGTTTTACATGGATTCCGAACCATGGAGCAGCTTGCATTCGTGACGAACTCGGAAAGAGAAAGACAGTGGCGCATGTCGGAATTGAACCCAGGCAGTACGCTAGTCCAGTCCCCGCGCCACTAGGCTACGAGTAACATATACAAGAATGTGTACATATAATTTCAAGTCCTCTCATATACAATCGTTGCAATATGACTAAGTAATAGGTTAGTTAAGATGACATAGCAGGATCAGCCAAGATCTTGCTCGTGGGTTCTGATGCGGAAGATACCAGCACCGTCTTCGAACTGCGCGCTTTGTACCTGCTTTCTTGTGCCTCTTATTCTAGATGACACTGCTCTTATGAACGAAATTTGCACTTTTAAATATGCACTTAATAACATATACATAGTAGATGAATAAAGGCTTGCTGAATTATTTCCAGCGGTCATCCATTCAGCACCACTGTATTTTTCTTTCTGCAATGAATACGTGCATTTCATCACGAAATGGAGCTGCTCCATGGTTCAGAATCCATGTAAAACTATAGGTCCCCTAGGTGGTAGGGTTAAAACAACCCGAGTTGATACGATTGCTACGATCGCATTGGATGGGACGATCGTCGAAGCGGCAATGAAAAATTTACCATGTTTTCTATCCATCAATGCAGCCGAGCTCATAAAGGGAAGGTCCCTGCATGTCACCTAATTCCTTCGGGAATTCGGTGTTTTGGGCAATATCATGACTGGGTGACATGTAGTCGTAGCCACACATTTCCAATCATATAAAACATACATAAACGTTGTAGATTAAAAAAGAACTGCTGCTTTCTTCATCAATTAAAACTGTCCCGAAATGCAACAAACATCCATTCGATTTTTACTTATTTACCTTTTAAAATTTACGCCCTCGTCGCTGGTTAAATTGCGTAAGAAACATGTCGGCCAACCAAGGCAACGTGCACCGGGAAACCGAAAGGTTTAATTACATTTTAACCTAGCAAACATCGCAATGATTGGCACGATGTCTCTAACAGTAAACATGGATTTGTAGGCTTTTCACAGCCACAATTCCTCAGACTCTCATACAGTCTACTGTCAGCGCTGCGCGTATGTGGAGCTAGCTACCACTTGATGTACGCACATTTTCTTCAATAACCATATGTCCAATGACCATGGAGCGTCTTAAATGTACTTACCTTACTAATTCTTCTCACATTGTGCTTTAAAAATGAAGAGACATATTTTTGCCTCTGTTTATCGAATATTTAATATAACATTTATGTAATGTGCTTATATATCAGAATCTCTTTCAGGAATCTTATTGTATATGGTTGCTCTCAAACCATTGTACTCTTAATTTTCTGTAGCATTTAAAGTGTTAATATCATATATATATTTTTTTAGCTGTAAGAATAATAATGTATTTTGTATTTTGACTCTTTGTTTACAGGTCACTGTAGTAGTTCATGACAGAAAAAATCGTATTAAAACTAAATCGTACAGAGCTTTCACAACTTTTTCATGTTGCCACTGGAGTAGTCGACGTTAGGTTCGGGTCTCCTCTTTCCCTAAAATATGGTTGATAGAGGCGATGACTGAGCCCGGCGTGATGCTCGTGAACGGGTGCTGTTTTTGGTGACTGGCTTGCTCCAAATGGCAACATGCTAGATGGCGGGCATGGTCTTTACTAATAAACTGATATTTGACATGAACTGTTGCATATGACATGAATTGTTGATTCTCGTCAATTCATATTAATTTAGCGTGTTTATCTGTGAGTCTAAATACTTTTGTAAATTTAGACTAAGTGGACGTTAAAAAAAAACCAGCGGAGTTTCTTGCCAGCTCTTCTTCGCTGGGATTGCCCCGAACTGGCTAATGATAAAATATGACAAATCCGAGTGCAGTGAACTGTCTATGGATGATGAATAAACAATAAACAATAAAAATAAACAAATTTGTATCTATTTCAATCAAATTTACTTGAAGATATTAATATTTTCAGGTTCATTAATATTTTCTTGAAATAATTTGTTTTTTCGGTGTTTTCACTTATGGCATTAATTTTCGACTTTTTGTAACTGTATAACTGCTCCAATAAAGTATTTTTCCTTTCATTAGGCATTAGCGTATTGTTTAATTTAAGTTAAGTGGTCACATAACTTCACAGTCGGAATGCCACGTGTGTGTACAAAGTGAACATATTAGATTGCAAAATTGTGGAATGCTTCCTGCCTCGGCATTTGCGCTCGAGGTCTTGAGTCCTTTAAGACAGGCATTGAAACATCTCCTGGTAAGCCTGGAAGGCATTCCTTACTCTCCTGGCACGTTACCAAATGCTCATGGGCATAGTCGTGACCGTTCATAATTGCAAGTACGTCAAAAGTTCACAACGCTCTACATAGAGTACGTATAATACCTTTTTAATAAATACCAAATTTATATTAAATCACAACAAATAACCTGATATATAAATTATCACATACATAGCTATTACAGAAGTGAACAACAGAATAACAAAATACTCGTTTGAATCTTTTTGAAAATAAGTGAAAATGGATCAAGTTATATCTTATCGCTGAAAAAATTTTTTTTACAAACGCATATGTAATTTAAAATATACTATTATGTTATGCTTCACGAGTAGTGCCGACGAACCAGATTGTCGTTAAACATTTACCTGGAATGCATTTCATACACATTTCGACTGCTAGTCAGCGCATTCAGGATTTTAAATCCACCGCAGCTTGTCAGCATTATGTGGGACCTCCAGCGGTTCATTCGCCAACCGCATCGCACCTCCGCACCCGCCTCCGCTCCGCCGCCATCGCACTTCCGCACCCGCCGCCGCGCCGCCATCGCACCTCCTCCGTAGCCGCCGCCGCTTCGCCTCCGCCGCACCGACCGCCGCCGAGGCCGCGGCAGAGTTCACTGTCAGTGTCATGGTCATGGATTACCCAACTCCACCGGCCCCCCAATCGATACCGCTCGCTCTAACCGACTCTAGGCGACAATACCTTTCTTGTTCACCTGAGAATAGTACATATTCGGTGCCTGAGGTCTCACAAGATCTTCCCAGAAACGTATTCACAGGCAGGAGAAATTCGTTATGCTTCGCTTACTCAAGCATACGATTTCACACCAGCCAACCCGGCCGACGCGAGGTCGCTCGTAGATTATAATTATAAGCATATGTAAGACTATATGTTTACATAGGTAGTATTACCGCCGAGATTACTGTCGACAGCGGAAGAAATTTCTAAGCTTTTGGCTTAGTCACTTCTATTGAACCGCATGGAGTTGAATCAGTTACCTTCCATACTATCCATAAAAAGTGACGTGTCTAATCATAAGTTGAATTTCATGCCACATAGATGTGGCATGAAATTCTATTAATGATATTGATGATTTTACTGAAAAAAAATGAATTTATCGAATGAACGTATTTGAATATAAATAACTAACATTTTCATTTTTTTTAAATTACGAATGATTCAATAATCAAAATGGTTCCTCAAAATATTTTCTAATAGTTACTACGAAAAATGTTAAGAGTGATCATTGCACTATTTGTATTTCGTCATTGAATTTAGATTCCAATGCGTTGCCTCAGGAACCTGACCAATCGATCAGGCCAATGGTTTTTAAAAATTCGAGTCTACAACGTGATGAGTGTGTAGAAATACGTAAGAGAGAATAGTATCGAAATGAGTATAATTGCATTGAATTCTTAGAATGTTTTGTAAAATTAACTTCAACCTATGCACTATATTAACATCATTTGTCGTCTCAACATATTTTGATGCTTTTTATTTATCAGATATTGTCATATTTATATAAGTCAGTCAGTCAGTCAGCGTGTTTGCGTCCACTGCTGGACATACGCCTCTCCAATTTTTCTCCAGTCCTCCCGGCCCTTTTAATTTATATAAGAATGGACTTGATTTATTATTCCAAAATAACAGTTCATAAAAACAAACATCGTATAGAGACATAAAGAAAGATACAAGGATTCTGGTGGCAGCGATTACGGAGCTGGATGATGCAGCCGGATAAATGTTTGGCGCAGGCGCATTGGAATCAGTCCGCAGTCGAAAACGTAGATACCTATCACAGAGCTGTTGTGGTTGACGCCAAGCAGTCGGTACGGACAGCCATTCACATGTGTACCGACCGACTGCAGGACGTGTATTCTTGGCATTCAGTCATTGCGGATTCAGTAGAGTTAACAGAAGAAGAATTTACTTTGACGTTACTGTTAACTCTACTGAATCCGCAATAACTGAATGCCAAGAATACACGCCCTGGGAGTATGGCCGGGAATGTGAGTGGTTTTCCAGGACATCGACTTGCGCTTCTGGAGTTTATGATGCAACATTCCATGACCATCCATCTGTATTTCTTTCCCTGGATTTCGTGAAACGCTTGTAGTGGACCTTCCTACCATGGCAGAACGCTTTGGAAGTATTTTGACAAGTGTCACGTCGTCGATGAAGTCCACTCTCTATTTTCTATGTAGGTACTGGTATTACGTGCACTCACCTCCCACAACCGAAGGCGCCTCCCAGTGCACATGATGTATACCTCTCTATCCCATGCCTACGCGGCTGGGGGTAGGCCGGAACACTAATAGTTGTCCGATTTTCCGGAGTCTTCCAATCCGAACAACGAACGGCACTAGTCAGCATAACGATGTCTTCTTTATGCTGACCAGAGACCCCACGCCACTGGCTCGCAGGCGCCGCATCGCCTGACGGGCGCTGTACAATTATAATTGAAGAACATAGGGTGTCCGCGAGTTTGTATGTAATATCGAAATCATAGGACGTGTATTGTGTACAATTATAATTGAAAGATGCAGGGGGGTCTACGGGTATGTATGGAATATCGAAATCATAGGTCGTGTATTGTGTACAATTGTAATTGAAGGATACAGGAAGTATGCTGGTATTTATGGAATATTGAAATCATAGGACTTGGGCGGCTCGTAGCCTAGTGGCGCGGGGACTGGCCAAGCGTACCAGAGGCCCGGGTTCAATACCAACTTGCACCACTGTCTTTCTCTTTCCGAGTTCGATAAGTGCATTTCGTCACGAATGCGAGCTGCTCCATGGTTCGGAATCCATGTAAAACTGTAGGTCCCCTTCCCCTACTAGGTGGTAGGGTTTAAGCCCGCCCGAGTTGGTACCATCGCATTGGATGAAAAGATGGTCGAAGCGGCAATGAAATATTGTCCGTGTTTTCCATCCAGTTCAATGTAGCCGTGCTCATAAAGGAAAGGTCCTGGCATGGCACCTAATTCCTTCGGGAATGTGGTGTATTGGGCTTATATCATAACGGTAGTTGTGTGGTATTAGCCATCGCATAAAAAAAAAAAAACTTGTATAGTGTACAAAATTGAACGACTTTCTATGAAAGCGCTAAAAGTCAGCGTGTGGCACTTGGCTTAAGAAAACAGGCGCCACAGAGTAAATAGAGTTTCCCGCCCTGTACGAAACATCATCAATAAAAAACTAAAGAAAATCTCTACTTATGTTAATTCTCTTTTGCAGCACTGAAACCGTACTTACTCGTAATTTGAAATAATGCAAGAGATTTTTTCGTCGCGGCCGTTGGTCGCGGTGGCCTACATACTAGACCTAGTAAACAAGCTTGGCTTAATCAATTCGTTGTTTACAGGACATTGCCACAGAAGCATGACAACGCGCTTAATCTAGAAAACTATCCCCTTTGTAAAATAAACAAGCGTGGCATTTCGGCAAAATTATAGTGTTGTAATAATTTCCGGAAAATTCGTGAGTTCAAAGGGAAGCGGACCTCGTTTTCTTATTTCTGGATCAAACGTATTCTTATGTCAGCTGCATGTTTGTCGAGAAATTGCGTTGTTTTAAGGGTTCCGTAGCCAACTGCTAAAATATGAATGCTAATATGTAGTCCAGTCCGTTCGTCCTTACTGTGCGTCTGTCCGTCTGCTACAATAATTTTACTCGGAGACTTTTGGTAAAATATTGATAAAACTCGGACGGAAGGTGTTTTCTATGAACCGCTATACTACGGTGTAATTTTTTTTTATGCGACCCGACATGGATGGCTAATACCACACGACTACCGTTATGATATTAGCCCAGTACACCACATTCCCGAAGGAATTTGGTGCCATGCCAGGACCTTCCCTTTATGAGCACGGCTACATTAAACTCGATGGAAAACACGGACAATTTTTCATTGCCGCTTCGACCATCTTTTCATCCGATGCGATGGTACCAACCCGGGCGGGCTTAAACCCTACCACCTAGTAGGGGAAGGGGACCTACAGTTTTACATGGATTCCGAACCATGGAGCAGCTCGCATTCGTGTCGAAATGCACTTATCGAACTCGGAAAGAGAAAGACAGTGGTGCAAGTCGGTATTGAACCCAGGCCTCTGGTACGCTAGGCCAGTCCCCGCGCCACTAGGCTACGAGCTGCTCAATGAAATTACGAAAAAAATAAGGGTGGCATATCATTCATGTAATATTGAATTTTGTTACTATAATCGAAAGCCTTTAAGGCGCTAGGACTAGCCAACTACTCGCGCCATACAAATGCACTTTTTAACAAATGTAATAATATGTAGTGAAACGCTTCAGCAAATCCAAATAGAACTCCAGACTGATAATGGATTGTTAATATTTTTTTATTCCATCATTTATTTAAATAATAATAAAAATAAAAAAAGTTGATTTTTCTCATTAGAAATCTGAAAGTCATTCGATTTCTAGATATAAGCAAAAACAGCATATATGCATAAACAAAAAAATCCATTTGCTTTTAGATTTCTACATTTAGTCAAAAAAGTTCGGAAATGGACACCGATTCCGCAATATATTTTGTATAGAAAAAGGAAACATACATTAACGAAAATCATTCGATTCCTAGACAAGGAATCATATATTGTAAGGATGACACTTATAATCGTCAGACTTAGTTAGTTTACTTGGGGTGCCTCGTCTAACTTTGCGATTTGGCTAGTACCAGGCCATTAATTGGCCATTTTTTATAATCCTATTCTATTTTATGTTTTTGGCTTTTAGCGGGATGAAATAACGGGTCGCAAAGCCGGAGTGAAACACGTGTGCTTCGGTTGAATGATCGTATATTCACTGAATTAAATTAATGGCGTGCGCGCGCGGCGCACGTAAAGAATCATAGCTGACGACGCAGCAGTCACGTTACACACAACTAATGTAGCTTACGCTACATACCTCCCCTCTTAAAGTAGGCTAAGGGGTGAAAAAAAAATACAAAAATAAAAAAATAAAAAGTGACACTATGGCGTGAGTGGCCTTGAGCGCCAGCTCACTTCAGTATCGATGGTTCACTTCACTTTTGTTGCGTACTATTTGGAAATGTTGCTGTCTGTGTCTTTTTGATGAGTCGGTTGATTTGGTGATTGCGATGTGCGACCATTGGAATTTCGCTGCATGGCAAAAATCGCTCAGTGGCGAGATTCCGTGAATTGAACTTTGTAATATTACACGATGTGTCGTGTTGTTGCAATACCGTATGTAAGTCCATGGAGGGCGTTGTCTGCAACTTCTTGGTACTTGCATGATTGGTCTTGGCTTGTTTTATGTGGTTTTTTCATAGTTTTCGTAGGTTTGCTGTTATATCCTGCTTGCTGCATGCTCGTCTCAACCGACGCAGTGGGTCGGTCCAGGTGCCCAGTGGGACGCGGTGAGTCAGTCGTACAGTCTGGGGGACGAGTGCTGCAGACTTGCCCTTCCGTCTTGACACAGTGAGTCGGTCGAGTGCCCAGTGGGACGCGGTGAGTCGGTCATACACTGGGTGACGGAAGGCGTCCAAAATTCTAGTAGCATTTTGGGCTCACATAGAACGATGGAGAAGATAATGCAGATGCGACGTGGATCTACTGTGGTTGGAATGCCGATGTTGTGTACTTGCTGCTGGTGCGGTGCTGAAGATAAAGTTTGGTCGATCCCATCTTGATGTGGTTGTTCAGTGCCCAGTGCGACGCTGTGAGTCGGTCGATGGTACTGGGTGATGGAATAATGTAGTCGTCCAGGTCGACGCGGTGGGTTGGTCGATGCTGCTGGGTGATGATGTTAATCTGCGGTGCCGCCGCTCGCTAGACGCGACGTCTTGCGGCGGCGGCGATGGAAGGCTTTCGTGTTGCTTCAGTCGGGGTCACCAATTTAGCGGGATGAAATAACGGGTCGCAAAGCCGGAGTGAAACACGTGCGCTTCGGTTGAATGATCGTATATTCACTGAATTAAATTAATGGTGTGCGCGCGCGGCGCACGTAAAGAAACATAGCTGACGACGCAGCAGTCAGGTTACACACAACTAATGTAGCTTACGCTACAGGCTTTTAGTTTTCCATGGATATTTCAATGTTTATTTATGCATAAGGGGTGAAAAAGTATCTAGTCTACTTCAGCGTGAAAGTTATAATTGACAGTAAAAATATATAGACGTTTCAAAGGCTCGTTTGGTTGAACCAAATTGATAAATATACAAATGAACAGTTGGCCAAATAAATAGTTGGCGAGATATACGCTTCTTATTTCTTTAAAAATGTGCCCCTTCACTGTATATTTTCAACTATGCAGTGGACAATTCTGAAAAAATGGATATGGTAGGAATTAAAAATAGTTTTTAGGAAATTTGGTTTGCGTGTCGTATTATTTTTTAGACGTTCTTTCCGACTACGGAACCCTTCACATATATGGACAGATTGCGGCGTTCGTAAGAGCATATATAAGTGGGCACGGAGGCCGACGAAAATGACCCCAGTTGAACGCTATACATGACTATACTGTATTTAATATACACTCCCTTCGAACACTAATCGAGAGAATAGGTTTCGAGAGCAGATTCGTTTAAACGTGAAACAAGTTTTCCTTAACAAGCTTTCTTTCATCAAATCCAGTAACTTAGACAAGACTCGTGATAATCCAATTCATTTTAAATTTAAACTAGGCTTGTACTGTGCAATAACCTTAAAAAGATAAATAAAAATATCACATCGACAGCATATTATGTAAAACCTGCCAAGTGCGAGTTGGACTCGCACACGTAGGGTTCTATACCATCGTAGACGATTTAACACAAACAATCACGTTTAATTTATATATTTTTTAATTTTACCTATTTGTTGTTATTGCGGCCAAATAAATACACACTCTGTGCAAATTTCAGCTGCTTGCCTATTACGGTTCATGAGATACAGCCCGGTGATAGATGGACGGACAGCGGAGGCTTAGTAATAGGGTTCCGTTGGTACGTTTCAGCCCTAAAAATTACGGAAAACATATTTGGAGCCAAGTTGCAGCTTTGTCCAGAAAACGGACAAATTTCCGCCAAAGATTACAAGCTAGCAAGTACTTCTTCATAAGCTCATGCATATAATTTTTTTCGGCTAGCACTGGCAGCCAGGCTGGTCAAAAGTACTATATAATTTAGTTTGGACACTAAAATGATTCCCATTCATGGTTGAATATTTATATCTAGCTTCAATTCAATATTTTGTAAAAAAAATCTGTGCCATGTAGTATTTGACGGGTTGGTACTTCGCGTTGAGCCTTTCCTAACATATTTTTTAGAAAGTTCCTTTTAAAGTCTACATTGACGATAGGAAAATAAGCTTTTAGGTCTTAATTCGTCCATTAAAGTTGATGGCTGCGATGTTGCGTCGTTTGATGGAAGACAGTCGAAGCGCGTAATCATTAGGCAGTTTATTCGTCCGATGTGTCGCGAGGACGAATTCAGTGCCTAATGAACGTAATTTCATTCGAACTTGTCGACACTGAGGATTACGTTAGATCAGAAGTAACGATGTCGTCGGCGAAGCAAGCCTTTTGAAGACGACACGTGCATACATTTACGTAGAAACAAAGTTATTTAACAGAACAAAAACATAACTAATACTAAATAAGTCTATCGACGCGGGGACTGGCCTTGCGTACTAGATGCCTGGATTCAATTCCGACATGCACCACTGTCTTTCTCTTCCGAGTTCGATATGTGCATTTCTGCGAGCTCTATGCGATGTAAAGCTGTATGTCCCCTTCCCCTACTAGGTATGGTAGGGTTTAAGCCCGCCCGGGTTCGTACCATCGCATTGGATGAAAAGATGGTCGAAGCGACAATGAAAAATTGTCCGTGTTTTCCATCCAGTTCAATGTAGCCGTGCTCATAAAGGGAAGGTCCTGGCATGGCACCTAATTCCTTCGGGAATGTGGTGTATTGGGCTAATATCATAACGGTAGTTGTGTGGTATTAGCCATCCATGTCAGGTAACATAAAAAAAACTGGATATGGGTGGCTTATACCACACCCACTGTCATGATTATAACCAACACATACTGCAATTCCGACCAAATAAAGTGAGCACGGCTACAATGATTACACGGATTATAAATACACGGACAATTTTTCATCCAATCCAGTCCGGGCGGACTTAACCCTATTAACTACTTATTAGGGAAAGGAGACAGTTTTATATGGATCCCGAACCATGGAACAGCTCGTATTCGTGACTAAATTCACTTGTTGGATTTACATTAGAAATCTGCACATATAATATTGACTACCAATATATATTAAAATCATTTCCGACGAGATAATTATCGCAAGTTTAATCTAAGTTTAATGAACTATTATTGTATCTCAGATTTAGAAACAGAAAGATCGATTTAGAAGTTAGAGAATTGCTGCGTAAAAGCACACCTGGCAGATATAAACCAACTAACACTTCGCAGATTGCCTACCGTCATGACGGCCAGCTGGCAAGAGAACACCGAGTAAAATATCGGAAAATTTCCTTCGGAGAATTATAGCGAATTCGTTGAATAATCGTATCGTAAAGAAAAGGAGATCAAATAATATTTGATATAAATATTCATGAGTTATGTCGCCCCTTCGCCGCCGCCGATACTATAAAATCATAATTACTTTCCTTTTCAAGAACGTTATCATCTTTTTATTTGATATATCACTAACTGGCTAGCAGCTCGTGATCTGAAATGAATATAGGGGTTTAGGTCCATAATTACGCATCAACCCTTCTCGCACGAAGGCATTCCAGGAATTAAATCTAACATTTTGAACATTTACGCACCCATCCGTAATATGTCTATTACAGCAACTTTTCTAACCCCTGAGCGTCCATTCTAGAGATGTCTGTGAAAACCTAGAAATTGGTCCCCTCTAGTTAAAGTGCGTATGAAAAACCTTTTAGCATTTAGTTACATATACATGGCCCTCAGCGGTACGGTAGTTCCGTATCGCTGAGGGCCGGGAGGACTGGAGGAAAATTGGAGAGGCGTATGTCCAGCAGTGGACGCAAACACGCTGACTGATATGTACATATATGTTACTGATACATAATACGTTCATATACACTATACATCCCGGCTTTTTCCTGGGCAGAAACGCAATGACCGCTATAAAAATAATCACAGGATCTTAATTCGCTTCATCTACAGACATGGTACAAAACCCACGTAAAGCTGTTGATCCCTTCCCTCCTAGTAAGTTGGGGAGGAGATAGGGTAAAACCACACCTGTGGGATCATCACGTTGGATAAAATATTTTCGAATTGTTAACGAAACATTTTCAGTATTTTCGATCAACTTCAATGCAGCCGTGCTTATAAAGGGAAGATCCTGATATGGCAATCTCGTCGGAAATGTGGTCGGAAAGATATCATGGACAGTTTTTGTCCTGTGATGTCATGCACAGAAAATAAAGTTGGAAGCTATTGAAATTCAAATGGTGTACTTACAAATTCAAAGGTTTCTTTCAGGACTTCGGACTTCGAAGTTCCGTTAAGATGATTCTTCTAAATTTTACTAATAAAACTTATAGTAATTACGATACTCAGGGTATCATTTTGGGTAAAGTTTTGGTCCTCTATTCCGAGTCTTATAAGCTACATCCATGACCATACATTCCCACCGATTACGGGTGACTTTTTTTTGGTGCCCTCAAAGATGTGCTCGACCACGCCCATGGGCTTTCGAACTTTCACCGGCTGCGAAAATCATAAGAAATTAATTTAAAGCATGTTCCGTTGTAAGCGATGGAGAAGAGATGGCTCAAGAAAACTATATTTTCGTGCACACACTTTATAGCGTAATTTAGCGCGGAACGATCTGCAACAGTGCCTTCTGCACGCCTTCGCAATACTTCCCCTTCTTCCCACGTACTTACATTTCCATACATATCGACACATTCCCGGGCCGTGACGGCCAACGATTTGTGCCAGAATTAGAGATAATGGTATGTAAGTGTTTGCATCTTCTTGCAGCGCAAATCGTTTCTTTTGTAGTTATTGGATAAAATAGTGTCGATTGGGGAATGAAAAATTTTGTGTGTTTATCCGTGTTGCCATCCAGCGCAATATAACATTGCTCAAGGCTCTGCTATGTCCACTCATCCCTTCGGGAATGCGATACATAGTACTATTATATAAGGTTTATTGTTATAATATTTTTAAGTAAGTTTATTACATAACTAATGTATGTACCAAATGATTACTTAGTTTTAGGTTAATACTCAAAGTAACAAACCAAACCTACCGCCACTACCTACGAATATATACCTATTAAATTTCTCAAACGCCCAAAGGTCGGCTGGAAGAAATCTCTTCGAGGGATAAGCCCGCCTTTGCGCCCCACTGATGTTGTTTTTGCACTATACTTTCTTTTGTAAATTGTTTTTTTTGTGGCGTAATAAAAAATTTTCAATCAATCAATCAATACTAATATTATTGCAGTGAAAGTGTGGTATTAGTCATCCGTATTTGTCATCCATGTTTAGTTCTGTAAAACAATGATACCTAGTACATCAACGTCGACCGAATATTCTTCATGAAGCACATCTTGCTATAGACTAATTATGAGATTTCGTTGAGTGTGTGATAAAAGACTTGCTATTCGGCCAAGTGAACTGAAATTTACCAGTTAGCATGGTACCAAATGCAACTAAACGTTTACCATGATAACCCCCAGGCCTGTTGTAGGCATGGACGATAAACCGACACTGAGTGAGAAAAACGCAGCAGTAAAAAAACTTACCTAAAACACGTAGATACTTCTTGATCTGAGGAATGGAAGATGTAGCTGCGCTAAGTTAGAGCTGCATTCTTGTCTGGAAAATGGTATATAAAACAACATTTTCATCTGAGCTTTTGGCATTTTGTTTGTAGAGAAAACTTTGTCTTTGTTATAATGTCGTCGAATATAATATTCACTAAATCGAATTGTCAATTTTTTAAGATGCAAAAAACCGTAATTGTAAATGAAAATGTTTCCCTATCGGTACCATTGGCATCATATGTAGATTAAGAAAACAAGAGATTGGCATAGTCCTCGTCACGGGCGCTGCATCGCATTGCTGGAGCGCTGCTTAGAATATGCTCCAAGCTCTGGGATCCTGGCTAAATGGGCAAAGTGTCTCTACCGCAAAGACCGAAAGTTCATAACTCGCATCGTAATTACGATCTTTGGGACCCCTTTGCAGCGCCAAAACCGCAGCCTCTCTGTACGAGCCGCTGGATGAGAGGGTGTCCACGAGAGACGCATCCCAAATTGCATTTATTCCAAATTAGGAGACTCATGGCATCTGTAGGTTCAGTCCGAGTTCTCACCTAAATTTGGGTGTACGGAACTTCGAAGTTACGTAAAAACGTCGAAACCGTAAATGTTTTTACTGCTTATTCTGTGGTTCTTCAAGCTGTCAAAATCAAACTCGGACTACCAATTTGTATGATAACGCAGAGTCGGCGTATCGGGTAACGTCAACGTATTTACGGCGACGATACGTAAACTGACAAATCAAATTCGGGCTCGCAAATGTTAGTTCGCTTAACGCCCACTGCGCGCGCTCTTCAATTTCTCCATGCATTTGAATAGCTATTCGATGGGTTTGGCGTAAACGCCAATTTAGGTGACAAGTTGGACTAGAGGCTCTGGCCTCTTACCGTCTCATCTCAGAATATTATGGGTGATTTCAGAACACTGGGGACAGCTCGCCTTCATGACAAAATGCACTTAGAAATGAAACTCAGAAATTAAACGACAGTGTGCATGAATAGGGCGGGGTGAACCCATGAAATCACGTATAGGAAGCGAGGCCCCTTTAGTAATATTCTGAACTCTCTGCTTTTAAAAAAATTAATACCATATTTCAAAATAAGCTCAATATCAACCTATGGCTTTTCAAAAGGGTCACCTGCTGACAGAATGATAAAATGATTTCGTATTTATTATACCTTTAGGTCGAAACGGCATCGAAAATTATCCGCGTTTTGGGCAACGAGATATGGAGATCAGTAGTGACGGATGCTTCTATTGCTAAATCCAAAAATATACTTTTAGGCAATCGCCTAACTGTCTTCGGAAGACAAAAGTCGCACTGCACCACGTGGGTCGCTGCAGTACTCTGAAGTACTCGTTCTGAATAGCCGAGGATTAAATACAAGTATTGCAATTATTTTCATAATACATATGCCGAATGAGATGACAATTTTTTTTTCTTCGGTATGTTTTACAAATAAAAGAAATTTCATGTGCTTAGAAGCAAAAATCTGGAAAACGAAATAGTTAAAAAGCGCCAATGTAAGATGTTGTTGCAAAATATATAAAACCAGGTATTACCTGGTGAGTTATAAATACACAATCAATATTGTTTATAAATGTTTATCTTATCCAAGCCTACACGTGATAAAATCTTATCACCCAATCGTTAAATGATTTGGATAATCGATTTGATAAGATAGGTGTTTAACCCCAATGAGGTAATACGAATGTCACCGTTTGCAATCTATTTTTAGCAACCATCCATCCTTATAAAATATTTTATGTCCAGTAATTTCGCACAAAGAACAAATACTGTTTATGCCGAATCGGTTTCAGGCTTTTTTTATTTCAGCCTTTGCGTTCGGTTTGGTTTAACCCCGATTGCACGAGGACGGCTGAGTTAATCAATGTAAAATACGTCACTTTTAGTGAACCGCATGATGGTGCCGCGTATAAAAAAACGCGGGTTTGATATAGGTAGAAATGTGTGAATGAAGTGAGACGTCTCGCAGCCCCAGGTGCTGTCGGGACCTCTGATCCAGAACAAAAATACAACTCCGTCGCACCTCCTGCGTGCAAAACTTCCTGAAAATTCCCATTTTAGTGATTGATGCAGAGATTTGCAATTTCTTAGTAGCTGGATGACTTTCAAAGGGGATGACAGCTACTCTAGGATGCGCACATTTTTTTTTATTTGAATGATTTTTTAGGGTTCCGTACCCAAAGGGTACCAACGGGGGAAACTGTCCATCCGTCCGACCGCCCGTCCGTAAACGGGCTGTAGCTGGAACACAAAACATTTTAACTTTTCACAAAGTTTGTATTCCTATTGCCGCTATTACTACAATTAAAACAAAGGTCCCTTTAATTGTAATCTATACTATCCATAGTAATATTTTAAATTCGAAAGTCACGACATTTTTGGTCACGATAAGGTAAATGGCTGAACAGGTTAGAGACCAACCCTCTGATCAATAATTTTTATTTTATTTTAGTTTTTATTTTAGTTAAGCATTATTAGTTTCTCGGTATTGGTCAAAATCTCATATAGGAATCTATTATTACTTTATTGATAGGGCTGCTCTCAAACCATTATGCTCTTAATTTTCTGTAGGTGGTAGCATTTAAAGGGATATGTAATTATGTGATCAGCTGACAGTAGTAGTTTATGACAAAACTTATAGTATTAAAACCTAATGTGTTGTGTTCACAGTGTTGTGTTGCCACTGGAGCAGTACATCGCTTAAAGGTCCTTGCTTATGGTGACGCTTGGCTCGGGTTATCTCTTTCCCTAAAATATGGTTGAAAGAGGTAATGGCTGTGCACGGCGTGATGCTCGTGAACGGGTGCTGTTTGTGGGGACTGGCCTGCTCCAATTGGCAACATATTAGTTGGAGGGGATTGTCTTTGCAAATAAAATAATATTTGTCATGAACTGTTGCATATGGCATGGATTGTAAATTTTGTGTATTCATGTGAATTTAGTGTTTTACCTATGTTTTTGTTAAAATAATTGACAAACACTTTTGTAAACTTAGACTAAGTGGACGTTGAAAAAAAAAACAGCGGAGTTTCTTTCCAGTTCTTCTTCGCTGTGTTTTGTTTTGCTGAACTGGCCAATGCTAAAATATGACAAATCCGAGTGCAGTGTACTGTCTATGGATGATGAATAAACAATACAATACAATACAATATGTCGGTCTGCCTGCGCCAAGTGGTTGCATTAGCTAGATTGGAAATACAAAGTCTAGACATATTGATACCTATTATTTATACAACAATAATCAGTCAGATATTACAGTAAATACTTAAATATACCTAAACTTATATCTGTAACCTAAATCACCTATAACTGCTAAATGCAATCAAAGATTTCTTCGGTTTTGGTATTGATAAGCAAGTGTGTACTTATACTTTAATGCTTCGTTATTTGCAACCATTTACGTTATCATATATTTTTTTGTAACAATAACAATTTTTCCAGGCGCCATATCTAAGTAATGCAACCGCTTGGCGCAGGCAGACCAACATATTTAGCTTCAGAGGGTTGGTATAGAACCTTGTATACCATGAGACATGTGAATACAGTTTCAGCCATTTACGTAATCGTTACCACTTTTGTCGCGACTTCTATCGGTAAAGGACACAGGCTACCCTTTATATTCGGTGACCTAACTACATGGGTGCGACAGCAATATTGCAGTTCTCTGAGAATGCAGCAACTCCCAAGTTTGAATGACTATGTTTTTTTTTTGGGCTCTGTCTAGTGTAGTTCTTGAATGTAAGGAATGACTATGTTTTCTTCTCGAAGCGGGGGTGAATGCGATGCCAGACGTCTTGAAAAGGTATTTTTTTTAATATTGATTTTCTATTTGACATTCTGACTGGTGTGGATTATCTGAGCCACAAAGCCATTCGTTCTAATGCAACAGTTGATAAGCTTACCAAAGATACCGCTATTTCAGGGGATCTATCTTTCTTTTTTGCAGAACCTAATAACCTTTTGACACTACCTAAAGAATTACTTAAAACTAAATGGTCTCGGGACTGGGCTAAGGCTAGCTCAATAAAAGGCAAACAATATATTTTTTTCCAAAGAGATATCCCAATAAAACCATGGTTTTTAAATGCCCAAAAAAGTTATTTCAATTCTCTGTCGACTTCGCATTGGACACTGCTGTTCCCCAGTATTTTTGAAAAAAAATCATGTTAAAGATTAATCAGTTTGCGAGTGTGGTCTTGATGAAGGAGATCTTGACCATATTTTTTTTTGCCCACTAAATATTTTATTTTTTATTTTTATTTTACTTTATTCGCTAAGAAAACAGTTAAAACACATACAAAAAAAAATCATAACAGAAAAAAGCATAAACCTATAAATCTTCGACATAAAATTAAACTTAGTAATAGGAAACTTAAATAATATATAACGCTAATCCTAGCTACTACAACTAGCGGTTATGTTACCTATTCAAACTTAAAAATATTTATCAGAACAGTAAATAACAAAAAATACGTAAATTTATTCAAATCAACCCTTCCTACACAACCTACTGGTACTCCTTCCGAACCCTCCTATTCTTAGAGCTTTATAGTACAAAACCTCAATGTTTGGCTCCTTTACATCTAACTCCAGCTTCCATGCATATCAACGGCTCCGCTATAAAGCAGAGTCTTTCTCTTCTCACGTTTAATTCTCACGATACAAAATTGGTCTTTTTAAAAAAAAAACAAGAAATCTGAAAAAAGATGAAGATTGAAGAATGAAGGGGCAATGAAGAAAATTTAAAACTGAAGAATTGTCCTCATATAAAGACAGCGGCCACAATTAAAAAAAATGTTTGTTCCATCCGTCATGTGATGTGAAACGTCAAAAAGCGCAATGCCTAGAATTCTCCATCGATCTAAATCTTTGTATTCCACACCATGATTTCTAAGACCGTTCGAAACAAAATGAAAATTCTTCTACCGTTACTGTAAGACATGAGGTAATATTTCGAGTTTGTTTGTGTTTTATCTCTGGCTTGGACGCGAACGGCCGTGGGCACCGCCGACCCCGTCGCCACCCCGCACCGCTCCCGGGACGCGAGGACGTGACGTGAAACGTTACGACAGGCGAGAAATGAAAATCTCCAAAGTTTAATTTGTCTGAACGGCGGCATGGCCGCGTAGCGCTGGTAATTGGTGGCCTCCAATCTGGCAACAAATTAACATTTTAATCGCGGCGACTAACGCCAGCCTTTCTGGCGCGCTTCCCGCCGATGATGTGGCAAGCCCATGACGCTTCCCGGCGCGTCACGCCGGCGCCGCCGCGCGCCGTCGCCGTCTCCGCCGCCGGGCCACACTTGTCCAATCAACCACATGACGGCAGCGAAATAGGTTATTCTCATTATGGACAGAATCGTGCCACATCGGTTCAACACCAATGGCTTGCAATCGCTGGGCAGAATTTTAGGGTTCCGTACCCAAAGGGTGCCAACGGGACCCTATTACTAAGACTCCACTGTCCGTCCGTTCATCCGTCCGTCCGTCTGTAACAGGGCTGTATCTCATGATGTAATATGTAGGCAGCTGAAATTTTCGCAGAGTGTGTATTTATTTTGCCGCTATAACAACAAATAGGTTAAATTTTAAAATAATCAAAATTAAAGGGGGCCATACAAAAAACCGGTTTGTTTTTTTACGGAACACTTCGTGTGCGATTCCGACTCGCACTTGGCCGGTTTTCGAATCTTTATCTAAACTGTTTTTTTAAGTGGATAGCTATACCAGACCGACCGACATGCTATTAGCCTAACACATGGGAACTAGGTGCCGTGCCTGGACCTTATATTGCTCGGCTAAATTGAACTACATGGGAAAGACAGACAATTCACATTGCCGCTTCGACCATCGATCATTCAGTGCGATGGACCAACCCGGACTGGATTAGCCCTAACACCTAGTAACCAACGAAGTGGACCTACGGTTTTCCGTCGAATCCGAAGCGGCCAGCCTCAACGGTTGAAAAACGGTCAAAATGTAGAACCCAACCGTGCTCAGAGTTGCTTTAATAAACTTGTAGAATCGCAAGGCGCTCAGTGGCGCGAGGCAAGATAGATTACAAAGGTTAGGTTGGTTTTTTTGTTTGTTTGTTTGCAGGGGGTAATATTTAGAACAACTGAATCGATTCTTAAATTATTTCAGGAATGAAAAGCTATATTATAATCGTCTAACATAGGCTATACCTATTATCGTTTAGTATTTATACGTTTTTACTTCGAATTTTATATATTTCTAAACGTTTTCGGGAAAACCACCGGTGCTTTATCGGCGTACGTTGCCCAAATGCGCGTTAAGCGCGGCAAATGGCGTGTACCCGAGGACGCCCATGGGCTTTCGAACGTACAGAGGGGCTGCGAAAACCCCGGCCGGCCAGGTGCCTCTTCACTTACACCATGTCGTTTGAGGGACCCCAGGTTGGACTTTGGGGAAAATACCTCGATAGGTATATTTCTTGCAATTCACGAAGTCTGGTGGCTAGCATATATAATTTCATTTTCAAGTCGTTGAAATAAGCGACATGCCTGATTCGTACGAAGACGTATATTTTACTGTCTTTTATATTTCAGAATTTAAAAAAAAAGCTACGAGCCCCATAAATTCCAAGCCCCAGCAAGACAAAATGGTGAAGGTGATGGTGCTTCCGACCGACCCCGAGCTGTCGGCGTGCGCGCTGTGCGTGCGCTGCAGCACGCTCGCGTACGCGACGCTCGCGGCAGTGTTCTCGCTCGGCGCTCTGCTGGTGTGGCGCGGCGGGGCGCCCGAGGAGCTGGAGGCGCCGGGGATGAGGCTACCGGAGGTGGCGGTCCGATCGCCGCCCCGCTCTCGCTCGCGGTACCGCAGCCGCCGCCGGTAGCTCCGGACTGTTTCGAACGTGCGAATGTATCAATATACATTAATTGTTATTAATAAATATGAATTGAACAACTGCTTAGACATGCCTAATTACTGTGGCTAAATTGTATTCTTTATTTTATAATGAATGCCATCCCTATTCCAAGCCCCAGCAAGACAAGATGGTGAAGGTAATTGTGCTTCCGACCGACCCCGAGCTGTCGGCGTGCTCGCTGTGCGTGCGCTGCAGCACGCTCGCGTACGCGACGCTCGCGGCAGTGTTCTCGCTCGGCGCTCTGCTGGTGTGGCGCGGCGGGGCGCCCGAGGAGCTGGAGGCGCCGGGGATGAGGCTACCGGAGGTGGCGGTCCGATCGCCGCCCCGCTCTCGCTCGCGGTACCGCAGCCGCCGCCGGTAGCTCCGGACTGTTTCGAACGTGCGAATGTATCAATATACATTAATTGTTATTGATAAATATGAATTGAACAACTGCTTAGACATGCCTAATTACTGTGGCTAAATTGTATTCTTTATTTTATAATGAATGCCATCCCTATTCCAAGCCCCAGCAAGACAAGATGGTGAAGGTAATTGTGCTTCCGACCGACCCCGAGCTGTCGGCGTGCTCGCTGTGCGTGCGCTGCAGCACGCTCGCGTACGCGACGCTCGCGGCAGTGTTCTCGCTCGGCGCTCTGCTGGTGTGGCGCGGCGGGGCGCCCGAGGAGCTGGAGGCGCCGGGGATGAGGCTACCGGAGGTGGCGGTCCGATCGCCGCCCCGCTCTCGCTCGCGGTACCGCAGCCGCCGCCGGTAGCTCCGGACTGTTTCGAACGTGCGAATGTATCAATATACATTAATTGTTATTGATAAATATGAATTGAACAACTGCTTAGACATGCCTAATTACTGTGGCTAAATTGTATTCTTTATTTTATAATGAATGCCATCCCTATTCCAAGCCCCAGCAAGACAAGATGGTGAAGGTAATTGTGCTTCCGACCGACCCCGAGCTGTCGGCGTGCTCGCTGTGCGTGCGCTGCAGCACGCTCGCGTACGCGACGCTCGCGGCAGTGTTCTCGCTCGGCGCTCTGCTGGTGTGGCGCGGAGGGGCGCCCGAGGAGCTGGAGGCGCCGGGGATGAGGCTACCGGAGGTGGCGGTCCGATCGCCGCCCCGCTCTCGCTCGCGGTACCGCAGCCGCCGCCGGTAGCTCCGGACTGTTTCGAACGTGCGAATGTATCAATATACATTAATTGTTATTAATAAATATGAATTGAACAACTGCTTAGACATGCCTAATTACTGTGGCTAAATTGTATTCTTTATTTTATAATGAATGCCATCCCTATTCCAAGCCCCAGCAAGACAAGATGGTGAAGGTAATTGTGCTTCCGACCGACCCCGTGCTGTCGGCGTGCGCGCTGTGCGTTAGCTGCAGCACGCTCGCGTTCGCGACGCTCGCGGCGGTGTTCTCGCTCGGCGCTCTGCTGGTTGTGGAGCGGCGGGGAGCCCGAGAAGCTGGAGGTGCTGGCGATGCGGCCGCGAAATTGTGATTTGGTAGCTTACTTTACCTGTACTTCCACGACTACTGTCGGTGTATGTATTATCACTAGAAAGTGACTACGTTGCCTCTATAAGGATAAGTTTCAGTCGCCACTTCCTTGCTTCTTCACTCCATGTATTCGAACATGTGAATGTACAATATTGGTAGAGATTAACTGCGGGTATCCATGGTAAACTTTGATGGTAAATTAAATAGTCGGGTGAATAGGCAAGTGAGTGAGACAATCAAAGTTCATCTTAATAATAACTAGAAAGACTGACACGGGCAGCGCCATCAAGGCATATTTGCTTTCATCAGCCCTCTCGTCCCACGGAGCGTCCATTAAGGTACTAACATTTAAATTAGATTACATCTTGGTCACCTTCAAGCGCCTGGTTCCCAGGCCCACGGACATATACGTAGCAATGCAGCTACAACATAAGCAAATGTGGTTTTTCGTGTTTGAGAAACAATAGGGATTTATCTAAAACTAAAATGCACTCGACGCCTAGAGATAAAAACAGTAATGAATGCATTTGTTTCAGAATTTACGTTTAGGCCTAGCACACACGTTCGACTGCCTCATTCTATTTCTGAATAAGGAAAACCCTCCGAATGCAGCCGCACTATACCAAATATATGCCACGTCGCCATTGATATTAGGCTATAATATCAATTCCCGTCACGCACATTCCCAACTGAATATTTCCGTCGATTCGTTCCGAATTCGAAAACCGATCGTAGGCTGCCTCTGAAACCTAAAAAATATATAATACTCTAAAAAGAAGCAAAACCTTTAAAATCTGGAATATTAATTTATTTGATAACATTAACAAATTAAAATTTTAAAAACATGTATTATGTACCTTTAAATTAAATAAAAAAATGTATTATATTATAAAGTCAGTCAATTTTCCTCCAGTCCTCCTGGCCTTCGGCGGTACGGAACCACTGCTTTCCGCCGACGCACTTGATGTCGTCGTCCCAGTACCGTAGCAAACCTGCGTGTTTCGGCGGCTAAATGTGAGTCCTTCAAACATCCAGAGGTTTTGGCAGCGGTATCAAGAGACTAGATTGGTCAAAAGAAGACCTGTGTTAACCGGCATAAGACGTGAGAAAATATGCGAGGGAATTCGAGCAATTCTGAACCAATCGAAAGCGTTTATGTCATGCCTTTTGCGCTCTTATTGGGTATAATATTTGTTATTGATATATATGATTGGTGCAGAATTGATCGAATCCCCCACATATTTTCTCACGCGCCGGTACAGCCCCAGGTTCGGCAAGAAAACTAAGCACATAGGCGTAGCACTAATCGTTATTCTGTGGTAAGACGTTCAAACTAAACAAGCACCATGGCACGGTTTTGGTTACTGATATAAGTTGTTACAGTCCGGACACGGGCCCTAAATTACTCCGTGGGCACCGAGTTGTCCAACTTTAGTTTTCTCGAAATTGTGTATTATGGACTCTGGAGGACTGGTACAAAGTATTGATTTGCGATGAAGCAAGAATTTCTTAAGACGATAAGGATCGACGCCGCCGCGCGCCGGCCAGTGCTGCGAAGGCCAGGGGAACGCTATGCGGACGTGTGTTTCGAAAAAATCAATCCTTATGGTGGGGGCTCCGTGATATTTGGGAACGTACGGTAATTATATTCTGTTGTTTTGGGCAGCAGTTACCTGGTGGTGCATTCTAGCCAAACTTATGTAAACACTTTACTGAATCATAGCTGAATCAGTTAATTACTTCCGACCTATTCCTGCGGCATTTACTGAATCGCATACGGAAACGAATATGCTATTGTTCGTTATTCCCGAGGTTATTCCTCAACTCGGAAAGTATGATTTTAAATAGGACTGTGGCAGTGGGAGCTAGTGTAGTGCTATCTCTTTCTGTTTTTCAGTAATAGAAGTGCTCGCTCTAAGCTGCTAACGAATGGTAGCGCACAAACACGACTCGGAGATTCGACTCATCGAAGATTTGTATTTTAGCTTATTCTGTGTTTGTTTACTGCTTATGGTGAACCTCACTGAAGTTTCAATTCTAAAAGTAAGTAACTAACGGAACAGTGGCCGTGAGGATATATTATGAACTATTAACATCTTCTTATTCTAACGTTTCGTTTGCCAAAATATTATAGCGTAATGTTTATAAATGCGTAGCGACACCGCGGCGGGACGGGGAGGAAGTCGCCGCTTCTTTCTGGGGTCGGCGTGTCGACGTCATTCTGCATTTCTTCGCCCGCTTAACCAGCAGGCGTGTGACGAGTTACACCACGAACGATGAAAAGCCTAACAAATGCCGGACAGGCCAGACCCGCAAATGGTTTCCAAAAATGTTTCCTAAAATCCCAAACATAACTGGCTAAAGCCGAATGCCTGGCAACCTTTGTCATTGCAGCTGCGGAAACAAGTACGAAATTATTCCACGAATGAATCAGTAAACGCAGCTGTCAAAATCTTCCCAGAATGCCAAAGTTTTCATCGTCCAGTCGTTTCGTCTGAAATCTATACACCGGAAATAGAGACAAATTTGAGATCTCTTTCTGTCATGCTAAAGTCAACCATAGAGTAAAAGGGACTTAGGAATTCCTTCTCTTTCCAGTGTATACAATTGAGAGGAAACGACTGTCCATACAAATAACAATTATTACATATGTAAACGTTTAATTCCGTGGCCACTCATTCCGTGTGGCGCTGCGATCGGTTTCTAGAATGCCAAAGTAATGTCAAAGTAAATTCTTCTTCTGTTAACTCTACTGAATCCGCAATGACGGAATGCCAAGAATACATGCCCTGGACGGAGCTCCGTACTCCGTGCGAGTTAGTTTTCGTAGAAAATGGAACGTTAAGGGAAATAAATTCCTAAAAATGATTTTTTTTCTGAAGTCGATTACACAGTAAAGCCTTTGCTTGTTAAACATTGAAAAAATACTGAGCTTATAGAATGTACGTTGTACGTACGTTGCGAAGGTATACATCTCTATTTTGTCCAGAACACTTGTATAATCATCGAAACAAAAAATATTTCTAAAAGGACCATTTTTACCTTTCAAAGCCATTTTTCTGTTATCTTTCTATTTAGAAGAATGAAATTAAAAAAAAATGATACCTTTCAGCCATAACGAGGTACAGTCGTTTCGTCTGAAATCTATACACCGGAAATAGAGACAAATTTGAGATCTCTTTCTGACATGCTGACGTCAACCATAGAGTAAAAGGGACTTAGAAATTCCTTCTCTTTCCAGTGTATACATTTGATAAGTAACGACTGTACACATCCCCCTTGCTGTTAAAAATATAAAAATACAGGAAATTTACAAAATCAGACTAGTCGTTAAATACAGGGAGCGCGCGAAACGTGCGTACCCTCCTGCTGACATGACGGCACTTGCTAGATTTCGTCGCGCGTATTCTTAACTTTACGCTATGGTATATAGAGGCCTTAAATGCACACCAGTACGTAACGAAGGTCCTAATTTCACATGCTCAACCCACAGTAACTGCTCTTGGAGAAGATTAGTACATGTTCATGGATGCATTGTCATCCATAAAAATGTTCTGGAGACGTGGAAGCGTAATTTGGAATACGTCGCTTGGATTAGCCACCTCTTTAACTCCTTGCCATTCCGAACAAATAACAAATTAGTTCATTATCAATAGTTGAATTCTGTCAGACATTTTTTTTTAAATCGCTTTGAAAATGTCCGACTGAAACAGCCGTATTCAGAGTGAATGTGTTAAAACTTAGTACAGGATTTCCGGGTTAGTCCGGAAATAATCCGCACACTAAAGTTAGTCCGCCCGCTTTGAATACGACAGTAAATTCGGTTCATTAAACTCAGTATAATTTCCCTACGTTTCGAAATACGTACATTGCAAAGACCGAATTGATATCACTGCGCATAGCCACAATCGCAAGATATAAAATCGGAACAAATTTGAGCAGACATATCGTGTCAGAGCCTAACCTAACTACCTAGAAAATGCCTTGTAATTCTCGAGAGTGGCTATTTCAGGCCTATAATTATGTAACTAGACTAACAAACGGCGAAAGGTCTTCGCTATTTCGGAATACAAGTGCATACCATCAGAGAACTACAGATAAATACGCTTAATGACAGCCATCTGACAGCGTACACAGCGTATATGCTCTCAACCGTGCGCGCTTTGTACAATCTGTGTGCGGTCTAGAGTCACGTCCCTTATGTCAAAATGACGTTCACGAGAGTGAATATAAGCAATTCGGAACGGTCGTGCACGCGTGCATTGTTGAATTATCTGCAATATACGCATTTCGGAACGCAGTGATTGACAGCAACAAGTCAGCTGTCAATGGATATCTATGGTGTGGCCAGTAATATTGCCATTGGCTACCTTTGGTGGTGAATTAATTGCGGTACCTTTCTACCTACAAAGGAATTTCCAGCTCAGGCCAAAAGTTTTAGTCATTCTGAATATAGTCCGAGAGCTCCCGTTGCGCAGGGCAGGGTACGCCACCCGCGTGACGCTTACCCAAAAAATGGCCAAAAAATGGGGTCATTTACCTCATTTGATTTCTCGATGAAATTTGTGCAGAACGATAGCTCGAATTGTGCCATTGATAAAAATATAAGGTTGCCTGTCATCAGCCTGGTAAAACCCTGTTGTCAGCCGCCTCAAAGGAAACGAAGAAAAATTTTCGGTTTGAGAAAATCTCATGTAGTCGCTAAATTCAGGGGGGCAATCAGTCCCAATCATGGTATCAAGATAAATTCCATACCCTGACATTCCTGCGCCTCGTTTATTTTGGCAAAAAAGGGTACAGGGGTCGACTATGGACTTATTAGTTTTTTGTATCCAATAATGAAAAAAATCATGTTATCGTTAAGAATAGACGTAAAATGAGTACCACCAACCATGACATAAGTCGAAACCTATACGCACTGACATTTGCACACATTATATGTTTTGAAATAATGAGGGTAAAATAGTCAAATGTTTGTTTTTCCATTCGCACAGATGTATGATGCCGTTTAGATTCGTGCCCTATTACATGACATTTTTGAGCTTCATGTTTATTGAAACAGTAGAGTAAATGAGTAAACTGTGTCAATTGGTTGTTATCCTGCCTGTTTGCATGTATAGGTATAAAGAAAAACGTACGCTGCCGCGGAGATGCATCAAGGTATGACGAGTGCCAGTCGTGATTTTAAGTCAAATGAATCGCACTGATGTAGTGACAGCCATGCATATATATTTTACTTTACTTTAATTTACTTGACTAGTCTGGTTGTTTGATTTTAAATAAATATTCATAATGCCGCTCAGTTTCTAAGTATTAAGAGTGCTATTCGTGATATAACGTAAATACCTACACTCTGGAATATAATATTCTCAAACAGTTAGTAAGTGACCTTAGTCCGTGGTCCTTAGAAAAGTTAATGTAAATGTGGATTAGAGAAGCAACGTCTGCTGGGGGTTTTCACTTCAGGTGACCAGCCAGTTGAGCCAGTTGATCCAGCCAACCAGAACCAGTGCAATTGTACTACTATTGTTCGGTTTATGTTTTTGTTGTTATTTTTTTTATTTAATAAACAAATTTTATTTCATTATTTCTTTGTCACGCCATTAAAAGATAAATCTATTCGTCATCAGTTGAATCTAGACTACTATCTGATTCAGTTTTTCTTACTATTATATCTTCAATACTAAAATTAATGTTATCACCTGCTATCATATGTCGTATACAATCATTCAATTCCTATGGACCATTCAGCAAGACGAAAACGGCTCACGTTCTATTTAACTATATTAAATGCCTTCATTTTTTCTTTGTCTTGTAAGGCAGATGTGTAGTCGCAACCAGTATAAACCTGCTGAGCTGCATAATACATTTCCTAGCTAGCGAGCTTACTCTATGCAGTTATAAGCCAAATGGCGATGGTCACTGTAAATTCATATTTCCGAACAATTCGAGAGTAGGTGTAAATTCCCAAAAATAAATATCAAAACTTCTTTAATTAAATTTTTCTACATCCAAACTCATCCACAAACCATTGGCTAAGCTGAACATACTAGACTAGATGCTCGATTTCCAAGCCAAACTCGAGGATGCTTAGCGCCACGCGATGAGGATGCCGACATCGACAAGGCATATACGAGCTTCGTATCCGCACTAACGGACACTGCAGAAAAGCACTTTAGCAAAAGTCGACAGGCAGACCGCAGTAAGTTATCAGCAGAGACCTTGAGGCTCCTGGAAACAAGACGAAATATGAAACCGGAGATCTGGAGTAGTGTCGTGCACAAAAACCTCGACAAGACCATCAGCAAGTCCATTCGCCGTGATATTCGCCGAGAGAATATGAAGTTGGTTGGTGGTTGAGCGCATTATAACAGAAAATCGAGGCAGTTAAGTGTTTGCCTGTTCCTTTTCTACCGGCGCAAACAAATTTCAAAAATCGAGCGAGCGAATGGGGTTGTGACTGCAAGAAATTCGGATATACTTCAGGCAATGGAAGAATTTTATGTCGAATTGTACTCCGCAGCAATTCCTAACCCGAGCCCAAGCAAACCAGTCGAATCTGATAGGCGTGCGCCGCCGGAGCTTAGTGTATATGAGATAAACGCTGCCTCTCGGAAAGTCAGCCTCTTGGTCGGCTGACAGAAAGGCTGGATTGGTACCAGCCTCATGAGCCAGCTAGGTTTAGAAAAGGATACGGCACAATGGATCATACATTTACTGTGAGACAAAAGGTGCTGAAGTGCGAGGAGTACAACAAGCCGCTCTTCCTAGACTTCGTGGACTACGAGAAGGCTTTCGACTCAGTTGAAAACTCCCTCCTGAGGTGCAGAATCGCTACATCGAGGTATCGTAAATGTGTATCGGTCCGCGACCATGACTGTGAGTCTCCATGAAAATATCCAATCCATCCTCCTTGGTAAAGGCGTAAGGGGTATGTGATCTCACCCAAGCTCTTTGCCAATGCATTGGAAGATGTGTTCAATACGCTTGAATGGGACAACATGGGTATCAACGTTAATGGAGATTTTCTCACTCATCTTCGCTTCGCCGATGATTTTGTTCTTTTGTCGAATTCCCGAGTTCAGTTTCAGACCAGGCTGTAAGACCTTTATAAAGCATTGGTAAAGGTAGGTCTGAAGATGAACCGGGACAAAACAAAGGTCATGGCGACCGAGGGCATGACGGAAGGACAAATCGTTATCGACAGAGAAGTGATCGAACAGGTTGAAGAGTACGTATATCTCGGTCAAATTCTGCGGCTTGTTTGACAAGAACTGACTAAGGAGTTTGAGAGACGGATTCAACTGTGTTGGACTTGCCTTCGAAAAGCTTAAAATTCCCTCGGAGATCTGACCTTCCACAACATTTAAAGACCCGAATATATGACCAGTGTGTCCACCCGGTTATGACGTACGGGTATGAAACGTGGACACTGACGGTCGCCGTTGTCCAAAGGTTGAAAGTTGCCCAGCGAGCAATGGAGCGAACCATACTGGGAATATCGCTACGGGTTATGGTGCGTAACGAGGCAATCCGCCGACGTACCAAAGTAGTCGATATTGGACACCGCGTGGATATATGGCAGTGTGGGCTGGTCACATCACCCGAAGAGATGAAGACCATTGGAGTAACCGCGTCCTACACTGGCGGCCGTGGAAATAAAAGCGGAGTGTGGGAAGTCTTTCAACCTTTTGACAGCGGCGACCGTCAGAGTCCACGTTTCACACCCGTACGTCATTACCGGAAGGACACACTGGTCATATATTCGGGTCTTTAAATTTTGTGGAAGGTCAGATCTCAGAGCGAATTTTAAGCTTTCCGAAGGCAAGCCCAACCCAGTTGAATCCGTCTCTCAAACTCCTTAGTCACTTCTTGTCTACCAAGCCGTAGAATCTGACCGAGATATACGTACTCTTCAACCTGTTCGATCACTTCTCTGTCGATAACGATTTGTCCTCCCGTCATACCCTCGGTCGCCATGACCTTTGTTTTGTCCCGGTTTATTTTCAGGATCATCATGCTTTATATCAATGCTTTATAAAGGTCTTCCAGCATGGTCTGAAGCTGAACTCGGGAATTCGACAGAAGAACAACGTCATCGGCGAAGCGAAGATGGCTGAGAAAATCTCCATTAACGTTGATACCAATGTTGTCCCATTCAAGCGTCTTGAACACATCTTCCAATGCGTTGGCGAAGAGCTTGGGTGAGATCACATACCCCTTACGCCTTTACCAAGGAGGATGGATTGGATATTTTCATAGAGCCTCACAGTAATCTTCGCGGACCGATAAAGATTTACGATACCTCGATGTAGCGATTCTGCACCTCAGGAGGGAGTTTTCAACTGAGTCGCACACCTTCTCGTAGTCCACGAAGGCTAGGAAGAGCGGCTTGTACTCCTCGCACTTCTGTACTTTTGTCACACAGTAAATATATGATCCATTGTGCCGTATCCTATTCTAAAACCAGCTGGCTCACGGGGCTGGTACCGATCCAGCCTTTCTGTCAGCCGACTCGTGATGACTCTTGAAAAGACCTTGTACAGGTGGCTTAGAAGTGAGATAGGTTGATCGTTTTTCAACTTCGCCCTATTCGTCCTACAGCACGACGACACTATTTTGCCATGCAGCCGGAACGACACCATTTTCGAGAAGTGCATTGAACATATATTCTTAGATTTACACCGTCGCTGTACATAATGTTTTGAAAACTTACGGTTTTCCGGTGTGCAATTCCGTGCTTGGCCGACATGTTTCGCCTCCCACGACGGAAGCATCGTCAGGGCCACTTCGTTGCCCCGGAGTTACGTCTGACAGCCCGGCTCGTTAAACGGTAACTGGCGGGCGTCGGCTGCGAAGATTGTAGGTGTGGTTAAGTTCGGGCTGCCTCGTGGATGCGGGTAGGTTGTCAATTTGCTGCACCATAGAATGCTTGGTTCGAGAATCCATTGAAATCTCCAGACATGCAAACTTCAACAGGGACGACAGTATCAGACTCTCGCCGTCTTGGACTCCTCTTCTTGCTCAGCATAGACCGAAGGGCGCACACGTCACAGTGGCACCAGCTGACACCGTTAGCTATGTGTGCACGGAGCCCTATATGTCTATGGTGCAGCAAATTGACAACCTACCCGCATCCACGAGGCAGCCCGAACCTACCCACACCTACAATTTTCGCAGCCGACGCCCGCCAGTTACCGTTTGACGAGCCGGGCTGTCAGACGTAACTCCGGGGCAACGAAGTGGCCCTGACGATGCTTCCGTCGTGGGAGGCGAAACATGTCGGCCAAGCACGGCATTGCACACCGGAAAACCGCAAGTTTTCAAAACATTCTGCATTGAACAGTCTTTGCAGTTCCTTCAAGATCCTTCTGACAGCCTTTAACAGTTCCGTCGTTATCATCTCCCGGAGCCTTGGGTTTTTAACTCCTTTCAAAGCAGCCTTTATCTCATAGACACTAATCTCCGGCAGATCATCGGTGTAGTGTCTAGTGGGCGGCGCACGCCTATCAGATTCGACTGGTTTGATTGGACTCGGGTAGGAATTGCTGCGGAGTACAATTCGACATAAAATTCTTCCATTGCCTGAAGTATATCCGGATTTCTTGCAGTGACAACCCCATCCGCTCCCTCGATTTTGAAATTTGTTTACGCCGGTAGAGAAGGAACAGGCAAACACTTAACTGCCTCGATTTTCTTCTGTAATGCGCTCAACCACCAACCAACTTCATATTCTCTCGGCGAACATCACGGCGAATGGACTTGCTGATGGTCTTGTTGAGGTTTTTGTGCACGACACTACTCCAGATCTCCGGTTTCATATTTCGTCTTGTTTCCAGGAGCCTCAAGGTCTGCTCTCTGATAACTTATTGCGCCTTACTGATAATTTAAGCCTCTGCTGATAACTTACTGCGGTCTGCCTGTCGACTTTTGCTAAAGTGCTTTTCTGCAGTGTCCGTTAGTGCGGATACGAAGCTCGTATATGCCTTGTCGATGTCGGCATCCTCATCGCGTGGCGCTAAGCATACTCGAGTTTAGCTTGGAAATCGAGCATCTAGTCTAGTATGTTTAGCTTAGCCAGTGGTTTGTGGATGAGTTTGGATGTAGAGAAATTTAATTAAAGAAGTTTTGATATTTATTTTTGGGAATTTACACCTACTCTCGAATTGTTCGGAAATATGAATTTACAGTGACCATCGCCATTTGGCTTATAACTGCATAGAGTAAGCTCGCTAGCTAGGAAATGTATTATGCAGCTCAGCAGGTTTACACTGGTTGCGACTACACATCTGCCTTACAAGACAAAGAAAAAACGAAGGCATTTAATATAGTTAAATAGAACGTAAGCCGTTTTCGTCTTGCTGAATGGTCCATAGGAATTGAATGATTGTATACGACATATGATAGCAGGTGATACCATTAATTTTAGTATTGAAGATATAATAGTAAGAAAAACTGAATCAGATAGTAGTCTAGATTCAACTGATGAACAATAGATGTATCTTTTAATGGCGTGATAAAGAAATAATGAAATAAAATTTGTTTATTAAATAAAAAGAATTACAACAAAAATATACACCGAACAATAGTAGTACAATTGCACTGGTTCTGGTTGGCTGGATCAACTGGCTCAACTGGCTGGTCACCTGAAGTGAAAACCCCCAGCAGACGTTGCTTCTCTAATCCACATTTACATTAACTTTTCTAAAGACCACGGACTAAGGTCACTTACTAACTGTTTGAGAATATTATATTCCAGAGTGTAGGTTTTTACGTTATATCACGAATAGCACTCCTAATACTTAGAAACTGAGCGGCATTATGAATATTTATTTAAAATCAAACAACCAGACTAGTCAAGTAAATTAAAGTAAAGTAAAATATATATGTATGGCTGTCACTACATCAGTGCGATTCATTTGACTTAAACTCACGACTTGCACTCGTCATACCTTGATGCATCTCCGCGGCAGCGTACGTTTTTCTTTATACCTATACATGCAAACAGGCAGGATAACAACCAATTGACACAGTTTACTCATTTACTCTACTGTTTCAATAAACATGAAGCTCAAAAATGTCATGTAATAGGGCACGAATCTAAACGGCATCATACATCTGTGCGAATGGAAAAACAAACATTTGACTATTTTACCCTCATTATTTCAAAACATATAATGTGTGCAAATGTCAGTGCGTATAGGTTTCGACTTATGTCATGGTTGGTGGTACTCATTTTACGTCTATTCTAAACGATAACCTGATTTTTTTCATTATTGGATACAAAAAACTAATAAGTCCATAGTCGACCCCTGTACCCTTTTTTGCCAAAATAAAGGAGGCGCAGGAATGTCAGGGTATGGAATTTATCTTGATACCATGATTGGGACTGATTGCCCCCCTGAATTTAGCGACTACATGAGATTTTCTCAAACCGAAAATTTTTCTTCGTTTCCTTTGAGGCGGCTGACAACAGGGTTTTACCAGGCTGATGACAGGCAACCTTATATTTTTATCAATGGCACAATTCGAGCTATCGTTCTGCACAAATTTCATCGAGAAATCAAATGAGGTAAATGACCCCATTTTTTGGCCTCATTAAACTTGGCTGACCATGGAACCTTCCAGGGTGGGGGGAGGCAACCTGTGCGGGTTCTCATCTCCTAAGGCATATCTTTCACTGCATATACTTTTCTATGTGAAATCTTATGAGATAATTTTGGGTCAAAATAGAGGTTTTGAACCCGAAAAAAAACATGGTTTTACCAGGTTACGGAATGGCAACCTGTTATAAACCGATGTTTCCAAGTGTTTTCTTTCACTGCAATACACGTCTGTAGAGAAATCGAGTGAGGTAAGATTTTATGCAATGGGAGCTTGGTCTAATAGTCTATCTCGCTTCTCGTCAAATTATTTTGATATCATTCGTTTCTTATGTGAATTTTACATTTTACAAAGATCGTGTTGATTGTTTCTTGTATAACTTGTATAAATTTAGTCCAATTTGGTGTTCTATGCTTGCAACCCTAATTTTTAAAAATGCTCTATCCGCATCCGCATAGATTTGCGATTTGTTTTTGTTGTTTTGTTGATTTCTTCAACTTAATGTAACGAAAAATATGCTATTAAGTCGGTTAAAAAATATGTCTAATCATGTGAAGGCAGCGATTCTTATATTCCTTTCGGCATTCGTATACGGGTTCACGCTTCAAGGCGAGTTTGTTTTCGACGACTCTGAGGCTATCCTCAAAAACACCGACGTGACGAGCGGTCCGCTAACAGGTCTTCTCACACACGACTTTTGGGGCTCCAACATCTCCAGCAACTACAGCCACAAGTCATACAGACCTCTAACTGTACTGACTTACAGGTACGTCGGTAGAAAGGTTATGTTACCGGTTTGTGTTTTATCGTTCAATGCAACATTTTATTAAAATGTGCACCCACTATTCAGCATAAAATACTGCTGTTACTGGATTATGGTTAAGTTCATCATCAAAATAATGTGCTTACTTTATTTTTCAGGTTTAATTACTACTTAAACAATTACAGTCTAGATGTGTACCAGTTTAAGTTAACAAATCTAGTTTGCCACATTATTTGTTGCTTACTGGTCTGGTTTACGTACCGGCTCCTGCTGCAAAGTGGTAGTGTGGCATGTGGAAGGGATATGGCGTTCCCTGCGGCGCTGCTGTTCGCTGCCCATCCTGTGCACGTGGAAGCGGTTGCAGGAGTGGTAGGCCGTGCCGACCTGCTTGCCGGGATCTTTTACTTCTTGGCATTCTG
Source organism: Incurvaria masculella (assembly GCA_946894095.1). Classification (NCBI taxonomy): domain Eukaryota; kingdom Metazoa; phylum Arthropoda; class Insecta; order Lepidoptera; family Incurvariidae; genus Incurvaria; species Incurvaria masculella. Next base: position 14,322,883 of record OX335648.2, on the reverse strand, counting down.
GTCTTACCATGAAGCAGCATCACACAGAAAACACGTAAAAGCGATGAAGCAATACTGGTTTCTGGCTCTGAGTATGATGCTGGCTAGTTTATCTATGATCTCAAAGGAGAATGGTATTACTGTTCTGGTAATTGTCCGCTACTCTACTTTTTTCCTAATTTCTTTTTTAAGATTGTAAAAAAAATGTTTAATTTAAATTGCTCCATAACCGAAGTCATTTTTCCCGCATGTGAGATTTTTTCTACTTTCACACTTGGCAATCAAGCAATGTTTGCGTTAATATCTCTGTCGATATGGAATGAACGGAACGCGACTGGTTGAGTTATCACCATTTTAAAATCTTTTTAAAGAAAAAAACTGTTTATAGCTGTTTTCAAAGCAAACCGCTTTTTGGACGGAAAAAATCTGCAGCACGGTATTGAAATTATTTAACGTTTCCATCGAGAAATTTCATTTGACAACAGCAGTGAATCGGTTTCCTCTACTGAAAACTTACTGTTTCCTGAGCACGGAATTCCAAGAATACATACCCTCGGTCGCCATGACCTTTGTTTTGTCCCGGTTTATTTTCAGGATCATCATGCTTTATATCAATGCTTTATAAAGGTCTTCCAGCATGGTCTGAAGCTGAACTCGGGAATTCGACAGAAGAACAACGTCATCGGCGAAGCGAAGATGGCTGAGAAAATCTCCATTAACGTTGATACCAATGTTGTCCCATTCAAGCGTCTTGAACACATCTTCCAATGCGTTGGCGAAGAGCTTGGGTGAGATCACATACCCCTTACGCCTTTACCAAGGAGGATGGATTGGATATTTTCATAGAGCCTCACAGTAATCTTCGCGGACCGATAAAGATTTACGATACCTCGATGTAGCGATTCTGCACCTCAGGAGGGAGTTTTCAACTGAGTCGCACACCTTTTCGTAGTCCACGAAGGCTAGGAAGAGCGGCTTGTACTCCTCGCACTTCTGTACTTTTGTCACACAGTAAATTACCACACAACCTTAATGACCCCGACACTATTAATAATAACTTCCTAGACATTCCCGGCGACCTGACCACAGATCTGAACCTAATAAATTATTATAAAACTAACACAATGTTTCCCCGTACCTTTGAGCTTGTACCTGTTGACCAAGATGAAGTTCTTAAAATTATTCGTAGCATTCAGAGTAACGCATGCAGCCATGATAATATTACGAATAAAATGATAAAAATGACACTACCGGTCACATTAGACGTTATTACACATATTATAAATGATTCCCTTATCCATTCTAATTTCCCTGAGACGTGGAAGTTAGCACTAGTAAAACCGATCCCTAAAAAAAATAGCATGTCTGACTATAAAGACCTACGACCTATCAGCCTTCTTCCTTTTATGTCAAAAGTTGTCGAAAAGGTAGTCAATAAACAAATTACCGTGTACCTATCCAACCAAAAAATTGTACCTCTTATGCAGTCTGGGTTTCGAGCAAAACATAGCACAGCTACAGCCCTAATACACGTAAAGGATGAATTCCTTGGCGCTATGGATGAAGGCAAAGCTTCAGCTTTAGTACTGTTGGACTTTTCCAGAGCATTCGATTGCATAAACAGAGATATTCTGCTGGAAAAGCTGGGATATTATGGACTATCGGACAACGCAGTGCAGTGGTTTCGTAGTTTTCTAACAAACAGATGTCAGAAAGTTGTTTGCCTAGGGGACAGTGGTGAAAATAAATGTTCTCAAGTAAAAACCTTAAAGAGAGGAGTTCCTCAAGGATCAAGCCTTTCACCAACCCTGTATAATATCTATACCTCCGACTTACCTAAAACATTCAAAACCTGTAACTTTCACATGTACGCTGACGATACCCAACTTTGGTTGACATTTACGCCAACAAATGCGCTTGAAGCGGTCGACTACATAAACGAAGATTTGATAAACACATTGGACTGGTCAAAACAACACAACCTAATATTAAATCCGGTTAAATCTTGTTATATTATTCTAGGGACCAAAAGACAAGTTGAAATTGCGTCTAGTTACCCTCTCTCAGTCAAGCTAGATGGAATTCCTATAAAACGGGTGGAAAGTGCTCGTAATTTAGGTGTTATTTTCGATCAATATCTAAGATTTGAAGAACATGTTAATGATAAAATAAAAAACTCTTACTACAGACTCAAGATATTATACAATATTAGAGACTATTTATCGATCGACGTGAGGAAACTTCTCGTTGAATCACTGGTTATGTCACAACTAACATACTGTGACACTCTTTATGGTCCCAGCCTACTAAGTAGAACTGCAAAAGCAATACAAAAAGTCCAGAATGCGTGTGCACGATTCTGCTTCAAGATCCCCAGACGCCAGCATGTCACTCCTTATCTGAACGAACACAATATCCTCAAAACGAAACAACGCAGGCTCCTACACCAACAATGCCAAATCCACAAGATTATCTTCGAGAAAACACCAGAGTATCTGTACACTAAACTGAAATGGGCAAAAAAAGAACACTCATATACCACTCGAGCAAGTACACAACTACTTATTGTACCTAAACACCACACTGTGTTGTTTGAGGGAAGTTTTAGGTACGCAGCGACCAAATGCTGGAATAATTTACCGCCACCGGTGAAAGAAATTAGGAATCACGCCAAATTTCGCGCAGTATGCAAAACTGCTTTATTGCGAGAGCAAAAATATCAATGAGAAACCCCCCCTTTTGGTGCACTTTCTTCTTTTTTTTTACTTGAAGTATACACACACAACAACACACTAGACAACTTTTAATTGATAACATTGTTGATGCTGTTTTATACAACTATACAATATTATAATTTGGTAGCAGTAGTATGTAATTCGTTTTAAGTCCTAGTTTAGATTATGTTTGCTTCTTTGTTTGTTTTTTGTTTCTAATATATGTTTGGATTACGCGATACTTATAATGTAATAAGTTAAAAATGTTTAAAAATGTGTTTAAGATAATGCAACTAGGCGGTGGCGGAAGACCAGCGACTGGTGGGATTATACCCATCCAGGTTTTTGCTGAGCCATAGCCTTTTTACAAATTACATATTATTACTACTTTTTGTTTACACCATGCCTTGTAACTGAAAAATGTGTAATCTTGTAAATAAATTGATTTTACTCTTTACTCTTACTCTTAAATATATGATCCATTGTGCCGTATCCTATTCTAAAACCAGCTGGCTCACGGGGCTGGTACCGATCCAGCCTTTCTGTCAGCCGACTCGTGATGACTCTTGAAAAGACCTTGTACAGGTGGCTTAGAAGTGAGATAGGTTGATCGTTTTTCAACTTCGCCCTATTCGTCCTACAGCACGACGACACTATTTTGCCATGCAGCCGGAACGACACCATTTTCGAGAAGTGCATTGAACATATATTCTTAGATTTACACCGTCGCTGTACATAATGTTTTGAAAACTTACGGTTTTCCGGTGTGCAATGCCGTGCTTGGCCGACATGTTTCGCCTCCCACGACGGAAGCATCGTCAGGGCCACTTCGTTGCCCCGGAGTTACGTCTGACAGCCCGGCTCGTTAAACGGTAACTGGCGGGCGTCGGCTGCGAAGATTGTAGGTGTGGTTAAGTTCGGGCTGCCTCGTGGATGCGGGTAGGTTGTCAATTTGCTGCACCATAGAATGCTTGGTTCGAGAATCCATTGAAATCTCCAGACATGCAAACTTCAACAGGGACGACAGTATCAGACTCTCGCCGTCTTGGACTCCTCTTCTTGCTCAGCATAGACCGAAGGGCGCACACGTCACAGTGGCACCAGCTGACACCGTTAGCTATGTGTGCACGGAGCCCTATATGTCTATGGTGCAGCAAATTGACAACCTACCCGCATCCACGAGGCAGCCCGAACCTACCCACACCTACAATTTTCGCAGCCGACGCCCGCCAGTTACCGTTTGACGAGCCGGGCTGTCAGACGTAACTCCGGGGCAACGAAGTGGCCCTGACGATGCTTCCGTCGTGGGAGGCGAAACATGTCGGCCAAGCACGGCATTGCACACCGGAAAACCGCAAGTTTTCAAAACATTCTGCATTGAACAGTCTTTGCAGTTCCTTCAAGATCCTTCTGACAGCCTTTAACAGTTCCGTCGTTATCATCTCCCGGAGCCTTGGGTTTTTAACTCCTTTCAAAGCAGCCTTTATCTCATAGACACTAATCTCCGGCAGATCATCGGTGTAGTGTCTAGTGGGCGGCGCACGCCTATCAGATTCGACTGGTTTGATTGGACTCGGGTAGGAATTGCTGCGGAGTACAATTCGACATAAAATTCTTCCATTGCCTGAAGTATATCCGGATTTCTTGCAGTGACAACCCCATCCGCTCCCTCGATTTTGAAATTTGTTTACGCCGGTAGAGAAGGAACAGGCAAACACTTAACTGCCTCGATTTTCTTCTGTAATGCGCTCAACCACCAACCAACTTCATATTCTCTCGGCGAACATCACGGCGAATGGACTTGCTGATGGTCTTGTTGAGGTTTTTGTGCACGACACTACTCCAGATCTCCGGTTTCATATTTCGTCTTGTTTCCAGGAGCCTCAAGGTCTGCTCTCTGATAACTTATTGCGCCTTACTGATAATTTAAGCCTCTGCTGATAACTTACTGCGGTCTGCCTGTCGACTTTTGCTAAAGTGCTTTTCTGCAGTGTCCGTTAGTGCGGATACGAAGCTCGTATATGCCTTGTCGATGTCGGCATCCTCATCGCGTGGCGCTAAGCATACTCGAGTTTAGCTTGGAAATCGAGCATCTAGTCTAGTATGTTTAGCTTAGCCAGTGGTTTGTGGATGAGTTTGGATGTAGAGAAATTTAATTAAAGAAGTTTTGATATTTATTTTTGGGAATTTACACCTACTCTCGAATTGTTCGGAAATATGAATTTACAGTGACCATCGCCATTTGGCTTATAACTGCATAGAGTAAGCTCGCTAGCTAGGAAATGTATTATGCAGCTCAGCAGGTTTACACTGGTTGCGACTACACATCTGCCTTACAAGACAAAGAAAAAACGAAGGCATTTAATATAGTTAAATAGAACGTAAGCCGTTTTCGTCTTGCTGAATGGTCCATAGGAATTGAATGATTGTATACGACATATGATAGCAGGTGATACCATTAATTTTAGTATTGAAGATATAATAGTAAGAAAAACTGAATCAGATAGTAGTCTAGATTCAACTGATGAACAATAGATGTATCTTTTAATGGCGTGATAAAGAAATAATGAAATAAAATTTGTTTATTAAATAAAAAGAATTACAACAAAAATATACACCGAACAATAGTAGTACAATTGCACTGGTTCTGGTTGGCTGGATCAACTGGCTCAACTGGCTGGTCACCTGAAGTGAAAACCCCCAGCAGACGTTGCTTCTCTAATCCACATTTACATTAACTTTTCTAAAGACCACGGACTAAGGTCACTTACTAACTGTTTGAGAATATTATATTCCAGAGTGTAGGTTTTTACGTTATATCACGAATAGCACTCCTAATACTTAGAAACTGAGCGGCATTATGAATATTTATTTAAAATCAAACAACCAGACTAGTCAAGTAAATTAAAGTAAAGTAAAATATATATGTATGGCTGTCACTACATCAGTGCGATTCATTTGACTTAAACTCACGACTTGCACTCGTCATACCTTGATGCATCTCCGCGGCAGCGTACGTTTTTCTTTATACCTATACATGCAAACAGGCAGGATAACAACCAATTGACACAGTTTACTCATTTACTCTACTGTTTCAATAAACATGAAGCTCAAAAATGTCATGTAATAGGGCACGAATCTAAACGGCATCATACATCTGTGCGAATGGAAAAACAAACATTTGACTATTTTACCCTCATTATTTCAAAACATATAATGTGTGCAAATGTCAGTGCGTATAGGTTTCGACTTATGTCATGGTTGGTGGTACTCATTTTACGTCTATTCTAAACGATAACCTGATTTTTTTCATTATTGGATACAAAAAACTAATAAGTCCATAGTCGACCCCTGTACCCTTTTTTGCCAAAATAAAGGAGGCGCAGGAATGTCAGGGTATGGAATTTATCTTGATACCATGATTGGGACTGATTGCCCCCCTGAATTTAGCGACTACATGAGATTTTCTCAAACCGAAAATTTTTCTTCGTTTCCTTTGAGGCGGCTGACAACAGGGTTTTACCAGGCTGATGACAGGCAACCTTATATTTTTATCAATGGCACAATTCGAGCTATCGTTCTGCACAAATTTCATCGAGAAATCAAATGAGGTAAATGACCCCATTTTTTGGCCTCATTAAACTTGGCTGACCATGGAACCTTCCAGGGTGGGGGGAGGCAACCTGTGCGGGTTCTCATCTCCTAAGGCATATCTTTCACTGCATATACTTTTCTATGTGAAATCTTATGAGATAATTTTGGGTCAAAATAGAGGTTTTGAACCCGAAAAAAAACATGGTTTTACCAGGTTACGGAATGGCAACCTGTTATAAACCGATGTTTCCAAGTGTTTTCTTTCACTGCAATACACGTCTGTAGAGAAATCGAGTGAGGTAAGATTTTATGCAATGGGAGCTTGGTCTAATAGTCTATCTCGCTTCTCGTCAAATTATTTTGATATCATTCGTTTCTTATGTGAATTTTACATTTTACAAAGATCGTGTTGATTGTTTCTTGTATAACTTGTATAAATTTAGTCCAATTTGGTGTTCTATGCTTGCAACCCTAATTTTTAAAAATGCTCTATCCGCATCCGCATAGATTTGCGATTTGTTTTTGTTGTTTTGTTGATTTCTTCAACTTAATGTAACGAAAAATATGCTATTAAGTCGGTTAAAAAATATGTCTAATCATGTGAAGGCAGCGATTCTTATATTCCTTTCGGCATTCGTATACGGGTTCACGCTTCAAGGCGAGTTTGTTTTCGACGACTCTGAGGCTATCCTCAAAAACACCGACGTGACGAGCGGTCCGCTAACAGGTCTTCTCACACACGACTTTTGGGGCTCCAACATCTCCAGCAACTACAGCCACAAGTCATACAGACCTCTAACTGTACTGACTTACAGGTACGTCGGTAGAAAGGTTATGTTACCGGTTTGTGTTTTATCGTTCAATGCAACATTTTATTAAAATGTGCACCCACTATTCAGCATAAAATACTGCTGTTACTGGATTATGGTTAAGTTCATCATCAAAATAATGTGCTTACTTTATTTTTCAGGTTTAATTACTACTTAAACAATTACAGTCTAGATGTGTACCAGTTTAAGTTAACAAATCTAGTTTGCCACATTATTTGTTGCTTACTGGTCTGGTTTACGTACCGGCTCCTGCTGCAAAGTGGTAGTGTGGCATGTGGAAGGGATATGGCGTTCCCTGCGGCGCTGCTGTTCGCTGCCCATCCTGTGCACGTGGAAGCGGTTGCAGGAGTGGTAGGCCGTGCCGACCTGCTTGCCGGGATCTTTTACTTCTTGGCATTCTGGTCTTACCATGAAGCAGCATCACACAGAAAACACGTAAAAGCGATGAAGCAATACTGGTTTCTGGCTCTGAGTATGATGCTGGCTAGTTTATCTATGATCTCAAAGGAGAATGGTATTACTGTTCTGGTAATTGTCCGCTACTCTACTTTTTTCCTAATTTCTTTTTTAAGATTGTAAAAAAAATGTTTAATTTAAATTGCTCCATAACCGAAGTCATTTTTCCCGCATGTGAGATTTTTTCTACTTTCACACTTGGCAATCAAGCAATGTTTGCGTTAATATCTCTGTCGATATGGAATGAACGGAACGCGACTGGTTGAGTTATCACCATTTTAAAATCTTTTTAAAGAAAAAAACTGTTTATAGCTGTTTTCAAAGCAAACCGCTTTTTGGACGGAAAAAATCTGCAGCACGGTATTGAAATTATTTAACGTTTCCATCGAGAAATTTCATTTGACAACAGCAGTGAATCGGTTTCCTCTACTGAAAACTTACTGTTTCCTGAGCACGGAATTCCAAGAATACACCACCTTGCCGCAATCTTTTTGATTGAGTCGAAGCAAAATCCACCGTCTTCGCCACAGTTGCGCTGCTTCGACGCTCTAATTTTTGCACGGTTTGGAAAATGGGATAATTTTGCGTCCCGAAGCTTCTTTCGGGGACACCGGGACATAGAGCGCAAAAACGGAACAGTCCTGTTCAAAACAGGTCTTATGGTTTCGTTGAGTATGCATTGTTCAATTTGTAATAAATTTTTGGTTTTGTTTTTCTGAGTTAAACTGGCTTGCGGACTTTCCTTCAGTTGGCACTTTTTGGATGGGTACCTAACCCAGAAATATTGCGAATCTTGCGAACGGAAACAACCAACGACATTGCGAAACATTTTGCTAATGGAAATTATCATATTCCAAGTTGGATAGAAGTGGCCACCGATTCGAACATTTGAAAAACTTGAAGTCTTTGCAGCTTTTCGTGCTGATAGCTGACATTTATGTATTTCTTTCAGGGTTTGTGTCTTGTGTACGAGATTACAATGATCGGAAAACTAGATGGATTCACACATCTGCACAGGTTTTTTTCTCTACACTCTTCACAAAAAAACTACAAGCATCCAAAATTAAAACCTCTTGGACATCACCAAGGATCCATCTCAAGAATGGTGGCCGTCACAGTGACAATATTGGTACTGCTTGTACTGAGATGGTGGGTCATGGCAAGCTCCAGACCTTATTTTCAGCCCACTGATAATCCAGCTGCATTCAGCAATGACTTGTTGACACGAGTAAGTTTTGAAGTGACATTTGTAATTGGAATTATAATACAAAGGTCCCCTGGTTAGCCAGCCTCTGACTTTTTGTGCGCCCTTTGCAATTCGACAGGTTGCACTTTTCTTGTAAGAGCGTTATTGACGCTTACTTAGTTCGTCGCTCAAGTCCAAACTGTGCTACATATGTTTTTACACCACCGTGTCTCTCTTTTGTAAGAAAGAAAGAAAAATGTTAAACTCGGAAGAGAAAGAGTTTTTAGTAAGCTGGCAAATCATTCACTTTCATAAGAAAAAGATTTGTTTATTACCTACTATTACTTTATTTTACATATCTTTCTACTAGTTCATGAGAGCAGGTGACGTTTAACCCCCCTTTCTTAGCTACCTATTAAACTACTATTAAAAAAAGTTTTTTTAGGCGTACTTTATTGATTTTTGACTTTCAGACCCACTGCTACTTAAGCAGCTGTTGGTCGGTTCACTGATTAGTTGTGCAATATCAACTGGTTTGAATATATATTAAAACAAATCGTCCTACTATGACCTTTTTCATTCGTGAAAGTGTTTGATTATGCACTTTTAAAATTGCGTGAACGATCTGTATTTTGTATGAATTTCGTCAGTTAACAAAACTATAATTTTTATTTGCAGATATTAACATATCAGTATATTTACTTCCTGAACCTATTGCTACTAGTTTGGCCACAGTGGCTGTGTTTCGACTGGTCCATGGGATGTGTGCCACTGCTGGAGTCTCTATGGGATCCAAGAGTACTGTGTGTTGCCATTCTCTATGTTTACGTGGCTGCGTCACTTGCGTATTTGTACAAACCGATTGTACCTTCAACCCAGAAACGGTATGGTCTAGTGTAGTCTGTCTTTCGCCCATTTCTACTTCAGGTGCAACATAGTTATTTTGTGTCTGCATGTTTTCTTTCTATATTGCACAATAGAGTAATACCCTGTACTTACGTGCTCATATTCCTTTTTAGGGTTCCGTACCCAAAGGGTGAAAACGGAACCCTATTACTAAGCCTCCGCTGTCCGTCCGTCCGTCCGTCCATCCATCCGTCTGTCCGTCTGTCACAGGGCTGTATCTCAGTAACCGTAACAGGTAGACAGCTGAAATTTTCACAGAGTGTGTATTTATTTTGCCGCTACAACAACAAATAGGGTAAGATTAAAAAAATATTAAAATTAAATGGGGTTCCCATACAAAAAACGTGTTTTTTTTTACGATAGTACGGAACCCTTCGTGTGCGAGTCCGACTCGCACTTGGCCGGTTTTTTTTTAAATAATGAAGTAATATGACAATTAACATAATATTCGGAGCACTTTCGCTTTCCCGGTGCACGATTCCTTTACTTTGCAGACATGTGTCGCACCCACGACAGCGTCATTAAGTATCTAAATGTGGTATACTGTATTTCAATAATTATTTGAAGAACTAACTTTTATACTCATTGTCTTTGCTTTCATTCCTTTCCTCTCCGACCAGTCATGCAAGCTTTGACTGCGACTAATATGCAAATCATACTATTAATTTAGTTTTTTTTTATTAGACCATTATAATATAAGGAAGCTCCTGGCATAGTACAGTGTTACCATGCAGTATGTAAGGCCAATGTCAAGAAAGTAGGTGTGATATTATCCTGCTATATCTACTTCCAAAAAACACAGGGAAAACATATTATATAATTTTCTGGCCGTACTCTAATCAATCTCAAATTCTTCCTACACAACATCTTTTGCTGTACCTCTGTAATCTAGGTGAGATTTACTGGCTTATGACGTCTGGGCATTTATAACCAACACCAATCCTTACAGGCTGGTCATAATGTGTGGCGCTATGACGGTGGTGCCGTTCCTGCCCGCCAGCAATGTGCTGCTGACGGTGGGCCTGGTGGTTGGCGAGCGGCTGCTGTACCTACCCTCAGCCGGCTTTTGTCTGCTGCTGTCCATTGGCCTTCACAAGTTAACTGCATTCAACAAGGGGAAATATTCTAAGGTATGCTATCGATTGGTATTGTTAGATTTTTTTTAATCCCTACTAATATAATTTAGCTAAAGAGTTTATTTGTTTATTTTGTTTGAACACGCTAATCTCAGGAACTGACAGTCTGATTTGAAAAATTCTGTTCGAATTTGATAGCCCAATTGTTGGCGAAGATTATAGGCTACTTAACATCATTCTACAAACTTTCTATATAAGAAAAAAAACAGTAAAACTGCTGAGAGATAATTATAAATCCATAAAAGTTAAAGGGATCCTTTACTCTTGGATAAATAATACAAAGAACTTAGTTGTCGAAGTGGCAATAAAAAATCGTGCTTGTTTTCCACCCAGTTCATTGCTTCCTAACTCTAAAGGGAAGCTCTTGGCATGGCAACTAATACAATTATTTCGGGAATGTGCGTGAGGTGGTTCTGACAGTATTATGACTCTGATAGTATTAGCCATACATGTCCAGTTACATAAACGGAAAAAAATCTATATTCTTTCATGGATGTGAAAGGTGAAACCTACCATGGCCAAATGCTAAATGGCAACTTTACTATGCCTTCACACGGTTTTTATCATCAAGTCGTATTTGCATTTAGATTTGTTTCTTGTGCCAATATTTTAGCAAGGGAGCAAGATAGGCCTTCCCGCTCAACTCCCTATACAAACATGGAAAGTATATCATTCCTATATTTCTTGTCAGAGATCCAAAATTTTACTCAAAACAGCTTTATTTGATCGAAATAGGTGTCTGATGACTGTTGCCTTTTTGTCGATTTTTTTGCGCATTTTATACAATAACTTTGGAGGTAGATTACTCAACGATAAAATAAAAACATTAAAAAAAAAGATTAGTCATCAGACATATTTTGTTTCATGAAGATTTGTAAACAATTTGGTTTTTGTTAGATTTTTTACTACAGCGGTTGTGGTTTACATTTAGCTATAAGTCGTTTTGTAATTAAAATTTCGAAAATCTTACCAAATGCGCATTGTGGCATGCGATATTTGTGGACATGTTGCATCCTCCTCATAACGGCCTGTCTTTCTATTTGAAACAGAGAATGTCCCAGAGCGCAATGGCACGGTTTTGTACCGTGCCCATTAATGAGTTAGTCCCGCCGGGAAGGGTCACCTTAAGGTTGGCCCGTAAGCACCTGAAAATTTCGCCTCCCATACAAACGTAGTTTACTAATGATTCGAAAACCACTGTTCCAACTTACTTGATATTTGGTATCTAATATTAGGCTATAAATATCTGTGTCTGCATGCCTTTGTTTTTTCGGTAAATGTATTCTGGGTCAAACCACAGAGAAAACAAAATTCGTATGAAGATTTTCTTTTTGCATTCATTTCATCCGGTTTGGATTTTTCAAAAAAACAAAAGCATGCAGACACAGATATTTGTTACCTGATATTAGATATCAAATATCAATTTAATTTGAATAGCGGTTTCCAAATTATTAGTAAACTACGTTTGTATGAGGAGCATAGCTTACGGGCCGTTCTTAAGAACGGCCCGTAAGCAGTGTTCCCTTTAGAAACGTAGCTTACTAATCATTTGACAAACACGGCTCCGATTTGCTTGATATTAAGTATCTAATATTCTACAATAAATATCTGTGTCTGCACGTTTTTGTTTTGCTGGAAAATATAAAGCAAATCGAATAACAGGCAAAAGAATACCTTCATACAAATTTTATTTTCTCTGTTGTGTGACACGGGATATTTTTTCGAAAAAACAAACACGTATTTGTTGCCTGATATTAAGTCCCAAATATCGAGAAAATTGGAACAGTGGTTTTCAAATGATTACTAAACTACGTTCGTATGGGGAGGGTAATTGTTTGATGCTTACGGGCCCACCTTAAGGTCACGTGACGGAACCAGAACCGTTTTTCAGGTATTCTACACACTGTATGGGGTACTACTGGTTTCGTTTTCGCTGAGAACATGGGAACGATCGCGCGACTGGCAGACCGAATACGACCTCTTCACCAGCGGACTGGAGGTGTGCCCCAGAAATGCCAAGGTTCACTACAACGTCGCCAAGGCAGCAGACGCAAGGCGGGAAACTGACCGTGCATTGGCGGAGTACAGGGAGGCTATTAGGTGATTTTCAGTTTCGTTTTAAATAACACTAATTGATTTATTTCTTTTTTAATAATAAACGGTCAAACAACCAAGGATGCATTTTGTTTATATTTAATATGTAGATTTAGCTAATTTAATTAGAAAGTAAGCATAAGTCACTAAATTTATAGCATGAGAACTACATAAGTACAGTTTTAGTTCGATTATCTGGGCACCGGTTATCTGGACTTACAGCCCTTAGTATCCTAGGTCGCCGAAAAGTCTCACATACGATTCTGCATACATAATATCAAATTCAGTATTGGTATAGAATCAGAGAATACAATTGTCGGGATGGATGTTGGCCCCCTCCACTCGCAAACAGCTGCACAGCACCAAAATTATATCGGTTTTGCTTAGGGGGTAGGAAAACATCCGTCCTGAGCATTCTACGCCCAAACAAACAACCTCATAAACTTTTCAGATAGAAGTCTTAGGGAGGAGTACACAACATCTACAGTTAATTATTAGTTGCCAGTCGACAAAACCAATTTTAACTACAATGCTGACAATACACGGGTCACATGCGCTGAATCGCACTAAAGTATAGAGTATTTTTCCCGGCTTTGAAACCATAATACCAAAAAATTTAACTATTGGAATCCGCTGACCTTGCCATACATCGGCTGTTCAGCTAGCGCCATATTTATGTTTAACCATGGAGAATCTAGTGTTTTTGTTTGGTATTAGATTATGACGTCATTTGCGGATTGTGCACGCCGATATTCACCTGATCGGAGATTTGACAGCGGCTTGATTATAATTGGTATCAGAATGGAGCAGATGGATTTTGCACTCCAGCCTTAATCAACTAAAACATTTACTAACAATATAATTAAGAACCCTGTTTTGACAATTGGTGCACACAGTCAAACTCTTATGTTGCGACTTTCAGGCTCTACCCAAAGTATTATCAAGCAATGAACAACCTTGCAAACTTGCTCAAGGATGACAAAGACTTCACTGAAGCCGAATATTACCTCAGAGAAGCCATCAAATATAAGTAAGTGGCCTGGTTGTTGCATTTACTACAAGTACAAAATGAATCCAACCTTTCACCTGTCTAATACAAAATGACAGTTCTTAAATGTATGTTGCAGATCTGACTTCCCAGCAGCGTGGATGAACCTAGCTATCGTGCTCGCCAACACGGGGAGGCAGGGCGAGGCGCTGGACGCATACCTCACTGCGCTAACCCACCGACACCACTACCCCGATTGCTACTACAATCTAGGCAACTTGGTAGGTAAGGCTTTAGTGCCATATAATTGGCCCTCTCCCTATACATTTTCAGAAACCTCCCGTTCCTTTCTACTTCCCGTTGCACTACTTTCTTTCTCTTTCTGAGTTGAATAAGTGCATTTCGTAATGAATGCGAGCTGCTCCGTGGTTCGGAATCCATGTAAAACTGTAGGTCCCTTTCCCCTACTAGGTGGTAGGGTTTAAGAGAGTTGTTACCCTATCAATTCCCCATTCTATTTACTATAACGTTTTCCATGCTCTTAATGTTTTACTAGGTATATGCATGTTTTAATTTTGTAGATTGGTAAATGTTGGTTAATAAACATTGGAAAAAGGTTATCTTTTTTAAAGTTCATTTTAGATTTTTTTTGCTGATTACAAAAAATTAAAACATACGGACATAGAATAGGTCTGACACGGCAATAATGCCTTTTGATACTTTTAAGTTTTAATTAAAAGTAAATATTTTTTACTTTTAAGTACCTGTATATATATTTCATTTAATTTCATTATTTAATTCCATTTCATTTCAGAAGTGATATAAAAAATCTGATTAAAATCTGACGTTAAGGGGTAGGGAAACGTTAGGGCCTGGAAGATGATTTTGCTATTATAATGGCAATCAACGTGCTAAATTGTGCATTGGCCAATGGACAAAGAATGCATTTATTAAAATTCTAAAATCTTAGATTTCCTGTGACTTTAGGACAGCCTTAAGCCCGCCCAGGTTGGTACCATTGCATTGGATAAAAAGATGGTCGAAGGGCCATTAAAAAATTGTCCGTGTTTTCCATCCAATGGCAACTAATTCCTTTGGGAATGTGGTGTATTGGGCTAATATCGTGACGACAGTTGTGTGTTATTAGCCATCCATGTCAGGGTGCATAAAAAAAACCATTTCGATGAGACCATTTACCCATAGAGAGCGAATGGTTTCAGTATCTAGAGATGCAGTTGAATGAGCAGGCGGTTGAGTCATGGAGTCGGGCCATCTCCCTCAACCCTCGCCACCGCCTAGCCTGGAGCAACCTGTTGGCTTTCTTAGACAATTCAGGTATATCTTTTTTTATTTATATTACATTTATATAACAGCCTGTTACTCTATGTAATATTTTATGTTTCTATGGATGTGATGACAGCTGATTGCGTTTAGTTTCGAAGATCTTAAGTAAATTAACATTGAATTAGGTTTTAAAATTACCTACCACAACAGATTCAGTCAGACAATCTAAAAAAAATATTTGTAGATCAATGGTTTATACAATTCAAAGTCAAAACTTTAAGTTTCTGGTCAAATTAAGCAATATCCAAAGTAACAGTTTGAACAAAGAATGATAGTGTCGTACGTGTGGACTTAACGAGGTTTGAGCATGGGATGGAGGGGTCAAGACAATAAAATTCCAAATAAGTGCATGAAATGACATTAATATTCATTTGACCCAAATATAAAAAAATGTGATGGGGGTTTTGAACCACTAGTCCGACTTGTCACCCAAATTGGCGTTAACGCCAAACCGATGAACTGGCGTTTTCAAATGTATGGAGAATTAAAGAGCACGCGCAGTGGGCGTTAAGCGAACTATAATTGCTAGATAACGATTTGACATCATACGTTGACAGCGAGGTTGACATTTCCATTTACGCCAACAATGAATTTTCATACAAATTTCTTAGTCCGAGTTTGATTCTGACAGGTTGAAGAAGTAAAACCTCAGAACTAACAAGAAGTAAAACTTGTATGGGGTTTGACGTTTTTACGTAACTTCAAAGTTTCATAAACGCCAATCTAGGTGAAAAGGTTGACTAGCGGCTCTGGCTCCCGAGCACTAATTCAATATTCTCAGGATACCTAGTTTAATAATGTCAATGTCTTTGATAAAAATGATAAAAAATATGTATGGAAATTATTATAATTTTTAGACTGATCTAGCCTGAGTCCTTAATTATGTCATGTTAATTCTATATTCCAGGCCAAACGCAAAGAGCATTGGATTTGATGCCGACAGCCCTTTTGGAACTTCCTGAATCACACTCCATTCGTTTTATAGCTGCCAACATCCTTGGCAAAGTAGGAAACTTTGAACAAGCAGAGAAACATTTCCTCAAAACAATAGACCTGGCAGGAAGTCAAACACGGGCTATATATTATGCAAATTTAGGTAAGAATTGTTCCCGCCGACTTACCTGCTCCTCCTCTTTTATGTATACATGTGTTTTTACAAATCCACTCACTATTTACAAAATCAGGGGTGGTTAATTCTCATTTACAAATTACATATACATACAATGTTATGAGCGTGCAGGGCACAGTTACAACAATATCTAGTTATGATGGTTTGCAATACATAGCACACATTCTATGTATCCAAAAATAATCCATATTTGACAGTCGCTTCATAGAGTATTGATTTCATTGGATTTTAAATGTGAGCATGATGCCATAATTAAAACGAATACTGACAAAATATGTTATTCCAATTATTTTATTATGTACCCAGTTTTTTTATTCTATCATAAACAGTCTGAATAGTTGTTAAACCAACTTTATAAATCTTTTATTTATTTTTTCAGGAGTATTGTATCACCGTTGGAAAAGATATCAGAAAGCAGAAGAAATGTATCAGAAGGCTCTGTACTTAAACCCACAGTTTAAAAGTGCAAGAGAAAATATCCAGTCAATCAGAAAAATATTGAACAAAATGAAGCAATAAAAACTTTATCTCTATAATTCCTATATTTTCTCTAAATACAGTTTGCCATAGTAATTCGTATAAGCAGTCCGCTTTACTTACATATGTAACTCAGCTATTTACTATCCGAGCACTGGGGCTCTACTCATGAGTTTTAACACGTGTGTCACCGGTGAGTCACAACGCTTTCGTACTCATGAAATGACAACCACGAATCACCCTAGTGTTGTCTCTTTCTAGTTATTTTAATTGGAGTGCGACATCACAAACATAACATTTGATGTTTGATGACGTCAGGCGAGAGCGTCTCACTTTCATCTGTGACTAACTATTATCGATTATACCTACTTTTTAGGGTTCCGTACCCAAAGGGTGAAAACGGAACCCTATTACTAAGCCTCCGCTGTCCGTCCGTCCGTCTGTCACAGGGCTGTATCTCATCAACCGTAATAGGTAGGCAGCTGAAATTTTGACAGGGTGTGTATTTATTTTGCCGCTATAACAACAAATAGGTAAAATAAAAAAAAAAATATAATTTAAAGGGGGGCCCATACAAAAAACCTTACTTTTATGTGTTAAATCTTGTACGATGGTACGGAACCCTTTGAGTGTGAGACCGACTCGCACTTGGCCGGTTTTCTACATAGAGTTAGACAGAACCGACTACGAGAGCTTCTCGCTTTCGCTTTCCTGAATATATATGCTGAATATACATCATCGCAACAAATTTTATGTTGTGTCATCGCACTCTAATCATAATCATTAGAAACGGACAACACTAGGGTGACTCGTGGCTGTCATTTCATGAGTGAGGAAGCCTTGTGACTTACCAGAAAAGTGACTGTGAATCACAGGCGTAAGTGAGATTGAAGAGTGCATACACTTGGTTATTCGCTCAGGGTGGTCTACTCGGCAAGGTAACATGACAAGTTCTCATAACGTATACCTGCGGGAGCTGTCATTTACATGTTTTCAATATGGAGGATGACAGCCTGTGTGGTTATGTCCAGTGTTACCCTATGTGGCAGAATTGGAACCTTAATTTAATTTAACCATACGGCAGGTTTGCATTTTTTCTAACATTAGAATAAAATTGGACATTTTCGACGGGCTGACATTTTTTTTTGGACCTGCAATCCTCAGGCGAAATATCGTGCTGCTCACCCTTTTCTCATGGACCGGTAAACACCGCACACATGTCATGGTGATGTTGAGCAAGTTATTCGTTTTATTATATCTTTTTATAATAGGGTCCATTCACCTCACTTTGGCCACTCATTCTTTGGGGTTTCTTCCACGGCCTTTTGAAACGCAGCCACTACTTTCACGGCGTCCATAAAAGTTTTTCTCGAAGTTTTTCTTTTATTTTTCGAAATTAATAAAAATCGCAAGGTGCAAGGTCAGGGCAATACGGCGGGTGACCCATTAATTCCACGCAACCAAATTGCCAAATAGTGAGCCAATAGTAGCGAGGTCGTTTCTTCCAAAGTTCTCCAAGACAAGTGGCAAACAACTATTAGTGTATCACTCTGCAGCAACCGCTTTTCGATCCTCTAAAACAATTGTTGCGTAATGACCTGTCATTCCGAAGAAGGAGGCCACCATCTTTTTTCCCACGCTTCGTCCTCTCCTCTCCTCCTCTCCTCGAACCTCCAACTCCTCTGAAGGAAACACCCACTCAGCAGACTGCCTCTTAGTTTCAGGGTCATAACAGTATTTGCAGCTTTCATCACCCGTAAGTATTTCGAACACAGCATTTCCAGTCACCTCTGTTAAATTTTTGAACAATTCCGCGGCACCAATCGACACGATGGAGTTTTTAGGCCTTTGTCAAATTATGAGGTATACACCGGGCACAAAGCTTCCTGACCGCTAAATGTTCATGGAGGATTTTGTGCACTTGACTCATACCTAAATGCTCTAAGACTCATACCGATGACTAAGCTTGTCCGAATCTGCTGATAGGTTACTCTTTTATTAGGGTTCCGTACCCAAAGGGTATCAACGGAACCCTATTACTAAGCCTCTGCTGTCCGTCCGTCCGTCTGTCACAGGGCTGTATCTCATGATCATAGGTAGGCAGCTGATATTTTCACAAAATATGTATTTATTTTGCCGCTATAACAACAAAAAGGTAACATTAAAAAATATAGGTAATAAAAACATTCAATCCCAATCCCATACAAAAAACCTGATTTTTTAGTGTTAAATCATGAACGATGGTACGGAACCCTTCGTGTGCGAGTCCGACTCGCACTTGGCCGGTTTTCAGTCTATCATACGCCGCACAACACAGATTTTTCATCAAGTCGTCATGACATTAGTGCGACCACGTTTAAACTAATTAAACCAGTTGTAAACAGTGCGGAGATGGGTCTTCATCGTGAAAGGGCAATCGAAGTCAATCATAACTTTCTTGTTGGCTTAAATGATATCGAAAGTCATAAAAAGTCATTGCAGGAAGATTTTCTCGCATTAAATTCGTGCTGACGTGACACAGACAATTTGCAATTTGCCGCCAAATCGTGAAACAATTGACAAATTAATGAAATACATAAACAATAATGTTGTCAAAGAGTCCATTTTAAAAATATAAATTTATTTTCCTATTATCGTTAACAAGTGGCAAGTCCTAAGAATGTTCTGTGTTGCATTCGTGCGTGTTCATATTTGTACATATATCTCCATGCTTTCGCCGCGTGAATGTGTCCGTTCAGTAAAGTAAAGAGTTATTAGCTTATATTAAAGAGCAGAAAATATGGACCAAACCACGAAAATTGCGTCACTTTGGGACCAGCAGAACATGCAAAATTCGATTTCGAAATATTAGAGCCAAGGAGATAAAGGACATTCCGTGAGAGAAAAAGCCATTCCGTCGGAGGTGAAAGACATTAAAACATACAAATCTTAGATAGTTACTTTGTTTAAGTTTATCTTAAAATTTAAAAACATCAACAATATTTCGATATCACTGATCGGAAAATAAAAAAAATAATTAGGGTCAAGATTAATATTAAAAAAAAAAACTATTTAACTACTTACTGGAATACCGTAAATGCTTGATTATTATTGAGATTGCTTGTGTTCAAAACAAATTACAAATAGTTAAAGGAATAAGTATATCTAACAGGAATATTTAAATTGCTGCTTTCAGAATACAATGGACTTATTGCCATTTCTTCACCGCCATGATTATTACCATTCACGTGTATTCTTACCATTTTGTGCTTAGAAACACAATAAAAAAAGTATTTAAAATATACCAAAAAGGTCTTCTTGGTTATTTTTGTATTTTTAAATGAAATGTTATCAATTTTAACTAAAAAAATACGGTTTTCCGCTTTAGGTGTAGTTTTGAATGTGTTCTTTTATTATTTCACTATTACTAATAAAAAAATAAGTTCATTTTTTATTTCTTTCTTCCTGTCAGTTACTACATCTGCGAAGATCGTCTCCACTTTGGTATGCTCGTTTATTTTTGTATTGTGCATATTGATGTAGGAAGGGGGTTTCAGTCCTATTGGATGTGCTACATTCGTGGTTTGACTTTATATGTTTGTTTTGTTTTTTAGATCTGCTATTTGCTTAAGCAAATTAGCTTTCTCCTTACCAAAGAGGTATCGCCAACTATATGTACGCTAGTAATATGATAAGTCTATGGGTATCGCCATTAATACAGTTTTTTACCGACTTTACAAAAGGAGGAGGTTCTATGTTCCACTTTATGTGTTTTTCGTCTATATTGTCATTTGGATTTTGGGTATACATTATTTTAAGAGGATCTTCTTGCTCCTCTTTTGATTCAGATTCAGTTTCTGAACCCTTCACAATTCTTTTAGGTTTTCTCTTAAGCAGCTTCGATTTCAACCGTGGATGTGTTTGCGATGTTGAAGACATTTAGGTTATGGACAGTTCTTTTTTTTTCATATTTTCTTTGCATGTATTTTTGTTGTTGTTTTCTTTGAAACTTGGCATTTTTTCGAGGAACCAATTCAATTTTCAATGCCACACAATGTGGCGTTTATTTCACAGATAAGTGGTTATGTTAGCAAAATACAAGTTGATAGGTACGCGCGAAACCCTGAGGTTTGTCTGCGCGTGACACTTCGCTTTATTCTAGCATAAGAGAACACGACATGAAATTCATATTGAAATAAAAATTAAATAGATAAATTAAACCGAACAGTAGGTAAACACAAGTTGTAGGCTAAATAAAAAGTATATAGGTAAAAAAAATAAAAATAAAAGTATTTAAAAAAAAATCAAACATCACAAAAAAAGATAAAATTATTTGCATGCAAAAATTTGACTTATATAAAGGGATTTTCTAGATTTTCAAGTAAAAGATTTTTTATATCTTGTTTTCGTTTAGAAATAGGCAAGTCTCGTCTTAAATCTATTCTTATATTATTAAATAATTTAGGTACTATATATTTTAGAGTTCTTTTTCCAAAGTAATTTGTTGTTTTGGGTATTTGGTATTGCTGGTCAATATTAAGCCTTGTTGGGTAAGAATGTGCTATGGGTACCTTATGTGAATCATTACTGTAGTTTGATAAGATTATTTTTTGTGAACACATCCCTCAAGCCGGAAGCACTTTAAAGTACCTGAACAGGTGCCCAGGATCTGCACTAGCGAAAACCCTTTCGGCTGGTGGAGCCATTATCTTAAGTATTCTGTACTGCAGACCATGAACCCTGTCCAGGTACGAGTCAAACGTGAGAGCCCACACACCTACCCCGTACATAACAATTGGCTCAACCAGCGCTCTATAAACTACTAAAAGCAAGTCGGACGGGAGCTTATGTTTGAGGGCGTGCATGTTCTTAAGGCACAGTCTCAGCTTGGCACACACATGATCAATGTGAGTTTTCCACGAGAAGCTGGTGTCTACAGTGAGCCCCAGATATTTGTGCTGTTTTACCACCTCAAGCAAGGTGCAGCCGGCAGCGGCGCCGGAGCACGGATTTCCACTGCCGCCGGCTCCGTGCAGACACGCGTGAGAGTGTGCTGTTACCTCCACTGCTTCCTCGCTACCGCCAGTCAGGTAGGGAGATCGGATGTGCATAACCTTCGTCTTCTGGTTATTTAAGCTGAGACCATTATCGTGAGACCACCTGACAACATTGCCAAAGTCTTCCGAAAGTTTGTCAACAGCTTTCTTCAGATCTTCATCTATTGCTACTATGACAGTGTCGTCAGCGAATTGAAGGATAAGGCAGTTTTGAACCACCCTAACGACGTCGTTGCTATAGACAAGGTATTCAATCGGTCCTAAACAGCTGCCCTGGGCAACCCCAGACGCCATCTTGATCTCATCACTGAGTGCTCCTGCTACCTTGACCCGGGAGGGTCTGTCCTGTAGGTAGGAAACTAGGAGCGCGAGGGCTTGCCCACGCACGCCACTGCGCTCGAGAGCCTGCTCTAGCTTGCCATGACTTAGGGTATCGAACGCACGGCTGTAGTCTATGAGAACGATGACTACATGCTTGCGTTCATTAAGAGCATGGTTTACCGCATCTGAAAACGTCGACAGAAGGTCGCTTGTGCTTTTTTTGGCTTGGAATCCATATTGATAGGGGGATATAATGGTATGATTGTTTAGGAACGTGGTTAAATGGGAAACTAAATATTTTTCAAAAACTTTATTTATTGTTGATAATATAGATACCGGACGATAATTTGCGCAATCAGAATGGCTTCCTTTTTTATAAATCGGCCGAATAATAGCCATTTTGAGTACATTCGGGTATTTTCCACATTCCAATGATTTATTTATGATTTTGCTTATGATGGGGCTAATTTCCGTTACGATTTGTTTTAAGTCAACGGGTCTAATATTGTCCTCACCTGCAGCTTTGTTATTTTTTAGCGACATAATTATTTTCATTATTTGTGCAGGACTACTGAAAGGAAAAACTAACGTATCGTTTGTAATCGCATGAACAGGTGTAATCGTTTGGACGTTACACGAATGAGTAATTTTCTGTACCTCATACTTAAATGTGTCCGCAAAAAGGTTTGCAATTTGTGTGGGTGTACCATCTATATACCGCATTATGTTCTCATCAAGTGATTTTTTATGGTTACCTAAGATTTCATTTATTAAACGCCAAATTTCCTTTAAGTTTCCCTGAGCGTTTCCAAATTTATCAAGATAATATATATTCCGGGCAATAAACGTCTCGCGTGCAAGTTTATTCTTTGCTTTGTTATAGGCCTGTTTATGCCGGTTGCAGCGCGGACAACTCTTCCACCGTCTAAACAACCTATCCTTCTCCTTCATCGCCTCTAGCAATGCAGGAGTGACCCAAGGCTTGGTTTCCCGACTGCAACCGCTCTTAAGAGACACTGGTTTCTCGCAGGAGCGTCGAATATTTTTAAACACAGCAACAAGCATTTCACAGAGCTGCCCGGGCTCGTCATACTGCAATGCAAGGGCCTTCCAGTCATACATTGGCAGTTTTCGTTGCAGAAGTTTATAGTTTGTCAATAAGTTTGTCACTTGTGTCCGTTCATCTGTCTGCGCTATTAATGTCTGAAAGGATCTGTCAACAATGTTGGTACCAACAATGTAGTGGTCAGAAATTTTCACCTTGACGATAGCTGAAGACATTTCGCGATTTCTGTATCGAACAAATATGTGATCTAAGCATGACTGAACGAGCTTGTCCTTAACTATTTCTTCTCTGGTATAGTCTTGGATGCAACTGTCAAACCCATATGAGGACAAGAGGTCCTCGTAGTCGGCTACGTTCGCTTCGTTCTTGCTATTAGATTTTAATTCGATATTAATATCGCCAACTATCACTATACGCTTATTTTGTTCTGAGCGAGCAAGGTATGCATCGAGTTCTGCGAGAAATGCGGGGCGCGAGTTGGCGGGGGGGCGGTACAGCGCCAGTACCGTAGTCGTATTGGCCTGGGCAACCGCCGCCGCCGCCGCCGCCGACCGCTCGCCTCCGCGAGAACCGCTTGCAGCGCGTGCGCTTCGTGCCCCCGCTCTCCCCCCGTTCTGCAAGAATTTCAGCTCAAGTGCCTCGCACGACGAACCGAACTCGCACGGCACGCACTCAGAGCAAGCTAGCTCTTCTCGAGTAAAAATTAATAGCCCTCCCCCACGCCGATTTGCTCGGAGATGATAATATTTGTTAGGAAACCCAGCAATATTAAATAAATGTATTTCATCTTGCCCTATATTTACTTCTGAAAGAATAACCATAGATATTTTGGATAATGAATTTTGAATGTTCGTAAGAAAGATGTCAAAGTTACGTCTAATGGATCGAATATTTAGATGGATGATTGTAATGTTGCCTTTGTCTGCAACACGTAATGTGTCAGTCCATAAGTCGATCTTGTCTACTATTTCATTTTTACATTCTGTTTCAATTTCCTCCATAGATGTGATTACAGATATAATATTTTTTTATTAGTGCTCGGATCAAAACATCGAATTTCAAATGAGACAAAGTTTGTATCTTACGTAAGACATGACCTTTCTTTAAGAAATAGATAAGATTAGTATTTTTTAACACATAGTTTTGAGTACATATAGTAATAAACTTTAGCCCATACAAATAGTATACGTAATTTAATAGCAATAACAATTGAGTAAATAAAACATTAATTTCACTTGGGTACAAAAAGGTCATTGAGTGCCACAATCTGTTTATGACTGCTTTGAATTTACTGTTTTTCGGAGGCGGCGGTGGAGTGTGCAGGGGCGCTGGTCTCAGCGACGGCAGTGGGTCCGACGGTCGGCGGCGGCAGCGATGCTCGGCCGAGCCGCTCGAGGTCTGCCGGTGCGCGGATACGCAACACCTGGGCTCCTTCAGTGCGCCGCATGAGGATGCGGCCGTCTCTCGTCCAGACATACTTAAATCTGTGCTCCTTGGCGGTTGCGCGGCGTCGGGACGACGCGGACCGACGCGCGTCACGTAGTCCAGGTCGCGTGAATCGAGCGGCACTCCTAGCTTCTGCGATATTACCTCGAGGACGTGGCCGAGGTTTTCCCCACGCTGTTCGTCAATGCCGTTGATCTCAACATTATTTGCGAGCTGCTCCTGGTCGCGGTTGTTGGCGGCCACTTTCAGGGCGGATACCTCCGCTTTGAGTTCTGCCACCTCGCCCTCGAGGTGCTCCACGCCTTCGATGCGTCGACTCATGTCTGCGAGCTGGATTCCGAACTTGACGAGATCGTCGCGGGCGAGGTTCAGTGATGCGCCGAACTCGCTCAGCATCGGTTCGAACCTCTCGAACTCCTCTCGGCAGATGCGAAGAGAGGCTGCGAATGAGTTTATGTCAGCCGCTGTAACGATGGACGCGGAGGCGGCGGAAGTGGCGGCCGCAGTTCCGCTCGCTTTCTGTGTTAGCGGCGGCGGCGGGGTGTCGCGGTGCTGAGCGGGGCTCTGGCGGGCGGCGGCAGTCTTGGCCGAGGGCGCGGTCTTAGTTGCGGCAGGCTTGGTCGCGGGTGCGGCGGCGGCCGCGGGTGCGGCGGCCGCCGATTTCACTGGCGTGTCATCCCGGTTGCAACGCTTTTCACCTGCTAGGCACAGCGGGCACACCCAGGCACTGAGTGTGTCGCGCAACCATCTCGTCGATTGCTGCGGATTGACGCACAGACGGTGATAATCCTGCTCACACTTGCAGCAGGAAACTCCTTCTTCTTTCGTTTTAAACGAATTGTTACACGCAGGACAGATTGACATCTTGTTTGTCAACAAACACTGTGATTGAACAAAACAATTTTGTTGAGGGTATTCCAAAAATAATTCTCAACCGTGCCCGTATTTCCTAGTTGAAAAACAGGACAAACCGGGAGTTTTGATTTGTGCCCACACGTACACTGGTTTACAGCTATAATGTCTATTTATTTTACGCGAAAACAGTATATTACTTGTTTTATAACATTTATCATGCGGTGAGCGGCTCGAAATGCTAGCAGCTAGTTGCACACACACACACAAACGTGTGTGTGTGTGCAACTAGCTGCTAGCATTTTATCCTTGCATGTTCTTCCCTTTTTCGGTTTCTATCATTTTCTAACGCCAGAACCTTGTCTTTATTTTTCCCAACCTTTCTCTACATAACGAGGTAGTTACTGAAATCGTTATACAAAGCATATATATTATGTGCCAAGTTAACAACAACAACTTTAAAATGTTCTAGTAACATTTTTACAATTTGTTTATTATATTGATTTTTGGTTATGCAACAAAATCTACATTGAAGCATTGTAATAAAATATGAGATTCGATATCAACATCTTCAATGTAGATTTAGTTGGATGATCTCAAATAAATGAGATAACGTTAATGTTTTATCCATTAAATATAACATGTTATCGAATATTGTATTATTTACAAAAATAAAGACTTACTAAAGAGTAAAAAAATAATTGCCTTGTTTGTAGTTACGATGATTGTTTGTTTTTTGAGTCGGCGTCAGCCGGGCACGCCCTGCGCCAGTCAAGAAAATCTTGGCTACCTTGACTGATACCGACTAAAAAAATAACTATAATCGTAACTCCAAAAATAACAATATTTTTTTACTTTTTAGTGCATGTTGATTGGTTTTGGAATACTTTTTATTTGAAGTCGGTTTTTTTTGTTAAATTGTTTTGTTTATTTTTAGCGAATCTGAAGTACACTAACTAATTTGTATAGGTCTTTTCCAATAAAAAAGAATCATCTAAATCGGTTGGCGTGATAATGAGTTATTCGTCCATCTGTCGCGCACATACTTAATACAAATTTAAGACTTATATGATTTTCTCATGGATATCATTGTCAGATCGAAACCAAATTGAAATGGGACCATACGGGAAGCACCAGCTTTTAAATATCGGTTTACCCAGGTCAAAGTTTTGAAGTAAAAAACATAAAAAAATCGAATTGAGAACCTCATCCTTTTTTGAAGTCGGTTAAAAACAACCGAAAAATAGGTGTCTAGTGCGATGTATCCTAAACAATATAGGTAATAAAACTTACAATGTCTTAAAAGTGAAATTTTGTAATAAAAAAAATCAAATTTCTTTCATTTGTATGGTTATTTCAAATCAAACTGTCCTTAACCTCCAGTCCTTCACCTCCATAGTCAGTCCGGAGGTAAAGGACTTTGTGGGAAAAAACAAAATTCGATAACACCAAAAGTACTAATACATAAATTATGAAATAATTCTAACTGTAAGCCTTATTCATGTGTAGTTTGATACGCAAATTTTAACAAATTACCTTAACTGCTTCCCACTTTTCTCATTGGAGGTAAAGGACAATTTCGCCGCAAACTCCAGTTTCGAACACGAAATACGTTCTTTTGCAAAATCCAGCGACAATCGTGCTTCCCTAGCATTGCGCGCGCATAGAATAATGATACGTGCTATTATTTTAATCGGTGTTAGCTCAGTATAATGCAATTTAATGAAGAAAAAAAGTCGACGAAATTTTGGAGGTAAATGACCAAATTTTTCTCGGCAAAAGTTTAACCCAAAAAAGAACATGGTTTCTGTTCAAGTAAAATTCTACAATAATTCAAGTTATTTGGTAACATCTGTGTCAGTTTACTAGTTCGAAGTATTAATGATATCTTTTACTCTTTTTTGAAATACATTATTTACATATATGACAGTAAGGAAAAACGTTGGAGGTTTTGGACATTTTGAGTGTATTTTTAAGCACAAAATCTAAATTTCACTACTCTTCCAGAAAATGCTATCAGGCCTTTATGTAGTAGCTCAATAGGCTCATGATTCCCTTAGAACAGTATAATCAAAATTGTTTAGTTTCAAAGTTATTTTGCTTTTTATGCAATATGCACGAAACGGCGGAATCACCCACTACGATTTATGTGGCATGATTCCGATCTACGAACCTACCATGTTCCGTTCCTAAACCTACCATGAGCGTCTCTGCTCTGCATGAAGCGTCCGGAGTGGCCCGGAATTAATGCTTTTGGAGTTACTATGGTAAATTAACTCGGCGGGATACCAAGTGAGTAATACAATTTGAAACATAATTGTATTTCGTACCATGCTAAGTGTCAAACGTCGTTATTCGGCCAAGTGAACTAAAATTTACCAGTTAGCGTGGTGCGAAATGCAACTGAACGTCAGATTCAATCACTTCATTATTCACCTGGAAAGTTCATTTACAATGGTAACTCCCCTGCAGTATCTGCATTCGGGATGTAGGACAGAATGCTTTATACCGAATACGGCCATTATGGCAATCAAAACTTAAATCCATCAGTATAATGTCAATACTATAGTACCTACCTAGGCAGTTTGTTTCTATTCTA
This sequence comes from Incurvaria masculella, assembly GCA_946894095.1. Taxonomy (NCBI): domain Eukaryota; kingdom Metazoa; phylum Arthropoda; class Insecta; order Lepidoptera; family Incurvariidae; genus Incurvaria; species Incurvaria masculella. The sequence goes on along the minus strand of OX335648.2, from coordinate 14,294,730 downwards.
TTTATTTCATACTGCCTGGCTCTATCTTTTCCTTTCGTTTTCAAAGAACGTGTGTAGCATCAATCAAAGAATGCCTTTTTGACGAATCGCTGAAAATGATCAACGAAACGAAGAAGTCAGATCGCTGCTTTAGATCCTTGATTGGCAAGATTCGTAATTTGAAGATGGTCACCCTGAAACTTTCTGTCATTGTGGTTTGCGGTTTGCTTGAATGTTTGTTTTTCGATAATCTGTGTTGTTTTGTTTAAAGGCCGTGCTAATAGATTGAGCTTGCCTCTTTTATTCCTCTTATTCAGGATTATTTTGGCCGTTATACATAGTATCCTCTATTTAGTTTGGTAGTTAATCCTTGGTTCTACCTAATCCTTGAATACGTTGGGCCAGCATCATGGACTTTACGCAGGATCTGCTGGCATTCCAAGGCGCGATTATGTCAGCAGATAATAAGTGCCCGTTCAAACGCATCACAAGTCGTGGCGGTGAGAACAATAAATAATTGCATCAGTTAAATGTATTTATTGGTTGACCATCCACTCAACATACATTACATTACATTACCCAAAACCATTCACTGTTGTGTTATAAGCCAGTTCAATAAATAAACTATATAAAACAGCCGGCTGCTACCGGTCAACATAATATTGTTACTAAGTATATTTTTGTTTCAAGATTTTTGTAATTCTTATATGTATTAGTTTCAGAAGTAGCTGGCGCCGTACCATGTTTCAATATTGCAACAACAGAAATCAAAATATTTTTTTTTGCAATAGTTTTGAATGCATAAGATTTGATTTCATCTTTTTATACTTTTTTAAGCTAAATTTGGGTAAACTTTGCAAATTTTTTTGTATTTTTTTTTTGTTTTATGGATATCCTTATTTTGACAAATTATAAAACTCCCATTCAGAGTACATCTTCAGAAACAAAAGATTTACTTAAGAGCGCCATGCTGGTCACTTGAATGCAGTGCCCCTTGTATCGTTTAACACATTGAAAGGTATCGCTGATGACTTCGGCAGAGATGCTCTGTATTTCCCTCTTTCATGTATTTGTCTACATGCCTGTGTAACAACCCTAGATCGATTTGTTTTCTTTATATCGATCGTAATGGACCAAAATGTGATTGGCCTCGTCTTTAGTTCATCGGTTGATTCCGAATAACGAAGGCGATACAAATTTTTGGTAGAATGCATCATCAGAATCTTTACAAGAATCCAGTCCGAGTTATCACCTAAATTGGCATTTACGGAAAATTCAAACCCATAATGTTTATACTACTTCTTCTGTGTTTTTTCTTCTTATACCTGTCAAAATCATAGTCGGACTACCAATTTATTTGAAAACGCGGGGTAAGCTGTAAAATGAAATTCAGACTCGCAAGTGCGCTCGGTCGATCGGTTTGGCGTGAACTCTGACTAAATTAAAACTAAATTAAGGCTACTTTTGCGTATGCTATGCGTACATAACAAGCTACTGAATTGCATATGGTATTTCCCAAAGTTATCTTATCCATCCACCTTTTTAGTATTTTTATTGTATTATTAACATTAATTAAAATTTGCAGGTAATGAAGAAGACATACGTACTATAGTCATAATTTTGAACAAGTTTTTTCAAGACAATCATTATTACAACACAAAGGGAAATTCTGAAAAACAAAAGACAAATATGAGAAAGCTTTGTTTTTACCTCATATTAAACACTGATTTTGCGTCACTTGAAGAAATCGCAGAGTTACCTGATGTTGGTCACTTGGTGTGGACTGCTCCGGTAATTTCTAAGTGTATGCTCAGTGACATTGTTTTTACGCTGCGAATGGAAACATATATTGGACAGATAATTTCATACAGCAACCCTCTGCTGAGTGTGGAGATACTGAAGGTTTTAGTGAATGGTGTTCGGTATATCAGTGCTCAGAGCAGCATAGAAAAACTTCATAATCTCGCATTTGCCTCTTATCGGTGCATCAGCAGAATCAGCTTCTACTCATATGATAAAGCTCTCGCTTCTTCTGTGCTCTCCGACCTCTTTAATAGTTTCCTGCGAAGCATCACCCATTTCGTCTCACCTCCGAACAACGGCAAGCTAGAGGAGTTAAGTGTAGATGAGCAGCATGTTCATCTAGGTAATGCTTTTCACAGTTTGATTGATATGACAATCAAATGTCTCTCAGTTTTTGAGTCAACCATTGAGTTTGAGCCGAATGGTGTAGACCTTTTCTTAGCTACCATTGACAAGAAAGTTCTAAAAACAAAAGATCTTCAAATCAATATTACTGAATCCAGTGAACCAGCTGTTTTGGAGTATCTGCAGAAGTGTAATATAGCTTTACTCGATAAATGTGTTGAGTTGGTGATGAAGATAAGCGTAGATGTTTTCTGCTGTTGGAGTGAGCATGATAACAACGGCAAAACCCTGCAACGTGCTATTGGGGAACTGTGTAATCGGTTGCTTCATAAACTTGAGCGAATGAAAGATCTCTCGCAGCACACCTTATTAAGTATGCTGCCACCAATTTGTTGCAAGCCCATTGATGTGTTTGATATTATTGCAGAAGCTAACGATGATGCTATTATCTCCAATGCATGTTCCAATGTTGAAGACAGAGAACACTGGCTAAATGCAATAATTGATAAGAGCAACCTTTATGAGAGTGAAGCATTCATGTCTTGTCTTTTAAAAAATATATCATTCTTGAAGCCAGAGGCATGTGAAATATTATTTAAAAGAACCATAGGGCACTTGAAAGAAAATAAATACTTTAATAAAAGCGCCAAAGCATTAGCTTCCAATTGTTTCGTCGGAGTAAAACCTGAGAAAAAATGTGATTTGGTCATTGATCTATTTCCCAATAGGGTCCTCCATAATTTAATGGAACTGCCAGATTTTGAGAGCACAATGAATGAAATATTCAACAAACTAATTTCAACTTCAGACTGCAGCCTTTACGAGGTTTTTGATGTGTTTGTGCAAAATCCTTGCGCTGTATACAAAAAAATGTTGAGTGTCGGCATTGAGAACCCAAAGCAAGCGAGCTTGATGCTGGATGTGTGTGTTATGTTGAGTCCATTCTCCGAATACTGTTGTGATGGCGAAAAGGAATCGGCGCTGGTGAGAGCGATAGAAGACCTATGCTTGGAGCCATTGGAGACTGAAGTGCAGGAAAACAGCTTTATTAACTTAATATCTGGTATTAATGGTGAGATAACAATTGTTCACAATCGTTTACTGCTGCTGATCATAATGCCTCAAATCCGCAAACTTGTGGCTAGCAAAGAGCTCAGGAGGCTGCGGCTCCAACTGCGTCTGGTGGGGCGCTCATACAACCCGAGCGAGCTGGTGCGGTGGCGTGCGCCATTGCTTGCGACGCTGGCTCGCGTGCTAGACGCCGTGCGCTGGACGTGCACGACTTACAACAACGAAGCGCCTGCCACACTACAGGAAACTATAAATTTGGTGACCAGCCTATTCAGCACATACAACTCACAAATATCAGGTATTAATGTTTTTCCCTACACGCCACTGGAGAGAAAGGAAGGAGAAGTGGCATGCGCTCGATATCGCGTATATGGTCATAATGACCATATAATGGCATGGGAATCTGGCAGTGCGACGTTTGCCCCATAATCGAAACACCGCCACCGTGCGCGAATATGGTCTAAAATAGCGTTCTTCAAGCCCGTTCCTAACCACAAGAACCCCCGAATACTTCTGCGACTTTGTTTGCATATGGCATGCACGTTTAAGTTGGATTGGTAGTTTTTGAAAATTAAAGACAGCAGGTCCCATAGTAGGCGCACTCGATGCCATATCTACTCCCTTTTTATCTATGGTCCGTGCCTTAAAATAGCGCTAAATATGTAACTAACAAAAATCTTTGACCAAATGTGTTAATTTGACCTGTTAGTCATTCGTGTTGAAATGAAATGATATTTATTGGATATTACATCTAAATACAAATTATGCGATCTTTCTCCCCTAAACTTTAGCTTTACATCTGTGATATAAAGGAGAGTGAACTTAATTTATTAGCTAAGGCATATGAGTATGTTAAAATTTTACTAAATTTCTGTTTTTAATATATAGTTTACTAGTAGCCCGTCCCAGCTTTGCACGGGCATAATATAATTTAAAAAAATATTATTTTGACACAATGATGCACAAATAAACCCTTTTTACGTAGAGTTCCTACACTGAAATATTTAAAATAAAATAAAAAATTAGATATTATTATTAGATGATTATTAGATATTAGAGAGCTCCGATAATAAACGCGTCCGATCGCTGCTAAATTCAAAGTGCTAGAACCGCGGCCTCCGACGTTCTATTAATAGGCACGCTCCCGCCGCCCCGGCCGGCCGGTACTGCCGCAAACGCTACGTCCCGCAATTTTTTAATCTGTGATATCTTCCAAAATATTAATTTTAATCATATGCTGTAAACGGCCATATAAATCTATATTAAATCAACAATGTATTGTGTAAGGTATTTAATTGGATAAGGATTAATGCTGTATTGGTTAAAATCGCTTCGAAAATTAGCCATTATTTGTCGTAAAAAGTCAATGAGAAGAAATTATTATTGTGGTATATCCATAAGAGATAGACATATACCATCGCGGAGTTTTCTGTAGACTTTTTCAATGTGTACAATACTTAGTACATTATTTTGATAAATCTCATAGGATTCAGCCTGCGTTTGCAACGTAAGCGGAAAGTTTTAAATTTATTACGACATCACATTGGAAACCTCAAAAATAACAGTATTTGTCCACTATTTAATGGATGTTATTATACATATAAACGTTCCTCTTTAATCACTCTATCTATTAAAAAAAACCGCATCAAAATCCGTTGCGTAGTTTTAAAGATTTAAGCGCACATGGGGATATACGGATATAGGGACAGAGAAAGCGACTTTGTTTTATACTACGTAGTGAATAGGATAGTTGTGGTGTGGTGTGATGTTTTTTTAAACCGGAATGGGTGGCTGTGCTGAGGACCAAAAGTGCTCAGAACAGCCGAAAACATCTCGCCTCGCAAAACCACGCTCAGCGAGCCACGATACCAGCGGATTTCTGGACTATGGAGCCAGTTCAAATTACGCTTGAAGACTATAGATAGTCTATAGCAGGGGTGGCCAACCGGTCGATCGCGACTATAAGTCCAGTCGATCGTGGCAAAACAAAATTATTACTCTGCGCTGCGACATTTCAAGTCAAGTCAAGTTTTCTGGGCATTGGTTTCAAACAAAACATATCCAAATTTGAAGAAATTTTTTGAACAACTTCATTCGTGTTTTGGTCAGCATTTTCCTACTTAAAACAAACAAACAATAAATAAACACCGTTCTCGCTTGACAGACGCGCATACATTGGATTCTTTAAGGTTGGCAATTTCCAACTACAAACCTGATTATGCTAAACTAGTGGAAGATGCTCAGACGCAATTATATGTGATATGAAAAGGAACTTCTAAGACTGGTCAATAAAAAAATACTACATGATTGTTTACTTAACTATGCTGTTTCATTTAAGATTTCAAGAAGTATGTAATCGGTAGATCCCACAGGGTTTCGTTAGTTAACTGTAGATCTTATGTCTAATCAAGTTGGTCCCCCCCTGGTCTATAGATAGTTATAGATGATGATAAATGCACCCGTCGGTACGCAGTTCGAAATCCTGGCGGTGCAGCAGAGAAATGAGTTCACTCTCAAAAGCCTCATGTCAACCACGAGGGGGTGCTCTGATTCTCTGCGGCGGGTGCTCCGGATATAGTTAAGATGAGGAGGAATAAGGGATGCCAGTTCCACAAACCAACATCCATGGTAGAACCTGTAGAGCAGGTCGAATCGATGTACTGTCGTTGGTGGAATATGTATGGACATGAAATGAGGACTGCTTTTTTTACTGGTCTGTGGGTGGGTACCCTTCTATTCCTTTTTTTCATATAAAGTCTAAATGATATTTAAAAGGCCTTTCTTTGAATGCGTGCTGTTTTCTTGCAGAAAAAGATACAAACTGGTTGAAGACTAACCTCAAAGATTTGAAACCACTGAATGGATATTACTTCAAGGATGTTTGGAAAGCTCCTGGCAAAAACTTTCTACAAGTCATTACTAGTACAGAAGTAGAAATAGATGATTATCCGACCTTATTGGCAAAGGTGAATTAGTAACATTTTTAATATCTAAATAACATGTCATCTTAAAATGTTTTTTTTTTAGATCTTTCGCGTTTTTTTCTGGGACTGTGCATATAAGGTGAGTTTAAAATAATCTACAAGCCTTATAGGGTTGATTCAGTAGCTGATATAGAACAACTTTTGCTTAGAATGTAGGCATGTAATTTTTTTTGTTCCATTTTAATTTTTGAGAAATTTAAACAGTACGTTCTGCCCAGTATTGTGAACAACTTTTGCGAAGAAACTATGTACCTATCGGTAATGGTTTCCAAGAAATAATAAATTTTTCAAAATAATTAATGCGTGCGAACTTCGTTAGGCGGCCCCGGCGCGGCGGCGCGGGAAGGCGGGGCGACATGCTACTTACCTACCTACCCGAACCGTTTTGTTTCGTTCCCACTTTGACGCCCCGTCCCGAACAAATCCATAGAGGCGCGGCTGCAATGTAGGCAGGTATGTACATATCGAGCTTCTCTATTTTTGGTCGATGTACCTAACCATATTTGCATCCTTTTCCGCCCGATCGGCACTCGTTCGTGTCCGACCGACCTAGAGCTGATAGGTACTCTACTAATGGCTTTCACAACGAAAACAAACGTCCTAGGCTGACCTGTCTGCGCACGCGGCGCGGCGGGGGTAAATTGTGTCTTGCGTCAGTGGGTCACAGTAGAGTCAACGCCCCGTGGTTGACCTATTTTTCAATAAGACAGCTGTTGAAGAGTTAGTGCACTTTAATAAATTATTTTCATGGAAACCGTCACCGATAGAAGCATAGTGTCTTCGCAAAAGTTGTTGACAATACTGGGAAGAATGTAATGTTTAAATTTCTCAAAAATTAAATGGAACAAAAAAAATTACATATCTACTTTCTTAGCAAAAGTTGTTCTATATCAGATACTGAATCAACCCTATAAGGCTTGTAGATTATTATAAACTCACCTTATATATGGCTAGTGGTAATCATTACTATATAAATTCATTAATCATTATATTAATGACTTTAACTCACTACGTGGGAACTGATTAAAAAACTAACTGTGATGGTAGCAGCCCAGGCGAAATTAACCCTACCACCCTGTAACAAAGGGTACCTACAGTTTTACATGGTATCCGGATTACAGCTAGCCTCACCTGTCAAACGGTCGTCCATCGAGAACCTGACTGCGTCCAGTGTTTTTAACCTCGATGATAGAACACTGAAGCTTCGCACCTCTATTGGGCTACCAAGCCTAACTTCTTGGTTGCCTTCATTACATATTCCGCATGCTTCCATTGAATGCTTCCAGATATTGAATAGCTGTACTCTCAAAGAATGGGTAATGGTGTGGAACAGCCTGGTTGACACCACGGATAGAATGACTGCTCTAGAGCTTTTGCAGCAGAGCCTAGCTCTAATAGCATTGGCTGAGGGCCAGCATCGTTCTGGCAATTCGCAGCATTGTATGCAGTATTGCTACAGAAATTTTACTGCCATTGTCAAGGTATTTATTTATTTTTGTTGAAGTGGGAATATGGTCGATTTTTTTTGATCAGCTGGTTTGACATGGCCATTGCATATCAAGGGAAGAGACAGAGGAATGTGGCACATCAACTGGCAAAATGTTAGTTAACACCAATTTGTTTCCCTAAAAAAATCATATATTTTGCAATACTTATAAATGCGCCGTTTTCCTGCTAGGTTCGGCAGAGATGTTAGAGCAACATGTAAATAATAACAGCATTATTATCTCGCTTCAAAATGAATGCGAATTTAAAATGGGAAATAATTAATTTAATTCCAAAATACCTATACATCTGCAGATAAAGAGGATGCATCATAAAGTCCAAAAGCACGATATAACTGTTATTAATATGGAAATATTTCAATTGGGTTAGGTTAGGATTTTATAATACACACGAAAAATACATACTTTTGAATGTTCTGGGTTTTGGATCTTGATTGCTTTTTTTTGGGTTGATTTATTGTTGCTTTCCAGCTATTTACAAGCTTTTGTCACAATTAATTTGCATGTTTTTTTATGCATATAGAATGGACAGTCATTTTTGTAGCCATTCTGACCACAATTCATTAAATGTGATGGTACCAATTCGGGCGGGATTAACCCGAACCCTATTTTATTAGAAAACATTGATAAAAATATTAAAATAAGTAAAATAATATTAATTTTTACGTTATCCACCCCCCTTTGTGTCCCACGAAGGTGTCTCTTTGAATCTATGGGGTCAGATGACGGGGTAAATCTGGGGCTACAACGAGGTGCAGCAAGGACAGGCAAGAGCAAGTAGGAGAGATCCGGTACTATCAGCGACTGTAGAATAGTCACATGTTAGAATTTGTAATATTTTCGGCATTTAGTATCTTTTAAACATATTTTTTTATTTGTTGTGTGTATGTGAATTTCAGGAGCAGTACCTTGCAGATTCTACAAACCAGGCTGACATTTCGTTTGTCCTCGACAAGGTTGTGGAACTAGCAAATAGCATTAGTGAAGAAGATATAGAAGAGATAGGACAGATACTGCTGCCACTTCTTGCAAGTTTGTCTGGCAAGAAGCTACCCTCTGGCAGCGTGACACATGCCGAAATAACCAACCGACTGACACACTGCAAGTTTGCAGAACTTGTCAGCGAAGTCTTTACCAATGCATCACAGTAAATGTTCCGTCGAAATATTTTTCTCAAGGTATGCTTTAATAAACTATTTAATTTTGTTGTTGCGAAAACTTACAAATTTCCCAGTGTGCGATGCCGTTCTTGGCCGACGTGTTACCGTTTAAGCCAGGCTGTCAGACGTCACTTCAGCGAACGAAGTGATGTCCAGCAATGGTGTACATCTTAAAACAAACTATGTTTTTCTACCCTTACTGCCGAGTTAAATAAATGTATGTATGGATGTATAAATAAAATGAAAAAAAGAAGCATAATAGGAATTAAAATAAGAGACAAGGTGAGAAATAATAAATAAATATAAAAAATAAACTAAATTAAAAAACATGATAAAAAGGAAGGGAAAGAAAAGTGGATGAGACTAGAAACTGAATGGTACCCGCGTGAAGGTGAAAGAAGTAAAGGTAGACAAATTAAACGTTGGGAAGACGACATTTAAAAGACGGCTGGCACAGAATGGACATGCATTGCAAAAGACAGGATGAAATGGAAAGCTTGAGAGGCCTTTTTCGAAGGACAAGCTGTAAAAGAAAATCCAGTTGCCGATATATGTAATTAGTTAAAAAAGTTAAATTGTTAATTATAGCTAGCTTAAATACAGCTGCGATAATTGTGCTATGAAATCTGAAACTGCACTGTTTGATTTTCATTTAGATGAGTCCGACTACATCTGGCTTTCGGTGTTCATGTCTATATTGATAATGGGACTTACTATTCTCCTGAAGGTAATAAATGCAAATAATATTGCAATGGGTGGTTAGCATGTGTTACATGAACCTTATTACCTGAATTTAAGTTTTTTTTGGTCACACTAGTAGCTTTTGCTGATATTTCTGGATCATAACAATTATTGTAAGTTTACTGTGTTAAACATATTTAAGAGCTTTGTTTTTAAACTTATTCACTGAATTTGCACAAATAACATCACAACTAAAAGCTTGTTTTAACATTCCACAACTCAGTTTGCGATGTGAGGGTAAGTTTTTTTTCTTTATGCAACCTGACATGGATAGGTAATACCACACAACTACCGTTATTATATACGCCCAATACACCACATTCCCGAAGGTATTAGGTGCAATGCCAGGACGTTCCCTTTATGAGCACGGCTACATTGTATGGGAAAACCCGGTCAAATTTTCATTGCCGCTTCGACCATCTTTTCATCCAATGCATGGTACTAACCTGGGCGGGCTTAAACCCTACCACTTGGTAGGGGAAGGGAACAGCTTCTTCGTATAGCTAGAAATCGCTGTGTGTATGTTAATTTCCTGTAGTTTCAAGGCACGAATTTATTTAGTTGGTGACAGTCTTTATTGTTTTTAAACTACCTGAAAAAAAATATCTGCGGCTGATGGCAGATGAACCGCTTAGTGTTTGAACCCTGTCTACTAGACATAGTATTTGAGCATATCTCTGTGGTGTATTAATAGCAATGTATGCAGGACACATGATCTGTCTTGTTTCAGTTTACACAAAATAAAGATACAATTCCTGAAGAAAAATTGGCTGCTGAAAAATCTGAGGACTCAACATCGCCTCTAATGGGTCAACCGAATCCAGTTCCATTTCACGTGAACTGATAAAGTAATACTCAAAACAATTGTTTTATAAATTTATTACTGTAAAATTTGTCTATAAAATATAACATTTTGATGCCCTTGAAACCATGGTTCATCTTAATTACTCATAATTTCATAAATTCTCAAATTGATTTAACATTTTTGCTACCAATAATCAACTTAGTCTAATTAACATGAATCAAATAGATTTAATTGTAGGAATAAGGGGAGTGCAAGGGTACAGACCACTAAAAACTGACTGCACATTGTCGACAACTGCCAAGTGTTGAATCGATCATAGGAATGTTTATAGGGCGTCTATTTACCGCTTATACATGGACTATTTATACTCTTAAATCTTAATTTTTTTATTCTCAATATTCTTTATCATTTTACTTAAACATTAATAAAAAACATTTTTTTCTTAATCTCTAATGATTAGGAATGGGAAAAGTTGTAGTTTTCCATGACTCAGCATGTCTTATTCATACGTCGCGCTTGAGTTTTTTGCAAAGTCTTGTAATCTTGCAGCAAGTACTTGTGTTGGTCGCTGACACTGCCACACTTGAGGAGGTAGATGAGGATGTACTGGTAGGGGAACACGGGGACGTTGTTGTTCGCGAAGAACATGAGGTCGCAAGTCTGAACGCTTTTCATGTCCACGAAGCAGTGAGTAGCGATTACACAGCTCTCTGGCTCCCTGCGGATTAACCATTGAACAAATCAGAGGCAAGAAGCATACTGAAATGATTATGTTAAAAGTGTACCAATAAGGTAAGGCCGCCATCCCTGTGGATTTAGTGACGCAAGCCGCGCCCCTGGAGCTATAGCGAATATTTATGATATTCATTCTGTAGGCAGAAATTATACATTTTATTATGAAAGTCTGCGGTCCTAAAACGTTAAAAAAGTTTCCTCATTAAGTCGCCTTAAGTTTAAGTCCGCCTGAATCGGTGCATTAAACTTATGCTGTGAATGAAAGATATTTGAAAGAAAATGGTTTTAAAAGCCAGTTAGCCGAACACCTTAATAATATTAAACTTAAACAAAATAATAATAATGTGCACTCAAAATACTTAGCACACTCATCACCTTGATTTAGTATACACCTAGTGTATACTAAATCGATAATAATAATAATAAGGGTCAATGAAAATCATTATATAGCCTAACTTAAACAACAAAACCATCTATTCCAGACTTCAAGTTCTGCCAACAGATTTTTTGAGAAGTATTTGTACAATCTTGTACTTTTACAGTTCCATTCAGCTATCTAGTCAATTGTTTGATGACTTTGCTAGATAATGAATTACCTCTGATCGTAATTCAGTACTTTAGCCTTCAGTGTCTTGAAAACAAGTCGATAGTACTTGGAGTACTTCCGCTCCATGATGAGGACGACGCGGTCGCCCTGGAAGGGATACCGGCGCCCCGGCCCTTGCAGCTGGCGGTGCCAGTACTCACTGGCCTTCGCCGCCTCCACGCTGGTGCTGCCCAGGCGGGATAGCTTGGGATGGTTGGCCCACTCATACGGAGTCTCCTGCAAAGAAAAGAGTATTTGTTTTATTTATTACATTATAATTTATAATGTAAAAAATAGTAGCTGCTGCCCGTTTTCCAGGAAGTCTATTTGCGTTTAGTAACAGTGGTAGATATATTAAGGGTATGGCTGGACGTAAAAATACAATATATGAGTATGGTGTATATAATTATATATTTTTATTTGAATAGCTATGATAAAAAAATTTGTTCATCCTTTTGCCTGAACAGAATTTTGAGAAAAAATTCTTTCAAGATGCTCGTCATAGTGTTTCTTCGTCAATTGGTTTTGCTCGCCTTTTAGTGTGGACCTGATACCTTTGCTTATGTCGTGCAGGATTTAAATTCTTCCAGTAAATGTTTAGGATTTGGTGTAATTAAGTGATGTTTATGAAACACTTTAAAAGTCACATTTTTTGTATACTATTGGACCCGCTGAATGATGAGGTTTAATTTGCTGGCATTGCCCCATAGTGGTAAACCATAGCTGTAGCTATGGTCACCCTTTCGTGCTTGCTGCAGCTTTCTTCATTTTGCAAGGTAGACAAATTGGACCGTAGGATTCAACAAACCTCCAACAGTTGGTTTCGTGCGTAGCTGTCGGTGACGTAACTTTCATGCAGCAGCCACTTGCCCGTAGCGAGCGCACACACCATCATGCCGGAGCAAGTGTCGCGAGCCAGCGCCGACACGAAGTGCGTCGCGCGCATCTCGGCTGCCGTGCTCGCGGCCACCTCCGCGCCGAGCTCGCGGAGCATGCGGGCGATGACCTCGCGGTCCTGAGTAGCCATCAAGAGAGAAAGTTATTCATGTCGATACCGGCCAAGAGCAAGTCAAGAGTACAAGATTTATCACAAAAAAATCACGTTTTTTGTATGGAGCCCCCCCTTTATTTTTTATATTTTTTTATTTTATCTATTTGTTGGTATAACGGCAAAATAAATACATACTCTGTGAAAATTTCAGCTGCATACCTATTACGGTTCATGAGATACAGCCCTGTGACAGACGGACGAACGCGGAGGCTTAGTAATAGGGTTCCGTTTTCACCCTTCGGGTACGGAACCCTAAAAAGAAATCTATTCAGATGTGATGTGAACGAGCAAGAGTGCAAAAAATAAAATAATAAAATCCTTGTACATTCACAAAAATATTTTGAAATAATTTCAATGCAAGCCTTTAAATACAACTACAAGAAATACTTGCTTTCAAGAAATCTGACAGCATGAACAGTTTCTTCTTTTCTATGACAGCGTAGATAGGCTCTGCCGATTGGAAGTCCGCTGAAGTCTCACTTATTGTGGAAAAACTTTCATCCAATGTATCTGAAATTAAATGGTCATGTTTTACTTAAACAACTATAAACCTATTTCGGTATGGTTTCTTGGGATAGTACCAACCTTTCTCTGGATACTTCTGATCGCCAACATTGCCAAATAGTTTTCTTTCTATATATTTTCTTGCATAGACGCTTCTGTGTTTGGGTGCCTTTTTCTTGAGTTTCTTGCTGGTCCTTCCGAAGCAATGGTAATTAGCTGTTTTTTCACGCCCTGCTTGTATGAACTTCCGGATACTCTCTTTTGCAGGACTGCTTTGTTTACTGCGTCAAGACAGGTACATTTGGATTTCACAATCACAGAAACTATGTACATACATAGCAAACCAAGCAATCAATATTAAGAAGTTACATAATGAAGCACATTCCATTGCAACATTGATAATGTTAAAACAATCAAATGAAGATCATTTTCAAGAGTTTAGTGTTTCGAAAATGCAAAGCTAATTAAGAGAGCATGTATAGATAAAAATAATCAGTTGCAGGCATTTACCCCGAAATAAGTAACGCAATCAGCACACAAAATATAAATTCGACCCCATGCATCGTTTGATCTCACTCACTCCGTTCCCTGAAGGCCTAGGAATGTTTTGACAACACGAGGAATCCTAGCATCCTTATTGAACAGTGGCTTGGTTGTGCAGGAGTCCAACCCATCAAAAGACCACCCAATCTCCCTTCGCATTGATCTCGGCTGCGTTTTTTGCATCTGTTCGGCTTCTCTTTGATCTCTCTCTCGCTCGAGGAAGTCTTGAACCACTTTCTTGGGCGAATCGACGCAATCGATGCTTTGTACGACATCCTGCTTGTGAAAATGTTTCAGTTTGACATGCTGGAGGTAGGCTTTCATCTCAGTGTTGACCTCGTGGCACGCCGAGCACACGTAGTAGTGGAGCTTGACATTAGCGGTGCATTCCACCAAGTGTGACACGTAATCGTCGTATGAAACATGTCGCTCGTCGCAGAGGAGACAGTTGACTTCACAAATATCTTTCTTGTCCGTATCACCGATTGCGCTGGTGTAGGCGATGACTGTTTCATCACTATCGCTAGTTTGATCGTTGATATGTTGAGAGGTAGCCGTTGCGTCACAGTAATGAGTACTCTCTGCATTGCACAGCATCTCCTGACAGTGAGAGCACTTTGAGGTGTTTCCATTGTGCTCACTGTCCCAGGATTGGTACTCTGATTTTATTGTGGTCGATGCATGGTTGGATATGTCTTTATTGATATTGTTGTCCACATGAGCCTGGTCGTAGTCGGCAGTGTTGTTCGAGCAATCGAGAAGGGAATGAACGTGCAAGTCTTGGTTCAGGAGCCCGCTATATTTATATTCTAGGTGCAAAGAAAGATAGTATAAATAAGTGGGCAGATTTGTGTACGAATTTTAGAATAAAGCTTTCTGAGTAAAAACATTCCTGTGATTAGGTACTGCTTCGTAACTGTATTAACATTTTCTGAAATCAGTCCACCATCACCAGGAATAAGTTAAAACTAACCGAAACATTGGTTTGTAAGATCAAAACAATAACTTTAAAGCAATGTTCGAGTGAATAATGGGTTAGTTGCATGTATTTTTTGGTGTCTTTAAAACTCGATCTAAGAAATCACATGAAATAATTTTCTGTAACATATTCTGTAAAATTAGGTAACTAATGAAAGTGTGTATCTAATAAACGAACATACAGAAAAGTATAAATCATTTGAGTTAACTTATTTTCAAAATGTCTTCACTCAAGAAACCTATCTTTTAATAAATGATGTTGAGTTCTAAAATCTTCCAAATTCAGAATTTTTTTTTCAGAAATAAAACACTTAAGGCCACTTTATTTTTGTTGCAAGGATTAAAACAAAGTTTCATTATACCTGCATGATCGCGGAGGCGCTTGTCAGCTCGCTGGCACTGTAACTTAAAAAAATATGCAGCGCTCAGGTTCTCAACGCACGCATAGCACACGCGCTGCGGCAGTCCGTCGCCTTGCACCACCTGTGGTCAGACAATTGAATAATGTAATATGACTGTCAATTTGTCTATGGAACTAAACTGGGAATGCCTACCTTAACCCTACAACCCAGTAGGGGAAGGGGAGCTATTACAAAAAAGAAAATTGTCTAAATCATATATAATTTCCAAGTGCCGGCTTGAAAACCTAGTATAAACATAGTAAATAGGTGTTCACAAATTTTTTTTTAAAGAAACACTCAATCTTTTTACGATCATAGACTAATAATAGTCTAAACTTTGATATATTTCGATTTTTCTACTGTTGCTAATTTTTAACCGACGCTGAGATAAAATAAAAATAAACCCAAAATATTGGAGGTTAGGTTCATATGGAGCCTTAATTATAATTACAAATATGCATAAAAACATTCGTAGTCAGTAGCGATCAATCAATGAGCTGTAAATGATTATTTCACGATCATGTTTTCTTTTCGTACAATGTTTATTCATTGAATATTTTTCCTTTATTCGGAAAATTTTGATCTTTGGAATGAGGCTTTTTCCTACCACTTTCTCATCTGATATCGGAAGTATCCCAAATCATCCTTAAATTTGCTTGTAATAAAAACGCAGAGCGCAGACACTGCCACAATTATGACGTCCTACTCCCCCGAGTATCTCATGTGAACCCAGTGTGAGAGCAACAAGTAAATACATTACAAAACTGCAGTTCAGAGGGCGTAACGAGGAGGCCAGGGTTCAGTAATATCAGCAAAACGGCATGTATCAATTAAACATAAATATGTTCTTTTTATATCAGAATAATTATCCAGACTAAACCTACCTCGATATTAGCGACGGACATCGCCATGTCAGAGAGCTTGACGGAATCATCCTCTTCAAACAGGGAACAGAAGCGCCCGAGCCGCAGACAGAGCCGACACTTGTGGAGGGCTGAAAGGCTCATAGCACTCCTTTCACCTTGCTTGCATACATGGATAGAACCTTAATTTTAAATATTGTCACGATTACTAGCTTGATTTTAAAGATTCAGGCCGGTTTTAACACATTGTGTTTGCGATATCCGTCCAACTTACAACCAAAGCAGGTTTCGCAGGTTCAGGTTCAATCACAGATAAGTTCAATATCCCCGCAAAATGTTTATTGCACTTTGCACGAGAGGCACGTTGAGAAGGAGATTACAGTCGGTTGATAATTTTGAATTTTAAAAATGTTGCTAGCCTGTAATTTTAAAACGTGCTTAAATGTGTAGCCGCAGTCCGAGCACTCAATTTGTTGCAACGATTTTGAGTGGAGTATGTTCACTCAAACTTGTCGTTCCTCTGTCCGTTCGTCTGTCAGCGGGCTATATCTCATTAGGTAGAAAGCTGAAATGTTAACAGAGTTACTATTCCTATCGCAGCTATAACGATATAAGAGAAACGTTATTTTTTAAAGTTTAATGTTATACGAAGGTACGGAACCATTCGTGTACGAGTTCAACTCGCACTTGGTCGTTTTTATCAATTTATGCGTTAAAAAAAATCCGAGTTACTTTAATTTATTTGATATAATAGTGGTATTATTAATTCTCCGGTTCAACAGCCCTATTCAGAGTGGAAGGACTAACTTTAATCCATCTGAGTAAACCGGTTTTTCATGGTTAGTCCGGTGCTAATTTCGTACTAAGTTTTGACAGGTGCTCTCTGAATACGACTGAAACAGAATCATCAGTGCCGAGTGCACGAAAGGACAAACAATCAAAATCAACGTCAAAGTATGATCAAACACGTCACTTTGGGTGGACAGTATGGAAGGAACTCTATGCGGATCACTAAAAGTGACGCGTTTGAACATTGATTAACTCGGCCATCTCGTCGTTTAACCGGGGCTCAGACTGGGGCCTAAAGTCCAGTTTTGACGTTCCTGCTATCGTATTCTGTGCGTCGCAAGTTGCAATATTTCCGTACTCGTCCTGCCAAACACCCAATTACATCGATTTTGAGTGGTGCACAGCTTAGATGAAAAAGAATTCCTTTTTCATCTAAGGTGCACAGAACATATAATTTTTTAACATATTTTCTAAGCAATATATTAATACTTATAGTTTTCAATGTTACTCTGTTTGTTATTCCTAAAATAAATAAATAAATATCGAGTGTTGTATCTATCTACACTTATGCTGAGATTCATACTGTCGTATTCAGAGTGAGTGGACTAACTTTAATCCGCCCACGCTGCGGTCCCCGCCTGGAATCCCTATCCGCATATCCCTGGATAACCTTTCCCTAGATTCCACCTATACTGCAGCTAATTGGTAGGTAGGGTTAGGACTAGCTTTAAGTGATTTCCCGTTGGAAATAACAGAGCTACCCATCCGGCTGGCACAGAATATTGACCTACAAAAATATTGACGAGTTGATGACCCCAAAGAGTACGGAGGATGACCCAAATAACACACGTGATTTTATGTCATTTCGACTTGAATTTCGTATAGATTGGAAATTTGTTGAGTTTTTGAAGAATTTAGATAATTGCTTAATAGGCGGGAATTCACGGTTTGAGAAACGCATGAAGTACGAAATGTATTTTTTTCGTAAAAATATATAATTTCATGTTCATAATGGAGGTGAGGAAACAACTTCACCTTCATGATGTTCATATGTTTATTTTAAGTTTGCAATATTGAGCGGGGCCGAAAGACAGAAAAAATATAAATGTTTAAATATAAATATATCCTTAACGAATAATTAGAAATGGTATTAAAAAAATAATATGGTAATTTGATTTAGGTGCAATGTAACGGTGAATTTTCAGCAGTTAAGTTTCTACGGAAGCATATTAAAAACAATATTTTTATAAAATAAATCTATAGCATGATCTTTCTTTCTAGAATATGTAAAAAATCTGATATCCTATATTCTATGAAGTTTTTAGAATTTTAAAAGTATTTTTAAGGTTCCGTACACAAAGGGTAACAAACGGAATCCTATTACTAAGCCTCCACTGTCCGTCCATCCGTCCGTCCGTCTGTCACAGGGCTGTAATAAGTAGGTAGCTGAAATTTTCACAGAGTGTGTATTTATTTTGCCGCTATAACAACAAATATGTCGTCTCTCACAAGTGCATGCAATAGTTACATATGTAGGTACTTTCGGGTATTGCATCTTGGAAGACGCAAATTGACCTATACCGTGCGGATAACTTGAATAATTTGTCACTAAGAATTCTCCAACATTTCTGTCAGCCCTCCGGACCATTAAAACAACTATTAAACAATCAATATTTTTAATTAATTATATTAATACTAGACTAATGGGTGACGGGGGGGTCTAGTCCCCGCTGTGTATCTGTCGATAGAGCGCTTGATACTCGGCGACGCAGTGGTCTTGCGCGCACGGATGCTCCTCCTCCAGGTAGCTGGTGAGCACGACGGGCGGGCACACGGGCACGCGTCGCCGCACGAAGAACTGTAGGTCTCGCTGCTCCATCGGCAGCTTGCGCAGCTCCGCGAAGCAGTGCGTGCACTCAGTGCAGCTGTATGGTGGCCTGTGAGAAAGTTACACTCGCATAATTTATGCCTCTCATAGAACTATTTAAATTTTAGAAGGCAGTTGTCATCCGAGCACAGTTTGTAGAAAAAAGGCTCCCACAAATATTCGGTGTGCCTTTACCCCTTTGCCTTCGTAAATTTAATAACCACTCGGTTGAACCTCCTGGCTGCTGGACATGGATGGCTAATACAACACCTACTGTCCTGATATTAGCCCCTATGAGGTTTATCCTCATGGGAATTAGTTGTCATGCCAGGACCTTCTATTTATTACACAGCTACATTAAACTGGATGGAAAACACGGACAATTTTCATTTCCCCTTCGCCCATCGTTCATTCAATGCGATGATACGAAACTGGGCGAGATAGTAAGGATGTGGGACCTACAGTTTAACATGGAATCCAAACCATGAACGACAAATCCCTTAATCTCACACGACATGCACGGAAAGAAATGAAGTGGCAAGAAAACTCAAAGCTTATTGTAGATGTCGCATGAGCGACCTCACCTTATAAATCTCAAAACTGTCATTCCTGTCAAGTTTGATTTACGAGGTTTTAGTCGAAAGATGCACTTCATGATGAAGTTAGAATTAGGTTCAGAGGAAAAGAAGAGTTTGTTTGTCTTGAAACAAATGTAAATGTGACTGACCAGCAGCAGCAGTATAAAACAAAATATTATAGGTTATGTTTTTGTGATATTTTATTTCCCACGACTTCTTTTGATTAGCACAATTCAGAACAATTTATTTTTGGAATAACATGGAGAAAATTCAGTCATTTCAAATACATAGATTGAGTAAATCAAATTTTCAATTCTATTCTTTTTTATTTTGTATGGTATCTGACAGCTTTGACAGACCTTTTAGGTGAGCTCGCTTAGACATCACCTGTCGTAACAAATAAGCAGGTTTTTCCCCATTGTATTACTTTTGACGACAAATGAATTAGTGATTTTCCTCATTATTTCATTTGTCGTGGCAAGTTGTTCAGTTCACTTAACATCGCATACATTAAAAATAATAGGTCGGGGAAAAAGTCTTTTCGCATTATAGTATGTATGAACTTGTAATAAAATCTCTTTGGCTATACTATTTGTATCTGGCTGGTTTTGGTATCATTGAAAGTTTAAATTTTAAAGAACATAATTCCAAATTCAAATTTGGAAAATGTGTGATTCTCATTTGTTTTTCGTACTGTCAAAATGAGTGAATCTAATGAAGAAATTCGATAAATTTTAAAATTTTACTACAAAAAAGGTAAAAATGCAACGCAAGCCGCGAAAAAAATTTGCGATGTTTATGGACCTAGTGCAGTGTCTGTGAGAGTAGCACAAATTTGGTTTAAGCGTTTTCAATCCGGAAATTTTGATGTCAAAGATGCACGTCGCTCTGGTCGCTCTATTACGGATAAAATGGATGCCATTTTTGAAAACGTGGAGCAAGATCGGCATATCAGTAGTTACGACGTAGCTGAAGAACGAGGAATTGACCACAAAACAGTTTTGGCGCATTTGAAAAAAACTGGGTACACAAAAAAGCTCGATATTTGGGTACCTCACGAGCTCACTGAAAGAAACCTAATGAACCGTGTACTCATTTGTGATTCTTTATTACGACGTAATGAAACCGAACCATTTTTGAAGAAGCTGATAACTGGTGATGAAAAGTGGATCATACGACAAGAACGTGCGAAAAAGGTCGTGGTCAAAGGCCGGTCAAGCTTCACAGACTGTGGCGAAACCCGGGTTAACTCGCAACAAGGTGATGCTGTGTGTGTGGTGGGATTGGAAGGGCATTATTCATTATGAGCTGTTACCACCAGGCAGGACCATCGATTCTGAACTCTACTGCGAACAACTGATGAGATTAAAGCAAGAAGTTGAGAGAAAGCGGCCGGAATTAATCAACAGAAGGGGTGTGGTTTTTCATCATGATAACGCTAGACCTCACACATCTTTAGCCACTCAGCAAAAACTAAGAGAGTTTGGCTGGGAGGTGTTAATGCATCCGCCATATAGTCCTGACCTTGCACCTTCAGATTTCCACCTGGTTAGGTCTCTTCAGAATTCTTTAGGCAGTGTCAGGTTAACATCACGAGAGGACTGCCAAAACCACTTGTCGCGGTATATTGATCAGAAGTCCCAATATTTCTATAGCAATGGGATCATGTCCCTACCTACAAGATGGCAAAAAGTTATCGAACAAAATGGTACCTACATACTTTAGTTAAATGTAAATAAACCATATTAAAAAATGTTTTGAATTTTCTAAAAAAATGCGAAGAAACTTTTTCCCCAACCTAATATATGGAACTATTGTAATGACATTATGAAAAATCTTACAAATGTTATTTATATATTTATTTTATGGTTTCTTCATAAGTCATTAAGTCACATAGGCTGAGATAAATAGTCGTAACAGAAAAGTTGTACTTTATGATGTCACTTTGCATTACTTTGACATTTCGTCTATATGAAATGTGTCAAATTGACGTCACAAAGTACTACTATTCATTAGTCTTAGTTTCTGTTACAACTGTTTTTTCAGCCATAGAGTCCTTCAAAAATGTTTACGAGCCGGAACCTACAGGGCAATAGAGACTGTACGGGCTGGTCAACATGTTCTAAATCGATTGGAACCAACTTCCAGAGTGAGAAAACAACACTAATCAATTTAAGAACCATTTGGACGCTTATCTAAATAAATTTATTTATAAAATAAGCAACTAAGTGAACTGAAACCGATTAAGTGAAACAAAAAATTAAATCTGTCAATACATCAATGAACTGTGCACTCGATTTAGACGCATCAGCCTAGGCTGCCATTCTAATATAAAATAAATAAAGAAATCAATCAATCAATCACTACAAGATAACATTTGTAAAATAGCGAGTGTCGACACGGACCGCACGTCGAGCACTTGTCCGCCGCCGGCGGCGAGCAGGCGCGCGAGCGTGGCGCGCCTCTCCGCCGACACGTGCAGCACGACACGCATCGCGTGGAAGGGGCCCGCGCGGCCGGCGGCGCGCGCCACGCGCCAGCGGTGCGCCGCGCGCGCCAGCCGCGCCTCGCTCGCCTCCAGCGGCGGCAGCGGCGCGCGCGTGTTACCCCACTCGAACTCCTCCTCCTGCATATGACATGTTGCATTTTGATTAAAGAAAAAGCCACGCAGAGTGAAGGGTTTCGTAGTCAGGAAGAGAGTATGGCTGAGGTTCCTGCCTTCGCTTGGGTCAATTTCATGCTGGACCTGAGTGAGACCTGGTAAAATTCGCAATTGGCCCCCGAGCCACCGCGTCACTTGCGGATATTTTTGAAATTTTTATTTTAGACAACCCGTCAAGGTCATGCCATTTTTTGGGTGCCAGTCGCCCTAGGACTAGCATGGAAGCTACAGTTTCAACATTACTAAAGATATGGTCTTTTGTAATGACTGATTGCCAAAGTTGGATCATAGCTGAATCTCTTATCGCTCTCAGTTTTATTTAAAACTACAAAATCAATCAGAGAACACATATATTCTAGTTTTTTATGAACTAATAAAATAATCATGTTGTGATCTTAAGATAAACTGTATTGTATTTCATTTTGTCAAATTGGTAGACAAGCCTTTATTATAAGGCATAGATAATAATTACAATTTACATTAGGGCATTAAACTAAACAGTAAATATGCATTTCTGGATAATTTTTTTCATATAGCTGGACATGGATGGCTATTACCGAACTGACAATCCGACATTAGCATAACACACCACATGGGAACTAGGTGCCACGCCAGGACCTTCCATATATTGCTTGGCTACATTGAACTGGATGGAAAACCCAGACTTTTTTTCATTGCTGCTTCGACCATCGTTCAATCAATGCGATTGTACCAATCTGGGCTGGATTAACCCTACCACAAAGTAAGTAAGGAAGGAACTTACAGTTTTAGGTGGAATCGAAACCAAGGCCAGCCTCAACGGTTGAAAATGGTCGCCATTGTCAAAACTTACTAAATAATTAAAACGATACCATTCATGACACCCGCACCCGCCCAGCGGCACGATCATGAATGTCTCCGATATTAACATACAACGAACCGGCAGGAACGATTTGGCGGTGTGGCTGCGCGCGACGTACGCGGGGTGCAGCAGCCAGCGGCCGGCGGCGATGGCGCCGAGCACGCGCTCGGAGCGCGACGGCGCCGCGCACAGCAGGTGCGTGACGGCCGCGTCGGCGCCCTCCGCGCACGACACACGCCCGCCCAGCGACACGATCATGGCCGCCAGCTCCTCGCGGTTCTATGCAGGGCATTACATTTTATGTTATTGAAGGGCATCCTCACTCGTTCTCGCGATCGATTTGCTGCCATGAAGGGACGTTGATGCGTCGAAAAGAAGCCCTAATCTCTGCCTCGTACCAGATCGAGAGGTTTGATGTTTTGGTGTGCTGCTGGCGGCGGTCTCTGGTCCTTGCCCAATCACTGACACTGCGCATAGCACTACACTTGTATTCACACGGCCGGAATTTCGCATGGCTCCAAAATATATAAGCAATAAAGACTGCTGTGGAAAGCACAGACTTGAAAAGCTACTGACGTTGTATGCACTCCATCATGTCATCGTAATATTGTGTGGTTGAAGCAAAAACTTTTGAGGCTGGCCGTGGTGCAGATTCCATGTAAAACTGCAGTTCCTCTTCCTTACTTACTAGATGGTAGGGTGAACCCCGCCCGGGTTGGTACTATCGTATGAAATAAAACATTGATTTCTTTATTTATTTGATGAACGAGCAGCCTAAGTCGATGTGGTCATGTCTGAGTTCACTGGTGCTTCGTTATTACGTTTACTTTAGTTTAGTGTTTTAGATGTTTGTCAAGCCTGTTTCTAAAGGAATTGGTGCTGGGTGCTTGAACGACATCTTCGATAGTCAAAGCGGCAATGACAATCGATACTGATATTATAAATGCGAAAGTTTTCACGCCGAAACCGCTGAACCAATTTTTTGATTTTGGTAAGGAGATAATCTGGAACTTGGAGAAGGACATAGACTAACTTTTGTGGCAAAAATTAAGTTTGAAGAGGGTGAAAGTTTGTATGGAGAACTCATATAATATTCAGGGAAAAGTCAGCCCGACATCAGTCCAAAACGAAATAGACCCGAGGGCAGCCTTGGCTAGTTGTCCATATTTTCCATCGAGTTCAATTTAACCGAGCAATACAAGAAAGATCCAAGCATGTCGCCTAGTTTCCATGTGGTGTGTTGGGTTGATATAATGACAAAAGGTGTAGTACTAGTTATCCATGACCATTTACCTATACTCCCGACCCGATACTCACTTCAACATTTGAGGAGAGCATGAAGCATCGCGGAGGGGGCGGTGAGGGCGGGGGTGGCGGCGAGGGCGGGGGCGCGGCGGGGACGGCGGAGGTGACGAACCGCAGCTGCGAAGAGTCATCCCAGCCCACTGTGTTCGCCTGCGAGTCCGGCCCGCCCGTCGGCACTGCCTCTGCGACATTAAGTACAGCTCGTGGTCTGGGGGCTAGAAGACTCGCCTTTCACGCGAGAGGTCTGGATTCAAATCCATTTTTTCATTTTATTACTAATGCGAGCTGCTCCATGGTTTGGAGCTCATGTAGAACCGTGGGTCCCCTTTCCCTACTAGGTGGTAGGGTTAAAGCCCACCCGGGTGTTACCACAGGATTCAATGAAATTATGGTTCAAGCGGCAATGAAAAATTATCCGTGTTTTCCATCCAGTTCAATGTAGCCATGCTCATAAAGGGAATGGCATGGTGTCTTATTCCTTTGGGAATGGAAATATGGTGTATTGGTTTAATATCATAACGGTAATTTTATGGTATTAGCCATCCATACCAGGTTCCATAAAATAAAAAACCGTGACCATCACCTCCATTACTTTCCAGCAGTACTAGGACAGTTTGAGCCGTTTCGCCAACTGAGTTATAAAGGTCACGCGAGCACTGAAACGGTATCACAGTCTGATTGGTGTTAAATTACTCAAACTTGTTCCTTTTTCAAGTTTTACGTTTGCGTATAATGCCGGTCGACCACGTTTTAAAAAGTGACATAAGGAGCAAAATAAAAAAAACATCCCATTTTTACGTTCCTCTTCATTTTTAAATATGAAATGCATTTTTCCTAACTTTCTTGAGTTTTTCTCAAAGAAACCATGTTTTAAACCATACCTGTGCAGTAGAAGGTGAGTTTAACAGGCGTAATAACCCGGACATTTTTTTTTCCTTGTAAATAAGATGTGACACCTCATTCTTCATCAACTCTTCCTCATTTACTTAAATTCAAGTAAAACATGAAACATAGCTTCAGATAAATTATTTGTAGCTACTTGGCGATTAAAGATGTTTTTGAGTAAAATAAGAGATTTCAGTACATTTTGTATGAAAAAATTTTGCACATCGTTTGCAACAAAGTCGAAACAAGTCAGTTCCCACCCACACAGACCCTCCAATACGTCTGCGACTATGTTTGCATGCGGTATGTGTACGATTCAGTGGCAAGTTTAAGAAAATTTGAGATGGCGGGTCTCATATTAGGTGCATCGCCTTCCTTGTTGATCTGAGCTCAAGACGTACCCGGCGGGTCGATGAGGTGCAGGGGGGTGGGGGCGCGCTGGGTGGCGACGCTGGAGCGACGCACGCGCGACGAGTGCGCCTCCACCAGCGAGCTCAGCTGCTGCAGCTGCTTGTCCATGCCGGCTAGGCAGCTGCTGTTGTTTCCGCTGTTACTGGCACCAGAGACAACCTGCAACCATTTGTACAATTTTTTTTAAACTAATTTCGTCGTGTTTTAATTTTTATGGACAGCAATTTGAATTTTGAGCATGCAAGTAAGGTTCCCGCAGATAAATAAGTTTTTACAATTACCAGAAAACAGCAAAAGAAAAAAAATTAAAGATACCTGATCGACAGCTGTTTTGGCTATTTTTGCAGGTGGAACGTCACTCTGGTCCTAGAAATGAAATTAAATGGTCAATAGTGTCAAATAAAATACGATTGTAAAAATAATTACACATAGTATAATTCATGCTGGAGTTTCTGTGGGTCGCGATGGAATATCAATCAACTCTATCCAGGCAAAAAGAGTATTCAGAAACTACTCCAATTTTGTCTATAGCCAGGAAGGTTTGCAGCAATTCGTCGCACCCGGGACATACAGGCGTATCTCATTTTAATTAAATTTGCAGTAGAGTTGAAAGTGATAGTTTCTCTGTTTTCTTTCATATTTTAGTGAATATATAACCTGGTAAGAAGCTTTGCTAAGAGTTTTAACATAAATAATAGAGCAAATAAATTAATATAGGTATTCTAACAATCTATATAAAAGCTATAATTGTGAGATACGCCTGTATGTCCGGAGTGCGACGAATTGTTGCTATACCATTTGATTTTCTTTTCTACCTGATGCGTTCATGACGCCCATGTTATTGAATATTTGATAGGTAAATAATGCACCCAAAAGGAATAATGCGCCAGAGGATTGGTTAATATAACAAAGTTGTGATGGAATCTTCCGGGATGTTCTGGGATGGGAAGTGCCCGTAAGATTTTTGTCATATAAGTCTCAGTCAGAAATGCTTACATCGACATCAAGTTTCCGAGGCGGCAGTGCTGCTTGGTGTGGGTCGTATCGGGCCAGGTAGCGGTTGCAGATCTCTGACAAGGGCTGCAAAACCACAAAAAACCTTTTTCATATGACTTACAAAGCATTCTAAATACCCCTATGATTAATAATTAAATACAATTTACAGTGTTTGGTTAAATGAAAACACATAATGTGTGAAATGAATAAAGGACAAATAGTGTGATACGTGGTGGGAAAGAACTACATCACTATAAAGGATCCTAATTTCACCTATGTATGTAAAAATATATTGGAACTTTTTTTTATTATTAGAGAAACACTCAGTATAGGATTATTCAGTTTGTCAGGTGGAGACAAACACCATGACACAACAAATACTAAATATTTACAAGTAAGACACACACATGTACAGCTCGTGGTCTAGGGGCGAAATGACATGAATTGCTGTTGCATATGACATGAATTGCTGATTCTCGTCAATTCATATTAATTTAGCGTGTTTATCTGTGAGTCTAAATACTTTTGTAAATTTAGACTAAGTGGACGTTGAAAAAAAAAACCAGCGGAGTTTCTTTCCAGTTCTTCTTCGCTGGGATTTCCCCGAACTGGCTAATGATAAAATATGACAAATCCGAGTGCAGTGTACTGTCTATGGATGATGAATAAACAATAAACAATAAAGGACTTGCCTTTCATGCGAGAGTTCTGGGTTCAAATCCTCGCCCGGTCTTGCACCACTTCCTTTCTCTTTCTGAGTTGGATAAGTGCATTTTGTTATGAAAAATTGGAATGCTCATTCATTATGTTCGATATATTTGAATTGGCTCATATATGGAAGGGTGTGGAATTAAATGTCTTCGGGAATGTGATGTATTGGGCTAATTCATAACGGTGCTTGTGTGGTATTAGCCATCCATGCCAGGATCCATAAAAAAAACTGAGTTTATGAAATGCTCACGGTGTCCTTCTTGGTGTCGCGTAGCTCTGGCGGGCCAGGCAGCTCTTGCACCAGCGACCACAGCTGCTTGCGCGAGTCTGGCGACATGCGCCCGGCACCGGGGCGCAGCGCCGCTCCGAACGCGCTGTCCGGCGTCGCTGTCTTGTTCTCGACTGAAACCCGTGCGCGCCTTCACATTTGTGCCTTCTCAAAATTGTTATGTAACTGAAAATGGATGGCTGATATCACACTTAATAACATGATATGAGCCCAACACACCACATGAGAATTAAGTACAATGCTAGGAATTTTCTTATGTTGCACGGCTACATTCAACTAAGTGAAAATGGGTGAGTGAGGTTGGTCGATGAAACAATGAGATGTTAACATACATATGTTCTTCTACTAGGTAGGTACTACCCCCCTATCTTACTTCCATCATAACTTGTAATTTTTAGCCGCAGTCGAAAATATACACTTTGAATATAAAACCTTTTTGTCTGTATTTTCTATTCAATGGGGAAGAAAACTGCTAATTTACAGGTGGCGTCTAAGCGACTTGACCTAAATGATCTGTGGAAGCTGTCACATAACGTACAAAATAAAAATTGAGTAAACATTTTATTTACTTAATCTTACGTCATTCAATCTCCTCCATGTTTTCCGAAAAGTAATTGTTCCAAACTATGCTTATCAAATGAAGTAGTTGGAAAGAAAATATCACAAAAACATAACCTACAATATTTCGTTTCAAACTTTATGCTGGTCAATGAAGGCAATGGTTTGAAGACAACGAAAGCTCTTCTTTTTCTCTAAACCTTATTCGAACTGAATAATGCAGTACATTTCATCTAAAAACTTGTAAATAAAAATTTGACGGGAATGACAGTTGTCCGTTTCTGAGGTGAGGTCGCATCTACAAGAAGCTTAGTTTTCTTCTGCATTTATATATATCTAACAATTATGGAGTATTATGCAGCTCTATTATAAATTCAACAAGAATACAAATCATTTTCTTGCCGTATAAATGGCGGGGATGAACTTGGCCAGTCCCCTCCAGCCGCTTGCGCTTGGAGGGGTCCGGCCAATAATCGTGATTTGAAATAAGTGACTTTACACATATTAGGCGCGCAAGCTCACATGGATTGATGGGAGTTCGGATAGGGTCGGAGGGCATCTCGCCGCGCTTGATCGCCTGCAGGCGGCGCCGCGTGGTCGGGCTCAGGCACTTGAGGTTCGGCGTCGCCAGCGCGTCCTCCAGGGGCGGTGTCTTCATGCTCGCCTCTGCGCACACAAAAACACATAATTTTATCGCGCCCGGGCTGAGAGTTCTACTGTACGAATTGAATTCGGGACGTTGCTAGGGTTGTATTGATAACATAACGAGTTACAAATAGGTAATTACAGTCCCAATACGCCACGATTAAATTAAGTGCAATGCCAGGACCGTCCCTTTATTAGCACAGCTACTTACAGCTGAACTGTATGGAAAACACTGACTTTTTTGTTGCCGTTTCACCATCTTTCAATCCAATGGGATGGTAACAACCCTATCACCTAGTAGGGGAAGAGGATCTCCAGTTTTACATGGATTCCGAACCATGGAACAGTCGCATTTGTGATGAAATGTACTTGTCCAACTGAAAGAGAAAGAAAGTGATGCATAAAAAGGGCGGGAATTAGAACCATGACCTCTGGCATGCAAGGTAAGTTGCCGCGCCTATGAGTTGCAAGCCGCTTAACGTTGTAGTCACATATTTTTGTCGTTTTGAGGCGAAATTGACCAATTCTAGATCACCACTTCTGTCTTATTAACATAGACTTTAGAATAAAAGAGACTCACAAGTAATTATTTGTATTTTCAGAGTGACATGAAAATATGTGGCAGCCATACATTTAATGAAACTACAGTTTTTACTACCACAAATATCAATCTGAGGTCTCACCAGGCCTGTAAAGCCAAAAAGCCAAAAAGGCACCTGGATTTATTGATTCCTTCCGGAGGTCCGCGATCCGCTTGGGCGTCTCCTGTGTGTCGGCACCGAGCAGGCCCTGCCGCGCCATCGCGATGTAGCGCGACGCCGGCGACATGTCACCCTCAACACCAGCACCTGTGACACTCACACCATAGATTACTTACTGGCGTAAGTAGATGGCTCACCGCCATAGTGAGGAAGGTTTCATACAATATGGGTTAAGCAAGCCGGCCCTCTATTTCAATAAATGTTGAACTAAAATGGTAACTTTCATTCAATCGATCACAACAAAAAGAGTGTTTGCACCAAGAGAAGGCGCAGCCATCAGGTACTCTACTTTAAATCTAATGAAAAGTCGTTTGATTTTATGGGTTCTCAAAAAATATATGTATTTTCCAACAAAAATTGCATTATATAATAGGCATTATGTTTGTACAGCGCCATCTATTGGCAATTTTGGAAATTCTAGGTACGAAAGCGGCGCCATCTTATTTCCATAGCCGTAAACGTGTATCCATGCAATTGCACCATCTATTGTTCGTCCCTTCGGCATTGACCTATGGTGAACCATCTAGGTATTCATTCATATACGCCCACACACTATCATGCATGTCCCCATATACACCTACACCTGCCACATGTCTCAAACATGCCTCCTTCCATAACTGCACCTGTCACACCTACTCTCTTTTATCTTCTCCGCTCTTTTTGTTGTTGTTTCAAACATGCCAAACACACACACACTTTTCGCGCCTCCCACTAGTAATGGGCATCGTTTTGGAATGTACATAGAACCAGGTGGCTCATCTATTCCTTACGTGGGACTTGTATTTAGGGTGGATTTTTCAGCCCATCAGTACACACAAGAAAGCAGAGAATCTCACCAGCTGTTTGGATCTTCTTTATTGGTGTTTCCTTGGAGGGTGCAGGCGGTGTGGGCGCGGCGGGGGCCGCAGCAGGCTCGGGCGCCGCATCATTCTCCTTGTCCGACGCATTCGGTTCAGGGAACTCCTCTATCGACTCCGTCCACGCAGGAGCTACAAGACGATGGATCAAACTTCATCGCCAAAAAGGTATTTGTGTAATTAGTGAACTCGAATATAAACAAAATTGCATGAATAGTCAAAGCAGCAACTTTTTATCTTTTTTTATATATGATTCTTCTGTACGTGTATTTATTACCTAACTCCTCCTAAACGGCTGGACCGATTTGGATAAAATTTTGTGTGTATATCTGTAATGACATCATATTTGTGGTTGTTATGTTGTGGTGGATCTGGTCATGGTAGGAGATGGCAGCATATATTTTTATTAATGTGTGTCTAATCAAGTGCCAACAATTCGAAGAGTAGGTTTTATGATTTAATTCTTTGGAAAAGAGATAGACTTGCAAATGATTTTTTCTACTTACATTAAGTACCGCTAAAAATACTACCCATATAAAATAAAATTACAGAGGTACTTTTTTGGGTTTACGATGGTTGTCAATTACACTACCAGCGCTAACTCAGAAAATCAATTAAAATACCATCGGGATCTCTTGGTGCTGAAGTGTTGGATTCTACCTTTAGTCTCGCCGACGAGGTAGGGACGTTCTCGAACGCGGCGGCCGGCCGCGGCACACGCCAGCAGCCAACCCGCGCTCACCGCCGGCAGCCCCCACTTGACAGCACCCGCGTATTTGTCGCCGCACGGCTCCGGACACAGCAGGTGGGTGGACGCGCGGGATGTGGAGGTAGTGCGCCGGCAGAAACGCAGCTGGGTCCTGTATATCATAGTAGTGTTTAGTTTATCATGAAACTAGTTTTTAATGTTTTTCTTCCATCTTGGTTTAAGGTTGTACTTCCAGATTTTTTGAGTTATCCCAAATGTTATCGAGAAAGTGGTGTTCAATGATACAATGTCCTAGAAACTTTTTGGCATATTGAATGCTCTGCCTGCCACTATTATAGGGGCAATCGATTCATAATATGTACACAGTTCTTTATTACAAGAATACATGACATTTTTAATATTGAATATTCTGACTTTTTTCTTAGCTTCTCGAGTCAGGCAATGGTCTCGAGTTGAAGAATTGGCAGGCAATGCACTATGCACCATGCGAGGACGCTAGGATGCTTGTACATAATCATTGTCGTAGACTACCACTACATTCTACCGATATTCTGAATGAACTCTTTAGGGTTGTTAGAAAGTTTTAAAAATGCAACTCTGTACCAGCTGTTGCCAGTGTACCATAGCATGTAGTAGCAATGACGATTTTGTAAAATCAAACAAATGCATTCGTGGCCTATAAACTAAGGACTCTCGATATAGCATGCAAAGCTTTCTTTCCTGCGTTATATCTTATTATTATTTGTTTAGATTTTAACAAACGGTGTTTTTTTTTAACTAGTTGATACTTCAATGTTCTCCAGTTTTATATAGTTGATAGGCTTTGATAAAGTTTGGTTAGTTTTATTTTTCCACTATTTTTTTTAAAATATCTATCCAGGTTGTTTTTAAATGAGTTGCCACGAATGCCACGAATGCTCACAGAGACGAAAACATTTGTGAGGAAACCCACTACTTCGTCAGTGTTAGGCTCTCGCAACAGCAATGCCAATAGCAATGCCACAAAAACAGGAAGTCGACGTTGACCCGCCGTGGGCATAGTACAACAGAAGAGTAGCGTTGCACTGACGTGGCGCCCAAGAGCTGCGCCAGCTCGTCGAGGAACATGCGCTCGACGCCCGTGTAGGTGGAGATGCTGAGCACGACGCCGGCCAGCAGCGCCTCGCCCGCGCCCGCCCACACGGGCCGGTGGTAGTACCGCGGCGGCAGCAGCGCGCGCTGCGACAGGCAGTCCCGCTGCAACGCAACGCACACTCATTGCTGACGTTCATGTCCAGGAGCTCAGTAGCAAATTGTAAACTCAATGAGTACTATTTCAGATACCGAATGAACCCTAAAAGGCTTGTAGAAGAATAAAAAACACCTTATATATTATTTTATTGAATTTCTATTTCGTTTATATTAAAATATCCACTGCGGTGTCGTTATTTCTGTAGAAAATCGTAGAATGTTCATAACAAGAACTCGACGTTAGATAGTTAGCTGCACGTTAAATGAGTTATGTGATCATTAAGATTATTATCATTCTTTTTATACCAAATTATAGTATGCACGTTTATTTGTCCAAAAAATTAAATCAATTATTTCTTTAATTTCATTTACCTTGAGTCACAGGAGAAATAAATAATACAAAATTTTACTTTCTCTTATATTATACCTATTGCACCTTTAGTAAAAAATTACATGCAGCCATAATCTAGCTTTACATATCAGTAATAATGAATATCATATATCATATCGTAATCATAAAACTGTTATCTATAAACTTGTCTGTTGGCTCTAGACTTTTAGAACCTTCGGATGTATGACATATCCAAGTGTAGGTTTCCCAAATTAGAGTTATTATACATGTAAAATCAATGCAATTCATACAGGTTGCGGGCGGGCGAAAATATGTGGGGCACATGACGGGATTAAAACGATTTTTTCAAGCATAATATTTTATTACAGGCATTTAGACAGGCAGTCAAATGCTAACAAGTCTTATTTCTAGTTTTTTTAATTGAATTGTTTACATACCATTTATTATAATATCATTTCCAGTTCTTGGCGACACTTTGTTTTCATAGGGAATTAAGTCTTAATTTGGTAATAGTTGAAGATCATCATCCAAACAATATGTGACGGACCGACGCTCAGTAGTGGACTGTACGTAGGCTTTCTTCGTTCGCGTCACCGTCGTAGCCCACAGAAGGACGGGCGAGGCGTCTCAATGAAATACGAGTTCGGCTCAACAGCGCCGCCGACCGTGCGGCACCGGAGCGAGGTACGGGAGACGCTCTCGTCGCGAAACCGGGACCCAGAATCTGACGTGCGGAGTTGTAAACTCAACGCGGCGTAACAGACGTGCGGCCAGTCGGTCCGGACGAAAGTCCGGCCACCGAACACCTCTGACCGAGCGGAACGAATGTTCAACGTCACCGGAGCGAGCAAGCTGAGCTTCCGGCACGTCCGTACGCCTGTCAGATCCCGAATCCAAGTTCAGACTGCCTGCTGGGCCGAAACGTGCGCCTTAACATCTCGACCGAGCGATCGCCGGCGGCGCGCAGTAAGCGCGCCTTTGTCTGCCGCCGGCCAATCAGATCGCTCGGCGCTGCGCTCGCGTCTCGGCCCTGCATGCCAACACGATGACTCATCGTTAATCCCCGGTCTCGTGAGAGCGCCCCCTTACATCGCTCCAGTGAAACACAGTCGGTGGCATGGTTTATTTCAATACAGATACAAGTTAAAATATACGATACAAGTTAAATAAATATTACAAATACAAACTTAAATTCTAACATTATATACAATTAAATTTATTCTAGTCTGGAGCTATTGTCGTCCGTAACATCGCTCCCGCCGTCGCCGCTTGCCGCGATCTCGGTTGGTAGGACGACGATCTTCTTTACTGGCCGCCTGAAGATCCTCCCGCTGGTGAAGACGTCGACGACGCGCGTCACGCCGTCCTTTCCGGGGCAGGCGGCCTCGATGCGTCCGCGCGGCCATACGTTCCTGGGCAGGTTCGGGTCTGCGATGATTACGATGTCTCCGATCTTCGGCGCTGGTCCACTGCCACGCGGCTCCCGCCGGTGTTGCAGTAGGGGCAGGTACTCGCGCAGCCATCTCCGCCAGAACCCATCTGCTAGCTGCTGCGCTCGCCGCCACATCGCCTTCGCGTCCACGTCGTCTGGCTGGAAGCTCCCCGGCGCTGGTAGGTGGCTCCCGGCTCCGAGCAGAATGTGGTTCGGAGTCAGGGCCTCTGGGTCGTCAGGCGTGACCGCGACATGCGTCAGCGGCCGGGAGATGATCGTGTTCTCTGCTTCAGCCAGTAGTGTAGCGAGCGTTTCTTCTCGTGGGTAGCGCTCGTTGAGTGTTGCCCGGAGCGTTTCTTTGATCGATCGGACGAGCCTTTCCCTGGCTCCGCCCATGAATGGAGCACCGGGCGGGATGAACCGCCACTCGACGAGATGGTTTGTTGCCGTTTCCCGAATCT
Organism: Incurvaria masculella; assembly: GCA_946894095.1. Taxonomy (NCBI): domain Eukaryota; kingdom Metazoa; phylum Arthropoda; class Insecta; order Lepidoptera; family Incurvariidae; genus Incurvaria; species Incurvaria masculella. The sequence goes on along the minus strand of OX335648.2, from coordinate 14,260,337 downwards.
CGTCGTAGGCCTTGCGCAGCTCCTTCTCCGCGCCCTTGAAGTTCGTTCCATTGTCGCTCCATATCTGCCGCGGGCAGCCTCGTCGAGCCATGAATCGACGCAGGGCCGATATAGCTGAGTCCGTGCTCAGCGACGCAGCGACCTCTAGGTACAGCGCCCGGCTCGTCAGACATGTGAATAGCGCGACGTATCTTTTTTCTCGGTACCGCGCTACCGTTACTTCGATCGACCCAAAGTAGTCGAGGCCGACGTAAGTAAACGGCCGCTCGTGGTGCGCTAGTCGTGTCGGTGGGTGGGCTTGACGCTGCGACAACTTGACGAGTAGTTCCTCCGCTCTCCGTAGGTGGCGCGATTCGAGTGAGACGAAACCGTCTCTGGCCACGTCGCGCGGAGCCTTTTTCAGCGCCCTCTGTGATCGCGGCGGGCTTGCGTCTCTCCTCGTTCTTGCATGTCGGCCGGCCGCGGTCGTGCGAGTGCGTTCACGACACAGTTCAATGAACTGCAGCACTCGCGCCGTTGTACTGATGAGTCTTAACCATGATGAGCACCGATCTGCGTTCGGTACTGCGTGGCTGCCATCTTGAATGTCGTCTGTGGCAGTATTCAATTTTTCTTCGCCGGTGTCAGCATTATGTTCTGACTGCTTTTCTGCGAGCCATTGTTCTTCTCGTAGCCGCAGAAAGGCAGGTCCGCTGAACCACCGGTGTCCGGCGCCGAAGTCCGCCGGCGTGTCGCGTGTGGCGTCGTGCGCTCGCAGCGCCCTCTGTTCGAGGTTGTTTCTTTTCGTCGTCGCTTCGATGCACAGCGAATCCGACCGGAACTGTTCATGAGCGAGTGTGTCAAACCCGCTCTCCGTCGTTGTAGCGTGAGCACAACTATGTATCGGTCCGGTAGTCGAGCTGCGGCACCCATGTAGAGCCCAGCCCAGCTGCGTGAGTGAAGCAACAGGCTGGTCCCTGCGTCCACCTTTCAGGGCCCGCGACACTATGAGCGGCCAGTTGTCTTGGCCGATCAACACAGTCGGTGTCGCGTTCTTGTAAGCGATATGTGGCAGTAGGTCGGCAAGGTGCTCGCAGTAATTCAGGCTCCTTTCTTCGATTGTCTGCGGCGGGAACCTGAGCCGGTCGATAGTTCGCGCACCGACTAGGTCATGTTCTTGATCTTCGTTCTTTCCGCGAATGCGCACGTCGACACGCCGCGAGTCGTTCGCGTGTAGTCTTGCTCCACCGATGCCCAAGACGTGCAGCGAGTCGAGTCGCCCTTTGACCCCGAGCTTCTGCGCCACGGACGCGTTGATCATGGTGACCGTGGAGCCCTCGTCCAGAAGGGCGAACGTGTCGACTGTTGCTTTTGGTCCCGTCAGCGTCACAGGAACAATTTTCAGGAACACGGTGTTCGTCCTTGCAGTTGCGGCAATCTCGTCGGCTGCTTCACAATCTTCCGTCTCTTTCTTCTTGTGGAGCAGTCTGTGATGGTTCATGGTGCAGCCATCTTGCCCGCACGGCTTAGCTCGGCAGCTTAGTCGTCGGTGCCGGCTCTGCAAACACTTGAAGCACGTGCGGGTCCCCACTGCCATCTCCCACCGCTCGTCGTTCGGAGCGGCCAGAAACTTAGCACAGGCTGCTAAGTAATGCTCGCCTGAGCACTGAGGACACGTTATTTCGCCGGAGCGCTTGTGTTCGCTTTGTCTTGAGCGCTTGTGCTCGTTTACGTCCGCCGCTAACGCCTTGTCAGTACGCCGGGGGGCGTCGCGGCGGCGCGCTCCCATAGTGTTGTCTCTTTCGCACGTTTCTGGTGTCGCGAAGGCTCCGACCTTGTCTGCTTCTTCGTTCAGGAAGCGTGCGACCTTGACAAGCGCCGGTGACTCGTTGCTCTCGTTCGTAGCCGCGAAATCATACCACCGGTAGCGCAGGATGGAAGTCATTTTGTCGAGAATCAGCTGCAACATTTCCGGGCTGTGCAGATAGTAGGTCTTCTTCAGTGCTCCAACAGTAGCGACGACATTGCTTACGTTGCTCGCGAATATGCACAGGTCACGAGCACTGTCGGTAGATTTCGGCAGGCGCTTGAGTTTCTCCATTTCCAGCAACACAAGCGCGTCGGGTCGGCCGAATCTCCTTTCCAGAGCTGCGATGACATCATCGGGGTTCGGTTGCGACAGCAACAAGCTCTGCACGACGTCTTTAGCTGCTCCATACAAACTCCTTCGAATGCGAGCCAGGTTCTCGACATTCGAGAAGTAGCTCGCCGTGTCCCGGAAAGCGGCTTTAAACGACAGCCACTCTCCGCCGGCACCGTCGAACTTCGGTAGCTCGTGTAGGTACCTGGGTGCATCTTGATGTCTTCGCTCGTTCTGTGCAGATAGTGCTGTCACTAGCGTTTCCAGCGTAATCACTTGCGGCGGCGCTGTCGTCGTCGCGGCATGTTGCGACCCCGGTTCGGCAGGCGGCGTTAGCGGCACTGCAGAATGTTGTCGCCACGGCCCAGTAGATGGCGCTGGCAGCGTCGCGGTGGCGGCGTACGGTTGCGTTACTTCGCCTTGTTGTGCTCCGATCCACAGGTTTTCTGTCGGCTGCTGCTGTGTAGAGGGCGGTGTCAGCGTCGTCTCTACGGCGACGAGTGGTCGCGGTGGCGCCGCCGTGGCGATCGGATGCGACGGGGCCGGCGCAGATGCTGAGGGTGCGCTCTGGTTCGGTAGCAGCGATGTTCCAGCCGGCGCCTGTGGACTTGGCGACGTATCTTGCGGTGGCGGGGCGAGACGGCTCTGGTTCGGCTCCCGCCGGTGATTCTCTTGATCTTGGACCCAGCTTCTCGTTAGCTCGAGTCGCCGGTCCGGTTCACTTTCGTCGTCATCTTCCGACGACGAATCCTCTTGAAGGCGTTCGAGGCGGGCGCGTGCGTACTCGAGCATGCACTTCGCAAGCTCCTCCTTTGCAGCGAGCTCGGCTTTCCGACGTCTTCTTAACTTTTCCGAGCGAAGCGACGGCTCGGATTTTCTTTTTCGGCTTGCCGGTCGGTTCTGAGGTGACGACTGCTCGGCGGTGACGTCAGCGAGCGTCCGGGCGGCGGCCCCGGCGGTGGCAGCGGCGGCAGCGGCGCGGACGGTGTTCGCAGCGGAGGCAGGTTCTGTTGTGCGCTCCGTGACGTCATTCGACGAGGCGGCGGTCGTGCCGTGAGACCACGTGTTCGTGCTTGTCTCCAGCGTCGTTCCCTCGGCGGTCGGTGGCGTGACGGTGGGCGACGCAGCAGGCACTGGAGCGAGGGAGCGGGTCGGGTCGACCTCGCCCCGGTGCGAAAGTTCTTGCTGCAGGCCACGGTCTTGATCCGCACCCTTTCTTGACCGTGTGATCGGCATCTTGAGTCTTCCTTCTCTCTTGTTCTGGCTTCGGTGTGGTAGGAGCGCTTCTGCTCAACTGACCACGCTGGAGCTCTTGATCTTGCCGGGACGACCAGTCTTGCGGGTCTTCCGTCCGGCTCGAAGTGACCAATGTGACGGACCGACGCTCAGTAGTGGACTGTACGTAGGCTTTCTTCGTTCGCGTCACCGTCGTAGCCCAGAGAAGGACGGGCGAGGAGTCTCAATGAAAATTCACGTTCGGCTCAACAGCGCCGCCGACCGTGCGGCACCGGAGCGAGGTACGGGAGACGCTCTCGTCGCGAAACCGGGATCCAGAATCTGACGTGCGGAGTTGAAAACTCAACGCGGCGTAACAGACGTGCGGCCAGTCGGTCCGGACGAAAGTCCGGCCACCGAACACCTCTGGCCGAGCGGAACGAATGTTCTACGTCACCGGAGCGAGCAAGCTCAGCTTCCGACACGTCCGTACGCCTGTCAGATCCCGAATCCAAGTTCAGACTGCCTGCTGGGCCGAAACGTGCGCCTTAACATCTCGACCGAGCGATCGCCGGCGGCGCGCAGTAAGCGCGCCTTTGTCTGCCGCCGGCCAATCAGATCGCTCGGCGCTGCGCTCGCGTCTCGGCCCTGCATGCCAACACGATGACTCATCGTTAATCCCCGGTCTCGTGAGAGCGCCCCCTTACATCGCTCCAGTGAAACACAGTCGGTGGCATGGTTTATTTCAATACAGATACAAGTTAAAATATACGATACAAGTTAAATAAATATTACAAATACAAACTTAAATTCTAACATTATATACAATTAAATTTATTCTAGTCTGGAGCTATTGTCGTCCGTAACACAATATTAAAAACATTAGTCACTACAAATTAATTTTACGAGTACATAATACCACCCACACAGCCGTAAGATAGATTTTAAATTAACCAACAATAGAGTGTTAATTTGTGCTTGAACGATTTCACCTAAGACTTCAGTATTGTGTAAGTCATACCACGTACAAAGCGAAGACCGCACCATCTTCGTTTCGACTCTCACTCACCAGCCAGAAGACAGTGATCACGATGGCGTCCTTGTTGACCGCGTCGTTGGTGTCGAAGTGAAGCGGCGCGACCACGTACTCACCGCCGCAGCCCGCGCTCACCACTCGCCCGCCCGCGCGCTCCACCTCTGCCGCGATCTCCTCCACCGAGCTCTCCTCCAGGCACTGCATCTCGAACCTGATGCCTGTAAACATCAACACCTCAGTGTCGCTACCTTACTTGATGGTGTTACCACATATTATAAAAAAACCGGCCGAGTCGGACTGGCACAAGAAGGGTTCCGTACCATCGTACAAGATTGAACACAAAAAAACAGGTTTTTTTAAGGGGTAATTTTGATTATTTTTAAATTTTACCTATTTGTTTTTATGGCGGCAAAATAAATACAGACTCTGTGAAAATTGCAGATGCCAACCTATTACGGTTCATAAGATACAGTCCTGTGAAAGACTCACGGACAGACGGACAGACGGACGGACATACAAGCGGACGGACGGACGGACAGGGAGGTTTAGTAATAGGGTTCCGTTAGCACCCTTTTGGTATGGAACCCTAAAAAAGAGTCGCATTGTGATGATACAACACGTACACTGTATTGCAATTTTTTAAGATGTTATTTGTAATTTTGTTATTTCATTTTGTTTATATTGATCTTTTTTATGTAAAATCACCTCCAAAAATGTATTTCGTTCAGAAAAAAATAATTTAATTTAAATATAATTGCAAAGTAAAACATGAACTGTATAATTAGATGTAATGCAGGTTACCAAAAAGGTTTCACTGGTATTCTGCGAGGATGTCTTGAAAATCTCCAGTAAAGTCAAAATTAAAAAAGCCCCCGTGCTGGAAATGGTGCGTTGCTACTTTGCGTGCCGCCACTTCAGTCGGTAACTGGATTTAGCAGCATTAGCTGTCTGTCTAAAACGAATTATAAAAATATGCTAAGTCTTCAATATGCATTACATTCTACCTGGCGACATGTTTTAGAGATCTGTCTTTTAAATGTGACTACAATGTCTATGCAATGTCTATACAATGCAGTGTTATGTGCAAATGTTAACAACTCACCGGCGAAAATGGGCTCCATGTCTTCGGTGGGTTCGTCAGTGCACTCCGACTCGTCGCGGCCTTCGTGCATTACAGCATTTCCTGTTGTAGTCGAAGCGCACGGCGCCACGCGATCTGTCTTCAACTCTTTATGGACGGTTGTGTCTGCCAATGAGACATTTAAGCACATTAAGGGCCTGGTACTAGCCAAATCGCAAAGTTAGACGAGGCACCCCAAGTTAACTAACTAAGTCTGACGATTATAAGTGTCATTCTTACAATATATGATTCCTTGTCTAGGAATCGAATTATTTTCGTTAATGTATGTTTCCTTTTTCTATACAAAATACATTGCGGAAACGGTGTCCATTTCCGAACTTTTTTGACTAAATGTAGAAATCTAAAAGCAAATGGAATTTTTTGTTTATGCATATATGCTGTTTTTGCTTATATCTAGAAATCGAATTACTTTCAGATTTCTAATGAGAAAAATCAACTTTTTTATTTTTATTATTATTTAAATAAATGATGGAATAAAAAAATATTAACAATCCATTATCAGTCTGGAGTTCTATTTGGATTTGCTGAAGAGTTTCACTACATATTATTACATTTGTTAAAAAGTGCATTTGTATGGGGCGAGTAGTTGGCTAGTCCTAGCGCCTTAAGAGCCTACATCAAATTCAACTGATCATTACAGCAGGTAAGAAAATAAGTATGATATTCAAGCATATCAGAAAGTATGATATAAATATTCGTCAGAGCTACATAACACTGTCCCTCCGTCCCCTTTCTACAATCGCACGACGCGGAACAGGCAGGAAATGCACCCGTTCACCGTCGACATTCCAAAAATTAGAACCAACCGATCCTCTCGTCCTTTATTTATAGGGTCGGTAAACTATTTATTTTATTTATTTAGAAAACCAACAGCGATTACAAGTTACATTTTGATACAAGATAATATAAGCTTAAGCTAAGGCCAGTAATAGGTTTTCCTAAATTAAACATATTTTACATCAAGTCTATCTTGTTCTACAAGAGAAGGTTAATACAATCAGAAAAAGGTAGGTAACAAATAAAAAGTTATACTAGTATGCTTTTTTAGTCTCAATAGTAACTTATATTTAATTACTGAGTGTGTGTGTTTTGTATAATAAATTTGTTTTAATGTGTGTGTGTGTGTGTGTGTGTCTAAAAACTGAAAATATGTGTAAAGAGTAGATACATGTGTTTGCTTTTGGAATAAAAAATACCAATACTGGATAAATTATTAACTTGAATTGTTCTGTATTTTTAGAGATTCTTTTATTTTTTGTGAAAACGTAATTTTAGAGTCTGTAAATAAGTCAACTTCACTAAAAAGTTTGTTAAGCGCGTGAGTAGTGAGTTTTGTGCGTAATTGGTGTGGTGTGCCGGCACGTACAGCAGCCCCGTGTGGCGCGTGCGGCGTGTCGGCACACACAGACCAATTGCACTCACGAGGGATGGACAGTCCACACGAGCGTGGAATATGTCATACAAAAGGTTCATAACAAGTAGTAATCTTCGTTCTTCCAGCGTATGTAATTTATAGTGAATGCAACTTTTCTCATATGGGGTAATGGAAGAACGTGTGCGATAGTTAGCGTACTTGATGAATTTTTGTTGAATTTTTTCAATACTATGTTTTTGGGTCACATATTATATTATCCACTTCTGGATACCATATACTGCTAGCATATTCAAGACCACTGCGAACCAGAGAACAGTAGACAGCTTTAAGACAAACCGGATCAGAAAATGGCATGCATGTACGTATCAGGAAACCAAGATTTTTATAAGCCCTTTTTAGGATATTGTCAATATGCAGTCATGATCATTTTCTTATCTAAATTTACTCCGAGATCGCGGACGACCTCAACTCTTTGTATTGGAGTTCCATTAAGGGTATATGGAAACAATGTTGCGTTCGAGGACCTAGTAAAGGAGATAATTTGACATTTCAATACGTTGACTGAAATTCTATTCCTGCTATGAAATGCACTTGCTGCTGAGTTATTTCCCTAAAATTACAACCTGCGATCCTTCAAACATTGTGTGAAGAAGCACCTGGCCGGCCGGCATGGTTTTCGCAGTCCCCTTAAAAGTTCGAAAGCTCATGGGCGTCGTCGGGAACCTTAAGTGGTCCTGGCGTATGCCATATGCCGTGCATTACATAAAAAAAAACATTTTGCAACTAAGGAGACATTTTCCAAAGAGGGTATCTAAATATTGCAATCAAGCAAATTAAAATTATGAAGGACCAGCCTGACCTAACCTGAACTAACTTAACTTAACTAATGACTTTTTCCAGCAGCAAAAGAAAACAAATGAAATGACGAACCATGGCCAGAAGCTAAATCAGTGAAAACTCTTAATGACCTTCGATGGCAATGCAAGCTTAAGGTGGGCCCATAGGCATCAAGTGTAGACACAGATATTTGTTGCCTGATTAGATATTGAAAATCAGAACAGTGATTTTTAAATGATTTTGTTTGACGTTTGTATGGGGATCATAGCTTATAGGCCATTCTAAAGAGGATCGACAAAGGCAGGCCAAAAACAATTTAAAAGAACCCACCGTCCTTAGCGGCGTCCAGGTACTGCTGCACGATGCTCTCGTCGTCGGGCGGTTCCAGCTGGAACTTGGGCACGGGCGGGCGCGCGGGGCCGGACGCGATGGTGGCGGGGGTGGCAGTGGTGGGGGTAGCGGGGGTAGCGCGCAGCAGCTGCAGGTTGCGCTTGCTCATGGGCGAGGAGGGCTCCGCCACTGGCGACCGCTGCTCGCGCTTCTTGCCGCTCTCGGCGCCGGTCGACGGCGTATCGTCGATGAGGTACTGGATTTTAAGGTGATGAGCTAGTGTGTGGTATTGTGTGATAAAGGTGACGATATGATGATAAAATATTTGCACAGAGAGTTCTAAATAACTTTGGATTATAATATACCGATTTTCAAATGTTGGTCCTTTGTGCATTATAGCGATGTTTTAAATTATTTAAATACATTTATAATTGATAGTGCATAAAGCGAATTGAGGCATGGGGAGCAGATCAGGCAGCAGCATTAATGCCGTAAGTGTTTTATGTAAGCGTACGAAAAAAATAGACCAGAAAATTTTATTTGCACATTATTGGCTTAGGGCTCATTTTTCAATTCTCACATAGTACTTATCAGACTGATAGTACAAATTCTCATTTGTCAAAAGACGGAGAGTCATTGCCGGAGAATTATATCTTCTATCACAATTATCTGACATTAGTTTTACTAATAAACATATGGGCTTACCATATCGGATGGATAAGCAGAAGTGTAAATTAATCCGTCGAATAGTTATCTGGCTGTTTATCTGACCATTGAAAAATCAACCCTTAGTGAAATTTAATCTGTGGTTCAGTTTTAGGCCAAACTTAGTGTAGTTTGACTACCAGAAGTTAAAATAAACTAGCTAAAAGATAATATCAGATCCCGTTTTTTTTATTAAGAAATATAAATGCCAATGCCGGTTTGTTCATGTAGAGCATGAATGAGAGTCGAAAGAATGACGATTCAGATTCATTGAGCACAAGTGACTAGAATTGTCAAGCCCAAACAGCAGGAGTAAAATCCACAGTTAGTTAATACTTTGTATAGGTCAGTTGTATATGTACCACCCATAATCATAGAGTATGTAATAAAATAATTAAATATGCTGTAATTGAACCATATTGTCACAGACTACACCTCCAGGGAAACAAATATTTTTTACTTACATATGTCATTGTGAATGGTTGTTTCATTTTTCTAAGGCCATTATGAAATTTGGTGATTGGGATTTGAAACACTCAATGTTAGGTATGTTGTGGTCTGCGGTCAGCGACGTAAATTTTACGTGTCTCAAAAGCACTATTTTTTTATTTTGACAGCTTGAAAAAGTGGAACCACAGAATAAGCAGTAAAAACTTGTTTGGGTTTGAAGTTTTTACGTAACTTTCAAGTTCCGTATACGCCAATTTAAGTGAGAACTCGGACTGAAATAAATCAATAAATAGTTGTATTTACGTCGAGCTCGTCGAGCACGCGGCCGGCGGCGACGCTGCGTAGCAGCCACAGCGGCGAGAGCGCCGGCGCGGCAGGCAGCGCAGCGCGCGCGCTCGCGGCGGCGGCGCGCGACCCCGCCGCCACGTGCGTGACGCGCTCGTGCGGAGCGCCGTAGCGCACGCCGCCCGCGCGCGACACCAGCGCGCACGCGCGCTCGCGCCGCGCCCCCTCCAGGCCGCACACGTAGATCTGCGTGCGGCAGTCGTTTCGAAAGATTTAAAAAAAAAACTAGAGATTTTAAGTCTAAGCAAAAGATAGGCGTGTGTGAAAATGTGATTTGTTCCCACTGTTTCGACAACGTGACCGTGTCTAGCCATCTCTGTGTACGAGTATGTTGCACCATTTATGAACAGTGAAAGGACGAGCAACTACGAAATACAAGCATCCACACAACATCCTTGTGTATGTGTAATATTAATTTAAGATAACTTTAATTTTTTTTGTATCTAGACTAGAACTAAGCCCAACACACCGCATTCTCATAGGAATAAGGTGCCATGCAAGGGCAATCCTTCCTTTACAAGCACGATTGCTTATGGCTACATTCATGTAGAACACAACTATGAGTTGATTACTCGGAAACTTTAAAACGAAAAGATACGTTAACAGTGATGCTAACATTACTGACATTTTGTACCAACCCAGGCAGAATAAACATTACCACCTAGCAGGGGAAAGGGATATACAGTTTTACTTCGATTCCGAACTATTGAACAGCTCGTTTTGGTGATGTAATGCACTTCCAACGAATCCAACTCAGAAAGGGAAAGAAAGTGGTGCATGATCGGAATCTCATGATTTGAACGCGGAGCCGCCTTACATTAGGATGCAATTTCAATGGCAAGTCAGGGCTATGTAAATGCGAAGAGACATCCCAGTTGAAATAATAGGTCGGGGAAAAAGTCTTTTCGCATTATAGTATGTATGAACTTGTAATAAAATCTCTTTGGCTATACTATTTGTATCTGGCTGGTTTTGGTATCATTGAAAGTTTAAATTTTAAAGAACATAATTCCAAATTCAAATTAGGAAAATGTGTGATTCTCATTTGTTTTTCGTACTGTCAAAATGAGTGAATCTAATGAAGAAATTCGATACATTTTAAAATTTTACTACAAAAAAGGTAAAAATGCAACGCAAGCCGCGAAAAAAAATTGCGATGTTTATGGACCTAGTGCAGTGTCTGTGAGAGTAGCACAAATTTGGTTTAAGCGTTTTCAATCCGGAAATTTTGATGTCAAAGATGCACGTCGCTCTGGTCGCCCTATTACGGATAAAATGGATGCCATTTTTGAAAAAGTGGAACAAGATCGGCATATCAGTAGTTACGACGTAGCTGAAGAACTAGGAATTGACCACAAAACAGTTTTGGCGCATTTGAAAAAAACTGGGTACACAAAAAAGCTCGATATTTGGGTACCTCACGAGCTCACTGAAAGAAACCTAATGAACCGTGTACTCATTTGTGATTCTTTATTACGACGTAATGAAACCGAACCATTTTTGAAGAAGCTGATAACTGGTGATGAAAAGTGGATCACGTACGACAAGAACGTGCGAAAAAGGTCGTGGTCAAAGGCCGGTCAAGCTTCACAGACTGTGGCGAAACCCGGGTTAACTCGCAACAAGGTGATGCTGTGTGTGTGGTGGGATTGGAAGGGCATTATTCATTATGAGCTGTTACCACCAGGCAGGACCATCGATTCTGAACTCTACTGCGAACAACTGATGAGATTAAAGCAAGAAGTTGAGAGAAAGCGGCCGGAATTAATCAACAGAAGGGGTGTGGTTTTTCATCATGATAACGCTAGACCTCACACATCTTTAGCCACTCAGCAAAAACTAAGAGAGTTTGGCTGGGAGGTGTTAATGCATCCGCCGTATAGTCCTGACCTTGCACCTTCAGATTTCCACCTGTTTAGGTCTCTTCAGAATTCTTTAGGCAGTGTCAGGTTAACATCACGAGAGGACTGCCAAAACCACTTGTCGCGGTATATTGATCAGAAGTCCCAATATTTCTATAGCAATGGAATCATGTCCCTACCTACAAGATGGCAAAAAGTTATCGAACAAAATGGTACCTACATACTTTAGTTAAATGTAAATAAACCATATTAAAAAATTGTTTTGAATTTTCTTAAAAAATGCGAAGAAACTTTTTCCCCAACCTAATAATATATTGCACCAGCCACAATATTTTATGCTTCGACTTTTCGAGCTTAATGAAAAAAACTACCGGTATGTTGGGCTAATATCATGACGTTAGGTGTGTATTAGCAATCCATGTTACATATAAAAACTTCCATCAACAAGACGCATTTTACTTTCACGGATTTGTTCGACATAACTTGTGGTTTAATATATTTTATTGTGTTTTTAATAATTACCTCTGAACACACTAATATAGAATTATTTTACGAAGTTACCAATAAAAATAACACTCACGCAAAATCCATCAAAAATTGGTCCTGCTTTCTTAACCAGGCTCATGTCAAAATTGTCAATAGCCGCTGCAACCTCTTTCTCGAAATTGCACGGTTCATTTGATTTCTTTGATTCTTGAGATATCTGAAATAGTAATTTGAGAACAAATTAAAACATTTCGTTTATGCCAAAGAAACAAGAAGTGATGCTTTTTTTAATAGTTTCAGGTTAAACAGCGACATCTACATTGAAGGGTAGTAATTTTTTTTCTAGATATTTTCAAAATCACATTACAATGCATCAATGTAGATGCCGCTGTTTAACCTCAAATTAATGATAAATCGGTAGTAATGGTATCTCTAACTATACTTTCTTTTCAGTCTCCAACGACCCTTGGTGTATGCAAAATGCAGACGTTCCTGAACATCCCAACATCGATACAGCCAAGGACAAGATTAAAAGATGTTATGAGAAATACAAGAATATCCAGGAAAACCACCTCAATCCACCGGTTTCAAAGCGCATAATACCATGATTAAACAAAAAAAAACACAATTTCACAGTTTTTAAGCTTGAACTGCTTAGTCAATGCTAAGACTCTTATAATTTAACCAGCTTAGGTTTCGATCGGGTAAATGTCGTTTTGGATATTGACCCGTGCATAACCAGGTGAAATGTGATCACAAACCTTCGTAGGCTTCCACAGTTTCTGATTTAGGTTATTAATGATTTAGGAACGGTTACAGGACAAACGAAAAAATAAAAATGCTTAATATTTCTCCATACAAACTTTAAACCACCGTTGAACCATTTAAGAGATGGAATTTAAAAAATATCCACATTAGTGCACCCCTCGGGTGGTCATGGAACATTTACTTAAATTTTAAAATCTCTAAATTATTAATTTAGGCCATTGTTGTCAGTCAGTAATGGTACCGCTTTATAAGAATATATAGATATAGATAAATCATGATCAAATATGTTTAACAATGTAGAATAAGTACGAGTGTAAACATATTTTAAGCCAATACAAGATAAATCATAGGTCTAACGGACGAACAAGCAGTGAAATATGCTAATTTATTACAATGTATATAATCCTTAATCCATCACTTGGCAGTGATTTTGAGGTCAACTATGCGGGGGAAGCTACAGAAGCTTGGAGATCGAGGGCAGGGACTGCCGAGATGCCAATAGCACCGAAGGTTCAAAGAAATTGGGACACACCGTTAATAAAGATTACACATTCAGATCTCCTTGCTGGCACAGAAACAATCAAAGCTCGTTTGCTAGGAGTTACTTGCGAGGAATCTGGGGCGTGGCTTAAAGCTTACCCCTCACCACACCTCGGCACCCTTCTGGAGAAAAACACGCTACGGATTTGCATCGCTCTCCGGATTGGGGCTAAGGTGTGTCAACCTCACACTTGTATCTGCGGGTCCAGCGTTGATAGCTTTGGTCATCATGGGCTGTCATGCCGGCGGAGTGCAGGTCGCATGCCTAGACATTATGCAATCAACAACATTATCAAACGATCTTTGAACTCCGCTGGAATCCCTAGCATACTAGAACCGCCAGGCCTGTTTCGATCAGACGGCAAAAGACCAGACGGTATGACCCTGGTCCCGTGGAAAAAGGGAAAGGCATTAGTGTGGGATGCAACGTGCGCTGACACACTAGCGCCGAGCCACGTCCTTGCTTCCTCGCGCTTAGGTGGGGCTGCGGCAGCCATTGCTGCAGGTAACAAAAGAAAAAAATATGAGTCGCTATCAGACCTCTTTGAATTTTTACCTTTTGCGGTGGAAACTCTTGGTGCGTGGTCATCCGAGTCCTTAGCTTTCGCAGATGTGCTTGGAAAACTCTTAAGCGAGACCTCGGGCGATTCACGCTCCAAAATGTTTTTTGTTCGCCGCATAAGCATTGAAATTCAAAGAGGAAATGCTATAAGTATTTTAGGGACAATGGCTGCCTCGGCAGACCTAGAGGAGATATTTTATTTATAATGCACATACTATATTCTCTATTTAGTTTAATTTGTTTTATGTTCATTACTCTAAAGAAATAAAAATAGAAAAAAATTAAATAAACATTCCCTCATGTATATAAAATATTAATGAAAAATAACCTTCTAACATTTTAATTTGTTAACTTGTTAACAAGTGACTTGCTATCTAGCTATGAAGTGAACGCAAAATTTTATTGTGAAAAAAAATGTTGTAGGCACCTTAGATCTAACAGAAGTCATGCCGGAGCAGTTGGTAGTTTGTGTCTCGTCCACAAAGTTGTTGGGTGGCCGCACATTTGTTATCCTCGAGAAGTTTAAGCCTGAAAATATGAAATTATTGCATTTAAGAAATTTGAACCCAAAACAATAGGGAGAAAAATATTTCTGTAGGTGAGTTTGGAGGACCTTAAGTAGTACTGGGCACTTTTTTACACTCCCTCTTAATCTTTCTAAGGAAATATTTTTTTTCACATGCTAACCAACCAAAACCAAAAACATCGAACATCGAAACATAAAATTGAAAGAAAAAGGTAGACAATATTTTAAAACCATTAGTTTCGCTTTTCAACATTCACAACGGAGCGTATGTTAAAATTTGTCAGAGTTTAAATTAGAACTGTATATCGACAGGTGAAGATCTTAGTTGAATCATTGAAGCGACGCCTGTGTTTGATCATCGAGGTTAAGCAACACTGGCCACAGTGGGGTGTTGGATGGGTGACAGTTTGACAGGTGAGGCTTGTTTCCACATTAAATTGTAGGTTCTTGTTCTAGGTGGTAGGCTTCATTCCGCCCTATTTGGTACCATCACATTGTATGAGAAATGATGCATGCTTTCCATCCAAAACCTTGCTTATCCACTTGAGTGGCAGCCGTAAAAGTACGAATCCAGTCAAGTGGCACACCATTTCGCGACAGGCGCGCGCTTTTCATTTTCAATTCAACTCGACATTTCTAGGACTTCTTGCAAGAGAAGTATACATAGCAGTGTGTGATATATTTTTGGTTTCTGGATTAGATTTACAATATTACTGATTCATTCAACATTAAATTAATCGATAGCTCACTGAATGAAAAATAGTGTGAATAAAGTGGCATGATGTGATTTCAAATGAAAAAAAATCTATACTAAGAAAATTAAAGAAATTTTAAATGTGAACATTGGTTGCTTTTAGTCCACCATACAATATGAAAATAGATTGAATTTTTCTTCATATTTTTTTTTTCATTATTGTGCAAAAAAAGTGCAGACTACTAAATTTTGACAGATAGTGCTAGCTGGTTTCGTTCCGTTTATTTATTTATTAAAGTAAGGCCCCTACTAGAAAATAAATCAAATCAATTATACTGCGCGCGACCGCGCACGACCCGTATCGGTTCGTACCACTTGACGGTCTTTCTAGGCGAAGGGTTATACACGGTGTTAATCAAGTTGGCGACATTCCCGATAGGGGGTTATTTTGGGTCGCATACTGATTCCAAAAATTTTTTGGAATCAGAATCAAATCATGTTTCTTGTTTTGAGCTTTTGTTTTTTAAATTTTCGATTTCTAATACTAGTATGAAAACATAGTATTTTGTAATAGGAATCGCACTGCATTATCAAAAAGTTCTAAAGTAGGACATTTTTAAAATAAATGTGAAAATTTACATTCGGATCGACCCGATAAAATTGGCGGCGGCGCACAGTCAGCTGCGAGACAGCAAACGCGTGACCTTGGCAGTGGCGCGTACACATGGCGTGCTTACACCATTCCAAAGGGAAATTGCCGCTGAGGTATAAGTTTGGATTAAATCTGCAATTTTTTTTTTACTATTTTAGATTTAATTTTTAAATACCACAAAATGATATGCATGCGAAATAGTAAAATAATCGGTATTTAAATAGTAATGTCGCAAAAAAAATTAACACCGTGTATAAGGGGTAGCTTGAAGGGTTATATAGCCTCGCATTATAAGGAAGGTCCTGGCATGACATCTAGTATTCATGCCGTGCGTTGGGCTAAAATCACGACATTAAGTGATCATCCAATATCATAAAAAAATTACATCTTACTCATGTCGGGCAGGCGGTCGCCGGCGAGCGGCGAGGAGGTGGAGGCGCCGGACACGCGGTGCGTCTCCGGCGGCAGCGCGTACCCGCGCTCCACCGACGCCGCCACCCACGACGGCAGCACGCAACTCTTGCCGTACTCGCGCGCCGCCTTGTATTTCTCGCTGCTGACGCCCTCCCTGGAATCACGTGGATACAAGTTCAGGTGACTCTCAAGATTGATCAAAATAATATAGGTTGCGCTCTGTCTGCTCAGGGCTCTTTCTTTAATAAATGTGTTCTTCCTTAACTGTCAATCCTACATACAAATGACAATTATTAAAAAAATCTTAGTACGAAAAACTTATAATCTTACTTATTCAAGATGACAATGTCAGTGCTGTCGCTCTTGAAAGCGCCGCTGAACTCGCCGCCATTTTCGTTGACGAGCCGCACGATCCTCTCCTTCTCGCGGCGGCTGATGCCGGAGCACGTCACCTGCAGCCCGTTGAACACGGCCAGCCGGTGCGGCGCGAACTGCTCCGAGCCGCCGCTCACGTTGCGCTCGAGCGACGCCGCCCACACCGCCTCCACCCAGCTGGCAGACATTATCGGCAGACCTTTCTCAGCGGCGATCTGTCAATGCGATTATCCACTTATGATAGAGATGCGTCTTATGCATTAGTACAGGGTGAGCCAGACAAAAAGGGAGCAAAATTATCCTCTTAATTTTTGTCAGTCTGAAATATATTTTCTTGATTTATTTCGATTTTGAACACGTCTTCTTACTAAAATAGAATAAATAATCTTCGACTAAAATAGTCTAAAAACAATATAATCGATTTTTCATGCATAGGTATCTGTGCTGACTATCGAAAAGCTTAGTTCAATGTCAGATCGACCGATAAGGTGGGAAAAGAAGCTGCTTTAAAAGAATAGAATATTCAAACATTGCAGTCAATATGTTGGCAACGAAGATAAGTTGTTAAAGATAAATGATAAAGATGCAATATAAATATTGAAGAATTTATGAAAATTTTAACAGAAGAAGGAATAGTTAAATTTTCCAGGGAAGTAATTTTGCAAACAGTAAAAAAAATATACATACGAGGTACTTATCTGACAGAGCTTTGTCACACACAAGGTGTGTGGTATCGTCACGCAGAGCATCGTTGTAACTTCCTCCCATCCACATCACCTTTTCCTTGATGGACTCCTGCGTACAATTACTATGTTATATTTTTTAAAAATACTGAGTGCGAGTTCGACTCACCCACAGGATAGATTGTTTGTAACAGAATACTTAGAATGTCTCAAGAACTATCAATACATAGGTTCTTCCTGCAGAGTTCAGAAAAACTTAAATGTAGATGAAATAGAGGGGGAAATATTCGGGACACATGGCCCACACATTATTGGCAAATGGAAATTTTCATATTCTCTTCTGAATTTCATTGCCAATCAATACAAACAGGAGTTTATAAAACTCATAATATCTTATGATTGTGTTACTTTCGTATTTACTATTTCTTATTCCAATACTCTCTGAAAAAAGGACTGGAGCAGCGCAAGACAATAATGTTCTAGTCAAGCTAGTCCGGACTTAAACCAGAGACTTGAAGCTCTAAATGAGAAAGCACAAACTGCATAGAAATTGTTTCACCTGTTATATATTCCTTTAGCCACTGTCATAGATTAAAGAGGAAGGAATAGATAGCTAGAATAGATAGTACGTCATACAACTTATAAAGCTCACCAAAACTGCTTATTTTTGCTGGTAATATGACATTTTTAACCAGCGCCATCTCCAGTTACTGTCAGAACTAGTTATACCATTATTAAATAAAGCTTGATTCCAAATTTCGCCTGGGTAGGTATGATGAAAACGTTTCATTTTAACTATAAATTAAGTAATGTAAGTAATAAAAAAATGTCATTGATATTCATTGGTTTCTCTTTAATGTATTCTTAAGGTGGCCCAACCCGGCGGGCCCAACTCATTCGCGGGCACGGTACAAAACCGTGCTGTAGCGCTCTGGGACCCTCTCTGTTTCAAAGAATAAGACAGGCTCCGTGATGAGGAAGATGCAACATGTCCACAAACCTAATGTGCAAGTGTTTCACAGTGTTGTGTTGCCACTGGAGCAGTGCATCGCTTAAAAGTCCTTGCTTACGGTGACGCATGGCTCAGGTTATCTCTTTCCCTAAAATATGGTTGAAAGAGGTAATGGCTGTGCCCGGCGTGATGCTCGTGAACGGGTGCTGTTTGTGGGGACTGGCCTGCTCCAATTGCAACATATTAGTTGGAGGGGATATTAGTTGTCTTTGCAAATAAAATGATATTTGTCATGAACTGTTGCATACGGCATGGATTGTAAATTTTTGTGTATTCATGTGAATTTAGTGTTTTACCTATGTTTCTGTTAAAATAATTGACAAACACTTTTGTAAACTTAGACTAAGTGGACGTTGAAAAAAAAAAACAGCGGAGTTTCTTTCCAGTTCTTCTTCGCTGTGTTTTGTTTTGCTGAACTGGCCAATGCTAAAATATGACAAATCCGAGTGCAGTGTACTGTCTATGGATGATGAATAAACAATACAATACAATACAAAAAAGACAATGTGCATAGTGTATGATTTGGTAAGATTTACGAAAATTTTAATTTCAAAACGACTTATAGCTAAAAGTAAACCACGACCGCTGTGGTCAAAAATCTAACAAAAACCAAATAGATAATAAATCTTGATTAAATAAGCTATGTCTGATGACTAATCTTTTTACGATGTTCTTACTTTATCATTGCGTAATCTACCTCCAAAGTTATTGTATAAAACGCGCGAAAAATTCGAACTTTCGGACCTTATAACTTAGAAACCAAACACAATTTTACAATGCCAATGGTCATCAGACATCTAGTTCGATCAAATAAAGCTATTTTGAGCAAAATTTTGGATCTCTGACAAGATATCAGGGCGTGATCTTCTTTCCCCTTTTGTATGGGGAGATGAGCGGGATGGGCCACCTTAAATGAGAATTGCAACGCCACTTGTGGACTTTTATTATTATTCAGCACTGGTATGACGTTAGCAATCTATCCCTTCCTTTTTAATCTATGCCACTGTTTAGGATACAATAACAAAAAAGGAAAAGGAGTACCATTTTTAAACCTTAAGAACGGCCCGTAAGCTATGTTCCCCATGCAAACATAGTTTACGAATCATTTGAAAAACACTGTTCCGATTTGCTTGATATTTGATATCTAATATTATACAATAAATATCTGTGTGCATGCTTTTGTTTTGCTCAGAAATCTAAAGCAAGTCAAATAACAGGCAAAAGAAAATCTTCATACAAATTTTGTTTTCTCTGTTGTGTGACATAGGATAAATTCTTGGAAAAAACAAACACGTGCAGACAAAGATATTTGTTGCCTGATATTAATTCCTAAATATCAATCAAATTGGAATAGTGGTTTTCAAATGATTAGTAAACTACGTTTGTATGGGAGGCGAAATTTTCTGATGCTTACAGGCCAACCTTAACTCATAGATTGGTGTACAAACGAATATGGTATATAAAATGGGGGTCAACTGTCTCGTTTACCTTTTACCTTTCGTTTACCTTGACTGGTTTGGGAAATCCACTAGCGGTAACCTTGAGGCCCCGCATGGCCACGGAGAACACGGGCTCCGGGCCGGCTGGAATCTCCGAGCCCTCGACCCAGCAACACGAGAGGCAACGTGCCCCGATGAGTCTGGAATCATCAGTCAAAAATTAGAATGCAGTAGAGATGATGTTTTTGCATTATAGTTAGTTAGATGCAATAAATAAAAGTGTTTCCAAAACAATAAGATAACATTGCAATATTTTTTCCTGGCATATTATAATCTGATATTACCCAGACTTAATTAAATTCAGATAAGTATTTTATTGTAACTAATGCTGAGATGTATAGACGTAACAGAAACTAAGACTAACGAAAAGTAGTACTTTGTGAAGTCATTTCGACACACTTTGTATGGACGAAATGTCAAAGTAATGCGAAGTGACGTCATAAAGTCGTTAGTCTTAGTTTCTGTTACGACAATTTATCTCAGCCTAAGTGTTTTTATTAAGTATATTTAAACAGTTGAAGACAAAAATAAAAAAAATAACCACTTGGCATAAGTATCGTCTTTTACAATAAGGTTCTTTTTCTCATTGATTCTTTGGCCTATATTAAATGTATTATAAAGTACGGATACCAATACTGGGTCAGGTGAATGTCAGACAACCAAAAAGTCTTAAAAATAAAAAAATACATCATGCTATTTCTGGCTCTTGAGCACGCTCCTAAACTAATTTAAGTAACTAATCAGCAGTTGGCGAAGTTGGAAGATGCAATACCTGCAAAAGGTATGTTTTGCTGGTTTGGTTTGCAGTATATCCGTAAAGTAATTCTCAGTAGAGCCCAGTAGGCTCTTTCATTAATTACCATTGTGTTGGTACCATCGCATTGGATTAAAAGATGGTTGAAGGGGCAATGAAAAATTATCCATGTTTTCCATCCAGGCCAATGTAGCCATGCTCATAAAGGGAAGGTCCTGGCATGGCAGTCCAATGCTATGGTACCACCCCGGGTGGGCTTAGTAGGGGAAGGGGACCTACAGTTTTACATGGATTCCGAACCATGGAGCAGCTCACATTCGTGACGAAATGCACTTATCGAACTCGGAAAGAGAAAGACAGTGGTGCATGTCGGAATTGAACCCAGGCCCAGGCAGGAGAAAGAAAGTTAATGTCGGGGCGAGGAATTGACCCCAGACCTCTGGTACGCTACGCCAGTCCCCGCGCCACTACGCCACGCGCACGGCTATGAGCCGCTCAAAAAGTTATGACCTATTAAAATATGTATAATCATTTCATTTTGTTTTCCTTCGTAGATTAGTACTAAACAAGTAGGAAAGTTACAGTTCTACCTACAAATATTATAAATGCAAAAGTAACTCTGTTTATTTGTTTATATGGGACCTTTTAATGGGAAAATAACTGGACGGATCTTATTGACATTTTGCAAGGAGATTGCATCCTGGTGTAGAACCTACATAGGCCACCTTTTGTCTCAAAAAAAAAGACAAGATTGCAATGCAAGATGACCAAAAAATCTTATATTACAAATTTCTTATAGCATTTGAGTTTGTTAAGCCGGAAAGTAAATTGTTGTCAAATCTTACAGGCACTTAGTGGTCCTCAGCTTATTGAAGAGTTCTCCTTTAAAGTCGTTGAGCACGAACACATCTCTTTTGGTGAGAGACTCCAGTTCAGTGCATTCTGCTTCATGCATCCATCGTGCGCGGAAACCGCTGCTGCTGTGTTGCTCGCAGGTCTGCGGGGTTGAAAATCAATTGTTTGACAATAGGAAGGTATTTTAAGGTGGTCCTTCCCAGCACGACAAAACCGTGCTAATGCGCTCTGAAACCCTCTGTTTAAAAGAAAAAGACAGGCTCCGTAATGAGGAGGATGCAAAATGTCCACAAAGCAGACAATTCGCATAGTGTTTGAATTGGTAAGATTTACGAAAATTTCAATTACAAAACGACTTATAGCTAAAAATAAATCACGACTGCTGTAGTGAAAAAACCGGCCAAGTGCGAGTCGGACTTGCACACGAAGGGTTCCGTACAATCGTACAAGATTTAACATTAAAAAATAAAGTTTTTTGTATGGGCCCCCCCTGGAATCTTTATTATTTTTTAATTCTACTTATTTATTATTATAGCGGCAAAATAAATACACACTCTGTGAAAATTTCAGCTCCCTACCTCTTACGGTTCATGATATACAGCCCTGTGACAGACGGACGGACAGCGGAGAATTAGTAATAGGGTTCCGTTTTCACCCTTTGGGTACGGAACCCTAAAAATCAAACAAAAACCAAATTGATTATAAATCTTCATGAAACAAGCTAGGTCTGATGAATACTCTTTTTAAGATGTTATTATTTTATCGTTGAGTCATCTACCACCAAAGTTATTGAGTAAAACGTGCGAAAAATTCAAACGTTCGGACCTTATAACTAAGCAATCAAACACTATTTTACAATGCTAATAATCATCAGACATCTAGTTCGATCAAATAAATGAAGGATAAGATAAAGGAGTTAAGCAGGAAGGCCCAACATAAAGGGTATCACAGACGGGACAGATATCTGCGTCTGCGCAGACATCTCTGCTGATATCGCTCTTCATAGAAATCAATAGACTACCACACACGGCGCAGATTATATATTTTGGATCTACGAGCATCGGCAGATACAAACAGACCTAATATTCCGGGAGGTCACGACGTTTTTGGTCACGATAAGGTAAATGGCTGAAACTGGGTTGACATGTTAGAGACCAACCCTCTGATGCTATTGCATTGTGTACATTTTCATGCAGCATACGAAATTCGGTGTGAACAGCACTGTTTAACCCCCTAGTTAGCGCTCTGGAAACTTTGACCCGCTGCGAGTGGTCCACTAAAAGTCGTTCGCAATGAATCAGGGAAAGATTTTTGTAGATTTCATATTGTTTCATAGAAAGATAAAGGACCGCAGCAAAATATTACACCCAATCTGGCAATCGAGGTGCCTGCTTCGATTTTTCCCGAATTTCTGAAGTCGGCCGACCTAAGTTTGTATTCTGTGGTGCCGTGCGGTGGTTATCAATGGATTTCTGGGAAGGTAATTGAAATATTTGCCGTGTATTGCTGTAATAAACAGATTGAACACGAAAGTATCATATTTGGGCGAGAAAATTGCATTTCAAGTGCATTTTGTTCCGAAAATGTAGCGACTTAGTGGAAGCCTCACATAGGATTTTGTCGACATATGAATTTCGATTATTTTGTCATATTTCATTTTTTTTATGCGACCTGACATGGATGGCTAATACCACACAACTACCGTTATATTACCCCAATACACCACATTCCCGAAGGAATTAGGTGCCATGCCAGGACCTTCCCTTTATGAGCACGGCTACATTGAACTGGATGGAAAACACGGACAATTTTTCATTGCTGCTTTGACCATCTTTTCATCCAATGGGATGGTAGCAACCCGGGCGGGCTTAAACCCTACCACCTAGTAGGGGAAGGGGACCTACAGTTTAACATGGAGTCCGAACCATGGAGCAGCTCGCATTCGTGACGAAATGCACTTATCGAACTCGGAAAGAGAAAGACAGTGGTGCATGTCGGAATTGAACCCAGGGCTCTGGTACGCTAGGCCAGTCCCCGCGCAACTAGGCTACGAGCCGCTCATCATGTTCAACAGGTTCATTTCTGATGTTTCGGTCAGTAGATAGGTTTATTCCGGACATATCAATGATGTAATATGTTCAAAAACCCAATTCAGGAAGGAGGATTTCTTTGATAAAAATTTTGTGTGATATCGCTAGGCTAGCTCGAATATTTAATATTTGAACCGGCGGCGCTCGACAGCGGAGTGCTGCTAATCTAACGGAAGGGCGGACTTTATGTCTGTTCAGGTTTACGTTCCTTACCTTATCGTACAGAAAACTAACCCAAAAACGTGTTAGGTATTGTTCAGTTTTCAATAATTTTATATAGAAATTGTATGCTTTTGTGCATTTTCTTAATGATATTTGAAAGATTGCCTGTTCTTTTTTCGTTTTTGCGTTCGGGCAGGAGCACTGATCTAAGCTGTTCCGCCTCATTCTGTTCAAAACTGTATACAGGTGTATACAGGATGAATGATGGCGATATTTTTTTTTTTATGTTTGGTGGTAAATTTTTAAAATATTCCGTAGCAAACAATATTGGTTATTTTTTTCTATGGTATAAAAACACTACCTACAATTGTAATATGATATTTTATTGGACCTGATGCCGGCAAGGTTAATGGCTCCTCGGGCACCGAGTATCAACCATCGCCGGCAAAAAGAAACGAAGTTGGACCCTCGTTCTCTCCAAGTCTGTGGTGTCGTCGTCATCTTGTCAAGCACACACTGAACACTTGCTTCCACGGAACCCTACTTTGGTTTGCAGGGGCATATATTTCCTATCAAGCACACACTAAACATTTGCTTCCACAGAACCCTAATTTGGTTTGCACGGTATCCTATTTTGGTTTGCACGGAACCCTATTTTGTTTTCATCCGCAAAGCTTTTATTTTACTAGGAACACACCAACAGTCAGTCAGTCAGTCATCTCCAATTTTTCTCCAGTCCTCCCGGCCCTGAGCGGTACGGAACCACTGCTTTCCGCCGACGCACTTGTTGTCGTCGTCCCTCTTGGCGGGTGGTCTTCCCACACTCCGTTTTCCTGTCCACGGCCGCCAGTGTAGGACACGGTTACTCCAACGGTCGTCGTCTCTTCGGCTGACATGGCCAACCCACTGCCACTTGAGCTTAGCCACCCGGTGTCCAATATCGACTACTTTGGTACGTCAGAGGTGTGCTTGGTTACGCACCGGTATGTTAAGTTTTTTATGTATTTTTGTATATTTAGGTGTCTAGTTTTAGTTTTATAAATAAAATATACATGTTATCGATTTACTTTTCGAGATGTTTTTTTCTTTCCCAACATAGAAGCTGCATAGGTTTTGCAGCTTCCAATAAGGTTTGAGATTTTATAATTTTTTTACTGCTGCACTAAATAATCTACAATTAGTATCATTATAAGCAGCATTCGTTCAAATTTCAGAAAATGTAAAGCTGGACCACCCAAAGTGGAAATATTCTGAAGGGTGATTGATTTAATGCAACATGCCGAAAATGCGCTCGCGCGCTATTTATTATCTGCTGATCAGCGAGTTTCGCGTTCGCACGGTTTCTGCGATTTGAAGGGTTACAAAGGACATCGCACTTACAACGAACGCCTGTTGCATCTCTTCCGAGCACTCGTTCTCGTTCGTACAACCCAGTGGGATGATGAAATTCACGCGCACCTCTTCCATGATTTAATGCATGTAGTTATTCAAACCAACCATTTCAATCACAAGGAAACAATTGTACGTTGCAAAGTATTGAAATAGGCCAATACAGGATATCATGCTGTGGACAATACAATAAATAATATCCTCTCGTTGAAGGTTGAATGAAGCGGCAAACAATTTGGCACAGTCAATACAGGCACAGATTATGACACTGGTTGATACTATTTGTACACTATGGGCCGAGTGCACGAAAGGACAAAAAATCAAAATCAACGTCAACGTCTAATCAAACACGTCACTTTGTGTGGACACTATTGAAGGAACTCTATGCGGATCACTAAAAGTGACGTGTTTGAACATTGATTAACTCGTCCGTCTCTTCGTGCAACTGGGGCTATATGTACGATCCGAATTGAGTTTATGGTAGCTCAAATCGTGCATAGCGCGTAACTGCTGGTCCGAATGCTGCAGACAAACATCAGTTTTCCTGATTAGAATCCAGTATCAGGAATTAGAATCTGTCTGTCCGGACGCAACATCTCCATACAAAATGGGACACACGCTCATGACTGCATACGGGCCACCGTGACCCGGCCCATCTTTCTGGATCTGGTAAGAATGCTAGCCCCGTGCGCCCAAAATTCAGATTAAAAAAAAACCGAATGCAGCAACAACGTAAATGTTCTATCATCCGCCACACAAGTCCGGAGAATAACCGTACGGAATAATTTTTTTTTTTTTTGTTTCTTTATCCAATGGACAGGCAAAAGCTTTCGCTATACAGCCTTCTCTTTATTGTATCTTATGGATTGTAGTCAATTCTGGAGTGTCATGTAGTTAAATACTTTCTATTGTCTCATGTATATATAGAAATATGGGTTCAAAGTTGGTCGGTTGACTTAATATCTTTTTCAGGTCGAGCGGGATTTTTTCTCTTTCTTTGTATGTAATTTCTAAGCATTTATATAGTTTTTCTCTTTGCTCATCAAAAGCACAGCAATGAAAGAAGAGGTGGTCCAGGGATTGATCAGCTAAGTTGCAGTGTGGGCATACGGCGGTGTCGATAAGGTTTAATCTGTAAAGATGGGATTGAAAAAGACAATGTCCGAAACGTAGACGACAAATTGTTGTATAATATTTTCTTCTTTTTGGTAAGGTTTTATTGAACCAAGGTGTTTTCCCAACTAAATCGTTTATTTCGGCGTACCAACGACCCGTATTGGACATTTTCCATTGTTCGGTCCATTCGTGGATAATTTCCTGTTTTATTTTCGCTACAAATTCCGATTGCGGTAGGGCAACATTCTTAATATGGCAAATATTCAGGTTGCTGTCAGCTATCGTTCTAGCTAGATAATCTGCTGAGTCGTGTGGCTTCAAATTTATGTGGCCGCGAATCCAGAAAAAACATATTTCGTAGCCTTGCTGTATCAAGGAAAAGTGTTTATCCCGTATTTGGTGTATGACATAGTGAGTATTGGCATCTAGTTTCGTATTCTGTAGGGCTCTATGAACGCTCATGCAGTCGCTTATTATTATCCACGTATAGTGTTGTTGAACTTCGATGAACTCGAGTGCGATTTGAATTGCCAAAGCTTCAGAAGTGTATATTGATGCAGAACTAGGAATCTTAATGCCATAACCTCTCTTGGTTGTCTCGTCATAGATCGCGCAGCCGACCCCACGAACTGTTTTCGAACCATCGGTATATATTCTTCTGTAACCTCTGTAACTTGAAATTTGTTCTAAAAATTCTTCTTTGCACTCCAAGTTTTCGTCTATTTGAATTGGAATTCCGTAGAATTTGCTGTCATATTTTCCCAAATAGCAAGGAAAGTTGAAATTGGCTTGTATTTCATATTCATTTTTGTAATGTAATATATTTGAAAAGTCTCTCAGGATGTAAGGATGATGACTAGGATCGGATGGGATGGAAAGGAGATGTTGAATTTTGGTAAACAGAGGATGATTTGATATGGATAGAAGCTTTAACAAAAATTTTAATTTCAGATATTTGAAGCGGATTCTCAGTGGAGGAATGTTACATTCTACTTGCATGGATACTATGGGAGTTGACATCATCGCTCCAGTTATTAAACGTAAGCTTTTATTTTGTATTTTTTCCAGTTTCTCTATAAGTTTCCAATGATGAGAAAAACATAGAAAACCATATTCAAAATGGCTACGTATCAAAGATTTAAAAAGCATTATTAGGATTTTCGGATCCGCGCCCCAATAGGTGCCCGCTAAGGACCTCAAAATGTTGTATGATCTTAACGCTTTGTCTGCTATGCCATCGACATAAGAGTTCCAAGATAAGTTACTGTTAAATATTATTCCTAAAAACTTAACGGTTTCAACTACCGGAAGAAGAGTGTTATTGTAGAAGACTTCGGCTTTTAATTTGTATTTATTTTTACTAAATATAACAACTTTGCTTTTCTCTGGGCTTATATCTAAATTTAACTCAGTAAAATATTTATACAAATTCTCCATGGCTTTATTTATACAAGTCAATGTAGTCGCTCTATCACCAATGGAACAATAAATAACCAAATCATCTGCAAATTGGAGGTTATTTACATCAAATCCTAGTTTTGAGTTTAATTTGTGAACATAAATTATAAATAAGAGGGGACTTAATATCCCACCTTGAGACGTTCCCCTATAGGAAAATCTGGGACCAAAAAGAGAGTTGCTGTATTTCACATATACTTCCCTGCCATTTAAAAAATTATATATCCAATTTATTAATTTTGCTGGAATGCCCAAAGAGTTCAAGATCGATGCAAGTGTAAAGTGATCGATGTTGTTAAATGCGCCGACGACATCTAAAAAAACACACACGGTATCGTGATTTAATGAGAAAGCTTTTGAAATATCCAGATGTAGATGGCTGAAACTTTCTCTAGCGGGTCGACCCCTCCTAAAACCAAATTGATTGCTAGGTAAAATGTTGTTTCTTTCTATAAAAAATTCAAAACGTTGTTTAATTAACTGTTCAAAAATTTTTCCAATGCACGAAGTCAATGCCACAGGTCGATAAGAATTTGCATCGTCTTTACTTTTGTTTTGTTTAAGTATTGGGATGAGACAATCTATTTTCCATTCCCATGGAATTATGGAAGTACACCACAGCTTATTAAGCGTGTTTAAAAATATTACCAGACTGTTGTGGTTTAAGTGACGTAGCATTTTATATGGAATCATATCTAATCCACATGCAGTATCTCGTCTAGAATTTAAGGCAGATTTCAGTTCTTGTAAAGTAAAATATTTTGTAAGGTACTCATTTTCATTATTGTTAGGAACAGAACTATTGATTGAATGTAGTTGATTTTCAACATAATCGGGTGTATACTTTTGCAAAAAATCAATTATCCAGTCATGATTTGTGTTGTGACTATTACTTTGGTAGGTATTATTAAATTTTTTAATAGTGTTCCAAATTTTAGAAACGGGTGTATATCTGTTAAATGATTCACATAACCTTTGCCAGCTTTCGCTTCTTTCTCTTTTTAAAATGAGTTTTTTAAGTGCTTGCAATCGTTTGAATTCTATGTAATTTTCGTCATTACAATTTAGTTTAAATGTTGCATATGCTTTCCTGGAATTTTCTACAGCTGAGCTGCATTTTTCATTCCACCAGGGAACAGAAAGTTTGGGTTTTGAATGCCGAAAAGTGGAGTTAGGTGTGGATGAATGCTTCCGTTTGGGTATAGACTTCTCAATAGCTGCATTTAAAATATTACAAAAAGAATCATAAGATTCTATTGGGTTAAGATTATCAAAGTTAAAATGTTCGAGCTCTCTCGAAACTAAATCTGAGTATATTTTCCAATTTACGAGTCTAAAGTTTGGATGCTTTGGAAAATTGTTTGCAGTCTCTTGATTGTTGTATGTGTTGTTGGCTAATAATATTTTTGTTATTGTTGGCAGGTGATAACTTCCGAGAGGGTCATCATGGACCGTCCAGTTACAAGACAATGCTAAAGAAGAAGATACCATTGTGAGATCGAGTGCATTTGGCCGCCATCTACTGGAACCAACTGTTGTCACTTCACCGTTATTCAAAAGAACAAGATTGTTGTCATCAATTATTTCCAAAATGTCCCTTCCACGTGAATCAGTGTTATTGCATCCCCAAAAAGTGTGATGAGCATTAAAATCGCCCGCAATAATCGTTGGCTCAGAGATATTTTTTACTAATCTATCGAACTTACTTTTTGTGAAAGGTGGAGTACAATTCGGGGGACTGTATAAACTAACTATAGTTACAAATTTGTTGTTGTAAGATAATTTGATAGCTATATTTTGTATCGAGTTGTCACTTGTGGTGATAATTTTTGTGTAGCTTAGACTATTATGAATTAATATTGCTACTCCATTGTGTGAATTTCCAGAATCAGATCTTTCCAATTGATATCCTCTAAATTTACAACGTTGTTGTGGTTTTAACCAAGTTTCAGAAATTATTGCAATATGTATATCATTTTCATATAAAAATTGAGTGAGAATATGTCGATGACATAGCAAACTTTGCGCGTTCCATTGTACAACATTCAAAGTAGACATTATATAACAGGTTTATTTTTTCTAATAGAGTCGTGAATAACGCTTTTTATGTTTTGCGCAGAGATAGGAGCCTCGCCAGTTTTGCTCATTGTTATAACTTTTACAATCATTTCGAGAAGTATGTTCATTGCCTTTTCAGAGTTTAACAAATTATTCAGGATAGAGTCGACTGAATTTTCTTTATTCGTGTGTAATATTTGGTTATATTTTAGTTGCGTATTATAATTTTTTTCTGTTTGATCTGTGTTAGTGGTAGGTAAGGAAGGGAATGACTTTTCATTAAATAATTCATTGTATTGAACTTTTCTGGTTTTATTTTTGTTTTCTTCAATTTTCTTCTTTTTTATAGGGCATAACCCTGATATAGCGACATGATTACCTTGACAATTATAACAGGTAGCATTGGCATGCTCCGTAGAGCAATTTCTATAATTGTGCCCTTCGCAACTGCATATTGAGCACCTCTCTCCGTTTTTACAATATTTTGATATGTGCCCAAAGCGCAAGCATCGGAAGCACTGTTTTAAACGGGGTATGTATTGAGCCACTCTAAATCTCCATAAGTTCATGTCAATATAGTCCGGTAGAGTATTTGATGCAAATGTAATGGAAATAGTAGGAGTGGGTTCTAGTTGGAAACCATTTTCATTCTTTACTTTACGCATGAATCTTCTTACTGATATAATTTTTTTTGTGCTTGTTATGTTGGTAAAAATTTTATGATTGGATAAGTTGGTAGGGACCGAGGTGATGACACCAGTGGTTTCAGTTGCAGATGCAGGTATGGAAGCCTTAAGCTTGAATTGATCCAAAAAAGTTTTGTTACCGAGAGCTGCATTGGCTAGCTCTGGTTTTTCAAATATTGCGCCTATTTTGTATCGATTTATCCTCTTGAACTGTTTGATGCCCTTAATGTATCTTTTGAAAGAGTTTGATAAGCTCATAATATCTCTGTCTCCAATCGGCTTGTTAGGTTCTGTGCTTTCTATGAATACGATAAAATCCAGTGCTCCCGAATCCTCAGGGTATGCACGGGTGTAGTCTTTAATGAAGAATGGTTGGTACTTATCGAGTGAATTCAATTTTGATGTAGTAGCTGTGGTGTTGATGTTGAGCTCAGTAGTTCCCGCCTGTTCCACAAGATCATCTTTTCCCGCCAAATTTTCACAGTCCGATAAATCGGACGAAAGTGACTCCTCTGGAGACCTCTTGTCTTCCTTTTTCCGTTTCCTCTTCGCCTTCATCTTCTCGACCGGTTTTCCGCGAAGAAAGACCACAAACAAACGAATTGGCAAATAAAAACTCGATAGCAAAAAAATCTCGACTTGTTCGGATTCCCGCCAAAACCGAACCTCATCCCGTACGGAATAATTCATTCTGCGCCACAGATTACATTCGGCGTCGTTTTGCCGAGCAATCCTTGTGTCCGTGTGGCGTTACCTACGTTGAAATAAATATATTTTAGGTGCATGCAATGGTTTTTATTTTGTGGAACATGGATGGCTATTAGCCCACAACGACCGTAATGATATTGGCCCAATGCACCACATTCCAAAAGGACTTGGGAGCCATGCCAGGCCCTTTCATTTATGAGCACGGTTACATTGAACTGGATGGAAAACACGGACGATTTTTCATCGCCCGGACTAGCTAGTAAGGGAAGGCGACCTACCGTTTAACATTGATTCCAAACCATAGAACAGCTCGTATTATTAACGAAATGTACTTATCAAACACAGAAAGAGATAGAAAGTGGTTCATGTCCGGGGCGAGGAATTATCGGGTCGGGCTCGTAATTTTGCTCTATTGAGATAAAACTGGTTCATTATTACACTTAAAATGAAATGTAAAAATACTTTATTTACATTCATACGGTACAAAAAGGTGGAAAACATTGCCATGAGGCATTATTTTTCATTCAACCTTAAAGATGTAAGAGAGGTGCAGTAAGACGGGTAAAAAATAAATGTAGAACAAAATTTATTAGAGAACATTTTAATTAACCTGAAAATACAAATAAAAAAATTAAAATAAGTAACGTTAAAATGTACATAATTTTAACATATTAATATACATAAGATGCACATACATTTATATGCTTATGGAACAAATAAACAGATGTACACATACATAAATACATTTAGATATTTGATAAATTAAGTTATAACAAAGACGATTGATTGTTTAAGAACAATGTAATAAGAAACAATCAGGAAGTAAGGAATTATATTTAGGACGCTTTTGAAATATATTTATTAACTGAGATGTGCGTACAGTCGTTTCGTCTGAAATCTATACACCGGAAATAGAGACAAATTTGAGGTCTCTTTCTGACATGCTGACGTCAACCATAGAGTAAAAGGGACTTAGGATTTCCTTCTCTTTCCAGTGTATACATTTGATAGGAAACGACTGTACATCAAGTGAAAGCTTGTTCCATATACGCAATGGAATAGCAAGAAGCAAATTATATGAGGATTTGAGAGTTACGACATGAGAACAGAGGGGTTTCATTCTATCAGATATATATTTAGGGGAAGCTGGGTTATTTAATAAAATAAATCCGCTTTTACGAATAATGTTTTCATGAAAAATAAATATTAAATTCCGATGTTTTTTTCCGTGGTCCTTATACAAATTAGTCACGTGACTAATTTGTATTTGTATTGGGCACAAGTTATAAAACTAGTAAGTAATAATAGTAAGTTAAACATACAACTTACTATTATTGGTTTATTCGTAATTCCATTTTTTTCCATAAAAACATACTCATGGCTAACTTAAAACAAACATATCTTCACAAACTAATACCTTCTTTACGTATTTATGCGTGTATTGAATAAAAAAAAAAAACCTCAGCACTAAATGAATAAGCAATGGGTAACTTGCATTGTTATAATGGCAACACGTCCCTGTAGACGTGAAGACGCGCTTGGTAACGTTTTGAAATTGAATTATTATTATTATTATTATTATTGTCTCGATACACTAGCAACTTAAAGCTGATGCGTGTACATCTGAGTTGGTAACTGGGGCTGCACTTGTTTTTTTTTTGTTTTTTTTTATTCTTGTAAAAAGTCTAAAGTTTATGATTTTTTGTATAAGTGTCAAGTCTGTTTTTAAAGCTGTTCACTGAAGCGGCACTAATCACTTCCTCCGGGAGCCTGTTCCACGACTCAACCACACGATTGGTTATAAAGTGTTTCCTCGGGTTTGAATTGCTTGAGGTTTGGTTCAGTTTTAGTGAGTGTCCACGTAGGTGATCATTGGTATTCATTGTGTACATCAGTTTGAGATCTGCCACATCATAGAGTTCTGATAAAATTTTAAATGTTTCAATGAGATCGTCTCTACGTCTTCGTTCCTCCAGCGTGGTGAGGCCCAAGGCCTCAAGACGGCTCTCATACGATTTATTTCTTATGGAGGCCACCATCTTTGTTGCCCGCCTCTGCACTCTTTCCAGTAGACAAATAACTTTTTGGAAGTAGGGGCTCCAGATTTGGTAGCCATATTTCAGGACTGGGCCAACATAGGTTTTGTATAACTTGAGAAATAAATTTGCAGTGATGTAGGAAAAGGATTTCCTTATTATGTATAAGAGAGAGTTGGCCCTTTTAACGATTTCAATCAGATGTGTTTCCCATTTTAGGTTGCTGGTCAAAATAATACCGAGATCCTTTTGTGAGGTAACTGGATTCACTGGTGTTCCGTCTACGATATAATGAAGTTGAGGATTTCTAGGACCCACATGCAAGACGGAGCACTTCCCGGCGTTAAGTGTCAAGAGCCAGTCCTTTGTCCATTGGACCATGCGATGGAGGTTATCTTGTACTTCTTGGTGACTGATCGTGGGGTTGGCAAAGAATTTTGTGTCGTCTGCGAAGAGCATAAAATCAAGGTCGATGATTGCTTTCAGGTCAGTAAGGAAGATCCCAAATGCTGCAGGCCCCAGGACCGATCCCTGAGGAACTCCGCTTAGAACGGGATGGGGTTTCGATTATTTATTATTATATTATATGTAATTATAGCCCAATTATTTCCTTTTCGGCCTCTAAGATCTTTCCCACATTCAAATAATTTCTCGAACTCCACTTTTTAACCGACTTCAAATAAAAAAACAAATTTAACAAAAAAAATAACCGACTTCAAAGGAAAATCACTAAAAAGTAAAAAATAATTTTCATTTTTGTAGTTACGATTTCTGTAATTTTTTGAGTCGGCGTCAGCCGGGCACCCGCTGCGCCAATCAAGAGAACCTAACCTAACCTAACCTAACCTAACCTAACCTAACCTAACCTAACCTAACCTTGGCTGACACCGACTCAAAAAATTACAGAAATCGTAACTACAAAAATGAAAATTATTTTTTACTTTTTGGTGATTTTCCTTTGAAGTCGGTTATTTTTTTTGTTAAATTTGTTTTTTTATTTGTTTATTTTTAGTGAATCTGAAGTAAACTTACTAATTTGTACACGTCCTTTCCAATAAAAAAAGAATCACCGAAATCGGTTGGCGTTATATTGAGTTATTCGTCCATTTGTCGCGCACATCTTAATACAAATTTAAGACTTTTATGATTTTCTCATGGATATCATTGTCAGAACGCGCGACAAATTGACGAATAACTCAATATAACGCCAACCGATTTCGGTGATTCTTTTTTTATTGGAAAGGACGTGTACAAATTAGTAAGTGTACTTCAGATTCACTAAAAATAAACAAATAATAAAAAATAAAAAAATAACCGACTTCAAAGAAAAAGCACTAAAAAGTAAAAAATAATTTCCATTTTTGTAGTTACGATTTCTGTTATTTTTTGAGTTGGTGTCAGCCAAGGTTAGGTTAGGTTAGGTTAGGTTAGGTTAGGTTCTCTTGATTGGCGCGTGCCCGGCTGACGCCGACTCAAAAATAACAGAAATCGTAACTACAAAAATGGAAATTATTTTTTACTTTTTAGTGCTTTTTCTTTGAAGTCGGTTATTTTTTTTGTTAATTTTTTTATAGAACTTAGGCATGATTTAAAGCGTTCAAAATTCTGAAAAACATTCGACAAAGTCCGAGGACAGCGTATGGGGAAATCCGATAGCTGTGACGTTCAAGATGGCGACCGTTTAGCTCCGATTTTCGCCACGCGCAAATGAGCTATGTTAGGTTAATATGTGTAGGTAATGCATAGCAAGATTAGGTCGCGGTCCACAACCGGTAAAATGCACAATCGACAAAGCGATCTAATAAGCATACAATAAAGCTGAAATATCTACAAAACCGTATTTGTTACGGATGAAAATATCGTCACAAACGCAACCTAATCTAATCTAACCTAACCTAACCTAAGCTAACCGAACCTAGCCCAACTTAACCGAACCTTACCCATTTTTGTTGAATTGAGACCAAATAAATTGGCGCGCGAGCATATATTCTAAGTGTATGCGTTTACGGCGTTTATCGAATGAACATTTTTCACATTATACGATATGCATGGTTCTCTTTTTTTGTTAAATAAACCGTTTTCGATTGAATCTAAGGTCCAATGCAGATGCTAAAATTTTATACGTTGTGACTTTTAAACTATATGCATGAAGAACACAGTTATTTAATTTTTTCAACTTCTTGGTGCACTATGTATAAAATTATACGATCTGCCGATTATACGTTTTGCATGGTTTTGATATTTTGTTAAAATATTATTTTATACGATCTGCATTTTAGACGTACTGCTGTTCCCCCGTTGGATTTTGCGGAAATGAAGAAGGCACGAAGAACGCCTAAAGCTTAGGTTTTCCATTAGGTTTCCTGATTCGTTTATCAAATCAGGGCACCTGAAGGCGTCAGATCCATACAAACAGTACGCGACACAGCACACGCACGGTCGGGTAACCGAACCGGCCATAGAACTTAACGGCCGACCCGTCTGGGCAAATTGCTCCCGTTAGGTTAATTAACCGAATCAGGGAGCCGACGGCCTCGCACATGTCAGGTTCAACCGTTCGGTTTTTGCCCAGTACCTTCCCGAGCGCATTGTGCACGCACGTGTCTAGAGGTCCTGAGCTTGCGCTTACGACAAAATGTGCGACATCGAACTATTCATAAAATAATTCATATAATGTTCTCGGTAGAATTTGCTTTGAATTCTACGAGTAATTGAAATATGTACCAAATGTACAGCTCGTGGTGTGGACTTGCCTTTCATGCAGACTGCATATGCCATTAGGTGACAATCATTTATTAGTTAATTTCTTAGAGAGTGCTTAACTAATCAAGCTCAAATGTATTATAACATAACTTCAGATGTATCCGCACTTAATGCATGATTTCATTAAAAAAGATCGCCAAAATAAGCCTATTTTCTCACATTTGCCGTTATTTCTTCCAAGTGGTAAGTATTATTAAGCAAACAAATTAATACAATACATGCGCATAGTGCTCTTTAATATTTAAACCGAAAATCGTTCCATGCGAAAAAATGTTTTATTCACAACATCTAAAAAAACTCTATTTATACCTACAAAATGTTTCGAAATTTGACCCGAGAATCTTTCGTGTATTTAATTTATTTTTATTCTCTTACTGAGATAGATAAGTACATTTCGTTAAGAATGCAAGCTGTTCCATGGTTAGGAACCTATTCAAAACTGTACTTAGGGCGTTTTTTACCACCTCACGACAAAGTTCCCATTAGCTATCGAGCGCAAAAAAATATGATATGCCATTTTCAACCGTTGAGGCAGGCTGTGGTTCGGATTGTACGTAAAACTGTAGGTTCCCTTACTTACTTACTAGGTGGTAGGGGTCAATCCCGCCCACGTTGGTACCATCACATTAAATGAACGATGGTCGAAGCGGCAATGAAAATTGTCCATGTTTTCCATCCAGTTCAATGTAGCTGAGCAATATAAGGAACGTCCTGGCATGGCACCTAGTTCCCATGTGGTGTGTTAGGCTCATATGGAACAGTCAGTTTGGTATAAGCCACCCATCAATGTCTAGTTACATAATAACATAAAAAAATGTACCCTGTAAATCTGTTGAAAATTAATCGAGGTCCTTTATTATAAAATAGTCCCTAAGCGATAGTTTTAAAATAATAACTTGGTTTTTATCTCTATAATTTTGGTATATCTAGCATATTGACGAAACTCCCTGTCAAAAATATTGTATGCATTCGACAGATGGTATCGACAGCGCTTTCGAGACCAACTGTCAAACGCATAAAATTTTTTGACAGACGATGTCGCCTTCTCGATAGCGTTCGTAGCATGAGCCTACCAGTATATACTCTGTGATCTTAGCCACAGAATATAGAACGTTCTGTGCTCGCGTTCGAAAGCACGAAATGCAACGGAAATAATATTATTTTCTAACAGTAAAATAGTACACAACTTACCTATTTTAAAACTTTGTGGAAGTTAAGTGATGGCTCGAAACTATTTGAGGGACTGTCTATCAGCAAGTGGACTCACGCTGCGGGAACCCCCTGACCCGAGTGAGCTGCAGTCGGATGAGATCGTCGCAATTTCCGCGATCAAGCAGGCCCTGCAGCGGCACTACGATTTTCCGCGTAATGTCGCTGACCTGGT
Organism: Incurvaria masculella; assembly: GCA_946894095.1. Classification (NCBI taxonomy): domain Eukaryota; kingdom Metazoa; phylum Arthropoda; class Insecta; order Lepidoptera; family Incurvariidae; genus Incurvaria; species Incurvaria masculella. Next base: position 14,223,252 of record OX335648.2, on the reverse strand, counting down.
GCGCGACTTCCGAGACGAATGTAAGGATTTGGCAGTGTTTCGCCACTATGTTTTCCCGAATTTAGTGCAAGTAGATCCCGATACCGGTGTTCGTCCGCTCACTGATAGTGTCCTTAAACTTTTGTTAAGCGTGCCGCCGCTACAAGATCAACTATCCGAGTATGTCTTTGAGCGTGCTATCGACTTCGCGGTCCAAGGCGCATGCGGGCCTTGGATTAAAACTATTCTGCGCTGCTTCACAACTCTGAACCACATCTCTTGTCCGGATAAAATAGCGACAAACATCATTGATTTGCTGGATGTGACAACAGAGCATTCAGTCCGCCTGGAGATAATCGCGGCTATTCCGGATTTGGTTGGCGACCGAGAACATGATAATGTGGCAGAAGACCTTAGCCGCTTCCTTAATGAGGATGTTACTTTAATTCCTGCTGTGCTAGACTGTCTTTCTTATCTGTGCTTGAGTGATGATTGCTTTCGACAACTTCAAAACAAAGCTATTGCAATATTGAGGACTTCCGTACAATTTCGTTCTTTTCCTAACTTTGTGAAATTTCTGCTCATGCCTGGCAGGATGGACGATGCTGGCTATGTAGATACAGTGCAAGGGCTACGGAATGCTCTAAGCTGGGTAGGAGATAATTCTGAGGAGATTTCATCCAGTCAGATATTGACAGCATCCGCTATTAGAAACTCCATAACCGCATCTGAGGATATTGCAGCGGCATGGTTTAAAAGTGTGCAGATGTGCAAGCTGGCCGGTGATCACAAATCTATTGATGTTGTATTATTACTGATTTTGTGTTCTACCACTGACGAGAAACAAAAAATGGTAGTTAACCTCTTACGAAAACATATTAAACTTGATATTTTGAAAGAAGACTTATTAGATGAAGCATTTGCAAAATTTTATCCAATTTTTAATCATTACTTGCAAAATATGTTGGAATTGGTAAATAGTTTATTAATGTATAGAAATGATGATTTGGTTGTTTCCTTTGCTTCACATTTGTATGTAACCATGTTTTCACAACTTGAAGACAGTCGCCAAACTATTATTATAGACTTGCTACAAGGTATGAGCTGCAAGCAATCATTGCCAAGCATGTTGTATATTCTTAAAACCATAGCAGATAAAGACATTTCATGGTTGAAACCACAAAGCCTTCAAATGTTGGCTCTTGTGGATAAACTCGATGATTTAAAACTGAGTGAAGTGAGGGAAATTATGAATCTTCTATGTGGACTAGCTTATGGTTTTGAAAATTCTGTCATTAGGGACGACATACATATGATGATACGAAAACAATTGGAAAGTTCCAATCCACTTATTAAAATTAGAGGTGTACTTGCTGCCGTTCAGGCAGTTAAGTACCTGACGAGAAATAGTGAGACTGGTGATGACGGTGTGGAAAGATCGGAAGACATTAGTTACAGTTCATACGACCATTTAGCAGAAGGTGACACTAGAGAAGCAGCTCATATCATAGAACTTATAAGCAGAAGTGTTCGACAAGTACCTGAGATGTTTGGATTATTTTATGATGAATTGTCAGAAGTATTCTTGTCAGCATCATATGTCAACCCTAGCTTTCTGGCATGGCTCACAGATGCTGTGACAAATGATCTACAACAAAATTTTATTGTTGACAACGTTCCTACAGAAAAAATTAAAGACATTGAAGTTTCTATGCAGTATATGTTAAATGATGAAGATGAGTTGGAAAGCATCATAGCGATTAATGTGGCTGAACTTAGTTTACAGACAAATAAAGAAGATGCTGCAGATATTTTTATACTGCCATCATTATTTCGTTTAGTTCAAATATCACATGCGAAAAAAAATGATAGTGATTTATCTGACATTGATGCTCTCTTGGGAAGCCCCGTTATACTGCCAAATGTCAATCTAGAACATTGTACTGAAGATTTAAATCAAGATCAAGTATTTTACATATTAAACTGCTTGATCCATTGTACCAATTGGTTTCGAGAACTTGTTAACGGTTTTGCTGGACAAACTAACAATAATTTAAGGCAAAAGATAATGCATCGAATTGCTCATATTGAAGAAATAGAGCACTCGATCCATGATATCTTGACTAAAATCAAAACTCCATACAAACCACCTTTGAGCACTTTTAATGTTTCTAAATATATGGGCGAGCAGAAAGATAAGAAGCACATTTTAACAAACTTGCCATCGAAAGCAAAAACCAATAAGAAACCTACCAAACTGAATGATACAACAATGCAACCGACTCTCAAATCACAAGTAAGTCAATTAAATATTGATAATACATTTATACCAATAAAACTTAACGAACAATTGCCATTGCGGAAACTTCATTTAAACATTATAATTCTCTTGAATAATGATTTATGCACTGGTGACCAAAATAAAGACATTTTGGATTTAATTTCGTTTAAATTCATACTATTACATGTCAATCAACATGCTTCATATACAATGGTTTCCAGAATTAAGAAAAACTCACATTTATTCAAACAGGAAAATGTTTATGATCCTATAAAAGCTGAATCAACAGCTAAGCAGCTCTTTAACATCATTCCAAAACTGATGCTACATCTTGAAGACTTAACAAAAGCTATTCGAGACATATTAAAGGAACATGATGACACAATCGAATCATTAGAATACACCAAAACATTCATAGATTTGCAAATGGCTTTAGAATGTCTACTCAATACATTTTCTATTTATTTTAAGTGGATAGAGTTTCGTAAACAGCAACACTCTCTTCTCAAAAGTTCATTAAGATCTATAACAAGTAAACCTGAATACCAGTCCAGCAAAGTTACGTCCCTCCGAGAATTGCTTTTATGTGCTGCTAAAATGTTTCTAAAACTAGAAGACTGTTGTATATTGGTGCCCACTGCTGTGTCGCTTATTGAAGTTGTCAAAGCCATTTCAGAATTGACTGAATCTGAAACTATAATCAAGATAGCTAAAACCATGGCTAAAAATTTCCTATCCAAACAGTGGAAGTCCTGCGATGGTAGTTTAGAAAAGGGACTTATTTTCAATCAATTTATTAACCTTGTAATGACCACTTATTTTTTAAATCCAGAAGTGGGGGATTTAAAAGCTGTGGCTTTCCAAACTAAAAGTGAAATCAAGAAACTTTCTGGAAAAAATGATAATTTTGTTACGCTTAAATGTATTTCAAAAGCAAATTTTACTATTTTGTTCCGGCATTTGGTCGGAGCTGTTTATGTTGCTGCAAAAAATGAACTTGACAAAGGCTTAACTGATCGCGAACATTTGGAACTGTGGAAAGAAACCGCCAAACTTTTGAAGACTCTTTCCGAAATAGCTAAAACACTTGAAAATCGTAATAATTTGTCAACTTTTTTGAAAAAATCGCAGCCTATAATCAAACTATTTTTATCGCAGGGCATGCCCATAATGAAAATAACACTAAAAACTAAATCAGAATTAGTCATAGAGATTTTTAAAGAGTTTCAACATTCTACCAAATTTCTGCAGTCACTATGCTGTCATTCAAGGTTAAAAAAGGATAGTGCACTTATGGCAAAAGTACCTCAAGTTAGACTTTTGCTTGAAAGGTTCATTTACAAAGTAAAAGCAGCTTTAGCAGCAAATAACTGCTCAGAGGCATTTTGGATGGGCAATCTGAAAAACAAAAATATACAAGGAGAAGTAATAACTACACAAGAGAGTGTCAATGATGGAGAAAATGGAGAAGATAGTGATGACCAATTGCCTGAAGATAATGAGTGCAGTTCAGAAGATGACGATGACTTGTTAAATCCAGAATCCAAAAGTATCAGTGACATTAATTAAGTTGTATGGCAATATTGAACAGTTGCAAAACATGTTTTATAAATATGTTATTATCTATTGTGAATTAAACAAGCCCGGGAAAAATCAGTGAATTTAATGTTCTGATGGCGTGACATACCTATATGTAAATTTGTATCAGGTATTCATATTGGCTTAAATATCTTTAGGTCTCATTCATATGCCAGTAATTAATTTAAAGGTGCCAAGTGTATTGGGTCATTCCTAGTAACACATCACAAAGGCTCATAAAGGAAAGATCCTGGCATGTCACCGTACTCCTTCGGGAATGCTGTGTTACATAAAAAACTTGCATCCTAGTAAACCGTGCGCCATTTAACAGATTACTGGGCTTGATGCATTATGAAACTGTAACTTATGTAACTTATACTCTGTTTAAGATCCCGGAAGCTAACTAGATCCAAATGCCCATTTGATACCCAACCATTTTCGAGTTGCATCGGCGGTGCATATCAAGTGGGACAGTGAATAGTCACCCTGCCAGGGTTCTAGTAATTTTCTGGTATCTGTATTGATAAGTTACAACATAAATAAGTAAATGTTTTTTTAGCGGCTCGGCCTAACCCCAGTAGTGTGTTACTACAGGAGCTAGTTAAGGATGTTCCGACCCATACAATGTTTTTTTTACACAGAACGCAAAAAGTATTGCACTTTAAGGCACGAATTTGTCAAAAATATTAAATATAGCCATAGTAGTTGCAGCGAAAACATATTCACAATTTCAGGTTTAATGGTTTCGTTGTAATTGCTAATTAGAAGTTTTGCACCGTTAGATGGCGCTGTTAAATAAAAATCGTATTTAAATAAATTGTAACAAAACCAATAATCCTGAAATTGTGAAATTATAATATGACTATTAAACTTTTATTATTAATTCGTGGCTTAAAGTGCAATACTTTTTGCGTTATGTGTGCAAACAACTTTATATGGGTCGGAACAGCCTTAACATGACACCTAGCTCAGATGACATAACTTAACAATCTCAGATATCTCAGAAACAAACAAACGTGGTGTAGTGGGAGGATGATCGAATTCCGAGCCAGGTGTCATGATAACTCGTACAGGCTATAGTTTGTGTATACAGCAACATAACATTTTAGTTTATTGTTTGTATTGACCTCAATAAATAATTTCCTAAGGAGGACTACTATTAAACTATAAATAAAAAATTGCATCAATCCGTTCTATCATGTCTATTCATTTCTCCTGTTCCTGGTTCCTTGAAAATAAATACTTTTGGATGATATCAAGTCTTAACTGTTCCTTTTTTTCATGATTTGGATGACAATGTAAAAAATATGCAATTTCTTAAGTGCTAATACAGAATGTTTTTCTTTTAGGACTACTAGGCCCGAGGTGACAATCATTCAACCAGTATTTTAATAACCAGTAATGCTTAATCTGAATTGTAATATGTTAATTGAGAAAGAAAAAAATACACTAGCAGTGGAATAGCTAAACAACCCAATGTCCTATCAACGGGGACACTCCTAAAACTCTCGACATAGGTGTACCACCGCTTTCTCACATCGGATACGATGGAAATAAAAACAATCCATCAACCTTGGAAAAAAGGGATATTTTTCTATTTTGTGCACACCATCATCCATTTGAGTTTCCATCCATCAAAGATGATTGTAACCATTTTTTAGGTCGGCGAATGTAGGATATTTTCGTCTTATTTTTTTTTTATATAACTTTATTGCACTCGATACTGATACATAGATATCAATAAATAAATACTAAATACTACATATATTTATTATTAAAAAAAAATTTACAAAAAAAATTACCGACTTCAAAGAAAAAGCACTAAAAAGTAAAAAATAATTTCCATTTTTGTAGTTACGATTTCTGTTATTTTTTGAGTCGGCGTCAGCCGGGCACGCGCTGCGCCAATCAAGAGAACCTAACCTAACCTAACCTAACCTTGGCTGACACCGACTCAAAAAATAACAGAAATTGTAACTACAAAGATGGAAATTATTTTTTACTTTTTAGTGCTTTTTCTTTGAAGTCGGTTATTTTTTTGTTAATTTTTTTTTATTTGTTTATTTTTAGTGAATCTGAAGTACACTTACTAATTTGTACACGTCCTTTCGAATAAAAAAATAATCACCGAAATCGGTTGGCGTTATATTGAGTTATTCGTCCATTTGTCGCGCACATCTTAATACAAATTTAAGACTTTTATGATTTTCTCATGGATATCATGAGAAATCAACTTAACCAAATTAAAATGGGACCACTTGGGAAGAAAAAAATAATCATCAAAATCGGTTCACCCAGGCAAAAGTTATGAGGTAACAAACATAAAAAAAAGGCAAAAAAAAAACATACAGACGAATTGATAACCTCCTCCTTTTTTTTAAGTCGGTTAACAAATAAAAGATGATACTTAATACAATATAATTAAAATGAAAAAATAATATTGGCAAAAGAAATATAAAAATAAAAATAAATTCTAACAAACTTAAAGAAGTATGAGGGAGAAATTTCAAGAAATCATAAAGACAGAAAATAAACTTTAATATCTTTTTTAAAAACATTATTAGAGGGGAAATTTCTTAAATGGGGAGGTAGCTGATTCCACTGCCTCGCAGGGTGAACTGTAAAGGAGTCTGAATACGTGGAGGATGTGTGCGAGGGAATGGCCAGTACCGAAGAGCCGGTCGATCTAAGTGGGAGACCATGTGAGCAAAGATATGAAAACCGATTTCGAAGGTACGAGGGAGCATTGGGATCATTAAGGATGCTGTAGAGATGTGAAAGGACATGAGTATTCCTTCGGTGACGAATATCGAGCCATTGAAGACGAGTTCGAAATTCAGAGATGTGATCAAATTTACGAAGCCCAAATACGTAGCGGATACACAAGTTGAGGAGGCAGTCGAGTTTGTTAAGGAGCTCTTGATTGAGGTCAAGATAGCACACGTCACCATAATCAAGTTAAGGGAGAAGCAAGGATTGTGCAAGCGTAATTTTGGTAGCGAAAGGAATAAAGTTCTTTAATAGTTTCAAAATATGCATGCTAGCAAACATTTTGCGGCTTACTTGACTCACTTGTGGTTGCCAAGACAGAGTTTCGTCGATCATGAGTCCCAGGTTTTTCACGCATTTAACGTAAGGAATGACAGTGCCATTGAATAGAAGATCAGGTAGCTCGTCTCAATTCAGCTTAGCTAGAAGTTTGGGAGTACCAATTATGATTGCCTGCGACTTAGAAGGATTGACTAGAAGGCCAAACCTCGAAGCCCAATTTAGTACCAAATCGAGATCTACATTCATAAGACTAATATCAGTAGCAAGGTCATCAATACGAAAGTGTCTATACAGCTGCAAGTCGTCGGCATAGAGATGGAAGTGAGAAACGAGAATTGAAACAATTTTATTAATAAAAATTGAGAAGAGTAAGGGTGAGAGAACACCGCCTTGAGGTACACCAGCAGTTATGTCACACCAAGGTGAGTAAACATTGTCTAAACGGGCACATTGCGACACTGGCGACCACGAAGATAAGATGAAAACCAATCTATTACTGGTTGAGAGATATTATTAATATGTTTAATATGTCTTTCTTTTATTTTCCTCACTTGTATATTCACTATCTTATCTTATCACATCACAACTACATCAAAATATGCTCTCAATAAGTAATTATACATGTAAAAATAGGGAACTATAGGTCTATGTGATATTCTTATTATAATTGTAATTTTTTGTATGACTGTTTGTTTTAAAAAAAAAAAGATATTAAGAGAAAAAAGCATGGCACAGAGAATGTCAAAATCGACGGAATTAAATGCGCTACTGAAATCTAACAATACTAAAAGAGTACGTTTTCGATCATCCATGGCAAGCCGAATATCGTCAGTAATTTTCACCAAAGCAGAGGTGGTGCTATGGGATGGATGAAATCCAGATTGAAGGGGGTCATGAAGAGAATTTACAGAGAGGTAGTTGGACAGTTGAAATTGACCTACACGCTCAAGAACTTTAGATAGAAAGGGTAAAATGGAAATATGACGATAGTCACTAAACGCAGAGGGACAAACTTTTTTTGGTAGTGGTATGATATAAGCATGTTTTCAAGTGTCAGGGAAACAGCCCGATACCAGAGAGTGATTACCAATATTGGAGATTATGGGTAAGAGCAAGTCTAGTATCGGGATGAAGAGATCACGACTCATATTATCACTACCAATAGCTTTGCTTTTTATAGAATATATGATTTTACTTATTTCGCCGTCAGAGACTTGGGTGAATTGGAAAGGTTTGGGCGAAATATGAGAAGGGTCTTGTGAGAGTAATTGGCGAATAGTGTTTGCTTTATCGGCAGAACCAATTGTCACCGGAGAAGCGGAAAAGTGACGATTGAGACCATCTAGGTCGATAGCAGGATTGACATCATAATTTGATTTTCCAACACCCAGGGTTCTTAAGAATTTCCACATATCATTGGGAGAAGTATTTACGATGGAATTGATAATGTGGCGGCGTTTAGCATACCTACACATCATATTACACCGATTTCTTGCACGCTTGTATAGTACTAGATTTTCCTCTGAAGGCTGTAACTTATGTTTACGTTTTAGTGCGTCCCGTTTGGACATCAAGATTGGACGTCTTGGGTCATTCGATTCAAATAGTGCCGTAGTGCTTTAAACAAACCTTGTACCCGAGGAGACCTGACCCGTGTAGCCAGAGAACCCTTTCTTACGAGAGCTTAGGTCGAGTTGTACCTTATTCTTAGAGGTGCAATTTTTCGCAAATGGAAGGAAATCAAAGATAAAAAGACTATAGAAAGTGAAGAAAACTTAAAACACAGGTTTCGATACCCATCGGAATTAAAAAAATAAACACAATTAAAAAATGTTGGCCATCATGGGACACCGGGCAGATGTAAAAAATTAAGTTAATATTAGAATTTATAACAAAAACCCAATAAACATGAAGTAAAATTTGCTGCTTGTATAGTGCTGCAGTAGTGTTGTGCTGGGGGTGGTTGGGGTTCTCAGATCACAGATCTTATAATTACGGAATAAGAGAGCATCGCACCGAGTCGGTTTTACAGCCAAGGTGCACCAGATGTTTCACATCAATAGACAATAACGAGAGAAAAATCGCATATGAAAATTATTGGTGTTTGAATTTTTTGTAAATTATGTTTCATAAAAAAATAGTAAATTGGCAGTTGTGTGCAAATGATTTCCAAACTTACTACTAATTGAAAAATATATTTTTCACACAGCTAACTACTGCCTTCTTTTGCTAGCGGTCTCGCAACAAAAATTGGCCATCTCGCTAGCAGTACCAGGTGCTGTGATGGAATATCAGCCACCTAAATACAGGCAAAGCAAGTGTTTGGAAACAGCTGCTTATTTGTCTATGGCCAGCAAGGTTGGCAGCACCTAATCCTAAACTCGGATCCTGTGCTTTCAACAAAATGTATGAACTACTTTGCATTATGCATTCTTGGCGCCAAATTCCTTTAAGGTGGCCCAACCCGGTGGGACTAACTCATTCGCGGGCACGGTACAAAACCGTGCTATTGCCGCTCTGGGACCTTCTCTGTTTCAAAGAAAAAGACAGGCTCCGTGATGAGGAAGATGCAACATGTCCACAAAAAAGGCAATGTGCATAGTGTATGACTTGGTAAGATTTACGAAAATTTTAATTACAAAACGACTTATAGCTAAAAGTAGTCAAAAATCTAACAAAAACCAAATCGATTATAAATCTTGATTAAATAAGCTTACTTTATCGTTGCGTAATCCACTTCCAAAGTTATTGTATAAAACGCCTTCAGACCTTATAATTTAGAAACCAAACACAATTTTACAATGCCAACAGTCATCAGACATCTAGTTCGATCAAATAATGCTTTCTATGTTTACAATGTAAATTCCTGTTTACTCCATCACTTCTTATTGCACAATAAAAATAGAAAACAGCCCCATTTTTAGCTTACGTTGTGCAAGCCAAAGGCAAGCAGAGGAAGTGTATTTAGTCAAAAAGCCTATTCTTTGCTATGCAAAAACCTGTATTTGGCTATTTAGAGCAATTTCAGGATTTTTGCCATCATTCCTGCCTGGCAACTTTTACGTTGATGCGATTTACACAAATAAATAAAACAATATTCAGAATTTTTTATATTTATTAGTCAAATGGAGCTTAATACAGTCTCTGGGGAGGTCCCATAGTTGACTTCATGTGCAGGGAGCGTACATTTTGCCAGTGTTTCTTGAGCAGCGACACCAGGAAGTTGATGGAGAGATGCACGTTTTGCGCCAGTTCATCTGGTGTCATGTCCACGTGGCCCACCGCCACCGACAGGCACAACACCTGTAACCAATCAACACACATATAAATTGGTATGTGGCTCCGCTTAGTGCCGGGCAGATTTTTTTTTCTTGATTGAAAGTAACCAAATACACAAAATAGTTTATATCTACGAAGTTTAATCAAAGCAGGTTCGTTGTTACGTACATGTTTCATATCAAACAAAAAAAGATTGCAAATGAATTCTGAGTGAAATGGCAGCAAATGATATAAAAGTAAACAAAACATTGCGTGCCTACAGAGTACAGGGTGCAGTATGCACCAAATGCAACTCAATAAAAGCTCTTGTGACAAGGGCATAGAGTACACGTGCTAGCTTTGAGGCACATTTCAATTTGGTGCAAACTGTAAGCCCGCACACTGGATATACATTGGTATTTGCACCAATCAAGAACCCACATAGGAAATTCATCACAATTAACACATGTATATCTGTGTGCAAGCGCAGGGCACATTGGGAAAAGATCAGTGAACAATTCTTGTGAATCTATGCTGTTTTCCTTCAAAACCCTTTAAGGTGAACTCAATATCTTTTTTGTTTCTCAATTGGAGGATGTCAACATTCTGGAAGCTACACGACACCCTATGTCTGCCCGTACACAAACTATAATGTTTATAGACGCAGTGGCCAGGGCCACATTGTTCATAAAACAGTTTAGGCAACTGCACTGAGATTTTATTTTTATGTTTCATGAGTGTAAAATAAATTTGTGTCTAATAGGGTTTCCAAGATGGACGCATTTCTATCAACTAGCTGAATGGATAGTCTAAAGAAGCTTGGTATCATACGAAAACTGAAAAAATAAAACTGACAAGTTTGCATTCGTTTGACTTTTCAAGTGTTTTGACCTCAGCGTTGTTTTATTGCCAGGTTGCAAGAAATTAGACAAGGGTAAAGGGGCCCTGGGAAATGCATTGACTGCACCTGTAATCAACAGGGCAGTAATCCCATGGGCATCGTCAAGCACCTAAGAAGTCCTGGCGTAGGCCATATGCTGCACTGAACATAAAAAAATTACATTACCAATAATTAAAGTTCATCATGTAAACTAATAAACATACCTTCTTCATCTGAAGCTTGATAGTGGCCTTGCACTCGTCGATCTTCTGCACCATGGACTCCTGGTGGGAGAGAAGACCAGGGAACTTGCCAGCCTTGTTTAGGCCCGGACCCAGCAGACGCGGGATCTGTTTAATGAGCGACTCCGAAGCCAGGAAAGCGTCGTACCTGCAATTCACACAATCATAAATGACCCCTTTGAATTTCATAGGTATTTGTCCCAGTTGCCAGATACTTTCGCCCTTTGCAATAAGGTGATTTCGTGACCTACAAGACCTGCTGTTCCCAATTTTCTAAAACTACCAACCCATATTGAGCATACATAGTCACAGATGCGTTGGAAGGTTTGTGTTTACTGGCCTGGCAAACACATTTTGAGGACTATTTCACACGCGGTGGTAATATTTGGACTCTGGCCAGTAATATGAACAATATGTCCATATGGTGGAAAACAAGGTAACGCCCCTATGAGACTTATTCTTCCTTTAATCTTCTGCGATTAGAGGCCACTTAAGTTTTACTAAAAATGTATATTAATTATTGAATAACAATTAAAATTGACTATGTTAAATGTGGCCTACACTGGCGGCCGTGGACAGGAAAACGGAGTGTGGGAAGACCACCCGCCAGGTGGGACGACGACATCAAGTGTGTCCGTGGAAAGCAGTGGTTCTGTACCGCTGAGAGCCGGGAGGACTGAAGGAAAATTGGAGAGGCGTATTTCCAGCAGTGGACGCAAACACGCTGATTGACTGACACGTTAAATATGGAAATATGGCGATTATGAGCACAATGGGATGATTATTTCTCCCAAAATGATGTGATGTAGTGTATAAATATTACTAACTTCTTGGCTAGCTTCTTCACAAGCTTCTTGTTCTTGTTGAGCTTCTTGAGAGCTTCAGCGTCCATGCACGGCACATTCAGGCTCTTGGCCTCATCGCAGTGCTGCTGATCACCGAGCACGCACACCTGCATCTTGGGACGCGGGATGTACTTCAACCTGCACATAACTCCCGGATTTAGACACATAAAGCGATATTCCTCCGAATTGCTATTATTAAAGTGGTCTCAGGCAAGTCATTTGTCATCAAAGTACATTGTGCAGATAATACATGCAATAATTAACATCATAGGTGCAGAGAAAGCAAACTGCAGCTATATTGAGTACAAACTCAATATAGATCAATATATTTTATGCAAAAACACTGAGAAAAAATCCTTCAAAAGATCTCACCGTTGTTCTGTTATCCATGAAGCGTAATAATTAAATTCGGTGAGCCGAAGCCGACCTACCCAATATTTTAAGACTCTGGGTAAAGTCCCGTCGGATAAGCCGACTTCCTGGCCAGAGGCATTTTAGAGGCATTCACACCATATTTGCTAACACTAGTGAAGTCACCTCGAAAATGCTCTTTTCAGGTAAAACGTACTTAACGGTGCCGGAGAAACGCTTGTCCTTCTGGGGGTCATAATTCTTCAAACCGATCTGGATTTCCACCGTCTCCAGGAAATTCCTCTTCTTATCCTTTGAGTTCTGAAGCACGGTATTGACGCACTCGTAGAGAGTGTCGCGCGACACCTTGGACCTGGCAAATAATGTGCACAATAGTATAATCAACTTGATGGTGGGCACACGTCGGCTAAGTGGAGAGAATAAATACGAGCATGGCGTTTAAAAATATATCATGCTAAGACTGGAGAATTAGACATGGTAAAAAAGCACTGATTATTGTTCCAAAATATATTTGTATATTGAAAGATTAAAGTGGATTACTTACGACATCGCGAAATGGTGCACACCGCAACGCCGCCTCGACAAAAAGAATGAAAATGAATGACTGACTGACAGATGTCAATGTCACTTTTGTTAGCTTTGTTCGAGCAGAAACAGCTCCATTTCTCGTTTTTCAAGTACCTAATAACGGCTGTGTTCGGGTAACGTAACTGTAAGCCAAAGAATATCCTAACTTAATTTTTATAATGCCTCGTTATTTTTGCAAAGTTAATTGGGGAAGCATTATGAACAACCCAAGATCAATCTGTGCCAATACGGGATAAAAACAATATTAATTTTGCCACCTATTGAGCATGGGCAATTAATTTTAGCAAGTTTACATAAAAACCATTACAAAATATGGCACAGAAGACCAAAAATATCAATATTACAGGGACAAGCTACTTTATCGACATATTTTGACAAACGTTTTGGCTGGCATTCCCTTATTGGCTTCAAATACAGTTACTAAATCGATACCAGAAATGTGCTAGTAATGACCTTTTGGATAGCGCGTAACCCTTTCACCGCCAAGGTTTTTTGGCATAATCCTTCTCAATCCGCCACACTACAAATTAACCCTGAAATTTTTAGACGAGTGGAGCACTGCGCCGATCTATAATGCGTCGATAAAATAATGATCTCTTCCAATCCCTTGGAATAATAAGTGACAGAAAAACCTGTCAGTCAGTCCGCGTGTCTGCGTCCACTGTTGAACATACGCCTCTCCAAGTTTCCTCCAGTCCTCCTGGCCTGAATATCTGACATAACTGAAATTACTTTGTTTCATAAAAAGTTAGGCAAAGATCAGTAAACCGTACAACCTTTTGAGTTTTCCTCATTTTTTTATTGCATAATTTAAGTATACATAGGTTCTATTGAATAAATTAATTAGTCGAGTTTAGTATTTCTCATTATTTTATCTTATTATATTATATTATTTATTCGTATTTCTTAGTCAGAGATTTCATTCAGTGATTTTTGTTTACACTTTTGTCACTTCGTCACTAGCAACACAGGAGGTGGCCCGACATCTGTAAGAATTGCACTATTCTTTGCTGTGTGTGTTTGCTTTTCCGAATAAATAAATAAAATAAATTCGATTTTTACAAGTACGAAATGCTATTATATCAATGCCTTTCCATAAGAACAACAGTTACAAAAAAATTGGAAGAGCATTCAGTTGGCGATTTGCGTGTAATGAGGACCCCAGGCGTGTAATGCGCAGCCATGTAAGTGCGTTTAATGTAATTTTGATCGAACGTACCTAGCGAAAATCAACAAAATCTACACATTTTTAGTGCCTCCGGCTAAATCGTGAGCTTAGAATCCTAGATTCAAAATTGTCCCGATTCAAATATTGTTAGATAGCAACACCAAACTTACTGAACTTCATTTTATAATTGAATTTTAGTGGCAAATATTATTTGGAACGCTCGTGGAAATACAACGTCAGAAATGGTAAAATAGGTAAGTTCTTTCCCCTTTTCACCCGGGTACGATTTATGGCAATAGGTACGTAATCCCTGTCTCTCTGGGTCAGGGTCAAGTAGTAAACGTCCACCTATGAGCTGGACACACACAAGTCTATCGGAAGATCGGCCCATAGCGGGCTGGACACGCTTGAGTGGATAAAACATTGGACTGACACAGACTAGGGCCATTTCTCACGCCATCGTCGTAGGATCGCCCTGGGCTAAGACCAGAGAACAAAAAAATCTGTTTCACTGTGCGTGCTGTACAGTTTGATTAGTTTATGGAGAGAATCGAGTGTGTAGTGGTACGCCGTGTGCACCCACATCGCAAAGCGAAACGTATTATGAAAATGAATGCACGATACAATTACGCTCCCGTACATACCACTACACACGCGTTTTCTAAGCAGTCAAATTATAGTAAAATGATATCAACGTTTTAATTTTATTAGAAACATAGAATACATGAAACTTAGAAACCTGAAACATTCGGCGAGATTGTGCTGTTGTCTAGCGATGGGCGATTGTAATAGAAAAAACAATCGAATACATTTGCAAATGTTCAGTCATGTATTCAAATGTCGATTTATTCGTTGCCGCGAAAAAACAATCGAATAAAAAATCGAATCGCGCTACAATCGATGCGGGCGGAGTAGCGGAATGAGCAAAAAAAAAAGGTCACGCGTCCGCAGGAGTCCCAAGTTCGCAATCGTTCCAAAAATGTTATCGAATGAGCAAAAAAAAAGGTCGTGCTGTCCTCAGAAGTCCTAAGGGCCGAGTGCACGAACGTACAAATAATCAAAATCAACGTCAAAGTATGATCAAACACGTCACTTTGTGTGGACAGTATGGAAGGAACTCTATGCGGATCACTAAAAGTGACGTGTTTGAACATTGATTAACTTGGCCTTCTCTTCGTGCAACCTGGGCTAAGTCTACTATTGTTCCGAAATAGTATCGAATGAGCAAAAAAAAAAGGTCGCGCGTCCTAATAACCCGTTCGTTCGCCAACCACCGTCACTACATCGCACTGAGCTGAGCGAATGAAACGGCGCGCGCGTACAATTATATTTGGTGCGGTGCCGCGTGCAATTGTATTCGGTGCGGTGCGTATGCGCTGCTCGTCGATTGTGCGCGGCGCGTACAATTGCATCGAGGTCGCGTATGCGCGCTCGTCAATTGTATCTCGTTCGTTCGCGTCAGTCGCGCGGTCGCGCCGCGTAGCGCTGTGCAACAATCGAATAATGTAGATTTGTATTCGAATGAATAGATTAACGGGAACAATCGAATAATTCGATTGTTTTTATTCGCAATCGCCAATCGCTACTGTTGTCAGGCTGCAGTTCAATTTGATATTCAGGCGACGATACGAGCGTTACTTCATTATCATCTTCGTCATTTTCACTATCCATACTTTGCAGAAAGCGCAACATGCTTTCGGTATCCTCTTCATCGTCAGACATCGTTTCGGCGCACAGCTCCAGCCAATGGGTATGACATTACGCGCGTTCATATCCGACGTTCACGTAGGGCGGACTGACATTAGGATGACAACACCGCTCTGTGCATTCAGGCTATAATGTCGCCAAATTATCGACAGAGCATCAGTATCGATATGTTCTATATCCGTTCGAGATTGTTCGAAATTGTTCTAAATTGTTTCGTTGATGCGACTATTTATCTCGTAAAGTATGGATAACTTAATAGGGTTTTAGAATGTGTAGTCTTAACGATATAGTTGCGTGATTATAGGTTCATTCTGATGTCATGAATTAAAATAACTCTAAATAAAGTTTTCCTTTTTAATTATGTAACCACACTTAGGTTTTATATTTTTATAAAAATATAATTTTATTATTATATAATATAAATTATATTTTATTATAATATAATATAATATAATTATATTATGTTAGTGATTCCGGTGCAGGCGCACTCCTTTCAGGTACCAACTTTACGTAATTATCTTGACCTTGAACTTTACGTAATTATCGTATAGACTTGCGTTATTTCAGTGCTCCAAGCAGAGTGCCCACTCAAGTCCTCAATGGCTTTTAATAAGCGTGATTTTATTTAGTTTTTGTCTCAATGATGGAAGCCAAATTTTTCAAAATTTTACCAAAATAAGTTGGCACTGCTTGTTACAAATACGCAATTATCTTTAAATATTTGTCAAACATCATTTCATAATGCTAGACTCAGTATATTATCAATATAAAGTACAACTTTTTTGTAAAAAAATAAATTAGGTCAACATTTTATCGCGCATATCCAGACTTATGTATATTCATGTAAGAGTTTTATTTTAGGTTGGTTCATGCAAATAACATTAAATATAATTTAAGAAGTATTTCTATGGGTAGGCACAAATCCAGCAGTAGACATTTCAATACACAGACCGACATACCAATTGCGTGCTATATAATCTATTTCTGGATAAATAGAGGATCTCTGCAAAGAAATGAAAATAGGTAGCGAATTGAGATTATTTTGAGTTCGTGTTGATGGTGTTGATTGATGGCATAACCTTAGATGAAAAAGAATGGATACGGTACCTCCATACTGACGATAGTTCAAAAGCGTTCCTATTTTTAAAAAAACTCACACACCTATACTTTTACATGCACACCAAACTCTACTACGTAAAGGGTAATAGAGCAGGACCATGGTATACGGAAATGCATCATGCGAAAAAGTGACAAATAGATTCATCTAATCGCGGAAGAATGAAATGAGACAACAATTTCCTTAAATTTAATAAATTATAGCATGAGAAAAAGGGATGGTGACATTAGTGACGTCTGGTCGTAGATATAGTGCAAAATTCATCCTAATCTATCATGACACATCAACGATGCGCGCATGCTAAGCCCTTTGACCAGAATGGCGCGTCAAAACTAAATGAAAAATTAAAGTGAAAACGGCAGGGTTGCCAAAAATGATCACAAAAATAAATAACAATATATTGTATTGTACAATAAAATATTAACCTTAATATTCAGTGATAGTGGTCAGAACAAGTAGTACCATGATTGTATAGTTACCAAGGCATCAAATAATCTTTTCGCGAATTTGCAAGTGGAAAAATTAAAAAAATAATAATGGAATCATTCTTTAAACCATCGTTTTTCTGAGTAAAAATCATCGATATTAAGGATAAATTAATAAAGTCGAATATACACAATTTGTAAATATTTAAATCATAAAATAAAATAAACACAAAGAGGAAATCATTAATGTATTGCTGGTATGGGTCAAACATTGCAAAACAAATAATATTGATTATTCTTGAATTGTCCATGTTTACATTTTATAATTTTAATTTTTTTTAATTTAAAAATTTCGTTCAATGCGTTTTAGATGCTAAAAAATTGTCCAAATAATAGTCAGTACAGTGTTATGTAAAACCTGTTGGTGATTATTGCCGTTCGTGGTAAATGTTTGATGCTATTTTGATAAACCACTAAGTTTTCTCTTTTTACAATTTTGTTAATTTCCTTCAAATAGGTTCAGTTTATTACGTTTTTGTCCTTTTGTCGAGGCTTTAATCCCCGGATTGGTTTTATGTATATGATAAAGTTTTACATTTACATATTTTTCGATAATAGCCCTAAGAAGATGGAGTCGATATTTAAATGTAGCAGGTTGAAGAAATGAGTACTCATTCAATGATAAAAGGACATTTGAGGCAAGAAACGACTTGAGAATTTTAATCTTTATGGAAACGAGCTGTCTGTCACATGTAAAATTTTGACCATTTTCAAGGATGTACCTTTTTATCACAGCCTCAGAACTAAGACATGTTATACAATCATCCTAAACGACATTATAAAAAATAATAAACAGTACGTAGACTATTGTTTTGTGGCAGCCCTACTTGTTTTTAAAATTAAATTTAGTTCAATATACAGGGTGTCCCGTAAGTAGTGGATCAAACGAATAGTGGGGATAGAAGAGGTCAGTGCCTATCAGAAACACCTACTTTAGATTCTAAGTCATTCCTAGTTTAGAAGTAATTAATTTATTTCTGATTATTTTTAAATTTTCAGAATGTAAAATAAAAAAAATATGTTTAAAAAAAGTTCATAACTTTTTCTAATTTTTATTTAAATTTATTGTTGCCGAATATCTTACCTTTTTAATAAAAATACATTTGCATCTAACTAATACATTATTTTAAATTTTAAATATGTTTTTCGTAAAAAGTTTCAAATTTCAATAAATTCAACGCTAATTCCAACATTCCTGGTGCAAAAAAAAAATGTACTACCAAAAGTTTGCCCATAATATCAAAAACTTGTACACTTTATTGCGCTTCTAAAAAAGTATAATACCATTTTACTTTCATTTAAAAAAGTATTTTTTTCAAGTGAAGAACCGAAATGAGTGGTAATTTTCGAAATATCTGACTGCACAATATTCTAAGAAATATTAATATTGTTTATCAGACACTTATTGTATGCTTGATGATAGTTCTGAAAATATTTAAAATACTGGTATTTGTGTAAAAACAATTTTTTACATGACAATCGACCATTATTTTGCCTGCAATTAAAATTAAATAGATTTTGTTAGTTCAAAATTTCAAATGGATTTTATTATGAATAAAAACAAAAATGCCTGTTCTCTAATCCATTTATTCATCGACTACAACAAGTGCTCAAAATTTCTCCCACCAACCCAAATGCACAACCGACATCTTCTAATAAAATTTATTCTCAATCTTCTCAGCGCACGATGGTTATTTTTTACGATACCAGCTGTTGCTTGTAATTTTTGTCGTAACTCTAGCTCATTCAAATTTTCCTTTTCATACACTGCTTCTTTAAAATATCCCCACAGGAAATAATCTAATGGGTTCAGATCCGGTGAGCGCGGTGGCCAGTGTAAAGTTCCTCCCCTCCCAATCCATCGATTGGGGTATGTCTGATTAAGATATTCTCTTACAATGCGCGAATTATGAGCGGGAGCTCCGTCATGCTGCAGCCACATTCTATCTTGGATATCTTGGGGAACATCTTGTAGAAGTCCAACTAAATCATTTCGAAGGAAATGAAGATAGCGTGCGCCATTGAGCCGTGCTGGAAGTTCGAACGGTCCAATTACTGTGCTGTTTAATATGCCAGCCCATAAATTAACTCCAAATTTGTACTGGAATCGATCATCCCTTATGACGTGTGGATTAACTACTGCCCACTGATGAAGGTTATGTATGTTGAATACGCCAATCCTTTTAAAAGAAGACTCATCGCTCCATAAAATGGAATTTAAAAAAAGTGGGTCGTCTCGTATTCGATGCAGCATTTCTCTACAAAAGTTTACTCTGCGTGGATAGTCGGCAGGTAAAAGAGCTTGAACGCGTTGCACGTGGTACGAGTGAAGGTTGTTACGTCTCAAGATGCGATGCACTGTGGTTTTCGTGATACCGAGGCGTCTCGAAATTCGACGAACGCTTGTCCCAGGATCATCTAATGCCAAATCGAGCACCCGATCTTCGTCTACAGCTCTAGGTCTTCCCTCTGGAAATTGATTAACACCAGGGATTCGACCTTCAAGGTAAGAATTATGAACACGGATAAAAACGCGGTAATCCGGGTAACGATCCTGATTTGGGTATCGGGCACGATATTCTCGCGCAGATTGCCGGGCATTTCCATTACACAATCCATAAATAAAATGCATATTAGCGTAATCACGGGGAGTGTACTCGAATGGCATTTTGCAAATCTCAAGTCAAAAAAGTAGGTAAACAGACAAAGTCACAGCACCACACAAAATCACAGAAAAGTTCTAAGAAAATGTTCGACTCAACATACAAGTAGTTAGTCTGTACTTGTTTCAATCGAAGTCCAGTCGTTTGGCGCCAAAACATATTATGGGCGCGTTCATAAAGTGCTTAAAGGGCTCAGCACGCTGAAAGTAGTGTTCAAACATAACTCAATCTCAGCGCTTTCATCGCTTTATGAACGCAGCATAATGTTTGGCGCCAAAAAGAAAAATAGTTCCGAGTACTTTCACTGCCATCAGCGCCAAAATGGCGAATATCAAATTGCTTCATTATCGAGTCGTCGATAGCCTGTCCAGTGTACTAGTATTAATAGAGGTTAGTGCGGGATAGGCTAAGGGAAAGTACAGACTAGAAACCGGTTTAAGTAAGCGCGCGACGTAATAGCAACAGTCTTTCCGACTTTGAGTAAACAATATTAGGTATTATTTTTTTGCATTTCGTGCAGTCAGATTTTTCGAAGATTACCACTCATTTCGGTTGTTCACTTGAAAAAAGATTTTGTTAAAGGGAAGTCCGGGTTATTATACCTTTTTAAAAGCGGAATAAAGTGTACAAGTTTTTGATATTATGGGCAAACTTTTGGTAGTAAATTTTTTTTTCACCAGGAATGTTGGAATTAGCGTTGAATTTATTGAAATTTGAAACTTTTTTCGAAAAACATATTTAAAATTTAAAATATTGTAGTAGTTAGACGCAAATGTATTTTTATTAAAAAGGTAAGATATTCGGCAACAATAAATTTAAATAAAAATTAGAAAAAGTTATGAACTTTTTTTAAACATATTTTTTTTATTTTACATTCTGAAAATTTAAAAATAATCAGAAATAAATTAATTACTTCTAAACTAGGAATGACTTAGAATCTAAAGTAGGTGTTTCTGATAGGCACTGACCTCTTCTATCCCCACTATTCGGTTGATCCACTACTTACGGGACATCCTGTATAATACTGAAATGAAAACAAAAATAAAAATCGAAATGACAATTTAAGTTTGCTTGTGCCAACCCTGTTTGCGCCTTTACAACACATAAAAGGTTTCAGGTCAACTAAACTAAAAATATACTGAATATGCTTGTACTTACACATGGAAAGTGATTCCATTGCTCTTGTTGTGCTTATTAGTGTTATTTGGACATTTGTCAAACACACAAGACATTTTGAAGGCATTTTGTTGATATTTTGAAATCTTGCCCAACTGACGCGCATGGATTGACGTTTGACACCGACTGAGAGCATATGAGCTGACTGAGCTTATTTTTGACGGACCGTAAAATTTTTTTAGTCCCCTATCCATTCCTTTTTCATCTAAGGGCATAACACCATCCCTATAGAAATATTTTCAAGTGAAATATCCACTATTTCGAATATTTAGCGTATACTTACATGTAATATGATATTCCTGAATGTTTTTTATGTCTCGTCGAGTTGTTTATGCACCATTTTACAATGCACGACGGCATATTCAATTACAATTCGATCTTGCGTCAAACACGCCCGCGACAGCTAGCGACGCAAGACTAAAATGGCCGCAGGTTCTGTCAATAAGACAGCCCTCAGACAGGCAGAAATACGCAAAACTCAAGCGTGATTGCCAAAAAGGCTAATCCACCAGCCTGGTGTGAAGCCTTTAAAGAAGAAGAAGCCCTCCGCGGCACAATTAATATTGGGCCATTTTTTTTAGTTCCATTCGTTCTCCTGTTATTTCTTCACCTCCATGATTTTGATATTTTAATAATTTTGACAAGTAATACAAACGACCACCATGTACCTGACAATGTTTTGTTATATGTTTGTAACTTTGTTTTATGATTAATACATACAATACAATACAATACAAAAAACGATATATCTCCACGAAGCTCTTTTAAAAATCGGCTATGACTATCACAAAACACTGCAAAGCACGCCATGTTGCACCTAAAATCACTTGACCACAATTTTTCGTGGATTGGTTGCTGTTTAGGAACTTTTTGACGGGACTTTGAAACTTTGTTTGACCTTATTTGTTTTTTTCCTTGGTGGCCTCTGTCGCTAAAGAAGCGACAATTTGCCAGTGTCGAATTTCACTTGATCTTTTTCCATAGACCTAGCATGCGCTCCTATTTCTATGTCTTTTTCATTATTTTACGCGAATACTTTAAATGAGGTAATGGATGAATAATTTGGAGTAGATTATATGAATGCCAAATATTTTAGTGAGTCAAACATTGCAAATGTTAAAAAAAATAATGGAAACAGGGTAGATCTGCTGAACTCATTAGACTTCAGCTTGTAATCTCTTTCTCTCTTGCCATAGTTTAATATGAAAAAAGAGTTGGAATGATCTGTCAGATAGTTATTTTATTATAGTTTAGTTTATGTTCACTCTATGTAGGAGCGCATCGACTTCTCCAAACTTTTGCATACAATGTAGAGCGACTTCTCCGAACTCTTTGGCATACAACCAGAGAGTGCGGGTGTTTCTCTTAATTCTTCTGTGCTGCGCGCGCTCATATGCCAAGAACGAATTTTCTTTCGGTTTCAAAACATTTCAGCCATTCTGTGACCAAATTTATCATCCAATGTAATATTATATTATCTATGATCCAATCTTTGATCCGAACGCTCTTGTGACCAGTGGTGACCAGCTTGTTATTTAGTTTAATTCCACAGAGGGAAAAAAAACAAATGCGAATCTGAGCTTGCCGTGCGGAATTTTCGTAAAAAATTGTGATTTTGATCGTGCATCGACAATACTTCAAGTTTTTACTGTCCATTGTGATAAGTGCGTCGACACACATCGGGAATTGTATTGGTTAGTCCCAGCGGTGACATGATATGACCTCGAAAGAGCCTCCTGACTTGGACGACCCCGGAGGCCATCATTTGCCTCTGGGGTTTGTTCTTGCCAAATCAAAACTCCACTCTCGGAGTAGTAATTCATTAAGCGATGAATTTAACACGCCTCCTGATCCGTCATGTTTCATAGAAGTCAGCAACAAATTTCAACTGTTGTCTGAAAATGATGAACCACATTGTTCTGGGAAAAGAAAAAGAAAATCGAGACGCTTACAACCGAAAACAAAACACAATCCTATTGACTTGCATTCATCCAAATCCTCGATAGTTTCTTCCGAGATTGATAACCCTCCATCCAAGATTCCAACTCCTGGTCCTCCTCCACATCCTGCGACTGAAAATAAAGATAATAATGACTTAACAAGACTATACAATATATATGATAAGGGTCCCTTTATTGTTCATGCACAAAAAATTGAGTCAAATCCAACGTCTGGCACTACTCTAAATCCAATCACTTTTGGATTACTATTGCGTCAGAATAATATTACTCATATAAAACGAGATGGAATAAAAAATATCGGTCGTAATAGAGTATCCATTGAGTTTGACACTTATGACGGGGCAAATCATTTCCTAGCTGAAAAATGTTTGTCAGAGAAAATGTTCAAAGCATTTATACCTACCTTTAATATTACTAAACTCGGCCTTGTAAAAGGTATCCCTCGTGATTGGTCAGTCGAAGAAATTTTGAAAGAAGTTCGCGTGCCTGATGGCTGTGGACCTGCCATTAAAGCCAGGCGCTTAAATTATAAAGTAAAACAAGAAGGCCCTCCGACTTGGAGGCCATCCGAGTCCGTCGTTTTAACTTTTGATGGTCAAAAACTTCCCAAGAGAGTATATGTTGTGAATACAAGCCTACCAGTTGATGTTTACGTCTATCCAACCATCCAATGTTTTAAATGTTGTCGTTTTGGGCACACCCAAACTCAATGTCGCTCCAAACCGAGGTGCTTCAAATGTGGTCAAGAACACCTTGGATCTACTTGCAATGTCGAAGATTCGTCAATTTCCTGCATATCTTGTCATGGCAATCACTCTGCCATCAACAAAAATTGTCCAGAGTTTATGAGACAAACATTAATAAAAAGCAACATGGCTGAAAAATCTATATCGTACGTTGAGGCTGCACGAGAAGTACCGACAGCTCGACGGTCGTATGCTAATGCGGTCTCAGCTCCATTGTCAAATATTCAACCTATAACTAAATCGTTTAAAAAAACTATTTTTTTGAAACCTAAACCGAGACCCTCACTTTCACCGGGATATAATGTTTCGGCCCACAATGCAATCATCAACGAATATACCCCCCCCTCTTCTAATGGTTGTGCCTTCCTCGATGAAGTCAATAGTCCTGCGACTGTTGACCAAATCAGCCAGTTGATTTCAATATTCATTAATTTGTTGTCTCCTAAATCTTCTGTACCGTCCAACGTTGCCAAAAAAATTTCAGACATTTCACATATAATTCAAAATATGCTTAGTAATGAAGACTCTGTAGGTGAACTTCAGAGTATTCAAAAGTAGCCAATTCTAATTTGTGGTTTATTATTATTATTATTTATTTTTATATTTATATATACATATATTTTATTATTATTATTTTTTTACTTTAAAATTTTTCATTTCTGAATATAAAAATGGATTCCAAAATTTTACAATGGAATAGTAGAAGCATGTATCGTAAAAAATCTGAAATTTCTTATTTACTTAATAAATACAATCCAATAGTGTTTGCTATTTCTGAAACATGGTTAAAAGCAGATCAAAGATTTAGAGTATCTAAATATATTACTCTCAGACATGACAGACCTGACGGATGGGGTGGTGTCGCCCTACTTATAAATAATTCATACCCTTTCTCCTCCATTACCTTGCCCCCTTTTGGTGATAGTATGAATGCTGTTGCTGCCTGGGTGCAGGGTATAACTTTTCTATCCTTATACATTCCTAAACCATCTCCATCCATAGTTCATGAACTTAAAGCTCTCATATCGTCTCTTTCCAAGCTATTCATTATATTAGGTGACTTTAACTGCAAACATGTAGTATGGGGATCTTCAATCAATGATAGCTTTGGCAATAAACTTATAGATATCATGGATGATCTTAATGTATGCCTATTGAATGATGGATCACCTACTCGTCGAGTCTCGCCTTATCAAAATGTTAGTGCCATAGACCTTACATTATGCTCCCCTGACATTGCTCAAATATCTTCATGGACGCCGTTATCCTCCACTCATGGTAGTGATCATTTTCCATTGCTTATTACCATTTTTGCCCATCATCAAGTACCACCTAAACGACAACCTTTACAAAAATATAAAGTTTGCAATGCCGATTGGTATACTTTCAAATCAATAGTAGACAAAAATGTCATGAACCTTGCTAAACCCTCCATAGAAAATCTCCAAATAACATATGCTAAATTTGTCGAGTCATTAATGGATGCAGCTGATAAATGCATCCCCTTAAAGAATTCTGCTTTAAACAAAAGGCCGTCTCCTCCTTGGTGGAATTCCGAATGCACAGGAGCTATAAAAAATAGGAAAAATGCGGAAAAAATATATACTGAAAATATGTCTGAAAAAAATTTTCTAGATCTTCGTAAGATTCAAGCTCAAACATCTCGAACATTGAATGAAAAAAAAAAAGAAGGATGGCTCAATTTTTGCTCTTCTATTTCTCCCCAAACACCTCCCTCGATTGTATGGAAAAATATTAAACGTTTTCGATCCGTTTTCAAAGACGTTCCTCCCTCAAAACCTATGTCTGATGTTTGGATTGAGGAATTTCTTAATAAATTGGCTCCACCTACAATTCCCATGTTAACAGAAACTCCATTTCGATATGATTCATCATCATTTAATGATCGTATGGATACTCCATATACTATACAGGAATTAAAACTCGTTCTAAGTCATGTTTCTGATTCCACTCCTGGAGTTGATGGTGTACCATATTCTTTCCTAAAATATTTAAATAATTATTCTTTGGAATATTTTCTAGAACTGGTTAATCTCGCCATAGACTCTGGGGAAATTCCAAAATCCTGGAAAATTCAAATTATTGTTCCCATTTTAAAACCAAATAAAGACCCTAATTCTGGAACTTCATACCGTCCCATAGCCTTATCGTCAGTTTTATCCAAAATAACTGAACATCTAATAAAGAATAGACTAGAGTGGTTTGTAGAAAATAAAGAATTATTGTCTAACACTCAGTTTGGATTCAGAAAAGGAAAAAGTACAATAGACAACCTTAGTATTTTCACAACAGATATTCGCCTCGCATTCAGCCGTGACGAGTCTGTCGTAGCAGCATTTTTAGACATTTCTGCTGCCTATGACAATGTTCAGCTACCAACTCTTAGACAAAAATTACATAATCTAAATATCCCTAAAAAAATTGTGCTTTTTATAAACAATTTACTTGTCCAAAGAACTATTGAGCTAAGAACTGACTATGGACAATCATTGACACGGACTGTCTGGAAAGGTCTTCCGCAGGGCTCTGTTCTTAGTCCAATCCTATACAATCTTTATACTCATGACATTGATCGAAGTGTTAACCCTTTTTGTAGAGTTTTGCAATATGCTGACGACCTTCTTATTTACATTGCCAGTAAGTCTTTCACTAATGCAGCCCAATCAATAAACACTTCAATAGAATCACTAAATAATTGGCTTTCAGTCCATGGATTAGAATTATCTGCAGCAAAAAGTAAAATTGTCACTTTCACCAGGAGACGGGCAATTCCAAACTTCATCATCAATAGTCATGGTTCCCAAATTCCACATGAAAATAAGATAAAATTTTTAGGTGTAATATTAGATGCAAAAATGACAGGTGTACCCCACATGAAGTTAATTTCTGAAAAATGTGAAAAAAATATTAATATAATCAGATCCCTCGCTGGCGTATGGTGGGGAGCTCACCCATATTCCCTGAAACTCATTTACAATGCTCTTATTCGAAGCCATCTTGATTATGGTACTTTTCTGTTTGAACCTGCTAATTGCAAAGCCTTGAATAACCTTAACTTGATTCAGTCTAAATGTCTCAGAATCATTACAGGTGCGATGAAGTCGTCCCCAATTAATACTTTGCAAGTTGAGTGTGTAGATCCCCCTTTACATCTACGAAGACAATATCTCTCTGACAGATATCTATGCAGAGCAATTCAGTTTTCTAAACATCCCATAATTCCCAAGTTACAACTGCTATCGACATACACGCTGAACAAAAAATTCTGGGTGAACAAAGTCTCTCCCAGATTAGTTAAAAGTTACCGCAAATTTCGTAACCTAAAAGCTCCTACATATAGATCTGAAACTCTTCCCTTATTTGAAACACCATATGAAGCTTTGGTTCATTCTCCTACAGTTCTTACTCACATCGGTATTGACAAAGAAACTCCTGCTGCTAATGCAAAATTTAACGCTTGGATTCAAGAAAAATACCCAAATTGGCATATTATATACACTGATGCTTCAAAACTATCCTTGGATGGTAGTGTAGGCTCAGCTTTCTTTTATCAAAATCTCAATTTGGTTTGTAAGATGAAAAGTCCAACAGAAGCTTCAGTTTACACAGGGGAGGTGTTTGCAATTCTTGTAGCATTACAATTCATTGAACGCAATACATTCTTGAAAAATATCCTTATACTGTCTGACTCGAAGAGCACTCTGCAATCAATTCTTCAAAACCCTTTCAAAAGCCGAATTCATAATCCTTTAATTATGCAAATTAGACATTTATTATATGATTTTTTTATAAATCATATTGACATAGTAATAGCTTGGATACCAGGACACCATGATATAGCTGGAAATGTCATTGCGGATGAATGTGCAAAAGACGCTGTAATAAGAGGAGATAAAACTGTTTATAAAAACTATTGTTATGACCTTGCATGTCTACCTAAAGTACAGCTTACTCACACATGGCAAAGATCATGGAAAAGATCTAGCGAACACAAAGGCAGGTATTACTCAAAAATTCAACCAGATATTCCAGCCAAACCATGGTTCTTCAAAGTAAATTTAAATAAAGTAGAGACATCAATCATATGTAGATTAAGAATTGGCCACATATGCTCTCCAGTTCATCTTACTAAACTTCGAATAAAAGATTCATCATTATGTGAATGTGGTCTAGATGAGGGCACTGCTGATCATATACTTCTTGCATGTCCTCTACATGACAAATCCACTCCGATTTATAGTAATTTATCAAAACTAAAAATACCTTTGCCCACTAATGTTCAAACTCTCCTTGCTACCTTTAACATCTCTCTGTTAAGAATAATAGCTTCATTTATTAAAGCGAATAAAATTAAACTATGAAAGAATAAAAAGAAATAAGTATATGTAAATATATTGGCACAAATATCTATCATTTCACTAACGAAGCATTTCAATGAAATTTAAGCTTACCTTTAACTGAGACTAAATATGCATGAAAAAACGACAATGAGCATATGTCAAAACTTGACACTGGCAGAATGAACCTCAGATGAGACCAGTTGCCACAGAGTGGGTTTGATCCTCTCTATAAAGAAGAAGAAGAAGAAGAATTCCACAGAGTGGCCATGGAAGTAAGTATATACTATTTCATAGCGTAATTTAAGACTGTAGGAGGCTAAATTTGCTGCACCCACGCAAAATTGTTAGCCTAGAAAAACGGAGTTGCAACATGGGTACTTTTTATTGTAGTCTTCAACTTTAGTTTCTAATTTCTGTAGCGTTCCGTGAGTCCAGATTTTTAATATATTATTGAGTAAAACTTCCTCAATTTAGAATATCTCAATAATTATTACATTTGGTCTGTTTTGAGCCCGTTTTTAGCTCTCCCTGTTCACTACAGGACGCAGAGAAGAGGCAGGTGCCGCCGGCGCTGCAGAAGCTGCTCCGCGCAGATGTACAGGCGACAAGGGTGTTTCTTGAGGCAGCTCTGAAGATCACCGCACTGAAATCTCTCCGAAATCATGCCAAGCTTTTGGAGGTGATATTATTTATGCATGACATAATTCAATTGATAGGCTAAAAACCCTTAAACTGCAAGCAGCCCTTTAATAATGTGAACTTCAGACTAAGCAACCAAAGACTCCTCAAGTTTATTGAGTAAGATAAGATAAATACGTTTTAAAGTGAAATTAGTCATAGCTATCACCGGTTGTTACTTGCCCATTTTCAGATACCTACTAGGGACCTGAATATGTTCGGTTAAACTTTGTTGTTGTTGTGAAGATTTTTTTTAGATACAACATATAATCCACACATACTATCATATTAGCCAACACAGCATATTTCCGAAGGAATTACATGCCATGCCAGGACCTTTCTTATATTTTACGACTGCATTGAACTGTGAGGGGAAAACACAGACAAATTTATTTGCTGCTTTGACCAACTTTTTTCAACTCAACCCGGGCAGGATTACCCTACCGCCCAACCAGTTTTATAAAACTGACTTGGGAAGCTTGGGAACGAAGGCTTTTTTTAATGACAAACCACCGTGGGTGCCTTGCCAAGTAAGCGTAGGTGCTTGGATCAACGAAAACACACCTCGCAAAACCACATTTAGCTCAGGTTTGAGGTGTGATGAAAGGCGTTTGCCGGCAGACAATTACGTTGCATCAGAGAAACGAATTTGAGAAACTCATGAGACCTCCTATTAATCATAAT
This sequence comes from Incurvaria masculella, assembly GCA_946894095.1. NCBI lineage: Eukaryota > Metazoa > Arthropoda > Insecta > Lepidoptera > Incurvariidae > Incurvaria > Incurvaria masculella. The sequence continues at coordinate 14,193,432 of OX335648.2, read as the reverse complement.
TTTCGGAAACCGTACTTTTGGTCAAGCAGGAGTTTATTCGCTTCTAAGTATGTTAGGAGCTGAGAATTGATGAGGCGCTCGATAACTTTATATAAAGGTGAAGTTGTAGGAATAAGTCAATACTTGGAGGGGTTGGCTGGGTTGTTCTTCATCAAAACCGGTTGGACCGTGGCTCTCTTTCAACAAGAAGGTACAATGCCCCAGGAAAAAAAGACACAAGAGATGGGTGATTATTGGTCTCAATTCATGGGCACTTATCTTACACTCCTAGTGTTACGTAGAATCAGAAGCTCGGCTAGCTGAAATGGAATCACGGAAACCCATCCAGAAACCGATCGCGCCCAGTGTTGTCAAAACCCAATGTTTGAACACAGAGACCCACTGAGCTTTCCGCCAGCCATTAAAGGCCAGACCGCACTAGGCGTACCAACTCACCAAACATGACGCGCCGTGGCGCGTCGCGTAGTTCCGCTGCCGCTAGTGCGATATAGCAATGGGCGCTACACTCCACGCCAATCAAGTCATAACGTGTATTCTGCCCTCTTTATTCAAAAGGCGGTAACTACAAATGCGCCTTGTATGTAGTTACCGCCTTTTGAATAAGTAGGTGTATATTATGCATCAAATATTTTATCGACCTCATTGCTCTGAGTGGGTATAACCGTTTTTTCCGATCCTTTTTTTTTTGTTTTTATGCAACCTGACGGCTAAATCCACACGACTACCATTATGATATTAGCCCAACACACCACATTCCCGAAAGAATTAGGTGCCTTGCCAGGACCTTCCCTTTACGAGCACTGAATATGACTAAGCATGTGAATATATTGTATTCTGTAACTGGTCTTCTTTTCCAGTGGTCCTGTCACGGAATTGTATGGCTTGCGGCGTGGCTAGGCTTCATATGGCTAGTGAACAAGCCTTCATTGTATCAAGTGCAGGTCAACATGTTTATAGGTCAGTAGATATGAAATTGTAATACATGCATCGAAATCACATACATATTGCATCAAACTGGCAGACAAATTTGAGAACGGTGCTCACAACAGAATGTTTAAAACTTGCTCTGTACAGTGTTTTATGCTGGGTATATCTTGTTTTCAGCCCTCATATTGGACATAATTGTCATAGCAGTCACAAAGGCGATTGTAAGGAGAAGAAGACCTGCGGCTTCAGCAAAGATAGCTGCCCTTGGACCAGACAAATACTCATTCCCTTCTGGCCATGCAAGCCGAGCAGTTTTAATAGCGTTCATTTTCATCTGGCTGGATCCCCTGCCGCTTATCTTTATGCCCCCTCTCGTGGCCTGGACGGTGTCCATAGGGCTCTCCAGAGTATTGCTGGAGCGCCACTACTTGCTGGATGTGGTTGGGGGACTCGGCATCGGTCTGCTCGAAGGTCTATTGATGAGTTTGATTTGGTTCTCACAAAGTTCCTCTGTTGCTGTCCTGTCCATGTTATCTGATGAGAAACTTGATGGTGGCGAATACCATGTATAGAGATGCAGTTATCGTGCAAGAAATTTCCCAGATAACTTATTATATTTATTATAGGTAAGTTTTTTCTTGTCTCCTTGAATATTATACTGTTATGTTATCCGAAAATAATCTGGCTAGTGTGTAACCAAAGCTTACTAGAACTATCATTTTTCTGGCAAACTATTAGTTTATTTAGACTTTCACTGTTGTTACACATTATTACTAAAATGCTTTGTCCTTAGAAGACCACAATGCGGTAGACGAAACGTCGACTTACGCCCGGTTCCACCACCTCCAGCTACAAAAATCCCAAAGTTATCTTTCGGTTAGATCATACAAATATGCAATGTAGCCAAAAGTTAACTATCGGATTTCAGGTAACTGGAGGTGGTGAAAACAGGGGTTAAACAAATAAGCGATTTATAACACTGTCTATCCGAAAACAATTTTAGTAATAATACTATTAGTTCTTAGTATATATATTTTTTTACTATACAAAGGCAGACTAAGGATAACAAACTTTTTTGATCTATAATGCTTTGCCTACCGTAGCCACATACCCTGAAAGAAGGTATAAAACGGGTGCAAAAATATTAAGTGTCATTAGTTGATATGTTTCACTTAGTTCATGTAAGAAATTGGTGGCCCATAAGGGAAGCTCCACATGCAAATATATGTACTTTTGGAAATTCCATGAAAACTGATGTGTTCATTTACTTGATATTTTGTATCTGTCACAGAAAAGTTGTAATTTCCTTAAATTATGGTGGATAGCAAAAACAAAAGTTTCAAACCACATTGATATTAAGAACATTTATATTTTTTTTTATTATGATAACAAAGAATAACAAATGTTTCAACGAAAACATCAGACCTCTTTTAAAGTATAGCACAACATTTCCTTTTAAAGTATTTTAGATTTACTGGGCCTTACTTCACTGGAACAAAGAAAAGACCCAGGGAGACAAAGGGATTCCACGTTGGAGGTTTGGATGAACAATGGCACCTAATTTCTTCGGGAATGTGGTGTATTGCGCTAATACCATAACGTTAGTTGTGTGCTACTAGCCATCCATGCAAGGCTGCATAAAAAAAATTACACCGGTCGGTGCTTTGAAGGAAATACCATTTTACTCTCTCTTAGTAAACCGAACTTCTGAATCCTAAAGGAATTAGCTTATTCATTAGTTTTGAATATATTTCATAAATTAGTTCCTTTCTTATTTAGTTTTCAGTGTTTTTTTTTTACCATTTTATGTACTTAATTGCATATTGTTGCATTTATAGAATTAATTGCGATTCATGCAGACAAAATCAAGATTTTAGGAAGATATTGGCGTCAAGCACGTGTTGATTGTTTTTCATACATATAAAAGTTTGTTCAATTTCACTTAAAATAAAGATTAATAATGTGAATTTACTTTTCACTGGACCCCCACACAAAAGATCTTCAAAAATGGAAATACTTTTTTGTATTTTTTCCTTTATTTACATTTTTGCCTGCAAACAAACAGCATATAACCTGAGATGCATTTAATTCTTTAAGCATTCATACTTTTACACAGCATGTTAATGTGTAGTAGAATGTCCACATCAGCATTTACCGACTGAATCTGACCATATTTATAATTGGTGTTTATGCCGACCTGATCAACTAGCGTTTTCAAATGTATGGAGAATGGAAGAGTGCATGTAGTGGACACTAAGCGAACTAATATTTGCGAGTCCAAGTTTGATTTGACAGCGTACGCATCTTTACACCGACTCTGCGTTTTCATACAAATCGGAGTCGTGAGTTGCTTTTTGACAGGTTTAAGAAGTAAAACTCATATGGGTTTGATGTTTTTTCGTAACTCCGAAGTTCCGTAAACACCAATTAAGGTGAGAACTTGGACTACCCATACCTGGCCATGTATGGAATGTACTGGGATGCCTTATCGTCAGGGGTATGTAACAATTTAGTTCGTTTTTGTGCAAGTTTAGTATATTTCGACGGTTATAGTAGATTATTTCTGCCAAATTAGTTAAAAGAGACACAAAGCTGGATTAAGAGTCACCTTACCACTTCACCGACGGTTGGTGGAGCCTCTTGCAATAAGGCTATTTCTCCACACTTTTCTTGGCTGAATCTAACAGTTAAACAATTACAGTAGTATTGAGAGTGGTCGGACTAACTTTAATATGCAGATTATCGCCGGACTAAACAGCATTTTATATGGTTAGTTCGATGCGAGTGCGGGTACATTAATGATTTAGGAGCTAACATAACCCAGAAACCAGTCGCTATCAATAGAACCATAATGAATGTGATGACAATACAGAGAAGCCTCGCTAATCTGGAAAACCAGATTAAAGCGGAATTGCGGTATGGTATTTTTTCTTGTCAAAGACAGACATAATGTCTGCCACTTGCAGTAAAGTCGCACATGGCATTTGACCTAATTATGTCATATTACTAAACTTACTACTATTAGCTAGTCTCCACGGAAAAGCTTTGCTATGCTTCCTTCGAAGCATAATATGTCCTGAGTGCTCATGTTTTTATCCTCGGCTCGTTGCAAACCTGTCTTAAAACATTCTGCGGCATGTTTGCGATTTAATTTCTTCTCTTCATGTCTTCTTCATAATGCCATCTTGCTGGTGGACTGAGTATGGATTACGCATCAATAAAAAATCCAATTTGACAACACTTTTATAGTATTTTAAAATATTAAGAAAATATATTTAATTTAAGATAGGTACATTGAACTCAAAATAATAAGGAAGAAAGAAAAGTATATTCTATTGGTTATGCATATTGTAGAGATAGTGGGCGGGTTTTGAAGTAAACATAGGTGCAGATAAAGAGGAAGATTACTCCGACAGTGGGAAGCACGATCGTGTTTATCTGTTGCCTCATCTTAGCAAACTCTTGTTTTCTTTCCCGCTTCTGTTTGGCCGTCTCCTTCACTGCTCCTTTTAGCTTCCTCATGATGTTTCTGAAATTAAAATTATTACAATTCTTAGAACCACATGTGTCTTCTTCTTTATAAAGTCACGGTATTAAAGTTGCCGATGGTACAAAGTGGATACAAAATTGATTATGATTTTAACCCTTTCACCGCCAAGGTTTTTTGGCATAATCCTTCTCGATACGCCACACTACAATTATTTCGATAATATGCAGTCTTGAATTGTTGTTTGTTTTGTTGCAAATAGTGTGTTTCCACTGTTGAAACAGTAGAAATCTAATGAACGCTAGTATGTACTGTGCAATTATGTAAATAAAACACATTATTTCGTAATCAGTAAAGTTTTATTAATGTTTATGGAGTAGTTTTATGTCGGATATATCCGACGATGGCACCTGCAGAATGCCTTGCTCTGACGGATATATACGTTCCTGGCAGGAAAGGGTTAAATACCAGAGTAAAACTCCAACAGGAATAGGACTAATATATTTTTTCAAAATATCAATACCCTAACCCAGATTTTATGCAAAATACGATTTTAAAAAGTAACAGGACTATTTTTTAACTTTTGATTATATTAAATATTAGATACTTTGAATGTATAATGAAATATAAATATTTTTATAATTTTTCATTCTAATTTTTTTTTCTGGAGAATAGTGGCATTAGACAGAGATGTAAATACTAGAGGAAAATTTAAAAATCCTTTATAGGTAGTAATAGAACCATTAGTTAGTTGGGCAAAATGTTTTCCGCGCTAAGCCTACTTCACATAGAGGCCATTGTGCATAACAAAAGTGACTATGTAAGCCATCGCAGCTCGTCCCAGAAGTCCAGCATACCCTTTACATTCCCACAGGCCTCTGTAAGGGATCCCGGTGCTCCCAGGGTCTGCGCCCGATGGTCGGCCACACTCTTGCACTCCAACAGTACATGGGTGGTTGTTTCCGTTGTCTCCATGCAGCCACGACATAGAGGGCTGTCTGTCACCTCCAAGTTATGGAGGTGCTTGTTGAGTGAACAATGTCCTGTCATTGTTCCCATCATTGTGCGTAGATCATTAATAAAACCATAATCAAATTCCATGTTATTTTGAAGCCATCATTTCCATCGCTATAAAAAAATCCGGATGCTATACAGTAACTTTAATTTTCCTTTAGTACTATATTAAAAACTAGGAATACAATATAAGCAATGAAAAGTAGCTAGTAGGCTGGTCAGGTTGAGCACGCACATGACTACTGAATTTGCCCCAATATTTGTGCCATGCATTTTTGTATCTAAAGTGCAGAATGCACCAGGTCTGTTCCGATTATAAAACTAAAATATTTGCTGTCTTGTTAAATGTACTAAGGATTACCATTTGTCATGTTTGAATTTCCTGAAACAAGAAGTTTTAAGAGCACCCACAGCCATTGTTATAATCTTCGCTGTTTCGGTCGCCTTCCCGCCCGTACTTGCTGGTGTGGATGATTAAATTTGCTTTTTAGTAGAGGTGCAAGCATGAATTCCATGCCCTCGACAGTTTAAACGAGTCTTCTCTGTGGAAACTCGGTAGCAAAGTTGCTATTATTTTCTTGGGGAATGTTACGAGCTGACGAAAGCAAGAGTCAAAAAAATATATCGGGTGAAGTGTTGCCTTACAATGGGTAACAGGCACTCACTACTAGCTGAGTCAGGCATTACTTAATCACACCGACACGAGGACCACAGCGACATACCGTAGTTTAACTGGCTAGGAAAGTGAGACAGAACTGTGAAATATTTCTTACATCCAGTCGCCTGGTGTATGGTTGTATGCGAAATACTGTACAGATGCATCGGCCCGAATAGACCCCCTGATGAACCGCACGCGAAGCGACGGTCCGGAACGTCGCCCAAAAAATAGTAAAAGGGCCAAGATGATCGGATCGCGAAATGTAACTGGTAAGCGAAGTAAACTAAAACAGTAAACTAAAATCGAATGAAACTACACGAAAGGTTTACTAAAATATATTTCATTACCTTAAAGTGTTGATATCTGAAGTTTTGACTGTGTCTTGATGGCTAAAATATTAGAATTCTTTAAAATTTCTGACAGCCACCAATTTTCCCATGCAACTTTATTTCAAAATTGTACTTTAGAAATTTGCCGTCCACGTCCTCATAACTCAGAAAATATCCATACTTCCACGTCAACCACAACAAGGTCACAGAATTTCAGATAATTGCTATTTTCGACGTCAGTCTGCAGCACAGAATATAAATAATGTCATGCTCCAGAGTACGTTCCGAATTGAGCTGTTGGTCGTTGGTCCAAATTACGCTCAAAGCCCTAGGATGAATTCACTGTAAAGCTCGCGCGCCGCCAACCTTGCTCCCCTGCACGCACGGCCACCCGAAGGACGCCCGCTGCCCCGACAGCTGTCGTTCGGCCAGGAATAACGTGGTTGAACGCAGCGCATTCCCGATGTATCGATAAAATCATGCCCAGCCCACCGCTTTAGCGGCTGACCAAGGACCGGCACTGCAGAGCATGCCGAGAAGCAGTCCGTGTAATAGGAGATACCCTCAGGCCCGTACCTGCACACAAATCGTGCAGAAGTCCCAGACGACGACTTAGGCGTTTGCGCTGTCAATGGTATGACATCATCGGTGACATGACGGGGACCACTACTATTTTGAATGTCAAACTGCTTATACAATGGTACTACCTAGCAATTTTTTATAAGTCTGGAAAGTTGTCATCTTCAAGACAATTATTTATAACAATTCTAAGAGGTTCTATAATACTGCCCGATATGGACTTCAACAAATTTGTAGATAGGTTCCATAAATCTTGAGATCTTTCCTGCGTCAGGTCAACACCAAGGATCCCTATGTGGTCGTCAAAATGTAGAATGTTCCCTCGGAGGTCAGAGCCGCACTGAACGGAGTCCGCTTCGCACCGAATATACACGCCTGTATCTTGCTTGCGTTAAACTCGACGAGTTTCTGGAGTTCGACCCGGAACCTTTTTCCAGGGTCTCTTCTGCCCGACTTGCAGTCTGTTAACGGGTATACCTGGCTAGCACCGTGCTATCTTCTGCGTAGAAATCAATGTCGGCCTTAATTGAGCACATAATTAATTGGCAACAGAAAAATTCTTGGTGACAGCACAGAGCCCTGCGGTACGCGGGCATTCATGGACATGGCTTTGAAGCAGCAACCGCCAACCAATACTTTGATGCTGCGGCCATGCAGGAAGTCGGTGATTCAGTCACACAGCTAGGGTGGAAAACCATAGAAGGGAACCTTGGAAATCAATGCTTTGTACCAAACCTGGTGAAATACTTTTGTGATATCCGGGCCGACAGCCATACGGACTGAACGTTGGCCGATTTCCAAGCTGCAGGCACACATACAGTGGAGTGCGATAGGCTGTAAAGGCGGGTTAGGACAGGAGCTAACTCTGGAGCACATTTCTTTAAAAGCAGCGTAGAAATACCATCATGGCTACTCGCCTTCCTGAAGTCTAGGGCGAAGAGCTCACGCCACCAGCTCCCTTTAAGAATTGTATGCTTGGCATAGAGACATCGCACTTAGTATTGGAAGGCGGAATGGAGTCACCATCATCCAAAGAGGCCCACAAGAAGGTCGGCCTTCTTTTTGGTGAAAAAATCGAGTGATCCGTGAGGCTGCTCCAATGGTGAAAGTAAGGAGCGGCAGAAATTCGCTTCGACAGATTTGGCGAGGGACCACAATGTACGGCTCTCAGTTGAGTGGCTGATCCGCTTCTCCCCAGTTCTGCCAATATGTTGGAACTTTGCTTTGGAAATTACTCTCTTACTGGATCTGGAGGCTTCGATGAGGGCCTGTTTCAGCGTCATTACGCGCGAAACCATGCACGGTGGGTCACGTTCTTAGTGGAACAGGCGACCGCTCATTCCGCGTTGAACCATGGCTGGCTTTTACTAGAACTGAACTAGTAATAAATGTTAGCGCAGTCGGGTGGAGAACTGAAACGCTTTTTCAAGTAAATTAGAAAAGAACTCCTTTTTTATTGTTGTTGACAGACAGACATCATGTCTTCTTTTATATTAGGTATAAACAAATCATTGAATAGCCTGCCAGTCTTAACACTCCCTCTCAATGATTCGTTTCTGCACTACGTAGTCCCATAGACGCACACAATTGCATAAACCTTGGCTTCGGTAAGGCTTTCGTTAAGATGTCTGCAACTTGAAGCACGCTTCTAACTTTCTGCACTTCTACATCTTCGTTTAGGACTGCTTCTCTTATGAAAAAATGCCTGATTCGAATATGCTTAGTTCTTTTGTGGAACTGCGGATTGTGAGCCAGTTTAATTGCTGCTTCGTTATCTACTTTCAAAACTGGTGTGTTTTTAACTTGGGTTAGGTCAGCAAATATTCTCTTAAGCCACATTAGTTCTCTTGCACCTTCACTTGCGGCTACGATTTCTGCTTCTGTCGTAGATATAGCAACAGTGGCCTGTCGCTGACTCATCCATGTCACTGCACCTCCAGCAAAACAGCATATAATTCCAGATGTTGATCTGCCAGTCTTTTCGCAACCGCCATGATCTGCATCACTGTATGCATTTATTTTCTCTGACCGATCATCAGATTTATACATTATTCCATTTGTAATGGTTCCTTTTAAATAGCGCATTATTCGCTTCACTTTTAACCAATCACTCTTGGAAGGATTTTCGAGTGTCCTTGAAGCCACTCCAACTGCGTAGGCAATATCGGGTCTTGTGCCAACCATCAGATAGGCTAATGCACCAACCGCCTCTCTGTAGGGAAAGTTCCTTTCTTGAGACTCATTATCGTTGCACAAATCCGTAGATGAATCCTTCTGAATTGGTGTTCCAATTGAATTACAATCTTTCATATTAAACCTCTCTAAAATCTTCTTTGTGTATGCTTCTTGCTTAATCTTGATTAACCCATCGTTCGTTTGCTGTATTTCCAGTCCAAGGTAGTATGAGGCAGGTTTTGTCGTAATCTTCAGCTTTGTCTTTAAATCGTTAAGAAACTGATTGGCAACAATTGCATCTGAAGCAGCAACCAAACCATCATCCACATAAAGGACAATTAGAATTTTCTTTTCTCCGATAGTCTTCTGAAATAGGCAAGAATCTGCATCACTTTGTTTAAACTTCATCTGTATGAGTATCTTGACAAACTCCTGATTCCAACACCTCGGTGCTTGTTTTAAGCCATACAAGCTTTTCTTTAAACGGCAAACTCGTTTTGTACTATCACAAAAACCTTCTGGCTACTTCATGTAGATCTCTTCTGTAAGTACTCCATTTAGGAAGGCGGTGGAGACGTCGAATTGCACCAAGTGTAAGCTTTCTTTTGCTGCTACACTGAGTAATGCACGTATTGTACCCATTCTTGCAACAGGGCTGAAGGTTTCATCGTAATCTATACCTTCCTTCTGTTTGAAGCCTTTGACTACAAGTCTTGCTTTATACTTGTCTATCGAGCCATCCGCATTTGTCTTTATACTGTATACCCACCTGCAGGGCAGTGCCAACCTATTAACTGGAAGTTCCTGTAGATCCCATACTTCGTTTTCTCTTAGTGAGTTCAATTCGGCCTCCATAGCTTTAATCCAGTGCTCTTGATCATCACTTTGTACAGCTTGATTATAGGTTTTTGGAAAGCTCTCTATTCCAACTTGAAATACATAGTCGTTCAACTTTTTAGGATGTCGGAGTGTGGCTCTGTCCCTTAATAGGTGACTAGGCTCTTCCACAACAATCTCTTCATCTTCTGGTTCGAGAATCGCATGAGATGGACCTTCATTGAAGTCGTTTTCGTACTCCAAAATATCTTTAACTTCATCTTCCACTCCCTCTAGTTGAATCGACTCATCGTTTCTTGATTGCTCATTTAACAGTATGTTAGAATTACCTCCCTCTGATTCTGTAGTCCGAGTGATTTCTAACTCTTCATTATGGTCTTCGGCTCCCTCTGTCTCAGGGGCTATTAGGTCTTCTGTAGAATCTTTTCCAATTCTAGCTGATGTTTTATAGTTGATATCTATTTCAAATGTAACATCACGCGACCTTAACATTGCTTCACCATCCCAGATCCGATATCCATCATCATTTTCATATCCAATCAATTTTCCTTTCACAGCTTTCTTACTTAGCTTCTTTCGTTTTTGTTTTGGAATGTGGACATAGCACTCACTGCCTATAACTCGCAGATGATTAATCCTTGGCTTTTTTCCATACCACAGCTCGTACGGGACTTTGTCTTTGACTCTTGTAGGCCCGGTTCGATTCAAAACATATGTTACCGCATTAATCAGCTCTGCCCACATTGCTATAGGTAATCCTTCCCTTGTATGCATGATCGATCGTACGGCCTCTACTAGAGTTCTGTTCTCCCGCTCGCTACACCCATTCTGTTCTGGGGTATAAGGCATCGTAAGACGTTGCACAATTCCGTGCTTACTCAAAATCTGTCGGATTGATTTATTGTCAAATTCACCTCCATTGTCGCTCAAAAGCGTCTTGACGATATGACCTGCTGTCTTCATTTCATTCAGCATTTCTATCAGTTTGTCTTTAACCTCTGATTTTTGTCTCATCAAATAAACCATTCTGAACGATGAATAGTCATCCTTGAACACTACAAAATATCTTAATTTTGAGAAGCTATACGGAAATGGTCCACATACATCCGTGTGTATGAGCTCGCCAGGCATGGTAGCTCTTTCTCTTGTTCCAAACTTTGAACGGTGTGATTTTCCATACATGCAACCATCACATTTAATGTCATCTTTACTCAACTGAATGCCTAGTTCACGCTTGACTATTTCTTTCACATGTTTCTTGTTCTGATGACCAAATCTCTCATGGTATAGTTGCAGTAAGTCAGTCTTTGACACCACGTTAATGCTTGCAGAATTGTGTGGAGCGATTGCTTTCATATCCAGTCTATACAATCCTCCATTGCGATTCCGCTTGCCGATCACCTTTGTGACTCCATCTACCTCTAACTTGCACTGTCTAGTAGAAGATGTAAATATGCTATTAGGTAGCATATCTTGTGCAGCTAAAGCTGAAAATAAGTTCTTTGTCAATGATGGCACATACCACACGTCCGCGAGTCTTATTAATTCCTTTTTGCCGTTAACATTTGATTCTACTAGCACACTGCCTTTCCCTTTTGCTGGAATGCTCGAACCGTCTGCTGTTGTTACGGTGTGGCTTGAACCAAAGTCCTCAAAATCTTGGAATATATCACTTCTGTTTGTAATATGAGCCGTTGCTCCATTGTCCACAAACCAACTTTCACTGCTTTGGTTTTCCATCTGTGAACATGCATTGACAAGCATTGTAGTTATGCTTTGAACTTCTTTAGATACAGACTCAGAAACTGCAGGCTTCGGTGGTCTTCCATCAGATATCCACTTTTTGCAATTCCGAACCCTGTGTCCTAATTTAGAACAGTAGTGGCACTTGAGCTTTTCTTCCTTATTTACGAGCTTTGCTTTCCTCACTGTCTTGTTGGTAACCAGGGCCTCTTGACTGGTTCCTGCATTTTCATTTATGTTCCTGTCATATGAACACAAGTGGCTGGTCAGGTTGTCTATTGTTCTTTCATTTCTGTTCAATAACAACCAACTGGATTTGAAGGAGAAAAACCTTTCGTCGAGTGTGTCCAAAATCTTGCAAATTAAAAATAGCTCTGGCAATTCTTTCATTGCGTCACCATTAGAAATTTCAGTGTTCAGCTCACTCCAAATGTTTTTCAGCTTGGACATATGCGTTGCTATATCATCCGTCAAATCTTGCTTATATCCGAAAAAATGCATGCATAAATTATATGCCCTATCCTCGGATTGCCCGTCGAACAACCTATGTAGTTCTTTCCAAACTTCGCGAGCCGTCGTGAAGCGCATCACCTTTTTCAGTGTGTCTTCGGTCATGTTCGTCGTAAGTATAAGCAGAGCGCTACTCTCAGCCTTCATAAATTTACCTTTTTCTAAATTATGTGCCAAGATCTGTGCGTCACCTGCTCCTTCTGGTAAAACTGGTTTCAAAAATTTCCCTTCTATCACATCTATTGCACACTCTGTGCTGCGTAATAGGATTAAAACTTTATACTTCCAGGTAGGCCAATTTGACTTCCCTTCTAGGAGTCCAATTTGCAGTTTGCTTGTGAAACTCTCCATTTTTCATCCGTCTATGCTGCCTCTTATTACGGGTGTGTTGGGAGTGCTGGGCACCATAACCTGTTAGCGCAGTCGGGTGGAGAACTGAAACGCTTTTTCAAGTAAATTAGAAAAGAACTCCTTTTTTATTGTTGTTGACAGACAGACATCATGTCTTCTTTTATATTAGGTATAAACAAATCATTGAATAGCCTGCCAGTCTTAACAATAAATAGTTAATAGTTAAAATCAAGCTATTCGTACTAATATTTTATGGGTGTTTTTGTTTTGCTTTTCGTGCAAGCGGAGACGAGAAAGATAAATGTTTATCGCTCGATACAGAATTGTCATTTATTTGTGCTCCCGCTGCTGCAATTGTTTATTTCGGAACGCAGTGGCAGTTACTGTTTCTCATTATTGCTATAGTGTGTGCTTAAATAATCTGTGTTTGTAGTTGTCATCACAGAACATAAAATATATGTTGTTATCCTCTTTTAAGTCTATGTATTTATCTAACCCAAAAAATGTTGGTCTTTTTCAATCCCATCTTTACAGATTAAACCTTATCGACACCGCCGTATGCCCACACTGCAACTTAGCTGATCAATTCCTGGACCACCTCTTCTTGCATTGCTGTGCTTTTGATGAGCAAAGAGAAAAACTATATAAATGCTTAGAAATTACATACAAAGAAAGGGAAAAAATCCCGCTCGACCTGAAAAAGATATTAAGTCAACCGACCAACTTTGAGCCCATATTTATATATATACATGAGACAATAGAAAATATTTAACATCATGACACTCCAGAATGGACTACAATCCATAAGATACAATAAAGTGAAGGCTGTATAGCGAAAGCTTTTGCCTGTCCATTTGATAAGCAAACAAAATAAAAAAAAAACCAAAATGTTGGGTTTTAAAGTGATTATAGTCTGTGAAAGTGATTTTATTTTGCAGGGATAACGAGTTCGGTTTTGGCGGGAATCCGAACAAGTCGAGATTTTTTTGCTATCGAGTTTTTATTTGCCAATTCGTTTGTTTGTGGTCTTTCTTCGCGGAAAACCGGTCGAGAAGATGAAGGCGAAGAGGAAACGGAAAAAGGAAGACAAGAGGTCTCCAGAGGAGTCACTTTCGTCCGATTTATCGGACTGTGAAAATTTGGCGGGAAAAGATGATCTTGTGGAACAGGCGGGAACTACTGAGCTCAACATCAACACCACAGCTACTACATCAAAATTGAATTCACTCGATAAGTACCAACCATTCTTCATTAAAGACTACACCCGTGCATACCCTGAGGATTCGGGAGCACTGGATTTTATCGTATTCATAGAAAGCACAGAACCTAACAAGCCGATTGGAGACAGAGATATTATGAGCTTATCAAACTCTTTCAAAAGATACATTAAGGGCATCAAACAGTTCAAGAGGATAAATCGATACAAAATAGGCGCAATATTTGAAAAACCAGAGCTAGCCAATGCAGCTCTCGGTAACAAAACTTTTTTGGATCAATTCAAGCTTAAGGCTTCCATACCTGCATCTGCAACTGAAACCACTGGTGTCATCACCTCGGTCCTTACCAACTTATCCAATCATAAAATTTTTACCAACATAACAAGCACAAAAAAAATTATATCAGTAAGAAGATTCATGCGTAAAGTAAAGAATGAAAATGGTTTCCAACTAGAACCCACTCCTACTATTTCCATTACATTTGCATCAAATACTCTACCGGACTATATTGACATGAACTTATTGAGATTTAGAGTGGCTCAATACATACCCCGTTTAAAACAGTGCTTCCGATGCTTGCGCTTTGGGCACATATCAAAATATTGTAAAAACGGAGAGAGGTGCTCAATATGCAGTTGCGAAGGGCACAATTATAGAAATTGCTCTACGGAGCATGCCAATGCTACCTGTTATAATTGTCAAGGTAATCATGTCGCTATATCAGGGTTATGCCCTATAAAAAAGAAGAAAATTGAAGAAAACAAAAATAAAACCAGAAAAGTTCAATACAATGAATTATTTAATGAAAAGTCATTCCCTTCCTTACCTACCACTAACACAGATCAAACAGAAAAAAATTATAATACGCAACTAAAATATAACCAAATATTACACACGAATAAAGAAAATTCAGTCGACTCTATCCTGAATAATTTGTTAAACTCTGAAAAGGCAATGAACATACTTCTCGAAATGATTGTAAAAGTTATAACAATGAGCAAAACTGGCGAGGCTCCTATCTCTGCGCAAAACATAAAAAGCGTTATTCACGACTCTATTAGAAAAAATAAACCTGTTATATAATGTCTACTTTGAATGTTGTACAATGGAACGCGCAAAGTTTGCTATGTCATCGACATATTCTCACTCAATTTTTATATGAAAATGATATACATATTGCAATAATTTCTGAAACTTGGTTAAAACCACAACAACGTTGTAAATTTAGAGGATATCAATTGGAAAGATCTGATTCTGGAAATTCACACAATGGAGTAGCAATATTAATTCATAATAGTCTAAGCTACACAAAAATTATCACCACAAGTGACAACTCGATACAAAATATAGCTATCAAATTATCTTACAACAACAAATTTGTAACTATAGTTAGTTTATACAGTCCCCCGAATTGTACTCCACCTTTCACAAAAAGTAAGTTCGATAGATTAGTAAAAAATATCTCTGAGCCAACGATTATTGCGGGCGATTTTAATGCTCATCACACTTTTTGGGGATGCAATAACACTGATTCACGTGGAAGGGACATTTTGGAAATAATTGATGACAACAATCTTGTTCTTTTGAATAACGGTGAAGTGACAACAGTCGGTTCCAGTAGATGGCGGCCAAATGCACTCGATCTCACAATGGTATCTTCTTCTTTAGCATTGTCTTGTAACTGGACGGTCCATGATGACCCTCTCGGAAGTTATCACCTGCCAACAATAACAAAAATATTATTAGCCAACAACACATACAACAATCAAGAGACTGCAAACAATTTTCCAAAGCATCCAAACTTTAGACTCGTAAATTGGAAAATATACTCAGATTTAGTTTCGAGAGAGCTCGAACATTTTAACTTTGATAATCTTAACCCAATAGAATCTTATGATTCTTTTTGTAATATTTTAAATGCAGCTATTGAGAAGTCTATACCCAAACGGAAGCATTCATCCACACCTAACTCCACTTTTCGGCATTCAAAACCCAAACTTTCTGTTCCCTGGTGGAATGAAAAATGCAGCTCAGCTGTAGAAAATTCCAGGAAAGCATATGCAACATTTAAACTAAATTGTAATGACGAAAATTACATAGAATTCAAACGATTGCAAGCACTTAAAAAACTCATTTTAAAAAGAGAAAGAAGCGAAAGCTGGCAAAGGTTATGTGAATCATTTAACAGATATACACCCGTTTCTAAAATTTGGAACACTATTAAAAAATTTAATAATACCTACCAAAGTAATAGTCACAACACAAATCATGACTGGATTAATGATTTTTTGCAAAAGTATACACCCGATTATGTTGAAAATCAACTACATTCAATCAATAGTTCTGTTCCTAACAATAATGAAAATGAGTACCTTACAAAATATTTTACTTTACAAGAACTGAAATCTGCCTTAAATTCTAGACGAGATACTGCATGTGGATTAGATATGATTCCATATAAAATGCTACGTCACTTAAACCACAACAGTCTGGTAATATTTTTAAACACGCTTAATAAGCTGTGGTGTACTTCCATAATTCCATGGGAATGGAAAATAGATTGTCTCATCCCAATACTTAAACCAAACAAAAGTAAAGACGATGCAAATTCTTATCGACCTGTGGCATTGACTTCGTGCATTGGAAAAATTTTTGAACAGTTAATTAAACAACGTTTAGAATTTTCTATAGAAAGAAACAACATTTTACCTAGCAATCAATTTGGTTTTAGGAGGGGTCGATCCGCTAGAGAAAGTTTCAGCCATCTACATCTGGATATTTCAAAAGCTTTCTCATTAAATCACGATACCGTGTGTGTTTTTTTAGATGTCGTCGGCGCATTTAACAACATCGATCACTTTACACTTGCATCGATCTTGAACTCTTTGGGCATTCCAGCAAAATTAATAAATTGGATATATAATTTTTTAAATGGCAGGGAAGTATATGTGAAATACAGCAACTCTCTTTTTGGTCCCAGATTTTCCTATAGGGGAACGTCTCAAGGTGGGATATTAAGTCCCCTCTTATTTATAATTTATATTCACAAATTAAACTCAAAACTAGGATTTGATGTAAATAACCTCCAATTTGCAGATGATTTGGTTATTTATTGTTCCATTGGTGATAGAGCGACTACATTGACTTGTATAAATAAAGCCATGGAGAATTTGTATAAATATTTTACTGAGTTAAATTTAGATATAAGCCCAGAGAAAAGCAAAGTTGTTATATTTAGTAAAAATAAATACAAATTAAAAGCCGAAGTCTTCTACAATAACACTCTTCTTCCGGTAGTTGAAACCGTTAAGTTTTTAGGAATAATATTTAACAGTAACTTATCTTGGAACTCTTATGTCGATGGCATAGCAGACAAAGCGTTAAGATCATACAACATTTTGAGGTCCTTAGCGGGCACCTATTGGGGCGCGGATCCGAAAATCCTAATAATGCTTTTTAAATCTTTGATACGTAGCCATTTTGAATATGGTTTTCTATGTTTTTCTCATCATTGGAAACTTATAGAGAAACTGGAAAAAATACAAAATAAAAGCTTACGTTTAATAACTGGAGCGATGATGTCAACTCCCATAGTATCCATGCAAGTAGAATGTAACATTCCTCCACTGAGAATCCGCTTCAAATATCTGAAATTAAAATTTTTGTTAAAGCTTCTATCCATATCAAATCATCCTCTGTTTACCAAAATTCAACATCTCCTTTCCATCCCATCCGATCCTAGTCATCATCCTTACATCCTGAGAGACTTTTCAAATATATTACATTACAAAAATGAATATGAAATACAAGCCAATTTCAACTTTCCTTGCTATTTGGGAAAATATGACAGCAAATTCTACGGAATTCCAATTCAAATAGACGAAAACTTGGAGTGCAAAGAAGAATTTTTAGAACAAATTTCAAGTTACAGAGGTTACAGAAGAATATATACCGATGGTTCGAAAACAGTTCGTGGGGTCGGCTGCGCGATCTATGACGAGACAACCAAGAGAGGTTATGGCATTAAGATTCCTAGTTCTGCATCAATATACACTTCTGAAGCTTTGGCAATTCAAATCGCACTCGAGTTCATCGAAGTTCAACAACACTATACGTGGATAATAATAAGCGACTGCATGAGCGTTCATAGAGCCCTACAGAATACGAAACTAGATGCCAATACTCACTATGTCATACACCAAATACGGGATAAACACTTTTCCTTGATACAGCAAGGCTACGAAATATGTTTTTTCTGGATTCGCGGCCACATAAATTTGAAGCCACACGACTCAGCAGATTATCTAGCTAGAACGATAGCTGACAGCAACCTGAATATTTGCCATATTAAGAATGTTGCCCTACCGCAATCGGAATTTGTAGCGAAAATAAAACAGGAAATTATCCACGAATGGACCGAACAATGGAAAATGTCCAATACGGGTCGTTGGTACGCCGAAATAAACGATTTAGTTGGGAAAACACCTTGGTTCAATAAAACCTTACCAAAAAGAAGAAAATATTATACAACAATTTGTCGTCTACGTTTCGGACATTGTCTTTTTCAATCCCATCTTTACAGATTAAACCTTATCGACACCGCCGTATGCCCACACTGCAACTTAGCTGATCAATCCCTGGACCACCTCTTCTTTCATTGCTGTGCTTTTGATGAGCAAAGAGAAAAACTATATAAATGCTTAGAAATTACATACAAAGAAAGAGAAAAAATCCCGCTCGACCTGAAAAAGATATTAAGTCAACCGACCAACTTTGAACCCATATTTCTATATATACATGAGACAATAGAAAGTATTTAACTACATGACACTCCAGAATTGACTACAATCCATAAGATACAATAAAGAGAAGGCTGTATAGCGAAAGCTTTTGCCTGTCCATTGGATAAAGAAACAAAAAAAAAAAAAAAAGCAGGGATAACGTAGGGCGAAGCCCCTTATAGTCTGTGGGGCGAAGGCTGAAGTAATGTCAGAATCAGAACCGAATCATCTATGTCGCGTGTGCTTGGCGAGAGGGATTCACCTAAAATGTCTGTACACAGACGAAGAGCTCTCTGTACAGGCATTTGTTGACTTCTTTACACTCCTCACGACCGTTGAGGTTAGTGGTTGATGTGGTTTTTAACTAATTCCTGTCAATCTCATGTCCACAGTAATATTATATTATCTATGCTCATGTCCGATCAATGGTGTACTGCCTAAGTCCAGCCTGCATTCTAAACTTTACAAAAAAAAATGTATAAAAACAACTTATTGATATATTGCGCACTCATACATTTTAAGCATTACCATAACATAAGTGGAACCAGGAACTACTAAACCAACAGTAACATGAATTTCTTGGACAGACAAACGTCTGAAAAATTCATGAAATAAGTATGCTGTGAAAAAATACAAACATGCCTACTGAAACCCTAAAAACACAGGATTATAATTATTGTTTGGCGCTAGGGCAACCAAAAGAATATAAAAAATCTCCGAGTTTTTTGACATAACGGTGGACATTGGAATTAAATCACATTGGCATCAAAATACTCGCCTGAAAGCTGAAAGACCACGGACAACTATCATTGTGTCCAATTGCACCACTCCTTAACCCCTGCTCCGTTAGCGGTCCTTCAATTCGCTAGTAGTACCGCCAGTGGCACCCGGCGCTGCAATAGAATATGAATCACCTAAATACTGGCAAATAAAGTGTTTATATTACTCCTTTTTTGTGAATGGCAAAAAGGGTTGGCAGCAGCACTTATTGCCATCCACGCGCTTGCAGCATGTGCTGTTAACTTATATTCCGAATGCATGATTACTTAACCTTGTGCGTTATTTTCGCGATATTCTGTGAATCTTTGTTGAGTAAATTACTTTCCAAAAGCAATAAGCAATACCGTCATATGGTACATCAATTAAAGCGCAATATAAATACCAATTTTCTTATGGATTTTAACTAAATAGAATCTTGAGTCTTATTTACATAAAGGTGAAATAAGTCAATACATAATGTTTTAAAATAATTTTCTGTTTCAATTCTGTGATTTTATATGCAAAGAATTAATGTAAAACATTTTTTTTTACATTATCAGGTATTATATTGAAATGCACTTTCCATTGATACAATTATATTTTCACAATTCGTATATTTTTTATTGTTCATTAATTTTTTTTTTACAATTTATCAATGTTTTCAATCTAAATTCGTGGCTTTGCTCTAGCTTAAGCTTATGTTGTGCCCATGAGAGACAAGTAGAGAAAGGGTTAACAATTTCACCCACCGTCAACTGTGTAAATTTTATATGCATAACTCAGAAAATTGTCGAGGTACAGTCATTCTAATGACTGACAAGTAAAGCCAGATTATAGCTGCATCTAATGTCATCATTGTTTGGCTTTAATTTACAAGAAGAAAAAGCAATTTTTCTGCACAGTTTTTCTGTAAGTGGTTTCCGAAACGCCAGAATTGACTGAACTAACAGGGGTGTGACTAAACGGCCTTAAACAGTAACTTAAGGCATTGGAAACTATCCATACCTAAAATAACCCTTTATATTTTGCAATTTTTTTTGCCTTTTTTTCTTTCAGGTGAACTCAGATGATGGTCTTTCTAAACACATATGCCAAAGTTGCATTGACAAAGTACTGTTGGCCTACGAAGTCAGAAAACTTGCACAGCGTTCGGATGTTGCACTTCGCGCAGCAATCGTATGTACTGACTAAGTCTAAAAATATTTAGTTACCATCATGAACCACAATTACATAGCTAAATACGAGTGAAAGTAAAATTCTGAAAATAAAATGATAAAAACTTTGTAATATGTATTGGGCTATATAGTTATGTAACTTGATATGGGTAGCTAATACCAGACTGACCATTGTGATTTTGGCCTACACTAGGTGCCGTACCAGTACCTTATATTGCTTGGCTTACATTGAGCTGGATGGAAAACATGGACAATTCATCGTTTATTTTTAATGCAAAGGTACCAACTCAGACAGGAATAACCCAATCACCTAGCAAGTTACATCTTAACCTAAAGTTTTACGTGGAATCCGAACCAGGATCAGCCTGGTTTAAAACATGATGCAATACGTCCACAAAGCAAATTATACGCATAGTGTTTGATTTGGTCACATTTATAAATATTTTAATTATAAAATGACTTATAGCTGTAAAGTAAATCACGAAAATCTGTAATAAAAAATCAAACCAATACTAATATACTTGATGACTAGATGACTAAGTTTTTTTTTGTAATTATCGTTAAGTAATCCACATCCATACTTATTGTTTGAAATGCGCCAAAAATTTAAACTTTTGGACGTTTAACATAGAAACTAAACACAATTTTACAATGCCAATGGTCATGAAGTATCTAGTTTGATCAAATAAAGCTGTTTTGAGTATAATTTTGGATCTACGACAAGAAATATCCGCATGATTTTTCCACGCTTGTATGGGGAGTTGAGCGGAAACGCCCACCTTAATGACAAATATCAGTATTTTGCAAAGACTATACCAGCCATTTTCAATGTTGCAAAATGGAACAGGCCAGTCCCCACAAACAGCACCAGTTCGCAAGTAATATATATATTTTTTTATTTATTTAGTATTAAGGAATTTAACAGCATTATATAAAGTCAGTTTTACAATGGTTCTTAGTCTAAGGATTGTGGCCAATAATAGAATTCCATTGATCAGTCTGGAATTGTGAGCTCGTACGTTGAGCATTTTTTAGCATTGTTATGTATATAAATTAAAAAGCTGTGAAGGGTGGGTTAGGGTGTGTGTATGAGTGTAAGTAAGGTGTGTGTGTGTGTGTGGGGCAGATGGTTGTGCGTAAGAATGGGTAAGAATATGCTGGGTCCAACCATCCCTATCTCACCATGTTTTAGCGAAAGAGGTGACCCGAACCAGGCATCACCACAAGCAAGTCTGCTCTTAACTCCTTTCAATTTCTACCACTGTCGGATTTTTTTTATATTAAGCGCAGAATATGGTGTACGCCAGTACATAAAGGTGCCCGACGACGCCCATGGGTTTTCGAACATTCAGGGGGGCTGCGAAAACCATGCCGGCTGGCCAGGTGCTTCTTCACACCACGTTTGAAGGACCCCTGATTGTTTAAATAGATTATTTATAAATGCTAAGTCAGTTTTACATTACATTACATTTAGCGACGCTAGGTTTGGGTCTCCTCTTTCCCTAAAATATGGTTGATAGAGGCGATGGCTGTGCCCGGCGTGATGGTCGTGAACGGGTGCTGTTTGTAGGGATCGGCTTGCTCCAGTTGGCAACATGTTAGATGGCGGGCATGGTCTTTACAAATAAACTGATATTTGTCATGTACTGTTGCATATGAGATGAATTGTTGATTCTCGTCAATTCATATTAATTTAGCGTTTTTATCAGTGATTCTAAATACTTTTGTAAACTTAGACCAAGTGGACATTGAAAAAAAACCAGCGGAGTTTCTTGCCAGTACTTCTTCACTGGGATTGCCGAACGGGCTAATAATAAAATATGACAAATCCGAGTGCAGTGTACTGTCTATGGATGATGAATAAACAATAAACAAAAATAAACAATAAAGATTTACTAGACAAATATAAATATAGAAATAGACCATAAATCAATAAACAAAAAACCAAAAACAAAAAAAAACTTAAAACAAGTGCACTCAGTAGTTCTAAAACCTGATATGCACGCATCAGCTTATAGCTGCTAGTGTTATAAACCAAATAATAATAATATATTTTGTGTTTATTTCAGCCTACTAAGAACGTCAAGGAATTAGTACATCCACAAAAGGAGAAGAAACAAAAATTTGGTTGTGCGTTATGTGCAAAGATATTTTCATATAGAAGTGAGCTGGAACGACACAAACAAACACACGCACCTCGCTTCAAATGTGGCACTTGTAACAAGGTGTTTGGATTTAAGTAAGTCCTCATTTGGGATGTAATTTACACAGAATATTTGACAAAGTCTTGTAAACCGGATTAGTTGAATTCCATATTATAGATGTAATTTTTAGTGGTTGTTCAGCCTAGTGGTTTAAATCTGTGTCTATAACCCTGCAAGGTGTTTGTTCAATATCACATGCACCCCTTTCTTTTACTATGGGATTAATAGTGTTTTTATATGAGCCAAAGCTTACTTTGAAGGAAAACATAGTAGTGTTTGGTGATGCCCAGCTATAAAGCAATCAACTCATACTTGCTCAGTGTGCCAAAAAAATTAAAAAGCACAGTTTAAGAAAAGGCAGAAATGCGACTCGGAAGCCAAAAATGCCACCCTCGACTATGTTATGTTATTTTAAACAAGGTGCATATGTTTGTTGGCAGATCTTCACTGTGCCGCCACGAGCGACAACACCTGAGGGCGGGTCGCGTGCAGTGCCCACAGTGCAAGTCTCTCTTCAAAGACGAACACCTTCTAAAGCGCCACATACAGTATGCCCATCAAGGTGAGATGGTCACACGCTTTGTAGAGATTCTTTCGTTTTTAGGGTTCCGTACCCAAAGGGTGAAAACGGAACCCTATTACTAAGCCCCCGCTGTCCGTCCGTCCGTTCGTCCATCTGTCATATAGGTAGGCAGCTGAAATTTTCACGGAGTGTGTATTTATTTTGCCGCGACAACAACATATAGGTGAAATAAAAAAATTATAAAAATTGAATGCCCATAAAAAAAAACGAGATTTTTTTGTGTTAAATCTTGTACGATGGTACGGAACCCTTCGTGTGCGAGTCCGACTCGCGCTTGGCCGGGTTTTGGCCAATTACAAATGCAACTAAAATTATATTGTCAACAATACAACCGATTTTGTTGTTCACTCTCATCTTATTTAGCAATGCAAGGTAATGAACTCATCGAATTTTGGGATTTGTCCAAAGAATTTGTCAACACTCAGCGAATCTACTTGAGAAGCAAACATGAGAAGTTCTCAGAACGAATACCTGCGAGAAGTTGCCATTTCCATTTTTTCAATATGGAGTTTAACAGCCGCTAGCAGGTATTAATTGTGAGAACTTTTCGTGTTTGTTTCATTTCATGAGTGCCTATGATGTTGGGTTGAAACATATTTTTTCTTTTCCCTACATTTTGTAATTTTTGTACCTTTACTGCACATCTCAGTGAGGAATCTGTAGGAAAATGTAAATTATATTCCCATTTTCCATTGCTTCACTTTGTTTTGTCTATTTCTATTTTACATACATAATGTCACTGAGTGTTAGGCAGAGATAATAGAACACCATGCGGTATTATCGCTTCAACTTTCTCGCTCCTTCATACCTGATTTTCGACTCTTTATTTTCTAATAAATAAAAAAACTCTTTTAAACACAAGCACTTTGACTGTTTTCAAAAATCACATGCTCATGTACTTTTCCTCTGCGCACATGCTATGTAATTTTTTGCTAGCTGTGTTATTATTTATTTATTATTTGTTTGCGAAGGGAGCAGCCAAAAGTGGTGTGTACCTTGTTTATATTTTAACCTCTTGTTTTTAATATGAAGCTTCCTTACGGACTTTTCTTCCTTCGGTGTAGATTTTTCAGGATAACTCAAAAAATGTGCAAACCTTGCCAATTGTGCAAATGGAAATTCTGAACGCGGAAGTTATATCGTTAAAACCCATTTTTCATGAAACAAAAAATTTATTTGAAATATTTTCAGTTTTTTATAGGTTGTCGTGCTGATGGGTGGTATGTACGAGTATGTATGATATAGTCCCACTGCATTTATTTTCGTGCATATTGCAGAAGTCGACTTGGTGTCATATCTTTCCTGTCATGATCAAATTGTATTGTGTCATGTCTCTGGAACTTATAATTATAGACCCATGGTGGGTCTGGTGGGGTTGGTACTCAAATTAAAGGTGTCATCAGAGTGGTCAGTCTGAGTTCTCATCTAAATTGGCGTTTACGTAACTTCGAAGTTCCGTAAAAACGTCAAACTCCCAACAAGTTTTTACTAGATCTGTGGTTTTACTTCTTCAAGCTGTCAAAGTCAAACTCGGACTTCTTATTTGTATGAAAACGCAACGTCGACGTATTTACGGCAACGTTGAGTAAGCTGTCAAATCAAACTCGGACTCGCAAATGGTAGTTCGCGTAACGCACTCTTAAATTTCTCCATTTCACACATTTGAAAATTGAAAATTTCCTGTCATGTGCAAATTCGATTGTGTCATAACCCTGGAATCTCACCTATCAACTCATACTCATAGAAGTCTGATAAATGCCCAAAAGCTTTACATCTGTGGGTTGTCCCACGACACCTCGCATGCTTTTTTATATTTTTTTATGGTTCATCCCAAACATTTTTGTGTGATATTTCTGTGTTGGATGATCCACAATCTCAAAAGCGCGGACACATTCCGCTTGTGCAATAATTTAGTTGCACATGCTTCCTGTTGCTGGTTTCAGGCTCAACATACAAGTGTGATGAGTGCCCCGCGCGGCTGGGCAGCGCGAGTGCGCTGCGCGCGCACGCGCGGCGGCACACGGCGCGCGCGGACCGCTCGCTGCGCTGCCGCCACAACGGCTGCGCGCGCGCCTTTAACTTCCAACACCAGCGGCGCCGGCACGAGGCCACGCACACCGGCGACAAGTACCACTTTTGCGACCGTTGCGGTGCAGGTACTGACTTAGTGCACCCTCGGTAGCCTGGGACCATCCGACCGTTGATGCTAGTCATGATTTCGATTCTACGTAAAACAGTAGGTCCCCTACCTGCTACTTACTGGTAGGGGTGAACCCTACCACTAGGTGGGAGGGTTAGGCGAACAAAGGTCGAAACGGCAATGACAATTATCCCTGTTTTCAAATGAAAAAAATCGTAGCTTCTTGGACTTGGACAAGCTGGGATAATAGATATTTATCTCTTGCACACAACGGCCAAATTCCGAGGCTTAGTGCCGAAAAAAACCTCCAACTAATTAACAGACGTAGGTGACTAGAACTAAAGAAATGTGCCACATGGTCATTAGAAATTACAATAATACATAAGTTTGCACCTACCTCTTTCTAGCCCTGATGGCTGGCCCCCATTTTAAATAAGTGGTTCTCCCCAAAGTGTAGAGGGTATCTATCCTAATGTCCTATAAATCTGCTCAAAGACAAGATAGCTCCCTGAAGTGTACCTGCTTGAGTGTGAATGCGCTGTATTATATTGCCATTGTTAATTTTGGACAACATGAATATTATTAAATTGCAGGGTTTATCCAAGCTCACCATCTCGCTTCACACACAGCGACACATCAGCCAGAGCTGCAGATTCCGTGCACTGTGTCTGGCTGTCTCAAGACATTCTGCAACCGTTACGCCCTTAAAAAACATTTGGCAGTACACGGTAAGTGAGTTAATCTATTTTACTTTAATTTTCTGCCCCCTGGATGAATCTACTAGGCGAAGATTGGTCATTGCTCACTATTATCTTAGCAAGAACGTTTAAAGAGATAGGTACTTCCGACCAACCATATTTACTACGGGAACCAGCGTAACATAGCTTGCTGGATCGACGACGCACGATCGGATTGGGTGAAATCAGAAATTAGATGCCATGCCCTTCCCTTGTATAGGAAATAATGCACCAATTTCTGAGGCGGGGATTGAACCCATGAGTTCGGTTAAGCCTTAGCGCCCTGAGCTACGAACCACTCATATTTTTGATCTCTTCTAATTTGTTGTCTAATTGGTAGTCGTAATGATTTTCAGAAAGAAAGGTGTTGGTCTGCAGCACGTGCGGCGAGCAAATGTCGACCGTCCGCAGCCTCCGCTCGCACGTTCGACTCTGCCACAAATCTGCTACCGACGTTACAGCCGTCAAAGGTACTAGCTCTAGTCTAGGGTCTTGCGAATCTTTTTAACGCGGTTTATCAGCCTCCACTTCTCATTCCCACCTTTAAAAATGCTGCTTTCTGCGGTACTGGGTGCAATGTTGGAAGTAAAGACGTACACTTTCACCAACCAAGTTTAATCAAAATCGGTTTAGGTGTTATCTCATGAATTAATAACTAACATCCAAGAATGAAAAAAATACAATCTTTTCTATATAGGATATTAGGATTGTCTTATATTGAGGCTCGATTGCAGAAAAAGATATCCAAGTTAATCAATTGCTTGAACATTTCACATTAAGCAAACTGCAAGGAGTTGATTCATATCCATTCCGTCCATAAAAAGTGACGTTTTTAATAATATGTTTACATTAGTCGTGGGCGGTTCCACTGGTCTTCGAAAACGTTAGTAACTGTTAATGCTGATGCCGATAGCCGTTAGCGGAAACGGTTTCAAAAAAAAAATGAAAGAAAACTCCCTCTCCCTTCTTCTCCCTTTTTTTTTTTTTTTGGCTGGACATGCATGGGTATAATGACATCTAGCACGGTTCGATCATCTCACATGAATTCTGAATCTCGAGTGCAGTGACCTGTATTCTCAACAAAAATCAAAATCAAGAATGAGGTTTTGTTACTATGTAGTTATCGCAAACAATTAAGAAGTCAGACAAAACTTTTTATCCTCGACAAAATAATCCCCAGAAATAATATAACACAAATGATAAATAAACATATTTATAATTTATTTCATATGCCTATTAGCATTTAGAAATACTAATCGTTGGACTTTTCTGTGAGCAAACCACACGGCGGTCGTTAACAATGTAGCCCCTCTTCGACTACAGTGCGCACTGCGCGCGCGCATTACAGTTTCGGCGGTAACCCCAGTTGCGAGAGTCGCCGGCTACAAGCCGCAACGAAGTAATTATTAATATTACTAACTATTACTCGTAACCCCAGTTACGAGAGTCGCCGGCTTCAAGCCGGTTACAGCTTCATTGCGCGAGCGAGACGTCGCGGTTGGCGGGTCGTTGCGTCTAGACGTCTCGCAACCTACGGGCTTTCGTTGGCGCGCCGCGTGCGTGATCCAGTGCGCTACAAGAAATTTGTAGCGGCCATACTGCTCGGCGTAAAATGAATACTTCGTTTTTACACTAGTAACAGTTTACAAACCCATTTCTCATTTCTCGTCCCACGACTAGTTTACATCGATGTTACGTTGACATCGATGTTACGTTGATGTGCACTCGACGCTCAGGGTCACTTTAAGGCATATGTTGTTACATCAAACATTTACAAATTAGACTAAAACATGATATTATAATTTTATGTATTTAATGGACACAACATTACCGCAGGGTGGAGTCCTGCTTCCGACGAATGTCACGACTAAAAACTTCTTCAGATTATTTTCAAAATCTGATTACAATATCTCTAATGTAGATGTCGCTGAGACTAAAAAAAATATATCATAATTTTTGGGCGGTTTCCATCTCCTATTTGATTTTCACGTAATAGTTTGGGTCAAGATATTGATTACTAACTCATCACTTGAACTTAGCTTAAACCATGCCGTTATGTGAGATTGCCACATCACTTTAATTTAAAATAAATTTTGGCAGGATAAATAATTTCTAACTTGAATTTTTCATTTCAGACAATATATTATGCAACAAATGTGGAAAGATGTGTGCCAGAACGTATCTAAAGAGGCACCAATTGAAATGCCACCAAAAGGCGACTAAACCATTACTTGAATATAACAACAATATTGTTTTGAAGCTTTCCAGGGAGAAAAAAGATAGTATGAATGAAAGTGAGGTTGTGCAGGATTTGATTATCGTAAAGAATGATGGGCCCTCCCGGTCTATAAACAACAGAAGTTGGATTAATGATGCGCCGAAGGAAGATGTTAAAATAATTAAATCTTCTGAAGAAAGTGAATGCACAAGCCAAGAAGTAGTCAGGGACATTGTGGACATGATGGAAGGCAAACACCAAAATGCGCCAGAATACACCCCACAACAGTGTAATGGAACAACAATTGAACAACTCCATTGCAATGGTTGTTGTCAAAATCTTCCAAATGCCAAAGGAAAACCCCTTGAGATATTTGGATTGTCATATGAAGCTGTTAAATCCAGGGTTGATGCTGAGGGATGCTGTAAGAAAACAGCACATGTAGATGAGAAGGAAACGAAAGCCAAAGAAAACTTGGGAGAAGATAATGATACACCGATTGAAGATAATGTCATCGAAAGGAGTGACTGCAAAGAATTCCTTGGGAAGTGCATTGTGAGCACGGTTGGTGGCGACTGTATCTGTGCGAAGGTCAGCTACGACCAGGAAGCACCCCTCCCAGAATACCTTACCACTCCATTATTGGAGGCACTAGAGCAACAGGGATATTACCCCTCCTGAAATTCATAAATGTTTGCGGATGGGTGGAAGCTTCAGAGTGTGAAATTCAAAACAACTTGCAGTACTTATATTAACCATTATGTTTATTTACAATGCCTTTTTTACATTACAATGGTACCAATTGCAATACAATACAAAAAAATCTTAAATATACAGTAACAATGTTTAATAAATCAATAGGTACCTACCATCATGTAATCATACAATAATATTATAGTAAGCTAGTTGGGATCACTATTGTGTATGACATACATATATGTAAGTGGTAGATGGGGTTATAAAATAATATATGACTATTAAAAATAACAAGGAATGTGTTTTTATTTTATTTCAAAACTATCACAAATTACAAAATGGCAACTATGTTACAGATTATACTTTGTTTCAAAAATATACATGTATTCACATAGAAATATCCAAAATAAAATTATATTTCTACAGGAACCTGATAGGTTCCTATAGAAATATATTGACACCAAATTGTTGTTTTGTGCTGTCCCACGGACAATACCAAAACCAAAATATAGTTTACATTGTGGATGAAGGATTCAATAATTAATTTGACTTGGTTCCGTTCGTGACTAGTCTGCAGAAAACAAGTAACATTGACTACCTGTGTGATAAACCTCTAGTTACTTAAGCACATCATGTTACATAACTAATAATTTATATCCACATTAAAGAATAACTAGAACAGTTTTTAAATAACATGAACAGTAATGAGTTGCACCACGAACTGGATGCATCTGACACGTAAATGCAACTTTGCAGATTGGTTTTCGCTAGAACTCATATTATACAATTCATGTTTGTTCACTTGACCTGGATGCAGCATAATCGTTTTCGTATTGTATCGTCCTACTGTTGTCTGAATCATCACTTATGTTGTTGAAGTTATTTTCTTGTAATTTTGAACTTTTTTCGCTCTTTTTTTGAAGTAAATCATGTGTTGATTTTTTCTCAATTTTTTTAGTAGATTTTATTGGTATAACGCTTAAGTCTTCTTTCAGTAAGGTCTCTGTACCTTCACCAGAAAGTTGCTTTATCATTGGTGCGTTTGTTTGCAAATTGTTTCCCAGTGAATCTTCATTAGTGGAAACTGCAGGTTGTGGCTTTGTTTTACTTAAATTTTCTTCTGGAACTGACCAAGCTGTATCATTTCGTAAAAGCTCTGTTGTTTTATTTTCTTTAGCAATTTCCTTCGAGGATATCAAATCGGAAGTGTCACTTGAGAATGTAGAAGTAAAGAGGTTATCATCTTGCTGAGGTGTGATGCTCGAATTGGCAGCGGTTATTTCCATGTGCCTTCTACTTTCATCTTCTGTCTGTTTGGTCATATTTTCTTCTCCCATCATTTTTTCTGTAGTAAACCAAATGTCCTTCGGTTGCATTTTGGTTGTAAATGAGTTATTTTCTATATCACTTTCATTAGATAGGATATCTTCAGATGAATTTGATTCATTTGATCGTGAAGGTGTCTTTACTCCACTTTGGATATATTCTTCATCTTCTTTAAATTGCTCTGTTGTGAAAGATTCTTCCGATGTTAAATATATTTTTTTGCTGTTTTCTTTTTTACTTTCCTTTGACAGCATTTCTTCTTCAGTATGTTCATTTTGTGTGTCGTTAATACTGTGAGGTTCAAGATCCTGGCCTTCGTGAAGCTTTTTGACTAGGCTTTTATTATTATTAATCTCTGGAAGGAATGGATTCATTTCCTGGTGATCTTCTGCATCAGCCGAGTGAGGAGCTGGTTCAGTGCTCGTTATTACTGTAACGTTCGTAGAAACCTCATAAACAGTAACATTTATATGACTTGGTTGAGGATCATATGTTGCCATTTCAAAAGATTTTTGTGGTTGGGTAATAATAAGCTGTAAAATATTCGGTGTCACCGGTTCATTTGTAGTAATGTTATCACTGTGTGTTTCATCACTGCCAAAAAACACTTGTTCTGGTTCTATTTCACCATTCTCCCAAACTGGTGCAGGTTCTTTGTTTATATTCTCATTACTAAAGTAGTTTTGTTCATCTGTATTTGTATTATTAGAAAGTTCTTTAGTTTTATTTTTTCGATACAATTTTGAGTTGTAAATGTAATCTCCAAGCATTTTTTCAGATGGTTCAAACATATTGCTTTCCGTCGTTGATTCATTTATAATCTTTGAATAGTCTCCAACTCTTTTATTTAGGTTACTAGCAGTGTCATAATCTGCCAAAACACCATACTGTGACATGTCATGACTACGTTCTGTACCTGAGTAAACTAAATAGTCCGATTCTGAATTATCGTCTCTGTTCAATTGCTCATCGTATAAATGTGTATATTTATCAGTGGTCGTTGAACTTGAATATACCTCTTCATTATCTTTTTCTATCTTTATTGTAACTATATCAGAGTTTCTTTCACTTGCCTCTTTTTTAAAGTAAGATGTATTTGACTCAGTTAAAGAGGATTGAAGAGCGGATTCAGTACTATGTTTAATAATTGAGTCGGAATATTCTTCAGCACTAGTATTATTCATATTATTACCATTTTCAGGACTGTATTTCACTTGAATTCCATCTGAAATTGTGGAAGCGTTGTTATCTTTAGATAGTTCCAAAAGCCTTAAGGTAACCATTTTATTCTCAGAAGATTCTTCTAAGCTCTTTTCAGTGATTTCTGTTGCAGTTACAGGTTCCTCCGTTTTTTTGCTGTTTCCGACATTTGTAGTTATTTTGTTTTCTGATTCTTCATCTGATTTTGCAGTGTAATCATTATCAGAAATTGCTGTACTATTTTCAAACCAGTCTGCCAAATTGCCAGAATACTTAAAGTTTCGGCCTTCATCAGATCTTTGAAGAGTGATTTGTTCTGTGGTACTACTTACTGATGAATTAAAGCTTTTTTGTATACTATTCATCTGTTGATTGTTATTTGTCGTGTAATTTTCTTCCTTGTAATTAAAATTACTTTCAGTGGTATCAACAGGGTCTACCTTAGGTATAAAGTGAAATTCTTTTTGGTCGACTTTAATACCATTTTCTTTTTCATATTCCAAATAATTTGCTGGAAGAGTAGTATGAGATGAACTTTCACGACTTGATGCCAAAAGATCGCTCAAATCTATTGATCCCATGCCTGTATAATTAGGAGGGGTGCTGGTTTCAAAATTACTTTGGTCAAGGGTATTAAAACTAGTTATCAAAACTGATTTACTGGGATATTCCGACGGCTTGTTGGGCTCAATCCCTAGAGAGCTTAGCACGCCTTGCATTTGTGTAAAGTGACTGTTTTCTTTTGTACCTGAACCAGATTCTGTCACTGGTTGATAGACCGATTCAGCTAACGACGTAATTTTTTGATCCGTGTCTTCTTTCAATGATTTTGTAGCTGATTCTGATGACACATCAATGGGTTCTTTAGTAGTACTAGAAGTTTGATCAGACTTGAATTCTTCTGTAGTTGAATGTAACTTATATGGGACGGTTAATTCAGTTCTTGACTCAAGTGCTTCTTCGGATTCTAATTGTGTTTTATCAGTTTTTTCTAGCTCTGTTAAGATTGCAGAATCTAATATTGGCTCAGTTGGTGTTATTGGTTTCAGTTCATCAGTTGTGTCCAGTTTTGTTGCTGTCTCGAGGTTTAAATTTGGATCAGTAGATGTTTTTGATTGTCTTTGGACATTGAATATTTTTAACTCTGGTTTGTTTATAACTACTGAATCGTGTGCTGAAAATGGCTCATCGGTTGTCTCCTTTTCTGATCTTAACATGACAGGTATGACAGATTCCGGTTCAGTTTGATCAGTAGATTCAGGTTCTGGTTTAGAATAACCGCTTGGTTCAGGTTCTGATTTTGGTTCGGGTTCTGATTTTGGTTCGGATTCTGATTTTGGTTCGGGTTCTGATTTTGGTTCGGGTTCTGATTTTGGTTCGGGTTCTGTTTTCGGTTCGGGTTCTGATTTTGGTTCGGGTTCTGTTTTCGGTTCGGGTTCTGATTTTGGTTCGGGTTCTGATTTTGGTTCGGGTTCTGATTTTGGCTCTGGTTCTGATGTTGGTTCGGGTTCTGATTTTGGTTCAGTATATGTTTCTGATTCTAATGCTGTCTCAGGGGTGGTTTTGATCTCGGATTTTGGTTCACTAACTGGTTCCGGTTCAGATTTTGGCCAGTCATCGGGCTCTGAAATATTTTCTTGCTCAAAAGTTATTTCTGTAGTAGGTTCTGGTTCAGACTCAGGTTCTAGATCAACTTTAGTTTTACGTTCTGTAATGGATTCAGGTTCCGATATTGGTATATCAGTTGGTTCAGGCTCAGACGTTGGCTCAATGGTTATTCCAAAATGAGATGTTTGCTTCGTAATTGGCTCAGGTTTCAGCTCTTGAGTCGGTTCAGGTATAACTTTTGGCTCAGTGTTTTGTTCAGACTCACTTGATTTAATTTTCCCGTCCATTCTGATTATATCTTCGGGTTTGGTTCCTGGTTCTGCAGTAGGCTCACCTACCGGCTCCAAAGAGGCAGCTGTAGGCTCAGGCTCTGCAATCGGATGTGGACTTGTTTCAATGGGGCCTACTAACAGCTCGTCAGCCGGTCGCCCGAATATGTGCGAATGGTCAATGTCCAAGGTAGTAACAGTCGTAAGCTCCATTTTGGGTGATGCAGTGTTCATCCAATCGAACTTAATTTCTTCATTGTTGTACCCCTGCACTATGTCTTTACTGTCTTGGCCTATGTTTAAAACTTTGTAACTTGATTCGACCGCACTGTGAGCGGTAGTTTGCTGAAACAAACTATTTTCGTTTACAAGAACACATTTCTTAGGGTTGTTCATATCCGGTGCTTTGTCACTTGGGCAAGTGCAGCGGAAGTCGAGTATAGCGGTGTCAAATTCACAACCAAATTCACATCCATTATTGTTGTCCTGACACACGTCAAGTAGTTTTTTCGCTTCTAGCTGATCCTCAGCCACGTGGTACACATTTAGCATTCTGCTGTTTTTGGCGAGATAGCTAGATAGCTGGCTTTTGAGTGTTTCAGGATAGATGGGATCAGGTGAATTCGGGCTCTTTGGCTTCCAGTGAATGCGATAGGTGACGATGACAGAGCCGGGTCTGAAATTCAAAAGAAATAGCTATTTAATTTTAATAAATATTTAAGTACCTGCTGACAAGATAATTCTATACGAGACAAACATATTTGATATGAACTGTGTATCCTATTTGAACCGGCCGATATTTACCTGACTAAAACGCTACGAAAAAATAGCCTTAGTGAAAAGGACGAAAACAATTCAAAATAAATTTACTATTTGAAGAAAAAACAGACATAGGGTTAAGGAAGAAAAGAATGAAAGATAACTCAGTATACAAACAGAGCGAGGCCCTTGGATTACCCCTATGTTCTAAACGAGATGGATGTTGCCTATGGATGGACCTAATTAAAACATAGGATAATTTTTATGAAACGAAACATGTGTGGAACTTGTAAAAGCATATTACACCCAAAACAATATACATTCAAGAAACAATCCCAATGTTGTTCCATTGCATAAATCAATGTTGCAAATGTTGGTTTAATCTATCACCGTGCTATAACCTTTGATGTGTCCAAATACATTATCCTATGTTGCGCATGGCTGAACAATGGTGCGATCTATTTCAGCATCTTTACATTCATGTTTGTGTTTATACTATGCTGCGAGATCTAACCTAATCTTAATGCTTGTTAGACCACAGTTGACCAAGTGTGGCCATGACAAAGGGCGTGTGATCGACTTTTTTATCGTGTAGATGAAGTGACTGTTTGTGTTATCCGCTTTCGCCGCACAACGCATCTGGTGGTAGTGAACACTGGCTGAAGATTTATAAGCGCATGTCATCAACAATAGAAATTGTGCCAAAGAACAAAGTGTGCGTGTTCGCCTATTTCAACCTGTTGCTTATCTCGCTGTTCGTATTCTCCGAAATCACCATGCTTTGCTCCTAATTACAGATATTGAAATCTTAGGCCTTTGAATACATTACCTAAAAGTAAGGATTGCGACGCGCCTGCCTTGGCGATGGAAAGTGATCCGTAGACCAAAGCGCGCGTGACAGCATATTTCTACGTGTTGCTGAACTCGCTGTTCGTTTTGTCCATTGTTGCCACGTAACACGTCTGGTTGTAAATATCTATGAGTAGAATACCTAAGGCTGAGGATATCATCGCGCACGTCATCGTCGATAGAAATTGAACTGCAGTACAAAGCATCTTTAAACATGTCGCTGACTCGCTGTTCGTATAGTCCACTATCGCCTGCCGCGCCCCTGGTTGTAAATTTATATGAGCATAATAGGTGTACCTGACGCTGAGGGGGCCTTAGCGCACGTCATCGACGATGGCAATTGTGCCGCCGAACACAACACGCCAGATCGCCTCTTTCGACGTATTGCTACTCGCTGTTACTATTGTCCGCTTTTGCCGCACAACGATTTAGTGGTAGGAATAAAATACCCGAGGTTGAGATTTTCGTCATTGGCAGCGGAAACTGTGTTGCAGAACAAATCGCGGATGTTTGCCGGTTCCCACTTGTTGCTTATGTCATTGTTCCTGTTGCCTGCAATCGCTGCCTTTGGGACTGGTTTCAGATATTCTAATTCCTGTTGGTTCATATCTGGCAAGTACCATACCTGAGGCTGATGATCTCTACGCGCACGTCGTCGACCGTTTGGAGCATGTCAGTGAACAAGGCGCGCGCGATCGCCTGTGTCAGCGTGTTGCTGAAATCCCGATACATGTTGCTCGTATCATCCGCAAGCGCTGCGTCGAACTCCTCGTTGTCGATGCGCAGGACGCCTTCCACCGTGTGCGGTACTGCAATAAAGCACGGTATTTTATACTTAACAGTTTAATTAACAGTTTAGTCATTAAGGTCGGCCCGTAAGCTTCAGAAAATTTCGCCTCATATACAAACGTAGTTTACTAATAATTTGAAAACCACTGTTCCAACTTACTTGATATTTGGTATCTAATATAAAGCTACAAATATCTGTGTCTGCATGTCTTTGTTTTTTCGGTAAATGTATTCTGGGACAAACTACAGAGAAATCAAAATTCGTATGAATATTTTCTTTTTGCTTTCATTTCATTCGGTTAAGATTTAAAAAAAAAAACTAAAGCGTGCAGACACAGATATGTGTTCCCTGATATTAGATATTAAATATCATATTAATTGGAATAGCAGTTTCCAAATGATTAGTAAACTACGTTTGTATGGGGAACATAGCTTACGGGCCGTTCTTAAGGTGGCCCATCCCGCTCATCTCCCCATGCAAAAGGGGAAAGAAGATCACGCCCATATTTCTTGTCAGAGATCCAAAATTTTGCTCAAAATAGCTTTACTTGATCGACCTAGATGTCTGATGACCATTGGCATTGTAAAATTGTATTTGGTTTCTAAGTTATAAGGTCCGAAAGTTCGAATTTTTCGCGCGCTTTATACAATAACTTTGGAGGTGGATTAGGCAATGATAAAGTAAGAACATCTTAATAAGATTAGTCATCAGACATAGCTTATTTAATCATGATTTGTAATCTATTTGGTTTTTGTTAGATTTTTGACTACAGCGGCCGTGGTTTACTTTTAGCTACAAGTCGTTTTGAAATTAAAATTTTCGTAAATTTTACCAAATCATACACTATGCACATTGTCTTTTTTGTGGACATGTTGCATCTTCCTCGTCACGGAGCCTGACTTCAGGAATATATTAACCACTTTGAAATATATGCTACCGATTGGCAGAGCATATTATCCCATATCGTCAGATAGCATGAGACAGAACATCGAGTAAGGAATCGGGACCCGCACGATTTTTTTTCATTGTCGTTTCGACCATCTTTTCATCCAATGGGCTTAAACCATACCTACAGTTTTACATGAATTCCGAACCATGGAACAGTTCGCATTCGGGACGCAATGTAATATCCAACTCAGAAAGAGAATTAATATGGTTCATGAATGGGCGGGGATCGAACCCATGACCTCTGTCATGGAACCCGCGCCACTAAGGTTGCTCAAATTAGCGGTTAGTTAGTCTACGTATTATGTACCTAATCAGGTTGATTTATTTATTACTAGTTGAGGTATTCGGCTCCGCTTGGGTCAATGTCGCGGATTTATTTATATTATTATTATTTCCTGTATATTATACTAGCTGCGGTACCCGGCTCCGCTCGGGTCAATGTCGTGTTGGATTGATTTCGGTCTGAATTATTTCCTGGATAAAAAGTAACCGACCAAAAGGTTGGTCCAGGACTATGTATCCATCTAACAAATTTAATCAAAATCGTTTGAACCGATATGGCATGATTGAATGAGAAACATCCACATATTCCCATTTAGAGCTTCGTAAACATTTGGGAGTGAATTTTAAAAGCATGTGCCGCCAGACCCTCACTGCACTGGCACAGCTATAGAAATGCTGCACATAGAAATTGATACAAAATCAACAAAGGCGGGATTAACCCTACCACCTTCCTTACTTTTACTAAGTTTTATGAGAAATACAGCCACCTCGAACATCGAAAACGGTAACCCATCCGGAATCTGACTGCGCCCAGAGTTGCTATTCGTTGATAAAATACGCATATAAATCAGGTGAGTGGTTCGACATGATATCGTGGAACTTTCTGTAGGCCTTTTTAACACCTAAGACTTTTAAGTATATAGTTTTTATTTTTCTCTTTAGCTTAGTATTTAATATTTAAAAATTACATACGCAATCCTTGCTCGTTGATCGCTTCTTATATTAATGAAAACAGTATTAAAAAATCCGCTGCGTGGGTTATAAGAAGTAAACGAACAAACAAAGGCAGATAGCGATTACCGCTCCAAGCCGCCGCCTCGGGGCATTTCGGTTTATATGACAGCTACATCTTAGCGTAAGCGGAACTGAATTATCCTGTGTCCCGTGTAATTACATATACGTGTAGTAAGTTTCGTCGAATTAGGATGATCGGTTTAAGAGTTATGGAGGAACATACATACATACATACAGAACTGATTTCTAAAAATCGTCAATCTAGTTTTAGTATCATACATAAAGTCTACAAACGAAGTATCTTAGAAAACAAAGCAACTTACTCCATGAAAACCCCTTACAGATTTATTATTAGTATAGATGAGTCCCCCATACGAAATTTCGTTCCCTATTTCACCCCTCGAGATTTATTTTCGCCATAAAAGGAAGCCTATGTCCAGACTATCTCTATACCGAAATTCATCAAAATTGGTTCGGCGGTTTAAGCGTGAAAACGCAACAGACAGTTACGTTCGCATTCATAATATTAGTATAGATTTCCTCCAAACCAATGCGTACCCATCAAAATAAACGACCATTCATGTACGTGAATAACCGAATCTCACCATAAACGCTGTCATCTGTGGACTCGTCCATTTCGCTATCGGTCGCACGTTGGCTTTGATCAGTCGTCGCCGGGTGGCTCTCGTCGACCACTGTCCTCCAAGTTGGCCTGTTATCGACCTCAAGTTGGCTATGCTCGGTCTGATGCTCGCTGCTGTCGTCATGCTGGGCGTGGTCGTGCTCGGGAGTGTGGTCGTGGTCGTGGTTGTGGTCTTGGCTGTGGTCGAAGGCCGCCCCGATGCCGCCCAGCGCCCGCGCTGAGCTCACGGAGGAGTTGTACTGGTCGACCGGCGTCGCCGTGCCGCTGAAAACTCCGGCTGCAATGGGGAAAAAGGGATATTGTTACTAAAAAATATGTTTTGGTTGAGCATATAGTCCGGCTACATTCGGATTTTAGAATACCCTAGGACATTAGAAAACCGAGTTTTAACCATAGTTGGCGATTTT
This sequence comes from Incurvaria masculella, assembly GCA_946894095.1. Lineage (NCBI taxonomy): Eukaryota > Metazoa > Arthropoda > Insecta > Lepidoptera > Incurvariidae > Incurvaria > Incurvaria masculella. The sequence continues at coordinate 14,154,496 of OX335648.2, read as the reverse complement.
AAAGTTTAAATTTTAGCTCGCCTACTCTCTATCTTAACTGACTCGAATTGTATCAGTTCAGTCCAGTCATTTATTGATAAAATTTACACGTCATTAAATCATTAAACATACAATACAAATAAAAAAATTATACAAAAAATTACAACATTGAATAAGAAACATACAACTGAAATTGAGTTAAGTTTTTAAAATTATTTAGAAAGTTTTAAATAGAATAAAAAGTATTCAATCAGAAATTCGTCTACTGAGTAGAAAGACTTCGCGATGAAGGACGCTTTTTTATTGTTTATGTTTTTCATAGTAATAAAAACAACAAATAATATAAGCTACCACTTAAACTGGCCTAAAGGCTGTATTGTAAGTGGTAGGCTAGTTGTGTTCAACACTGTTCACCTACACCTGTTTTTAATTTGTTGTTAAATAATTTGATTAATGCAGCGTCCCTCGCCGGGGTTCAACTTATTATAAATCATAGCGCCAATCACGTGCACCTCCCTGTTAGTTCTGGCTAGAATCGCAAGAGCACCGCAATGTTCGGTTCACGGTACCTAACGTTAAGGATGGGTACTCACTGGCAGCTAGCACCGAAAATTACAACATTGAATAAGAAACATACAACTGAAATTGAGTTAAGTTTTTAAAATTATTTAGAAAGTTTTAAATAGAATAAAAAGTATTCAATCAGAAATTCGTCTACTGAGTAGAAAGACTTCGCGATGAAGGACGCTTTTTTATTGTTTATGTTTTTCATAGTAATAAAAACAACAAATAATATAAGCTACCACTTAAACTGGCCTAAAGGCTGTATTGTAAGTGGTAGGCTAGTTGTGTTCAACACTGTTCACCTACACCTGTTTTTAATTTGTTGTTAAATAATTTGATTAATGCAGCGTCCCTCGCCGGGGTTCAACTTATTATAAATCATAGCGCCAATCACGTGCACCTCCCTGTTAGTTCTGGCTAGAATCGCAAGAGCACCGCAATGTTCGGTTCACGGTACCTAACGTTAAGGATGGGTACTCACTGGCAGCTAGCACCGCAATGAGTATCGCCCCTAGAAGCAGCAGGATGCCCAGCGCCCAGCACAGCCGTGGCCTGCAGCCGCCCCCCTCCCGTTTGTCGGCTGTCACATACAGCTTCTCGCCTCTGTAACAACATTATCTAAAATGAAATCACTGCCAACCGGTTTTTTCAATAGAGTAGTCAAAGAGGTCTCAGAAATAATTTTGAATTTCGAATCGCGCGCCATTTTCGACTGTCAATTTGTTGAGTCAGCCATATTTTGTATTTGTTTGTTTAAAGTATAGATATTTACAAAAATGGTGCGTCACAGCTTGGAAGAATGTTTTAGGGACAACACATTACAAAAACGAGTAAAATGTTACTGTGACGATTCGCAAGTTACGTCATCACGATCATTCGGTGTGCATGATCGACTTCGTATTCAGAACCTGTCAAAAGTTAGTACGAGATTAGCACCGGACAACCATACAAAAACCGATTAAGTCCGGCTTATTAATGTTAGTCCGCCCACTCTGAATACTAGCAGCCGTATTAGAATCACATTTCGTTGGAACCACATTCCCAATGGAACTAGGTACCCTTCCCTTTATTTGTTTACGGCTGTGTAACACTGGATTGATTGTCATTGCCTCTTCGACCACCTGTCATTCAATGCGATCTATAATTGGCCAAGAATTCAAGAAGTGTTATCTAGTTGTGACATTGAAACAACCAGTATTTTAAATTAAAATGCTGATTTCAGTATTGGATTAGGAAGGAAAGGGTGCATACGAATGCATTGAAGAGGGGCAAACTACCTAATAAACTTAAAAAAGTTACAAAATGACAAAAAATGATCAATCGCTATGGTAAGTAATCTCGATCCAAACAGACTTCCGCACAGAATTCGCAGCTAAGGCTCAGGGCATTATACATTACATTACCTTTGTGCCTCGCCTCGTAGTTCGGTCCCATTTTCATCCACTGGGACCAATAATATATGATCGCTTCTTATGTGTTTACACCACCACTCCATAGTTAGGTCGGCCATAATGCCGTGCCGTCACACGAACGTCAATCCATCGCACATCCCACAATTGAAATATTAAAACTACCCGCAACTGTCAGCCACAGGAAATAACCAAGCTGCATGTTACACATACATGTTGAGATAGTCTACTGCTAGTCTTCTATGAAGTCGCATTAACAAAAATAGAGAGTTTTACGACCCAATACAAATCGTTTGAAAAGTGGTGTACACCAATTTTATTTTAGTCTAGGGATGAAATTCCCCTGTTCACATATTTGCTCGCTCAGGAGATATTCCAATTATCCACATTTCCTTGATCTGTGGAATTAAAATTTTATCGATTTTGCAAAATATATTCCTAAGCCCCGATTGAACGACGAGACGGCTGAAACACACCACTTTTAGTGAACCGCATGGAGTTCCTTCCATACTGTCCATACAAAGTGACGTGTTTGATCATACTTTGACGATGATTATGATTTTTTGTTCTTTCGGGCCAAAGTATATAAATGTCTCTTATGCGTCATCAATATCTTAGACGTCGCTCGTCTAGAGGGCCTCGTAACTCAGTCGCCACTCAATGCACTTAATGCCGACTGAGTCGCGTAGTCTCCGGGCCGCATAGTAACCAAGCCGCGCGCCAATTATAAATTGGCGCAGAAAAAGTCTTCATAAGCTAGCGCGTGGCAGGGTATCCGCGAATGCATTGCAGCGCCGGCGCCTCGCGTTCACGTTAGACCCGTTAGTTTAGGTTACAATTTATAACAATGTGGCTGTAACTGACCTTTTTTTATGCAACCTGACATAGATGGCTAATACCACAACTAGCGTTATAATATTAGCCCAATACACCACATTCCCAAAGGAATTAGGTTCCATGCCAGGACCTTCCCTTTTATGAGCGCGACTACATTGAACTGGATGGAAAACACGGACAATTTTTCATTGCCGCTTCGACCATATTTTCATTCAATGCGATGGTACCACGCCGGGCAGGCTTAAACCTCTACCACCTAGTAGGGGAAGGGGACCTATAGTTTTACATGGATTCCTAACCATGAAGCAACTCGCATTCGTGACAAAATGCACTTATCCAACTCAGAAATAGAAATAAAGTGGTGCATGAACGGGGCGAGGATTTCAACCCAGACCTTCATGCTAGTGAAGTCGCCGCCACCACTAGGCTACGAGCATAATAATATCATCCTTCGAAAAAGCACGAAAGGAAAAGTTTGTTGTTTTTGCCACCAGAAACTACTGAGTGCTGACTAACTACGAACTTTAGGCAGGAAAAAAATTGAAGCGGTTCACGAGTCAGTGTGTCCATGCACAGATTCCAGGATGCTAGTCACAAAAATGTTTACTTCCATGTACCTATAACCTTCCATTCCATTTTAGTTTCTTGGCAACGGTTGTATGGTAATGCACATATAATGGCCCGCGCTTGCATTCCTTCATCGCACCTATGCACACAACACGCCTTCAGCAGACGGGTGTCGGGTGGGCCCGCCGCGCCTGGGGTCGCGCACGCCTAGACGCAGGTAGGAAGCTCCGGAGGTCCGGCGGGGTCGTCGCCCTCGCGAGCATTGTTCCCTCCCGCGCTGTGCCGGCGCAGGCTCCCCCGCCCGCGCCCCTTCCGCGCCGCGCTCCTCCTCGCTGCGGCTGGCCCTCCGCTGCTAGCCTCTCACCGCAGCTGGGTCGACGTCGACCGAGCTACGTTGTCTAAAACATGTCTAAAGCTTCCATGCTTTCGTATGAGAGTTTCCGAATAAAATTTGTGGTTTACAAGATCACTGAAGAAAAATATACCTATATCTGATGCACAGGATTACTTGTAATAACTTGTAATATCTCTTAGATCCGAAACTCGTATATCATCGAAATGATCTGTATATCAGTGAAATAAAAAAAGTAATGTTACCCGATGACGCGACGAAAATAACTATATCATTGAATTAGAGTACTAATATTATAGTACCTACAGATTTAGTAGCGCGACCGATGGCGTACGTTCGACTCTCAATATGAGGACGCCCTTGGGCTTTCGATTTTTTTCAGGTATTGCGAAAACTATCCCGGCCTGATAGGTGTTTCTTTTATATTACGTTTGAAGGATGCCAGGTTGCACTTACAGGGGAATAGTATAATAGTAGTGTATTCCACAGTTTTCCGACCCTATATAAAAATGATTTAAAGGATTGGCTAGTTCAAATAGTAGGAATGTGGACAAGCTGTGTACTGGCGCATACGTTGCCGGTTGCACGTTGAGCGATGGTAGAAGAGAGCCGGTTTTAGATTTTTCAATTCAAACTCAGAGGCGTAACCATTATAATTTAACTCCCTAGATGAACAGGCAATTGAGTGATTACATCTGACGTGTAGTTGCATTTTGTACCATGCTAAATGCCAAATAACGTGTTATTTGCCCAAGTGTACTGAAATTTACCAGTTAGCGTAGTACGAAATGCAACTAAACGTTAGATTTAATCACTCACTTGCCTGTTCACACGGCGAGCTAGTTTACCATGGCAACCCCTCTGGACAATTGTTGATAGTTTTACCTTTTTTCTTCAACTCAGTTCTCCAAGGGCCGAGTGCACGAAAGGACTAAAAATCAAAATCAACGTAAACGTAGGGTTAACACATCACTTTGTATGGGCATTATGGAAGGAACTTTCCGCGGTTCACTAAAAGTGTTTGAACATTGATTGACTCCGCCGTCTCTTCGTGCAATCGGGGCTAAGAATAGAAGAGATATGTGAACCTATTTCAACTTACTCCTGTTCCTATGTATTCAAAATATAAGTCAAGTTGACATATCGTAGGGTGCCCGACTATAATCCGTAACAATCGACTTTATTAGTGCTTAGACGTGACCCGGCACTTAGCGAGCGTCGACACCAAGCCGCCGCAGCGCCACAATCGCGGCTCCGGTGGGATCCCCACCCTATACCATACCACATACACGATTATTTCAACGTAAGTCACGTTGGATTACGCCTCAAGAACTTTTCGGGGTGGCCCATTAAAGGTCCCATATCAACTCTTTGGCTGTAATCACGTTTTTGACTAGTTTCGAAAATTTCATGACCACTTTATCACCTGCAAATTATTAGGTCATTTCTCGGTGGGGATGTAGCCTGTACCGTTCCCAAAGCCGGTAAGTCACCGTTTCCAACTGCACGATCTCTGTCTGTATTCAGATTAGCACTCACACAAGTATACATAAATTGCAGTCGTTTTAGTTTAAAATTAACTCCGTTGCTAACAGTTCTGAATATAGACGTAATTGACTGTAATTTGACCTCGAGTATTTGCAGCGCTCTGTTTGTCTCAAACAGTCAAACAGGCACGGATCCAGCGGGCTTATTGCCGAACAGCGACTGTCGCTGCCAGCGTCGGTGTCGCTGCTAACGAGTCATCGCATACATGATTTTTCGGCTACCATCGACTTACCGATACCGAAGACATATACTATGTCGATGGCGGCTACGGATAAAAATTAAATGCGGTTGCCTATCTTTTATCCGCAGTCACGGTAGCCGCAAAATTTGGTAAGCAGCGACACTGACGCTGGCAGCGACAGTCGCTGTTCGGCAATAAACCCGCTGGATCCGTGCCTGTTTGACTGTTTGAGACAAACAGAGCGCTGCAAATACTCGAGGTCAAATTACAGTTCGGCAGCACATTCGCTGTTCGGCAATAAGGCCGCAGGATTGCTCTCGGGGTTGGGGCACTGCTAGGCAATTTTGGAATGCGCAAAATAAGATTTTAGATAACATGGCCAGAAAATCGAGTTCACGGGCAAGCTTTGCAATGCCTGACAAAAAAAGTTCGGGAGGGGGGGAATAAAGTGCCTTAGTTGTGACTCGGGAAAGAGGGGGGGGGGGGGGGATGATCCACCATTTGCCCCCCTGGATTCGAGATTGGTTCCGAAAGGAACTACGCTATGGAATGACTGCGGTCATGTTGTATTCGGCGGTGGTGAATAGAATCGTGGCGTCTGAGACGAATCGCACAGTCCGGATGTTGATTGCCTAAATCGGCACATTCTCCGTACGGCCAGGTACGTGCTCGGGCGGAAATAGTAAATGTCATTGTGGAGCGTACTCTAGCCGATAAAGTGACCCAGTTGGAGGCGATCCGTCACGTTCGCCGAGCATCACCGCTGACGTTGGGCATGATGAATGAAATCGAAACATTTGCCGTATCATTTGAGCGTTGCGTAATTTGCATAACAACGATCTAACCGTCTCCGTCGAGCCTCCACGGAGGCATCGTGCTTGACTGTAACCTGCAAGTCTGTTAGTTTCTACCAGGCAGCCGGCCAAAACTGGATTATGCCTAGGAATTCAGACCGTAAGAAATACTTTATCATGCAATGCTGAACCAATGCATCCATACAATACACAATTTAATGTTTTGCTTGTTTGTTCGAGTCCAGCCTTCCACTTTACTTATAAATAAGGTTTTCTTTACTATTTTATCTCAGTAAATTAATGTAGTATTCATTCACTGTTGGATACCTATAAAATCGTAGGTACTCGTAAAAAAATCTATTAAACCTTCATGAATGCGTCTGAAGATTTTCTGGAGTTAATCGTTGGAGTTAGAGAGATTTTCACACGTTCGTATGAACGTAATAATTATGTTAACTGCTGTCCATTTATAAATTTATTATTTTTCCATCCTATGATAATCATCACATGGAACATGTTCCTGTAACAGAAGAGATGTTTCCCAGCAATAATGACCCTTCGGCAGGTCTTGTTGCCACAGCTCGATTAACTTGGTTGACGAGTGCGACGTGGGTGAAGTCCACTCCCTCTCCTCCAGTACTGGAGCTGTAATTTAGGCTCATCGTTTTATACCGAAGCTGCTAAAGTCTGATAAGCCACGTTTGGGCGTCTGTACATATCTCCTGTGGTACTGCAGCCAATTGCTTAGCACGTACACTTCACGATGCACATCCCTATTCCATGTGTATGCGCTTGAATTGGCCAACCAACTACTAGCAGTTGCATGTTGCTCTTCAGGCAAGCTCCCGGTGATCCCGTTCAGTTCGAAAACCGGCCGGCTTAACTAGGCCAACTGACTTGCCCCGCGCCACTTTTCGTTAATAAACCCAAGGGCAGCTACTAAGCGACGCTCGCTGCCAACGGAGAGGACCGAATGGACGTACTAACATTGTCCAAGCTAACCACCACTACAAACTGAATATGGTGGACTGGCCCTCTGGCCCCGTAGTAACCTAGTTCCGGCTGCGAAACCTGCTTTAAGGCCATACATTCTAGTATCAGCTTCAGGCTGCCCTAGCTCTAATTTGTTGTTCATTGTAACCAGACATGGATGGCTAACATCGAATCAAATGTCCATCGATTGGAATTGAATCGGACGAAAAAAAATGCATTACAGTTTTCATTACATTTAATTAAATTTGGACCCACAGTTTAACCCTTTTAGCAAGTGGAATTAATTTTCGATTGAGACAAACAAATAGATTTATTTATTTCGTAAACCAACAGCGGATTTATAAATAAATTTTAAAAAGGCATTAACAGGTTTACACGAAGTGCGTGAGCGTGTGTGAGATAATATTTGAATAAGTACAGATCACATATAAGGGTGTATGTCTGTGTGTAATGTAGGTGATGTTTGCAAGTGAAAGTGAATATTAAAAATAAATTATATCAGTTCTTATAAAATGCAAGAATAGGGTTCAAATCCATCCCAGGGCCACCATGGCATTTGTCATTCGTTAGGCAATTTGGTGTCGCTCGTTCAACGCAATAAATATGTGTGCCAACTCAACCGGTTCGCGGTCCACGTCCATATCAATGTTTCATTAATATTCCCGCTCAGCTTGTGCTGTGAAGTAATCGCAAACGTTTCCTTTATACATAAAATCGTTGCCAAAGGATAACGTAGGTTTACGTTTACTTTGGCCGCAATTCTTTATAACAAAACTATGTATCTCTTGCGGCGATGATAAATATTTCAGTACAATTTTTATGTAAAGTGCGACTCATGGCGTATGCCATACTCGTAATTTTCTTCACATTCCGTCCTTTTATTTTGGGGCAAATAACTCGGTGCATTCCACAGATCACTGTGACTTAACTGTGTGGCGCGATGTGGCGGTAGTGAGTCGCACTAACTATCTCAGGATTTCATTAAGATTAAGAGTCTCTTCCACGGGTGCTGATTATCTTAATCTTCACATTAAAGGGCCTTTCTTAACTTGTATTTTGCTTTGTCCCTGCATGTAATAGGTAAGTACGTAAAAATAAAGGTAAACATACTGGTTAGTAGTCGTACATGACATGATAATTGAGGTAATTACGTAGGTAATTTCTGGATGTCGTCCCTATCTCCATCCGATGTCATGTCTCACGTCACATCGCCACTTTTCGCTTTGTCTCTCACCATTACATTGTGCGCCGACTTATGATAACCTATTGCCTCACACTGTGTGCACTAGAGATTTATTCATTAAAGAAACTCGATGACGTAAACTGTTTGCAATTTAGGTAATACACAAAACCAGCAGTGTAACCAGTGTCATCTTCAATTATTTTCTAATTTTACTCTAAAATGCGACGTCATTACTCATTAGCAGATTATTTAATGGAAGTGGGAGATTAGCTATCTACTTATCTAACTAAATAAAGTTATGTGAAAAATAAGATGGTAGCTAAGGTATGTTGCCTGCCGAAAACACATTTCCAAGACTCAATTGTGGTAAGTAATCACTATTGTCTTTTTTTTATGTTTCCTGGTCAGATCCTTTGGACCACAGAACATGGACCAGCAGACAGCTAACTTTGAAGATCTTAGCTTTTCATTTTATGCATCAGATCCTTGTCAAATTGTTTCTTCGGGTTTTGGGACACTTTAAAAAATGTGCGTGTTTTTTTGATCTACAAGTAATGTACTTTTGTACTGTAAAAAAGTACTTTTTAAATCTACAAGTAATGTGAAACTTTCTGTACTGATTACATTGACTGGCAACTGTCCAAAATTAAGTTAAATTAGAACTAAATGTTCAGTGACCGGTAAATTGGAGTGCAAAGCAATAATTATAAAGTCGGCGACCTTCAGCGATCGGTTCGCAACAGAAGCCTATTTCTATTCTATGATAGAAGGACCGCTCAAGAAAAAAGTAACAGCGGTAATCACCGCAAAATTTAACAATAACGAACACTTGTTACATACCAAACAACTTCATCGAGTGATGTTGTTGCTATAATCAATTGATAAACTCGAAGGAATAACGTTGGTTAAGTAAATTTATAAATCCCTAAAAACGTTACATATAGCCTGAATAATCCGAATGACCCTTTAATTACACCTCAAGGGTACAAAAGGAGTAAAACAGGGAAATAAAAAGCTACATTTCGATATCCAAATTTTAGGTTGTAATCCCGGGAAATAAAATCAAATACGTAATATTGTATGGATACGCAACAGGATGCAATGATTAATCGGATTTTTTTGAAATGCCTATGTTTAAAACAATCGTTAAGTCACTAAGATTTAATTCAAGGCTGTATTTTTAGATTAAACATTCCCGTTGCATCAAAATGGTTTTCTTGTCAGCAGATAACATATTTACATTGTTATACGAAAAAGTGCACAGTAAATAATGCTTGGTCATTGCTAAATCGATTAGGACATTAGTTATGTTTACGGGCTCTATGATGGTCGGCGTGGACGGAACTTCACCTGGTGTAACGTCACCCAATGTAACGTCACCCTACGTTACGTCTTTGGGCGTTACGTCCGAACTCAACTTGATGTAACTTTTTTCCTGAATGTCTTGAATTTCGGGTGGATTGTAAAATAAACAGTCAGAAATATTTTTTTTTATAGTTTGTGACGTTCGACCATCTAAGGAATCCCCAAATAGCCACGTATGTATTTGTTTTACAATTAAGTTTTCCGCACGTCATGTACCCTTTTTCTTATAATCTACAGAGACAGCAGGATATTGAGAACTGAGTCATAAAATTCCCCTGACAGGCTCGTGCAATATAAATCATTTGTCCTTATTCCTATAGTAATTTATTACAGAATGACAACCGGATACATATTGGAAGTTGACTTTACGTAATATAAATAATTTAAATATTAAAAATTAATTTCACTCCAGGTACATGTCCATTAGTTATGTTTATTTATAGGATATGAAAATAAACAAACATATGTTTTAAAATCAGGTATCTTTAGAGAATTGACATGGCAATTGATTAGTGTTCCTCTTGCGAGCATTTACTTTCACATTTTTTCATAGAAATAGGATGCTGCGCGCGCATGCTAGGTTTTTTTTATGCGGCCTGACATGGATGACTAATACCACACAACTACAGTTATGATATTAGCCCAATACACCACATTCCTGAAGGTGCCATGCCAGGACCTTCCCTTTATGAGCACGGCTACATTGAACTGGATGGAAAACATGGACCATTTTCATTGCCACTTCGACATTCTATGCATTTTTCAATTAAGCTGACAAAACGTGAAGAAGGATATTGAAATCTGAGTCATAAATAAAATAGTCCTGAAATTCCTGTTCAGTTTATCCTTATTTCTATGGTAGTATAGTTTTTAATGTCTAATTTCTTTTTAGATTTATGTTAATTCGTTTATATTATGTTTTAGAAAAAAAAAATTTAAAAGACGAGTGGGAGCAAACTTTGCAAATGTATAAGAAATTAATTCTCAATATTTGTACTTTCTAGAAGTACGCTAAGAGTGACTAAAAAAATATAGAGAAGTTCGGATGGCCTTCAACGATGAGTAATTTGTGATAATTACAAGTACATACTGCATTTTTATGTACGTATATGTAAGTATGGCTAATATAACCTACTATATTATAAGCCCAACATACCAAAATTGGTGCCACCTTCCTTATATTGCACGGATACATTGAACTGTATGGAAAACACGGACAATTTTCACTGCCGCTTTGATCATCGTTCATTCATAACCTAGTAAGGAAACCTAAAGTTTAACGTGAGATTCGAACCACAAACGACCCAGTACGTCTCTTCTTACGGAATCTACGGGGAGAAATAAAGTAGGACCACTTTGCATACTCGAATTATTCATCTAGCCACGTATTCATTCAGAAATTTGGCATGATTGTACGGATACCTCATATGTGGTTCAGGGGTAAGCTTAATAGTTCGAGACCCAAGAACCCCATGTACGATTACCACACACCACGTGGTTTTTTTCGGATGTATCCTGTGAAAGAAAGATCCGTGAGGCTCAACTTGAAAGCATTCTAGTTTATAACTCCTGAACCCAATTACAAAAATACATTGTCTGAGTTCCCCAAATTCGGGGAAAACAACTGCGATTCCCTACGAATTCTTCTCATAAAATAAAACTTAAACTTTTTTTATATAAAAGTATCCGTATTTTTTGCTCGTCGAGATTCTAAACACAAAATACTCAATGGGTTGGAAATTCCCCGCGGTGTTGGGATTTCCCCACAAATTGGCAGCGCTGCTCTACCAGCACCTCCAGCCAACGAACGCCAACCCCCGGGGCAGCGGTGGAGTGACGTGGAATAAGTCAGGTTGGGCAACATTAGGCGCGCGTCACGCAATGTGACCGCGCTCAGATCGCTCGACACGACGCATTACGACCAAGGTCAACTGATTTGAATAACCTTTTACCGGTGAATGTGATCCGAAGCACCGACCTAATTATGCACATTAGTAGGTAATCACGGTAAGTAGGTTCAAGCAAATTAAGCACAGTAACATTGTACTTTCTCCTATTGAGTGTTGACAAATAATCTATTTATGTCCAGAGTAGTTTTAGCAGTAGATTCTTAAAGCAGTTCTTTTTACAGTGGATTTTATGGTGGATATTATGTATACATCACATTTGTTGAAAAAGACGACCTACTTGTTAAGTACGAAAAGTATGTTTTGCTTAGAATTTTAAATGGTAACGTACAATATTAGATTTATTCATGATTTCCACGATTGACAAAAAATGGAAGGCCATGATTAGTAAATTCTGTCCCTACTATAAGGTCAAGAGGCCATATTCATAGAGCAACATTTCTGGTACACGAAAGCTGACCGATGCGAGCTTTAGCGGGTTTATTTTAAAAGACTTCAACGCATTGTCATCGATTAGGTTTTCTAACTAAATCCGTGGATTTCAGTCGGGTACAACATTATCTTTTTTTAAATGCAAGTATATGTAGAATGGATGGTTTGTGCAAGAAACTTGAGTTTGGGGACTTGGTATACATAGATCTGGTGTTAAAAAATAGCAACGGTTAGGTTATATATAAGGAACGGTCTTGTTTTACAAGTTACAGTTCTGTCACCGTATACAGCCTTGACAGTCACAATCAACTCAAGTGTCGTGACTCAGTCATTGCCCCCGCTGCAAGACAAAGGATTTAAATTTCCAATAAATTAGCGTAGTGTCGCTAGTCCTTAAAAGGCTCTGAGGTTAGCCACCTTCACCAACATTCACTGACAGCGAGTAAATTAGTTTCGTATTCTATGTCTCACATTTCGGTGAGACTTAGAGTACATTTTGAAGTCTTAATTATAAAATATAAAAATAACCTTACCCTTATAGCTTCTACACAAGTTTTACACTTGCCTATCAAAAGATAATAGATAAAGAAACAATCTACTTTGTATAATGCACAATAAGATTATGTTTTGAGCGTTCAAAGTAGTTTCACATGCTGAGGTGCCATATTTTCTTGAATTCTTGCAACTCGTCATTCATTACTTTGTCCACGATAGTGTAGGTACCTACGCACTTTCATTTCGCCACACTTACATCCTAAGTCCCTTTTACTCCAAGGTCGAAGGCATTATGGCGGAAATAAATATCAAGTTTTTCTCTATTTCTGGTGTAACGTTTTAATACGTGACTATAAATCAAAATGAGTATATCCTCGCAAAATGTATGTTCTACTTTTGACATATTTTAGTTTTATTATGATGTTACACTTTATGAAATGTACGTATTGAATATTTTACTATTGTATATTTTTAATAGATTTTTATATTTTTAAGTTTATATAACTTTTTTTTTAGTCGACATTTGTCTGCAGATAATTTTTTAAGTATACATACAATTAATTTAGAGTAATTATATATAGTGCACAAGAAAGAATCTTAGGTTACTTTTCTTTTGTTGCTACCTGTATAATTTTGTCCCATAATCGGGTTGATTGGAAGATATTGACTTTAGGCAATTAGTCCTCCCTTGCATGTTCCTATGTGTATGGAAGCAATAAAGCATATTATTATTATAAATTAAGAATAGGTTTTGTTGCGAATTCAAGAAACTGTAGCTCACCTCATATACTTCTTGTGTTCGTTGACCGGCACGAAGTACTCGTCGTAAGGGTTCGTCGTGTTCATTTCCACCTCGACGTCCTTCTTGGTGCCGGCGGCGGGGATGGGGGTGGGCGCGGGGGCGGCGTGCCCGTTCCGCGGCGCCAGGTTGATCAGCTCGAGGTTGACGGCGTCCGGCCCGCGCGCGTCCTTCGTGCCGTTGGCGCCGAACGAGTCGTCCGCCGGGCGGTTGTGGTTGGCGTCGCTCGGGCGCGCGGCGCGCTCGTCGTCCGGCTGGTAGGCGTGGTTGTCGAAGGCGGTGTCGGCGGGCGCGGGCGAGGCGGGCGGCGCGGGCGGGCGGTGCGCGGGCCGCTCCCGGGGCGGCGAGCTGTCGTCCATGGTGCTCGAGGCGGACTCACATCTGAAAACAATACGATATAATCCTGTTAATATTTCAATAACTACTAGCTTAAGGTGATTTGATGGTGCCATTGTCTGAAAAGTTGGGAAATAATTATTTGTAGCTGAACGTGTCGACCTTATGGGAACATTTTACATTTGGCGGAATTATTACACCCAGGTTATTCGATAAAATAAATATGAATAACAAAACAATGCTTAGTAACAAAGAGAGCGTTCCGATTCACTTTAAAGACTAGGAGGTCGCGACAAAAATGGTAACGATTACGTAAATGGCTGATACTGGGTTCACGGGATAAATACCAACCCTCTGAAGCTAAATGTGTCGGTCTGCCTGTTCCAAGTGGTTGCGTTACGTAGATAAGGCGCCTGAAAAAGTAGTTATGGTGACAAACAATATATTTGATAAGGTAAATGGATGCAAAACACGAAGCATTAAATTATCAGTACATACTTGGTTAGCAATACAAAAACTGAACAAATTTTTGTTGCATTTCGTAGATATAGGAGATTTAGGTTACAGACATAAGTTTAGGTGTACAATCTATTTATTAGATAGGTAGGAACGAATGTTAATAAAATACATATTTAATTTAGACTTAAAGATAAAAATTTCTTCTAAAAGAGCCGGAGCTCCAGCTGTACCTAGAATACTGGTGGTGTTGCCTCTTTGGATTTCGAGGCTTATTCGCCGGACAAAATGTGCCCCGGACCTGGGATCACCAGAACTTTCATTTAAAAGTTTGCCTAACGTTGAAGCAAAAGTTATCGCTTCTGGTGACCATGAACCGAGTGTCTCGACGGCGAAAGCTAAAAACTCAAAGGAACTCGCCACGCAGCTGTATTTTTGATGTTTATTTGCTGCTGCCCTCTCAGCTGCAGCTCCGGCCGCGCGAGAAGTGGCCTGAATGTAGGACGCCGCCAGAGTATCAGAGTTTAGGTATATTTAAGTATTTAATTAAAAAACCGAGTGGTTATTGGTGCATAATTAATAGTTATCTTTGTTTCTAGACAATCAGTATCAGTAATCTAGACAGCGCAACCACTTGGCACAAGCAGACCGACATATTTAGTATCAGAGGGTTGGTCTCTAACATGTGAACCCAGATTCAGCCATTTACCTTATTGTGACCAAAAATGTCGTGACCTCCCGGAATATTAATCATTCTAAAGATGTTTCTTTTACATAACGCATAGCAGTCTGGAGAGGTGCCTTGCCTTTCCAAACTATGACGATGAAACAATAGAACGTCAGCCTTTTTTAAGGGTCCTGTACTTATAGGCTGGCAGCGGAACCATATTACTAAGTCTACACCGTCCGTCCGTCCGTCTGTTACAGGGCTGTATCTCATGAACCGTAATAGGTAGGCAGCTGAATTTCCACAGAGTGTGTATTAATTTTGAGGCTATAAGAACAAATAGATAAAACTAAAAAATAATAAAAATCAAAGGGCCTCCCTTACAAAAAACTTTTTTTTGGGTTAAATATTGTACGAAGGTACGGAACCCTGGGTGTGCGAGTCCGACTCGCACTTGGTCGGTTTTTGAGTCTGTACTCTCCCCGCAGTCTTCTTTTTTTGTAGTCCTACCGCGAGATGAGTTCCTCCGCACGTTAAGTTTCCGTGCCGGCCCTGTGGATACAGGTAAAGTGCTACACGCCAAGAGTCAGCGATAGGGCGAGAAGCAGGGATCTCTGCCATCAGCACTCCGAGACCGATATCACCGATATCTGGATCTAGGGATTCATTTAGGGTTACTTTCTGGCGTGTCGGCGTCCTCCACCGCAGCACACCGACCGGCGGGAGCGACCGTTAACAGAAGGAATGCCAATGACTTGTCAACTCAGATTTCCCCTGCCATAGAATAATATAAACCTTAGCTTGTTAATATTTCGTTGTAATGTCTCATAAAGCACGCGTTAATTACGGTCTTAATGTCATTAGCGTGGGTGGTCGTCAACAAAGTTTGAACGGACTTAGATGGAAGTGGACGGTGTTTGGTCGCAATCATCTTCACACACCTTAAATGTAGCAATAAATTGTGGGCCTCTGACTTCTTTAAAGTTAGCAGTATTTTTTGATTAATTAAACTTACATACATACATACATCCAACGACATCTACGTTGAAGAATTGTAATCAGATATTTAAAATATACTCATATATATTTGGTTTGGACATTCGTCCGAAGAAGAATTTAATCGCCGCTGGATCGTGATTCAGAGTGGGCGTGCTAACCTTATTACGCCGATTATCTCCGGATTAAATCGCGGTTTTCATGGTCACTCCGATGATAAACCGCATATACAATTTTGACAGTTCACTCTGGATACGACTACAAACCTCGGTCGATTGATAGGCGCCATTTATGTAGTATTATATGGGGAAGTATTGTGTGGATTCGTATATAATCGAGAAATTCGTTGGCTGGATAGTTCACCGGTAGAGCAGTGAACATGTAATCCGAAGAGCGTAGGTTTCAATCCTGCTTCAGACTAATGCATAAACCAAAATTTGGTTTAGCATTCAACCTCAAATTAAAATTTTTGAATGTGAAAGCAAATTAAACTACTGGGTGGTTTGGATCGATTACATAAATGTTAATTCATCACTGAGCAGTATGATTTGAATCTTAAACGAGTCACAGTCACAGAAGTGGTCGACCTTACTCTCAATATCAGAGTGCGTGCGAGCTGGTGCGTGCACATCGCTGCGTTTTAAAGGTTGTTTTTCTTCTTGGTGGCAAAGTAAGTCATATAAATAAAAAAAGTGTAGTTTTTCGCTACAAAGTGAGCTTAGAAGCAGCGTGCCTTGTTTGAGGGACATTTAAAACCTCGTAGAAGACTCAAAATTGTTGCTTGTACCAATAGACTTAGAAATGAGGTCAAATTTAGATGCGATTGCAAATTATTGATCTCTGATTGAAGTTACCGTTTAATCAACCTTTGACACACAACATTTCATAAGTTTATTAAAATAAGCAATCGGTTAACATGATTATTTCGGAGTCATACTTTTCTTTGGTACAAAAAATATCCATCCATGTATCGACTTTGATGGAATGATTAAGAAAATATTCAGATAAAATGTTTTGGTCGTGACATTCGTCGCACGAATTTCACCAACAAAATCAAAAAACTCTAAAAGCGCTCTAAACTATGAACAATATAAAATTAAGGAATATAGTAAATGGCAATATACAGCAAGAACTTGAATTTGGAATAGCGCGCCATTTTCAACTGTCATTTCTTGAGTCAGCCATATTCGGTGTCTGTTACTTTTGTTTATTCGCAAGTTAAGTGATCATTTCGGCGGGCTTGATCGACCGACGCGTTCTGCCATTGAAAATTTTATAAAAAAATTTGAGCGGACGTTTTGAAAAGTAAGGTATATGCGAACCACCCTGAGACACTGAATCAGTTGAACTCAGGAACTAAAGGAAGAAATTACACGTCAAATTAATCAAATCCAGCGGGTCTTATTCCAAAATGTCTTCAAGAGTGCATACTTGTCAACAGAGCAACGGTGCTAATTATTGTATTTCATATATAAATATCATCTCTACCTCTAAACATAAATATTTTTTTTTAAATAAAATCAAATCTTTTTTTAAGTTCTTAGGAGACATCTTATACAACATAATCGTATTAATGAGTAACGAGATCATATTAGGTAAGTATGTACCGGTAGCTTGTTGAGGCGAGAGCAGAATGCCTCTAGAAACCTTGACATTCCACTTTTACGCGGCCACTGAGCCCGCGCGTGCCTTTCTTTCATAACAAGTGCACAGAAAGAGTTGAAAACCTTCTTATTTAAAAGCCATCCAGTTGTTGAAACATCAATGATGTATTTATATTGGAGCATTTGAAGAGGTGACAAGTCTGGGGTGTAAATTTACGTTTTTGTACGAGTCAACCTGCAGTATGCAGGCAGCTGAACGTCTGAATAAGCTTAAATAAATATTGAATTATATGTGAAAACATGTATCAAAGGACCTAGTACCTTTTGACATATATTATGCAAACATATATACTTTAAATATGTATAGATGACCTAAAATATTTCATTTATAAATAACCAATACTTAATAAAACCTAAATTTTTAAAATATTAATTTTTCGAAGATATTCGCTTAATCTTATTCCATTGTTTTGAAATTGTCACGGCCGCCGCGCTCCTCCGCTGAATTGCTAGGCAAATTACATCGAGTAAGAGCTGTACGCACACGGTGGTCTCTAAATGCTTCAGTGAGCACTTTGCTCAACTTTTTCGTAAGCATTTTGGCATTCAGATGCTCAGGCTCTAAGCGCCAACTCTCGGGGCATATTCTGTATTTGGGTTTCAATGGCGTTACTGTTTTGAAATAATTACCATAATTTCTGAGGGATAATTTTGAGGAATTTTAGTTTCTTTAAATCCTCCGAAAGGACACAGGGCGTTTTAAAGAGTTTCTCGCTTACACGAGAAGGCCGACTGAAGACGACCTGAGCTGTATAAAAGATAATACTAATAATAGCTGTACCTTATGTAGGGTTGCCAGATAGAAAGACTAAAATATCTGGGAAAATAAAAAAAAAGACGCGTTTTTGGATTCGTTTCTGTCGTGACGCATTCTTTAATCAAATATCATGAATCATAAAATAGCGTACACAATTAAGATGAGACATAACAAATAAACCTACCTATCAATTAAGTGTTTTTCAACTAATACTCGTACGAGATTCTGTTAGCGACAGATGACACATGTCACAATAGCACGGGCCCGACGAACAAGTCTGCGAGGGAGCCAACGTGCAAAGGCGAGTAAGCGTCTAGTGTTTAGAACCACACGGTGATTTTACATTTCTGGTTGCTGTTGATCGGGACATTTTCGGAAATCGGAACAATTAATTAATTTTTTATTTATTTATTATATCAGCCGCAATACGGTACTAAACTACACATGAAATTGCAATTTACAATATTTATGGTTTTTACAGCAATTACAGCAGTAAACCATGATTTACAGTGTAACAAATAATCATGATTTATTAAATTAAACGACATCATTCTTAATTGTCGAAATTAAAGGTTATTAAAATGTAGGTGAAACTGTAGGTGAAAAATGCCCTTGTCATAATATTAATTACAATGTTGGATTTTTAAAACAAAAATAGATATAAATCAATAAATAATATAAACATTCCCGAGCATGTGGCAACCCTAACCTCATGGCACATTTCACTACAATGCACGCGACGGGTGCGTGGCGGGGTCTCGGTGGCGGCTATGGCGCGCCGCGACGGGAGGGCGTGGGCGCGTCGAAGACTAATTCACACCTCACAGCAGCGACGACGCGAGAGCGCCACTCCTACCTCCGCGGTGTCGACACCGCGCAGCGCACAATGCTGCACGTTTCTATAAAAGACATCCGAGAATCCGTTGATTTTTCCATCGCTGTTGATGAATCCCCGGGTTTAGCGTATCAGCAGGTCTATTCCTGGCATTCAGTAATCAGGAATCAGGAATCCTGAGTCTGGAAATCCGCCTTTGTAGCGGTTTTCAGAGCGATTTTCTTGATGAAAATATTCCTGAGCTTAGTTTTTTTTAATCAATCAAGGTTTTTCGTAGAAAAAATCGCTATAAAAGTGGTTTTGTAGACTCAGGATTCCTGATTCCTGATTACTGAATGCCAAGAATAGACTTTCTGATGCTATGGTATTACTTAGATTTGTGACATGGATGGCTAATACCACAAAACTACGGTTATATGATTAAGAAAGAATTAGGTGCCATGCCAGGACCTCCCACTTTATGTAGCCATGCTGCACTTTATAAAGCTAAGGTCCTGAGAGTGAGCCTAATTCCTTCGGGAATGCGACGTGTTGGGCTGATATTGTATAATCCATTCATACCAGTTACATACAAAATATGTTTAGTTACCTGCAGTCGTCCTAAAAAACTTATTTTAATTTCCTTCGGTGTCGTGTGATTTTTAATGTTATGTCACTAATGTGATGTTATTTATCCGTAAAGGTTGGCACTGACGGTACAAATTATACATACGATCGGATTTATATCGGAAATAAAAAAGTTATTTGAGTCGTTAGAGTTCGGCTAACCCATTCGGAATTCCGACTGGTGTTTCAGGTCAAACGCCTCGCCGGCAACGCCGAGCTCACAGGTCCACGTGTTCGACTGTCTGCTCCCTTTACCGCATGTTTTATTCATTCATTCATCGATGGACAATGGAGGGTTCGCCTCTCAATTCGTCCGTGCAAGTTGTTAACTTATTGTCTAATCCCCTTTGCGTGTTGTTAGAACCAATCTCGAATCCAAGATGTTTATCGGGCTTCCTTGGGCGGAGTGCAACCACCGTTAGAAGCAGAGAGCATGGAAGCACGGGAGTGGAAACAGAAACTAGTTTTATGGGGACGGTGTAGCCATTTATTAACCGACTTCAAAAAAGGAGAATGTTCTCAATTCGACTGTATATATTTTTAATGTTATCCAATGTGGTCCAATTTCAATTTGGTTTAGTTCTGACAATGGCATCCATGAGAAAATCATATAAGTCTTAAATTTGCATTGTATGTGCGCTACAAATGGATGAATAACCCATTATCACGCCAACCGATTTCGATAATTCTTTTTTAATTTATACATCCTTTACAAATTAGTTTTTATAATTAACACAAAAACTGTCTTCAAAGAAAAAGTATTCCAAAACAAATTTATGTGCACTAAAACGGGAAAAAAATGCAATTATTGTAGTTACAATTATTGGAGGATTTGCATCGCTCCGGTCGGCCATTCACGTCTTCAACTGAAATTAACATCGCTAAAGTGAAGGAAATGGTGACTGAAAATCATCATTAAACTTTAAGAGGGATAGCCGCTGAACTTTTTATATCTCACAAATCGATTCCTACCATTTTAAATGATCGCTTGGTCATGAAACACGCTGCCGCTCGACTAGTCCCGAAAGATCTGAATTTTCTTCAGAAACTCAATCGCGTAAAATTCGCTGAAGACATGCTAGACTCTACATTCGTAAAACGTATTGTTACTGGTGATGAGACATGGGTTTATGAGTTTAACATGCAAACCAGTCAACAATCTTCTGCCTGGAATGGCGCCTTCCAACTGAACCGAAACCGAAAAAACCACGCCAAAGCCGATCAAAAGTCACAGTCATGTTGACTGTTTTCTTTGACTGCCGCGGTGTTGTGCACTCGAAATTATTGCCTAAAGGTCAGACGGTAAATAAAGAATATTATGTGAGCGTTATGCGGCGGTTGAGAGAGCAAATTCGTCGAAAAAGACCAGATTTGTGGGGAAAAAAATCTTGGATTTTACACCACGACAACGCACCATCGCTCAAGGCCATCATTGTAAACGAATTTTTAGCTAAGAACTCAACAAATACCATCGAACAACCACCATTTTCACCGGATATGGCTCCGGCCGACTTTTTTCTCTTTCCAAAACTCAAATTACCACTTCGAGGCACACCCGTTTTCAGTCAATTCGCGACGAGAATTCGCGCGAGAACTGAAGTAAATTCCGGAAAATGCATATAAAAAATGTTTTGATAATTGGATTATTCGTTGGCGTAAGTATTTAATTTCGGAAGGGGCCTACTTTGAAGGTGATAAAGTAAACTTGCAAGAATTAATAGCATTTTGTGTATTATTGACTTTTTCCCGGTACTTTCTTGACAGAGTAGTATATTTAAATTTTAATAATTTTACAATAATGACGAGAACATTTAATCCTCAAACAGCAGATATTTATTTCTTACAAACATGTTATAATATCATTCATGAATTTAATCTTTTTTCATTTAAATTTATTTATTTGATATGTTCTCAAACATCATGCCAGAAGTGATAATATAATCCAACAGGCGACCAGAAAAGGACCTCAGTAATAAATCTTTTTAAATAACTTAGTGGTCAGTCATGTCGACTAAATAGTTACATAGGCGCTCAGCACGGTGACACCAACATGCGACTTTTTCGGAACGTAAATGTTTTTGTAAAATGTTCGTGAAGACACTATACATGATCAATATTATCGTAATATGAGTGGGTGGGTTACTTTGCGGCGGCAAAACAAATATTTTTGCTAAGAATTGTGAACCTCTAATTTCAAAAGGCAATTCATTGCACAAGCGAGCTGCGTGGATTACTGTGTAACGGGTGGAATTATGAGATGCAATGAGAAGAAGTTAGATCTGAGTGAAAGGCCATGAGAGGACAGGAGCTGAAATCTATCTTAGAGATACGAGGCAACAAGTGGGTTAGTTTTTAAACTATAATTATTATTTATTATTTAAGCCTTTCTAGCACCCACATTACACGATTTGAACCTAAGCTTACCTCAAAATCGTTCCAGTGCCACCCACTGCAGGGCTTAGGGCTCTCTCCACCTTACAGGTTTTGAGGTTGTGGTCATTATCCTCCCTGGGTAACCAACCTTATCTGGGAGTAGATACTTGTAGTATCATTTGATATTTTTTTTGTGCATTTACACTTACATTACGTTTACTTTTACATTAACTATAGATTTACATTAAACAATATTATACATAATTGGTTGAATATACATACAAAAAAAAGATTCCGACGAAGTGATAACCTTTTTTTGAAGTCGGTTAAAAAAGGTTAGCATGGTGAGTCCCGAAAACTATAACATAATATTACTATTTAAAACTTAAAAATAATATATATTTTTTGGAAACATATTAATTACATTCCTTGCTTCCATTTTCACTTTCGCGTGCGCTATTATTTAAAATGTGAAAACCAGGATGTCTGACGCCGGCGCGAGCGAGCGCAAGTATTATCGCTTTTGTGGGGCATCGAAGACGCGACGGAGGCGACTCTTAGTTTTCGAAAACAAAAGGAAAAACACAAAAGATGCCACAGTTGGACGCGTTAACGTATGTTAATCGATGCGTTTCGGGTAATTGCGTCCGAAAACTCAATGTCTGGAATTTCAAAACGATGCTGACTAAGCCGCCGCCTGGCTGCTTACGTAATCTGCCTCTCCAATACGAGAGGCAGCTTGCCGGAACACAAGATCCACTTGTCACCACAACTTACTATGTCCATTTGTAGATCGTTTAACGAGGAGCCGGTGAACAAAAGCGAATTTGATACAATAAAAAAATATGTTCTGGCCTTTCCGAGCTTAATTCTATCGAGTCCTTAAATATTTTCAATCGAAACCGAACAGCAGGTGTCCATTCCAGGAAATCTGTAATCACGAATTCTGAGTGTAGAAGACCGATTTTGTAGCGGTTTTCAAAGCGAATTTTTCGACGGAAATATTATATAATAAATTGAAATATTATGCTCTGGAATATTTTCGTTAATAAAACCACGTTGAAAACCGCTATAGAAGCAGGTTTATAGACTCAGGGTTCCTGATTAATGATTAGGAATTCCAGGTGGAAATGTAAAAAAGTGCCTTTGTATATTTTATGTATGTTTTTCTGGGTGGGGTCCAGCCCTGCAGGATATTCATAAAGTATTTATTTAATGTATGCGCCCTTGCTTTACGGTCGATTCAGCATACATATAACTTTCGTTGAAAAAAGCTACGTACTTGCCAAAAAGTAGATATATTTTTACTCAGGGTTATTTTGTTTTTGACCTCACCTGAATAAAACGTCTGGATGAAGTGTTCGCCGGCTCCTATTGTCATAGTTTTAAAGTATTGTTGTTATGAGCAATATTGAAACTAGTTCATGCAGGTAAATCAAAGCTGTGTAGCCCCGAAAAATATTAACCTCGCATTGATGCTGTTAAAAAATGTTGTTATCAGGACACAATATATTTTATTATACAATATTTAGTTTGACGGCTTACCGCGCGTGTGAGGAGCAGGACGTGCTACGGACGTGCAGGACGGACTGACGTGCCGTCAAACTAAATATTGTAGTTATGTACCGCGTAAGTTTTAAAATATTAATATCTTATTATATTTTCTAGCTTCATAAATATTCTGAAATTGCATGCCTAAACGCAAAATGAAATGGTGTTTTTCGCTTTTGGACGTATAAAAAAACATAATTGTATTGTTTTGCAATATGTAAAGTATTTGGTAAGTGTACATAAGTATTTTTTATTTGTCCAAAATCTATATATTTCTCAAAATCATAATTAAAAATCAAATAAATTGAAGTTTTTGATTTCTTTGGATTTGCTTATTCATATATTTTCTTCCATTAATAATCCAGGGTTATCAATACATATTTCTTGTTGATTCGTTTGTCGAGAGGCTTATGTGGACAATTAATGTATCGGTGTTGTAAAGTAGGACTGCCGGGAAGAATACCTTTACCTAAGCGATGTTACTCTGTCTCACTCACTTGCCAAATCCTTAAGAACGGCCCGTAAGCTATGCTCCCCATACAAACGTAGTCCAATTAAATTGATATTTAATATCTAATATCCGGTAACAAATATCTGTGTCTGCATGCTTTTGTTTTTTTGAAAAATCCAAACCGAATGAAATGAAAGCAAAAAGAAAATCTTCATACGAATTTTGTTTTCTCCATGGTTTGACCCAGAATACATTTATCGAAAAAACAAAAGCATGCAGACACAGATATTTGTAGCCTTATATTAGATACTAAATATCAAGTAAGTTGGAGCATTGGTTTTCAAATGATTAGTAAACTACGTTTGTATGGGAGGCGAAATTTTCAGGTGCTTACGGGCCGACCTTAAGTGGCATTCTTGAAAACACGTTTGCAATCACGATAGTTGCTTAGGACACCACTATTGAGGCCGTGACTTTAAACTCGTTTGGTCACCTTGTCAAACTTACATATTTATTACTTAGTACACAAGTCGATAATTACATATATTATTTTATTTGAATATAAATGTTAGCAGAGAGATATAGTCATGGAGTGCAGCGCGAATGAATTCTATTTTAAGCTTCTAAAACACGAATGGGTTCAATGCTTCATAACAACACGATTAGGCACTTTGAGGCAAGCTATTTCATCTAACTATTTCTAACTGGTGCCTATAAAGTACTTGCGACCAGTTTTGGAAATATTTTACACAATAAAAGTCGTAAGAATTTTATTTATTTTTGTATTTTATGTATAACCGATTATTACTAATAGATTGTATATGCAATCCATTAACTAAATAAATAAAGGTTATAAACTATTGAATCTGTTCATTTATGATAAAAAAACGATTAAGGAGTAAGTGATCTTGATAAAATTATCTGTGAATTATCATTATGGATCGTTTTATAGACTGAATATTATAAATCTTTAATACTTTTTTATAGTAACTAAAATTAGACTTACCTATCAGCAACTAGACGCCTTCGCTGAATTCACGAGTTGTTTAATAAAAACAGACAAAAGAAGCTCACGGTGTTGTTCATTAATGTCCGATTATATTAATCTATTTTCCGCTTGTATTGTCAAATATTTCATAATATATGCACAAATATCTCACACACTCGTATCAATAAAGTCACAAATTAATTTTATTTTCTTCATTAAAACGTTTGGTAGTAAAACTACAATAATTTACATCACAAACTGATACATCCGCGAATTCGATGAACTCAGTTAAGAAGAACCCGCAATGAAACTACTTGTTTATAGATTTTTTCCATCCACAAATGAAATAAATACTACGATATGGATGTAAGTATGAAATTACTGTTAAAATTATTTGAATTGGTACAACAATTTCGTATCATTAATAATGCCGGTAAGAATATGATGCATGAATAATAGAACGAACGTGGGTCTTTTAAAACAATCTTGGTTCTCGGTAAGCAGTCTTATAAATTGACGATTCTAAGAGTGTATGTATGTACTCCTAATGGAGGAAAAAAAACGTATAAACCAATTACGTTTAGATCCAAAACTTACAAGAATGGATGTTAAACGCGACCTCGCTTCACCCGTGCACACGCTATCGGAACATCCATCTAGAAGCACCAGTGATTTTCCTTATTTTTATAATAAACTCGTTTAGCAAGTTTTTTGGTCAAAGCATTATGAGGCGCTAGGAAATTAATAAAAAAACCTACTCATGGACTGCAATAAGAGAATAGAGTAAAGATTCATTCCCCAGGACAAGGACAGAACATCGCATAGTACTTTCGTTGTCACAAGACGTGTTTGGGTAGCCGACTCCATGCCATTCTGTCCGATAAGGGCAGAAAAAAGGCGTAAATACGTATGTAAATTATCCCTAGGACGAATGTGAAGGATTGTTGGTTATGAAATATCAAAGAGACATTCAACTCTGTCCATTTTTATTGCGTTTGGACTGGAGAATTTCGCTCTATGCTGAGCTCTCTAGTGTCTCTAAAACATTAATAACCTCAAAACCGCATTTTGTCAACAACTTTAAAATAGCAATGAATTGAGTCTTCAAAATTCATACCTCGAAAAGTTATATTATTTTCTATATTATAACACTGGTTTGGAAGATGGACACTAAAATGTTGAGGGCTCAAAAATGTGTGGGGCAATGGGCATTCTCATTTCCACTTAGATGAGTCTTTTTGGTAACCATGGCACACGCAGTAATATTATATTATCTATGCATGGCACTAAGAATAACTTTGGAGGTATCAAGTCGAATTTCTGAGATTATCATGCACACTTAATTAACAAACATTTCAAATGTATGATTTTAACTTAGTTAAGGTATTTTCATGCGTTTATTATCCTACGTTGTTTGAAATACTCGATCGTGTATGTTCGTCTACTTCTATGTATATGGAGACTTAACGCGTGGGTATTTAGGGCATTAAGTACCGACAATTGCGAAACTGCGCTCCATCCATGCCAATTATACCTGAAACACTTCAAGCAAATTAAAATGGTCGTTGCTCGAAACAATTCCACTCAATAAAAAGCCTCGAAAGCCACCGTGGAAATAATTGGGGCTTTACGGATCTGCGGTGGTGAGACGGTCGCGTCACCGTCGTTACGTACCGGCGACCCGAGCCAAGGCCAGCAGTTCCTGCCCGCAGCCACAGAATAAGTAATAGTCCGAGGCCCTTCATCGGATACCGCGCACTTTGAGGCCGGTGACCAACGTCGTTGTGTGCTCGTAAAGTTATGGCTTTCTCAATGCCATGAGACGCGATCGCTCGAAGCAATATATTTGCCATATCATGTATTGTATGCACACGCGATTGCAATATGAAACAAAGCGCACGCAAATGGGGAGAGGTGTAAATGTTTTGTTTGACTGTTGTTGTTATGTCGTATCGGGACACTACGTGGGCGTACCGTACCGTGTGCAGTTCTGCTAGCAAAACATTATTCTAGGAGAACGACTTACCTTTTAGTTTTAAACGAAATTCAGGGAGTGGTACTTCTCCGGGGCACTGAATTCGAACATTTTGCTGTAGTGTTCCACCGAAAGGCTGACGACTGTGGGACCGGTGACGTTGTCCTATCCCCGGCTGCTGTTGTAGCGGCGCTGTCGCCCGCTCTGGCGCGATCAGGGGCAACATACCTCTCCGGGGCACTGAATTCGAACATTCTGCTGTAGTGTTCCACCGGAAGGCTGACGACTGTGGGGCCGGTGACGTTGTCCCATCCCCGGCTGCGGTTGTAGCGTAGCTGTCGCCCGCTCTGGCGCGATCAGGGGCAACATACCTCTCCGGGGCACTGAATTCGAACATTCTGCTGTAGTGTTCCACCGGCAGGCTGAGGAGGGTGGGACCGGTGCCGTTGTCCCACCCCCGGCTGCTGGTGTAGCGGCGCTGCCGCCCGCACTGGCAGGCCCGGCCACGTTGCCGTTTCATTGCATGCATTGTTGACAATTCTTTTGATATTGATTTCAGCATCGATTACAATATTGCAAGGGAGTATATTTTTAAAATAAATATTTCGGAAACTCCTTTCATAGTTAATGATATACTTGCTTAAATGAATTCATTTTTATACTTAATAAATTGATAATAGAAAATTCATTTCGGCACGTCTGGCCTGTATCGACAGGAACCGAAGTGTATTTACATGAAAGAAAGCTGATATGAAATGAATCAGTGATATACGTAAACACGTATACATCTGTCGATTGAATATCAGTACATACAGGCTGCTTGGATATACCGGCGTTAGTTCATAAAAACTATTTTTTTTCGATCGATGAATCATGAAATTCCTTATGTCCCAACCGGTTTTTTTACTTTTAATGTCAGATACTTTGAAAATACATAAGTCGCCTGGTTCAATTAATATATCTAATCTAATTAATATACCTAATCACTCGAGTATTCCTCGATCTGTGTACCTAATGCGTTTGTATGTGCATCTTACCTAATGTCTAATCTATTTGCCTAAACCAACGAGCATGAAACACGCGAGAAGTTGTCGAAGCTCATTTGTTTGGCGGCAGCGTAGCCACGAGGTCCAAAGCGTCTAGCTGTAGTCCGTTCGCTTACGAATTCGGGACGCGCGACATCGAATGTACTAAATAGCATGCTGTAAAGTTCTTAAGTGTTCTTACCTTGGGAACTAAGAAAATAGTTAGCGAATTCGTACCCGAACTCACTCGCCGGTGTTTCCTTTTTTAACCGACTTTAAAAAAGGAGGTTCTCCTTTTCTCGCTACGCGCCGCCCCCATACAAACGAGTTTCGATTTCTCCCGTCTTTCCATGCTCACTGTGCTTACCCCTCAGAGATTTATGTGATAGTAAGTAGCTTATGATTTATGGGAACAGCTATGCGTAATTGTTATCGTATCAAAATTGGTTAAGTGGTCCTCAAGTTAAAAGCGCACCGACTTATTGAGTACTAACTGCTCACACTGTATGCAGGCGATGAGTAATTTTATTTGTTTGTTTAGTGTGATACATCAATACACAATATCTTTCGTCCAAATGACAAAGGCATTTTTATACGATTATACATTTTATCAATTCGTTGGTATAATCTTTGGGCATTCGAAGGATCATTATTACTCTTATTGGTTGGGTCTGACAGGCCAGGTGTTGTGGCAAGTCACCTTCGAGTTTTAAATAACAGGAAAAGAATATATATTTTATGTTCAATCACAGCATTCTTCTTTCGTTTTCTCCAACGAAACAAACATTTTCATATATAGTTTTCGTTTACGGTGAGTGTGGCACCGGCGAGGGAGTTCGCTTACGAATTCGCTAACTGTTCTGATTTTATCAAGCTCCATCAACATGTAACCACTCGTGCAACGAATATTCGATGTTGCGCGTCCCGAATTCGCAAGCGAACTAACTACAGTAAGACGTTTTGGACTAACTCGTGCCTACGCTGCCGCCATACGAATGAGTTTCGATCGCTTCTCCCGTCCTTCCATGCTCGCTGGCTTCTCCCGTATTTCCACCATGTTCGTTGACTTCTCCCGTATTTCCACCATGCTCGCTGACTTCTCCCGTATTTCCACAATGTTCGTTAACTTCTCCCGTATTTCCACCATGCTCGCTGACTTCTCCCGTATTTCCACCATGCTCGCTGACTTCTCCCGTATTTCCACCATGTTCGTTGACTTCTCCCGTATTTCCACCATGCTCGCTGACATCTCCCGTATTTCCACCATGCTCGCTGACTTCTCCCGTATTTCCACCATGCTCGCTGACTTCTCCCGTATTTCCACCATGCTCGCTGACTTCTCCCGTATTTTCACCATGCTCGCTGACTTCTTCCATATTTCCACCATGCTCGCTGACTTCTCCCGTATTTCCACCAAGCTCGCTGACTTCTCCCGTATTTCCACCATGCTCGCTGTACGCACCTGACCTTTACGAAGTACTCGGCTAATGTCGCGGTACGTTCTCCTAGTCCTAGGCCGTCCGGACACGACAATTCCATTCTCTTCCGCTCGGTAGATCTGTCTCGTTTCGTCACTGATTCGACATCTAGATTTAAATGCATCATTAATGAAATGTGTCATATTGCCAAATAACAAAACTGTTTCACTCGAAATATCTTCACCTAGATTTTATTTCTGCTGGAGCAACTAATTTTAAGAGTTATCACTAAAACTAAAATCGAAATACGGGTTCGATACCCAGTGGCTGCACCCCAATTTTCTCATTTAAAGTTTGATGTGTGTTAGGCATGGCTTTAAGGTTTAAGGTGATCAATGTTAGATATGGCGATTATATTCAAATAATCTAAAGATTCCGCATTAGTTTCTTTCCTGCTAGATAAGTATAAGATATCGTTTCTCATTCCTATCGCATTGCTCATAGCTAAAGATGCAGTGAAGAGAGTTCGTGCTGGAGTGTTTATTCAAAGTGAGTTTGTTTGTTCAAGCCGAGAAGTGAAGACGACCGTCTCGTCGTGCAGCCGCCGCCTCGAAGAAAGTGATAGGGCGACCTACTGCCCTTCACTGCAGGCGTCTAGTAGGTGCCCGGAGAATGTTGAGAATGTTGACAAACTCTGGGAAACTGCGCTTGGAACAGGTTTCAATGGTGTCTCAAAGTTTCTCGATGCCAACATTTTGTTTTAAAGCATATGCAGGAAAACTATGTATGATATTCATGATTCGGCTTACGTGCGAATCATTGTTTTAAAAAGAGCAGGCCCTGCCTTTCGTGCGGGCCTTAAAGCAATAACTTTTTTTTTATGTGACCTGACATGGATAGCTAATACCACACAACTACCGTTATGATATTAGCCCAATACACCACATTCCCGAAGGAATTAGGTGCCATGCCAGGACCTTCCCTTTATGAGCACGGCTACATTGAACTGGATGGAAAACACGGAAATTTTTTCATTGCCGCTTCGACCATCTTTTCATCCAATGCGATGGTACCAACCCGGGCGGGCTTAAACCTCTACCACCTAGTAGGGGAAGGAGACCTACAGTTTTACATGGATTCCGAACCATGGAGCAGCTCGCATTCGTGACGAAATGCACTTATCGAACTCTGAAAGAGAAAGACAGTGGTGCAAGTTGGTATTGAACCCGGGCCTCTGGTACGCTAGGCCAGTCCCCGCGCCACTAGGCTACGAGCCGCTCAAACTACATTTAATACTTTGCTTGAATGATGGTCTATAATAAAATGATATGAATATTACTTTTATTTTAGAAATAAACTTGTATTACTTTATTTTATAAAATAAAAGTAAGAGTAAAATATAAGTAAAAATAACGACGTGCTCGGGAAGAAATGCAATACCAGCCTGTCGCAATAAATAACGCTTAACGTATATGTAACCATCCATGCTTCAGACATGGTGTGAAGAAACCCCTGTCCAGCCGGCATGGTTTTCGCAGCCCCTGTTAAATTTCGAAAGCCCATGGGCGCCACGTAATTCTAAAAAGAGTGAAAAAAAAAACAAAAATAATAGTTTAAAAAAACTAAAAAAACACGCTTTTATAGCTAACCGAACTAAAAAATAGAAAATAATTTTTAATTTTAAAGAGTTTATATTACAGTAGTAGAAGATCGAACAATCAATCAGAATTTATCACCTCAAGATAAAATTATAATAAAGTTTCAGTTATTAACAAAATAATTCAATTCAGAGTAAAAAGCGTTGGGGTGCTTGATAAAGTAAATGTAACAATCATTCTATTTGCAACTGTCGATCAGAGGAGAGTTATGAAAAGTAGTAAAATGCACCCCACGCTTTTTACTCTGAATTGAATTATTTTGTTAATAACTGAAACTTTATTATAATTTTATCTTGAGGTGATAAATTCTGATTGATTGTTCGATCTTCTACTACTGTAATATAAACTCTTTAAAATTAAAAATTATTTTCTATTTTTTAGTTCGGTTAGCTATAAAAGCGTGTTTTTTTAGTTTTTTTAAACTATTATTTATTTTTCATTTTTTAGTTCGATTTTTCGAATTCATATGCATTATTTGTACTCCAATCAATAAGACTTTATAATTACAAATTTTTTGATCGTATTAAATTCCTTCCTTATCGACTGTAATTTCAAAGCATTGGTGTTTACCAAATTTTGTCCCGTAAAATAAATAGATTAAAAATGTATGTTCGGTTGTACAATCTCTTTATTAGATAGGTAGGAACTAATGTTAATAAAATACATATTTAATTTAGACTTAAAGATAAAAAACTTCTTCTAAAAGAGCCGGAGCTTCAGCTGTACCTAGAATACTGGCGGTGTTGCCTCTTTGGATTTCGAGGCTTATTCGCCGGACAAAATGGGCCCCGGAACTGGGATCACCAGAACTTTCATTTAAAAGTTTGCCTAACGTTGAAGCAAAAGTTATCGCTTCTGGTGACCATGAACCGAGTGTCTCGGCGGCGAAAGCTAAAAACTCAAAAGAACTCGCCACGCAGCTGTATTTTTGATGTTTATTTGCTGCTGCCCTCTCAGCTGCCGCTCCGGCCGCGCGAGAAGTGGCCTGAATGTAGGACGGCGCCAGAGTATCCACACAGGTGGCGTCCCATATTAATGCCTTTCCACTTGCCCACGGCACTAAGGTCACCCCGTCCGGGCGTTTACCATCCGAGCGACTGATTCCTGGGGGCTCGGTGATGCTGGGGTAGTTTGCTGTCACCAGTGCTCTTTTTATAATGTTATTTATATTGTAATGGCGGGATAAATGACCAGCGCTCCTTTGGCATGATAAACCGTGGTGGCCCCATTCGGTAACGTTGGTACCACAGGCGCACGTATGAGGATGGCACAATCTAGCACCGACTCGAAGGCCTATTGAAATTCTGAGAGTGTTACTGTCAAGCAGAGTGCCTAGGCTTGGTGATGGATAGGCCCCCCGCCCCGGATTCGGCGACTGATGATGCTAGAATGCGAGCTTTGTCAATGTCAGCACTATTCATCAAGAGGGAAGAGTGTATAGATTTTATAATCGGCAAATCCCAGGCTTTTTGGAGTTTAAGACGGATTGGAATAGGTTCTTCTGGGCACCTGGATTTCCAACCTTCGATAGCCCTGTTCAAGCAGTCCACCTCGAAATCACAGTCAAGTGATGGTGAAAGAATACTACCCACGAGGTGTAAACTGCTGTGGACGGAACTCAAAAATGCTGGAAGTGCAACATCTTTTGTGCATCGTATGCCAACTCCGCCGAAGCCTATGGGAAGAGAGGCTTGTATCCAAGCATTTCCTTCTAATTGAATGTTCGTTATTTGGGATAGGCCTTTTTTGACAATAGCGTCTATTTTAGTTAGTGCTTCTGTATTGCGCCATAAAGGGCAACAGCGCATAAAGTATGTGAATCGTGGGATACCAAAACAAAATTTAAGGAGATGTAAGCCGACATGAGGTTGGATAGCACGAAGGCGATTTGTGAATATCTCCAACATATTGGTTTTATTTTCTAAAAGCGTTGTTGTGGATTGTTCCGTCAACGGGGCGCCCAGGAAGAATCTGTTCTCTTCAGTTAGAGTTTTGATTCCCGGTGTAATTTTTTCCAAAAGGCTTTTGATTTCTGTTGTCCTATCGGCGGTTAATTTCGAGAATATTGCTTCGCATTTTGCAGGGTTCAGCTCTGCATAAAGAATGAACAAGGTGAGAACGCAATTATCCTGAAAACATTTTTGCCTCCGTTGTACTGTACCAAGTATGGAGTGTACAGAGTCTCTACACTCCATAGTACCAAGTGCCCGAGCGAAAGAGTAAGTCCGAAAGTGCGGGCATGCGCAGATCTCGCGCTAGCTCTGTCTCTTTTACTCCACTACAGAGGATCTATAAAAGAATTTATTAATCCTGGCGGTCCTAATAAGGATAATGGGAAACTGTTATGAAATTATTGCATTGTCATCGGTCCTTGATACGTTTTTTTTTTATGTGACTTGACATGGATGGCTAATACCACACCCTCTGTCATGGTATTAGCCCAACACACCACATGGGAACTAGGTGCCATGCCAGGACCTTCCTTATATTGCTCGGCTACATTGAACTGGATGGAAAACACGGACAATTTTAATTGCCGCTTCGACCATCGTTCATTTAATGCGATGGTACCAACCCGGGCGGGATTAACCCTACCACTTAGTAAGTAAGGAAGGGGACCTACAGTTTAACGTGGAATCCGAACCACGGCCAGCCTCTCTCAACGGTCTAATGGTCACCCATCCAAGACCAGACCGGACCCAGCGTTGCTTAACTTCGGAGAGCGATCGCCGAAGTGTCGCGCCACTGGGCCACTGAGGCTGAGAATGCAAAGTTTCAAATGAATCAGACTTCTGGAAACTGGTGAAAATTAATCTCAAAGATTCCATTACATACATAGATACATGCAACCCAAGCTAATAAAAGCGTGTTAATGATTAATCCTGGCGGTCCTAATAAGGATAATGGGAAACTGTTATGAAATTATTGCATTGTCATCGGTCCTTGATACGTATGCAAAGTTTCAAATTAATCAGACTTCTGGAAACTGGTGAAAATTAAGTTCAAAGATTCCGTTACATAGATACATACATAGATACAACCCAAGCTAATAAAAGCGTGTTAAAAAACACTGAACAGACTCCAAGTGTAAAAGGCGGTACAAAAGCACACCTGAAAATTTATGATGGACATAAAAATCCATGCAGCAAAATGCATTGTTAGGCAGAGATGTTAGGACCAAAGAGACAATCCGATGTGACCGATGAACATTTTTCCTGGTGGCCGGTGTGACAGTCTTTTGTTTCGTTTGGGGTCGCGAGGCTGACCATCCGACCGCAGCGAAAGTACTTTCACGAGTGCCAAACAACCTGTACGTCTCGGAGACGCTCCGTATACGTAGAAATTTGACGGGGAGCTCGTTCCGCTGTTTCCCTAATAATCTAGGGTTCCGCTGCAATATTGCTTACATCGTAACGATCAACGGAACCATCATGGTTGTCGTCGGTATCAGAGCTTCGATCATGGATCTTACGAAGTAATTCTGGGATCATATGATTTGTATGGTTCTTCCAGGTTACGGAGAGACAATCAAATAATATGGTTTATACTATATTCTTACTACGGTCATCTAGTTGTCTACAAAAAATCTATACATGTTATGAGGTAATGTTATGTTGCGTGAAGTATTTACATTTTGAATAGAAGATTTACGAGAGGTATAAGAAACACGATTTTAACCTAAAGGCATACATTTTAAGGGTAGGTAGGTAGGAATAGCAGCCAGTAAAAATATGAAATTGAAACATGAAATAAGTATGGCGGCTGGGAGACACGAACTTATGGTCTAAACGATATTTTTTGGTAATTCGTGCAACAAAATGTTGTCTACCTCTTTGATCCAAATATAGCATTCCATGGTATTACCTGGTTAACGTCAGGACCATAAGTCCGAAAACTAAGTATATCTTATGAGATAAAGTGTTGCAGCGGAACCCCCGAGTGCAACCCGCTGTAACAGCGCCTTTCACCATGCACCGGCCGACAATTGCATCGTGACCGGACCAAACTCTGCAGCGGTCGCGGCTCACCACGCAACCACAATGGCCGACGCGGCGAGCTCCGTCCGGCCGCGATCTCCGTGGAAATGGCGAGACTTACTCCGTTTATTTACCTCAGATCAAATAGGGAAGGAGATGTGCCAGATTAGCGCGCCAGCTATGAGACCCGCTGTCTCCAGTTTTCTAAAACTACTAACCCACCTTAACGTACATGCAACATGCAGACATAGTCGCAGATGTATTGGAGCTGCTAGTCTAGCGCGCCAGCTATGAGACCCGCTGTCTCCAATTTTACAAAACGACTAATCCAGCTTAAACGTACATGGCCACATGTAAACACAGTCATAGACGTATTAGAGGCTTTGTGTGGGTGGGAACTGACTTGACGAACGCATTTCGGGAACACATTCGCCCGCAGTTGCTATGTTTGGAATTTGTGGCATACGACGCAAGGCCGACTTTCCATACGCACAATCCATATGCACAATTTGTCCATGCGACGAAGTCGCGAGTAAAGATCATATGACGCCTCTCCTTTCTGTATCTTCTGTGTTTTGTATCATAACTGTGTTAGTGTAATTATACACTTGACAATAAGTCAATGAGCCGTCTCATTGAATCGGATCGATTTCAATTGCACGAGTGATTTTTTTCAGTCTAGATTTGCCTTAAGGTGATGCAATATCTCTTTATAGCTGACAATGGGTGTCTAGTGTGAGCAGAGAGTTCCGTGAAGATTGCAACATTTATACCCGTGACTAATTATAAGCAATTATAGAAAGAGTTTTTTTTTTTTTTATAAAATGCAAATATATTCGGATTCTGCAATACTTTAAGTGAAAGTAATTAATCAAGACTTGCAAAAGAATAAATTTAAATATTATTGTAATAAGAAAACATTTTTAGATGGTTTTAAGACTTGAAATTATTGTACTGTAATTTTAGTTAAATTCCTTTGAATGAAGGATAGATAACCTTTTGTTATTTGTTCTTTGCCTTAAACTTTACTACCGAAAATGTAAGTTTGACAGTAGCATTTAGGTCTAAGTATTTTATTATTTTATTTGCTAAGTATGTTCGGAAAACATATTTAAACCAGTGAATTTAATGGGTCGCCTTCATAAAGTCCAAAAAGCATAAGGTCCAAAACCTAGAACATCCAAAAGTATGTATTTTGGCATATATTTAAAAAAGGAAATATTATAATCTAACCTAACCTAACCTAACCTAATTGAAAAAAATCCGTATTCATGAGTGTTTTGGACGGTATGGGTTTTGGACCTTGTGCTTGTTGGACTTTATGATGCGTCCCCAATTTAATTAGCAGATTCTTCTTTAATCGTATCCGTGGTTCCATCAGTTGGTGATGTTTTACTACCAGGCGTTGAAAATGAATTAAAAGAAAGGAGTAAGTTCAATATCATTGATATACAATTTTATTTGAAGTAGATTTTTAGTGGAGTTTTTGGAGAGCTTATAATATGAGGGAACGGCAATAGAAATTGTAAGCTATAGCTGGAAGAATTGTTCAAATGAATTCAATTATTTGTCCGCGTTAACTTGTCAATTATTAATTGAATTATTTGCATCTGTATGTATTGCATGTATCTGTATTTGTTGCAAGTCTAAGCTATTGAGCACAAACATACGTGGCAATGAAATCAAAATAAGTGCGTTGCATATGCTGCGTGAATCACAATCGAATTTTCGTCCTCGTCCACAAAGGTCACATTGGTCTCATCTTTGTTCCCCGTCCGAATAAATTAGAGTAGACAGTAGTCAACACCGACTCGGTGTTTACCGATTCGGCTTACAAACTTCAATCAATAAAGATACATTTAGGTTTAGAAATGAAAATGGTTTTAAAGAGCATTACCCGACGAGAATTTTTTTCTTTTGGACGAGTGTAATTTAGGATGGTGAACTTACCTGAAACAAGAGATACATTGAGTTAAATATGTAAATGTTTCGTAGCAAGCAAGTACGACCCTTATTTAAACGAATATGATATGTACGCCGAATCGACCGTGTACTTAAGCCAGGACACATTGACAAATGAAAGAAAGCTGTAAAAAATTAATTTAAAAATATAGTGCAAGCCTGGACTCGAACCAGCTCCGCCACCTGTTCTATAATTATAATGCCCCATAATTAATAATACTTCTTCACTGCTCCTATTATCAGAGAGTTTATTTTTTAAAGTTTTCATTATTTAATTAATGTACCCTTGCTACATGGCCGATTCCACATACGTATCATAAAATATCATGTTAATAATGATAGCGTCAATGAAATTGTTTCTGAAGATTCAGTGCGCTTATTTTTGGTTTATCCAAACCAAACTTATTTACAAAACAATATTAAACTTTTGGTGGACATTTTGCTCATCGTGTGTAAAAACCTGCAGACTCAACAATGTGTTTTTGCAAGACGTTAATCTCATATGCATACAATCGTCCGGTAGCCGCTCCGTCGAGACCAGCGCATCACGACTACGTGCGATCTCCACCACCAGTTTCGACATAAAGGTTTACATCAAGGCGATTGGGAGTATAACAAAAACGTCATCAGAGTGGTCAGTCCGAGTTCTCACCTAAATTAGCGTTTACGGGAAACCGATCGACTGGCGTTTTCCGTAAAAACGTCAAACTGCACACAAGTTTTTACTAGATATTCTGTAGTTTTACTTCTTCAAGCTGTCAAAGTCAAACTTGGACTTCCGATTTGTATTAAAACGCGGAGTCGACGTAAACGGCAACGTCGACGTATTTACGGCACCGTTGAGTAAGCTGTCTATTCAAACTCGGACTTTTCAAAAGTATGGAGAATTGAAGAGCACACGCAACGGGCGTTAAGCGAACTAATAGTTGCGAGGCTTCGTTTGATTTGACAGTTTACTCATCGTCGCTGTAAATATATTGACGTTGCTGTTTACGCCGACTCCGCGGTTTTCATACAAATTTGGTAGAACGAGTTTGATTTTGACGGGTTGAAGAAGTAGAACTTGTATGGGGGTTGACGTTTTTACGTAGCTTCGATTAAATACTAATTTAGGTGAGAAATCCGACATGGTCAACCTCAAATTTCATTTAGAACGGCTCGTAAGGCATGGCGCGGGACATTTTCAGAATCAGATTAGTACATTTGGTCACAAATGCGAGCCGTGGCCCGACCCTACTAGAAAGGATTAAGACTATCGTGAAGGTAGCGAAAATCAAAGATTTGAAAATTTTAAGATAAACATTCTTTGTCCATTGACAAAGGTTCAATTTTATTCGGCGCCTGCTATTAAAAAGAAAAATCGTCTTCCAGGTCCTATCGGTTTCCCTAGCCCTATAAGTGTTCACATTTTAATGAACAAAAATGTATCACCTAAGAAAGCTCAAATATCTGTATTTTTCAGTAATTTTTTTTTTAAATTAAGGTTAAAAAGACAACTTTTTTTTCAATATTTCTTAGCCAATATTTCTTTAATCTTAAATGTTTATTAAAAATGTAAACATACAAACGTAGATTTGGACAGTATATTTTACAATCAAATATTTCAACAACCTAGTAAAACATTAAGAGCATGTAAACAGTCATAGCCCATAGTATGAGGAATAACGGGGTAACGACTTGCATGACACCTTATTTCGTCGGGAATACGAGAAGTTAGCTAATATCATGACAGTAACTGCCATCCACGTTGAGTTAGATTTGTTTAGTAATTATTAGAAAATATACAATGCGTTAGTATATTTTTTGTCCATTATTTTTATATTTCATAGTTATAGTTATGTGCGGGTTGACTGCCTACGGGAAGCGAGGTGACGTAGGCAGGTTTCCGCAGCAACACTGTATATTTGTGTAGACGTACAATTGCCGCAATAGTTATATTATAGTTATATTTTCATCCTATCAACATTTAAAATAAAGGAAAAAATAATATTGGCAATCTTAACTATACTCAGAGACCCATTAATGCACGTTAATGCTTACATTTTTCGCCACAGCAGTGTGGATACATGTAGAGCAATCTGCAAATGGTTGTGTAACGTAATTTCGCACTAGCATCCACGTAGTGGTAGGCGCATGACTTGCCGACACAATGCAGTGATGCGCCCGAGTGTGTCAGAATGTTTCGACAATGGAATGCGATTGGTATACAAGCCACATTTACTACTTTGTCGCAATTTTTCTCGTAACATACCCCGCATTACCGTAAGTAAAATTGGCATGCATGAAGGAGGCAATACTAATTAAATTAAATAAAATATATTTTTATTCTGATAAAGCTACGAAAAAAATCTGACAAACCACCTTAATGTAATTTGAAAAATATCTAGGTATATTTCATATTTCAAATTCTTTATTCAGTGGAGCATTTTTTTAAAGTATACAATATTACATTGTAAGCACTTAATGCTATAGAATACGTCATATATTTTTTTTCAGTATACTGATCACACAGCGTTTCATACATATCTATTGATTAAAGCTTTGCGTCGTAAAAGATTGGCGTAAAGACTTGCCTAGCATACCAGAGGTCTGGGTTCAAATCCTCACCCCGTTCATGCACCACTTCCTTTCTCTTTCTAAGTTGAATATATGCATTTTGTCACGAATGCGAGCTGCTCCATGGTTCGGAATCGATTTAAAACTGTAGGTCCCCTTCCCCTACTAGGTGGTAGGCTTTAACCATCGCATTGGTTGAAAAGATGGTCGAAGCGACAATGAAAATTTTTCCGTGTTTTCCATCCCGTTCAATATAGCCGTGCTCATAAAGGGAAGAAAATGCGGTGTATTGGGCTAATATCATAACGGTAGTTTTGTGGTATTGAGGGCCTGGCGCATGCCAAACGTCGCGAAAAACCTAAAATCGGACAAGTGCGAGTCGGACTCGCACACGATGGGTTCCGTACCATTGTATATGATTTACCACAAAAATACACGTTTTCTGTATGTAAAATTAAAGGGGGCCCCTTTAATTTTCATATTTTTTTAATTTTACCTATTTGTTGTTATAGCGGCAACATAAATACATACTCTGTGAAAATTTCAGCTGCCTTCCTATTACGGTTCATGAGATACGGCCCTGTGACCGACGGACGGACGGACGGACGGACGGACAGCAAAGGCTTAGTAATAGGGTTCCGTTGGCACCCTTTGGGTACGGAACCCTAAAAAGACAAATAAGATAATCTGACTGGGTATAGCCATAGTAATTACAGTCTATAATCGAGCAGAATTCACAACAAGTTTCGCTTTGCTAACGCGGGTTTTTGGGTCTTCGTCAGACTTCGTAAAGCTATTGTGAGTCAGTATAGTATTGCAAAATCGATAGGTCTACGTGGTTTTGTATTGGCGTCGACACTCGAACAACCTTACACTTTTTTGCGGCGCCGCGTCGCCCGTAACCGCAGACATCGGGCGCAATCTTCGACCTAATCGGGTTTAATTCTAGAGTTTAGCAGTGTGTTAGAGTCTCGTTTAACCGAACTTACCATGACCGTGCGCCGATTTATAACGGTAAGCTAATGTTCCGTCGTATACCTAGTTGGGTAAGAGAGCATCAATTGTAAAATGTGACGTGAAGTGAGAATGGTATAGTGTTGGATATCTGTAGAGCGAATGGGTGACGAAATAATGACGATACATATTTACAAGTATTTTAAAAAAAAAATCGTGTTTACTATCTCCGCCTACATCTCCGGGGAAGCAACGTGAGGGTTGAATGTAGGACATATAGGAAATATTATGAATATATCTTGGCTATTCCCCTCCATGTGGCGCAAACGACTGGGCAGAACCAAAACTAGATCGATTTTGGATTGTGCGCAGCCGCTGGCACCCGGACAGGGGAGGGCCAAGATCCGTTCGGTCAATATACATTATTTTAACTTTTAATATGTTGAGATTAAATAATTGAAAATATTGTTTTTATGCTTCGTGTGTTTTGGCACTTTAAAATAATACTATTTGGCCCACTATATTTCTTCCCGTGCGGGCTGTAAGAGGTGCTTAAGGGATACGTCGCTCATTGTTCGGATTTCACATAAAACTGTAGGTTCCTTTTCCTTACTCACTAGGCTTGGTTTATACCATAGCATGTAATGAACGTTGTCCGTGTTTTCCACCCGATTCAATGTAACCGTGCTATTTATGGCAATAGATCGTGTTGGTCTAATGTTATGACAGTCTTAGCCATCGATCACATAAAAAACGATAAATTTCGCTTGTTAAAAATATTTTAATAGCGCCTATTTTTAAATATTCCAGCATCCATTAGTTAAACATGCAGAATTAGGGCATGCAGAATTAGACATAATACTTATGAGACGATTTAACAAAAACATTATAATAAATATAATATAATATAATATAATATATATAATAAATTCACTGCGATTGCCACATTCCAATAAATGTACATATTTTTGTAAGTTGCTTCAATAACGCTA
This sequence comes from Incurvaria masculella, assembly GCA_946894095.1. Lineage (NCBI taxonomy): Eukaryota > Metazoa > Arthropoda > Insecta > Lepidoptera > Incurvariidae > Incurvaria > Incurvaria masculella. The sequence goes on along the minus strand of OX335648.2, from coordinate 14,112,894 downwards.
TAAAATAATGTTTTTTACATGGTTACATATATTTTATTGGGTATATTATTACGTAATTCATGGCAGAAAATAGTTAAAACAGAGATCAGTTACGCGTTACGTTATTTCTATTTTATGTAATTTTGTCTTAAGATTTTTTCAGTTGTTTTCACTGTATGGGCTGTATCCGATCTTAGCCTGCTTCATGGTCAACGTTACATTTATATTTTGTTTCATTCTGTACTCCGAAGTGAGGCCAACATCAGCTATAGCTATAACAAATTATCCTAATATAATCTTATTAACGGATCCACCAATGAGTATGTTTTATTTTCTCTATACGAACGCAAGCTTTTTTTTATTTAGTTTTCCTAAAACTGCCCTAATTTAGCTTATGGCTATTTTAACTTTCTTTACTTCCACCCCGAGGATATTAATTAAATAATATATTAGTGATTCTTGATTAATGATGACAAAATGAGACCGTTAGATGCCACGACATTTTTCCCAGTTATATCGATTTTTAGGGTTCCGTATACAAAGGGTAAAAACGGAACCCTATTACTTAGCCTCCGCTGTCCGTCCGTCCGTCCGTCTGTCACAGGGCTGTTTCTCATGAACCGTAATAGTTAGGCAGCTGAAATTTTCACAGAGTATGTATTTATGTTGCCGCTATAACAACAAATAGGTAAAATTAAAAAAATATGAAAATTAAAGGGGGCCCCCATACAAAAAACGTGTTTTATTGTGGTAAATCATATACAATGGTACGGAACCCTTCGTAAGCGAGTCAGACTCGCAATTGGCCGGTTTTTTTGTCCAACTTCTTTTGGTAGCCCTCAGGAGTATGTATTACTATTTCTCTTGAAGTTGCCACATTGAAGGTCGCGGCATGATTCATGCAAATCAAATGAGCCTTCAGAGGCAAGGCTCTACCCACGAACTGTATCGTGGCTAAGGCCGTGTTCTCACCCGAGCACGGCATGCCACTCGTTAGGAAAGCAAACTTGTTAATTATTCCTTAATGAGGAGTGCGTTTTGCATTGGCAATCGAAATAAACGTTACTGGGTAATTCCTATTTTGTTACCTTAATAACGTTATAATTTGTAAATATACGCATATATAATCGACCGTGAAGCAACGGCACATTCATTGAGGAAAATGGCTGTATGAGAACTAACTTCATGTTAATAAATATTTCGTCAGCCAATTCCGCCCCATCCTCTAAAATCTGTAACTGAAAATTCTCCTAATGTGATGTTACAAGTAGCCATCCAACATGTTTCAAGGGCAGCGATTTTGACATGGTTTGGCTACACTGCTTCTGCATTGAAGCATTATAATGAGACTGTTTTCATTATTTTAAAAATCTGAATACAATGTAGATGTCGTTGCATAAACTCAAATCAATGAGATAACGGTAATAATAATAAATTAAATACATAGACATATCTAGACTGATATGAAAGAGTAAATGTGCAAACATTGTTAAAAAAGTAAAAATGTTCGTAATCTAAAATAACATTCGACTTTTAGACCTTTTGGTCACTTGTTTAAAACGTTATCAGATGTATTCAGAGTAGGCGGACTTTCTGAATACGACTGATACAGTCTTATTCAGAGACCACCTGTCAAAACTTAGTACGAGATTAGCACAAGACTAACAATACAAAAACCGGTTTAGTCCATAGGATTCAAGTTAGTCCGCCCACTGTGAATACGGCTGTATATATTTTTTAGTACAGACAGGACATATGGAGACTCTGTGACAGTTTCAAGCGTTTGTCTAGTCTCTGTTTTCCCCTTTTGACGGATCAAATTCTCTGACAGTTTGATTACACTTGCAGAGAGCATGTGCATTTTGAGATTGAGTCGAGTTTAGTGAGCATTGAGAGTAAAAACGTGTTTTAGATTGCTCTTCAACAAGTCTCGGCGGGAAGATTCCCTTGGGCAATACCAGCCCGAAAGTGTGTATGTAGTATCACCCGCAAGAGTATCGCGAGACCTGCTAAATCCATTCTAATATTATAAATGTGAAAGTTACTTTGTCTGCCTGTTACGTTTTCACGCCTAATAAACCAATTTTGATGAAATTTGGTGTATATATAGTCTGGACCTTGGGAAAATACATATGCTACCTTTTGTCACTTAAAGGGGGTGAAAACGGGGACGAAAGTTCGTATGGGGGAACTCATATAACATCGGTTCAGCCAGACATCAGTCCGAAACGAAATTGACCCGAGCGGAGCCGGGTACCTCAGCTAGCATAGCAGATTTTTTCCGAAGTTTGGAAAAAACTTTCGGACATGCTTCACTAATGGCACAAAAAGGTTTTTTTCCCGCGTCTCCGCACCCCGTGTGCAGGCCGGCCCGGTGGCGACCGTGCAGGTGGCTGCATGCAATCGAGGGCGCGGCCTCGCCTCCGCCGCCACTACGCCGCGCCCGCGCCGCCGCCGCCGCAGCTCGCGGACTAGTTTCACTTTCACGCCGCGTGCGCTGGCGCAGCCACCGCCTCCACCCCCGCACCCGACCCGCGCACTCGCTGACCCAGCCAGCTTCACGCCGCACGCTCGCTAATCCTACACCCACTAGTCCAGACACATCACCGAAAAAGGTTTGGGAATGATTTTTTTTTATTTACGTTTATCAAATATTTTTATTGCATGTTTTTCTGTTACGATACCTACAATATGGCCCAATTTCAGGCAGAGACGGCTGAGTTTATCAATGTTCCAACACGTCAATTTCATGGATTTGACTCAGCTCGCATCCATACTGTCCATAAAAAACTGACGTGTTTAATTTAACCTTGACGTTGATTTTGGTTTTGTGTCCATGCCCGTTTCGTACCCGCGTATGAGTTAGTCCCGCCGGGAAGGGCCAATTTAAGGTGCCCCCGTAAGCATCAGAAAATTTCGCCTCCCATACAAACGTAGTTTACTAATCATTTGAAAATCACTGTAGCTATTTACTTGATATTTGGTATCACAAATCTGGCAACAAATATCTGTGTCTGCATGCCTTTGCTTTTTCGATAAATGTATACTGAGTCAAACCACAGAGAAAACAAAATTAGTATGAAGATTTTGTTTTTGCTTTCATCTGATTCGGTTTGCATTTTTCAAAAAAACAAAAGCATGCAGACACAGATATTGGTTCCCTGATTTTGCATATTAAATATCAATTTAATTGGAACAGCGGTTTTTAAATGATAAGTAAACTACGTTTGTATGGGGAGCATAGCTTACGGCATTGAATTAGGGCCTAGAATTAGTAAAGGATAATCAGCACTTTAGTATTATTTTTTATACAACCTGATATGGATAGCTAATACTATATACAATACGATATGAGCCCAATACACCACATTCCCGAAGGAATTAGGTGCCATGCCAGGATGAAACATTTGCAATGAATTCAAATTAGAATGAAGTAGGGTGCGCAGGCGCACAGTGTGTCATTGTGCAGCTGAAAACACGCGGCGAGAATGCGATGGAGCCGGTCGTGGCTTGTTTTCGTGCATTCACTGTATTCATGTCGCATTCCATTCAACTTGCCTAAGTGTCTGACTAGCATCGAATACTGATTACATCACACCCAACCTTCAAGAAACTACTAAGAAATAGAAATTATGTATATTCCGGACTGTAAATCAAAACTAAATTATAGTTAGCTTGGATGTCGATTATAAATAAAATCATAAATTAACACTACCAGTACTTAATACAGTATTCCTTCCTGTCTTTACTGCAATGATATCGTACAAAATGTTTACTTTATCTTTTATATGTTCTCAATGTTTTTTAAATCAAGGATTTCGTTTGCAAGCACCTAGGGTGATATCCAGCACTTCAGTTGCAGTGACATCCATTAAAAAACCTAGGTATATTGCTGTTATCGCTCTAAAGTGAATGAATAATGTGAGGTTGGGCTAAGTTCCATGTCCAACAAGTGTGTATTCAAGAAATATAAATGTGTGGGCATTCCGATATGAAATAATAAAGACAATGTAAAGATTCATGTTACGAAGCATCCCAAAATTGAAAAATGATGTTGTGAAGAGAATCGAGAAGGGAGTGCTAAGATGGTTTGGATATATGGAATGAATAGGTGACGAAATTATGACGAAACAAATTTACAGAGGAGACATGAACAGAAATTTCGTGCCCGGGCGGCCTACGAGAACGTTCTGCGACCAAATCAATGTAATACTTCGTAAAGATCAGGTACGTAGCACCCGTAATCGTAAAGCATGTATGAAAATATATATTTCTGTATCATCTGCGTCATCTACAGAAATACATCTTCTGTAGATGAAGCGAAAGAGGTGTGCTGTGATCATACCGTATATCTGCCTACCCCTCCGGGAAAGCGGCGTCAAGATATGTAATTATGTGTATTTTTTTAAAAGAACTTTAAACGTGCGGCGACTTCGGTACTGCGACCGATCAAAATGGCTTCCGGCAACTCGTGACAGGAACTAAAAACACAATTAAACAACTCCGACCTCCGTGTGTCAATCCGGAACTCAATTACCTATACATGATCCAGCGCAGCCTTTTGCAGCAGGCGGCAGGCCCCGTTCGTAGCTTGCCTAGTGCCTATAAACGGACCTATTACATGTATGTACTTTGCATTCGACTGACAGCTGCTATAAAAACCAGAAGTGAAACCAATATTACCAGATTCGTTCGTTTATTTTCCTCAATTAGGCGTACACACCTTCTCGAATTAGTATTTTTATAATACGGCTAACTGCCACATAAAAACTTCGATAAAATACAAATATAATGTATGTTATAGCTAAAAAAAATGTAAAACATGCTCCCTGTTGCGCGTTGAGCGATATAACAGAAAGAGGCATATTAGATGGCATCAATGCCTTCGTTCCGTTATGCAGCTCCGAAGAGCAGTTACAGACGATAAAACACACAGACAGACCAATTTGATACCGCGATGCACGGACACGCCAGGTCATCGTAGCACCGGTTCCCGCCAAAACTATCTCGCCGCGCCGCCGCCGCCGGGTCCTTAGGTACCCAGGAGTACTTCGCCCGTACCGCGTGTGCTCGAAACCAACAATCTAAAGCACTTCCTGTGCTCTTCATCGTCGAAGACGCAACTTGTGTTTTTTAAATGGAATGGAACAATTAAATAGTTGTGTAATTGTGTTTAAGAGAATCGTTACCCTATCTATTCCTCATACTATGGGCGATAACTGTTTACGTGCTTTAACATTTTAGTAGGTTTTTAAATTTTTTGATTATAAAATATATTGTAGACATCTACGTCTGTATATTTAGAAAGTCTGTAAAAGTATTGGCTAATAAACATTGGAAAAAAGTTGTCTTATTTTACGTTCATGCTTGATTTTTTTTACTGAAAATACATATATTTACAAAAAAAAGATATGGATATAGAATGAAGCTTTGTCAAGTGATAAAAAAAAATATTAAAATCTGACAACTTTTAAGGGTAGGGAAACGTTAGGGCCTGGAAGACGATTTCGATAGTATAATGGCAGTCTCCGTGCAAAATTATTGTGCCTTCGCCAACGGGAAAATGTTAGATTTTCTTTAGATTTCATGACAGCCTCAAGTTGGAGAAGTGCCGTGGTCACCGCGGCCGGCACGAGTGCGCGGCGTGGTCCGGCGACATCGCAGCTCCACATGTCCGTTAATGAAATGGAAAGTTCTCGTGGGCCTCGCCCGGCGGCGGCGGCCGGGCCGAGGAAGCTGGCCGGCTCGCGCGAACCAGACGGCCGTGAGACATCCCCGCTGCTGCCCCGCTCCGCCGCGTGCCGCACCGCCGCGACGTGTGCGGCCCGCTACACCGAAACACGGCAGACTGATTGGATCGCTGGCTTTATCGTTTTCAAAAACACGCTGACGATTCGATGGCACCGAAGGCGCCGCCATTTTACTGCAATCAAGTAAGAAAGGACTGGAGCGGCGACTGAAACTCATGCGTATGATCATAGAGTAAAGTATGATGTTCGCTTACGAATTCGGGATACGCAAAATCGAATGTTCCTTACTAAATGGCGTCCTGTGTCACTTACTTCACTGGCCGTATTGTATAATCAGTAACACATGGCCACTCCTGTCATCCCTAGCTCGTTGTTTACTACCACAGATGTCAAGTCTCATAATGCAGCGAGTGACAAATGCTATGGAATGTGTGCGAATTTCGCAAGAAATTACGGAGCAGTCTGGGTTTTTTTTATGAAAAACCGGTATGGGTGGCTGTGTGTGCACGACCAAAGGTGCTCAGAAAAGCCAAAAACACCTCGCCTCGCGAAACCACGCTCAGCGAGGCGCCATGCCAGCGGATTTGCGGACTATGGCTGAGCTATCGAGCTTATTCAAATTAGGCTTGAAGACTCCCCAGGTTATAAGTATGAGGAAAGGCATCCGCCGGTAAACAGTTCCATATCCTGGCGGTGCGGTAGAGAAGTGAGTTTGAGAAACGGTTCGTTCTCAAAAGCCTAATGTCAACACAAGGGGGTGCTCTGATTTTTTGCGGCGGGTGCTCCGGATATAGGTAGGATGGGGAGGAAAGAGCAACGTCCGTGGTAGTACCTGTAGAACAGACTGAGCGACTCCAAAAACCGTCTGTGGCTAAAAAAAGTCGGTCTAAAAAAGGTGAGTAAATTGGAATTAATACATTTCGACTAATTATTTTCACTATCGAGGAAAATTTGTAACGATTCGTTAGTCGATCCGATTATTTCGTATCTAATTCAACGTATCATATTATTGCAATATCCTAGAAAATTGTGCAGGCGTGATAAAGTATAATAATTATATAATTATATGAAGTCTAATCTAATACTCATGTTAACGTTCTTGCAAGACTTTTATTGTGCAATAAAACAATTCCATGCCTACAAAGGATGTCCTGAGTGAAGGGATACATAAACTTTGATTGCTCGAAATACCTTTATAGCTAGTGAGTGTATTAACCTATTTATATATATATATGTATGTAGCATGTTAGAAATGTCTCTAAAACTGTTAAAGTTGCCTTTTCCACTCTGATAATTTCAAAGAAACAACAACTGGACTACATCAAAATTTAATGGACTGTTAAATTAGACAGGCCAACAAAAAAAATATTATAAATAGTTTGAGTGTATTTTTTTTTATAAAAATGATTTTTTTTATGCGACTTGACATGGAATACTACTGTTATGATATAAGCCCAATACACCACATTCCCGAAGGAATTAGGTGCCATGCCAGGACCTTCCCTTAATGAGCACGGCTACATTGAACTGGAAGAAAAATATGGACAATTTTTCAGTGCCACTTCGTCCATCTTTTCATCCAATGCGATGGTACCAACCTGGGCGGGCTTACATCCTACCATCTAGTAGGGGAAGGGGACCTACAGTTTTACATGGATTCCAAACCATGGAGCAGCTCGCATTCGTAACTAAATGCACTTATCAACTCAATGGTCGATGAAGTTGCCTTGACGCCGATCCGTTGGAACTAAACCCTTTCCTACACTGGCGCCAGATAAAACTCGTGGTGGCTGGTGATTTCAGCGAGGCACTGCTGAGATAAAAAGTAAAAAAAAATTAACAAAAATAAAAACGATTTCAAAGAAAAAGTCTTCCAAAACAAATTAATATTCACCTATAAGAAAACAAAATATTGCTATTATTGTAGCAACAATTATTGTTATTTTTTGAATCGGTGTCAGCCAAGGCGGGTTTGTAACTACATACATAGTTATAGGTGAGATGAGCTTGTGTAGCACGCGCGACTTGACCGCTTGTGGGACCGCCGGGCACGCGCCCCGCCCGTCAAGAGAACCTTGCCTACCTTGGGTGCAACCGACTCCAAAAATAACAATAAGTGTAACTAAATACAATAGTTGCAATATATTTTTTAATTTTAAGTGCATATTAATTTATTTTGGAAAACTTTTTCTTTGAAGTCAGTTTTTTATTATTAAGATTTCTTTTTTTTTTTTTTTTTAGTAAATCTAAATTACACTAACCAATTTGTACATCCTTTACGATAAAAAAATAATCATCGAAATCGGTTGGCATGATATTGTGTTATTCGTTAATTTGTCGCACACATTCTTCATGCAAATTTAAGACTTAAATGATTTTCTCATGGAAGACATTATCACAAATAGAAATTCTGAAAATTTTAATCGAACCATACGGGTAGCACCAGCTTTAAAATATAAAAAGAATCATCAAAATCGGTTCACCTAGTCGAACGTTCTGAGGTAACAAACATAAAAAAAATACAGTAAGTAAGTAAGTAAGTAAGTAAGTAAGTTTATTTGCAAATAAAGGTACAATACATTATCATTTCTTATACATCTATAATATCTGTAGAAAATGTTATACCCGTGGAGCGAGTCGTAGTCCAACATCATCCTGACTTCATTCGCAAAGGTTGTGTCCCGAATGCTTCGCTAGGAGTCCCGTGTTGAAGCATGCGGGTTTTTTTTCGCTTGGCTTAAATCATGTGCGTAGTAATCAATAAATACTTGCCCAAAGAAAAAGGGTTAATAGATATTATACAACAAAAAAACGAACAAGTTGCGGTATGATATGTACTATACTAAGCTAAAATTAAATTAAAGAATAATACAGGAACAGTCATCTAAAACCAAAGTCTTATTAAAAAAAATTATAAAAAAGTAAAATCAGTAAAGCGATATATATGGTGTATTTGTGGTGTGATATGGTGTTAATTAATTAATGTTAATTAATTTGTGGTGGTAATGTTTGTTAATAAAAATAAGTTAAAAGTTTTAATAGTAGACGATTTCCATTTTTCACCCAAGTCGAATTGAAAACCTTATCGTGATAGCTTTCAACAATATAAGTCACCATGCTTTGCCATCTGCGAAGTGATTTTTAACTCTCTCAGCACTGACAGTAATATATTTATAGCAGCTGTCAATTTTGAACTTACAGATGGAAAGGCAAATGACCTTCTATAAAGACTCGGGTAAAGTAACGATATAATTTTATTAATAATGTTTTCGGCAATTGATTTGTAAGCGTCTGTGTTGGGGTTATAATAACTACTTTTCTAACTATGTTTGTGACATTAATATAGAATTGAGTACGAATAAATATGGTATAAGTGTGATTCAAGACATAATCGCGTATAATATTACGTAGCGTACGCCCCGCTGGGCACTGCCGCGCCGTCATGCAAAAGAGTTCAATGCCGCGCGAAGCCGTCGAGTCTCGGCGCTTCTTCTGAGAACTGCCCGCTGACCGGACACAGACCGCAGACATAGGTACTGCCAGCTATAGTGTTTGCTACTACCACATATCATGTGGCCAGTCGCTGACAGAATCGGCAGGCTTATTACGAGTTACGTATCGCCTATCACTAAATCGCATCGATCGGCGATTTATCTAACTTACTCCATTGCATAAAGCATTTGAAGATTAAGTACCTAAAAACGCCCATCCATATATTTTTATATCTGTGTAAAAATATATTTTCAAGGCATGTGTACTGTTTATTAACTGTTTCTACATAAATATAAAAAATATGGACGGGCGATTTAGGCTATATCTCAAATGCTTAATTCAGTGGTGTAAGTTTGTGACATCGACGATTAAAGCGCTTTAGTGATGATAGGCTATCCGGGACGGATCGAGTTCTTTCCCTTCCAAGTGCCAGCTGCTGCGCAGAAACCAAATCCGATATCGTTTTGAAAATGGAATGAAATGAAAAAAATCTTTATTTGCAAGCCTGCAAGCATGGTTCACAAAAAGGCGGAATTAATGCCATGAGTCATTCTCTGAAATTCAACCTTAGTGACGTAGGAGAGGTGCGGTGTGGCGGGCAAAAGAAAAAAATAAAAAACTAAAAACTAAAGAAAATATTAAGTATCTTAAAAAATATTTTAAAATGAAATGGAAAAATATATATTTTCATAAAATAAACGTACATAATATAGGCTTATAATGTATAGTACTTAGTATTAACAGATAGATACATACAAATATTTACACATATAAATATATACCTTTATATTCAATGCACAAAAGAAACAATGTGTCTCTTGGATCAGTAGGATCAGTAAAAGCAAATAACTACTGATTAAATAATACAAGTCAAAAATCGAGGAACAGACATTTGAGACGCTCTTTAAATATGTGAATAGAATTGGATATGCGTACATCAAGTGGAAGCTAGTTCCACATATGTGCAGCTCTAACAGTAAAAGAATCAGTGTAAAAAGAAGAATTATGTCCCGGAATAGCAAGAAGCAAATTAACAGTGGATCTAAGGGGTAAACCATCTCGCCAAATATACGTAACGGAACTAACTACTAAGGCTATTCACAAATTCGCTTTGGCTACTTTATTGGTCGAATTGGCCTATTTTGGATACATATTAGAACCATACAACACTAAAATTCACAGCACGCAGTTAGACATGACGACAATCGTTACAAATTTACTCTCGGAAAGTAAAAAAGAGACGCAAATATGCCAGGTTGCATTTATTAATATCATTTTGTAAGCTGAATTAAAATGAAATATAGTATCATAATTGTAAGTTGAACCATTTTTATTCGATGGAAACTATATACCTTCACAATCTCAGAAAGCGCGTCTGCCTGAAAAAATCCTTAACTTTAATGAAATAAATTTACAAAAAAGCTGTGCGCCGTACACGTTGGTGTATCTTAGAAAAAAATAACATAGCGCAGTACTCAGGCACTTGTGTGCAGATAAAGTTTTATTGTTTAAATATTGGTTATTATTTTTATGTAGTTTTTTATGTAGAAGATCTTATATCTCAGTTTATTGACTCTGAAATAAATGCCTCGTCACTAGGCGGTTGCTCTTGAAAGAACGGTGCGATCTAGATAACACGCTATGAAGAGATTAATAAGCTAGCATTTTGATATCGACTCAGTAAGGAATCTTACAGATATACCGGGAATTGAGAAATACTACATTACTATACTAATAGTTAGGACTTAAGTTTTAAGATGAAGAGGAAATATCTATTCACTTACTTTTTTGATTTACACTAATACTCTAGAAATCATCACAATGTAACGATTAACATCTGTGCTCATAAAATAAACGGCTTTATAATTATTATTATTAATATTAGATTGTGTCTTTAAGGCTCCAACAAACAAACAAACAATAATGGCGATCTCCGGAACCCAAACGCAAACTCAGCGATTGGGTTCATTGTTGTATGTGTAATTTAGGTTTTTGACCTATAAAGTCTACTTTTTAAAGTGAAATTAATTTATGTTTCACGGTTATTCACTAGATAAATATGTAATCTTGTACCACAAAAACACAATTGTCAAAATCATTCATAGTTTCCAACCGCCGGTTTGAAAACCTGCAAAACCTAGTAAATAGGTGTTTACAACCATATTTTTTATGAGGAATAAGCAACTCATTAAAACCGTTTTACGTTCATACACTAGATAATAGTCTAAACCTTGATATTTGGATTTTTCTACCGGTGTTCATTCTTAACCGACGCTGAGATAATATAAAAATATTTTGGGATTGTATTGGAGGTTAGCGTCATATGGAGCCTTAATCAGCTTAAATCTTACATATAAATGCTTACATGTTAAAAGTGGGATAGACGACAAAGAAGAAATGTTAGCAATTTTGAAACACACAATCCAATTTGCGTGTTCACGAATAATACCGTCAGTGACCCATAGACATTAAAAATAACACGCGAATAAAATACTATCGTAAGTTTTTCCAATGAAAGCACATTAAAATGAATTGGCATTGAAAATTATTAAATCGTTGCCACACTTTCGAAAACCGTTGTTTTATGCAGAACATCATATTTTTGAATTTGTAAAGAATTTTACGTTTTATTTTCAGTGCTTGTATGCGTGGGTTAATTAAGACATAAATAATAAGCGTTACCACCATTTTGGTAGTTTAAACTTAATTATCGCCCATACTTTTTTAATCACATAATATCGAGGAAATTACCAAATAGTCCTTGCAATGCTAGAAGAATATTTTTATTCAAAAAGGTGGAAAAGTCTCTGCAATACAGAAACTGGCAAATGAAAAGGCAGCGGTGGAGCAAGACGGTGGCGGTTGGGACGGTGAGCCGGCGGCGAGACGGCGGATGGCGGGCGGAAGCTGGGCGGGAGCTGTGACCGCAGCCGCAGCGCAGCGTGCGTAATGTAAAGTAATATCATTACACGGATTTATGTAATCTCTTTACGCCTAGTCTCGTTATGATTTAATAGGCGTTGTATTCCGCAATTAGGTTATTTTTCTTATTCGAATATTACGGTGCGTAGCGTGTATAGCGTCAGACAGTTTAAATTTTTTTTTACTTTGAAATTCTCATAAAATAATTCCGTTATTCGTTAAATGTTGTTTAAATTCGAGTATTGCAGGGTATAGATTCAGACTGTTATCAATAAGGTATTTCCGATTAATCTTCAAAATCTCATAACATTTTTTCCGGTTATATTAAATGCTGTTAAGAATCGTAAAAAATCAGACCATGAAACCAACATTCTATTTTAATGTTCCAATCGTGATCATATCGATAACACCTCGACGCTGGTGATAAAACAAATGTGAAGATTGTTCTGGCCGCCACCGACTTTCACGTTTTGAACAAGTGAGCTTTGTAGGAGCGCCGGATAATATAGAAAGTAAGTTGGTAAGAGCATCTGTCGCGTTACATCACTACGTATATACTTACTGACATGCGCGTAAGCACACATTATCGACCGACCACTAATCAATTATGCGTCGTACGATAATTCATTATCGTCGTGTTAGAGCAGAAGATTATATTGTGAAGAGATTGATGGAAGGAAACCAAAAACTCTTCTGCTAGTGGACTTTATTAATAATGAAAGTAATACAATGAAAATTAAATTAGAAGATTGGAAAAAAGGTGAGTCGCGTAGCTAATGCAAAACGCGTTCTCAACAACAATCGTTGCTAGGCAACAACTTTAGAAGAATGTAGCAGATGGCCTGCTACATCCTTCGTGGAGTCCCTATAAGTATTTTGCTTAAAGAACTCAATTAGTCCACTTTCAGACTTCGGGGAACTTAATACTCGCTATGAACAGTTATGGCGTACCATGCGTGTTCATACCCGGGACTTGGGAAAAACCCCGGGAAAAACGAAAGTCCGCGAGTCTACCCTAGCTAATGAACCAAGTGACTGCGGCGTCATTAATCACAACAAGTCCTAGATCATAGATTCAAAGTGAATCTCCTAGCTGAAACTTATACCTAGTATTAACAATTTAAGTTCGTAATCAGGTCATAAATATCTGAATTGAACAATGCAAACATTAATTAGAAACACGTTATACAATTAAAATTGGGTCTACCCAAAGAAAAGAACTTAAATATTTGAATGAAAGTTGAAATTTTAGTCATGTTTTTTATTCTTCTGTGATCTTCGTCGGTTTAGCTTCATGTTTTATAGGGATCTACCTAACGGAATAAGCTAACCTAGCAAAACTCGCTCGGTGAAACCAACCACTCAGCTCTCCTCTCAACCAATGGTCTGTAGTTTTTCTTATATAAGGATAAAACCGCAAGTGGGAAACACTGGTAAAAATTCGAAACATGAGAAGGTAGAGGCACCCAGAGAGTTGTACCTAGGCTATATAGGGATATAAAACCGCGCATCCCGCTCATAAAACTAAGCTAAGGGTGAGTTTTCGACGAAACGAGGAGGCAAAAACGCTCTGTGCGCTCTCGCCGGCTCAGTATACGAAGCATAACCGGGAACCCCGTATCAAAGGCAGCTCATGCAAAGAAATCCACACAAAATCCAACATTAGTCAAATTCATGTTTAAAAATGCTGTGCATAGACATAAGGACACAAAAGTAAAAATATTCGTAAACAGTGGGACAGAAAGCACAGGAAAACTGTGAGTGTCTAGCCGTTATTTAAAAGAGAGAGTTTAATCAAATAGTTGGGACCCTAAATATTATCTAAAACAATAAATGGACCTTGGAATGCCGGAGCCAGCTTAGAATTTTAACCTCTTGGTCTACATTCCTGACTAGATCCGTACTCCAAATCTCCCGATTATAAGATTGGTAAAAAGGTGAGTCGCGTAGCTAATGCAAAACGCGTTCTCAAAAACAATCGTTGCTAGGCAACAACTTTAGAAGAATGTAGCAGATGGCCTGCTACAATATACGTATACGAATGTCTTCATGTATTAATTTTACGTTAAAGCCGCTCTGTACAATTGTAGTAGTTCCATTATAAATTCACATTTTTTTAGAGAACTTGACAAAACACGGAAAATTTGCATTGCCGCTTCGACCATATTTTATTCAATATCATGGTACCAACCAGAGCGGGGTTCGCATATCACCGCCACCTATTTAGTAAGGAAGTAACAGTTTCACTGTGTGGAATCGGAATCCCGGCCAGCCTCAACGGTCGAAAATGGTTTCTCATCCAGAAGTTGCAATCATATTAAAATATCCTTTTCAAAAAAATATTTTTTAAAATATGCATGTTTTTTTTATGTAACTGGATAGGCATGGCCAATACCAGAGTAACCGTTAGATATTATCCTAACACACCACATGGGAATTAGGTGCCAAGTCAGAACCTTCCTTACAGTGGCGTAGCATAGGTCACTAGCACCCGGCGCGGATCGCAAATTTGCCGCTCTCTTATTTTTGTGATTGATCATAAAATATGCCTTTTTACCCGCATTTTTTTCCGCCACCTGTGTAATGCCGCCGCTGTCAAAGTGCCGCCGCCCGGTGCGGACCGCACCCTCCGCTCGGCTACATTGAACCGGATGGAAAACACGGACAATTTTCATTGCCGCTTCGACCATCGTCCATTAATTGCGATGGTACCAACCCGGGCGGAATTAACCCTCCCACCTAGTAAGTAAGGAAGGGGGGACCTGCAGTTTTTCGTGGAATCCGTACCAAGGCCAACCTCAACGGCTGAAAATGGAAAATCCAAAACTCATCCGCGTTCAGAGGTGCTTCACCGAACTTGTCGAATTTCAAGGCGTCAAATGTAATTACCGAAAAAAAGACGTTGTAAGTTTGATCCGCATTTTTCTGGACATATCGCGCGACTATTATGAACACAACAAATTTCTGAAAGTGCCTGGCAATTTTAGCGAAAGTATGTACGATCGCTAGGTGAGCTTTCCAGAAATTATCGCCTGATCTCCGTTCACTTTGGCCCGAGGCGCAGACGGACAGGCGCGCAAGGCGCATGCGCACACACGAGCGCGTGCTGGGCGTACTCCGAATGCTCAACCTGTGTCCTCATATGGTCATTCATTGTGGTCATTCATTCAATCCGAGGAGCATACATTATACATGTTCTAAAAAATACGAGAGGTGTCGTGGAACACCCGGTAGGAACGAGGTTCCTTTCGTTTATTTAATTATGTATTCAAACTTGGCGAGGAATTTATGCACCCGACATAGTTTGTTGACGACGGCTTTTACACCAGATAATACTTGTAATATATCGTTATGGCAACTTTGTTAGCAAAGTAATTTTATTTCATTATTGTAACGTAAAATCAGTGAAGTTCGTTTGCGGATTATTTTTAACCGAGTTGATCGGATTGGCGGATCCGTCAGTTTGTAACTTAGTTTAACTATCAAAAGTTTGAATAAATGAAATTAAATGACATGAAATATAGGTCATATTTCAAGAATGATTCGGATGGAATGACATTTCACAAGCGCCAGGCGTGGAAACACAAGATTGCGCTTAAAGCGCTAGACGCCTATTTCAATGAAATGGATGCACACTGCTGCAGAGCGTTTCGCTTGCATTTTGGTCCCAACGTATTGCATTTTATTACGGCCGGACACTATTCCTTGTGTAGCTCCCATCCGCCAAACGAGTGATAAGCGGCATAGATCCAATATTAAAAATCAAACACGGACAGATGCTAGAACCTATGTGATGCCTGTAATAAAACCAGCCGTTCTAATATGGTCGACATGCACAATAAAAAAAAATCTAAACTCAAAGCCATCAGTGAATAATGCCCGTTTTTAGAATACAGTGATACAGGTATTATTTTGTTTCAACAGGCATGAAAAGGTTTTGAAGCGAATTAAGTTAAATATACTAACGAATTCATATTTTATCCTATTGCCGTAATACAAACTGATAATAATAATTTCCGTAACGGAAAACATCGTGAGGAAATCCAATACTTTGGTGGTATTTTAGTCTCTCCACAAAAATGAGATAACACAGGAATGGTCCGTGCACCTTAAAATATGAAACGAAAGGCGAAACCGGGTCGACCACAGAAGATGAAAAGAAAGAAGAAGTTGCCGTATGGACATATTGTGCACATAATCATATGGGAAGCGTTACGTGCCACGCAGTCAAACCATTACCGCTCCGTGCGTTCGCCAAGTCAGTTTCCGCAATCACAAACCCTTCAATTAATATATCTGAGACTATATTTGCACGTGGTATTGGCGTTCACGTTGGGTTGGGTTAAGGCTACTTTCTAAAGTGAATTAATATATGTTTCACGGTTATTCACTAGATAAATATGTGATCTTATACCACAAAAAATAGTTGTCTAAATCATTTATAGTTTCCAAGCGCTCGCGCTGCCTTGAAAACCTAGTAAAAACTTGTAAATTAGTGTTTACAAACATATTTTTTTAAAGAATATAAGAAACTATTTAAAATCGTTTTTCGGTCATACACTAGATAATAGTCTTAACTTTGATATTTCTTTACCGGTGTTTATGCTTAACCGACGCTGAGATAAAATAAAAATAACCCCAAAATATTGGAGGTCACCGTCATTGGTTATAGCGGGTCACATATAGTAGTTGTGCTTGATATACCTCCTTTTTAGGGTTCCGTACCCAAAGGGTGAAAACGGAACCCTATTACTAAGCCTCCGCTGTCCGTCCGTCCGTCCGTCCGTCTGTCTGTCACAGGGCTGTATCTCATGAACCGTAATAGGTAGGCGGCTGAAATTTTCACAGAGTGTGTATTTATTTTGCCGCTATAGCACCAAAAAGGTCAACAAAAAAAAAAAAATTAAAAGGGGGTCCAATACAAAAAAATTGATTTTTTGTGTTAAATCTTGTACGATGGTACGGAACCCTTTGTGTGCGAGTCCGACTCGCATTTGGCGGGTTTTTGTGCTGAGGAGTCGGCATTAGTCAACAGCAAGATCATGAATTGAAGTAGTACAACGAAAGAAACGTAGGTTTACGTAGCGTCGCTACTGAGTCGCTCGAAGAGTGGCACTGCCTGGGCGAGGTGAACGCGACACAAAGACGACACGACAGCCGGGAACGGGCAAAAACGATGCAACCGGACGAAAGCTGTTTCGCCATTTCCGGCGGCCGGGGGGGGGGGGGGGGCTCCCCGCCTCCGCTTGCAATTTTACCGTAATTTGGCGATTGCCTGAAGTTTCGATCGGCTCGATGACAACTATTATTATAAACAAAAAATGTTTCCACCAATACATTTTCGTTAGTTGTTACTTGTACGACCGACAATTTTATTCGTGTAATTATAAATGTGGTAGGGTTTAATTAGCGAAGAAAAAATAAGCAAACGTCATTAGTAGAACAAGCTAATTTTTTTAAAAAATCCGCCATGATTTGAAATGGCAGAATGCGGTATGCAAACACCAAATACATGCAAAAACAACAAAAACGAGAGGTTTATAAACTTCACTTTCCGACTGTGAATATTCAAATATTTCCAAGATACGAAAACCATACGAAGTACCATAGCATTACATTCAAACATAAAAAGTTTTTTGTTAACGTTTAATTCAGTAGCCATGTCACAGGAAAGCTCCTGGATGGCATCTAGTTTCTTCTAAAATGCAATCTATTAAACTTAAAAAAACATGGCCGTCACACACACATACACCAGAATATCGACTAAAAATACTGCATCATCTGTGCATTGTTATGACTGTATACGTTAAATACGAATAAATCGTGCATTTTGATGTACGTGGTCAGCATGAAAAGCAACCGCGCTTCCTTCCGATAGCCGCACAATGTGAGTAAGTAGAATGGTTGGCATGAGACGTCAAGTTGGCACGACTTTCGACTTCCAGCGCGGTTGAACGAACCGGCGGCGGCGGAGGCGATGGCCAGCGGCGGGCGGAGAGCGTCTGCGGTCGGTAGACGGGTCAATGGTCACTTAGTAGAGGAAACAGTCATAGGTATCAGTGTTTTGCGTTCAACTTGATGTCCAATCGAATCGTGCAGGAACTCTTCAACATGGATCTGGTAAACTTTAACTGCCAAAATAATATTGACGGGACGAACGCAAAAGAGCCTGCCAATCTGATAATCCCAGCACGATTAAGGCAGCGGAAATCAAAGATTTGAATATTTTAAGAAATGCATTATATGTCCATTGTCCAAGGCACAATTTTACACGGCGACTGCCATTAAACTAGCGAAATCGTCTTCAAGGTTTTTGATCTGGCCTACATACAATCTAAGCACGAGTCACAGTCGCGAGTAGAATTAACATTAATTAATTTAAAAACAGTAAAAATAAATTCGCTCTCTTGCTTCTTACAAAACATGTTACTTAAAGGGGCAAACAAATCAATACACCTTTTGACTTATTAACTCGAACTTGCTACGCCTCATTGACTGAGGTAGGTTCGCAACGAGGGTACAATAATATTGATATTACTCTGTGACGTTGCTAAGGATAACATTGAACTTCAAACAAACAAAATATATTGATTTAATTAGGCTCATGGGTTACGATGTTGAATGGAAATTGATAACGAGAAAGCTTTGGATCATTACGAGCATGACTTGAAATTAATACATGTTGATACATTACATGCCTGAGGGTTAGTCGCTCACGTTGTATCACATGTATTACGGTTGCCAATCACGGTGTTATTAATCTTTAGTTTTCGGTTATAGTTAAATTCAAGTATAGGTTAAATTAACCAAACAAAGCGATATTGCATAATTGAATTATAATCGCCTTAAGAAGTTATTCGTTCTTATTCTGGTTCAATATTTTCTGACAATTCCGCAATTATGAATTATTACAACCCAAAAGGAAATTAATGGTCTCACATAACTATGTAACCTAATCTGTGATTGAATCCATATAATCCGATATGCCTGGTATTGAGTTGATAATGATGGTTTAAGGCACACATAACAAGTGTTGAGTATATTATTATGTTATATGTATAGGTATCGCTATAAAGCTCAATACCACCAATGTAGTGAGTATATCCATTATATGCGCCGTATTTGTATACAAATACAAAGAGGTGTATATCATTGATACAAGTTCATTTATCAGAAAAGAAAAAAACATACCGACGTAGCTCTCAGTTGATTTGTTTAATGTGCAATATATCAGAAAAATATTTCTTAATTTGACTGAGCAAACGGTCACGAACTATTGTATGGTGCTTGATTACCGCATTATCCAACTGTTTCTCAAACTCATTTCTCTGCCGCACCGCCAGGATATGGAACTGTCTACCGGCGGATGCCTTTCATCATACCTATAACCTGGGAGTCTTCAAGCGTAATTTGAATAAGATCGATAGCTCAGCCATAGTCCGCAAATCCGCCGGCATGGCGCCTCGCTGAGCGTGGTTTCGCGAGGCGAGGTGTTTTTGGCTTTTCTGAGCACCTTTGGTCCCTAGCACAGCGACCCATACCGGTTTATCATTAAAAAAATCTACAAATGAGGTAGGTGAGTACATAGGCATGTCCGCACGGCGGCCGCACTTCGCACCGCGCGCGGCAGCAGACGGTGTCGAGTCGCTGCGCCCGCATACAATACTGGAACAGGTTCCGCTTGGAGAATTTAAAGGAAAATTGGGTCGAAAGCTTTCGCACTGGTGTGGCTACTTATCGGCGGTTGACGTACCTTATACACGTCGCAAAGGTGAACAATTCATTTATATACCGGGATCAGTAAAAAGTACGTGCGGCTAATATATCACTTTAATGGTTACATGGTAGTTATGACAGTTTGGATAGGAAATATTTTATAAAATAATTCAAACAATTGTTTTTTTTATGTAAATTAGGGGCTTCCTAAACTTGTAATTATTATAATGTATACTGGTAGCTTCTAAGATCTGGCTAAATTGAGCAGGTAAAACTATGAATGTTAGACTAACTAAAAAATTGCGGAGAATCCAAAGATCTTGACTAAAATACCTCTGGCTTTGGTTGAAATTGACCACACTACCATATTGATCACATTCTTCGTGCGAGTTCGGAACGCACCGGTCTACTGAAGTGCTTGCAGTGAGTTGCTTTTTCGCACAGCCGCCATTAAATTTGCAGTCACTTCGTTTTGCAACAGTTGCATCATGTGAGATATCCAATAACGTTCGGTAACAAGTCGATTGATGGTAATTGCTTCTGTGAAGAACTCGATTCAATACTTCAGTTGACCTCACTTGTTTCATTCTTTTAATATTTTTTTATTAAATCCAGTTAGCGCATCATATGGATGTCACCCGTTACTTTTAGTTTATTTTATCTTTAAAACATCTACGATATTGTTTTCTGTAATAGTTACCAATTTCCCTACTGTACGAGTTCTTCTATTTCACGTAACATCATAACAACGAACCGACTAATTTTTTGCATTAAGTTAGATTTTGTTCCGAGTGGAGCCGGGTACCGAAGCTAGTCTAACAATAAAGGAATGCAATGTTCTAAGAACATTCTAAAAATACGCCCTGCGGGTTTTCTCAGGGAAGCGAACACGAGAAGGTTTCGCTTTCGAAGCTGTCAAATTCTATTTCAAAAAAAGAAGCCTCCTATTTTCTGCATAGAGTTTGACAGCTTCTCACGAGAGAACTTCTCGCACAAGTTTCGTTTATCTTGCTGAGATTATAGCCCTGTCCATGTCTGCACTGCGGAGTCATTGCAAATGCAGTAGTAGTATGCAAGAACGTTGCATAAAGATAGGAGCTGGGTGCACAGAATTTGTCAACTTGTGCACTCGAAAGGCGATCGTTGGTCGGCGGTGTTTTTGTTGTATCGACACATTTGACTGGCTGCGAGCGAATAATCACTTTTTAGTTACGATCAAAGACGCCTTTCACGAGCGCCCACTCGGTGCCCATTTCTATTGTGTGATTTACAGGTATTACGTTTAATGTTGGCCAATCGTTAACTATGTTTTAGAACTAGCTCAGACTTTAATAAAAATAATCGGCAATTTATTTTCCACTGCCATTGATAGAAGGAAAATTGATCAATTACAAACGTGGCAAACTTACTATTAGGTAACAATATAATGTTCAGTGTTTTTCGATCTAAACGTAACCTAGCCTTGTCAGTAACGTAACCCATAGCCTAACAAACAGTTGCAGGTTTGATTTGTAGGCAGCCGTAATTTTCAATTAGTTAAGATAACCATTTCAAAATCATCTGATCTGCACCACATGTTTTTTTTACCAAGCGATACTGTTCAATCCGTTAAAATAACTGTTTAATATTAATTGTATTGGCTAATTTATAGAAACTAACCGTAGTACATTAATAGTAAAGAGAAATACTTCATCGTAGATGTCTGAATTTTAACTGTGCTAAAACAGAGGATGGTTGGAAAAGTTTTCGCCGCTTCTTGGAAGTCAACCAGTCCCGTTTCTTACTTACTAGGTGGTTAGGTTAACCCCACCCGGGTTGGAACCATCGCATTGTATTAACGTTGGTCGAAGCGGCAACATAAATGGTCCTTGTTTCCAGTCAATCCAGTTCAATGTAGCCGAGCAATATAAGGAAGTTCCTGGCAAGGCGCCTAGTTCCCATGTGGTGTGTTAGGCTAATATCGGACGGTCAGTTTGGTATCAGCCTAAAAAAGCCTAATTTTATAAATTCTTACATCTAAAATGTGGACAGGAAAACGGAATGTGGAAAGACCACCCGCCAGGTGGGACGACGACATCAATTGCGTGGGCGGAAAGCAGTGGTTCCGTACCGCTGAGGGCCGGGAGGACTGGAGAAAAATTGGAGAGGCGTATATCCTGTAGTGGACGCAAACACGCTGACTGACTGACTGACATCTAAAATATTTCGAGAAATGTATTTTCTAAAATTCATATTAATACGAGACGCATGGTTAAGATACTTCGAATAGATAATTATAAACGTAACCGAAATAATTTTACCAATAATTTGTTATTTAGCAACACAATTATATTTTATGGCGTACCCGGTGTAAAAGTCTCGCCAAATGTATGTTTATAAAATTCGTTTGATGCATTTCAGTCAGCTATTATTTTAAGTATTCCTACAATGACGTCATCTAAATCCTGTCTGAGAACTAGCGACCGCAATTAGTGAGGAAAAAAACGTACCATCCGAAAGGTAAAATATTTCACTGCGTGACTGCGTTCACGTATGAACTGGCGACCAAAACGAAGGTCATGGGAGGAATGACGGCCTTCGCCACGAACGCGGCGTCTGTTGGAGACATAATGAGGAGGTCACACGTAATAATCTGAAAACGGAAGTGGGACAGCGGAAGAAGTTCATCAGTCCGACGGCTCCCGCGCTCATCAACATTGTCGGACCTAGTCTGCGCCTGCGCGAATCGCCACATTCATGCACTATTGTCTGAGGTATATTGTCATAGGCAGGATTTTTAATAGAACTGATCGAACACACCGCATTCCCGGAGGAATCAGTTTCCACGCTAGGACCTTCTCTTTTTCAGGTTCCGACCGAATCAGGAATTAACAAACTTACTTTACATACACTACAATTTGACACGTAAAACTTTAAATAATTTAACGTTTACTTCTTTTAATCCAAAGGCAAAGATAAGCTTGGAATTTTCACCTATTTCAAATTATACAATTTATGGTCTTCAGTATCAGTATCTATTTTACTAGATTTTACGTTTTTTATTTTACCGACCTTCAATATTACCACGTAATACTTGTTTTTATTAGTCCCATAATTACCGTCGTTTTAAATATTGTGTAGTGCACAACTCTTCGCTTATTACAATCATTATGTATTCTGTGATGGTTGTTATAAACAAAAATTACCAACAAACTCTGTTCACTCTATATACATATATAGCATTTAAGTTTGATACTTAAGTCTATCGGTTGAATAGAAGTAAAATAACATTTAGGCAAAACCGATGACTACAACTTTGCGTGATGACCAGGAGATACATATATTTAAGTAAAATGTTTCATTTCATTTCATTTATTTAAACGTTTTTGATACTCAAACTACATAAGTTACGTCAAAAACTGAATGATCCGCGGATTCGATCAACTCTGTAAAGAAGAATACGCAAAGAAACTTAACGAGTTTTTCGCCCACAGTAATGAAATACATACAATTTTTGGTAGAACAGTTTAAAGCAAAGAAAGGAACAAAAGAAACAGCCACCCTCAATGCAAATGGATTTTTAACCGATTGCCACCGAAGACCGCCTAAGGGATTACCAGGTGATGAAAGCGATTTGTACGTGATTACCAGGATATCATAATTTGAAGTGAATACCTGAAGATTATAGCTATATGCGATTACCAGGACATAACTTTACGTGATTACAATGAGATTTACAGGACATATACACAAAATGAAATATATTCACGCACCTGCTCAAAATATTTTAAAGTTGTTAGAATACAAATAGACAGTTTTCGTAATAGGTTTCGTAAATTGTCACGTGAATTACACATTGTAATGCTATGACTCATGCAATCCACAGCCGGCTTGACTTCTTTGAGGATTGTTGGAGCCTCATTATGAACACTAAAATCATTATTATTTCATGCGCCAAGTAACTTTCAATGGGCTCAGGTACCAATTAATAGTATGGTTATAAGTATGTTCATGCATAATTTTCTTACATTCATAGCCTAATCTACAAATAACATAGTGTCGGGTGTTTATGTACAACTTATTGGACTTTACAAAAATGTTGGAACCAATCCTACCTGTTTAAATATCTTAGCAGCAATAAAACTGGACAATAAAGTTTTCATTCTCAATTATAAGGAAGGTCCTGACATGGTATCTTGTTCCCATGTTGTGTGTTAGGCTAATGTCATGATGGTATTAGCTCTCGATGTCCAGTTACATAAAAAAATATTGTGTGATATCAACATTGATTAAAATATTGTTATTTTTTTCACAAATTAAACATCATTTACACAAATTACATTTAATATCTACGGTTAATATCTTCATTTTATTTTCTCGACGCATCCTAATAAATTAGGTGCAATGCCAAGACCTTCCCTTCATGAGCATGGTTACATTGAACTGGATTTAAAAAACACCCCATGACCTTTGGTTTGGAAAGTAAGTCCTGTTGCCCCTGAGATACGAGCTACTCAAATAAATAAAACGCCTTTTATCTTTGATACTTCTTTGGAAACTGTGAAGATGCTGGTTATTGAATTTTCACACAACATTGGCACGAGTCGATTTTGGAGATACAACAGATTAGTTCGCATGTAAATAGATAATACTTTAGATATGCAATGCTTACCAATATTTCCAGCTCCGCTTGTACTCTTCAGTTCCGAATCGCTCGGCACGTTAATCACGCGAGGTACACTGAATCCGTTATAGCATTCCCAAACACGACCTAATTAACGCCTGTCGATTACTCGCGCACAGTTTCGTAACGTCCGAACTAATCAGATCAGAAATGGCGCGAAAATTCAATTTCGTAAAACGAACGGCGGCGGTGCAACCGTGAGGCGTCGTGCTGGGATCACGTAGGATGCGCACCAATTATATGTATATCTGTAACAATAGAAAAAAAAAACTTTATTTAATTCCGCATTTCAAACGACGATAGTTCGAATTTCACGCGCCATGGCCCACTGCATTCTTCCCCTTCATGGTACCATGTTAATATATTAATGTATTTATGTACTAATATAATAATTATGTTATTATTAGATACCATCGCATTGAATATTCGAAGCGGCAGTGAGGATTGCCCGTATTTTCATCCAGTTCAATGCAGCCGTGCAATATAAAGACAATCCAAATATCACGACAGTAGGTGTGGTATTAACCATCCATGTCAAGTTACATTAACCAATTCCGTTGTTAAAAGGTCATAAAAATAAAAATTTTGAGTTCGCGACTAAACCTCAAAAAGTTGAGTCGTGTTTTTGATGATGCCGTTTTTAGTAGCAGGATACATAGCTATTGCCTGCTTGGTATTTTATAGCTGTTACCTGCTTGGTAAGATAATGGAAATGCCAGGGCAAACCGTCACATTAACCTTGTCGTCGAGATAGTCACGTGCAAGGAAAGGTGTTGAGGACGTTTACTGCGAGATCATCTGACAACTGAGAGCAGAATAAGGAGAACTTCTGAGGAGGAGGTCCCCCACTCCTTATGATTTTAGTGGATTCGTTTGGATTTTTATTAATAATCTAACTGAGGTACCCGGCTCCGCTCGGATAAATTTCGTTTTGGACTGATGTCGGGCTAATTTATTTCCTGGATATTATATGAGTTCCCCATACAAAATTCCACCCCCTTTTTCACCCCCTTCGAGTTTAATTTTCTCTCAAAAGAGTACCCTATGTCGTTTTCCAAGGTCCAGACTATCTTTATACCGAAAGTTGTCAAATAAATTCAACGGTTTAGGCGCGAAAACGCAACAGACAGACAGAGATAATTTCGCAATTTTGTATTCGCGATCGCTCTCCGAAGTTAAGCAACGCTGGGTCCGGTCTGGTCTTGGATGGGTGACCATTCGACCGTTGAGAGAGGCTGACCGTGGTTCGGATTCCACGTTAAACTGTAGGTCCCCTTCCTTACTTACTAGGTGGTAGGGTTTATGCCGCCCGGGTTGGTACCATCGCATTGGATGAACGATTGTCGAAGCGGCAATGAAAATTGTCCGTGTTTTCCATCCAGTTCAATGTAGCCCTGCAATATAAGGAAGGTCCTGGCATGGCACCTAGTTCCAATGTGGTGTGTTGGGCTAATACCATGACAGAAGGTGTGGTATTAGCCATCCATGTCCAGTCACATAAAAAAAGTTAAAAAAAAATGATTTTGACATATAAAATTCCGATGTGCTTGGGTTTGTCAGTCTTCTCCTCATAAGCGACTTGATCGATTTTGATGAAATTTGGTTCACAATTTAACTTGTCAAACTATAGTTGGAAAAAATCAAATGTCAAAATCTGTTGTCATTATTCAACGCTGTACAAAACGAAAAGCGGAGCCACAGCTAACAATTTATAAATTTGCAACATATTAGATACGACAATGCAAATATTGCGACACATGTAAAAAGCAAATAATGTGAATTAAAATTTTTGATCACAATTAAGATTAAGAATCATTAAATTTGTTAAACACCGATATTATTAGGATTAATAGACCGCCAATATGGTGTGGGTATTCTTCATTACGATTCGAACACCTACGTACAATAAATACATACATGGCGTATGTTTCGTCAGGTTGACCTTCGGCGGTGGCGCACTGCGCATGCGCGACCGGCCACTAAGCGATCGTGTAATTCGTGTTTAGCACATCGATGCAAATACACCGATACTAGGTTTTATTGGATTTGTGATGGAAGTTTTTAGCGGTTATCACACGTATGGTCTGATTGAGAATCACGAAATAATTGTTACAGTAAACTGGCATGATGCTCGAATAATGTGTTTAGTCTTTGTCGTCAATGAGGTAAAGCTGAAACTGTGTGAGTGGAAGGCATTAACGTGAATTAATTACGTAATAAAACATGCTATGAAAAAGCACCTGACCCGGCTGGCATCTTCTTCGAATACAGTGAATGTTTTAAAGCCCATGGGAGTCGCGATGCCTCTGATAAAAGCTCCGAATTTCCAGGGTGCAATTCTGCGTATTGACGATCTCATAGGGATTCTCTATCTGATGCATGGCCTAAACTTAGAGCAAAGTCAAGCTCGTTTGGAATATTGTTCTTATATGTTTGAAAACTTCCGGCTTTTCACGTGACGGGAGGAAACATTCTCCGACGTTTCAAGATCCTTCATCCCGTTGTCAAAAAGGCAGCCGCTACGTCGGCTGCTGCGTACAATCGTAGCGGCTGCTACTTAAACATAAACTCTCTTTTCGAATACCCAAAATAAACAAAATTAGTTATCACGTTCTGACAAGGAATGTTTTAATGGTATTACTTTTGTTTTCCTTAGTGGCCTCTGTCGTTATAGAAGCGACAATATTACTTATTATCTCCATGCATTCTGTCTACGGATATTGTTTTTGGAAACCCCAGTAATTTAGCCATACAAACTACATGACCATAACGATAGGATTATTGTGGAATATTTGGAATGGATTTATTTGGACTATTTTCCATCGACTCATCTCATATTTAGCCCCGCTGGTCACCCTTCAGGTAATTCTGCACGATTCACAGAAATCGGATTTATATATTCCGATTTCTGTAGCACGATTATAAGTAGACGATGTGGAGAATAAAGCTCTGCTCAAATATAAATAGATTCACACTCAAGTGCAGATAGGAAAACTGAGAGAAAGATACAAAAAGAAATATCGCCACAAATATAGGCAGATAAAATGACATAAATACAGACACACACAAAAACAGATAGAGAAAAATAAAGATAAACTATAAGACAATCATAAAACCGCAGACACCATATAAATAGTAAGA
This sequence comes from Incurvaria masculella, assembly GCA_946894095.1. Taxonomy (NCBI): domain Eukaryota; kingdom Metazoa; phylum Arthropoda; class Insecta; order Lepidoptera; family Incurvariidae; genus Incurvaria; species Incurvaria masculella. The sequence goes on along the minus strand of OX335648.2, from coordinate 14,085,231 downwards.
CAGGCGGAAATATGGACATAAAATGAAACTGAAAGAATTCAAAAAATATAGAGAGACAGAAATAAAGGCAGACGGACATGAAGGTGAATTCCTCACGTCCATGTCTACGGACGGAAGCCAGACTTTTCGGAGTTATAGAACCTGACATAGATGGCTAATACCATACAACTCGCTTTATGATATTAGCCCAACGCATAGCAATCCCGAAGGGATTAGGTGCCATGCCAGGACCTTCCCTTTATGAGCACGGCTACATTAAACTGGATGAAGTAAACTTAAGGTTACTTCGATACTATTCACAAACATTGACGTGTTTAATCGGTACTTAATTTTTAAACAGCGTCTGTGGATTCCGCACTTAGCCACTACCAGCTTTGTGGTCTCATCAGTGGGTACTTTCTTTTCAAGCGTGTTTCATAATGTTCGTTCCGTTTTAAACTCGTGATGTTACTTACATACGTTATGTCACGATTGAATCAAATTGAAATCATCTCGCAAATGTAAAATACACGTACTTGAATTTAGCATACTCGCGCTTCCAACGTAAGTTGCGCCTGTTATGAGGGCAAACTCACAAACTCGGGTGACTTTACCCAACCCGCGTGATTACATACTTAGCACATCGAGTGCGTGAATATTTAGAAATCGCAGTTACACAGAGGACGTAATAACTCGTATCACAAGTAGAAATTTTCGGGTGAGTTTACATTTCACAATGTTATTGCATCGTCTGCATCGGAGTGTCTCGGGCACCTGCGAATTTGTGGATTTTGATCGGTCTTGTTGGAACAGGTTTCCTTAGGTAAGAACAAAAAGCCCCCCAAATCACTGATTTCCAGTCATACTTGGAAAATACTTAGGATATGACGAGTGTATATAGGCATAGGTTGTATAACGATAAAAAAAGTTCCAAATGAAGTTCTTCGCACTTCGGCAAATGAACCAATAAAATGTCCAAGTTCGTGCCCTTTAAGATACGTCCAGCATTAAGAACAAGCTGCGCTGCTAGCCCAAAGTCCGAGTCTATCACGACCTCAGCTTTGGTTATCACCCTCGCAAAAAACGCAAAAGAATGCCTTTGAAACATTCTTGCCGGCAAAAAAAGGCGATCTTAGGCCATTCCTTCTCAAAATTAAAGGAACTTTTATCCCTTGCCTATGGATTGGTCGATATCAAATACCTTTGTCGTGACTCAAGAAGGGGGCATTATACATTAGCCCCTGCATAGCAGCAAGAAGAGCAGCACCATCACGAGACCGCTTGGATCAACCGCGGATTATATAAGTTGTGCCAATAGATGACATAGGCATCCGTAACGTAACGAATTATAGCCGCTGCCTTTTCCGGAGTTCAAAACAGTTTAATATTAACTTACTGGTGGTGCAAAGAACACATCTTATTGCAAATATTGATTTTAAAGACAACCCAACGTCATTTGCCAGCGTCGAATTCAGTGTCATTAAGTGATTGGCTAACGCGGTATTATTTTTCCGAAGGAACTGTTCAACCATTGCCAGGGCGAAAGACCTTCTCTCGTTAAACGCGATGGTGCAATGTGATTGTTAAACTAGCTTAGCTAGGCTAAGCTTACTTATTTTTAGATGCTATGGGAGCAAGACCACAATTATATTTTTGCGGCGTTTATCAGCCACCGTGATAATATATACATACTAATAAAATACAGGTGAAGTTTTTTTTTTATTAACACACTGATCTCTGGAATTACTTGTCGTCTTTGATTCATTCTTTTTTTTTATTCCTTTTTGAGAAAGGTGCAAAAAGAAAAAAGTCAGAAAGAACGCTAAGTGAAAACGAAGTAATAGCGCGGGCAGGCGATGCGAATCGGTGGTTGTGGCTGAGGATGGCTCAGGGCATATTTTAGCGGTCTCTGATAGAATGACTCTCCAAAAATAAACTGACCCGAGCGCTGAACTGAACCTCAGCATAATGCTCAAGCGGCCATACCGTCTGTCTTTGTGGACCCGACACTTTCTAGAATTAAACTTACTGTCATCTATTATGCTCTCTATTTGTTTTGTTAGCGCAGTATAATAGGTAGTCAGCTCGGAAGATTGTTTACTGCAACTTTCCTGGCTTGAAAAAAAATAATTCAATGAACATTTTTACGCCAGTAGAAACTCAAATTAATTTAAAGTTGTTTCATCAATATACGACGACCTTCGATGTAAAATAGCGGTTTTATGATTTTCGGGTTTTGTAACATGTTTAACTTGAACTTCTAAATTCAAATAACTTTTGTTTTTTCGGCCTTTCCATGTTGTACGCTTTATGGTTGTGTTTCAATTGTGGCACAATCCTTATGCCAGCCGGGTTGATACTATCGTATTGAATGAAAGATGGACGAAAATTGCCCGTTTTTCACCCAGTTTAATGTAGCCGTGCAATACTAGGAAGGTCCTTGGCACCAGCTTCCCATGTGGTGCGATGGTATAATATCATGACAGTTCAGGTGTGGTATTAGGCCACCCATGCCCCTTTCTATTAAACAAAAGTGCGTTACATCCGAGGTTACATCCCAGAAGGAGATGCATCCTAAGAACATCACTAAAGTACACTTAACCAGTCGTCTGCTAGCGGTCCCACCGGCGGCGACAGTACCGCGACGAGACATTGCCTAATTGCCATGGAATTTCAGTCACCTATGTAAATAAAGGCGAAGCAAGTATTTGGAAAAAAATACTCCTTATTTGTCTATGGCCAAGATGGTTTGCAGCACTTATTCTTAACGGATCATCTGCTTTCAACACAATTTTCCATCCAAGGAAGGATTAAGCCCATGGATCCCATGAGAACTGTGGTTGGATCCTGGCCCAGTATTATCCACTACGACTTTTTTAAATCTGCCTTAATGTTTTTACTATGTTGAACGGCAAACCACGAAGCTTCAAGCTTACTATGAAATAATCTAGTCATTGATAAAGAAACATGTTCCTATGTAAAGTATGCGTGTGGTCTAGCACAGACTTTACGAGATTTTTTTTTTGTGCGTGGCCAAAACCAAAACTACTAAACGTTTTATTGTGAGCTCTGTTTGTATCTTGGCGTATATCTTGTTGTATACTGGCTCAAATGTACAAAAGTACAGTTCGAGAGATTATTTTGAATGGGAGAATATTCTTTGAGGACGAAAAGGAAAGAAATGGGTGAAATAATTCCATTTAAAAACGTCACCAAGCGCATCTTCGCCCATACAGGGTTGTGTTTTCATTGTGACAATTCAAGCTTTTTATTTATTTATTTTAGGCTCAGTTTATTCAAGAGGTAGGTTGTAAAATGTTGCCCTTTAAATGGGGGATTTTGGGGAAACGTCAGTGGTGCCCCCGGCCCGGCGCAAAATGATCTATGTGGTTACAGCTTCTCCGCGGCGCTGCGTCAACTCCTCGACGAAGGTCGACCACTGGCTGTCTCTTTTGTCTAAGGGGTGCGGAATGCCGGCGCGGGCGCGCACTGCGCGGGCTCGCGGGTGGCAAAAACGCATTGTTGCGATAGTCACCGAGCGAGGCCTTTCGCCCACAGCGCCGCTGCCGCCGCCTGGCGCTGGCATGGCGGCTGCGGGCGGCGGCAGCGTCGGTGAGCTCAACTGTCTCGCTGGGAATATAAATGTGTCATACGGATACTCAAGAACGTTAACAAGGATTGGACCGATGGATGTTCATATATCGCTATTATTAAAAGTCTTTCGCCATATTATTTTAAGGGCTTTACAAAGAAAAAGCAAAAATAATTGATTACAGTATTTTTTTCTATCTAATATCACACCTACTGTCATGCAGACTCCCATAAATTATTTAAAAAGTTAGCAATTACCCGGGCGGGCTTAACCCAAATACCTAGTCAGTAAGGACGGGACCTAAAGTTTAACGTGAAACCCGAACATTCACGATGAACCCCTTAGTCGGCTGTTACGACATGCGGGGAGAAATGCAATGGGCCAAACTCATTGGGCACATCATACCATAGTTTTATACACACAGATTATAAGATTTTTATGTAATGCTTCACACTTTTCGCAATTAAGTAGTTTTTGCAGGAATACATATTTACCTAAAACTATTTTTTATGCAACCCGACATGGGTGGCTAGGCTCAACGACCGTTGGAGGAACAGTGTCCTACACTGGCGGCCATGGACAGGCAAACGGAGTGTGGGAAGACCACCCGCCAGGTGGGACGACGACATCAAGTGCGTCGGCGGAAAGCAGTGGTTCCGTACCGCTGAAGGCCGGGAGGACTGGAAGAAAATTGGAGAGCCGTATGTCCAGCAGTGGACGCAAACACGCTGACTGACTGACTGACATGGGTTGCTAATACCAAACAACTGCCGTTATGATATTAGCCATTATGGCATCAAAAAAAAACCACCGAATTGGGTGTTGAAACTGCATCTAATTCCTTACGAAATGTATTGTATTGGGATAATATAATTACTGCACATAGTTGCGTGGTATTAGCCATCCATGTTGGGGTCCTAAAAATAAAAACCAAAGTAAAAAACGTAAACATATATTAATAAATAAATAAATATTACCTACTGATAATTAGATTCTTTATCAAATAAACTACTTATGACCTAACCCATTGAAGTATTTATAACACAAAAATGTTGAAATTGTGATGACAAAACAGAAGCGCAGTAGCTCTGTATCTGCATATGTGTGTGCTATATCCGCGGGTGTTGGTTATTATAGCTGTGTCTGTGGTAATGCTGTGTGTGGTGGTACCGGCGGGAGTGTGCGGTGCGCAGGCGCAGAATACGCCGACAGAAGAGGAGCGTCGCGTAATCAATTACGTGCTACTTCAAGCTTCAAATCCGGCGGTATATGGCGGTACGAATAGTACTGCGAGCACGGCACAGCGTGCTCGGATAATCAAAATGGAGTGTTCAATATACGTGGCAAACGATACGAAATGGAATGCATGAATTAGCGAACAGGCGGGCCAGGTGCGGCTTCACACATATTTTTGTTGAAATATCTCGGCAGGCAGTCGTTGATTCTTCTTTTTGGAATGTCGATAGTGAATGGGTGCATTCCCTGTCTATTCCACGTTGAGAGATGGTACGAAGGGGACGGAGGGACAGCGTTATGCAACTTCGACCCATGGCGTACGCCAGGACATCTCGAGGTGCCCGACGACGCTAATGGGATTTTGAACTCACAGGGGGGCTGCGAAAACCATGCCGGCCGACCAGGTTCTTCTTCACACCATGTTTGAAGGTTGTTCTTTGGGGGAAATACCCCGAAAGGAAGTTCATTCCATAGTTTTCTGACCTTATAGATAAAGGATCTAGAACAGTCTTTCTCAAAGTGGGCGATAACGCCCCCTTGTGGGCGCTAGAGGTCTACAGGGGGGCGGTACAGGACTCAGAGGATTAGGGGGGCGTTGAAGCGGTTTAGGGGGGCGATAGCTAATTTGTCTTTTCTATTATATTAAAGTACTTTAAACTTTAAAAAAAACCGGCTGCAGGCACAGATCCCAATAAAAGTTATTAAAGTTCTTAATGTGATTGTGATTTTTAAGGAATGGTTAGACTAAACATTTTGGGGGGCGCTGGAAAATAATTGATTGTCAAAGTGGGCCGTAGACGAAATAAGTTTGAGAACCTCTGATCTAGAAGACGATAGGGTTCTTATTTCTGGAATGTCGACTGTGAATACGTGCATTTTCTCCCTGTTTCGCGTTGAACTAAGGTAGAAAGAGGACGGAGGTATAGCGTTATGCAGCTCCGACGAGCATTCTCCACGGTAATGACGATTCATAACGACATTTTTTGCACATTAAATTCATTATTCCAACGTAAATTGTAATTAGTAAACATTTCTTAAAAATTACGATTATTAGACACTGTAAAAAATATGCAAAATAAACTATATGTTTTTCTATATAATATAGAGATAAACCCTACCAACGTTCCTCCAAATCCGAGGGAATCCTCTGTAAATTCAGGGATAGGAACCTCGGGGTCGTCAAAAAAACGCGCGCACGACGATTTATCTAGTCAAGAGAGCCGAGCAAGTCCCACGTCCCACAAAATTGATCAATAATGTTCGGTTACATTGTAGAATTGAATGCAAATTTTACATGTAGAATGCATCAATATTAAATGTAACGTGCCAAGAGTGACGAAAAATATTTGTTCTTCACAACCTGTATATATTTCGTAGGTATCGTTTTCTCAGAATCCTGAGCTTATTTTTATCGTAGCGTCTACGCATACAGAAGAGTATTTGCGGTTATGTGCGGGAAACCGGCGCGTTGATGTCATTGAGGTCCTATGGTAACTGGTGGGTCCACGAGTCAAATAAGAAAAAATTGCACGTCTCAATTTAGGTTTTCTGTCAAATTTGTGAAATGAAATACAAAACAATATGTCTGTGGTCGATCTCAATTGATATTCATATTTCCGCGGACCTGAAGGATTAAGAACGAAATAACTCGCGCAGAAACCTTTATAAGTATGCGAGATTCTTATTGGAAAAAGGAAACACATCGTGTGGGATGTATTGCAACGCATAATTAAAGGAAAGAAATTAAGAATTGACTTTGGAGCAATTTATTATACATAAGAATACATTGCTTAAATTTGTTTTCGATTGGAGAACTTTCAACCGAATTCGATAAATGTGGATAAGTAGGTTGGTGAACTTAGATTGAAAATGGATCGATCTCAATTCGCGACTTCAATCCCAGTTTCTGATCAAGTGGAGAGAGAAAGCATTATACGGCTGCGGAGGCATTGCGATTTGCGAGCTCTTCCAAAAAACGAGGCACAAGAAGGCGTGAGAAACTGCGGAGGAATTTCGAAAACGTCTCGCCTCGGGCTAATGATGTCTGCGTGCGTCACATTTTGTACCCCAAATGATTTGGGTGCCCGAAAGCCGAAAACAATGAACACCTTTAGTGCAAGCATCCCTTGAGATACGTAGAGGTTAGCGCTATCTAACAGATAGTGAGATTCGGGAATCGTATGTATGGTACGTAATACAATAATTATCTCAAATCCAATTGAACTCTGTATGCAAGGGTGCCATCTTCCTTTAATCAATAATGGTAAGAAAAACGCACAGTGACGTTAACCACATGGTCATATGCAATATCATAATAGTTGTACAAATTCGCTAATAACAGGTTGGGTTTAGAACGTCGACCCTTGTTCCCTCAAATGGTCGCCGCAAAGCCGCGAGCTCTTGTGGAGCAAGTGAAAAGCTCCGGTCGCTATATTACGATTTCTAAGTCGAAATAGGATTAATCCTTGCAAAACATTCTTAGATAAATTTACGTTTTTAGTGCTCATACACATTAATTTTAAGAAAATCAGTTCCCCATGGTTATTAATTATGTATGCCCACGCGTGAGCATTGTCAGAAAGAAGTTAAGCTGGTAATTGTTTACTTTAATTTAATATATACTAAAAATATCTTCTTATTATGCATTAATTTTGGTTTATTACGTAGTGTTATTTGATTATGCTTAGTATGTATGTATTTATAATGAAAGTGCGGCATTTAATTAAATAAACCGACTTTAAATGTCCTATTTTTCTTTATACTACATAATCACAGCAAAAAACATTAAAACGAACGTAACGAACCTGTTTCAAAAGTCCATTCCAGCTTCCAGCACCACAAACACTGACACTTCGTCCTTCAAAAGCACATTCACCAAAATATTCCAATCCAACGGACGGCGTTCGAAGTTCAAACCGGCACACCGGCCGCGTCTACCTGGCGAGTGGCGGCGACGGTTGGAGGGAGACTAGGCCCGCGCGCCTCACGTGAGCGGGCGCTTTGGGCACATCGCACACGTCGCCAATATTTCTGCCTCACCATGCGTCATTGCGGATGTGCTTAGAATTATTGTTGCTTCGGGGTTTTCACTACTCAGTACTCATAGTTACAAACTATATGACTAAACATTATTTTTCTTATCTCAATTTATCGAAATGTATTTAATAACAGAATATTCTATAAACATAAAATGTTGATTGATATGTGAATACTCAAATTTTCTTAGTTATGCTCCATCATCCAATACATTCATAGCAGTGGTAATAATGCCAGTTAATAAACGTTTTAACAAAAGAGATGATTTAGACATACTGTCAAACCTGGATAAAGCGAGATTTCAAGGGAACTTAATCTCGTTTTCGCTTATAGAGGTTCTTCACTAAACTAAGTTTTTCGCTTGTACAGGTATAGGGATGGCTTTTATATATTATAGAGATTTAAATATACAGCAAATATCTATGTAGCTGTGCTGGTTCTGGAATGTCATCTAATTCCTTCGGGAATGCGTATGTTGGGCTAAGTTTTGTAGCACTTTCAACAAGATTTATTCCTCTTATACAGGTTCTGTTTCTCACTTATAGAAGTGTTGGAGGGTTAAAATGACGGGACCTGGTAATTACTTTCACTTTTAGAGTTTTTTCACTTATCCAGTTCTTACTCATCCAGGTTTCAGTGGAAATGTTAAGATTGTGTGATTAGGACTCTCCCTATTATAGGTTTTAAGATTGAGTTGACTCTACTAAATTGCAGCAGTGATCGTGTGGTAAGAAATTCTGCAAACCGTCAAGGTCAGTGTGGTTATAACCCTTCCTAATATCGGATCTAAAGAAGAGTTGACTCTGCTGAACAGCACCGGTGACCGTTTGGTGGAAATTCTGCAGTTCATCTAAGGTAGAGAGTACTCTACCGGACAGCAGCGGCAATAATATAGTGAGGATTCTGCAGGCCACCATACTGGCGTTGAATGAATGAATAAATTCTTTATTGTGCATAAACAAAAATACAATTACAGAGAAAACATACAGCAGAACAACAATACTGCACAAAGGCGGACTTATAACTAAGAGTGATTTCTTCCAGTCAACCCTTGGGGAGATGAGGAAAGGCAATAGAAATATCTGTAGGTAGGTGAAACACCAGAATTTGAAAAGAAAAAACATAAAAATAAAAAAAATAACTCCATTAATATACATATACCATAATATATACATGTAATTAAATATTTATATATACATGATACAATGCACTAATACATATTATTATATTATATATATATATATACTAATATAATAAAGCTGAAGAGTTTGTTTGTTTGTTTTTTTGTTTGAACGCCCTAATCTCTGGAACTACCAGTCAGGTTTGAAAACATATTTTTACATTCGATAGCCTAATTCTTAAGGAAGGCTTTAAGCTATTGAACATCACGTAACGACCCTTAGGAGCCGAACAAAAAGAAAAATAGTCAGAGGGCGCGGAGCGAAAACGAAATCATAGCGCGGCGAGGGCCGTGACGGCGGTGGCCACCCGACGAGGACCGAGTATTGCCGAATCGAGCCGAAGCGCGAGCGCGCGAAACGGTGACCAGCGTTGCCGATAACCACTCCTCCAATGGGGAATTGGAGGAGTGGTTATCGGCAACGCTGGTTCTTAGGATTCCCGGAATTCCGTAAAAATCCGGAATAGGAACCAAATTTTCATCGAAAATTTCGAATGACCAAAAAAAAGGTCGTGCAGTCGACGGCCGTCCGAACAACTTTCGGGAGAAGATGAAATGCAAAGATTGCTCGATTGTCCGATATATTTTTCGAATGAGCAAAGAAAAAAAGGTAAATAAAAAGGCCAAAAAACTAAATTCCCCACGGATTGGCCAATTCCTCGCAAATTTCCCAACGCTTGCATTCCCCACCATTTTCCCCGAATTACCTCAAATTTCCCGTGATTCGGGGAGCGATCGGCAATGCTAGCGACAAACGTCTCGCCGCGATGCCCGCGCGCCGCCTGGGTGAAGACGCGCAGTGGCGCTCCGTGGTCGTGTGGTACACGGATTAGTATGAGATTTTTTACGTAAATTATTTGTATTTTTTCTACCAACCCGCGCGGTATGCTAACTTAGCGACAGCCGTTCCTAGCTACACGCATTTGTTTGGGCTTTTTAGGTTGATTGTTTAAACGCGTATTGTTAAGATATTACGGTTTCAGTTGAATGGTTTCTTATTTTTTGTTTGGTAGATTAGTAGGTACTAAGCCAAGCGCGGCATTTCGAACTTTCACGGGGGATACGAAACCCATGCCGGCTGGCCAGGTGCTGTTTCACCCCATGTTTCAACGACCCCGGGGGCCTTTGGGGGAAATATATCGGTATGGAGTCGATTCCATAGTTTACCGACCCTATAAATAAAGGATCAAAAGGATCGGATGGTTTTTATTTTTAAGTGTCGGCTGGGAATGGGTGCATTGCCTGCCTGTTCTGCGTTGAGCAATTGTAGAAAGGGGACGGAGGGACAGCGTTATGATGATCCGTCGAGCACTGTTTGGCCGGCAAGGTGCTTCTTCACACAATGTTGAACAAATCTGATTACAACGATGCAATTTATATGTCACTATGAAGGGGGTGATATAGGGGATGACAATTTGTATGGTTCACCATTATTGATGCTTCATAATTGTACCTACGTGTAGCTCGATTTATTTCCGCAATTTTAGGTCTACTAACCATCACGCTAAATTACCAGAGAGGTGACCAGTAGTATGAAATTCTTATGACATGAGAACCAATTACCCGATTTAGATGAGGATGTATCTCAGTCTAGCCGTATAGGTTACTTAACATCACGCTAACTTATCAGAGGAGTGAGAAGAGAGGGTTACATATTTATAACAAAACAATAAGTGGACTGCTCCTGCATGTGGAAATTGGCAGAGTACATCACTCTTAATCACGAGAGGGGTGACTGGTGCGATTAAAGGCTCATAACTTACGAACTACTCACTCGATTAATATGTGGATTGCATCTACGTCCAGGACCTATGGGCGCGGTCGGGGTTTGGATGGGTGGCCGTTTTCGATGTTAAGGCTGGTTGTGGTACGGATTCCACGTAAAAAATTGCTCCCCTTTCTTACTAACTAGGTTGTAAGGTTAATCCCACCCGAGTTGTTACGTACCATCGCACTGAATGATAGATGGTCGAAGCGGCAGTAAAAAATGTCCGTGTTTTCCGTCCATGGCAACGTGTGCAGGATCGTCCCAGCGCGGCGACAAATGCTATTAAAAAACAATTAATCAATTGGCCCCAATGTTTTGCAATATATTGAAGTACATTCCTTCCACTGAATTTATAAATGGCAGTAATTTGGATGTTATATTATTCAATCATGCCACATCGGCTCAACGGATTTCGATCCAGTTTTTTTGGTAGATACATTGTTTATCCTCTGTTAGTAAAGTAGTTCGACTAGCTTTTTGGGCCAGCCCTTTGGGTTACAGCCTGACATCAGTCCAAAACGACATTGACCCGAGCGGAGCCGGGTACCTCAGCTAGTCACTTTTAAAATGAGTGGACCTTATACATCTACACTGAAAAAATATATTAATGTAATCAAAAATTTAATTAAAACGTTACTTGATGTCATAGAACTAGGATGCGCATGCGAGGTCGGTGCTTGATATACCAACTGCGGATACTTTTCAAACTGACACTGTCAAGCTGTCCGTGAGATCATCACATTCCTCATTTGAATTTAAACAAAACCGTCTCGTAGCGATGAGTCACGTGTTCGTTTGAACTCCTTTGTAACGATTATCATAAAACAAATGATGTGATGAGGAAGCGGAGGGGATCGTGTTGGCCGTCTCTTTCTTCTCCTTCAAAAACCGGAAACAACGGCAGGTATATGGCAGGGGTACTAAACCAAAAACTTTTATATTAAAATGTTGACCATATCAGCAAATTATTAACAAAATGTTTGTCATCAATCTTCGTAAATCCGTCCCTCAGTCTGCCTTGCTGCAATATTCAATAAGATATGCACACTTAATTGTCTACCAACCTACCTACCAATCTGTTCTACCAAGGAATTGTTTGGCAGTAGCATTTAGATCTAAGTGTTTATTTCATAATTGTGGATGGAAAAAAAGGTAAGTAAACCCGTGAAGTTTCTTTGCGGGTTCTTCTTTACTTGGTTGATCGAATCCGCGGATCTTTGTGACGTAACTTAGTGTAGTTTGACTACCAAAAAGTTTAAATAAATGAAATTAAATTGAGATTTGTAATATGTTCCTTTGGATGACTTAATATGCTTCACAAAATGGCAAATAGAAATTTGTTGCAAGAAAGGTTGATCGTTCAATAAAAGAGGTAGGTCGTTTTTTGGTACGGTTATTATTTTTCCATACTTAAATAATTAACTAAACACAGATTATGGAACAAAAACATTTTCACTAGAAGAAGACATAGGAATCAGTGCACAGCAGAGAACAGTATAAATATAATTTATTGTTTAGATTCCTGGTAGCTAATACATAAGACATTTAATTAAAAAACATGTGTGTAGTGAAACGCGGTGGAAGTGAAACTTTCAGATATCATATAAGAGACCGAGATAAGATCCGATAGGTTTATATTGCATTATATCTCATTCCCTCGGGGAACGAATGTGTATTTCTCTTTTTCTTTTTTGTTTCATCGACTGTCTAAGCAAAATAGTGCTAAAGAAGTGTTTATTTCAAAAAGTTAAAAGTAGCACACATAATATAGCCATGTTCAACCAAATCCTAGCCTGTATCAAAAGGTTGGCGTCCACTAGCTCCGGCGGCGCCCGCGACGACGCATCACCCTCCCGCGCAGACCGGGCGGCACGAGTCGGTAGGGTCATAATAACATGACAAGGTTTGCGGCCCCCCCTGGCTCCTGCCCTCTGGACGCAGCCGCCATGACACTGTGCCGCCACGTCAGGTGGAACAGAGTGGAGCCACGATCACTGCAAGGAACCGTTTTTGTATCGATTATTTTCCTCTATTATGTGTAAATCACAGATAAACAAGAAGGAGATGAGCCATCTAGAGGGACCCGCTGTCTCCATTTTTCATACTACTAACCCAACTTTAACGTACATGCCACATGAAAACATAGTCGCAGACGTATTGGAGTGTTTGTGTGGGTTTTTAGGGCACATTCGCGCGCGGTGGCGATGTTTCGACTGTGTGGCATACAACACGCCGCCGGATTCCGATACATATATATGGTCACTTTGACCATACGACGGAGACCCGATATAGACGGCATGCCACTTCACCTTCCTTTATCTTCAGTGGTATTAGCTTGATACACCTTCCTTACATTGCACGGCTACATTAAACTGGGTGGTGTAACGAAGCACTTAGCGCATCTCCCTCTCCCGCCAAAATACCTAACCGATTTCCTACGAGCTCGCCGGTTGCGGGTAGATCGAACGCACTTAGGCACCGGCGGAGGAGCGCAGGGGAGGAGTGAACAGACAATCGCGCGGAAGACGAGACGCGAACGTTTTGAAGTGCAAGAAATGGGGGAACGGCATAACGTATAATATGCAGATCGTATAATGTCATATTTTAACAAAATTTTAAAACCATGCACAACGTATAATCGGCAGATAGTATAATCTTATACGTAGTGCATGAAGAAGTCCAAAAAATTAAATTACTTATTTCTCCATGCATAACGTATAATAGTCACAACGTATAATGTTATGATCTTTATTTAACAAAAAAAGAAAACCATGCATATCATATAATCCTAAAATATTTCATACGATAAGCGCCCTTATCATTATAAGATTAAAGATTATACTCGCACGCGACTTTTCGACCGTCTCAATTAGCGTTGTAGCAAATTGTTACTCTTCAACAGATATCGATTCGTAGCAATTTCAGCCTTAAATGTATCGTTGTTAGGGCGCTTTATGCAGTGCTTCTTGGCATATTATACGTTCTGCATGGTTTTCTTTTTTTGTGAATTCATGTTAGGAATATTATACGTTGTGACTATTATACGTTCTGCATGATGCAAAGAGTTTATTTTATTTTTAAACTCATGCACAACGTATAACATTATACGTTGTGAATATTATACGATATGCATGGTTTTAATTTTTTGGAAAAAAATACTATTATACGTTGTGAATATTATACGTAGTGAATACGACTCAAAGCAATAGACGAACAATTCTGGAAATTCTTTTGGAACGACATTTGTGAACATTGAGTGTAATGTGTGACCGTGATTGTAAGACCTAAGCTGTGTAATAGTGTGAGTACAGCTCTGGAGCAACCCGCTGCAATACGGGACATCGCACCTACAGGTTAGTGAGTTCGGTACCAACCTACCCCTTTTAGTACGTCCATCAGTCCGTGCTAAGTGCTCGTCACAGTTTTATTAACATACGTTATAGTGGAAGACACGGATTATTTCCAAATATGGTTAACTTAAACATGAGCGATTCTGAGGAGTTCGTCCTCGAATCGCTCAGAATCGCCCTATGTTTTCATTAATTGTAATGATTGTGTGTGCTACGGCTAGTACGTTTATTTCGTCAGCGTAATCCTCACGTTTTCCAAGACAAAAACGATAATATTGTTTCTTCTAAAGTGTGTAGTTACCGATATATTATGTTTTGAAGTGTATGTTTTCGTCAAGTTTAATTTGACGCCATGCTGTAAGCGTGTATAGGGAATTTCATGGCACGGAACCTAGATCCCGCGTGGCGTGTCAGGTTAATGTCATGACAGTAGGTGTGCCATAACGTCCAGTTAAATACAATGGTCCCATGTTTTTATGCAACATTCGATTAATTTTAAAGAAAATTAATTAATTACTTTGCATCAAAAGTCTAACTTTTCATTTATTACAATCCCAATAATGATTTCCCAAATTTAATGTACTAGCCGTTGCAACACAGAACATGGTAGGTTAATGGAATTAATGGAAAAGAAAACTTCAAGTTTATTGTAGATGTCGCATATGCGACCTCACCTTGAAAACGCCAAAAAGTCATTCCAGTCAAGTTTGATTAACGAGTTTTTTTTAAATGAAAGATATAATCCATGATGCAGTTAGTATAAGATTTAGAGGAAATAAAAGCTTTTGTTTGGTCTTCAAACAAATTTAAATATCTTTGACCAGCACAAAGTATGAAACGAAATATTACACGGTGATGTAATGTTTTTGTGATATTTTCTTTCCCAAGACTTCTTTTGATTAGCCTAATTAAGGGGGCCCATCCCGCTCAGCTGATGACCGTTAGAATTGTAAAATTTTGTTAGGTTTCTCAGTTACAAGGTCCGGAAGTTCGGATTTTTCGCACGTTTTATACAATAACTCTGGAGGTAGATTAAGCAATGATAAAGTAAGAACATCTTAAAAGATTAGTCTATTTGGTTTTTGTTAGATTTTTTACTACAGCGGTCGCGGTTTACTTTTACTTTTTTAAGTCGTTTTGTAATTAAAATTTTAGTAAATCTTACCAAATCATACACTATGCACATTGTCTCTTTTGTGGACATGTTGCATCTTCCTCATCACGGAGCCTGTCTTTTTCTTTGAAACAGAGAAGGTCCCAGAGCGCAACAGCACGGTTTTGTACCGTGCCCGCGATTGAGTTAGTCCCGCCGGGTTGGGCCACCTTAAGAACAATTATTTTCGGAATAAAGTGAAGAAAATTTAGTCATTTCAATTACATAGATTGAGTAAATACAATTCAAAATGTATTCTGTTTGATTTCGTATGGCACCTGATAGCTTGACAGATCTTTTAGGTAAGCTTGCTTAGACGCCACCTGTCGGGATAAATAAGCAGTTTTCTTCCCCATTGTTTTTCCAAGCGCAACACTAGAGAATCGTTTAGTCAATATAATGTAATTCAAATAAAATACCCTCACCGCTTATGTTGTTAAAAGTTTTTCAAATGATTTTAAGGCTTGAACTTTAACGGTAAGAACGAACTTTTATTATTCGAAATCATAAATTGCCGCCATGCTAAGTTTTTCCAAAAGTATGTTTGCATAAAAGCGCTTATTAAGAAAACTAACAATACAAAACGATAGCTTGTCGGATACTGTCGTTCTAGGGTACATAGTAAATTAACTGAACATTCAGATAAAATTGTGACAGACAGATATGTCGAAGGTAGCAAGTACAACCATACCTAGCCAGGGCCATATTATCGATACGGCAGTGTAGGCAACTGCCTAGTGGCCCTGCATCGGCTAGGGGCCCAGCGACCCAAATTTTTTTTTAATATTCCATCGAGTAATTTAATAATAATATAATAATAAGTAAGTAATTTAAAAATGTGTATCGGATAGGGTTTCAAAGGCGGGTGCATTTCTACCAATTATGTGGGTGGATAGTAATTGTGACTCTATGTATGGGAGCTCGTAAGAGAACATATATCGTGCGAAAATTACTCCTGCATAGGAAAATCAGTAATTTTGGGCCCCTAACCTAGTTAAGCCGGCCCTGTAACTTTAGCCCCTAAAAATATAAAAGGAGAAGGCGGAGGTCGAGCTGGTGCAAAGAGCGGCCAAACCAATGTAATCTTGATTTTCTGACCGCGATACTAGCTATTGTGTTTGCTCCATTTTGATTCTCGTTTCTCACTAATGAAGAGAAGTAGGTACGTCACATAAATGCAACTGAATTATTTAGAACTCTGTGGTATTTATTAGATAAAAGTAAAGGCGAACTTACAGTTACGAACTCGGAGTAACAATATAAAGTCCAATCCTGGTGATTGTTATTCTGAGGTCAAGAACTTTATAAGTTAAAATCTTCGTAACGAATCTTCGAACTTCACAGGAAACGATGTGTACGCTTTTTTCAGGTAAATGAATTGATTTTTTATCTTTAAGTTTAAATTACATATGTATTTTATTAACATTAGTTCCTACCTATCTAATAAAGAGATTGACGAGTAAAAATGTGTTGAAAATATGTATTTACACAAATATAAAAATCCACCCATTTAGTGTAACCTTTAAATGCCTGCTCTATCCAATAATTTAAACCTGCGGCACCGATGATCTTAGCGATTGTATAAGTGAATTGTAACTCGTAATACAGGCTCTATACGCTTGTAAAGTAAGAATCTTTGCTCGAATTTTATGCAGTTTACATCTATGTGTATTTTGATTTCTTTATAACTGAAATTCTACCTAAGATCAAGCTAAATTAAATTACATTATGGGTGGGTTTGAGTCTCTCGCCGACTCGACCCCGCTGGTTCCAGCTTTCGCCTCACAGTTTTCGGGCGATCGCTTCTTTTGTTTTCGTTTCCTTATTTTTTGCCGTCGGTGTTCGCACGATCCGGCTGCTTCGTGCGCTTACACAATCATCTAATCGTGGCGAGGATCTGCCACTTAAGAACGGGCCGTAAGCAAGTGAAAATCCCGCATCGAATCTGCCTGCCAAGAGCGGTATCTATTGCTATTTCATTATGTGTGAGACAGGGCGTGAATACGAGAGCGGGAGCGCGTCATCTACCACGCGCCGGGTACCTATTACCTTCTACTATCGGGCCGCGCGCCTCCGCTTCGCAGTGAAATTATGACTACCTATTATCTTTGCCCGCATGATGCCACCGCACCTGCACTGCCTATGTATACATATGTAGGTAGGTGGATGGATGTAATAGGTTGGGGAAAAAGTTTCTTCGCATTTTTTAAGAAAATTCAAAACATTTTTTAATATGGTTTATTTACATTTAACTAAAGTATGTAGGTACCATTTTGTTCGATAACTTTTTGCCATCTTGTAGGTAGGGACATGATCCCATTGCTATAGAAATATTGGGACTTCTGATCAATATACCGCGACAAGTGGTTTTGGCAGTCCTCTCGTGATGTTAACCTGACACTGCCTAAAGAATTCTGAAGAGACCTAAACAGGTGGAAATCTGAAGGTGCAAGGTCAGGACTATACGGCGGATGCATTAACACCTCCCAGCCAAACTCTCTTAGTTTTTGCTGAGTGGCTAAAGATGTGTGAGGTCTAGCGTTATCATGATGAAAAACCACACCCCTTCTGTTGATTAATTCCGGCCGCTTTCTCTCAACTTTTTGCTTTAATCTCATCAGTTGTTCGCAGTAGAGTTCAGAATCGATGGTCCTGCCTGGTGGTAACAGCTCATAATGAATAATGCCCTTCCAATCCCACCACACACACAGCATCACCTTGTTGCGAGTTAACCCGGGTTTCGCCACAGTCTGTGAAGCTTGACCGGCCTTTGACCACGACCTTTTTCGCACGTTCTTGTCGTACGTGATCCACTTTTCATCATCAGTTATCAGCTTCTTCAAAAATGGTTCGGTTTCATTACGTCGTAATAAAGAATCACAAATGAGTACACGGTTCATTAGGTTTCTTTCAGTGAGCTCGTGAGGTACCCAAATATCGAGCTTTTTTGTGTACCCAGTTTTTTTCAAATGCGCCAAAACTGTTTTGTGGTCAATTCCTAGTTCTTCAGCTACGTCGTAACTACTGATATGCCGATCTTGCTCCACTTTTTCAAAAATGGCATCCATTTTATCCGTAATAGGGCGACCAGAGCGACGTGCATCTTTGACATCAAAATTTCCGGATTGAAAACGCTTAAACCAAATTTGTGCTACTCTCACAGACACTGCACTAGGTCCATAAACATCGCAAATTTTTTTCGCGGCTTGCGTTGCATTTTTACCTTTTTTGTAGTAAAATTTTAAAATGTATCGAATTTCTTCATTAGATTCACTCATTTTGACAGTACGAAAAACAAATGAGAATCACACATTTTCCTAATTTGAATTTGGAATTATGTTCTTTAAAATTTACACTTTCAATGATACCAAAACCAGCCAGATACAAATAGTATAGCCAAAGAGATTTTATTACAAGTTCATACATACTATAATGCGAAAAGACTTTTTCCCCGACCTATTATTTCATGTTTTCTGCAATGGTTGGGTAATTTTGAGGCGCGAGTTCTCTACGCTCCGTGTTGTCAGTGCCCGGGCCAGTACCTACAAAATGTTCTCGCAGGAATTGCGCACGTAGATCAATGGGTTGCTAAAAATGTACCTACATCTAACTTATTATTGTCAAAATATTTTATATGGTTAGGTTCTATACAACAGAACTAAGTCTCCAATTTTATTGGTAATCGTCTATCGGGATATAGTATAAATAAGGTGAGTTTAAAATAATCTACAAGCCTTATAGGGTTGATTCAGTATCAGATATAGAAAAATTTTTGCTAAGAATGTAGATATGTAATTTTTTTTGTTCCATATTATTTCTTGGAAACCATTACCGATAGATGCATAGTGTCTTCGCAAAAGTTGTTGACAATACTGGGAAAAATGTAATGTTTAAATTTCTCAAAAATTAAATGCAACAAAAAAAATTACATATCTACTTTCTTAGCAAAAGTTGTTCTATATCAGATACTGAATCAACCCTATAAGGCTTGTAGATTATTATAAACTCACCTTATATATGGTGAGCAGGTGTAGACTTGACAACGGGCTGATCGTTCAGCCCGTTGTCAAGGAGAAAGCCGCCACGTTCCGTCGGAGAATGTCTCTTCCCGCTGCGGCAAAAGCCGTTAGTTTTCAAAAATGTTCAAAGACCGCGGTAATCTCAAAAGTATCAAAAACCATAATTATTTTGGAAATTAGATTTATTTGGAAATTATCATTTTAACTAATATCCGAATTATTTGGCCTAGGGTTGTTATCTGACCTGATTTTTTTTTTATTTTTTTTTATTTTTCTTAGGCATAAATAATACGAAAACAAAAAAGTGGATGCTATATGGAGCCAGTTAGTGCATAAGGCAATCAATATAAAAAAAAACATATGGGTTATATATTTTTCAGCCTCGGTAGCCCAGTGGCGCGATGCCTTGCGGTTCGATAAGCTGGGTGAAGTAACTCTGAGAGCTGTGGGTTTCTAGAGGGGTGACCGTTTTCCACCTTTGAGGCTGGACGTGGTTCGGATTATACGTTTTTTGGGTTCCGTAACCAAAGGGTGCCAACGGAAGTCTATTACTAAGCCTCCGCTGTCCGTCCGTCCGTCTGTTACAGGGCTGTATCTCATGAACCATAATAGGTAGGTAGCTGAAATTCTCACAGAGTGTGTTTTGCCGCTATAACAACAGACAGGTTAAATTTAAAATATAAAACACCGTATTATATAAAATATAAAATTTTAGTGCGAATCGGACTCGCACACAAAGGGTTCCGTACCAACGTACAAAATTTAACAAAAAAAACACGATCATTGTATGGGGACCCTTTTGAATTATTATTATTTTAAAATTTTACTTGTTTGTTGTTATAGCGGCAAAATAAATACATACTCTGTGAAAATTTCAGCTGCACCTATTACGGTTCATGAGATACAGCCCTGTGACAGATGGACGGACGGACGTACGGAACCCTAAAAATGAAAGAGGGGGCCCCATACAAAAACGTTATTGTTTTCTGTTAAATCCCTTCGTGTGCGAGTCCGACTCGCACTTGGCGGGTTTTTTTTATTTAATTGGACATGGATGGCTAATACCAAACTGAACGTCAATTAGCCTAACACACCACATGGGAACTAGGTGCCATGCCAGGACCTTCCTTATGTTGCTCGTCTTAATTGAACTGACCGGAAAACTAGGACCATTTTCATTGCAGCTTCAACCGTCGTTCATTCAATGCGATCGTACCAACCCGGCCGGGATTAACCCTCCCATCTAGTAAGTAAGGAAAGGGACCTACTCTTTTACGTGGAATCCGAACCACGCCCAGCCTCAACGGTTGCAGCTGGTCAGCCAGCCAGAACCCAACTGCGCTCAGAGGTGCTTACCCAGCAAAGCGTCGCACCACCGGGCTACCGAAGCTGACAAACTAGGTTCCCTTCCTTACTTACTAGGCGGTAGGGATAATCTAGCCTGCGGGTTGGTACCATCGTATTGAATGATCGATGGTCTATGCGACAATTAAAGTTATCCGTGTTTTAAATCCAGTTTAATGTAGCCGAGCAATACAAGGAAGGTTTTTTTATGCGACCTGACATGGATAGCTACTAACTACCGTTATGATATTAGCCCAATACACCAAATTCCCGAAGAAATTAGATGCCATGCTAGGACCTTCCCTTTATGAGCACGGCTACAATAAACTGGATGGAAAACACTGGCATTTTATTATTCCCGCTTCAAACATCTTTTTATCGAATGCGATGGTACCAATCTGGACGTGCTGAGCCTACCACCTAGTAGGGCAAGGTGTCCTACAGCATTACTGAACTATAGAACATTTAGATCTAAGTATGTATTTCATAATTATGGACGAAAAATATGTTATGTAAACCCGTGAAGTTTCTTTGCGGGTTCTTCTTTACTGGGTTGATCGAATCCGCGGATCTTTGTGACGTAACTTAGTGTAGAAAGAACTACTTTACGAATATCCTGCAAGGCTGGACCCGAACCAGCAAAACATACCATTCGCGGGTATTGCGTCTACCAATTTCGCCACCGGCTGTATACGTACTCATAATTTGGAATTCTCCTACAGCCCCTCCTCCCGTAATGAATGCCTCCTACTAACACAGTATTTAAGATTATACCTACATACATTTATTTAACGCTTCATCTGCGTTGCGGACATTGCGGGCTCTTTCTCTAATTAATGTGTCCTTGCTTCACGGTCGATTATGCATACATGAATACATATCACATTCCTTGGAATAACCGACGTACCTGCTTAGCACGAAAACGTATATTTACGTAACTTAGTGTAGTTTGACTACCAAAAAGTTTAAATAAATGAAATGAAATGAAATGAAAGAACAGCTCGCATTCGCTCGCAACTCAGAAAGGAAAATAAATTTGTGCATGAACCGGGTGATAATGGAACTCATGACCTTTGCCATGAGAAGCAAGTCCCTGCGCCCCTGACCTAAAAAAGTGGTGCATAAACGAGATGAGGATTGCATTTACGGTCTTTGCCATGAGAAGCAAGGCCCCGCGCCCCTAAACTAAAAAAAAAGTGGTGCATGAACGGAGTGTGGATTAAACTCATGGTCTGCCATGAGAAGCAAGGCCCCGCGCCCCTGAGCTAAAAAAACCGGCCAAGTGCGAGTCGGACTCGCGCACGAAGGGTTCCGTACCTTCGTACATCATTTAACACCGATTAATTACGTTTTTTGTATGGGGTCCCCTTAATTTTTTTATATTTTTGTATTTTTACCTATTTGTTGTTATAGCGGCAAAATAAATACACACTCTGTGAAAATTTCAGCCGTCCACCTATTACGGTTCATGAGATACAGCCCTTTGACAGACGGACGGACGGACGGACAGAAGAGGCTTAGTAATAGGGTTCCGTTTTCACCCTTTGGGTACGGAACCCTAAAAAGTAGTAAATGAACGGAGTGCGGATTGAACTCATGGTCTTTGCCATGAGAAGCAAGGCCCCACGCCACTGAGCTAAAAAAAAGTGATGCATGAACGGAGTGTGGATTGAGCTCACGACCTTTGCCATTAGAAGCAAGGCCCTGCGCCCCTGAGCTAAAAAAAGTAGTACATGAACGGAGTGTGGATTGAACTCATGGTTTTGGTCATGAGAAGCAAGCCCCACGCCCCTGAGCTAAAAAAGTGATGCATGAACGGAGTGTGATTGAACTCACGACATTTGCCATGAGAAGCAAGGCCCTGCGCCCCTGAGCTAAAAAAGTGGTGCATGAACAGGGTGAAGATTAAACTCATCATCTTTGCTATCAGAAGCAAGGCCCTGCGCCCCTGAGCTTAAAAAAGTGGTGCATGAACGGAGTGTGGATTGAACTCATGGTCTTTGCCATGCGAATCAAGGCCCCGCGCCCCTGAGCTAAAAAAGTTGAACATGAACGAGGTGAGGATTGAACCCATGACCTTTGCCATGAGAAGCAAGTCCCTGCGCCCCTGAGCTAAAAAAGCGGTGCATAAACGAGATGATGAATGAACTAATGGTCTTTGCCATGCGAATCAAGGCCCCGCGCCCCTGAGCTAAAAAAGTTGAACATGAACGAGGTGAGGATTGAACCCATGACCTTTGCCATGAGAAGCAAGTCCCTGCGCCCCTGAGCTAAAAAAGCGGTGCATAAACGAGATGATGAATGAACTAATGGTCTTTGCCATGAGAAGCAATGCCTCGCGCCCCTGAGCTAAAAAAAGTGGTCCATGAACGGAGTGTGGATTGAACTCATGGCCTTTGCCATGAGAAGCAAGTCCCTGCGCCCCTGAGCTAATAAGCGGTGCATAAACGAGATGAGGATTGAACTCATGGTCTTTGCCATGAGAAGCAAGGCCTTGCGCCCCTGAGCTACATGACTACACGACATTTGGTATAATCGATCGCATCGCCACACGGAATGAGTGACACGAAATTCGTAAGTCAACTAATTAGCGCAAGAATCGGAAGCCTTACACTCTGACTAGGTACTTCGCGTGAGGCAAAAGTGCATCAAATGCAGGCTATACGAATAGAGGTACCTACATATAGGCTGTCTTGTAAGTACGATGTTTTATGTAACCTCTCTTGGAACCCCTCCTCTCCCGCCCGAGTCAAAACTAGGTACCTACCTACCTAGTCAAGTACTTCTAGTCAAAACGATCACTCAATGTAAACATTTTCCAATTTTGGATTTGCCAATATAAAATATTCCATACAGTACGACGCAAAACCAAAACGCAAAGTAAATCGATTTCGTTATTCAGCCCAAATGATTAGATTCCCTAAATACACAGTAGGTCGTACTTCGGACCGCTAAATCAGAAACGCAACTCGTATGCTGACACCAGCCGAAAAACCGACCTACACGCTTCCCGTTCGCACCTGCACTGATGACTAAAAAGCAAGCAGTAGTAGTGTAGGTAATGTAGGTAACGTGCTTCCCTGCCGCCCGGCCCTTCCGCTCCAAGCCCCACACACCCGCGTGCGAAGCGATCGACGCCGAACGCGGCCTAGATTTTAGTCGATTTTCGGTCAATTTTCGTAGTCGACAAATGCTGCAAAAACTATAATACCTAATTCAAATTTTCTTGTTTATTTTTAAATATGACTATATTACGGATGTTTGCATGCTATTTATATCTCACACAAACGTGTATAATGAAGCTAATAACCCTTCTGAATATTGGTCGATTTACCCCCAAAAACGGCAAATTTTGTTCTTGCTGTCATTTGTAAGAGGGTTGATATTTTGAAAAAACAATAGCATGCAGACACAGATATTGATCCATAGATACAGGGGAAAAAAACACAGGTAAATCGCAACAGCGGTTTTCAAATGATTAGTCAACTACGGATGTATGGGCAAAGTCGCCTCCGGGGGCACCTTAAGTTGATGTAGACCACCTTTGACTCTACAACCAGCGCCACCACCACGGATAGAGAACAAAATCGTTGAAGATAATTGAATAGCATTCAAATTATTTTCCCAAAGCCATACATTGAGGAAATTTAATCAACTTAACATTGAACGGGGAAATATACCTATGCGCATAAATGTTGTCCCGATGTGCCGACCTAGCTCATTTACCCGCCTCGTGCAGGGGGGTAACCGGCGTAATATGTGAGGGAATTCGATCGATTCTGCCCCAATCAGAAGCTTTCATGAGAAAAATTTTGCTCTTTTACTTGATAGAATATTCGGCATCCACTTCTGAATGATGCAGAATTTATCGAATTCCCTCACATATTTTCTCACATTTTACGTCGGCCCAGTCCTCTGTCCATTTGAGGCAACGTGCAGTTTGTGGCTGTTTCAAATCCTTGATTGTTTCATAATTAACAAAACACAATATATTTAAAATTCAATTCAAATTTTCAATTTTAATTTTCTTTGGCATGGCACGTATTTTGTAATATCATGAATGGGAAACCCCCCATACAAACGTGGAAAGATGATCATGCAATGTGCGCATCTTATTAATTTATTTATATATGTATATTACACTAAAAACAATTTAGCAAAAGGTACAACTTAGGTAATTGTCGGAGTTCCAAAATTTTACTCAAAAAAGCTTTATTTTATTTATTTATTGAAATAAATAAAATTTTGTATTATTTATAAAATATTGTATAAATAAAATAATTTGCTAGCCAAAAGTGCTAGCAGAAATATGTAAAATATAGCAAATAATTCTGAAATTGTATATGGTTGGTTTCTAAGGATTAAGGTCCGAAAGTACGAAATTTTCGCGCGTTTCACACAATAAGTTTGGTCGCGGACTCAACGTTAAAACAAAAAAAAAAAAAAAAATTCAACTTAACATTGAACGGGGAAATATACCTATGCGCATAAATGTTGTCCCGATGTGCCGACCTAGCTCATTTACCCGCCTAATGCAGGGGGGTAACCGGCGTAATATGTGAGGGAATTCGAACGATTCTGCGCCAATCCGAAGCTTTCATGAGAAACATTTTGCTCTTTTACTTGATAGAATATTCGGCATCCACTTCTGAATGATGCAGAATTTATCGAATTCCCTCACATATTTGATTTTGACATATTCCCTATCCATCTGAGAGGCAACGTGCAGTTTGTGGCTGTTTCAAATCTTTAGTTTCATAATTAACAAAACACAATACATTTAAAATTCAATTTAAATCTGAGAAAATTAAGAGAAGCTAATGCTGCATGTCGCATAGGTGACTGCAAAGCTATTTTGCTTTAGGTATCCTCGGGCAGTAAGAAATGAAGTCACTCGATACGAGATCAAGACATCATTGCCTGCACTTCCTTATTGTCCCCACTTGTCTTATATTGTCTTATTAGCATCAAAAACAGCAAGGAGAGAGAAGTAAACGACCTATAAGAATCCTGTTCGTGGGGCATGTAACAATTTTCTCGTTCGTCCTTTGGAATGTGACCTTTGTTCTGAATCAGCGGGGGCATTCAATTGACATCCAATCCCTCCGCGTTGTCGCAGCGCATCACATCTAACGGCAAACTTAGTACGTCGATGTGCCGTTGGATGTCTGATGCATGGCATACATCGCATGGGATTTATGAACGGATCCCTATCCAATTCTAAAAGTCAAAAACTTTGCACTCGCGACCATAATTATTTTTTTGCGGAGGAAAGTACTTTCCCGTCTTCTTAAAACATATTTTGTCTTATGTCTATAGTGTGCATTACAGCATTAATATGGAGGAGTGCTTTCACAAAAACCGGCCAAGTGCGAGTCGGACTCGCTCGCGAAGGGTTCCGTACTATTATATAAGATTTGACTAAATTAAATCACGTTTCTTGTATCGTGGCACAATAATATTTTTAATTGTTTTTGATGTTTGTTTTTATAGCGGCAACAGCAAAACACACTCTGTGAAACTTTCAGCTGGCTATAAATAGCCAAATTACGGTTCATGAGATAGAGCCCTGTGATAGGCAGACAGACGGACAGCGGAGCCTTACTAATAGGTTTCTGTTTTTCACCCTTTAGCTACGGAATCCTAAGAAGCCATTATTCCATATAGGAGATTTGGAGAAATTTTGTTTTTTCAGGCAGAGCCGAACTACGATTCGATTTGATTTTTATATTAGAAAAGTTTTGAAGACTAAATTTTTTTTTAACGTTTTTGTCGTTTTTTTCTTTTATAAATCCGCAACGATATTTCGATCCCATTATAGGTTCCCGGAGTACGTTTCAACAATTCTCGTTTATTCATTCCGGAATGTAACTATATTTTTTCCGTGTTTTTGCGGGTTCGTTGAACCCTAATTCTGGAGATCATATCGGATTGGGAATTTATTCTTCTTTGGAAACGGAACGTCCATCTCACCGACAGAATATATATTATTAAAGTACTGCTCAATTATTGATAAAATCATTCGATGCAGCCACAGTGGAGCGAACATAATATCACAGATTACTGTAATATGTAATCTGTGATAATATTGTTATACTTGTGCACGTACACAAAATAGCGAAACGTACATATCGAATTGAGTCAAAATACAATGTCGTGATTTTCTGCTGAGTTACCAGAGCCGGTAGTCTAAGTTATCACCTAAATTGGCGTTACGGCAAACCGATCGAATGGCGTTTTCAAATGTATGGAGAAATTGAAGAGCGCGCGCAGCGGGCGTTAAGCGAACTAACATTTGCGAGTCCGAGCTTGATTTGACAGCTTAATCAACGTTGCCGTAAATACGTCGACGTTGCCGCTTACGTCGACTCCGCGTTTTCATACAAATCGGAAGTCCGCGTTTGACTTTGACAGCTTGAAGAAGTAAAACCACAGAATATCTAGTAAAAACTTGTATGGAGTTTGGAGAATACGCCAGTCGATCGGTTTGCCGTAAACGCCAATTTATGTGAGAACTCAGACTGCCCACTCTGGTATACGTACTTAAATAAATGCTGAAGCCGACGTTATAAATTGTGTCAACGTTTGCGCCTGCGCCGCATACTCAGTGCTATTATAAAAGGTGTTGGCCGGCGTAATGTGAACGGCCTTGCTTTCAGAAAAACTAAATATAGGCAATAGCAAGTTTCTAGTAATAAATATCAGCAACATATCATCGCGGTCATGACTCCAACCAACGAGGTAGGCAGGGTAATAAATTGTTGTAGAACAGTTGCGTTACCTCATTTATTTAAACTTGTTTGGTAGTCAAACTACACTAAGTTAAGTCAAAGACTGAATGATCTGCGGATTCTATGAACTCTGTAAATAAGAATCCGCAAAGAAACTTTGTTTCGTCCACAGTAAGGAAATATTTGCATGTCTAAATGCTACCGCCAAAATTTTTTTTGTAGAACAGTGTAATGGAAAGAAAAAGAACGAAAGAAACAGCCACCCTCAGTGCAAATGGATTAGAAATAGAACTTACCTAACTGACAATAATACAATATTTAGTTTGACGGCTTGACGGTGTGAGGAGCAGGACGTGCTGCTCGACGTTTCGGAGCCTGTATAGTCTTGCAAGTATTCTCTGGTGTAAAAGCCGTGTTCAACTTATCAACCAACGAGGAAACCTCTTCTCATTATTAACAATCTATGCCGGGTGTATAAAGCCCTCATCGAGTTAGAATGTTCCGTGAAATCCAAATTCAGTGTCTGTAGTCCAAAGTGCTGTGCAGATTCGGCTCGTAAAAATATACAAGGGCGACCAAGGGACGGTCGAAGCGGCAATGAGAACATGTCAGTGTTTTGCATCCAGTTCAATGCAGCCTTGCAGTACAAGGAAGGTCCTGGCATGGCACGTATTTTGTAATATCATGAATGGGAAACCCCCCATACAAACGTGGAAAGAAGATCATGCAATGTGCGCATCTTATTTATTTATTTATATATGTATATTACACTCAAAAAAGCAAAAGCAAAAGGTAAAACTTAGGTAATTGTCGGAGTTCCAAAATTTTACTCAAAACAGCTTTATTTTATTGATTTATTGAAATAAATAAAATTTTGTATTATTTATAAAATATTGTATAAATAAAATAATTTGCTAGCCAAAAGTGCTAGCAGAAATAAGTAAAATATACCAAATAATTCTGAAATTATTAAGGTCGAAAGTACGAAATTTTCGCGCGTTTCATACAATAAGTTTGGTCGCGGACTCAACGTTGAAACAAAAAAAACTAAATAATTTTAGTCATCAAACCTACTTTGTTCGATGAAGATTCAAAATCATTTTTTTTTTACTACAGCGTCCGAGATTTACTTTAAGCTATAAGTCGTTTTGTAATATTATTTTTTTTCTAAATCTAACCAAACCAAACACAATGCGAATTGTTTGCATCGTGGACGTGTTGCATCCTCCTATCACGAAGATGGTATTTTTTGTGCCAGAGCGCGACGAATGAGTTAGTCCCGTCGGGAAGGGCCACCTTAACTTGGATTAGTATTTTTATAAAATTGGAGACAGCGGATCTCATAGTAGACGCACTAGTTGGCACATCTCCGTCTCTTTCGATCTGATGTGGCCATATGGTGGTATTAGCCATCCATTAAACAAAACTTACCCTTGAAAGAGTGGGTTATAGGTACTATATTTCTCCAATTGATGTAATCCTGTA
Organism: Incurvaria masculella; assembly: GCA_946894095.1. Classification (NCBI taxonomy): domain Eukaryota; kingdom Metazoa; phylum Arthropoda; class Insecta; order Lepidoptera; family Incurvariidae; genus Incurvaria; species Incurvaria masculella. The sequence continues at coordinate 14,056,358 of OX335648.2, read as the reverse complement.
CAATACGATGTTCGACAAGGGTTCAATACCGTTTAGCCTTCAAAATGGTTGCAATCTGGATGGCTGCGCAACCGTTTACTTTGTGAGAGCGTGCATTTCGTGTGCAGGCGCGTTGCGCAAGAGTTGCTATCTAGACAACCAGTTTTGAGGGCAGAGTTGCATAAAATACAGCTGACGCAGTTTGGGTTGTTTGTAAAAAAATGTTTTTTCTAGTAAAAATCTGATCTTTCTTAGATCATCATCGTTTTGTTTCGTCAGTTTATAAAACGGCTAAATTGTAATTACTATGTAATTTGCCAGCCTCGGTAGCCCAATGGTGTGACGCCTTGCGATTCGATAGGCTGGGTGAAGCACCTCTGAGCGCGGTTGGGTTCTGGATGGGTGACCATTTTCAACCGTTGAGCATCCCTTTCCTTACTTACTAGGTGGTAGGGTTAATCCCGCCCGGCATCGCGTTGAATGAACGCTGGTCGAAGCGGTAATAAAATATCTGACGGGATCACAGGTGACTGAATCACGAGCGATTGTTATTTTTAAGATTAACCCCACTGAAGGGTTTATAATGAAAATACCAATAAAATAATTTGGCTTCATTTGGCTTAATTGGTGGCATACCGAAGGTCTGGATTCAAATCCTCGCCCTAGTTATGCTGCCCTGTTATTATTTTTTCTGAGTTCCATAAGTCAATTCGTCACAAATGCGAGCAAAAAACAGCTCCATGATGTTCGTAATCCATGTAAAACTGTATGTCCCCTTCCTCTACTAGGTTGGAGGGTTAAGTGCATCCGGTTTGATAACATCGCATTGGATGAACAAATGATCGAAGCGGCAATGATGTCCATGTTTAAAAATTGACCATGTTTTCAATGAAGTTCATATAGCCTTGCTCATAAATAGAAGGTCCTGGTATGGCACCTGTTATAATATATACACATATAATGTAGTAAATGTTAGCCATTCGTCTCTATCTATATATAAAAAAACCCTTACCCTTCTGTTACATTATACGTTGATTGAGACACCGTTAAGTGGACGTAATATTTATTAGATTTAGATTTGATAGTATTGACAAATATAGGAGAGATCTAGAGCCATGTCGTTTCCTTAGATGACAGACAGGAATGGCGACCGGAACTCTCAGGCTGGAATAAATAGTCGTAACAGCAACTAATACTATCCGTTAGTAGTACTTTGTGACGTCACTTTGACACATTTTGTATGGCCGAAATGTCAAAGTAATGCAAAGTCACGTCACAAAGTACTACTTTTCGTTAGTCTTAGTTTCAGTTGCGACTATATATCTCAGCCTCAGTGACAGTTGACGTATGTCAAGAGTGTTGCCACTCCCAACACCTTCTTACCATTCTAGGAAATGGAACGAGAAAATAACCCCAGGTTATTTTTTTTCTCGTTGAGGAGATGCTAGAAAGGAAAGATGCCATGAACCGACGCCTTGACATTCTTGGCATGCGTGGCGATAGTTTTCCATCCCAATTGTGTTGTGTATTTGTTTAATTAATTTCGGGCACAGAATTAGGAAGCTTCATCCGTCCCAGCGGCCCAGGCGCAAACATATAAAATCCGTGAATTAGCGTGCAATCACAATATTATAATATTAAACTAGACGTGGCATCTAGTGATATCATTATAAATGAAATGATTTTGAGGCAGTATTGCGAGTTCCACCGGCTTTCAATGTAAATAATTCGAGATAGTCACGGTAGATGGCGACACTGCACTGAACTTGGGACAGCTGCCTGCTAATCATTTCTTTGGCTTACTTTTGGGTCATCTTTTGTTTATTCATAATGTTATTTGTGATATTTTTTTCCTTACTTATTTACTTCTACAATTATTATGCTAGAATTATAATAGATTATTTAAAAAAAATAAACAAAAGGAAAGCAGTATGGGATTACTCCTACTTTGCGTCACCATCCCCAGCACGAAACATTGGACACTACTGTCACCATGGAGGTGATGAAATTACATTCTTCACCTCCATGACTGTCACTCGTCATCAGTTCGCACAAATGAGGTCGTCTTCATGGTATTCGTGCTCCGAACACTACAGGCGAGGACTTGTGTCTGAGCTCAAAGTTTCCCTCCTTGCAATTTTAAATGGAGTCCTCAGAACTTGGTGATTGCTTCGAAGATTCAAGTGTGCACATTTAGCGCTGAAATAACTCTTTTGAATTTACTAATTTATTTAATGGCACCTCCCTCTCAATTAGCAATCAGTTTATTACCACATTCTTGGATCTGAGGGCGGGGTCCTTGGAGTCCATCTCTCGCAAACAATGTTTTAAATTATTATATTGAAGGGAAAGCCAAGCATTATTCACGTATCCTTAGCAAAGCGTGCCATATTTTATTCCACTTTACAAACTGGATTTCCATACAAACCAGATTTAATCCTCCCCGGAATTAGGCTCCCACTAGTGGAACGTCTAATGAGCTTCAAACCAAAATAAGGAGTAGATTTTTTTAATCAAAGAAAAATACAATAAATATACAAATATATGTGCTTTTTGCTTGGGTGTTTTAGAGTTTATTTGTAGCTTTATTTTTTTGATAAAGAAAATCTTATCTAATCCTTTCGGGATTTGAAATCATCTTATCGTGTTATAAATCTTTCCCTTCATTTTTTTTATGTAACTGGACATGGATGGCTAATACCGAACTGACCATCAGATATTAGCTTAACACACCACATGGGAACTAGGTGCACTGCCAGAACCTGCCTTATATTGCTCGGTTACATTGAATTGGATATAAAACACGGGAAACAGTTTATCTAAAACCTTTAGATTTTAACACATTTTTATCTATATTTTGATGAAGTAGTGGGTGCATGTAGTGAAAATTACGTCCATGCAGTTGATAAAAATAGAGACTTTATTTTTAACTTGTAATTATCGTGGTCTTTATTTATTAATATTTATTAATTTTTAGCTAAGTTAAATTAACAGACCTTTTTTTAACAACAAATACTTAACATGGCACATACTCAACTATGTAATAATAATAATAAATGAGTGTAGTTAGAAGCTATCCGATTATTACCACCTGGTGTTCAAAATGCAAAACAAAAGAAATAGCCGAGCGTCTAGTGTCTACCGTAGGTATTATGAAATCTGTCACGGCATACTCATGATAAGTTATTTCCTCATACATACTTGTTTTTGAATGGGAGATTTACGGAGACATATTACCGGGAACATCGTATTTGTTATCGTTTTGTTCAGGACGGATTCTAATACACTTGTAAAATCATATTTTTTTCACATTAAATCCGTCTCACCTTAAATGTATGCCTTGAATATGCATGTATTTAAACTTGTCGCCTATTTTGCAATATTATCTAAAAATAGAGCACATATTGACAATGTCATTGTAATAGCCAAGTCTAATCAGTTAACCTAATTCGGAGACCATAAAGCACTCATTAAAACTAGCAGACGATCTATTTGTAACCAAAATTAAAACAGTTTTAACGAGACACTTATCATTATTGTTTTATTGAAATATTCGTTCTGAAATGGCAAGAGTCACAGATATTTTATACTACAATACAATATTATATCATATCACAAGTCGGTTAATGTATCATGTATATGTACATACGCGGTTTTAGTTTTATCCCATGTTTTTCATATATGTATATTTACCTTTCAGGTTGTAAAAAGGATTTTATTAGCACACATATGTACCGCTGAACGCTCTCCCAACCCTGATTGAAATGAAAGCACCATGGCCTAATACATCATAATGAGTTTCAGTCAATATTCGAGCTGCCTGAAATTTTACCTATGGCAAAATATTCACACTGTATCAAATGTTACACGGTAGCGAGTTATTTTCACATCACATTAATATAAACGAATTGAACTATATACACAAACGAGTCTACACGAATCAACAACTAACGATGGCCATACGGAATCTGGGGTCGAGACTTCCATACGAAGGTCGGTAGCGGGCGTCGTCGTCCCGCCGTCGGCTCCACGGACCACGCCGGTTCTTGTAGCTCGAGCAGGCGATCAAACTGTTCATGGCTGGTGGACGAGACTGCTCCACGGTGATACCGCGTCTGACACTGCAACATGAATAACTAGATGTAACATGGTTGCGGCAACAGTTGGAGTATTCTTTTAGCTCGAGCAGGTGATCAGACTGTTCAAGGCTGGCGGACACGACTGCTCCACGACGATACCTCGTTTGACACTGCAACATGAATAACTATATGTAAAATGGTTGCGACAACAGTTGGAGTGTTCGTTTAGCTCGACCAGGCGACAGACTGTCTATGGCTGGCGGAAATACTGCTCCACGGTGATACCGGCAGTGCGATTACGAAGCACGAAACGGGGGAGGTTATATTTAACAGCTATTGCGATAACCAAATAAAAGCACCGGCAACCGCAGTGCGATTACGAAGTGCGAAATTAAGTGCGGTTAGTACCCAAAACTGACATATTTTGTAATAGAAAGCCGTCCGTTTGCTGTCAATTTGGGGTAGGTGCGGCAACTACACCTCATGTCGCGCTTCGTAATCGCACTGCCGGTCTGACACTGCAACATGAATAACTAGATCTAACATGGTTGGCGACAACAGTTGGAGTGTTCGTTTAGCTTGAGCAGGCGACAGACTGTCCGTGGCTGGTGGACGAGACTGCTCTACGGTGATACCGCATCAGACCTGGCACTGCAACGTCCATAAAGAATTGAAGAATGGTAGTGACGAAAGTAAGAGGATTCTTTTGCAGCACGAGCTGGAGATCAGACTGTTCAAAGCTGGCGGACTATGATTAAAATAGTAATTTATTTGCTTGACAAGAGGTATGTTAAGGCCACATTGGCTCAAAAGTAATCTGCATGCGCCGGGTCAGTTGATATAGCAAAACATATTTGTTACGTATGATCAAACAGGTGCAATCCATTTAGGTGTTTGGGTCATAGTGTCTGAGTGAGTAGTAGCTAGAATTCTATGCGTGATCATATTCTGGGTACGGCGTGCAGTTAGAGGTTATCGCCTACCAGCACACAGCTGCCAAGCCTACCGTCCAGCTGTAGTAGGTGCCTTTCGGACGACACTGACCGCACCTTGCGGATGATTCGACGTCTCTTATGTAATCTGGCTACGTCTTGGTGCGAGACATCGTCACCCACCCGCCTATTGCCGTCGAGCATGCCATACAATAGCAGCAGGTCCCTTTCGGACGATGCCGACCACATCTTCGCCCATTCGACGTCACTGTCACAACTGTATTGTCCTTACCTCTTGGTGCGCGGTGGTGCGAGGTCGTCACCCACCAGCACGCTGCCGTCGAGTGTGCCGTCCAGCTGTAGCAGGTCTCCATCGGACGCTGCCGGGCGCATCTTGCGGCTCCGCCCGCTCGACCACATGAACAGCGTTACTATCAGGCCCTGCACATAATACAAAACGTATCTTATTCTAGCTTACTTGTGCACGCGTCTCTACAAGCGGAGAACCACTTTTAGTCCAATATTACCGAACCATCAGGAAATTCGAAGGATGTAATTATTTGAGAGGATTAGATTTGCTCAGTATTTATTATTTATAAAATTTCAATTCTTGAACTGCAGGATCAGTATGGCCAAAGTCCCTAATCTAGAAATAAACAGCTGATTTAATAAAATGGCCAATTTGTTTTCAAGAATAGGTAAACATGCGTGAATATCGGAATTGATTACTTCTTTATCTATTTGAAAATGTATTTGGAAGAATGGTGTTGATTCATTTAAGGTTAAAAAGCATTCTTGAATGGAAACAATTCTAAGAGATTTAAAAAAAAACAATACTTAAAATGTTAATATTAAATACCAATAAAATATCTACGGTTTTATTATTGAAACCACTTATGATGCTGTTATGAATCTATTGGAGTATTGTATAAATAACTTTTTATCTCAATTTGTGAACCTAATTACAACCTAAAATTTTGTTTAATATTATATAAAATTGGCTCATATGCAATTATGATCTAGTTTCCTCTGTACAAGCTCCAAAATCAACTCACGACAACGACGTGGAGCACGAAGACGAAGAGTGTGGAGTAGCGGAACCCGATTGTGTCGAAGAGGAGGCCGGAGACCGTGGGCCCTATGAAGGCGCCGAGAGCGAATGTCGACGTCCACATACCGGAAACCAGTCCGTAAGTCTCGATGGAGTTAGGCAGACCGTTGGTACTGCAGATAAATTAAAACTCTTAGCATATACATACGAGACGTCATTAATCATTTCATAGAATTTCCTCCACCTGAAACGGGGTGTGGCCGTTAACAATCCTAATTCAAATTCGCATGATTAGAATGGCTGGTGACAATATGGCGAGATAAATAAAGTACATAAAATATACAGGCATGAGGTGTAGAGTACTCACATGGCAGTGTTGAGGGCATCAGTAAACGATGCCACCAGTTGACTTCCCAATCCCAGACCATGCAAAACCAAGCCGACAATGGTCACCCACTTTATCCTGAAACAACGTAAAAAAATTGTCACTCTAAATCTGCTACAAAACAGATTGCTAATCCAAAACAAAATACATCTTCTTCTTCTTTTCAGGGTCCTACTTTTGGATCCCTTATTATAGCTTTCGTGCATGGCAATGAAATAAATAATAAATCAAGTTAAATTGGATTAAGGGACCATACATCAATATAGTAAAGGACAAAAGAGACGTGAAGTTTTTAAAAACGAATTGTAGGTAAGGTTTGAAGTTGTAGCACACTGTGAAAAAAATATGGAAGATAATGGAAACGTGAGCAAAGAAAAGTTAGATCAGGTAAGAGCAGACGTACGTGGGCATATCTAGGAAAGGTGCAGGGCCGATGAGGAGGAAGCCACCAGCGACGAAGACGCAGCCGAGCACCGTGACGGCCTTGGGCGGGACGGAGGGCCGGTCGCACAGCCAGCCCCACAGCGGCGCAGACAGCGCGTACACGCCGCCGTTGATCACGAACATCAGGCCCAGCACCACCGGCGAGAACTTGAACTGATGCCACCATCCGACAAATATCATAAGGATTTTTTTTTCTTTGATCCGTGAGAATCTGCTTTTCGACGGCACAAGCCTTCATTTAATTTAAAAATATCTGCGTAATCGAAACTAATCAAGCAAAATTTGTCCATTGGACCATTTTGTAATAGATAGATTTAATAAGTAATAGTTATATATACTTGAGCTTGAATCTTAACTACAATAACAGATATTTCAAATTATCTTATTGTTAACTATCTTGTTTGATATAGCCACAATAATAATTAACCGTGTTAATTAATTTAGTTTCATTTTAGTTAATTTTAAATTAATTACTTAGTAAAAATGGGGTTGCTCAAAGAGTTTTAACACATGTATTTGAAAAATAAATTGTTGACATTAACCGGGAAATCCATACTATCCATACTAATATTATAAATGCGAAAATAACTCAGTCTGTTGCGTTTTAACGCCTAAACCGATGAACCAATTTTGATGAATTTCGGAATAGAGATAGTTTAAAACTTGGAGAAGGGCCCACCGTTTATATTGAAAATTAAGCTCGAAGGGGTTGAAATAGGGGTTGAAAAATTGTAAGGAAAACTCCTATAATATCAAGGAAATCATTCAGCCCGACATTAGTCCGAAACGACATTAACCCGAGTGGAGCTGGGTATCTCAGCTAGTGTCGAATAAAGGAAACCGATCAGGTATTAAGGGAGTATAGTATGTAGAGACCTGCCGGAGATGTGGCTCGAGCGTGGCCTGCAGGAAGCCGATGCTGAGGCTTGTAGAGATGATGCTGAGCGCGGCGACCACCACGCCGGGGATGCGCAGCAGCGACACCATCGACGCTGCAACACGACACCACACTTGTAAACTCAATATCGTACTCAGAAAAAGCATTCATACAATAATATTGAACCAGAGAAGTTGCTTTGCTGGTCCTTCTTCATTGAGTTATGCCTAAGTTTTTTGACTACCAAAAGAATTAAGAAATAAATGTAAATGTCATACATTTTTTTATTCAAATTTCGTGGTTGCTAAGAATAATTGTCATCTTTTCAATTTTCGAAGGCAACATAGATTCGTCACAAATTTGATCTGTTCCATGGGTCGGAATCGATGTAAAACTACTAGCCCTAACCCCTTTTATCTTCTAGGTGGTGGGTGTAAGTTGCCTTGGCATTGAATTGTTCGAAAAAGCAAAGAAAAATATCCCCAAAAAAATTGCATCCACTTCAATATAGCCGTGCTCATAAAGATCCTGACATAACATGAAATTCATCCGGGAATGTATGCACACATGTGGTTTATTGGGCTAATATCATGACTGATTTGGTATTAACCACGCTGGCAAGGAATATATACAGTAACAGCAGCAGTCTGGGAAGCTGGCAGTAGAGCCTGTTATAATCGCAAGTTCTTCTACTCGCCTCCTTCCCCTAAGCCCACTGTGTCTTCGTAAGTTTGGAAAGCACAAATCAATATAGTGACTCACGTCCGCTGGGCTTGACGTCGTCGTCGTCGCTGTGAACGGGCAGCGCGATGCAGCTCATGACGGCGGCACAGAAGAGGGCGGAGCCGAGCACGGCGAAGGGAAGCGTGTAGCCGCCGGCGGCGTACAGCGCGCCGCCCACCGTGGGACCCACGATCAGGCCCAGCCCGAAGAACGTCTCCAGAGAAGCCTGCGAACATTTCACAGCTCCGGTACCTGTCTGTAGAACAGGGAGTGGGCTTCCTCCACATGGGACTCGCCAAAAAGATTACAAATGAAATATGCGGAGGCGGCAAGACATACCGAAGACCTACTAGGCTATGGTCCCCGCCTGGACGTTTTCGGGCGTCCAGCGGGAATAGCGTTTCTATGCATAACCTAACGGTTGGTCACTGGTTGGTCACTGTAATAAACAGCGAAGGGAAAGTTGATTAGCCTGCGTAAACTAAGACTAACCAAATACTAACAAAGTACTACTTTTGGTTAGTCTTAGTTTCTGTTACGACTATTTATCTCAGCCTCAGTAGAGTTCGCCTCCGTTAAGGTAGAGCTAGAGAACTTGGGGTCTGTGTGTTCTGTGGCATTAGATTGGACGTGTCAACTAACAAAGTTTGTAGGTATCAAAGGAAAAAAACTCATGATAAACTCGGTGAAGTTTCGTATCGGTTCTTGTTTACCAAAAGTTATCGAACCGGCAGACAAAAATCCCAACGTGTAACATAAAAAAAATAACAAAAAAAATAACCAACTTCAAAGAAAAAGCACTAAAAAGTAAAAAATAATTGCCATTTTTGTAGTTACGATTTTTGTTATTTTTTGAGTCAGCGTCAGCCGGGCACGCGCTGCGCTAATCAAGAGAACCTTGGCTATCTTGGCTGACTCAAAAAATAATAAAAATCGTAACTACAAAAATGGCAATTATTTTTTACTTTTTAGTGCTTTTTCTTTAAAGTCGGTTATTTTTTTGTTTATTTTTAGTGAATCTGAAGTACACTTACTAATTTGTACACGTCCTTTCCAATAAAAAAAGAATCACCGAAATCGGTTGGCGTTATATTGAGTTATTCGTCCATTTGTCGTGCACATATTAATACAAATTTAAGACTTATATAATTTTGTCATGGATTTCATTGTCAGAACTTAATCAAATTAAAATGGGACCACTTGGGAATCACTAGCTTTTATTTTAAAAAATAATCATCAAAATCGGTTCACCCAGGCAAAAGTTATGAGGTAACAAATATAAAAAAAAAACATACAGACGAATTGTGAACCTCCTCCTTTTTTGAAGTTGGTTAATGAAATTAAAGTGAAACTCTGTATAAAGTGCACGAATACGTTTATCTGTTCGCCAATTAAAGCAGCCTGTACATACTTAAATTAAAATATGTACATCCATTTATCATTTAAAGAAGATTAGGGACATGTTACTAACTGAATGTTGAATGTGAAATAAGCTATTAACAATCTATAAATTGAAGTGCAGATTAAGGAATCTGCAAATATTTGCTAAATCTGCCAATCACAGACTGTATCCTTTCGATAGAATCAATTATATTCAATTAGGTAAGTATATCGTTCCTAATCACGACCCTTTCAAAATCGAAAACCATGATACTGTTTGAATCAAATATTGGTTAAAACTTGTAGTGAGGAGAAAACTAGACAGCCATTCAGGCTTCCTGAACGTATTTGGAAAGTTTGTAACAATTTCCACTCACACAAAAACTTCAACTGACCATCAAGTCGATATTAAAACATAATTTGGAAATGAGCACAATAGTTGAAGATCAAGCAGCGGTATGTGATGTATATCCTCTTTCCTAGTTTTGTGCAAAGTTCTAAATGGTAAGCATATGCAAATGTCAGCTACGTACAAACATAGTGGCCACATTGTTGGGGAACTCCTTAGCTATGATAGCGAAGGAAGCGGTGAGGAAGGCCGCATTCCCCATCGCCTCCACAATTCGGATCACGAAACTGAGAGTGATGAAGGCCGTGTGTCCCTCCACCTTGTCCAGCATTCTGTTGAAATATATTTTAGTTTTAGTAAAATATATTGAGTTTGTCTTCCCAATACATCTGCATAACGTTAAAGCATAGAAAGATGCCGTTCCGATGAGCGCACGAGTGTAAAAGCACAGATTACACAGATTACACACATATGTGATAATTTAATGTGTGGTAAAAGTGTTTTCAGTCTTGCACGCGCGTGTTCTTGATACAAGATAAATATCTTTGCGTACTTTAACCCGGCGGCGCCCTCTCATTTGCCTTTAACTGGTTATTAAAGATAAGTTTCAATCTTTAACGAGGTCAATAATATTTGTATATTTTGTCAATAGCATGGTACAGAAAAGCTCTCGAAACGCCTAGGGTTCCTTTTTCCAGACTTCCCGAAGGCGGTAGGACATTTTTTTTTAGTGTTTAAAATTAATCCATAATAATAAAAAATCATGCCAATGTGTTGGTAACAGGTAAACTCTAAAACGGAGAACAGATTATCTTTTTTTAAAACATCCTTCGAAGCCCGAGGATGTTTCTTAGCTATAGTTGGGCCCGATATTTATAACACGCAAGCAATAGAGGGTGAAACCACATTTAACCGGGCTTTGCGAAATCGGGCCGAGCGGAGTCGGGAACCTCAGCTAGCATAAAATAAATGTGTGCAGAGTGAAAGAGCATTTTGAACTGAAATAAGATGTAGTAATGTTAATTGAGAGAGAATTTTAAGATGATTTGTAAATGTAGAGCGATTGGATGACGACAAAATGATGGAGAACATTTATAGAGCAGAGGAAAGTGGATTAATGTCGTACTTAGCACCCGTAATCGTAGGGCATGTATAAAATATGTATGTCTGTAGAAGAAGCGAAATAATTTTGCTAGGATCGTACTGTACAGAGCTCTATTTCTCTATTATAACGAGAAGTATCAATAAAAACTTATTTTAAACGAAAGAGATAAAGGAATGAAAAGATCACTGACCCGAAGAGTATTGCGCATGTGCCGGTGACGAGTATGCCGGCGTTGAAGACGAGCTTGGGCCCCAGCTTGTTGAGGTGCGCTCCGTACAGCGGGCTCACCACGAACACGACCAGCTCGAATACGCCGAACACGAGACCGTACTCTGTGGCCGTGCAGTTCTTTTTCTCCGCCTGCCGATGTCGACAAACACAGATTAAAAGTGGGCTCACGACGAATACCGGTTGAACACGAGCACGTACTCGCTCCTTTTTTGACAGTCAAATCCGCCACATAGGTAGATCTATCAACAGAAAGTCACCGTGAATGGCTGCACCTCGAACAACCCGAACTTCGCGTGTGCGACAACCAATGTTGACTTTTTAACCGACTTCGAAAAAAAGGAGGAGGTTCTCAATTCGGCGGAATCTTTTTTTTCTTTTATTTAACTGGACATGGATAGCTGAGAACACACCCACCTTCAAGGTATTAGTCTAATGCACCCTATTAACGAAGGAATCCGTTGCCATGCCAGGACCTGCCCGTTATGAGGACGGCTGCAATGACATGTGGGGCTGAAGCGGCGTAACATGTGAGAAAATATGTGAGGGAATTCGATCGATTCTGCACCAATCAGAAGTGGTAGCTAAATTGTCTACCCAGTAAGTGCGCAGAAGGTTAATGTGGTGTGGTGAATGACATATAAACGGTTCTCATTGGTGCATAATTGATTGAATTCCCTAACATATTTACTCACATATTACGCCAGATGGCATACGCGGAGAATCGGTTATTGCGAATTCGAATTCATCAAATTCCATCGCCGGACTTAAAAACTTAGTCAGGGGTTTTACATGAATTCCGAAGCGTGGAACACCTCGCACTTGTGAGGAAATGCACTACAACTCAGAAAGAGAATGAAATAGGTACAGGGATGGGCCAAGGATCGAACAAATTACTTCTGACATGAGAAGCACGTCCCTTCGCCCTTGACCTACTAGACCCCTGTTTAATTTAACCTGAAAAACCAACACAATTGTCATACTTCATAATTACCATCTTTATTTCGACTTGATGTTTTTCAATACAGTAATTCGCAGTATTATTAAAAAACACCTCACGATGTTTGTTTACTTTACCCAAACTGATGTAATTCTGCTTTGATTTTACACATGTTTACCTATCAATACTCCAACATTACTTTATCGAATTCTTCCAGGATACTCATATGTTTCAATTTATTGTTATAGCATGAGCCAACATTTTTGAGCATTTCATATTTTTTTCTAATATGAACACACTGCAACGTTTTGGCCTATCTTGAACCATCGGATCTAGAAGTGCAGCGATTCTGCTCAACATATTTTCCTGACACCACCCACATCTAGAAGCAGAACCGTAAAACCTAACATGCATGGCTAATACCACAAATCTACCGTTACGATATTATCCCAATACACCACATTCCCGAAGGAATTAGGTGCCATGTCAGGACCTTCCCCTTATGAGAATGGCTTAATTGAACTGGATGGAAAACACGGACAAATTTTCATCGTCGCTTCGACTATCATCATCCAATGCGATAGTATTTATAAGTGTGAAAAATTCTAAGCTTCATTAAATTGAAATACTATGCTCCGGAATCTTTTCGTCAAGAAGATCGTTTTAAAAACCGCTCTAAAAGCGGTTTTCTAGACTCAGGATTCCTGATTGGACTGGATTAAACAAATATTTTTCTCTTAGTTATACAAAACAGGATCCTCGATGCATCGTTAGAATGACAATAAAACGCCCAAAACTCTATTCATTCAGAGGAAAAAATTGCTTCATGATCTGTGATGTGTTACCTAACAAAAGACGCAAAAACGCGGCCGGCGGCGGCGCGTGGCCACGACGAGGCGTGGGGCTAAAAGGTTATCTATGTGGCAATTTGGACAACTGGCGCTTATCGGAAGAGCTAAGCGGATAGGGCCGTCTTTGCCCTTCGGCACTATGGCCGAGGTAATAGTCGTAACAGAAACTAAGACTAACGAAAAGTAGTACTTTGTGACGTCAATTTGCATTACTTTGAGATTGCGTCCATAGAAAATGTGTAAAAGTGACGTAGCAAATTACTTTCGTTAGTCTTAGTTTCTGTTACGACTATTTATCTCAGCCTATGACTTTGTGGACCCTTTGATAGAAAAAACAGAGAATTAAAACATCAAAACGTATTTAATCTTATGATTAGCTTCATAAAAAATACTGATTTTATTATTTTAAATTAGAAAGTAATCCTGCAACGTCGTAATTTAATATTTTTTTACACGCGAAAATTGACCCTCCTCACTGCAATTATTGTTGACTATTCGGAGAAGGGAGCAACTTCCGAATTTGGTTTATTTTGTTCTTGTTTAGCCAGAGATGATCATTTAAATCTTTCTATTTACCAGCGAAAATGCATACAAAAATGGAATTGTTATTTTTTCAATAAGTCTCTATTTGTCCTGCAAAAAAGGGATGGTGTGCTGCGAAATATTTTTTCTTTGAGAAGCGATGTATAGTTAGAGTTTGGCAGCTGATACATACTAAGTGCGTTACCGATATTATTAAGCAAGATATTATTTACAAAAGATGCAACATTTAAGGTTGTTTAAGATGAATTAAGGTACAATGGAAAGGAGAGAGCCTACACACTTTCGCATTGTCTCCAAATTCTGGGATTCAAGGTCGCCGAGAAGGCGCACGGTTGCACGGCTGTACCGTTTTTGAGACTGTCCCACAGACGCGGACAAAACTTCAGGCAAGACTTTTTCTGCTCCTTGTATAACATCAATAAATGGACCGGTGTGTAATACTTATTCACCCAGATTTTATAGACAAGTTTAGCTTTATCATCGATATGGCGTAGAATATAATAATGGGCGGGTTGGCTCACGGGTTGGGGCCTTGGTCACGAAGACGGCATAGCCGGAGGTAGAGTAATGAAGGCGGGCAGTAGAAATTCATAGGCGGCCATAACAACTAATCTATAGTTATGGAGGTTATGAAAAATCGATTGATGCTTAGTGACCCAACTCGTTTGAGGCATTTGTTATTTTAGGATTTTTATTACTATTTTATAAAATTGTGAAAAAGCTTGTTGACATATTCAAGTGCACTGTTGAGGTGCTAAAAAGTGACAAATATACAAATCAAAACAACAACTTTTACATTGAGCCTTAAAATGGCCGATAATATTGATTGGTTCCAAAGTGCACATCTAGAACTATCTTGCATACTTACCATCCCCTTTTCCTACTCAACTCCAAGTGTACCTATATTGGTTTATGTGTACATAAACCAATATCCATAATCCATCTTGGAATATAGTTTAATAAAATAAAATAAAATTAAATTAAAATTAGACTTGTCTTGCGGGGCTGCAGGATCTTTGGTAGTTATCGTTCTAGACTAGTATGAAGGAGTATGGCATTATTTGCCTACCACGATTACATATGTAGTATAATAACAGATATGGGCGTCATTATGTTATCATAGGACGAAAATGTTAACGACCCTGAGGTGTTGTTGTAAAAGGAGCAAATACTAAAACAATCAAGAACCACCAAAAGTATGGTTTGGATCCCACAGTTTGGGATTAGGACTTTGGGCAGGGAATGGCCACTACAACGGTAGGCGTAATCGCCACTTGACACTTCTAAAGCGTAATGTCTGTCAAGAAAGCTATAAAGGACTGCATTTAAACCGAAATGTCTGAGGGCCGAGTGCACGAAAGGACAAAAAATCTAAATCAAAACGTCAACGTACGATTAAACACGTCACCTTGTATGGACAATATGGAAGGAACTCCATGCGTTTCACTAAAAGTGACGTGTTTGAACATTGATTAACTCAGCCGTCTCTTCGTGCAATCGGGGCTTAGTCAATGATCGGTCGTAGACGAGTAGCTTGAAAGGCAGTGCCTTGTGCTCGACCCAACCTCACGTGAGAGGTGTACTGGAAGATCACGATCGATCTGATCGATCTGTCGAAAACCGTATATATAGGTGATCCCCGAGGCGTTAATTGCTTTCTTGGTCTTCTGCTTCTTCATCAATGAGAACTGATGATGCGCTTCAATAATTTGCGGAGACGAGAAGTAATTATTATACGTCCGGATCTGATCGATCCCCAGAGCCTGTAGTCCCAGTTGTCACCTAAATTGGCGATTACGCCAAACCGATCGACTGGCGTTTCCATATATATGAAGAAATTGAGGAGCGCGCGCAGTGGGCGTTAAGCGAATTAACATTTACGAGTCCGAGTTTGATTTGACAGCTTACTCAGCGTTCCCGTAAATACGTCGACGTTGCCGTTTACGCTGTCTCCGCGTTTTCATACAAATTGGAAGTCCGAGTTTGACTTTGACGGTTTGAATAAAACCACAGAATAAGTAGTAAACATTTGTATGGGGTTTGGCGTTTTTACGTAACTTCGGAGTTCCGTAAACGCCAATTTAAGTGAGAACTCAGACTGACCACTCTGATTTAGAGGCGGGCTGTATTTTGGCCGATTTGCAAGGCTGATTTTTAGTGGAACAAGCGCCGACCCATTCCGCGTTAAATGGGCATTTACTACTGATGAACCTAATTAAGCTAGGAATAAATAATTGAATAGAATCCTGGATCACCTTAGAAAAAGGAATTGGCAGCTGTCTCAACGGGAAGGAGGACAAATGTTCTCGCATTCCGTCCCAATCAGTCGACTGGGACTGACACACCAGACAGGTGTCAGACGCACGTTTATCGGTCTGGTATAATGGCACTGTTGACCTCACCAGGTAATGGTCCACTGACCTCAGGGCCATGCAACGATCCCTTGTCCACTGGATTTCAGCAGAAGATCCAGTAAGGAGGACACATCACCTGCTTGATCCAGGATACGCCTTAGTTGCATCAAGAATTGATTCATGTTTTGCGTCAGAGCGAAGTATTCAAAAGCCCTACCAGCAAACGTCAGTATTGTTGGAGCCTAGCCACGATACAAGCCCTCTACAATAGAGAGTTAACTCTACATAGAGCTCAGAAAAATAGTATTGCCTTTAAACGCAAAGTAGTTGAACACAGCTTGGATTCTTACTATTATGAGCAACAAATGTGCTTAAATTTATAATATTGTCAGTTCATTCAAGTTCAAAAATTTACAAATTGTATTCTGAATACTTAAAAATTGTAAAGAATGTGCTTACCGCAGTTGTATTTTTTGCAATACGTAATATCCAATAAAATCCGTTAATTGTTAATTTATTGCTTATTTCGTGAAACAAATAAGTTTAAATGGTTTAAAGCAGGCATTTTGGTAATTTTCAAAAATAAAGAAATAAGATCGTATCTCGTATCGTACCACGTGCCATTTGACAAAAGAAATCACGGGTCCTAAGCTTGCAAACGATCCTGCTAAACTTAAAAAAAATGTCGATAGGCGAGGCGAGCAGTATGTACAAATTGTAGAGAAAGTCCAGAAGCCCTGTGTATGTGAAGGATCTTATCTTGTGATTTTAACGATCCTTTATCATATGAAAAGTTCATCCTTTTAAATAATATATTCAGTGTATAATTGTTTTTTTTTTAAGATATTTGATAAAATATTTAAAAATAAAAATAAAAATCATAGTTGTAAATTAAAATATTCTTCCATGGGGACTGATGACATTGTCCCCATAACGGAGGCAGCGTTTGCCCGCATTTAATTAAAAGAATAACGGTTAATCACACGTATGTAGACGCAAGTGTGCCACATGAAAAACTCACCTCTTGCGGGTAGAAGGGCGCCTGGAGCGCCACGCATATTGCATTGCAAAAGTCAGATATGGATATCACTATTATTGTCATCCACTGTCGGCGTGTGAAGTCCAAACCCATTTTAACTTCTTATAAGTTGTATCAAGTCTATGGATTAATGTGATAGATCTATTCTGCACTTTTAAGTTTCTTGAATTCCTACGAACACGTCCCTCTCACGCGAATATACTTTGGGAACATTTTAGTGAGAAAATTGGAAATATTTCCTTGAAATTATAAATCGTTTTTAATTAAGAATTTTCTTAAATTATTGCTGAGTTAAATCGAGAATGAGAGGGAATCGAGTGTCCGGAGTGGGGTGCGCACGGGACTGCGAGTGAGACTGTCACTGGGAGGAGCGGTGATCTGCGCGGGCGCCGCTGCCGCGTGTCAGAGGGCACGTGCTATCTCCATCGCCGTAGCGACGGCTCCTGCCGCGCCCCCCCCCCCACCCGCTCTACCCCCCACACCGTGCCGATAGTGGTCGCACTCATTAGGCGAGAACTCCGCACTGATTAGCTTTGGCTTGTAGACAATGGAATTATTTAATAGATTCTCATCTGTATTGATTTAGGAAGCGATAACGTGCTGAGAAGAGCTACTCTATACCCAGAATTACCTTCGTTTGCTAGAAGTAACGTTTTTATATTTTATGGTATAAACATTTACGTAAGCATTAAACTTCCATCTCGTCAATTACCGCCACTTAAAAATAATTCAACCTGACGTTTTCGTAAAAAATAATTGCTCCCATAGAACGCGCCACCGTGACGCCCTGGGGGGTTCCGCTAGCCTTCAGAGTGCAGCGAGAAGTCCCTGAGTCCTTAGGACTTCCATCGGATCCTTTAGACTAAGGGCGCTACAATTGTCATATACTCAAAAGGTTTGGGAATACCTGGCTTACTGCTAGAGTCTCACTAAATCATTTAAAAAAAATGTTATCTGTTTATTGTTTCGTTAGAATAGCAAAATAAATAATGTTGCCGTTGTTCGGAGTAACTAGCTAACTAGCAAGTGATTGCTTGAAAGTTAGTTAATAGTTCAGATGGGTCCGGCAGAGTCGCAATGCGGCTATTTTCTATTCCAAAATCAATGAAAAGCAATTATGACCGTCCAACACAATCGTATCAATGTTTTCATTCAACAACCAATTATGTAATTATATAATTAAGTGCAATCCGTTAACAAAGTACTTTCGCGTCAATCTTTTACGCATTTCAGAGTTGAAGTCAGAGGTTATACAAAAATACGTTATCTCACCCGCTGTTGTTTCACATAGGTACCAGATGCAGAGTTTTTAATACACGACGCATACACATGAACATACATTGGCTTGGTTTCCGCGTGCACGTATACACGATCGGTTCGATCAACTCTTTTTCATTAGTGGTAAACCTAATTTACTTTTTAATTTACTTAAAACCCTATTACTAAGCTTCCGCTGTCCGTCCGTCCATCCGGTCGTCAATCTGTCCGTCCGTCCGCCCGTCATAGTGCTGAAATTTTCACAGATTTGATTGTAGCACTTACTACCATTTATCTAACTAACATTTATTGTACACAGCGTGTATTGATTTTGCCGCTATGACAACAAATACGTAAAATTTAAAAATAATAAAAATTAAAAGGCAATCTTGTAAGATGGTACGGAAACCTACGTGTGCGAGTCCGACTCGCACTTGATCGATTTTTGTGAGGTCCTAGCGTACTCCATATGCCGCGCTTAACATAAAAAAGCTCTCTCTTCCTTATATAGGGAAATATTTATTTTTTATGCTTAAAATATGTGAAAATATTAAGCAAGAGAGCGATCAACAAATTGTTTAATTTTTCATTGATTCCGACAGAGAACTCTGAAGCAAGCTTTATTAAGATTTACATCAAATGGAAATACTTTTATACAGAGGCAAAGGTTTATCAACGATTCGTTCCAAAAACATTAGTCGAAAGTTCTCGACCTTCGACATAAACCTTAAGGAACTATATAAATATGTTGTGCTTCCAATGACATTTTTAAATGAATCGCTTACATGTCCTGCTGCTTGGTGCACTAAAAACATTATTTTGAATTTGGATTTCGAAATTCGATCTCAAACAATTGGATTACTTAATTTGAACGGAACAGAAGACCGCATAGATTCATAAATCGGGGGAAATATAGTTTAGATTCCGTCTTGTCCATTTTTTTCCCTCTCGATTCCTGGATCCATGGAATCGTCGCTTATCCGCTCAAATCTCCATTCAACTTCATGCAATCCACGGAGGTTTGCTAAATCAGTGTCTTTAAAATTTCCTAAGGTGCAAAAAACCGAATTTACAATAAAATTCTCACAATATAATTCAACATTTACGTCAGAGGTGATAATGTGCTAAAACATCACCAAATGAGTGTGTCAAAACGTGATTCCGCTATCAGAAGTCTTTAATTATTAATTTATGTATGATAACCCCTTTATTATCTGACAGAATAGGGCAGCGATGTTCGCCTAACAACTAATACCAACGCACGAATCATTCAATCAATGTATCTACTATATAATACTAAGTTCTTCTCGGTCATATGCTCTCCCAATAAAAATATAGTTTTTATTAACTTTTAAAAGAAAATATTGAATATAAAAACACAAAAAAATTGTAGGTACATTTATATGTTATATTTATTGAGAAATTGGTATTTAAATTTCCGTTTTTCGACATAACTAATAATTTTAGAAACCTTTGCAATAGAACTCTGGAAACCTGGACTTCACAAACTGTGTAAACGCATTTTATACTGGGAAGATTTTTTTTCAATGCAAAAATTGTCCAATTCGCGGTAAAAATGGTAGTCGATTGGGGCGAGGTCCGGCGAGTACGGAGGATGGCGGATGATGTCTAACTGCAGGTATTCTAGTGTTATAACAATTCTCGAACAGTGTGAGGTATTGCGTTATCACAGTGGAATAATTGTAAAGATCGATTGACGAGTCGGAGCATTTTTGCTGCGAGTTTCGAGATCATTGTTCGGAGTTCTGGGGGTCCATTCAGGGCAAGAGTGAGTTCGAATTCGTCATTAAATATCAACTCACTTTTTTAAATAGTTAATGTTTTCACACTTCTTGAACATCATTACAGTTAGGTAAAAATCTGGTCTGTCCCGTAAATACGTCGGAAGTATAAATAACGGTTCCGTTATTTAAATAATAATATATTTCCCGGCTATTTTTAGGTTAACTCACTGCCGACCTCGAACTCACTCTTACCTGAATGGACACCCTGTAGACATCGGCTGTAATTGTTTAACCGGATCCCGACCGCAGTGAATGACACCATGAAGTGACCTCGCGTTGAAGATTGAACATAGCGTTGGTGATAGCACGGAGCCTTGCGGAACACCACCCTCAATCGGGAAGCCATCCGAATTGACACCATGAACGTCAAACTATAGGAGCGGCTCGACAGGAAGCTGGAAGTTTAGAATTAGTCCGCTCGGGTGATAGTCCAAAATGAAATAAAAGGACGATGTGACCGATTTGATGACGTTTTCAGAAAATGGGTTACCCGACTGCAAGCCGGGATTAAGTGAAGGCGACGACTCGTTGTTAGACTGGGAGTTCGAAGTTCGACCCTTAAAGAAAAAAAGAGCGGACACCGTCCACTGCACCTCAGATCCTTTAGGGTTTCTTCTACGTATTGACGACCACATTGGAATTCTCGGTGTCGACCTGACACATGACCCGAAATTCGCAAGCCATATAGAGGATACACGCAAACTGATCTCCAAAAGGCAAGGAATCGTCAACAGGTTGCGTCAACAGCTGCTCTGCAAGGCGCAGCGTAGGCCTATTCTTTGAGAGGTTAGTGGCTAAGAAGCGGGTGGACTTGGCTTTTATCACATAGGGTCTGGGTTCAAATCCCCGCACCGATATGCAGCACTTTCATTCTATTTCTGAGTTGGATTAGTGCATCTCGTTACGAATGCAAGATGTTCCACGGTTTGGAATTCATGTAATACTGTAGGTCCATTTCCCTTACTATATTTATGTAGGTGGTAGGGTTAAGCCCGCCCGGGTTGGTATGAACGCATTGAATTAACAAATGTCCGTGTTTTACATCCAGTTCCATATAGCCGTGCTCATAAAGGGAAGGTCCTGGGATGGCACCTAATTCCTTCGGGAATGCGGTGCGTTGGGCTGATGACGGCTGGGATGACGGTGGGTGTGGTTTTAGTCATCCATGTCCAGTCATTGGAATCAGGAATATTTTAACCGCTATAAAAACGGTTTTACAGAATAGGCTTATAGACTTTGCCAGAAGTGTTTTCGCTTCATAGGAAATATTTCATTTCTCCTTGTGTCTTCCATAGTTATTGTAAATTTAGGATAAATCTTATATCAGGTTAAATCAATTTAATTTCAGCAATTGTGTTTCTTAATCGGTCGTTCATGGCTCGAGCCCTAACCAACTTATCAGACGAATACATTCCGTACAAATTGTTTGAAAAGATTTATTTAAAAATATTATAGATAATTGAATAACTATAGATTTTTCTAAACTTGTTCAAGGTGTAAATTACTGAATCCGAGGTTAGGAACTTGCAGAAATGCGATATTTCACTTCATGGGGGTGATGTGTGTGTACAGGATAATTACATTTCATTTCGTTGGTTCTTTTTGGGCATGGACCCCAAAACCAATACTCAGGAGCAACATTGAATAGTTGGTGACAACAATAACATATAAACACGGTGAGGTGAATAGGAGTCGACATATTTAAGATTTAATGGCGCATAGATTTCATGGTGGGGGAATCCACGGAGCTTGGAGGGAAGACGAAACCACACGCCGAATAAAACGTTTCGCCGAGGCGGCTTTCACCGCAAACATAACGCGGCGGCTGTGCGCGCGCCCCACCACGCGACACGAGCCTCCGAGCGCGCGATCATTCCGAATCCGAGCCCACGACATCACAAGCTGATCCCTTTAACTTTATCCTCGTGTCGGTTGTTTCGAAGCTCATATTTTTCTTAGATTTTTACAACGAATACAAAAAAAATCAAAGATAAATATGGAGAAATTGGGTGCTCACTGTGGCGTGCTGTTGGTGGTGTGCTGGGCGATGCTGTGCCGCGGCGAACCAGCCGAGAATGATATTTTGAACACTACACGTAAGTATTACATTCTCAATTATTCTTTGATTTTCCTTGACGACGAAGACCTGCCGCCCTCTTTAATATTCTATACACAAAAAAAATATGTGACCTAAACAGTGTCACTGCAGCCCGAAAATTGGTTAAAAAAGGGACAGCCCAAATGATCCGGCTACATACATACATTCATAGTCCCAAATTCTATATGATTAAAATTACTACCTGAAGCAGAAGTACCCTGTATTTATGTCTGAATTAATTACTTCTAAAGCTAAATCTTCTGTAAGCTTTTATTAGACCATGTTAGCTACCGCAACCTCGATTTTTTTACGTTTTTTTTCTCAGTGTAATTTCAGGTTTAAAAATATGTAAATATGAAAAAACATCACTATATTTTTATGTTAAATCTGGTTTAGATTGTTGATTGTGACTAGTCGGCTAATACCCCCCGTATTGTCATTATATTAGCCCAATACGCCACAACACACAGCATGACAAACATGGACAATCTTCAATGCCATTTCAACCATTGTTCATTTAATGCGATGATACCAACTAGGGCGAGATTAACACTAACATATAATAAGCCCAACCGTGGAATACAAACAACGAACCCTTAGCCGCCTCTTACGACATTCACAGGAAGAGTGGCTCGTAGACTAGTGGCTTCGGGGACTTGCCTAGCATACCAGAAGCCTAAGTTAAAATTCTCACCCCGTTCATGCATTTTTCAAATTTTCTAATCATAGTAGGAATTCGATTTATTTGTTTGGGCATTCTTTTAAAGCAGGATTTTCACATCTGATTCGTATTATACTATTAAGCGCAACTATGCACATAATCTAAGAATTCACTGATGCTGCCCTTATTATCTACATGACCTTGACCTTGACCCTCATGCTTAAAAAACAAATAAAAAAAGATCATGTCGAGATCATAACCCAATATCTACGTTGGTACATTTGGTAAACCAAGAAATGCACAGAAACGAACGCAGCTTGATTTTTGTGTTGTTTTCATGTAACCGGACATTTATTTATTTATACATGTATATAAAATAAAATAACATTAGGGCAAGGCAATAGCACCATTAAACAAAACATTACAATCACAGTATTATTAATTACACACTTTCATCATATTGTTTTTAAACATTATATAAATAAAAAAATAAAACTCCTATAATATTAATTCATTAACAATAAAATAATTGACTTAATGCAAAAAAATCGTCTAAACTATAAAAGGGGTTTATCAGGAATTATATCAGATTGGCGCTAAATTTAATCACATTATCACAGTATTTAATATTAAGCGGTAGGTGGTTAAATATTTTTATAGATATGTACTTCTTTTCATTATAATAGATGTAGCTGCAGGTACACAAAGCTTATTTCTATCGCGAAGATTGTATGAGATTTGTTGTTCCCCTTGCCTTTGAATATTACATTGATTTTTTTATGTTTCTATGCTTAATTCAAGCACAAATAGATTTATGACTGTTGATATGTTGAGCTCAATGAATAGCGGCCTATAAGTTCCATCAAAACATGGATTGCCAATACCACACCGACGGTCATGATATTAGCCCAACACAGAGCGTCTCCGAAGGAATTAGGTGCCATGCCAGGACCTTTTCTTTATGACGTGATGAGTAGCACGGCTACTCTTAACTCGATGGAAAACACGCACAATTTATTGCCGCTTAGAACACATTTTCATCTACCATCACCAACTAGTAGGGCCTACAGTTTTACATGGATTCCGAGCCATGGAACAGCTAGCATTCGTGACAAGCAAATATTCTGATTCTACGTGTGTATGTGCATGCGTGTATGTTTGCGAGGACAAGAAGGATATCAATTACGTGCGCCAGTGTCAACCTGTTACTTAATCCGTCCTGAGCGTGCAAGAGGCAAAGCTCTGATGATACGCGGTGGGTAGTTGATGCATGAAGATACACTTGACCGACTTTGGGCAAATAATTACTCGTGAGCGCACAGAACGTGACGCGTAAGACGATATCTTTTGACTATACAAATGTCTTTGCCGTTTAGAAAAACGTTGCCAACTGGTAGTTTTAGGGTTCCGTACCCAAATGGTGAAAACGGAACCCTATTACTAAGCCTCAGCTGTCCGTCCGTCCGTCCGTCTGTCACAAGGCTGTATCTCATGAACCGTAATAGGTACGCAGCTGAAATTTTCACATAGTGTGTATTTATTTTGCCGCTATAACAACAAATAGGTAAAAAATACATAAAAATTAAAGGGGGCTCCCATACAAAATTTTTGTTTTTTTGTGTTTATTCTTGTACGATGGTTCGGAACCCTTCGTGGGCGAGTCCGACTCGCACTTGGCCGGTTTTTTTTAAATTTATCAACACATTTTATGCAGGAACTCGAATCTACTACTATATGGTGCTGGTTTTTTTCATATTGATCTTATGCTAAATGATTATCCATTAAATACATAAAATTATCAATTCAAATATAGCCTCGGTAGCTCAGTGTACGACGCCTTGCGATTTGATAAGCTGGGGAAGCACCTCTGAGCGCGGTTAGGTTCTGGATGGGAGACCATTTACAACCGTTGAGGCTGGCCGTGGTTCGGATTCCACGTAAAACTCTAGGTCCCCTTCCTTACTTACTGGGTGGTAGGGTTAATACCGCCCGGGTTGGTACCATCGCATTGAATGAACGATGGTCGAAGCGACAATGAAAATAGTCCGTGTTTTCCATCCAGTTCAATGTAGCCGAACAATATAAGGAAGGACCTGGCATGACAACTAGTTCCCGTGTGGTGTCATAGGCTAATATCTGACGGTCAGTTCGGTATGAGACATCCATGTCCAGTTAAATAAAAAATATCAAAAATATATTTGGGTATCAGCCTCGAGGTATAATTTTCCTTAGTACTTACTTTGTTCATAATGATATCTCAAAAACAATCGACAGTAATTTGGCAGACAGTTCCACCATAGGCCAAGGTGCGAAACGAAAATAATATAATTGCTATTATGATTACTTGCTCGTAGAACTTGAGTAGTGGTACTTAGTACGTAGTACTTAAAACACTGCTTCTCTGAATACTGATGAATGAACTCCAAATACGTGTCCATTGTGCTTCTTTGTCATCCTCTAAAGTTGCTATTGTTTCTAAACAAGTACGGTTTACTATTGTCGCATTCATGAGTGTTTACTTTTTGTGTAGTAGGAAACGCTTCCTTGTCAATTTTGAATGGAGAAAAGAGCTTCTACCCGTCTAACTTACATAAAAGGCTTAGTTAACCGACGCGTTTATTCTGTCATTTAAAAACAAGATATCCCCTTTTAATGGGACTGGACATGGATGGCCGATACCATACCTACTGTCATGATATTTGGCAAGGCAAATGACAATCAGGTGCCATGCCAGGACCTTCCTTCTATTCCACGGCTACATGGAATCAGATAAAAAACGCGGTCAATTTTCTTTGCGGATTCGACGTCTGACTATATGCGAGTTACCCGAATATCACGAAATCGCTAAGATTATCGATTTTTCGGACTTATAAAAATAATATAGCATTTTAGGGATACACTAAATAGAACATCAGGGGGATTTTTATATTTTACGTAGAAATATAAAATAAGCTAAATGTGTTAAAAATATTTAAATAAATTAATTTAAACAAATATAAAAAACCATGCATGGGCGATTTAGTTTATCCCTCAAATGCTCTATTAAATGGTGTGGTAATCAGCGAAAACGACGATTTTAATGATTTAGCGATAAAGGATTCTTAAGTCGTAATAACCAGGGTAAGATTAACCATACCACCTACCTAGTAAGGAATCTACAGTGTTAAGAGCAATCCGAACAAAAGGTCAGCCTAAACGGTGGAACAGTCACCCATCCAGAACCCAACAGAACCAAATGGCTAGTGCCACTGGACATATTTTGCTGCTTGTATAGTCTGGGGAATCAGTGTCATCATCGTGTGGCATATTACAAAGCGCCCGACGTTGATGACTGGCCATTGCAGCGTATAATGACAATAATTTTGATTGCGTGTGCCATCGCCATTTCAAATTTCGTGTAGTATCTATCTATACTTGCACAAGATCTATGAGTCAACTGAGGCATGCCGAAACGTAATTGTTTGTTCCTGTACCTTTGTGGTACTGACAAACAATGTAACATTTCTGTTGACTAAAAAAACTCTGAATTACTCATCCATATAAGCTCGTGTATCTTTAAATGGGGAATATAAAGGAATATTATACTTTAAATATCGCTGGAGTGCACCACTTCTGATTAGCGTTAATGTTATTTTTAAGATACATATATCTTCTTTCTTCTTATACATCTTAACAATAAATAAACATTTACCCAGAGTTACATTCTGTACAGAGTGTTCCATCGACGATAAATAATAATTATAAAATTAAAATACATCCGTCCTTATGTTTCTAAAATAACATATATCTAAAATAGCCATACATATTATAATAGCCAGATATTGTGCACTCCAGCCTTAGAATTATATTATTCCGGTTATACTGAATCACCCATAGTGATAAATTGTGTTTGCTCTTAACAGGATAACAATTATCTGTTTTGGATCTTACCTAATTATTACTTTTAATACTAATTTGGATTAAAATACCCCTACGAGATCTTGCATATATTTGTTTTTTTCCATGTGCAGAAAGAAGTTCGTTGAAAAATCCTTTCACGTCTACGAATTCTAATATTGTAGATGGGACAAATTACTTACTGACTGAAGGTTCGTCAGCAAATATTTAAGCCTCATTACACCGGATACTTTGTTTGCCCAGCCTTGTGGGGGACAATGTTGTAGGTCACATAACGTCGAAGATCAGTAGGCCTGTCTTGGAACTCGGTATTCTCTACGGAAAGATTTCGGAGCACGTTATTGAAATTGTTCAAGGTTTTTCTTTGTGAAAATAGGTTTGATTACCACTTTAAAACTGTACTCTTGACTGATAGGTTCCTGATTCCTGATAACGGAATTCCAAGAATAGACCTCCTAGGTATCGCTGAATTCCTATTTACTGTCGCCATTCCGAAAATAAGAACCAACCGATCATCTAGATCCTTCATCCATAGAATCGGTGAACTATGGAATCGACTTCCTACCGAAATATTTCCCTTGGCCGGCCGGCATCGTTTTTAGCAGCCCCCGTGAAAGTTTCAAAAGCCCATGGGTCGTCAGGCACCTCCTTTGTGAAGTCCTGGCATACATCATATGACGCGTTTCACATTAAAAAAAAAGGTTCCGACGAGGTTATGTAGGCTCTCCTATGGTTGTGTAGGAGAATTTGATGTTTTGTATTTCAGCTCAGCTATTCATCATTATGAGTCACCCTTTTTCTATTACAATACTTTCGTCATGCCAACCTTCTTAACTACGGACTCATCAAAGACCTTGAGTCCCTCATTTTTGGTTCTGTACTCGGCTTCCACGGGACGTGTCTGTGGAGAGACCTTGACAGCCTCACGAGTCGCACGACCGCTTGTGCAATCCGACAAAGAACGAATGCATTATTTGTGACTAGAATCGTCATCACTTCGCTAAGCTTGTTTCACAACATACACTCGATGATTGATGCAGCCTTCGCGCCTCCACAGTGGTGATTGATAGTGGGATCTTCTGAGAAGCCACCCTAAATTAAAAGGGTTTATTATTTCTGTTAGACGTGATGTTTTTTATTTTTTCCATGCTAACCAAAATTCTACTTTTCGTTCTCGGCTCTATAATTAATAGTAGTGCTTGTATTCTCACTAAAGCAAACATTTTACGGTGCATTATAACTATCTATTTTAATTATAAAAATGACTCTATGGTTTATGTATGTTTATACTGTATGTATATATTTTTATTTTATTTGCTTTTTTTCTTTTCCTTTCAAATTGCTATTGTGTACCTACCTACAGATATTTTAGAATGTCTCTCCTCATCACACCAAAGGTTGACTGGAAGAAATCACTCCTAGTGATAAGTCCGCCTTTGTGCAATTTTGTTGTTGTTTCGAATTGTTTTTGTAATTGTATTTGTTTTCTATTGCACAATAAATAATTTATTCATTCATCCCATGAAATAACGTTGTAATCAAATATTACATTTTTCATTTTCATCTCATATATGTGATGATTTGAAATAATCATCATTTGTGGATCGACTCGGTGGTGAATTTATTATTGGGTATTTTTAATGTAGATGAAAACTCCTTGCAACATTTATCTTGATGTCACAATTGCTTTGACAATGAACGTGCCTACAACTAAGCTATGCCTAAGCAAATGAAATATACGAAATCAGGGAGTTCGATTTTTAATAACCATAAACCATGAAACGTAGCGCCTCGAGAAATTGATGACTTAATGCGAAGCCAGAATTAAGAAGATTTTAAAGCCACAAACAGGAAACAGAAAATCAGAAACACCCAACCGATGAACTTAGTTTTCAGTCTGATTGAAGATGCGATAACTTTGAGTTGACTATTTTAATATTTTCCTATAGCAGAGGTAGTGACCATCCGCCAGGTGGGACGACGACATCAAGTGCGCCCGCGGAAAGTAGTGGTTCCGTACTGCTAAGCGCCGGAAGGACTGGATAAAAATTGGATGCAAACACGCTGGCTGATAGACTGAGGCGTAAGCTGATTACCAATTCGGTGACAATACGGACAATACGTGCAAAGCCGAGCCAAAAGATAATCTTCACACCATCGTTGATCATCGTCAATTTCAAGGAAGCAGACAGACAACCTTCCTCGATGATGAAATGAAGGCTACGTACGGCTGTCTCGCTCGCTCGTAGACCCCAGCAAACTTGCGCAATTGAGAAAGTAGCACGTGGTCCACTTACTGACATTATCAGCTGTTCAGGTACTATGGATGTCTGATAATTAAAGCTCATCATTGCAGACAATACGTCCGCATTATCGTAATTTTCTTTTCTATTACTAGAAATTTCAAAAAAAGATCTTTTTTTATATAATTATGCACCCAATTAAAATCGTACGTACCGTGTATGTGTATCGGGTATCGTGGTATGAAACTTAAGATTTACTAGTTAGAAGGTGCTTTATAGATTGTAATGGACACGTTTGTAATTCTTAAGGTGGCCCAACCTGGCGGGACTAACTCATTCGCGGGCCCGGTACAAAACCGTGCTATTGCGCTCTGGGACCTTCTCTGTTTCAAAGAATAAGACAGGCTCCGTGATGAGGGAGATGCAACATGTCCACAAAAAAGACAATGTGCATAGTGTATGATTTGGTAAGATTTACGAAAAAAATTATTACTAAAAGTAAACCACGACCGCTGCAGTAAAAAATCTAACTAAAACCAAATCGATTATAAATCTTGATTAAATAAGCTATGTCTGATGACTAATCTTTACAAAGTTAATGTATAAAACCCGCGAAAAAGTCGAACTTTCGGACCTTATAACTTAGAAACCAAACACAATTTTACAATGCGAACGGTCAT
Source organism: Incurvaria masculella (assembly GCA_946894095.1). Taxonomy (NCBI): domain Eukaryota; kingdom Metazoa; phylum Arthropoda; class Insecta; order Lepidoptera; family Incurvariidae; genus Incurvaria; species Incurvaria masculella. The sequence continues at coordinate 14,026,458 of OX335648.2, read as the reverse complement.
CAGACATCTAGTTCGATCAAATAAAGCTATTTCGAGCAAAATTTGGAATCTTTGACAAGATATATGGGCGTTATCTTCTTTCCCCGTTTGTATGGGGGAGTTGAGCGGGATGGCCCGCCTTAAGACACGTTTCGTGTGGCCGTAGATGTACTTATCTATTCTTGGGACCCACTGCCATTTATGGACAGCGGATCTCCAGCTTTTTTATCCCCTTTATTTTACGCCGACTAAGTTCAATGTAGCCGTGCTCATAAAGGGAAGGTCCTGGCATGGCACCAAATTCCTTCGGGAATGTGGTGTATTGGGCTAATATCATAACGGTAGTTGTTTGGTATTAGCCATCCATGTCAGGTTGCATAAAAAAAAAAGTATACAGACCCCAAAATGTGGAAATTATTCGAAGATTTTTTAACATTGTGATTCGTCGGGGGATTTCATTATCCCATTTTATGGATAAACCCGGGTGTTTAAATTACGTATGGGAGTTCCATTTATGAAATCGAATCCAAGAAATATTCTGAGTGTCTCGGCACCTCGCCGCTTGTGGGTCAGTGGGACGACGCCCTCCGCGGCGTTTTGCTCTCGCGCAATCGATTAGTCATATCAATACTGTAATCTACAAGACTCGTTTCGTTATTCTACGGTAGATTAAGCTTACTTTACTTGTTAATATGACATGCGTGAGATGTAACACGCAGTCATACGTAAGCATTACGCGTCTTAATATTCGAATTAACCTTGAAATGATGTAATGCAAGTGCAATTCCAAGTTAATTTATGTTCCGTTCGTGAACCTGTATTGATATTCTAATACGTTCTACACGTGATAAAATTGATGGAATGCACCTTGCAGTGGTATTTACATTGCATAACTTGAGTAGGTTGCGCAATTCTTTACCTTTGGAGATTCTGTCAAGTTCAAGACCACGTGCATGATTCTTGTTTTATAGAAGCCTTTCACGATCATTTTTCTTCATTTATTTTATTTAAAATATGGTCTCGGTTCCATGCATTTATATGTGGGCAAATTCCACAGAGCGATTATGTAAGATTTATAAAGTAGAACTCAAATATGGTTCTAAACGTCGAATATTTAACCTTATCCTAGATCGCCTGTGCCGCCAGGGCCTTGAACCTGCAATGGTTAGCTATTGCAACCCCTCTTCGTTCATAAAGGTGGGGAGTCCGTACCCAATTGACAAGTCTTTATTAAGTGCTTAAATCGAATCAAAGAATTTGTCTATCCATTTTTTCTAACCATTATTTAAGCCTGATCTTTGGGAGTAAAGAATATTGTGCCAATGACCGACCTACGCCGTGGTCAGTAGAAGCAGTCGTCGTACTACAAACTGTGATGCAATTCCTCACCTTGTCTCTACATTGTCAACCCGACTTACATCATTCGAGCGATCGAGGTGCGCTCTGACACACTTACCGATTGTTATATAATGCCGAGTGCTTGTCAATATTTACATTTTGGTATTTGATTGTAATCAGTCTGGGAGCTTTTGCGAAACGATTTCTATGGACATTTGTTTATATAATAACGTCTAAACTGAAAAGCTCACAAACAATGTCTGCAAAAAGATCTTAATATTAAACTTAAAAAACATTTGTTTGTATTTTTTTTACCTTATGGATCCGTATATATTTGTGTCAATAGTTCATACCAACGAGTCAGTACATGCGTTTCCAGTTCCTACGTATGTCGATGCTACGTATGATTTACAAGTTGTATGATGATGACAAGGGAAGCTCATATGAATCGGCTCTTAATCACATTCAATCACATGGCTTGTGCCACATGCACCATATTTTATAAAACGTGTTCACGTCCTCTGGCCACTGGGCTACGTAAGTGACCAAATCAATGACCATGTTAATGATATAATTTCCAGCTGAATACATCCTACCGTGCCGGCGGAGTGACCCGCAGATCGACGCGTGCATCAAGCGCTCATTCCAGCACCTCCGGCCGTACCTCGCGGCCGGACTGCGGGACCTGTCCGTGCCGCCCGTGGAGCCGCTACTCATCGAGCGGCTCGTCATGGAGAACGGTGCGGGCCCCGTGCGCGTCAAGGCGGTCTTCAGCAACGTCACCGTCGTCGGCCCCAGCAACTACACCGTCACCAAGATCAGGTCAGTTCTTGGTAAAAAGTCACCTTACTGCGCAGCAACTCATAGAACAACACTCGCAGCAAGCGCTTATTCCGTAACCTCCGGCCGTAACTCGCGGGCGGGCTGTGTGACATGGGCGTGCCGCCCGTGGAGCCGCTACTCATAGAGCGGCTCGTCATGGAGAACGGCGCGGGCCCCGTGCGCGTCAAGGCGGTCTTCAGCAACGTCACCGTCGTCGGCCCCAGCAACAACACTGTCACCAAGATCAAGTCAGTTCTTGGTAAGAAGTCACCTTATTGCGCAGCAACTCATAGAACAACACTCGCAGCAAGCACTCATTCCGTAACCTCCGGCCGTCCTCGCGGGTGAGCCGTGTATCCTGGGCGTGACGCCCGTGGAGCCGCTACTTATCGAGCGGCTCGTCATGGAGAACGGCGCGGGGCTCGTGCGGGTCAAGGCCCCGTTGTCACAGTTGTCGGCCCCAGCAACTAAACTGTGAACAAGGATCAGGTAAGTTCTTTGTAACCTGACAGCATAGCAATCCATAAAACGACGCGTGCATCGAGCGCTCGTTTCAGCACCTTAGAAAACGTTCCGGGCTTGCTAACGCCTACGGTCACCAAAATATTTTCTTATTATTTTTCTACAACAATATTTCTGCGATTGCAAATGAATCGATAAAAATAGACAACACAATATAATAGCAATATTGCGTACCAACTTGCGTATTGTTTAAGCTTCATGAAGTAATATTTGCTAAGATTAAGCAACTATTCTCATGTATAGTGCTTGCTCTTTGGCACGCATCAGACAAGAGGGGCCTGACGAAATAGCAAACCGACCACTTGTATGAATAATGGTTTCCTAAAGTTCAGTCCAACAAGAAACTTGGAGTGCTCTTTCTTATTGATGGCTCTTACTCATAAATCGCAAATGTCGCCACTTAATTCTTACAATGAAATATCCAAAATTCAACTTACTACTATTTTAACCAAATTGGACCTCTTTATGGTTTTCTATTAGTATAAGCTAATAAAAAAACTTATTATGGATACTTAAGAATATTTATTGAGTATCAGTAATTGACATTTAGCATAATCGTATTTTTTATTATTGAACTAGAGGCCAAAATGATCGATTGCCTTATAGGCATATCTCAGTGGCCAAATGGCCGGTCGATCTTTCATTGAGCGTGGTTCGACTACCACCTAAAACTGTACCCTCCTTACTTTTAATAGGTGGTAGGATTAATCCCACCTCAGCTCCTACCAATTCAATGTAACTCTGCAATAAAAGGAATATCCTGACATGGCACCTTGTTCCCATGTGGTGTGTTGGACTAAGATCGCGACAGTAGGTGTGACCAATAGCCTCCAAAAGTAATGCAGCTACTGCCGTTCTTGCAGCCGGGTTGTCATGCCCATAAAACCTTTGATTTCAAACTATGTGAATATCAAATAAAATGTACGTGCGCAAACAATCAAGCTAGAAAACTGGGATATATTTTTTCTTTCGACTAATTGGAGCTTTTTATTGTTGGAACTTTTACACTATTGTACACTAATGATAACAATAACTGCTTCACCATTTGGAGATTCTGATCACATTACAACTGTAAGGACATCAAGCAACTTTAACGAACAACCATTTCAACAATTTCAGGTCAGACTTGAGCCGACTGCGGATAGATATGGGTCTGGCGCTGCCCCGTATCGAGATCACTGGCCGCTACGAGGTCTCCGGCCAGGTGCTGCTGTTCCCCGTGCGCTCGCAGGGAGACTTCTGGGCCTCCTTCAGTGGGTATATCAATATGTAATCTGACCCTGTCCACTAAACATGTATCATGGTTGTAGGTATCATCGATGTCAGACTTACCTAATTCGATTCGCAAATGTTCTGGGTGCTAAGTCAGGGCCTTCCCTTCGAATATTAATAAATCCACAATTTTGACAAAAGTATGCTCAATGAAAGTTGTAGGATAGAAGAAGAAAAATATTCCTATATTATAATAACCTATTTTAGCTGAACGATGGAGTTTATTAGTTTAGAGTCGGAAATAAAACTTGACAGAAATGAAAACATGACAAGTCCTATAAAACTAATTACACGGCTGTAATTATTTTTCTTCAAAAAACATTTCGTGTTTAATTTCTCTCTAAGTAGATATGAAATGGGACCAAGATTAAATGGACATTTCATTTAGAATGATCGAATAGAAAGAAAGAGGCCCACATCTCGGCACCTAAATCCATGTATTCCGGTACAAGAAGCAAATATCTTGAGTAATCAATACCCTTCATGATTTTCCTTTCAGTATTTGTAAATTATAAGAGCATTTTTAGTGATTATTTTTTGTGTTCGCAGTGGACGTGGCGGCCATCGTGAAAATATTCGGTAAGGAGCTGGAGCGCGGCGGCACACGCTTCATGGTGGCGGAGAAGCTTCTGGTCGACTTCAAGCTGCAGCGCTCGCGGTTCAAGGTTCGCGACACCGTCAACCACGGCAGCGTTATAGGTGAGAAGCCCTCTCCTTATGCCCTTTTGTTCGGTACATTCACTCCAATCAGCCAAAAATTCACTTATCAAACACAATTCGCACCTTCTGTTATCTCTAATGATTGATTTTCTAGGAATATAATGGCTTTTTTACTAAGCTAAGTGTGGATAAATATATAATATAATGCTACTATTAAAATAAACCGTCGACGTCTTGCACAGAAAGGGTATTATTTGAGAATTAATCTAATTGCAGATAATATCAGTGTTGGCGACGCTGTCCAGAGTTTATTTCTCTTTCATTTTCCAACACAATTTAATCTTTTTAGTTATGCTATTTGATTGTTTGAAAACCATACAATATTTATATCACTAATGGACTATTTGGTTAGAGAGTGTATCGTGTGGATTCTTGTGCATGTCATGCGAGCCGACTAAGGGTCTGTTATTTGTGGTTTGCATTCTACGTAAAACTGTAGGTCATCCTACTTCATTTACTTGGTAATAAATACTTACTACTGGTTAAAGGTAACATTAGTTACTGGTTATTTCTGCCCGGGTAAGTATCATGCCATTGATTGAACTATGTTCGAAACGGCAAATAACATTGCTCTTGGCACCTTGTTTTTTATGCGGTTTGTATTTTTTATTTAACTGGGCATAGACATCTAATACCACACCCTCGTCATGATATCAGCCCAACACACCGCATTTCCATAGGAATGAGGTGCCACGACATGACCTACTCTAAATGAGCACAGCTACATTGAACTAGATGAAAAATACGGAGATTTTTTTTATTGCCGCTTCGACCCTGGATCCCGAATCATCGGGGGTTAGTCTGAACCCTACCACCTAGTGTCCTACAGTTTTACATTTATTCTGAACCACGGAGCAGTTCTTATTCGCGGCGAAATGCACTTACCCAACTCTGATGAGAAATGAAGTGTTGCATGAATGGGGCGGAGATTGAACCCGTGACCCTTGGTATGGTGTTGGGCTAGTAACAATGCAGTAGGTATCCATCCCAGCTACATAAAACATGCATTAACATGTTGACCTCCGGTTGCAGGCGAAGCGATGAACCAGTTCCTGAACAACAACGCCGAGGAGATTATCGACGAGATGCGGCCAGCGGCCTCCTCCTCCATCGCCAAGCACTTCCAGGCCTTCCTCAACTCTGCCTTCACGCGCGTGCCCATCGACATCTGGCTCAAGCCCTAACGTCCTGGGCCTAACCCTGGGCGCGGCGAAACGCCCTTAGATTTACCAAATACCGAGAACCATAATCTTTCTTGTTGAATCGAAATTCAAGTCAAGTCTGAGATTTAACATCGTTGTGGTTAAATACTGATTGGTCAACGTTAAGAAGTTGCATTATAGGCGTATTGTGATCATCGTGTTTGTTCATGTCGTCACAGGTTCAACTCCATTCTGCATTTTCAAAATAAGGAAGGAGTTTTGTTTAGATTGCTAATTACAGATCTACCCAACTTTTGGTCGTTTGAGGTGGGTTCAAGGCAATTGAATTTAGCAGATTAATAACTCGTTTGAAGGATAACTTGTAATTATATGGATTTTAATGAAGAAGGACGTCATCGATTTTTTTTTCTAGGTTTGCTGGTTTAATTACGATCCAAAGTTCAAAGAGTTTGAGAATCTCACGATAAATTTATTGCAGTTATTACCTTTAAACGTTATATTTTTGTCTCGTTAACTATTTCTTTCAATAAAATTAAATAAAGTTTCCTTTAAACAACTTAACTTTATAGTCAAAAGACCTCCGTTGTCTCTTGATGCAAGAAATCCAGTAGTCATTGTTGACATGCGTGTGTACATATTGCGATTAGGATTGAAGACGTTGTTTAACAAATGCAAGTAAATGTCTCCATTGTTTGCCTAGATAGGTTATGACAACTTCCGTTCGCAACTTAACGATAAATGTTCTTCTCCGATAGGTTATTTTTCCTACTATTATCGGTCTCTAAGTTTATGTTTCTCTTATTCGGTTATATTGTATGGTGTTTTGAGGTGGATTTGGGTTTTCTGAGCACCTTTGGCCTCTCAGCTCAGCCACCCATACCAGTTTACGTCGGGAAGACGGTCGCTATTGTCATTGACCAGCAGCCAACAACCAGCGCAGTGCAGTACGCGATCTGCAACTCCGAGGACAGGACGCAGAGGGACAGACCTCGGTTCGCTACCTCGAGTGTGTCATCGCTCGGTCTCTGCGCATGACGCCAAAGGTGAACCATCTGATCACTTCTGAGACCGATCGCCTCCTCGAGGGGTAGCATCGAGGGATAGCCTCGAGGAGATGACCAATTACGAGCGAAACTGAGAATCTATAAAACCTACGTCCATTTTAAACTGACCTCTGCAGCTCCAGCGTGGTATGCGCTATGCTCAGCCATTCTAAAGCAACGGATCCAGGCTCAACAGAAAATCTCTTTGCGAGTGATCGTCGGAGCCGGTCGGTACGTCAGGAATGACATGATCGCCCAAGCCTTGCAAATCCCCCGATGGAGGAGTTAATCGCCAAGCTCGCGCGCCGCAGGTTCAAGCACGTTGACGCTTTACCACACATCCACCTGGTTAATATTGCTCCAGAAACGCAAGACCACCCGACGGGCGACCACTCCCGACAGAGCTGCAGCAGGTCTATTCCTGGCATTCAGTAATCAGGAATCAGGAATGCTGAGTCTAGAAAACCGCTTGTATAGCTATTTTCAAAGCGAGTTTTTTTACGGAAAACCTTGATTGATTAAATAAACTATGCTACGGAATATTTTCGTCAAGAAAATCGCTTTGAAAAGCGCTACAAATTCCTGATTCCTAATTTTCAAAGGTATTTTGCAGCATTGCATTTAACTACATATATTATTGGTATTGATCTTAATAATTTTCCAAAGTAATGACAGCAAATTAAGTATGTAGCAAGACTAAGGGCCGAGTACACGAAAGGACACGAAATCAAAATCTATGTCAACTTATGATTAACACGTCACTTTTTTTGCAAAGTCAACTCCATAGGGTTCACTAAAAGTGAAGTGTTTCGCGAAAAAAACAGCGATTCAAGGTGTCCTGAACAACCAGAATCTTTATTAACACTAATTACCTACGTTATCGGCATTGTCAAGTTACCTGTCTTATCTTAAGAACAAGAAAAAATATGTAAAAAATACAGAAAGTCGAACATAGAACCAGTTTTCTTCTCTCTTAAATGTATGTAAGTACTTACAACAAATATGAGTAAGTAGTAAGGATTAATACAATTAAGAAAACACGTATTTATTAAATAATTATTGTTATAGTACAGTGATATCCGATGAAACTTCATCCTCCGCGTTATTAAATTGGGTCTGTAAGCATCAAAAAGTTAGAATCCCCATACAAACATTGTTAAGTTTGAAAATCAATGTTCCTTTTTACTTGTTATTTGGTGTCTAATATATGAAAAAGAATATCTGTGTCTGCACGTTTTGATTTAAAAAATCAGAACCGAGTCAAATAAACGTATTTTTTAATTTCTCTGTGGTTTGACACTAATTACATTTTTCGAAAAAAATAAAAATGACCACTCTACTATTTTTCGTCTGATATCAGATACCAAATATCAATTAAATTGAAACAGTGGTTTTGATTATTAGTAAACTTCGTTGGTATGGTGAGCGTAATTTTGTGAAGACTTAACACTTATTTTACTGTACTGTACTTATTTTTAGTAATATAAAATGTTAAATAAATGACTTTGGCAGTTTTCGTTTACGTGCAGGAATTTCATCATCGCGGCAAGCTGAGTATAGCTCATAAATCATAAGTTGGTAACATAATTTTATTTTGTATATGCCGACAGAATCAGCCGTGCTTCGTCAGTTTCAAAGCCTAACAGCTAGAAAACAAAAATATTTCAGTAAACTACATATTATACGATCTATCCAAAAGTGTTGCTGAAAACTCTTCGTTGTGGAATCAATTTATGGTACGATATGCTGACCTTGATAACATTAAAACGGAATATAGGACACCGTGTGTTCTATTCAAGGAGTTCACTTGAAGTTCGATCCTCCAGAGATGATAAGTAACAAAGAGTTAGATAGTTTCGAGTATGAGATTAAAATATGTGCAAGCAGAACGGTTTTAGGGTAGGGCGCGGTTGGGCGACCGCCCAGGGCGCCAGATCTGCGGCGCCCCTTTTGTATCCGCTCGCTCATTGACTAAGTCCTACTTACTCATAAATCCTTAAATTTAGTATCAAAATGGTGGGCAACACTAGAATGGAACGTAGTGTCCGATCGGAGTTTTATAATAAGTTAATTATTGTCATAATTGTTTAGTTTAAAATGTCTGAACACGTATATCCTGAAAAAAAATCATCTATGTCAAAATTTTGAAAACGGAAAGCCCAATAAGAAAAGGAATAAAAACAAAAACAATGTTTATTAATAAAGATAAATTTATCACAAAAAAAAATCAAGATCAGGGCGCCCCCCTAGACAGCGTAAAATGTGAAAAAATAGGTGAGGGAATTTGATAAATTCTCCACCAATCAGAAGCGTTTATATCAATTTGCATAAATAACATTTGCGATCTTACTGGGTGTAATATTTGACATCGACATCGACATGTAGCAGAAATTGATCGAATTTTATCTTGGCATCTACATCTGGAATACAAGCGGATGTATCGGTATCGGATCCTGTCAGGTTGCAGATTGTGGGCGAAGTTTTCGCAAGTGAGGTTGTGTGTCAATAAATTCCACATTTTTTTTAGTTCTACTGCAGATAAGTCAACTTCAAACTTTGGCCCATCTATTAATTCGACCAAAACTAAATATATGTGTTTTAGAATTTCACACCGAACTGGACCCCATGTACCAATAATCTTAAGACTCCATTCTTGTGGAGATTACAAAAATACCGCATGTGCATGCCCGATTTTGGAGCAAATTCCAAATATTAAATATCTTGGGATCACTATAGACGAAAGATTGTCCTGGACTAAACAAATTGACTTACTCTGTGGTAGGGTCAGAAAATTAATTTACATATTTAGGAGGCTTAGAATGGTAGCTGATACTAACATCATAAAATTAGTGTACACATCCTTGTGTCAATCAATTTTAAGTTATGGAATTGTGGCATGGGGAGCTGCTAATAAAGGCGATATTTTAAAACTAGAGCGTGCCCAACGTGCTATTCTTAAAGTAGCTTTTCAGAAACCTTATCGACACCCGACGAAAAGTCTGTATCTGGAATGCGAAACATTGAGTGTCAGACAGCTTTTTATTAAGTCGCTTGTCCTTAGATTTCACAAAACTGCCCGATTTTCCGTCAACCCTGTCACAGATACATTAAGATACAATACATGGTGTACACCTAAAACCAAAACCAATCATGCGCAAAGATTCTATTCGTATATAGGCCACGGAGATCAATAAGGCTCTGAACATTTTGGGTTATACAAGGTATGAATGCAAAAAAGTTTTGAACGATTGGCTCATGACATTGGATTATACAGCAACTGAAAATATCCTTACAATACTTAAATAAATACACAACCTAATCCAACATACGAAACCATTTCTTTCTTTAATATGTACACACCGCATTATCCCTTGACTAACTCTATTGTTTTATGTATTATTGCATTTTCTTTTTTTTATATTTCATGTTAATTATTTAGCTCTTTTTCATATTTATACTTTGTTCTGAAAATGTTGATATGGTAAACTTAAGGAAAATATCCCCTACAACACAGGGAATCCTAGTGTGGGGGTTATTAATCAAACTGTATGTGAAATGCATTTTTGGTAAAATAAAGAATTAAAGAAACTATGGACTAGGTACCTGAAGGCGTACACTCCACCAAGCAATAGTATATAACTGAAATATATTATGGACTATAAAACAAAATGTATCTATAAAAATAATCTAGAGCAGCGAATAGAGTAGGGATCCTAAAAAATGTCTTGAAAAATGCTGCAGCTTTGCGCCAGGTGAGTAGGCGAGACTACTGAAGGTGTCATTTATGTTGAACAGCGAAGAAAAGGTGGTTTGTTGGAAAATATCGAAGAACATAAACGTGTTGAAAGTTTGAGGTTCATACATTACATACATTAGTATTAGAACAACAGTTAGGGGTGCTAAAAGATGTGATCAGTATCGAAAGTAGGTAGTAAGAGCATAGTTTGATAAGTGGCTTAAAAAATTGTCGCAGCCTCGCACCGGATGATGTAATTTGTTATATTGGATAGGAGTTAGGGAAGACTATCATTAATTTATATTATATAATTGTAGAAAACTCCAGGTTAGAATAAATCAATAAGATATTGTCAGGCTGGTTAAATATGTGGTTAGTGTGTCGAGGAATGCGAAAGCACTATTTTTAGTGAATTGGAAAAGGTTAAAAATAATGATAAAGTATATTAAGATAGGCAGTAGTCGGAGACTACTAATACTCTAACATGTCATTAATGTTAACAATAGTGATTGAACTGTCGGCGTAAATAATAGTGAACGAATGGTCGACGAGCATCAAGTAGAATTCTTGCAGGACAATCGAGGGATATACCAGTTGCACTTAGACAAGAGTGATATTGATAGTTGTTGTCAGTCTCGAAAATATCTAAAAAATAGTGGCAGTTTTTCTGACTCTATCAAAGTAATGTCAGGGTGTAGGTGTAAGAAGAATAGAGAGACTATTGCAAAATGTCGTCAGCGTTAAGTGTAGCGAAGGCGTGGTCGGCGAGCGGCTTAAGGAAGTCCCGAAGGCTCTGCTCGAGCGCCGGTTGTAGCTCGTCCGCTACCTGCTGCCAGTTCTCGTTGATAAACTTGTTCATGATGCCTCCTGAGAATGTTAAATACTCGGTTAACTTTAAAGTTAAATATCCTCAATTCGTCAATAATTTTGTTACTAACGACACATATATTGCCGCCGTGCTTTGTGAGCTGGTGACAAGCAACCGTTCAGGATGGAGGCAAAAGAGAGAGTGAGATAGTTAGTTTCAATAGAGTGGCTCGATCGCGTCGCCGCTGATTACTAAACTACGTTTATGTATGTATATAAAGCATAGCTTACTGGATATTCTTTAGTGAACAGATGAATTACCATACCTATTACATTGCCCAACACACAGCATTTCCGAAGGAATTAGGTGCCATGCCAGGATTTTTCCTTTACGGGAACGGCTACTTTGAACTGGATGGAAAACACGTATAGTTTTTAATGTTCGCTTATACAATATTTCACCTAACCCGGGCGGCTATAACCCTATCACCTAGTAAGTAGGGAAGCGGTCCTACAGGGTTCCGAACCATAGAGTGAGCCGCAATAAACGCAACCCCAACGTTTTTCCAATATCGCATGTGAGTGAGGTTGAAGAGTACGTATATCTCGGCCAAATTCTGCGGCTTGTAGACAAGGACTGACTAAAGAGGTCGAGAGACGAATTCAACTGGGTTGTGCTGCCTTTGGAAAGCTTAAATACGCTCTGAGGTCTGACCTTCCGCCAAATTTAAAGAGAGATTTGATTCAATACACTTATCGTCAATTTGTGCAAGAAACGTATGAAAACGAAATTGTGTTACAAGAAAAACTTAAATATTGTGTCCAGTGATTACCGAGCAAGTTAACACTTATGTTAGCGATTATAAATGGTTATACTAGTTAATTACATGTATACACTCACGCTTACCACTTCCTACTTCATCATTCTTCAAGAAACATGCGGTCTCTCCCAACGAGATCAGCAGTTTCTCTCCACCAGTCCCACCGACCTCACAGACCGCTACCATTACGCGACAAGCGCAGTGGCATTACCCCGGTGCCGCAACGCGGTGACATAACGCAAAATCAAACTCACGAGGAAAACGTACAGTTTTCGTAAACTGGAACTCACGTTTCTTAATCGTTACAAGCTGCCACCGTTGCTACACGAAATTATGAATCATGGAGTAACGCATAGATTGCTGTTGCGAAAGATGGGTGTGCACTTTGCCATGACGAGTAATACGAGCTGTTGCGAGCTTCATTTGAGCATAAATATTCGATACACGCGGCTCTTTTGTCTTTTTCCGACTTCTCTTACATCCTTTCCCACTGCTCACAAGTATTGATTTAAGCTATACATAAATACAAACCGGGTAAGTGGGTCTTTAGTTATAAGCGGTTATACACAAAGATGGAAGCCATATGTTATATTTTATAATAGTTAGCAATGATTATACAAGCAAAGTTAGTTGTTTTATGTTACCGCCTCGACGGTTAACATCACACACACAGCACACACCACACACCATGACTAACCGCCATTACACCGTGATCCTGAACAACTGAGTGACATACAGCACCTTCCATTATTCAGTACCGCTTCCATGAAATAACCCGAATTCGTAATAAAGTAACTGTAGCTCCACTGTTAATACCACAATTAGTATAATGACATTAACCCAAAAAACCACATATTAACTATTTCCCATGTCCCATATCAGCACCATTACGTTCCATTTTCTCATTGAACTGAATGGAAACGTTCAGGCACGTAAAAAGAATTCAGCTTGGCCCACTGTACATAAAAATGCATCGTTCATGGTTCTGATTCCACATTAAACTGTAGATACCGATAATATCGCATTGCATGAAAAATGGTCGAAGCGGCAATTAAAATAGACACTGATTTATATCCAGTTAAAGCTGTGCAATATAAGCAAGGACCGGGCTTGTTCCCATGAGTGGCTTTGTGGTATCATAATGAGAGTAGGTGTTGTATTAGCCAATCATGTCGAGTCGCATGAAAAAAACATCAAGTGCCGAAACCCACAGAACGCAAGAGACCGACACCATACGCTTTTGGGCTGAGGATTATTCATTATTTGTGCCGCCACTATTCTCGCACTTGGTTATGGGTAGTGAATGATGAATGAACGACGAGATTGGTTACCGACCCGTTTGTATGGGGTATCCGTATCCAGTTTTTTCTTAATCTTTCAGTCCAGAAAACAGTTTTTATAGGAGTTGTCAAAGCGATTTTACTCCACGGATCCAGAGCATGATATTTCAATGACTCAAGGTTTTCCGTCCAGAAAATTTTGAAAGCTGTTTTCTTTACTGAGAGATTCTTGATTCCTGAGCACGGAATCCCAAGAATAGGCCAACAGTGAATTAGAACAGACACGTGGCTACGCTGCCCCTATGCAACTGGAATTCGGTTTTTCACTCTCGTACTTTCTTACTCGCTGTGAACGAAATCGGCCCGAATATTGAGAGCCCCAGAGACACGCGGAAAGTAGCAGATTCCTCCTACCCAGGTGCTCGTCGCCTCCGAAAAGGTTGTCCATGTGCACGCTGGCGTCTCCCACTTGGAAGCTGACGTCGAGCGCGCGGCACGCCAGCGCGTCCACGCCGGACGCGCGCGGCGCGCGGCCCAGCACCACGGTGATGGTAGCCTCCACCTCACCTGGGATAACATCAAAGAAATTAGTCATGAAAGCTATCCTAAGTATTGAAGAAGGATGGAGTGGCTCGCAACTCAGGGCCTCGTTTCTCGGGTGAGAGGTTGTGGTCCTGATTCTGTGTTGGTAAAGTGCATGCGAATACATGTTAGACTGTAAGTCCCCGTTGCCCTACGAGGGGGTAGGATTAAGGCCGCCCAGGTTGGTACCATCGCGAAAATATGGTCGTAAAATTGACCGTGTTTTCCATCCAGCTTGTGTTCGTAACGCGGTGTTATGGTCTAATATCATGGTGTGGTATTAGCCATCCATTTCCACTTACATAAAAACTGCCATGAGATAACGCCAGTCGGTTATTCAGTTGTAAAGTTTGAACATATATTTTAAAAGTTTGGTCACATGTGTCTTCTCTACTTGTTCATCGAATATGAATGTTTTCTGTTCTGTAGTTACAGCTAGGACAGAGCTCACAGCTTGAGCTCAGAACTTGAATTTCTCCGCTCCCAATTCACTACAGATATTCGATCAACTAGGTTGTAGCTTAGGTTGTAGCATCACCGTTCGAGACCACCGACTCTAAGCGCATGGCTATAAGGTAGCAAATCATACTTTACCACGTCGATAAAATCTCTTCATTTCGAAGATTTTAAATCCTATAGGCGAAGTGCCAGAAGGCCTATACTATGTAAGAAAGTAGTGATGCTTACTGTAATTCCCAGTGCATAGCCCCTCCCCCTCTATGGGCAGCGTGAGGATCTTCCCCGTCATCTGGTAACGGCCCTTTATCTTCAGCTGGGGGATGTGCAGCTTGGACACCACAGTGTGGTTGGCAGAATTCACACTGCAATAGACGAGTCAGTCAATCAATACTAATTTCATTCGTTAAAACCACAATAACGTGATGTGATGTTAGACTGACGTTGCCAAATTGAACAGATATTTGGAAAGTTATTAAATTAAAGTATACAGCTCATAAATTTAATCGATTCATAACGAATGATCAGGTAATCATATATAACTAGATATTTTTCAACTAATCAGATATCCAGTCCAAAGGAAAACGTCTCCTACACAGACCGAAATGCGCGCGGAAACGCGAAATTTTGAAATCGCAAGACTGCTGACTCTCAGAACTTCGAGCTACTGTAAAATCTTTAAGATTACAAGTCCATTCTTCGCTCGGAGTCCGGTGAAGTAATATTTTCGCAGTTTCGCGATTTCTAAATGTTGCCGTCCGGTGTCCGCCCGAATTTTGCTCCGTGGGAGAGACTGAAACGTCATAGCGAAAACTTTTCGATTATTTCTTTATATTTATATCCGAGGTTCCGACAGAGCGACATTTGGCGAAAACGCCCATAGGATTTCGAAATTTCACGGAAATACCCAAACCATGCGGGTCGGCCAGGCTACCTTAAGTTAGAATTATTGTAAAGTTAAAACCGCTTAAAACGAACCCGCTTAAGACGATTTCCCGCTCAAGACGATTTTTGCTCCCATCCAAGTCAAACAAGTATTCTAAAGAATAATTCAGGTAACTTTTTTGAGGCCACCCACCTGATGTCTCTGATCCGCATGGTGGAGGGCCCGCGCACGGTGAGCTCGGAGAAGCGCGACTCCACGACGACGGCGCCGGCGCCGCCCTGCTGCCGGAACCTGGCCTCCGGCACCAGCAGCGGCTCGCACGACGGGATCCCGTACTCCGGCAGACCTGTATCGCACGCACCGTTAGTACATCCATAGTTTACCCCTGAATTCCGATAGGTAACTTTAGATTACATTGCATATTAGCATGGTGTAACCGAAGGATAGCTTTGGGATATTTAGCTGGAGGTGGTGGAAACGGGCATATATGCTGTAACCGTAAGGTAACTTTGGGATTTTTGTACCCGGTGGTGGTGAAAACGGGCGTAATAAATCATAATTAAAGCAAGAGATTATTTTTGAAAATTTAAAAATGTTTCTGGACATCTTGACAAAATCCACCTCTTCGGCGGTGTTTGATTTTCTTAAGATCGGTATATGTATGACTAAAATATCTTTGGGCGAAATGAGGTTGCATAAGTCAACAGCTGAGACCGAATATCGCTGCTCGGGGAGCCAATGATTATCCTCAAATTAAATTACTCAGAACAGGTGTTTTACGTGGATGCCAGGAACTGTGAGAGGGTATGATCACTGGCCAGATCAAATTATTCTAAAATTGCTACCTTTTTATAACCCTTATTTCAATTCAGAAGGATTATATTACCAAAAATATCATCTACAACTCACTTTGAAGATGCATCTGTAGGTGATATGGAAAAAAGGAGTTTTTCCTGAAACCTAATTTGAAAAAAGAACATAGTTTTACCAGTGGCTAGGCGCGGGATGTAGGCGTTGAGCATGTCCCGCAGGCAGCGGCCGAGCAGGCGCGGCTCGCGGGGGCACACCACGCCGCCGACTGCAATTTACACATTACAGTTTATTCATGGAACTGCCCATGGAAATTCAAGGACATACCACACCTACTGGCATGATTAAGCTCAACACACCGCGAAGTAAATAGGTGCCAGCTGGATAGAAAACACAGATGCTTTTTTACTGGCGTTTCGACTACCGGGCGGGCTGAACGGTTAATAAGTAGTAGTAACTACGGTTTGACATGGGTTTCGGACCATATGACCCGCATTTCCAACGGAAATGTAGATTTGAGTTGTATGTAGAGTTGACTTGGTTAAGAAACAGGCTACAATGGGAACAGGAAACAGGCGGAAACAGTTTTTCTCCTTGTTTCGCTCCCTGACTGAAGATAATTTTTGTAAATAATGATTATTTTTGTGGTAATGGTATGCGATAGTAAACTAGAGCTGACGTTTGTTTTACAAAGAAAAATTAATAAATTTATAAATTCTAGTTTCAAATAAGTTAAAATTAACTAAAATTTTAAATAAAGCATTTGGTTAAATAAATCCAAAAATAGTTCAAAAATATTGATTTAGACTTAGAAGTACATATTTTCATAAAAAAGCTAATATCAAATTCCATTTAATGTCAAAGAATACAAACGACCATATTATTATTATGGATTTCCAAAAATTCATATTTTTGCAAAAAAAATATGAATTATAAGCTCATGCTGTATTAATTTTCATGCAGAAGTAAATGTTTATTTATTAGTACTCACAGTTTATAAAACTCGACTGTTTCACAGCATAGGAGGACGAAGCAAGCATAACCAGTGTTACCACAAAATTTAACATCATCGTGGAAACAATGTGAACTCACACAGAACTTCCGCTTCGAAGACAATTCGCTTTTATACAGCACATATTTTAAGTATGTGAGATATAGACGATTATGGAAGCACATTTTATCAGAAATTTGCAACTTCGGCAAAATAACACACGTACGAAAAAATCCGGCCAAGTGCGAGTCGGACTCGCACACGAAGGGTTCCGTATCATCGTACAAGATTTTACACAAAAAAATACCCTTTAATGTTTATATTTTTTTTTTACTTATTATTTCTAATAGCGGCAAAATAAATAACACACTCTGTGAAAATTTCAGCTAATAAAAAATAAACCTAATACGGTTGATGAGATACAGCCCTGTGACGGACGGACGGACGGACAGCGGAGGCTTAGTAATAGGGTTCCGTTTTTACCCTTCGGGTACGCGCATTTCTAAATTAGTGTTCCTGTAGTAAAAGGCGTTGTGAGTACCTTGGTCATATATTAAAATAGCTAACGTCATCCTTCGGGATTGTGGTGTATTGGTATATCATAACCGTAGTTTGTGGTATTAGTCATCGATTTCAGATTGCATAAAAAAAATATACAACGTACAAAACTGGCAGAAAACTACTTATTTTCGCCGGTATTATGACATTTCTAACCAACGCCATCTCCCATCATCACTAGTTGCATCGTCATTAAGTGTATATCCAAATTTAGCATAGGTAGGCGTGATTAAAACGTTACATTATAACTATGAACTAAGTTATATCATTGATATTCATTGGTTTCTATTTAATGTATCCATGCCTTGGTACAACTTCTTAATGTCTTCAAAATATCAAACAAAAAATCATTTAACATATTTAATAACAAAAAATAACTTACAAAACCATCAACACAAATATCTTCTAAGATTTCTTGTCGAAATAAAACAATAATACGTCGCTTTACGGATTTTCTACGGAATTTCAAAAGACAATAATACAATACGACAAAAGGCGGGGAGTTCTAGTTAGCAAACACCATGTCGTAGGGCACGTGCTTGAGGAACTTGTTGGCGACGTCCTCCAGCACCATGGACAGAGCCGTCTCCACTGCCGGCCGCACCTCCGACACCACCTCGCTGCTGTGCATGCGCACGATGTGATCCGTGATCCGCGCTGCAACACGACACGTCAATATTAATATTAATAATAATAATAATTGTCCCTCACTCTTTCGCTCTCACACTTCACTTGTAATTCTATTTTATATTTAGTAATTCAGTTTAATTATCAATAAGGATATCAGCAAATATTAAAGTTTCTTCGCATTTTTTAAGAAAATTCAAAACATTTTTTAATATGGTTTATTTACATTTAACTTAAGTATGTAGGTACCATTTTGTTCGATAACTTTTTGCCATCTTGTAGGTAGGGACATGATCCCATTGCTATAGAAATATTGGGACTTCTGATCAATATACCGCGACAAGTGGATTTGGCAGTCCTCTCGTGATGTTAACCTGACACTGCCTAAAGAATTCTGAAGAGACCTAAACAGGTGGAAATCTGAAGGTGCAAGGTCAGGACTATACGGCGGATGCATTAACACCTCCCAGCCAAACTCTCTTAGTTTTTGCTGAGTGGCTAAAGATGTGTGAGGTCTAGCGTTATCATGATGAAAAACCACACCCCTTCTGTTGATTAATTCCGGCCGCTTTCTCTCAACTTCTTGCTTTAATCTCATCAGTTGTTCGCAGTAGAGTTCAGAATCGATGGTCCTGCCTGGTGGTAACAGCTCATAATAAATAATGCTTTTCCAATCCCACCACACACACAGCATCACCTTGTTGCGAGTTAACCCGGGTTTCGCCACAGTCTGTGAAGCTTGACCGGCCTTTGACCACGACCTTTTTCGCACGTTCTTGTCGTACGTGATCCACTTTTCATCACCAGTTATCAGCTTCTTCAAAAATGGTTCGGTTTCATTACGTCGTAATAAAGAATCACAAATGAGTACACGGTTCATTAGGTTTCTTTCAGTGAGCTCGTGAGGTACCCAAATATCGAGCTTTTTTGTGTACCCAGTTTTTTTCAAATGCGCCAAAACTGTTTTGTGGTCAATTCCTAGTTCTTCAGCTACGTCGTAACTACTAATATGCCGATCTTGCTCCACTTTTTCAAAAATGGCATCCATTTTATCCGTAATAGGGCGACCAGAGCGACGTGCATCTTTGACATCAAAATTTCCGGATTGAAAACGCTTAAACCAAATTTGTGCTACTCTCACAGACACTGCACTAGGTCCATAAACATCGCAAATTTTTTTCGCGGCTTGCGTTGCATTTTTACCTTTTTTGTAGTAAAATTTTAAAATGTATCGAATTTCTTCATTAGATTCACTCATTTTGACAGTACGAAAAACAAATGAGAATCACACATTTTTCTAATTTGAATTTGGAATTATGTTCTTTAAAATTTAAACTTTCAATGATACCAAAACCAGCCAGATACAAATAGTATAGCCAAAGAGATTTTATTACAAGTTCATACATACTATAATGCGAAAAGACTTTTTCCCCGACCTATTACATATTGAAAAAGAATATTAGATCATGTTGTTTATTTTGAAAACGAATAATAATTGGATTTGCTGTAGTGCGATTTTGCTTTGGTTGATATAAATAATTAAAAAACTATGCAATGTTGCAAATGCAATGTTTCCAGTCATTATGTATGTCGTGAGGTATGCAAATTTTTTACAAGAAATAATATAATAATCGTGATATTTGCTGAACATGGATACCAGATGTCAGTAGTAGTTTATGACAAAACTCATAGTATTAAAACCTAATGTGCAAGTGTTTCACAGTGTTGTGTTGCCACTGGAGCAGTGCATCGCTTAAAGGTCCTTGCTTGCGGTGACGCTTGGCTCAGGTTATCTCTTTCCCTAAAATATGGTTGAAAGAGGTAATGGCTGTGCCCGGCGTGATGCTCGTGAACGGGTGCTGTTTATGGGGACTGGCCTGCTCCAATTGGCAACATATTAGTTGGAGGGGATTGTCTTTGCAAATAAAATGATATTTGTCATGAACTGTTGCATACGGCATGGATTGTAAATTTTTGTGTATTCATGTGAATTTAGCGTTTTACCTATGTTTTTGTTAAAATAATTGACAAACACTTTTGTAAACTTAGACTAAGTGGACGTTGAAAAAAAAAAAAACAGCGGAGTTTCTTTCCAGTTCTTCTTCGCTGTGTTTTGTTTTGCTGAACTGGCCAATGCTAAAATATGACAAATCCGAGTGCAGTGTACTGTCTATGGATGATGAATAAACAATACAACAATACAATACCAAGACCTTCGATGTTTTGCACGATAAGTGCATTGAGTTAGATGAAAACACGCATAATGTTCATTGTCGCTTGGACCATTTTCCATACAATGCCATCCCGGTACAATTAAGGTATAACCTTACCAGCCAGTAAGAAAAAAATGAGACCTACAGTTTACGTGTAATCCGAACCAAGAACAACTTAACGACTTACTCTTGCGACATGCACAGGAAGAAATACTCGCACTTTTTGTGAGTGCCGGACAAGAACCCGAATACTGACTGATGTCGTCGCCGCCGGTGTAGGAGTCGTATACTTGTACTATTTGTGAGTGGCGGACAAGAACCTGGATACTGACTCATGTCGTCGCCGCCGGTGTAGGAGTCGTATACTTGTACTTTTTGTGAGTGGCGGACAAGAACCTGGATACTGACTCATGTCGTCAAAGCCGGTGTAGGATTCCTTTACTTGTACTATTTGTACATAAGTGCCGGACAAGAACCTGGATACCGACTCGTGTCGTCGCTGCTGTTGTAGGAGTCCTAAACTTGTACTATTAGTATGTGGCGGACAAGAACCTGGATACTGTCTCATGTCGTCCCCGCCGGTGTAGGAGTCCTATACTTGTACTATTTGTAAGTAGCGGACAAGAACGTGGATACTGACTCATGTCGTCGCCGCCGGTGTAGGAGTCCTGCAGGTCGGCGGTGAGCGGGCCCGCGCACGCGAGCTGCACGCGCGAGTCGCGCACGACCAGCCGCTGTTTGTGCACGCGCGCGCCCACAGCCTCCACGCGCGCCGTGCATTGTGCTGCGCGCAATTATTCACAGCATATTCCAGGGTATTCCAGATTAAATGTCAAACAAGTAAATTGTTCATCTCCATGTCTGTTAGTACGTCTTCTTGAAATACTTGTACAATGCGATTCAAATAAGAATAGGATAGGATCTCCGTCATTTTGAATGTCAAACTGCTAAATCCCTCACTTCACTTCACAAACTTCAGTACTTTGCCGCGGTGTTGACGCGTACTTTCCCTCGCGAATTCGAGTGAAGTTAATCACGAGCCCCGTCCTATTCTTATTTGAATCGCATTGTAAATTGTAATCAGTTTATTAAACATCCTTTAGTTTTCTGTATAACATTTTTTCACAGGATTTGTTCCTTTTTAGCGACACCATAGACTGGTGCCTATATTTTTCTCAAAACCAACGGATTCGATTCCCGGCTAGATTCCAAACATCAAATGATACAGCTTTAGTTTTTATCAAAATGAGCCTTATGACTCCTTTGAGTGCTTTTCGCTATTACCATAGAGTAACTCTATGCTATTACTTAGATTCTCGAAATTGGCCCAGAAGGCCGAATTGAAAGAATCTACCCGTTTATACACACGTGAAGTTTCTTTCTGTGTTAATCCGCCGATCAATCAGTTTCTGAGGTAACGTATTTTAGTTTGCTAGGTACCAGAAGTCTAAATGACTACGATCGTGTAAAGAACGTACTGAAGTTGGAGACGAGTCGGCCGGTGGCCTCCACGGGCAGCATTTGGAAGTGTCCCAGGAGGACGAACTCCGCCGTCATGAAGAGGTGCGGCAGGCTCACGTTGGCCGTCACGCGCAGCTCCTCCGGGAACACGCTGCAACCAGGTGGACCGCAGGGAAGCTCAGTGGTAGTTACACGCTTAATAAATTAATCAAATTGTCTATTGTCGTTAAATGCGAGACAGTATGGTTCATTAAGTTAAATAGGTCCTGGGACACATTTTAGGGTGGATTACAAAATGTCTGGTTAGTAGTATAGTTATGTTTATTATAGATCTCTCTTCTTTCTTCTTCAGAAGAAAAATAAGGACGGATACATTTTAATTTTAAAATCATCACCAACCAAAGACAGACTATCAATGCTTAATAAAGCTAATACAAATTAAATGGCCCACCGGCCAATATAGAATGCACGATGGAAAAGTCTCGTCATATTATTTAAATATGCGCATTGTTACATGCCTTTGATAGGGTGCAATGGTGTGTGCCCGTGCGATGTTTTTAGCTAAGGATTTATTTGGCTGAACTGGATATTGGATGGAACGGTAAAGGTAATGTTTTGTTTCTTAGAGCACTGCTGAACTGAAAAGACGGTAATTATTTTTTTAACGCTTGATTGTTTTTTATAATTAGCGTAGCATATGGTGAACGCCAGGCCCTCACATAAGACGTGTGCAACAAAGGCCATGGATTTTCAATTATTGTTGAACTTATCAACTAGTTTATTTTACATTCATTCAGTGTATAACTTTTCTCGTTGATTATTTTAACCGTCGTATTTTTTCAGCCACAATTTTAATTATACCGGGTGATAACGGAGGTATGGTCCAAAAGCTATCCACGTATTCCTTGACGTATTTGGAGCAAAAAAGGTAGAAGACATTTTGCTGTCCAACTTAAAAAAAATATCATCCCCATACATTTTTATAAATACCTACACACAAAACGTATGGAAAAGAGGTTTTTTTTTAGTTGTACAAAAATGGTATCTACCTTTTTTGCTCCAAATATCCCAAGAAACACGTGGTTAACGTTTCGACCATACCTCCGCTAACAGCCTGTATATAGGATAAACACATTACCCTCCTTTGCGTCGCGTGGTCCGTAAAGTTATCCGTAAAGTTAGTAGTTAGGTAAAAATAGGATGATACTAACTCCAGCTTATTGAATGTGTAGTCCGTGAGCCCCTTGATCATGACGTCGGAGAGCCAGGCGTCATAGCGGAAGTGGTCGCCGGGCGCCTGCTGCTGACGCAGCCGCACGCTCGGCACGCGCAGCGGCTCCAGCGGCTGCACGCCCAGCGAGGGCAGCCCGTGCGCGAGGAACACGCGCGCGTGCTCCGCCGCGCGCTGGATACACGCCGACACGTTCGCGCTGCCGTAGTGGCACACGGGGAAATCGCGTGCTGCAAGTTATCACTTATTGCCTGTCATGCCTTTGGTTTTGTTAAGGTTGCGCCGGACTAGGCGTAAAAGTCTATAAATATTGGTCGCCAACTATCCGCGCCCCCCGCGGCACAAGCGTGGATTCAAGGAAAGTAGCCGCCGCCGCCGCATCAGAAGCCCTTCTACGAACTGTATTGAGAGGGCGCTATCGAGAAGGCGATACCGCCTGTCAAAAAAATTGTATGCGTTTGACAGTTGGTATGAAAGCACTGTCGACAGAGAATATTTTTGACAGGCGATATCGCCTTTTCGATAGAGTTTACTCGATAGCGTTCGTAGTAGGGGGCCAGCGGTACACTCTGCAAGCGCCTCAATAGCCTTGAATAGTCCTAATCACTGAGTCCCTTAACTTCCCACACCGGTGCAAGAACGTGATAGCACTTGATTGCATTCAGTTCCATAAGGACGTAAGTGAAATCATATTTTACTATTTTAAAAATAATTAAGAACTTATTTTGGAAAACCAAAAAGATGAAAGATGCATTGATGGTCTAGCTCTTGAAACCTATAACGGTAAATAACTGATGTTCATATTCTGTGTTGAAACTTTTATTATGAAAATTTGAAATTTTGTTAATACATGAAGCACCGGCAACCCGGATGACGTTATAATTAATATAATGTTATATATATAACCAAAATATAATAAAATATATATACATAATAAAAAATGAATCGCTTACAAAAGTCGTCTTCCTCCTCCGAAGAAGAATAATTTGCTTGGTGCTTAGACAGAACTCCGACCACTAACAAACCGAACATCAAAAACCTGAAAATACACCACTCCATGTTATCTTATATATTTAATTTAAGTTATGTATTATAACGCGTAGTGCACTCGATAAAGTAAATTTGTTTGTGAGTGTATTTTCCAGTATTGTGAGAACTTATAAGCTAACGCAAAGCGGTATAGCAATGTGATGCCCCTATATAGACACGATGTGACCTTTTATTCAATCTAAGGTCTTCTTGAGGCTATATGCAGTTTGAGGAAGCACTTTATTCTAGTTGATCTTATTAATGGGTTAACCCAGATTCGTAATTTCGCAAACATACTCAGGGACTTTTTCACCTATTGCTGATTATCTTGTCCTGATTTCGAATGCGAGATAGTAAGAAATGCCCTTTAATGTGAGGATTAAGCTATTAAGCTCGTTAAGATTACGAGTTAGAAATTTCGGTGAGGTCTAGGTTGCTTGGAACTGGGCACTGGATGGTTCATACAACACCTAACACGTTATTAAGCCAGTACATCACATTTTCGAAGACATTAGGTCATATCAGGATTTTCCCTTTATATAATAATGGCTTCATTGAATTGAATAAAAAAGATGGGCAATTTTCCCTACCGCTTCGATCAATTTGTGTCCAATGCTATTAATCATAACACAGTGCAGAACGTCAGCCTCAGTGGCCCAGTGGCGCGACACTTCGGCGATCGCTCTCCGAAGTTAAGCAACGCTGGGTCCGGTCTGGGCGTGTATTCTTGGCATTCAGTCATTGCGGATTCAGTAGAGTTAACAATAATGTCAAAGTAAATTCTTCTTCTGTTAACTCTACTGAATCCGCAATGACTGAATGCCAAGAATACACGTCCAGGTCTTGGATGGGTGACGTTAAACTGTAGGTCCCCTTCCTTACTTACTAGGTGGTAGGGTTTATCCCGTCCGGGTTGGTACCATCGCATTGGATGAACGATGGTCGAAGCGGCAATGAAAATTGTCCGTGTTTTCCATCCAGCTCAATGTAGCCGTGCAATATAAGGAAGGTCCTGGCATGGCACCTAGTTACCATGTGGTGTGTTGGGCTAATACCATGACAGAAGGTGTGGTATTAGCCATCCATGTCCAGTCACATAAAAAAAAAATTGTGAGAAAAGAAGAAACGTGTACATGGGCGTGTCGTCAGACACCTCTTAGGTGAGGGCCTGACATACGCCATATGCCGCCCTTCACCTAAAAAACTATTACTGTTCCTCCTTCCAATGTTTAACTTCGCTCAACGTTTATTGTTCATTGCAATTGTTTATTTACAAAACATTCACATTGTAGAAATTGGTTTGTTTTGATGTTAACTAAGACGATTGGTACCTACTTGTCTGAGCGATTGAAAATTATTACTACTTTGGAAGTCCTGCTCCTAAGGATTCCAAGTAACACATTTTTTATTTGAAATGAACAGATATCCCATGATTCATCGGTGCGCTGTTTCAGTTAAATATGACTCCGATGAGAATAAATGGGAAAGTGTAAAAAAACTATCGAAACAAAAGCCTTCCCGCTAAACTCTCCATACAAATGGGGAAAGTAAATCATGCGTACATTTCTCCTCGTAGATCCAAAATTACACTCAAAACAGCTTTATTTGATCAAACTAGATGATTGATGACCATTGGCATCTTAAAATTGCATATGGTTTCTAAGTTATAAGGTTCGAAAGGTCGAAAATTTCGCGCGTTTTATGCAATAACTTTGGTCGTGGACTACTCAAAGATAACACAAAACATATTAATCATAAGACCTAGCTTTTTCCATAAAGATTCAAAATCAGTTTTCGTTTAATTTTGGACTACAGCGTCCGTGATTTACTTTTAGCTATAAATCGTTTTGTTATTTTGTTAATCTGAACAAATCAAACGCTATGCGAGTTGTTTGCTTTGTGAACGGGTTGCATCATCCTCATCACGAGGACTGTCTTTTTCTTTGAAACAGAAACAGTTCCAGAGCGCAACAGGGCGATATTATGCTGTGACCGCGAATGAGTTAGTCCCGCCTGGAAGGGCCACCTTAACTGGTACACCTGACGTCCACTGGTATGTCTTTTGACCCGATCGCTTCAATGCCAATTCCAGCATTTTGACCAAGGCAGCCGCTTCGTGATGACTATTGCCGGTCTCTTTACCTTTTACAGCACGTCATTAAGTTTTTATTATTAGGGGAGTTAGACCACCGGTTGGTGCCGCTCCGTGCCGCGCCGCCCCGTGCCGTGCCGTGCGCGTGCGCATGTCGAGGACTCGGCGCCGTGCGTTGCCGGTTCAGCAGACAGCATTGACCGAGATAGCCGCGAGGCACATCGCTAGGCCTACACTATTAATCTCCATCTACGACGTGTTTGCATGCTTCACCTTACATACCAGCAGGGATAATTTAATTCATGTGATACAAGTTGTAGCAGCAGACACGCCATAGCTCTCGCAGTACAAACCCCCCATGCCAGAGGTCATGGGTTCAAATCCCGGAACCCTTCATGCACCACTTTCTTTCTGTTTCTGAGTTGGATAAGTATATTTCATTAACAATTTGAGTGTTTCGGAATCCATGTAAAATTGTATGTCCCCTTCCCCTACTAAGTGGTTGAGTTAATATCGCCCGGGTTGGTACCTGTGTTGGTACCATTCGCATTGGGTGAAAATATGGTCTATGGTCATTGACTTACATAAATCATTGTCTATGGTAATGAAAAATTGGCAGTGCTTTCGATCCAGTTCAATGAAACCGTACTCAAAAAGGGAAGGTCCTAGCATGGCACCTAATTCCTTCGGAAATGCGATATGTTGGGCTTGACGCAGAGTAATGCTCACGATAGTACCTGTAGAACAGACTGAGCGACACTACAAACTGTCTGTGGCTCAAGGAACATATGCTGGTATCCTCATAATTATATATAGATATAAATACATAATGAGTAAATAGATCTATTAAGGTCTAGAGTTAGTTTAAAGGAGAATGCCCATTACAAAAGCGCTAGCAGTTAGCATGTACACCAATTAATCCACTTTGCTTTCATTTCTCGCATCATATAAGTAAAAATGTGTGACTTTCAGTTTTTTCTATAATGGGTAAACACTGATAAAGATGAACTTTGAGGTTATTTCCCACATTGTAAGTACCATCGGTGGTGGATATTTATTTGCATAATGAGTGTTGCTGTCACAATGGATACTTACAGGGCCTCATTACATAAGGTATGTTTAGGCACTTAAGAATTTACTTAAACAGGATCAGGGAAAAGATAGTTGGCACTATTATTGCTATAGCGAGTACTCCAGCTATATGTGAACTCTACTGAGGGTAAGGGAACAGAATAAATCGATAGTGGTGCCTTTTGAAGTCTGTATGGTATTATATTATCTGCAGGTCGTCTTAGAGTGGTATGACTTATATTTAGGTACCATTTAATTTTCTAATAGAGTTAAGAATTATTTAAAATGGGGAAGATTCAGCCATTGAAAATTAATACAATTTATTCCACTGCATTAATTTATTCCTGTGCATGTCGTACGAGCCGATTAAGGTATTCGAGGCTCCGTATGACCAGTCCAGAAGTGAAATCTGTTTGGACTGGCGTCAAATAATATGAACTACTACTTTTCGTTGGTCTTAGTTACGACTATTTATCTCAGAGCCGGTAGTCTCAGTTGTCACCTAAATTGGCGTTACGGCAAACCGATCGACTGGCGTTTTCAAATGTATGGAGAAATTGAAGAGCGCGCGCAGCGGGTGTTAAGCGAACTAACATTTGCGAGTCCGAGCTTGATTTGACAGCTTACTCAACGTTGCCGTAAATACGTCGACGTTGCCGTTTACGTCCACTCCGCGTTTTCATACAAATCGGAAGTCCGCGTTTGACTTTGACAGCTTGAAGAAGTAAAACCACAGAATATCTAGTAAAAACTTGTATGGAGTTTGGAGAAAACGCCAGTCGATCGGTTTGCCGTAAACGCCAATTTAGGTGAGAACTCAGACTGACCACTCAGCCTGTGACTCATAAAAGTCCATGAGCGCGCGCGCTGTTTTGAGCAAACATAACCTCAAAGTTCATCTTTAGCCGTGTCTGCTGACTTATCCCCATTATAGAAAAAAGTTAAATTTACAGATTGTTACTTTTATGATGCGAGGAATTTAATAAAATTGGTTTCATGTCTGTACATGAAAATTTGTAGCGTTTTTCTAGCCCATACTGGAATGGGCATTCTCCTTTCCATTCCAATATCATGGAATAAAACAAATTAATAATTTGATTTCTTTATTTTACTTCTTAATTTATACTTAAAACTACAAAATTTAGAATGAATTAACAGGTACATGAAGATAAATTATCAAATATCTTTATTATAAGTACATTTTTGGTAAATTATTATCACTACACAAAGGATCCTGAAAAATAATTTTCATCGTCAATTCAGGTATAAAATTAAGGCATTACAATTACTTATGAATGATTTAATTATGAAATTCCGCGGAAATTTAGAAAGGTATGAATGACAAACATATAATATAGCAAACTGCTTTAAATGTAACGTATAATGATGTACGTGAAACGTATTTTGCGTTGTTTTGTAACCATGTCTATGACTTTTTAAAAGGGAACGCTTGAAAAAAGATATGAACTTGTATTTTTGAACATCAATCCTCTAACACTAGACAATACAATAAAAACCTTTTTTCCTTACAAATATACAGCTTGAAGATTTTAGTCCTCGGGAAGGAGTTCTTTGAGAGGTATGGTGCTGAATATTCTGTTCATGAGCGCCTTGAAGATGGCGGCGCCCGTCTCCTCGATGATGGGGCTGAGGATGTCCAGCACCACGCCGGGGCTGGCGTTGAAGAAGGTCGCCGCTGAAGCGGCTGAAATTGTTGTACATCCATAGTTGTATACTTGTGTAAACTTTTAGCCCATCACACAACATTCCAAAAGTAACTCGGTGCTGTAGAAATACCTTAATATGTGTAATCACAGCTACATTAAGCCAAAACATTTTAGGGACTAATATGAGTACAGATTTCTTGAAATTCTCTTTATCAAAATATTCAAATAAATTTACTCTGAATAACAAAACATTCTTTAGTATAATTTACTTTTACGTAGCGTAGTTATTTTAAGAACTTTAATTTATTAATTAATGTGTCCTTGTTTTACGATCTTCTTTCGCTGTTCATCCAGCCACAAATGTTAATTAATATTTTTAAAAACGACCAATAGAGTCGTCATCCAATTATTAAAAAAAAATCTAAATTGAATCGACCAGTTCACGCGAATTTTACATCACATTTCCTTTTACGTAACATGCTTAATAAAGCAAGCAATAATTCTCAGTCCACCGAACTTGCCCTAGTTAAAGGTGTCCAAACCGACAATTTACTCCAAGTAGCAAACAACATAAACATTTCGACACATCAGCAACACGCGTGTTCATGCTAAACCGGCTAGAAAGCGCTGACGTTACTGAAAATGCCGGTTAAAACTATTTCGAAGTCAGGCCGAAATTAAAAAAAAACCGATGGTTTTTTTATGTTTTACGGAATAATGTAAAAACATTACTTTCAATACATATTTTTATTCTTACTGGCGCGATTAACATCGTAATCTAATTCTAAGACTTTAAAATGTATTGAAATTCCAATGCATACTCGAGAAGACAAGATAAATATGATGCTAGCAAGAAATCCACAACGTTATTAGAAA
The DNA here is from genome assembly GCA_946894095.1 of Incurvaria masculella. Taxonomy (NCBI): domain Eukaryota; kingdom Metazoa; phylum Arthropoda; class Insecta; order Lepidoptera; family Incurvariidae; genus Incurvaria; species Incurvaria masculella. The sequence goes on along the minus strand of OX335648.2, from coordinate 13,996,405 downwards.
TCATTTCATGCTGACGAAAAATTTGCTGGTTTTGCGCCAGTACGATCATCCTGATCAAAATAATAGCCATCGAGCGCTCTATAAGTTTATGCAAATCAAAAAGTTAGCTAATTCCGTCGATCCTGAAAGCAACAGTGGGCCGCAACCAATGACTTGCAACTCAGGGACTTGTATTCCGTGTCAAAAGTCATGGATTTCCCGGCCTATTCAAGCACCAATTCCATTTTCTTGATACGTTGGATAAGTTTGGAATACATTTAAAGCCGTATATCCTTTCCCCACCCGAGATGGTAAGATCTCATTGGATGAAAACATGTTGGAAGCGGCAATAACAAATCCATTTTCCATCCAGTTCCATAAAGCTGTGCTCTTAAAAGGAAGTTGAGGCATGGCGCCAATTCCTTCGGGAAGGTGGTGTGTTATGCTAATATCATAGTATTTATTTGTCATCTTATTTACCATCAACGTCCAGTTATATTAAACAATTATGTTGTAAATGATCTTGAAGAAAGTATTAATAAAGAACTGTTAGCACTGAAATGACATATTCCGTAGTAGGACATGGATGGCTAATACCACAAGTTCTGTCATGGTATTAGCCCAACAAACCACATGGGAACTAGGTGCCATGCCAGGACCTTCCTTATATTGCACGGCTACATTAAACTGGATGGAAAACACGGACAATTTTCATTGCCGCTTCGACCATCGTTCATCCAATGCGATGGTACCAACCCGGGCGGGATTAACCCTACCACCTAGGAAGTAAGGAAGGGGACCTACAGTTTAACGTGGAATCCGAACCACGGCCAGCCTCTCTCCGTGGGCATCGCCGAATGGTCACCTATCCAAGACCAGACCGGAACCAGCGTTGCTTAACTTCAGAGAGCGATCGCCGAACTGTCGCGCCACTGGGCCACTGAGGCTGACAGATATGGACTCACCGACGAGAGGTCGCTCGGTGTCATCGAAGGACACCTGGCCGTCCTTGATGCGAACCTTAGCCGTCAGCTTCTCTATCTGAAGGTAGTCGATGCCCTCTTTTTGGATTACTTTTGCTGCTCCTTTGGCCGCGACAGTGATTCCAGCTGTAATATGGTAACTGTTAGTGTGTGCTGATAGAGCAATTTTCTTACATTTAAATTTCTTAGGCTGGAGTGCACAATCTCTGGTTAGTATTGTAGTATCATCATTCCAGATCTATAATAACCACTACGATAAGGCGAAACATTAGGACGCATACATTTTAATTTAAAAGTCATCACTTACCAGAAATTGTCCACTCCAGCCTTAATGTGTATTTTTTAATAACTTACTGAGTTTACGTAGAAACAAAACCTAAAAAGTACAAGGATATTTTGCTTATATTTTTACAGGATGCACGAAAAGTTACAACCAAGTTCTATCTTAAGTTTCTGCCCTGATTCTACATACATTTGAAAAGTTATTACAGGCGAATGAGTGGTCCAATAATGCTAACACCAGAATCCTGATACAACTTTAGAGAAACAGGAACAAGTAATTTGATAGAATTGCCGCGTAGGTATCACTTGCATAAGGTACATAGATCTTCGTGAAGCAAGGGGATGAAATAACCTTTGAGGTCGCCATAACAAGTCACTTCGGAAGTCTCCTATCGTAAGTAGGTTCCGTCTATGAGTGAACTAGCTTGCAATACAAGGCATATCAAGGCAAGGCAATACAAGGCGATACCGAGCAAAATGGTAAAAAATGATAGTGGAACATTTAGCCATCGATCTCTACAAGTGAGTAGGCTCGTAAAATTCCTGCCCTTGGATAAGGTAGGTCCTTGTAGTGCACCAAGCAGTCACCATAACGAGTCACTCGAAGCCTTCTCGGAAGGCGCTAGGAAGTAGGATTGCGGTACTGACTCTAAAGTTGCCGCGCAGCTTGCCCTTGCCGTCCCTGCCCATCAAAATCGTCAAGCCTTACCTTGGGTTCTTAGCGCAGCTTAACCCACTTAACCCACTTTTCTTTAACTAACACTAATTTCCCCTCAGCTTGCTCTTGGGTAAGGTAGGTCCGTGTAGTCCACCAAGCAGTCACCATAACGAGTTACTCGAAGCCGTCTCGGAAGGCACTAGGAAGTAGGGTCGCGGTACTGACTGAAGTTGCCGCGCAGCTTGCCCTTGCCGTCCAGGTCGAGCACGAGGATGCGCGAGCCGCGGATGTCGTAGTCGCAGGCCACCTGCAGCCGCGGCAGCAGCAGCCGCATCTCGCCCGCGTACTTGTTGTTCAGGTCCAACCTGCAACATGCGCCATGCTTGATCCCTACCGTATTGGGTGAAGTCGTGTAGCAAACAGCTACCTTGTACGTCATAACGGTGGGTGAGGTGTTACCCATCCATGTCCAGTTACTAAAAAACGCTCGCAACTATTATGTAGAGACCCTGCTACCTCTCCAGAAGGAAATAGGTGGCATGTCCTTATCAGAGTTCAGCTAAACGGAGATCGATGACCGTGTTCAGCAATATTAAACTGGCCGGAAAACCTTTGATGAAAATATTACCGGTTGGAGCATCTATAGTATAATATGACGGTTAAACCTTACCACATCCTGTGTGCAGAAGACAGCCTAAGGTTTTGAATGTGTAACCAAACAATACAAAATAACGAATAAGAATAATTTGAGCGGCTCGTGGCCCAAGAGCGGGTAAATTTGCCTTCTATCTCTGAGGTCTGGGTTCAAATCCCCTCCCGTTCATGCACCACCTTATTTTTCTTTCTGGGTTGGATACGTGAATTTCGTTACAAATTCGAGTTGTTCCTTGGTACGAAATGCATGTAAAGCCCGTGTTGGTACCATCGCTTTGGATTTTCGCATTGGAGAAAAATAAACTGAATGTACGGCGCATGTGCTCACTTGAGTTTTTCAATCTTGAACGCGCTGGGGCCGGCGACCACCATGTTCCTCATGACCGCCTTGATGCGCAGGCTGGGCGCTGTGCGGTCCAGCTTGAGCGTGGGCAGCGCGAGCGGCTCGTACGCCGGCACCGCGATCTCAGGGATGCCCTGCGTGAGCCGCGGCCGCACCGTCTCCACCGCCGCCAGGATGCACTTCTCCAGCTCCGGGGTGCTGCGCTTACACTGCGGCATCCACTCCGCTGCAAACAACATCGTGCCTCGTCTCCTTATCTACATCGGGTAACGTCACAGATCACTAGTTCGAGCCCGTGGGCGTCGTCGGGCATCTCTTATGTGGAGGCCTGGCATACGCGGTTTGTCGCGCTCAGCATACAAAAACCTACTTACATAGAACCGTAGTGGATAGACTTAAGAATTAAGAAAGAAGAAGCAAATGTTTAAAAAATATTTCAAAACCCGAAACGCTTCAAAAGTTCTCATAAACGTATGTGTCACTTTGTAGATAGGTCTAATACGTGGTGCAAAAAATTGTGCTTGAAGCACGTTCAATTCATGACAGGGTTTGGCATTCGACTTGTATGGCGTAGCTATGCTCCACATAAAAAACCTATAATACAAATAAAAACTAATTATTGGAAAACCACTGTTCCAATTGAACTGATATTTAACATGTGGCAACAAATATTTGTGTCCTGTCGAGGTATTTCCGAAAAATTCAAAGTGAGGTCCTTCAAACAAGGTGTGAAGAATTACCTGGTCAGTTAGCATGCTTTTGGAAGATTCGAACGACCATGAATCGTCCAGCATCTCTTTGATTACCCACCGTACGCCATAGGTCCTACAAGCCGCAAAACTTCCGTAATAACTGATTTCCCAAAGGACCGTTTGATTACAAATTTTTAACACTTTCGACACCAAAAGTGCGGCTAGATATGTTAAGCAGTTATTGCAATTAAGGAATTAAAAAACTTACGTAGAACCTTGCTGTAAACACTCGCGAAACACGTGGCCACGAGTACACATATTGAAGACTTCATGGTTGGGGTTACGTGATATGAAAGTCGTCGAGGAGTGATCCACCGGTACACCTCCGCCGCCGTCGGTCTGAGCTGCACTGCGCCGCTTCCGAGCCTCTCCCAAAATATCGGTACCACTTCTGTCACGGCTGCAGTTGGTAAGTACCAGCAACTAGCAGTGCCACCACGGGATCCGTATGTCTGCAACTATGCGGTGCATTGCATCTGAGTCTAAAAAATCAACAATTTAAGCTCCAAATGAAAATTTAATAGAAAGTGTTGTCCCAAAAAGCGTTGGTTCTGAACTAATATACATGTAGCCGTACAAATCTTTATCTCGTATGTTAGATAAGTTCACGCCCTAGGATTCCTTAGCTATTTTTCCTGCATGCCAGATTCGCCCTACATTCATCCTTTGCACCAAGGCGTAATAAGACGATTTTCGCGAAATAAACTTTTACAATATCTACTTTACTTTGCCCTTTGTAATAAGGCTTGCTTTGGTGTCAAAAACTTGGTTGATACTGACCGAAAGGAAGCCAACGGATTAATACACTATGAATGCTTGCAGTGAAAGATAACACCGTGAACAAACCCACAATTCGGTGCTTAGGATCTCGCAATTCCTTGATGACACGTACTTCGCCACTCGTTCGTTCTGTGCATAGAGTTTTAGTCATGTCACACCCAATCGACTCCCTTTGTAATGTGATATAATTGAATAATGTGATGGTATAATAGGATAAATGACACTAAATGCGATGGTGTAATGATGATAATGCATGATCGTCCAAATAAAGACACAAGTGTATAAGTGTCTGATCCCGTCCGTATTGCAGATCGTATACACTGCTGCTAAGCCAAAGTGAGTGTATTAAAATTAAACTAGTTAACATTTAATATGCTGTAAAGCAACATATTGTGATATATCATTATGGTGGGGATCCCGCAGCACGTCAACCTCCGTAATAGCGGCGAGCGGACCCGCGCATTACAAGAAATTGAAACAAGCGACCCATATCCGCCTGCGCCGATACTTATTTAAGACATCTATAAAACTGATAGATTTATATATAATAGAGATGATTCGACCATTTCTAAACTTCCAATTGAAACCGGAAAGTTTCGAAATATACAACTCAATTCGAGGCATTTATTATGGCAGACTCTAGAATTCCAAATTATGGGTATACAGCCCGTGGCGAAAGTGGTAGACGCAATACCCGCGAATGGTATGTTTTGCTGGTTCGGGTCCAGCGTTGCAGTATATATGTAAAGTAGTTAATTAGGGATCATTTTCAAGAGTTGAACATGGAATCTAAGCTAAGTATATGGAATTGAAAAACCGTTACATGTTCTAAATTTGAAAATGCTTCGAAAGTTTAGTAGCTCCGTTCGCTAGAAGTAATCGATCAGTATATGCACTCATGAATCGAACACGATTTCAAGTCACAGATGAAATTGAAAGGCTTCGGCTGACGTCATCAAACATCGAATGTTATGGTGTGTCTTTGCAAGAGTGCTAGAATAATTATAAAAGGACAACACTAATGTTTTGTGACTCACCGGTGACTCACAAATGAGAATCTCGTGAGCAGACGCTCAGAAGATTTAGTGTCAGGGCATAGCCACATAAAGGTTGACAGCGTTCACTAAATGACTATTCCATGATTGTTTGAAGCAATGTTGCAAAACTCGATGGGCGGATGGTAGCTGAGGGGTGCTGGGACTTGCTTCTCGTGCCAGAGATCATGTGTTTAATCCTCGATACGTTCATGCAACACTTTCTATTTCGAGTTGGATAAGTGCATTTTGTCATGAATACCAGGCGATCCTTGTAAAACTAAAGATCCCTCTCCCCTACTACGTGGTTACTACCTACACATGCACAGGTAGGGTGGTCGATGTTAGGAAGGTCAAAGTGGTAATGAAAAATGTACATGTTTTCCATCCACTTCTAAAAGAGAAGGTCTCCTAATGTATTTTTCAATTACATAAGAAAGGTTTAGACGAAAGAAACTGGATAAGAAAAAAGAAACATTTCACCTGGTCAGGCCTTGTCCGATGAACCCAAGGGGACGAGCACCAACACTTTGTACCCGGTGGAGTTGGTTGTTAGCAGACCAGTCGCCTACTGGATCCGGGATACGAGCTGGAGCCTAGCCACGATCCATAAGGCGCCCTAAATTTCCAGACTTTTCCCGGGCGGTGCATAGATAAATTAACTTATTCCTTAACATATTTTTTGGTGTGATGAGCAATACAAGCAAAACAAACAACGAAGAATTGCTGTCAAAGTGAAACTCTGTGTCTTCGTCACTATCTGCCTGGGATAGTGAGTTGCCGACACGATGGACGGAAGGACCCCCGATCCGCCCTGGAAGTGTCCTCCGAGACCCTCGGCAGTCCAGTCACCAACAGGCACGACGGACTCCGAGTTGTGCGCAGAGATGATATTTTACAGCGAGTAATAAGAGTCACTGCAGTAACTTTGTTCTCCATTTGAGTACCTGATAATAATTTATTTTGTAACACCTGTAAATCCTAATAATTACGTCAAGTATAAGGATATTCTAACGAGGGAGGCGGCACGTTGAGACGTGATCTTGTCCATCTTGTTTGACCTACTAGGTGCCATCTTCCTGTCCCGCCAATCTGGACGATTAGCCAGTCAGCCCTGCACCAGCGACGCCCGTGTGTCCGCTGTCAGCATAACTTCGTTAGCGCTGTTTTGCATTTACAGTACGAGTTACCATTTTGTTTACCTTTTATTTCTACGTAAATTTGCAAAGGGCTTCCCAAAGTTACGGCATTTACTGATATTATAGACCCTCGAAAAAACTTGGTATATGGCGGATATTAATGGAGTTTTGGTCTCCATTAATATTGATTAACTACATATTTTGATAGCCGTTACAACCACATTTTATTCTCTGTCCTGGCTAGCATTGGACGTTTTTTGTTTAAATAATTTAAAGAAAATGGTATAGTTATAGAAAAAGATGCTGTTTAAGTTCAAACTCTCTACTTTCGGGTAAAGGATTTTATTTCATCGCAATCCTACAACAAAAGTAGTGTTATTTCCCATGCTATAACTGAAGTCGATAACTTAACAACGATGCATAATTTTGTTTTATAGATTCCTTGATATTAACAGATTAAACAAGAACCTACATTGTCATCCCATTTTGTTTTGATAACAAATAAAAAAATATAAATGTAATCTTCTTGCAGAGCCAGCCTAATTATAGTTTTTGGATTTTCAATAACATTAAATCTTATATAATGTTTATTTCTCTACCTTAAATATACCATTAGAAAAACAATTTAACCAAGCAAACCTACACCTATATAATACATACATAAATATCTATTAAAATAAAAAAACTTATTTAGGCTATACAGTGAACTGAAAATAACCACACGTCCGCTTTCTACACTACAATATCATTACATGCACTGCCTATACACCAATAACTTTTTTCTGGTGAATTAAATTAGTAGCAATTAATACAATAAAGAGTTGTTATTAACTTTAAAAATATAATAACCTATGGATAATATGTAATGCACAGTCAATGAGAACAATGCATATAGCTTAAATAAGGCCAATTCTCTTGCCTTATAAAGAAGGTCACGTGTATGTATTTACATATTATATTTGTGTGAAAATGAAATGGTAATCCTAAATTTTAGCCTCATAATTCGAAAATACTCTACTAAAGGAATGAACCAATGACATATATTTTTTTATAAGCCAGCCTTGACTCGAATAATTGAAAGTTTGTTTACATTACAGTTAAATATAAGCAAAGTACCAACAATTTATAAACATAAAAATGTTCACGATATTTAAAATTGTAACACTGAAAATATTACTTTCGATTGCACACGTTGATTTAACAAGATTATGATAATGGCTTTAAAAAATCTATTTTCATAATACAATATTATCCTATCAATATAGACCAGTCAAAGTAATACATTGATATATAATTTACAAAATGTGACAATTAGAATAAAATCAATAAAATTACTAAACCTGCTTCACACGGACATCCAGATCAAAACATTTTTACAAGCTTTTATTTTCTGATTATTATCAAATTCTGATTACGTTATCTGGACAAGGTAAAATATCAATCATTAAATACAAAACATAATAAATAAATAATACCATTATAAAATCAACTCAAGTGGCACTGAGAATTCCGGTTCAATTCTACATGAAAATAAAATTTTAATATTTTTACATTAGCCTAGTAGAAAATGCTAAACGATATAATATTAAGGCATATTCCAAATATTCAAAATATGGTATAAGCAATATTCTCATTATCATCAAAATTAGAAATAATTTGAAAATCACTGTACCAATCGGTTAAATTATTATTTACCTAACATCAGTAAATCAATCCCTGGGTCTGCCATGCACATATTAATTTAAAATATATTTTTGACATTTCATTTTAAAAAACCAAAACTTTCAGACACTGATTTCACTTGGAAATCGTGGGGAACCCACTGCATCTATTTAGTGGTTTTTTAGCTGTTAAGTAGAATTAAACCCACTAAATCGATGCAGTGGTTTCCCCACGATTTCGCAGCATTTTTTTTATTTAAGTCACATTTTCTAATACCTACGATAATACTTGCGCTTTTATTTGATTTACATTATGTATAGAAATAGAGAGCCAGAATTATCAGAACCGAAAAATATTTGATCATTGGACGTGTAAAGCAACTTCTCGAAGAAGCTTATCAAACAAGATTATTAAACACATCGAATTATATTTACATTTTGCAAGCTTATACCAAAAAACACTCGTCACGGGAAGAGCTCCTTGTAGGTGAACTTGGAGGTGATATTATTAGCCATGTCGGTGAAGAGATCGGCAAGACTGCGCTCGAGCACGGGGCTGATCTCCTGTAGGAAGATCTGGGAGTTGTCGTTGATGACGCGGTTGGTCGCGGGCCCCAGCACTGGGTCTCCGTCGAACAGGTTCGTCAGGTAAATGGAGGACTGGCCGACGCGGAGCTTCACCTTGAAGGGGTCGAAACGCAGGTACTCTGCCTCGCCGCGCGTCTCCTTGTGGCCGCGCATTGTGACGTTGCACGCGTAGTCCTCTGCCAAAAACATGAAGACAAAAATATAAGTGACAGAATCGCAAGTGTACCACAAAGTGATTAAGAAAAAAATGTGCATGTTTAACTTAGAAATAGAGTTTAAATGCGTCGCCCTGAATATTTCGGGGACAGCTACAATGCTGCATCAACTCGAATAGGTGTTTTATCTTAAAGTAGATGCGACAGTTCGCGATAATAATAATTAATATCAAATGCATTTAAGGAGTCGAAAACGGTCGTAGTTTCAGTAAATTTCTTATATCTTTGACATTGATGTGATAATTAGGCGGCCTAAGCTAACTTCCATTTGCTGTTTATTTCATAGTGCTCTGGATGACCACCGTTAAAAGGCAGCAAAGAGAGGCGCTATTTCCGCGGAACGTCCGAGAACGTTCAGGAGGAGACCACAGGCTCGTCGGTAGGCCTTGACGCCTTCGCATATTGCATTGGTACTCTTAACAACGAGTGCCACGGGGATGGAGTCCACTCCCTATTCTTAAGATAGATAGACAGATGGGCTGACTCCCATATCTCCAGTATGGTACCGGAGTTGTTCGTTTCGCACACTTAATTCTCGTCAAATCATCTTGTTTGGTTTTGTGCAGGCGTTTAGCGCTCCCAGTGACCAACTGTTAGGTAAGACATAGAGAGACTCTATTCCCGCTGGACGCCCGAGAACATTCAGGCGGGGCCTGAGTGAGCCCCGTAGGTTTTCGGCAGGTCGAGCCGCCTCCGCATATTGCACTTGGATGAATATCCACTTCCTATTTTCCAGATAGTTACCGGAGCTGTAATTCAAACAAATCCTCAGTAGGACATGAAGTTTCCCAGGGAATGTGTATAATTTTAATTTATTTTGGGATGTTATTGCTTGCGCCACAGCCGGCGTGAAGAGGCGTCCGCGCCGGCTGGCTCAGTGTCCTCATTCGAGTGTAGGAAGCGACACAGTTTCGGAGCTGGCGGCAGGACAGTGACGTAACGCCACGGCCTCTTCGCTCCAGCGTTGCAACGCTCTTAGATAACCGAGAGTAATCACCTTATCTTACACGTAACTATTTATTGCCGACGTAAACACTACGTGCAATCGGCGTCCTAATATTGAATGATATCCTACGCGCAAAATCTTCACAGATAAGGAGACGCAACATACGCGACCATGCGCACGACTGAGGGTATTTTAGCATACATAACTTCTCTTCATCAATAAACATTTCATCATATCAATAATCAATGCCAGAGTAAAATAACTTACGATATCTACAATATAAAACGATAGAAAGCAATATGTTACGATCACAGCAATAATTTTGCTCCCCTAGGTACATACATATTTTCATATGAAAAACATTTCATTTTTATACAGAAAAACGCTACTGCCGCTTGTGGTGTGGACGGTGAGTGGGTGACTGAGCTGACAGACCAAATGTGCTCAGAAAAGTTAAATCCATCTCACCTGGCGAAAACGAGGTATCATATCAGCGGATTCGCCGATTATTTTAGAACTAATGAGCTCGTTCGAATTACGTTTGAAAACTGCCAAGTTCTAGGCATGAGGAAAGATCCGCCGGCAGACAGTTTTACCACCGTTACCATACTATCGTTATAATATTAGCCCAATACACCACATTCCCGAAGGAATTAGGTGCCATGCCAGGACCTTCCCTTTATGGGCACGGCTATATTCAACTGGATGGAAAACACGGACAATTTTTCATTGCCGCTTCAACCATGGTTTCATGGGTTGATACTAGCCCGGGTGGGCTAAACCCTACCACCCAGTAGGGGAAGGGGACCTAAAGTTTTACATGGGTTCCTAACCATGGAACAGCTCGCATTCGTAACGAAATGCACTTATCCAACTCAGAAAGAGGAAGAAAGTGGTGCATGTCCGGGCGAGGATTTAACCCTGACCTCTCGCATGAAAGACAAGTCATCTAGCTCCTAGACCACGAGCGTGTTCCACATACTTAGCGACCAAACTGTCTATGGCTCATGTAGTCCAGGCCAACGATGAATTTTGGGTCTCTAACAAGACGTACCCCTCGTCGTTGTAATTAGTCCAAAGAACGTTTCTGGTTAATACTTTCCCAAATATTACCGACATAATCTGTGATTTGTAAAGAAGAAGTACTTGTAACGGTGACAATAATTAAATAAGATGCCGAAAACCATCTCTCTCTTTGGAGATGTTGCAGCCTTACTAGGCTCCAGGTGCTCCGAGACAGGAATCTTGGAAGAATCTTGGACATTATTGTTGCGTCTCGCTGGGCTGTGTATCTCTGCTCCTCCAATCTCTGACACACCCCTAATATGCCGTGCTGTCATCAGCGTGACTGTGATGAAATTCATGCCTAGTTGAAAAATACAATTTTTCAAGGAATTATTCCAAGGAGAAAGCTTAAATCTAAAATCTTGCCGACTTATAGTGCCAACTTTGCACACGTCCAGTCGCGAGATGCACCCACGGTAAAGGACAGGATACCAAGCAGTGATTACAGACTCCAAGGGGTGTTTTCACACTAAAATTGTATCGTGTAGGTTCAGAGACCATAACTAGATCCACCAAGCTAGGCTTATGGGTAGGATTGTCGGGAATTTCCCAGGGTTATCGGTGACGGAGGAAACCAAGCAATTGGTAATGTTTGGCGTTGAAACACCAAACTAATGTTCTTCGTCGCCCTGTATAGGTACTCGAAGATGCAGTGACGGGGAATCGGGAGCCTTCAGCATGGCTAGTTCTCTTGACAGAGACATCCGGTAGGCCACACTAAAAGTCACCACTTTTCCGCCAAATGGCGGGAATCCGTCTCCGTTCCGTCACCACCGATCATAAAGAGAATAACCCTAGAAACATTTAAATCGGAGGAGTCTGAAGGCTTGCCGTTTTGTGTCTCCGTCAATTATAGAAGGTGATGTTTTGGCGACTATAAACAATGGGAGATGGCATGATCAACACGACAAGGGGAAGAAGAAATGTTGGGGGTTTATTAATAACCGAAGTGCAAGGTTTTCTTCTTAGTATTTTAAGAGCTATGGGAGAGAGGCAGTAATGCTGTCACACACTGTAGTAAGCACGGCTGTACGACAGCCTCCGAGAATCTCGACGAACCTCTGCGTAAGGAAAACAGCGGTATTCCCACCGTTTATCACAAGTATCGCTGAATCCATTTGCAGACTTTCGCCGGTTGTCTCGGGACAGTCACTTTACAGTGGCAGGTGCGGGGTTCGGACCCCCACGCGACTAGTGCTATGCTAGTCTCGGCGGTCAGGATCCGATATTCAGTTTCTCTGGGTCTCTGACCTCCGCGACTCCCGGACAGCACATGTGGCTTAAATAGTAAATTGGCTACAGGATCCACTACCATTAAATAATGACCCTTCAGACAGTTTTACCTCTAAAATAATTTGACTGTACTGTACAAAATTTTACCACAATTGTTTACTGTCATGAAATGCATCCAGGCAAACGTAAATATATTATAGGATGCTATTTATTAATCTCGTAAAGTCATATTCAGAGAGCACCTGTCAAAACTTAGTACGAGCCATAAAAAACGGGTTAGTCCGGCGGATTAAAGTTAGTCCGCCCACTCTAAATACAGCTGATTATGACTAAGCCGGTCCTCACAAAGTCCAAAATTCGCAACACATAAAATCGATTCGGATTGCATTACACCTGCAAATTAATGAAGACAGACAGGACGAGGTCCGCGCCGCTGCCGCCGCCGCCGCCGCCGTCGGCTGCATTGCGCAAGAGTGAGAGAACCGGCGCGCGCGGCACGGCGGCACGGCGCCGCGGCGCAGCGCTATCGGGGTCAGTGTGGCAAAACAACGCGGGCGATGACACGGTACAATGAAACTTTATTAACCGCTCTTTCGTTAGAATTAATCTTCTCAAAGTGTGTATTTATTTTAATCGGCACTTAAAGGGCCTTTATTAATAAAGTGCTGATTATCTTGTAATGGTTTCGATTACGAGATGGTGTGATGTGAGGATTAACCCAATCAGTACTTGGTGAAGGAGACCCTAAGGGCCATTTTCACCTACTGCTGATTAGCCTAATCGCCACACATTAAGGGCCTTCCTAAGCAGCTTGCAATCAATACCAGTACAAGATAATCAGCACTTTATCAATAAAGGCTTCTTAAGGTGCCCCCGTAAGCATCAGAAAATTTCGCCTCCCATACAAACGTAGTTTACAAGCATAGCTTACGGGCCGTTCTTAAGTGTCGATCAAAATAAATCAGCACTCGGTGAAAACCGGCTTAGGGTCTCTTCCTACAAGTACTGATTAGCTTAATCTTCATATTAAAAGGCCTTTCTTACCATCTTGCAAACGATACCAGTACAAGATAATCAGCACCTTAGTAATAAAGGCCTAAAGGGCCAAATACAACAAATCACCACTTGGCAAAAAGCAGGCTTAGCCTGGTTTTCACCAAGTGCTGATTTATTTTGATCAACACTTAAAGGGCCTTTATTACTAAAGTGCTGATTATCTTGTACTGGTATTGATTGAAAACTGCTCAGAAAGGCCCTTAATATGTGGCGAGGGTTCTTAATTTCTTTATTTGTATTATTTGACGCGTGACTTTATTGATTAATAGTCTAAAAGAAAAATAAACATTTGTTTGAAAGATCACACTACAAGTGTTTGCTATAAGCAAGAACCAATATCATTTACACCAAAATGGTTTTATTTTAAGTTTAAATGCATGCAATGGTCAAATAGTAAATATACTACGTTCTTCTGAGCTTTAATATTTTGATTACGGTACACCGGTGATAATGTTATGGATGAAAGGAAGATAATTATCTTTTTTGAATTATAATTTATGTGGCGATGTTAACACGATCCTGCAGGTGAAAAAGAATGGCCTTGTACTTGTACTTAAACATATACGTATGCAGTAGCGGCGTTAGGGTAGGGCGCGGTTGGGCGACCGCCCTTTTGAGTCTGCTCGCTCATACTTACTTGTAAATTCCCTATATCTAGCCAGAAAATCCCTTAAAACCCAACATGGAACGCAGTGTCCGGTCGGAGTCATTAGTTAATTTTCTTAATTATTTGATTAGTTTAAAATGTCTGAACATGTTGATCAAAAAAAACTAATTGAGTCAAAATATAGAAAACGAAAAGTCGAAAAAGAAAATAAATTAAAAAAAAGAATGTTCATTAATAAAGATAAATAGATCACAACAAAAAAATCAGGACCGCGACGTAAAATGTGAAAAAATAAGTGAGGGAATTATATAAATCACCACCAACCAGAAGCGTTTATGACATAACATCTCCAATCTTACGGGGGGAATATTTGACATTCACTTCTGATTGGTGTAGAAATTGATCTAATTCCATCACATTTTACGCCGGTTCAGTCCCTTGGCATCTACATCTGGAATACTCTGGAAGCACATTTTGATCAGGATAAAAAGATTTTAGACTTATGACTTCATCACACAACATACAACCATCTATATCTGATTTAGAGTCTATACATTTAACTTGAGATCACCACAGTGTTAAAAAGGTCTGGTTTTTCCGGAATCTTTTTTATATTGTACAAAAAATACCAAAATTTCAAGTACTCATTTAGCTGTTAAAATCTTTCATTGGTTGAAATGTAGTTTCATACAAAAAAACTTCACATTTCCTTTCTTAAGAAGTTATTAGGCTCATCTTACTCATCAAGTGCAGGCTTGGTGTATAAAACGTCGAGTTTTTATTGTGGCTCAAGCATAGCCTGAATTTCTAGTTCTTTAGCCAAGTCCTTCACAGTTAAAATGGCGCTTTTAAAGCCTGCTTTTCTATATTATTCCAAGAAATAGCAGCATTTTTTCCACATTTCTGTGCATTTACTGAGATCTATGTCAATTAATTGTAAAGATTTACTGACGACATTCATGTTTAAAAGAATGCCATATCAAGCAACCAATGAAACTTTTAAGCGGAAATCTTTTAACGTTGAGCAACTATCAAATAGCCGGCAAAGCTAATACAAGAAGCGCGATCTTTAGAAACTGAGCATATTAACCAGCTGCTTGCAAATTTTTTGGTGACAGAAAACGAGAAGTGTCCAGAAGGTTGGTGGAGAAGGAGTTTTTCTAAGCTTGTAAGTAAAAATCTATCCGCGATTGAAAATATTTCAATCTATATTGACAAACATAGCAACTTTGTCCATTGAAAATAAAATTTCGGAAAACATAGACTTTGTTATCTTAATATAATAGTTTGCCGAAAGAAAGACTGGAAAAAAACATTAGTTTTTTTTAATAAATGGTTACTTACCTTGCCTTTGTTTTCGCCCAGTGATATTGGAAAAGGTACGTAGTAATATATAAGGCAATGGGGGCGCCGTAGAAATATCGCCCAGGGCGCTGGTAGTGCTAAAACCGGCACTGTACATATGCATACATACACACGTACCCATCATACCCTGTCACGCAATACTCACACACACGCCATCATACCCTCACATACCAATACACCCCCAACAACTAGGTGGTGACTGAAAACCAGCGTCGCCTGATTGCTGTAGCATGCTGCAGCTTTTGTCAGTGCGAATCATCGCTGAGTCACAGTCATTTTCCTTAGTATACTATTATATTTTATTTTCTTTTTTGTGTCTATTACGTGACATTAATATTTATATGTAAACAATATGTAAAAAATATATATGTAAAAAAAATTATATTGTTATTAACTTGCCGTTGAAACGTTATGGATTGAATCGAATGTCTGGCTACGTATGAAGAAGTGGTATGTTGCCATAACCCTGCGGCGGACATAAGGAACAGTGTAGGCGGTTACGTACTGAAGGAGCCGGTGATGTTGCCCCGACCTTGCAGGCGTAGCAAAAGGACCTGGATGTCCATCTTGTATTTGCCGTTGAACTCCAGCCGCGGCAGCAGGAGTTTGAAGTCAAAGCGGTTGTTATCCAGGTCAGACCTGCAAATAGAATGCAAGACGTCGATAAAGTTGCCATCAATTATACAAATTTAGATTTCTTGATACCCAACCACTTCACTTAAATTTAAAGGTCGTCGCTCAAGTAAAACATCCGGCAAGTCTGTAATATACGTGCATGACAGATATATTTGTTGCACTTCAGATTATTTGCTAACTATTGGTGCATGCACTACGGAATCAAAACATGGAAAAGCCGGAATTAGAATTCATTACATGAACAATAGTTTTAGTTTAAATATTTGTGTACGCACGCATACGCAAATATGAAAAATATCTATTGCTGTAAGTTTGAATGGTTATTTACACAGCATTCATTTAATTAGCTTCAAAGTTATTCTTTAATGCAATTTAATGTAATATTGTTACTCAAATATTATTTTTCAAATTTTTTGATGATAGTTGCGATTTGGTCGAGTGTAGTAGGCGATGTATTTCTTCTAACGTGAGGGTTGGATCTCATATGGTGATGATCGAAATTATTTTCCCAATTTTCAAACTGAAACATGTCCACCTACTATTTTTTTATACAAAAACCCTAAAGTCGTTGACGGTTAAATGCATTGATACTAAAATGAATGCTTCGAACCCTTAAAGTCTTCCACCACGGCTGTTAACTTCGCGTCTTGCGGTTCACTACTTGCTAACGGCGTAGTAACTCACCTTAAATTCAGTTTGAATAATTTGCTCATGCCGTGAACCTTACTCTCGTGTATTGTATGCTTCAGCATCAGAAATCTTCACTCCGCCACTTTCTTATTGCAGCTCAGGAGCTAAAGTGACAAGTGACCGCACTTGCTAATTTCGCGAAACTTAATATTGTTGGCCACGGCTGTGAGCGTATTTCTACGGTCCACTATTTCTTAGCTGCATGTTGACTTACTTAAGCTCTTGCATGATGAAGTTGCTAATGCCGCATACCTTGACGCCGTTGATCAGGGCTATAAGCTTGCTGTTCAGCGATCCACTACTTCCGATCCGTTTGGTTGCTAACTTGAGCTCTGGTATTATGAAGTTGCCTACACGCAAATCTTGACGTCATTGATCACGGCTATTCGGTTAACGCTCAGCGGTCCACTACTTGCTACCTGCATGGTCACTCACTTGAGCTCCTGTATGATGGAGTTGTTTTTGCCGCGAACCTTGAAGTCGTTCACCATGGCTGTAACCTTGGCGTTCAGCGGTCCACTACTTGTTATCTGTGTAGTTACTCACTTGAGCTCCTGTATGATGAAGTTGCTCGGGCCGCGAACCTTCAAGACGTTCACCATGGCTGTAACCTTGGCGTCCGGCGGTCCACTACTTGCTATCAGCATAGTTACTCACTAGAGCTCCTGTATGATGAAGTTGCTCGGGCCGCGAACCTTGAAGTCGTTCACCATGGCTGTAACCTTGGCGTTCAGCGGTCCACTACTTGTTATCTGTGTAGTTACTCACTTGAGCTCCTGTATGATGAAGTTGCTCGGGCCGCGAACCTTGAAGTCGTTCACCATGGCTGTAACCTTGGCGTCCGGCGGTCCACTACTTGCTATCAGTATAGTTACTCACTTGAGCTCCTGTATGATGAAGTTGCTCGGGCCGCGAACCTTGAAGTCGTTCACCATGGCTGTAACCTTGGCGTTCAGCGGTGCACTACTTGCTATCTGCGTATTTACTCACTTGAGCTGCTGCATGATGAAGTTGCTCGGGCCGCGAAACTTGAAGTCGTTCACCATGGCTGTAACCTTGGCGTTCAGCGGTCCACTACTTGCTATCTGCGTAGTTACTCACTTGAGCTTCTGTATGATGAAGTTGCTTGGGCCGCGAACCTTGAAGTCGTTCACCATGGCTGTAACCTTGGCGTTCAGCGGTGCACTACTTGCTATCTGCGTATTTACTCACTTGAGCTGCTGTATGATGAAGTTGCTCGGGCCGCGAAACTTGAAGTCGTTCACCATGGCTGTAACCTTGGCGTTCAGCGGTCCACTACGTGCTATCTGCGTAGTTACTCACTTGAACTGCTGCATGATGAAATTGCTCGGGCCGCGAAACTTGAAGTCGTTCACCATGGCTGTAACCTTGGCGTTCAGCGGTCCACTACTTGCTATCTGCGTATTTACTCACTTGAGCTGCTGCATGATGAAGTTGCTCGGGCCGCGAAACTTGAAGTCGTTCACCATGGCTGTAACCTTGGCGTTCAGCGGTCCACTACGTGCTATCTGCGTAGTTACTCACTTGAGCTCCTGTATGATGAAGTTGCTTGGGCCGCGAACCTTGACATCGTTGACGACTGCTGTGAGCTTTGCGCCCTGCGGTCCTCGCGCCAGTGCTATCTGCCCGAGAGACAGTGGCTCGATACCCGGGACGTTCAGTTCTGGTATACCCTGCAAAGTAACGTCAGGAAATGGTTAATGACGCTATTTTAAAAGAAACAGTGGCGAAGATTTCATAATATTACCAAACACACTCTTAACATTATGTCTACTTGCATTCGCGTATTACACAAACCTATATACCGGTTATTACCGGTATAACATAACGTCATTGATGACCCCGAATATCGGCCCAGTTTTGGCATGAGATCAAGTAAAAGGACTCCAAACAGGTAAGATGAAGGACGCTGCGTATTTCGTCACACGAGGTGCGTGTGCCGTGCGGGATATTAGAATGTTGATTAGACGTATGGAAGTAGGCGGTATCCGCACCGGAAGGCAGCGCTACGCTACATTGCCCAACTCTGAAATGCTCCCACCTCCATTTTCATATTGGTTGTGATGTTAGGTGTTGATAGGTGTCGATTATATAGTATAATTATATTAGGTGTTAATTTTAAGTCATACTTTATAGAAAACTATTCATACAAAAAACACAACAAAATAAATTAAAGAACAACTAAACAAGGCCAATAAATTCCGAGATCAATTAAATCAAAACTAAAAATTATATTTATATAAATTCGTTTATATTTTGCTACTAAGGCACTCGTTGTTCATGGTTAGGACTCCAAGTAAAAGTGTATAGTCCTTACTTACTAGGTGGCAGGATTTATCCGGCCTGGGTGTTGCCATCGCATTGAATGAACGATGGTCGAAGCGGTAATAAAGATCGTCTGTGTTTTCCATACAGTTCAAAGAAGCCGTCCAATCTAAGGACAAATATAAAGACAGTGGATGTGGTATTGATTAAATAATTAAAGTTTAAAAAAGGAATCTGACATGTAAAGTCTCTCACCCAAATCGCATCTTAAAGGAATAAAAGTCACTGAAAAATATTACGAGACTTCAAAATGCATGTACTTCCGACATAAGTTCTTACGATTTGTTCATCCATCTCCTTTTATCTGTTCCCTAATACTAGAAGAAATATTTAACTTAAATCGTCGTAAATTCAAATTCTAATAGTTTATTCAGCCACAACACACGAAAATACATAGAAGACTAATTAATCAAGTAAAAAAAATAGTAACATAAGTTATATATAATGTACTATTATCAGTTTAGACCTCGAGGCTTATGTTGTTTTGCACTGAATGGGTATGCTCTCAGCTGGTACGCAGCAAACGCTTCAAAGCTGGTTTTCAGCGCATCCTTTCCAAAGTCCTTTAATAAATGAGTAGCGGATGTGTTTGCGTGTGTGTGTGAGGGCGTGTAGAAGAGTGACAATGAGGGAAGGTGTGTATGTGAATGAGAGCGTGTGCGTGCGAGTAAATGAGGGGAGAGGAAGTAGCGAGAAAATTAAATGTATATTATAAAAAGTTAAAAGGTGTATGTTGGCATTTACTGTTTTTGTATAGTCATAATATGATCCCTAACTGATTTTTTTAAAAATATTTTTGACATTAATTTAATAATTTCCTTCTAATACCTATTACGTTGAATGATTTTCACAACATAGATTGAAATATTCTACGAAAAACATTTGTTTCGTAATTCTCATAACATAGATTGACATATTCTACGAAAACGTTTGTTTCATAATTCTCACAAAATAGATTGAAATATATTCTACGAAAACCTTTGTTTCATAATTCTCACAAAATAGATTGAAATATTCTACGAAAACGTTTGTTTCATAATTCTAACAAAATAGATTGAAATATTCTACGAAAACGTTTGTTTCATAATTCTCAAAAAACAGATTGAAATATTCTACGAAAACGTTTGTTTCATAATTCTAACAAAATAGATTGAAATATTCTAAGAAAACATTTGTTTCATAATTCTCAAAAAACAGATTGAAATATTCTACGAAAACGTTTGTTTCATAATTCTAACAAAATAGATTGAAATATTCTACGAAAACGTTTGTTTCATAATTCTCAAAAAACAGATTGAAATATTCTACGAAAACGTTTGTTTCATAATTCTCAAAAAACAGATTGAAATATTCTACGAAAACGTTTGTTTCATAATGCTCACAAAAAAGATTGAAATATTCGTTTCGTTTCCCTGTGCATGTACCTATACCCTTTGCACGCGGTCGACGATGCGTTTCGCTGCACGACAATCACGAGTGGCACTTTGTGCGACGACGCACGCACTCCGCAGCCTTGACAAGTCGGTAAACCTGCATGCTAAGCTGTTTCTAAGGTGCAACGTAATTGTTACGGTAGCACAGGCGCATTCAGTAATTCAGTGTGATGAATGCTGCAATTTCATTTGAAACGCATCTTCGAACAGAATGAAGAATTACGGC
The DNA here is from genome assembly GCA_946894095.1 of Incurvaria masculella. Taxonomy (NCBI): domain Eukaryota; kingdom Metazoa; phylum Arthropoda; class Insecta; order Lepidoptera; family Incurvariidae; genus Incurvaria; species Incurvaria masculella. The sequence goes on along the minus strand of OX335648.2, from coordinate 13,975,734 downwards.
AGTCAACGAAATATTCGAATCGACACAATGCTACATATCGCTGGTTTTGCATATCATTTCTATGCTAAGGCGTTTTGACTACAATGGTTGAAATATCAACCCAATTGCGGTGGTCACCAAAGTGGATTTTAATATCGGCCATTAATATTCAGACCTGATTTAATATAATGATTTTATGGATTTTTTGTCCACCATTACCTCATTACCATTATCTCATTAATTTGAAGTTATCCGACAACCGAGAACCTTAAGACCTTTCATACGGTCAAGAGAGGCCAAAGCCTAAGAAAAGGCACTAAGAAAAACTCAGAAATTTAAAATAATGTCATACTTTATTCAGTGTATAAGGCTATAAAAATAATAATAATGTAAGATATCAAAAATAATGCTTACATCGTTCATCTTGTGACGAAGCTCCTCGACCGAGTTCATGATGCATTTGTCGACGTTGGGGTCGTTCCGCTGGCACACCTTGATGTACGGTGCTGCAACAAATTTACGCATACTTTTCAAAAGTTGACAGCATATTTTGTGTATCGAACCACTTTCTAAAAGATGTACAAATACTTTAATATTTTATAAAAGTTCATTTAATGCATCTTGTTATGGCCTCTACAGCGAACAAACTATAATAAGTTTTTGTTCATAAAACATAAGATCTATCTATCTTTAAAATATTAAGAATAGACCGTCTGATGGTTTGCATTTCCATATTTAACAGTTACTAGATCAATAGAAACTTAAACGCCGGAGAAAAATATTGTTTGGAGTGGTGTTCGCATATGTGTCCCTCACACAATCTCTCACCATCATAGACGAATACAGTTGGAGCACAGTCTTTTTTGTACAAGAAGTGGAAATCTGTTATTGGCTTATGTTTTGCATTTTTGTCATTGTATAAAAGCTATGTTTATAAAAGCTGTTGATTTTCCAAATAAATAAATAAATAAATAAATAATATTAAAAACCGGCCAAGTGCGATTCGGACTCGCACACGAAGGGTTCCGTACCATCGTACAAGATCTAACACAAATAATTTTTTTTTTTTGTATGGGACCCCTCTTTAATTTATCCTTTTATTTTACCTATTTGTTGTTATAGCGGAAAAATAAATACACACTCTGTGAAAATTTCAGCTGCCTAAATATTACGGTTCATGAGATACAGCCCTGTGACAGACGGACGGACGGACGGACGGACGGAAAAATAACCAAAATCGTAACTCCAAAAATTTTAATTATTTTATACTTTTCAATGCTTGTTCTTTGAAGTCGGTTTTTTTTGTTAATTTATTAATTTTTGTCGCTAAAATACTTATGGCTCAAAGATTGATATAGACAGAAATGATTCGCGAAAAGCACCATATTGAAAAAGGCCAATCTAGTATGCAAGGAAACTAAGAACCCCAAGGGATAGATACTGTTATTTTTTCCTCAGGTATATCTGTAACTTATGATCTTATTGACAGGATCGGTTCCCGATTCCCGATCCTGCACTCCCTGCACCCCATTGCAGCTCCAGGGGCGCGGCTCGCGCCACCCGATCCGCATAGAGACGGCGGCGCGGGACACAAGAGGGGGCGTTCAGCTACATACAACCAGATTGGCTGTTTCTCTTATTTATTTATTTACTTTTCGTATAGGTTCTGTAGGCAGACATTATATTAATAACAACGATTGTTGTTTTTGTGTTTGTTGTAGAGACAGCACCATAACCACTTATTGACTTATGGAATATATAATTATTTTAACTTCTAAATAAGTAATTAGAATCTTTTTTCACAGACATATGAGAGGTTTTTTAAATTATTACAAACAATAAACATTATAACGGTTGTCATTTCTGGCTCAGTATATTTGGACTCATAGACTAGGAGGTGGCGACAAAAATGGTAACGATAACATAAATGTCTGAAATTGGGTTCACAGGATAAAGACCAACCCTCTGAAGGTAAATGTGTCAGTCTGCCTGTGCCAAGTGGTTGCGTTACTTAGATAATGCGCCTGAAAAAATAGTTATGGTGACAAAAAATATATATGATAAGGTAAATGGCTGCAAATAACGAAGCATGAAAGTATCAGTACATTTAGCAATACCAAAACTGAACAAAGCTTTGGTTGCATTTCGTAGTTATAGGCGATTTAGGTTACAGATATAAATTTAGGTATATTTATGTATTTAATCAAAAACTAACTTGTTATTGTTGTATAATTAATAGGTATCAATGTTTCTAGACAATCAGTATATTCATCAGCAGGTACATACCAACATAATATATTTTATATAGCCAATCTAGATAACGCAACCACTTGGCACAGGCAGACCGACATAGTTAGCATCAGAGGGTTGGTCTCTAACATGTGAATCCAGATTCAGCCATTTACCTTATCGTGACCGAAAATGTCGTGACCTCCCGGAATATCAGGGTATCTAGGGCTTGACTAAAACCTAAGCTGATTCCTGTGTCATATAGATATTTCTAGAAAGCATAACGCTACAATTTGGAAGACTCTGGTGGGAAACCCACTCGACTAATGGTTACGCACGCCAGTTACGCGCGCTGTCCGATAACACTCGGTGGTTACATGATCTCGGTTTACAGCCAGTTGGATCAATCTGGTACATCGATGTCGTTCAAGGCCAAACTGTTGGCATTTATGTTTTTAATTCGAATTATTCGGTCAAGAGTAAAACACAGACTAGCGGAATGTTTGAAGGAACTAATACTGCTTAGTAGGCGTGTTTTGTTTTTATAAAACTGACATGATGAATCTCATTTATTTTCATGATACTTTACTATCAAACCACATTCAAAAAGAAACTAGGTGCCTTCCTTTTTTAGGGTCCCGTCGCAAAAAAAAAAAAAAAGAAAAGGAACCTTTATGGTTTAAGGTGGGTTACTAATCATTTGAAAACCACTGTTCCAATTTGCTTGATATTTGGGACTTAATATGAAGCAACAAATATCTTAGTCTGCACATTTGGAAAATTTATCCTATGTCACACAACAGAGAAAAGAAACTTTGTATAAAGATATTCTATTGCCTGTTATTTGACTTGCTTTAGATTTTTCAGCAAAACAAAAACGTGCACACACAGATATTTATTGTAGAATATTAGATACTAAATATCAAGCAAATCGGAACAGTGTTTTTCAAATGATTAGTAAACTACGTTTGTATGGGGAACGCAGCTTACGGGCCGTTCTTAAGGCTCTAGTGTCAGTAGGACACACGCATTTTGTCTGAAATTGTTCTCCTATTAATGGGTGTTTGAAAATTAAAAAAAATATTTTTCTGAGCTAGAACTAAATATAAAACGTGAATATTTTTATCGTTGCCTAGATTTACACTTCAGTGCCTCAGTGAGCCTCAGAAAAAAACAAAAATAAGGAAGTTTTTTTATTACATTTTCACTAATAATTTCGCTTACTGCACAGTACTGAGGATGCAGCGCAATGGTTCATAGCTACCTGAAAACGAAAACTGTGTTTGACAAAAACTGCAAATGAAAATAACATTACGGATTATTAGATTTAAATAAAATGCATTTATGTTCTTGTCATGAGTACATATTGTTGCTGAAGTTTCTGTACCCTTTCCTGAAACTACCCGTATATATTATGTATGTACTTACAAACCGATAGCGATAACTTAACGTTTTTCATGTTTTATACAAAAAATAAACAGATTCGACAAATATAAATTCAAACAACACCCTTTCACTGACTTGCATCGAGCGACATTCAAAAGAGTTCAACGCGTCGAATATTTCGAAACAAAACTTACGATATCACAATTTATTCTACTAGGCTCGTTTGATAAATGTAACTTTTTTATGACTGTTTTTCTATATGAGTTGTATGTTTGCAACTTATCATCATGAAACATCTTGTAAATCAACAGTTTAAGAACATACATTAATTTGTACATTATAAAGAAACCAAACCTAAGCCAATAACAGATTTCCTATACTTGTTCTGTTTATCTTTTTTTGTTTTCAATTATTATAGTAAATAGAAAATGTTGAGAAATAGGAATATTCTGGACCTTGGAGGAGGACCTAGGCTAGCTTTTGTGGTGAAAATTATGCTTCGAGGGGGTAATATAGTGACGAAAAGTTTGTTGATTGTTTGTTGAAATGATTCGGCCCAACTTCAGTCCAAAACGAATGACCCGAGTGGACCGGGCTCCAGCTCAGCTAGCATAATATATTTCATTGCAAGCATTTTTTTATTTACAAAGCGCGTGTTACTGTTCTTCCTACGAGTGCTTCAATAATAAAATCAATAATGACAACTTTGGTTGTATGTTTTGCGATCTGTCCATGGCCTTTGACAGGTAAACCATGACATATTAATTAAATCGGTATTTTTTTAAAAGGGGAAGCAGAAAGAACAAATATTTCGTATCTTATATTAAAAAAATGTTTCATGGTATAGTTTAGTGCAATAGAAGGAGTAGCGAAGTCCAATTTGATTTACCGCTAGAATAAATGATGAGTATACGGTTTTTTTAAATGGCAACAGCCCAAACAATGTCAACTTATTTTGAAAAAATAATCAATTCAACACACTTATCAAGGCTATCTCGACGTCAAGGCCTATCCTGAGGCGAGCGCACCGCACCTATAAAGTTTACAAAGTTAAAACATTCAAAATATATTTAAATGCATCTATCAATCAAGGAATAATCCTGCTGAATATGTTTATTCAAAAGAAAGAGACAAACCGTCATCTACCTAGTCCTAATGTAATGTTATGCTAGACCTCTCGGCGGCGCCCCGCGCCGCTTCGCAGCACGCGCCGTTCGGCGTCGAGGGCAGGACATTGCTCTGTTTTGCACTTTCGCTTTTAACTGTGTAGTTTAAGGTGGGTCTTCCCGCTCAACTCCCCATACAAACGTGGAAAGAAAAACATGCCCATATTTCTTGTCAGAGATCCAAGATTTTGCTCAAAATAGCTTTATTTGATCGAACTAAATGTCTGATGACTGTTGGCATTGTAAAATTGTGTTTGGTTTCTAAGTTATAAGGTCCGAAAACTCGAATTTTTCGCGCGTTTTATACAATAAGTTTGGAGGTGGAATACTCAATGATAAATTAAAAATATTTTAAAAAGATTAGTCATCAGACCTATTTGTTTTATAATAAATTTTGTTTTTGTTTGACTTTTGATTACAGGGGTCGTGATTTACTTTTAGCTATAAGTACTTTTGTAATTAAAATTTACGTAAATCTTATCAAATCAAACACTATGCGCATTGTCTGCTTTGTGGACATGTTGCACCTTTGAAACAGAGAAGGTCCCAGAGCGCAATATCCAGTTTTGTACCATGCCCGCGAATAAGTTAGTCTTGACGGTGTACTTATACTCTTATTCTTATAAGTGTATTAAAGTTTTTTGAATTTTTTATTTGATTTTTTTTAATTTGAATTTCTTACTGTAGGCCAATTCTGGGAATTTGAGCGAGTTGGTCGAATTGATGAATCTGGAGTGTTCTCAGGAGAGTATTTGACTTTGACGTTCTGGCAACGCTGGAGCGCTCACAAAATATTGCATATCTATTTTCATAAGCGACAAGTAAATGCACCAGAATATGTCGGAAGTTATTTACTGATTCAATTACGATTCAGGAGTATGTATTCCGTACGTAAACTAATTGGCACAAGAATTGGTTTCCTACTCTGGTTGCGGAGTAACTGAATTTTTTGTTTAAAAAATATCTTTCAGTTCACATATCCTTGATAATCTTATTGCAAATTCTTAGCAAGAAAAAATAAATGTAAACAGATACACACCTATAATAGTTGTTTTTCGTACAGAAAACTTTACATTTGTGACAATATTTGTGACATTTTTATTGAGGAGGTAAGTTGGCTTAGGGCCTTTTTCACCGGCTGCTGATTAGCTTAATCGCCACATATTAAGGGTCTTTTTTAGCAGCATGCAATCAATATCAGTACAAGATAATCAGCACTTTAGTAATAAGGCCCTTTAAGTGTCGATTGAAATCAATCAGAACTTGGTGAAAACCAGGCTTAGCCTGCTTCCCATAGAAGTAAAACGCCACTTACGGATCTCGGCCGCCGCTAGCAGCAGCGCAGACAGCATCACGCCAGCGCCGAGCATCGTGCCGCGCTCGCCGGCGGAGTCAACGGAAGAGATCTCGCGGGCGGCGGCGGCGGCGGCGGGCTGTCGACGCGCGTGGCCGGCGGGTACTAGCGGCGTGGCGCCCCGCGCCCCGAGCGCGCGCCGCGCCCGCAGGACGTTGGTGGTGGCACGCGACTTGCGTCACCCCACCGGCGACAGGTCGCTGATCTAGAAGCCACTCAACCACGCTGTTGCCACTAAAACACTAAATATCTTTTAGGAGCCTAGACGTATGTTGAGGCGACGCAGTCTCCTTAATTTATTTTTTCCGGAACCCATCAGACCTACATGGGTGGCCCACCGTACTATACCACCTAACGACGAACACACTTTTGAGGCAGATTTGGGGTGCTTCAAGCAGTGTCTACTTATTCAAAACTCTTTGTAAATCCTGAGAAAATATTAAGTATCGTTTTCCGGCGGGACTAACTCATTCGCGCTCTGGGACCTTCTCTGTTTCAAAGAAAAATACAGGCTCCGTGATGAAGAAGATGCAACATGTCCACAAAACACACAATGCGCATAATGTTTGATTTGATAAAATTTACGATTTTGTTTATTACAAAACTATTTATAGCTAAAAGTAAATTACGACCGCTGTAGTCAAATATGAAAGAAAAACCATCTAATAAATATTATAAAGGGGAAAGTTTGTAATGATGGATGGATGGATGTTTGTTACTCTTTCACGTAAAAACTACTGAATGGATTTTAATGAAACTTTACAATAATATAGCTTATACATCAGAATAGGACATAGGCTACAATTTATAAAGATATTGTGCCCATGGGCTTTAGAACTTTCACGGGGCTGCGAAAACGATGCCGGTAGCGCTACTTCACACCGGGGGGAGCGGGGCCGGGGGCGGGGCGGGCGGTCCGACGGGGGCGGGTGCGGGGAGGCGGGGGCGGGTACGGCTTGGTATTTCCCGCAACTTTAGGACTACTTGGCAAAATCCTTGAGAACCAATTACTCGATTTACATGCGGATTGTATCTACTGCTTTTTAAATGCTTTTTTTTTTAATAGCCACCAAATGTCAACGAAGCTCTAAATGGGAATTATTGGATGTTTCTCATTAAATCATGCTATTTCATCTAGAACGATCTTGATTAAATTTGGTAGATGGATACATTGTCCTGGACCAGTTTGACCCTATTTTGGATCAGTCATGTCGGATACTTTTTATCCATGAAATAATTTTGCCGACGCTAACCCGAGCGGAGCCGGGTACCGCAGCTAGTTGATTATAAATCTTCATGAAACAAGCTAGGTCTTATAACTAATCTCTTAAAGATATTTTTATTTTATCGTTGAGTAATCTACCTCCAAAGTTATTGCATGAAACGCGCGAAAAATTATAACTTTCGGTCCTTTTAACTTAGAAACCAAACACTATTTTACAATGCTAATGGTCATCAGAGATCTAGTTTGATCAAATAAAGCTGTTTTGAGTATAATTTTGGATCTCTGACAAGAAATATGCGCATGATATTTTTGCTACGTTTGTATGGGGAATTGAGGGGGAAGGCCCACCTTAACGTAAGGGAAGACCCCAAGAAGGTGGTAATGAATCCCAGAGAGACGTTATCATGGAGGGCCGTGTAGGTCGGTGCAGCGGTGCGCCTGCGCCGTGAAGCAACGTGCAGGCGAGCGCATTGGTCAAGGTGAGCTGCCGCTCAGCTCGGCACGGGCGGCGCCGCGCCGTCGCTTGACACCTACTTCAGCCGATAGTTCAATACGTTTTGTAACAAACCCGACAGCCACCAATTACTGTACATTAACTAAACGCACCTCAGCTCTGTATTTCATTGCAAAACTTAACGAGATATAATTTATACATAAGTGTCGAAAATGGGGGTTTGATCGATTGTTTATTCTAATCGTTTTAATGTGATCAATTATTAAAGGATTTTATGAATTTCCCATTCGAAGTTAATCGTGTGAATTGGATATTTTTAATGTATTTAATGAATACGACATCACCGTTATCTCATTGATATGAGGTTATCCAACGACTTCTATATTGAACATTGTAATCAAATTTTAAATACAATCAGAAAAAGTTTTTAGTCGAGACATTGGTCGAAAGCATGACAACCTGAAACCAATGAGCGAATTAGGTTTAAGATTGCTAGGATCAGCGCGGCAGGGTAGGGCGCATTTGAAAAAACTGGTCAAGTGCGATTCAGATTCGCACACGAATGTAACCATCGTACAAAAATTAACACATTTATAAATTTATTATTTGATATAGCGGCATTAGAAATACAAATGTTAAAATTTCAGCTGTCCACCTATTACGGTTCTTGAGATACAACCTGCGCTGACAAATGGACGGACGGACAGAGTAGGCTTAGCAATAGGGTTCCGTAAGCACCCTTTGGGTACGGAACCCTAATAAAAATGGCCCAGCGCCATCTGTAGCTGCCGTCCGAAAACGACGCGTTGTCGTGAACACAACTTTACTCCTATGCTAAGACCAATCTGATACTCGACTCCGGCGGTAGGTGGCACTATAGTAAATTTAAGTTTTTATTCTGTCCATCATTCAGAGCCAGTGAGAATGGATGAGTATGATCCGTCCATGCAAGGTGGTCAGAGCCCTTTAGTTCATACAAACGAACAATATTCGTTTGCACAACATGCCGTTACAGTACACAAAGTTAACCATTCGATACTTATTCAGAAGCTGTCACTCATGGGTATACACGGAACACTACTTCGCTGGTGCGAATCGTACTTCGCTCAAGTCGCTCACAATTGGTGGTTTCGAATGGATTCAAATCGGATGTCCATGGGTGCACCTCAGGGCTCACACCTAGGTCCTCTGTTTTTTATCGTTTACATTAACGATATCAGTAGTTATATCAAACACAGCAAATACCTGATTTTTACAGACGATTTGAAAATTTATAAAACAATAAAGTGCTCAGACGACTCTGATGAACTACAAAACGACCTTGATGGCATTAACAATTGGTGTTCTGACAACGATATGAAACCCATCTAAATGCAACTATATATCATTTTCTCTCAAAACAAATTCCTATCACTGGTTATATACCATCAACAATGAACCACTAACTGAAGTATCGGAAATTCGTGATCTGGGAGTTGTTTTAGATAAAAAATGTTATTCGACAGTTTAAAATATTTAGAAATTCTAACACTTTAAAATCTTTACTTTAGTCTCGTGAGACCCATTTTGGAGTACTGTAGCACAACCTGGAAACCTTGTTACGCCATACATGCTGCCAGAATCGAACGCATTCAGAAAATATTTTTGTACCATCTATGCTTTAAGGACCAAATAAGTAAGCGTATCACCAGGATACCAGGATAGATTAGATTTCTATGGCATTGAAGATCTGGAGAAACGGCGCGATCGGAAAGATCTATGTTTTATGCATCGAGTTTTAAATGGGAAGATAGACTGTGAGGACCTTCTACATAGAATCAAAATACAAGTTCCTCGAAACAGTTGCAGGCTTAAAGACAGAAAAACTTTCTCGGTGAGAAGATGTCGAACAAACATAGGATCACACTCACCTTCTGTAAGGCTTTCCCAACTATCTAACATGCATAGGAACTCCATCGACTTTTTTTATTGTTCCATTCAAGATATTAAAAATATCTGTATATAAGCATAAGTGGATATATCTTTTTTATTATCTCTGTTATTTTTTCCTCTTTTTAAACCATAAATATAGTAACAGTGAGTACTAAAATCAAGGAACAGTAAGTAGTACCTGTTTCAATTTTTGGAAATCTTATTATTTTGGTTATTGGTTATTGTTTTCTCTTTTATTACTATTAATTGTTTTGCACATTTTATAGTTTTTCTTCAAGCAAATTAAATTAAATTGATTGGTTATATTTACTTTTAAGGATGCTGTGTAGGCCTATAATTAACATATACACACTAATTTGTTATTTTTAGTAGTGAAACTATGAAACTGTTTTGTGTATAATGTTGTTGGCATACCAAATAAATAAAATATAAATAAAATAATATGTTGTTGAAAAAAATACAGGAAATAAAGAATACGAGAATGATTCTCCAAAGTTACGGCAGTTTAAAACAATAATACGATGGTGTATTTATATTTATTTATTGCAAAACTCACAAAAATTGCCAATTTAGACCACTGATTTCCAATTCGACAAATACTTCCAATGGGCATTGAGAATATCTCGATAGAAACTTATTGTAGCAAATATGCAAAGGAATTTGGCTACTGCGTTGGGTGACAAGAAAATAGGTTACAAGTTAAATTTAACTAGGGCAGCGATATGGAGCCATGGATCCAGAACTAGGGAAGGGAGGACAAAAGCACGGCTCTTACCTAGGGAGGATTAAAAGACACTCTAGCGAGGACTTGGAAGCTTGTGGAAGTAATATACCAATGAATGAAAGTGTCCGTTGTTGACGGTGGAAAATATTTAATTTGACGGTCGTGTTGCAGGAGTGCTCTGGTGGGAAGTCGCTTCCATGTTAAACTACGGAAGCGGCAGGAGCTGGTCGATGGGGTAGGAGGAGGCGATCTTGTTGGCCGTGCTGAGCAGCAGGCGCGAGCATGTGCGCTCCACGTAGGGCTTGGAGGCTCGCAGGAACTCCGCACGGTTCTGGTTGATGGCCTGGTTCGCAGACTCGCCTGTCGCGCGACAACAATATTATTCTGAGATCTCGACGTTCTGATACGGCAACATGATCAAGACACTATTTCCAAATAGCATTAGAAACCTACCAAAGGCTACCCATAACAACGTAGTTTGAAAACCACTGCTCCAATACGAGTATTAATCTTTGTTTGCAGGTGTTTGCTTTTTCGAAAAAAAATCATGGTCAAACCACAGAGAAAAAAGATTTATATTTTCTTTTTGCTGTCATTTGACTGTAACATAGGTTTTGCTTGAATTGTTAGATATAAACATTTAAATGATAAGAGCAGCTGATTTCCAATTATTTACAATTTATGTATGTTTGGGGAACGTATTTTGGATAAGGTTATCTGATACTTATATGACATATTTAAAAAAAAAACATACAATTTTTCAACTGGTGATCTGTCTTTAGTTAAATAATAATTTTCAGGCCCGCATAAAATTGAACAACGAATAAGTTTTCCAGCGTTTTTCAATAGAGGATTTTCATGCAAAAACATTTAAATTTGAGGCACTTTTCATACATTTGAAACTCCCGAACCTTGGAAGTGTGTAGCTGCTACCCAGTCATAGACAGAACCATAAAAACAAAAATATAGCTTTGTTGAGTTCTTTTCTATTTTTGTAAAAAAAATACGGTTTCCCAAGTCCCCACCTAGCGCTTCGTTTCCATCGAAGAGGCCGTCGAGCTTGAGGCGGTAATCCTTGACGTTAATATCCATCTCCATGGTGGTGAACTTGATATACTCCACACCCTCGCGCTCTACCATGCGCCCCTGTATCACCAACTCAGCCTCGCACTTGCCTGCAACACACACACACGTCAAGCAACTTTGTTATCGTTAGTCATACGTGTATTCTATGCATTTTGGCTTCGACTGCAACCACAAATTGAGATGATCGATAAAAAGTTATGTTTGCTAATGAAAACGAAAATACGAAAAGATTCAGTATTGCGGTTAATAATTAATCCTGACAAACAGTTCGCATTGAATACTTTGCACTAAGGTATCGAGCTAATACTGTAGTATGGTTTAGCCGGGCCATCGACATAATAGGAATAATGCTACGTTGCCCTTTCAGGACTGTTACTCCTTTGCCTTGCAAGGTGACTTCTGTTTTTGTTACAAGAAAGATGACAAACTATAACCTGCTTGCACCCATTATTTCCTACCGGAAATGCGACCGACGAAAAACAATTGTATGTGTTTGAATGCAAGACGGCTAGAAGCAAGCGGTACTGGAGTGAGAGGATTGGCATTGCTAGCGGATTTTAACCGCAATAAAAAATAGTCCGTGGTTTCCATCTAGTTTAACGCCATATTATCTACATTTTGTAATAAACTGAGGTAAATCGTACGTCCAACGTGTACTTTCTCTCAAAGTGCAGGTGCGGGAAGCGGACGCGTACCCTCAACATGCATGAGATGCAATTAGTAGAAAGTTCACTGACTGGCGTCGGTGAAAATGGTGGCCTGCTTGTGCAGCGGCAGCACAAGCCAACGTTGGTCCAGCTTGTACTCCCCCATGAAGTGCAGGTGCGGGAAGCGGATACGTACCCTCAACAAATATGAGATGCAAGCAGTAGGAAGTTCATTGACTGGCGTCGGTGAAAATGGTGCCCTGCTTGTGCAGCGGCAGCACTAGCCAACGTTGGTCCAGCGTGTACTCCCCCACGAAGTGCAGGTGCGGGAAGCGGATACGTACCCTCAACATACATGAGATGCAAGTAGTAGGAAGTTTACTGACTGGCTTCAGCGATGATGGTGTCCTGCCCGTGCAGCGGCAGCACCAGCAGACGCGCGTCCAGCGTATGGGAAGTATACGCTGGACGCGACTGGCGTCGGCGATGATGGTGCCTTTCCCGTGTAGAGGCAGCACCAGTTTTTATCTTTTGTTTTTTTATATTTATTTTTTACGTTTCTCCTTATGTTTTTCTTGCGAGCGGTGGCATTGATTAATCAACTACTTAAGTTTTAAACTTATTTTGTGACTGGCAAAATATGTTTGCCAGTTCTTATGTGCATGGAAATAGAGTATGCGACATTTATATTTTTGACATAGACCTAGCATAACGATTCTTGACATGTTTAAGTGTAGGTTACCTACCTATGAATGCAATAAAACAATACAATACAAAGTAGACGCGCGTACAGCGTGGACTTTCCGTCGAAGTGCAGGTACAGGAAGCGGATGCGTACCCTCAACATCCATGAGGTACAAGTAGTAGGAAGTTTACTGACTGGCGTCAGCGATGATGGTGCCCTGCCCGTGAAGCGGCAGCACGAGCAGACGTGCGTCCAGCGTGTACTTCCCCTCGAAGTGCAGGTGAGGGAACCGCACGCGTCCGCGCAGCGTCAGCGTGTCCAGGTCCACCCTTCAATGCATAACTTTGTTAGATGAGGTTTGAAACCAAAAATATTATTTCTGGACTTAGTAGGTATAAATGCAAATGCAACGAAATATATTCTTGTATGTAGAATACATACATCCATATCCATAAAAAACGTGTGTGTGTTTTGTCAGTATTCCCTACATTATCAGATTGACAAATCTTATCAGGGTCTGACCCATGCGCTGTAAATTGGCTGAGCGCCCATCTGTGGCATATAGAGATTTGTTTAGAACACAATGTTTTTTTCTGGCGTACATGGCTGTGCCACGGAATGCCGGCGAATGTGTTTTTAATCGACTTTTTAACCGATCTCAATTTGTCTGTATTTTGTTTTTATGCATGTTACTCGATATCTCCGGAAATTGTCAACCGATTTGAAAAATAATATTTTTCTCACTAGTAGAGTATATCTCAGAGGTGGTCCTTTTGTTACCCGACAGCGCAAGAAGGAGGGTTATGTTTTTTTCTTTGTCAATATTAATGTTTTTTAAAACAGTTTTTAAAAAACATTAATTAGCCGTGAATTATTGCCGAATATCTACCATGGCCCAGCTTTGCAAGTTCAAATTCAAGTGCATGAAGAGATAAAGATTTTACAAATATAATTTATAAAGAATAATACTTACGAAATGCTCTTGATAGTGAAGTTCCCAGCGCCGGAGACCTTGACATCACGCCCCACCGCCTTAAACTGCACCAGGCTCCCGCGGTCCACCACCAGCTGCCGATCACAACCACCAACACCACTTATTTATTTAAACATACAACATATTGAATTAGTGGATAAAGGTGAACATGCAATAGGACTTTTTCTAGATTTAACAGCTGCCTTTGATATGGTGAACCACGAAATGTTAATTACCAAATTAGATTTTTATGGCATACGTGGAACTGCCCTCAAATGGATGCGCTCGTATTTGACAAATCGCAAATAGAGAGTCTCAGTTACACACTACAATGAGAAAACGGGTTTCAAGGAAGAAAACAACTCAGATTGGGCCCAAATATCACACGGGGTTCCGCAGGGTTCAATTTTGGGTCCGTTACTGTATATCCTTTACGTAAACGATTTCCCAAGCTTTCTGAACAAGCATTCGCACATTGTAATGTTTGCCGATGACTCCAATGCAATCATTAGAGGGAAAAATAGTACGCATGTTAACAATCAGGCCAGGCTAGTGGTAGACAAAATTATAAATTGGTTTGCATGCAACGAACTCTTGCTAAACGAGAGCAAAACTATGTGTACCATATTCACGACGAGACAGAATCAAAAAGTTGCTTCACAACTGGAAACGATTTTTATAAATAATGTAGCAGTTGAAGTTGTGGATTCAACAAAATTTCTTGGGCTACATGTAGACAAACATTTAAATTGGGACGTCCATATAGAACATTTGTGTCGTGTACTCGCTAAAGTGTGTTATTGTCTGAAGGTGCTTGCACGTTTTTGCAGTGCAGAAACGCTGTTGACAGTGTACCATGCCTACTTTCAATCTAATTTATATTTTGGTATTGAGCTTTGGGGTAACAGTGGAAATGTCACTAGCGTGCTAAAACTGCAGAAACGCGCTATAAGAATTATTACCAAATCTAACAAAAGAGAGCACTGCAAACCTCTGTTCAAAAACTTAGGCTTACTTACTGTCATAGATAGTTACATTCTAAGAACTTCTATATTTGTAAAGAGGAACCCATCAGAGTATAATTGTCATACTCACAGGTATAGCACAAGAAATAAGTATAGACTGATTGATGTGAAACACTCTTTATCATTCTATGAAAAAGGCATGTATAGTACTAGCATTAAAATATATAACAAAATTCCTACAGACATAAAATTAAATGAAAATATCAATACATTTAAACGAGAATTAAAGAAATGGATTCTCATGAAAAACTTTTACAACTTGCAGGAATTTATCAGTGCATAATAATGTGATGTTATATATTATATTCATTGGTATGTGTACGACACAAGGCTGACGATGTGCTGTGTAATTATGTAGACCTCTGTATATTTGCACCACAAATAAATTTCTGATTCTGATTCTGATTCATACTTTAAAAATTCAACAGAACTCATGGCCCCATGGGCCATGACCTTTCAGCGCATTGAAAATGACTTTACTTTATTAGGCACTTAAAAATCGGTGAAATGTCTATCTCATATGATAGTTGATATTATATCTACAATAGTAGTTTCGATATAACAAATTCCAGATTTTGAAAGAAATATCCAAAAAAAATACCAAAAAGGTGTCTCTGAAAGGGGTAAACTGTACCCATAATAACAAAACTATCGAAACCAGAATAGTATCATTTCAAAGCCCTTTTTATTCTCCAGGACCTTTTTTTATTTCCCTTTATCGTTTTTGAGAAATTTAAGTTTCGTTAAAAAAATCGTAAAAGAAACGGTCAGAAATAGGCATTTTAAAAAAATAAATAAATATGCATTTTACATAAAGCTTTTTTGCTCGTTTAGTAACACATCTTTTAATACCAATGTACTTTTTATATCTTAGTAATTGAGACGTTAGTCCCTGCTAATGTTTTACTACTTTAGTAGGAATAGCTGCTACCTTTAATATACAAGGACTGCCTACCTGTAACAGTAGATCTTTTTTAACCATGGCACCGGGCAACGTAATATGTACCTAGGCGAATTTTAATTTAGTACGGAAGTACAGCTCTCCGCTTTTTATTTCCCATCTAGGTAACTTTAATAACTTTAACTTTAATCAAATATTTGACATTTACCTCAGGTATATAGAATGGCTCGATTCCGGGTACATTGAGTTCCGGAATGCCCTCGGCGAGATAAGGCCTCAGCTTCTCTATGGAACTCTGCACGCATTTGTCTATAGTCTCCTGGTCACGCTTGCACACCTCGATGTAGTCGGCTGTTGGATGAAACACACAGGAATGTTAAACTAGTTAATTTTATAGATTTCAAAGAAACATTCGCATGTGATTCTTTGCTCCCATTTTACTGAAAACCGACTCGAGAAAAAAAAAGAGTTTTTTGTCTCTGTGTCTGTCGTTGGCAAAATCTAGGTAAATTCTTAATTTTGACTGTCGCAGCGTAAAATTTCTAACTGAGGGCAAGGAAAAATAATAAAAAACTAACAATATAAATGACTACCTTAACTAAAAAAGGGAATAAATATATATTTCCACAATCTCTAGGTTTTTTTTATGTTTCTGGACATGGATGGCTAATGCTCAACCGACCGTCAGATTTTAGCCTAACACACGTGGGAACTAGGTGCCATGCCAGGACCTTCCTTATATCCATGCACGGTGGGTAAGGTCCTACATATGATCACCGATCACACACAGAACTACTAACATCTTATATGTGAAGTGATCGAGTTCCATACAATGGATCGTGCCTGTTTCCTCGGTCAAATAAAGAAATATTTTTCTGAAATATTTCTTTATTTGACCGAGGAAAGAGAGAGCTACGTCTGTTTGATTTTTTTGATAACTTATTTTAAATCCATGAAACAAATATAAACAAATATTTAGAGGCTCATATCATTGAGATAAGACAAGTTATCAAAACAACTAAAACGTACAGATATAACTCTCAGTTGATATATTTAATGTGCAAAATAAAAAAAAACACGTTTTACTGAGGAAACAGGCACAAGCCATTGTATGGAACTCGATCACATCATTATCCTCTTAAAAAGGAAATTGCGCTCTTATTATAACACCCTGTTTAGCGGAGGTTTGGTCCAAACTTCAAACGGCTTCGTCAGGAGCAAAAAAGGTAGATAACATTTTATTCATACCTTCACATTAAAATCTAATTTTTAAACATTTTTAAGCTGTCCACAAAATGTTATCCGGGTCGGAATGCCTTGTTAACGTTTAGACTCCGTTAACACCCGATGTAGGTATCATAGCTACATTTGAATGACTGAAATAATAATTTTTAATGTCAAATGTATCTGTCGTATTTCAGAATTTGATTTCTGTAAAGAATAAAAAAATAGCCAGTCCTCTCAATTCTGATGCCAAATATGATTTTGGTGACGATGGCAATATGTATGAATGCTACATTTTTGCAGTCAATATCCGCAACGTAGGTAAAGCGTTAAATCAAAGTATGTATAATCTTAAACAATAATGAGTAAGTGTCTAGCAAGACACTAAAGCAACATTTGCAGGACGGAAAGCTGGACTCACGTGGTCATTTTCCACACAGCCTGCAATTTGAAGTCATCATCGAGTGACTACATTAATTACTTGATACATGCAATGAGCGACAACCGAGTCGTAGCTTCTCAGTTAACTGGTAATACCTACATCTCATAATAAACGCTTCATGCCTGTGCCTGCGCCAAATAGTCAAATAAACCACTTAACCCCAGTAGCAATGAAGTAAACCTTCAAAGTATTGATTGGTTCAAAGCTAGCCCTTTAAAAAGACCGAACTAAAGGTTATTTCAGATAAAAAATGTGATTTTTGTTAATTTCAACAATCGTTGAAAAATACGACGCACTTGTTTAGTACGAAAAACTATATTTTCTTCATTTCAATTTTGCTTCTGTAATCCATGATAAAATATACCTAATGCTATTGAAATCTGCGTTTAAAATAAATTTACCCATAAACCTTATTTTTACTCATAAACGGCTTTTTCGATATTGGTTATGCTCAAATGGTTTTAATTGATTTTTGATGTAGCATAAATTCGAATTTACAAACAGCTGTCTCTAGGTCTAGTCTCGTGGCTAGGCCAAAACACAAGGGCGTCGCCAAGGGGGGGCAGGGAGGGGCAGCTGCCCCCCCCCTAGAGATTCTAAAAAAGTTGCCAAATATAATGCAACCAAAGTCCTAAGTCTTTGAGTTTATTTGCTTGAAGTTCAAGCCTTGAATCATTCCCGTACGTCAAAACTCGAATGAATTCACTAATGAGAATGAGAAAAGTATGAATTGTAGTAGGTAAAGTCAACTTGCCCCCCCCCCCTGCGCCATCGGCTGGCGACGCCCTTGCCAAAACATTGCTTTTAATCTCTACCTCCTCCGTGCTTTAAATGAACCATTTTAGTATAAGATTTTACCGTACATTTCTTTACCTTTATTAACCTTTAACAACACAACAAAATACGGCAATGCAATCTCTTTACGAAGTTAACAAAATTGTGCAAATCTTATCTGAAAAACCGAAAGCAAATATGCGATGTCAACAGTACAAAGTCTGATGTCGAAGCACTGACCGTTGGCGTACCACAGGGATCTATACTGGGGCCCTTACTCTTTTTGATATATGTTAACGATATTTCTAGCTGTATTACCAACGACATCGAATTGGTCATGTTTGCTGATGACATTTCTCTCGTTCTGCAAAACAAAGATATAAATGTAATAAAAGAATCATTTCTTAAAGTTATGGAATCCTTACAGAATTGGTTCCAATCTAATAATCTTCTACTGAATGTGAATAAGACAAACTTAATGCATTTTGCGTTGGGAACTCAGCGTAGGAAAATAAATGAGGATATAGTAGCTATATCTAAAGATCTATCATTAAATGTTTGCACTGAAATTATCTTTTTAGGGGTAATATTTGATAATAAACTGAATTGGAAACCCCATATCGATAATCTTGCTGAGAAACTAAGTGCAGCATGTTATGCTATAAAGAAAATAAAGGAACTATGCGGTGTTAATGCTGCCAAATCAGTTTATTATGCCTATTTTGACAGCATTATGTCATATAGTCTGATGTTTTGGGGTACAGCAGTGGAGATAAATAGAATATTTATCTTACAAAAGAGAGCAATGCGTTACCTATTTAGCATGAAATCGCAAAATTCTTGTAGAGATGTTTTTAGAGAAGCAGGAATCATGACCCTTACAATTAAATACATCTACCAAAATATAAAGTATGCCAGAAAGTATATAAATGATGCCACACTGAACTCGGAGGTACATAATTATGGTACGAGACATAGAAATGACATACATTGCATTAAAAATAGACTGAGTAAGGTTTCAAATAGCTTCATTTGTAATAGTATTAAGTTTTATAATAAAATACCTGAGGATATTAGGAACCTGGAAGATATGCCATTCTTAAAAAAAATTAAACTATGTCTACTGAAAAAGAGTTAATATACCCTTAATGAGGCCCTAGCTGACAAAGATTTTTAGTTAATTTAGAATTAGTAATTGTATTTAAATTTAGTTAATTTTGAATGTACGATATTTTTTTGTACCCATAGTAGGCAGTTTGCTACTAAATCTTTTTACCCTTTTATTTTTTGTATTGTTTGTTTATTAGTATTTATAATTGAAATGACCATGATAATCTATTATCATAAAGCCCTAATTATTAAGTTGACATATTTAGCTTAGTTTTAATTATTTAGTAAATTTGACGATGGTATATGCCAGAAATTGTAAGCTGAATCTATGTTTGCCTGTATGCCCTAAAATAAGAAAAAATGACCTGTCTGAGTGTAGCTTGTCTACCAATTTGACAAAATGATATACAATACAATACAATACAACAGAAATGTATGTTATGATTTAATTATGTTGACTTGATAATTAAGTAGGTAAAAATTCATTCAATTCAACACATAATTGGCCCTAAGCGTTAATTGTTATGCATTTAAACTAGTTTGATCCTGGAAATGCATAAAAAAACAAGCGGTTAGTGTTTTCCGGTTAAATTGATGTGACGTCAAGAATATATTTAAAGAACCTAATGTACATATCTTAAGTATCTTGTTCATTAAAATAATATAGTAGTAGGTGACGCGATACATTGGGTTTCCATCTTGAGGTTAAGCAATACTGGACGCGATCGGGTTATGTATGGGTGGCCGTTCGACCGTAACGCTGGCCCGGATTTCATAAAAAACTCTAGGTCCCCCTCCTTTCTAAGTAGGTATCCTCCTAGGTCGATATTGTCGCATGGAATGAAAGAGCATCAAAGCAATAAATTTGTCCGCATTTCCCATCTAGTTTCATGTGGCCGTCCAGGTACAAGGAAGGTCCTTAGGTCTTGACACCTAGTTCCCATTCGGTGTGTTGGGCCAATATCATGACAGGACATCATTAGGCATTCGTATCCAACTGGACTACTTTATGTAACTACTCAAAAACCTTAAATTTAATGCAGAAACAGAGAATGAATGAATAATAAAGAATTAAAATTATTTTTATGTCAGCGTCTAGTAAGGACCATTAAGGTTGGCAATGTCAGTTAAAATACAATGGACGGAGAATATAACAGCTATGTAGAATCGCCATGAATTACGGACACAAACCAAAGAAATAATTCTGCAATACATTCTTCAAATTTTACATCAATATATACGTGGCCTGTGTCATCATATACCACGGGTTCGATATAGGAAGTGTGCTCTTATTTATTCAGTTTTAAATGTGCATTTTCATTTAAAAGATGGTAATTTCACGGTTTAGAATCATCGTAAACCTTACTAGGTGGTAGGATCAACTGGCCCAGGTTGAGTGGTACCATCAAAACTGTGTATATGTCCAGTTACATTTTAAGTATTCTTATAACACACTCACGTATTTCCTTAAAAAGCCGGCCCGGTAGTGCAGAGCACATCAGGAAGGCAATTATGAAAATCAAATTAGTTGGAGCCATTTCACAATTTTACTGATTTTCACTCTCAACGGTATTAAATACTGCTTACATTAGCAAAGACAATGTATGTAGACAATGCGTTACAAGGGAACTAGCTGCACTGGCGGAATCAAAGTCACCGCAACGGCCATTTATAATCATGTACCTAACTCATGATTAGACAAAGATCAAGGTAACACGTATGCAGAGGTCGATAAATTGTCAGATAAAACCACTGAAACGCGTGAAGAAACTTTGAATACATTCGTCCACATCGAGCAAGTGGTTGATATATTGTTGAAGTGGGGAAAGTAGAACAAGATAAATACTTAAACTTTAGTTGTTACTTATAGATGTTAAATTATTGAAGTTTTGACTCATTTTCGACTAGTTATAGGAAGAAAGTTATTTAAAAAAGAAAATTTACTAAATTGATTTGCAAAATCATATTCAGATTCATTTGTAGATTTTCGAAAAAGACCTTTATTTACGACTGGTCTATAAATACTAGTGTATTTTCAATTATATACTACATACAATACCTATATATATAATACATATATATTGAATATATACAATACACCTTTTACTTAAGTGAAATATTAAAAGTTTTCTTTCAAAGCCTTCGACCGAGTATGGCAATGAGGTTTTCTAAAATAATCTAAAGCTTTTGGGGTATCTTCATAACTTTGTACCCGAATCGCTAGCTTCCTCACTAATCGCTTAATATCAGTTACCATCTCTAATTTCTGCTCTACTTATTACTCTGTTATCTCTGGTGTTCCACAAGGTTCTGTCATCAACGCAATTCCTGTTATTCACAAATGAACTTCTTGCTTTACGTGATAAAATTATGAAAAATGTCGAAAACATTACCGTTCATGAAGGGTACATATATCATTGGAAAATAAGTGATGCGCAAATTGTTAACACAGTCGACATGGTCCTTGCTTAACTTTCGGACTGAGCAAAAACCAACCTTATTGAAATCAGGTTGCTTGATTTATCTTAGACTCCACAACATACTAGATTTTTTTATTTTGTTGTTAAAAATAACATACGAACGTTTTTTAAGGCATGATGCATCATTTTTATTATAGATGTATTTTTTTCAAGTTCTACATAGTATATTAATTATTATGATAATTAGTATGTTAATTGCATACGAATTCTCTGCTAAATAAATTATTGAGAACATATAAGATTAAAAGCAATTTCTATGTGCATTGATATCGTTTTTTTTTATTGTTAGTTAAGAGTAAGATATATTAAAATAAATATGTTTTCATTGCTTTTGCACGCTTTTAACTTATACCTTGTTAAATTATGTACCTACTTAAATTTGCAACGAAGCCCAATTTTGTGTTTTAATATTATTTGATGTGTTTTAGCTTAGTAACCTCCTACGTGCCTGCCCAAAGTAAAAAACCTCAAAACATTCAGGTAAAACCCTATTAGACATCCTTGATGGACAAAAAGTTTGTTTGCGTCATTAAATTGTAGGTAGGTACCTTGGTCTACCACAACAGATAGCCGCTAAATTACTTTATTTTGATTTTGGCATATCCTTTGGTCTCGGTTAGGATTTAGTTAGTAGTGTGATGACACAGTTAGTTTAACCCAGACAAAGTCAATAAACGGATCTAATAAATCTAATACATTTCGTTTTAATCCACATGCCGAGCCATAAAGTTCAAACACATAAATTTAACAGCAAAGACATTTTATTTTTGTGTACAATAAATTGTCCTGGTCCTTCCTTCAATGGAACCAAAATCATCAACCCCGGTAAAATTCCCAAACCAAATTCAATTTTTTTTTTATGAGACCTTACATGGATGGCTAATACCACACAACTACCGTTATGATATTAGCCCAATACACAACATTCCCGAAGGAATTAGGTGCCATGCCAGGACCTTTCCTTTATGAGCACGGCTACGTTGAACTGGATGGAAAACACGGACAATTTTTCATTGCCGCTTCGACCAATCTTTTCATCCAATGCGATGGTACCAACCCGGGCGGGCTTAAACTCTACCACCTAGTAGGGGTAGGGAACCTACATTTTTACATGGATTCCGAACCATGGAGCAGCTCGCATTCGTGACGAAATACACTTATCGAACTCGGAAAGAGAATCAGTGGTGCATGTCGGTATTGAACCCAGGCCTCTGGTACGCTAGGCCAGTCCCCGCGCCACTAGGCTACGAGCCGCTCAGAATTCTATAACCATGACCATATTTAGAAAAGGTTCAATATAATTATGTACATAGGTAAATCTAGTTCGTCTCTGTGTATTTAGGGTGTAATTGACGTCCTTGAAGAAGATCATATGTAAAATATAAAATTTTAGATGTTTATAGAGTTTAAAACGTAGGACCCTCCAACCTATTTTTAAACTGTATCTAATAATAATAGAAACACTTTAACTGATTTGACTTGAATCTCAAATCCGATTAAGGTTACGGCTGTAGAGAACAGAAAATGAAACCAAAAAATTAGAAATACTTTTATGTTCCTTTATTTTCCTCCACACTTGGTTGTTCGAAGAATCCGAAAAGATTATTTGCAGTGCACCTAAGTATATGCAGGCACCTACTGCTCGATACACTTGCCACACTAAATCACGGGCAAGGTGTGCCGACGAATGCATGTCCTTCAAAAGGTGGTACGGACTGGGGCAGACCTCCACACACCATTACTTTGAAGGTGGTTCACTCACTTGGAGGCCGTCAGCCTGGACATGCTGTTTTATCCAATCAAATGGGATACAAATCAATGATCGAAACCATGCCTGCGTGCAAAATGCCTCTAATATAGTTTCTTTTAGGGTCTCGTCCACAGACCTAGCATGCGCGCTATTTCTATGGTCTCGTCGCAAAAAGCGAAAAAAAGGGATTCTTATGGTCCGTATCTGGTGTCTGTCGGTCACACGCATTTTGTCCCAAATAGTTCTCCTAATAACAGTTGTTTGAAAATTCTGAAAAAATCACCAATATGTAGTGTTCAATATGTGTTGGTAATTTTATAATATGTGCATCAACTAATTACTTTTGCCCAAAACTTTATAGGTACTACTTTTGTTCCATGAAAGTGCATTTGTTCCATTTCGTAGGCTTGGCATCCAATTCCCAATATCCAGTGATGGGATAATATCATGGCAGTAAGTGTGTCACATAAGACATAATCACATTAGACACGGCGACAGCTATACAATAATATACTATGACTAGGTCATTTCTCAATACCGGTGATATGTGTATTCATTGTCTATTCATTGTTCACCAAATTCGAGAATTCGATCATGCTTGACATGACTAATAAAATTCAAATCAAGTCAGTCTAGTTCGAATGTATATATTACGGTTAAAGCCTGCAGGTCTATTCCTGGCATTCAGTAATCAAGAATCAGCAATCCTGAGTCTAGAAAACCGCTTTTATAGCGATTTTCATAGCGAGTTTTTCTACGGAAAACCTTGATTCATTAAAAAAACTATGCTCCGGAATATTTTCTTTAGCTTTCGAGGAGGCCTTTGTCGTAGGACAAGCAGTAAAAGAAAAACCGGTTTCCTATATATAATTAGTAAAAAAAAAATTTAAATTTCTTAATATAATGAATGTCTAGTTAGAGCAATAAAAGTTTATTATTAGTGAGCTGCAATTTCAGGTAATAGCGCCATCTTGATTTCTTTGGAGAAGGTACATAGAGCGAGCGTTTCGAATAACTTGATTTTGTGCATTCAATTATTCTTTATCGCCGGTCATGCCGTTGCGGAGCCTCAAGTGCAGATGGCGCTGTATTTATATCAATTTAAAATGATGCTTGTGTATTAAAAAAATATATGCTTCAATGGTATGCTTATCAATCCACACGTTTTGTCTGCCATATTTAACAGTCCAGTTAATCCGTCGCATAACGTTCGATCTACAATCCTTTGTTTTCCGCAAGTCGTAATGAATGACTCTACTGATAACGGAGAGATAATGGATGACCTATGACCAGCGCGACGTCACACGGCGCGCCCGGTCCATTCCTCGCTCCTGTCAGTCCGTTCCACGCTGCCCCAGGGATTGTAACCATTAACCAATCAACCGACAAAATGCTTCCACACTCCGTGTTGTGCTCTGTTCTAGTGCTCTTTTCGCTAAATGGCGACATTTTTGCGGGTGAGTGAGTAAGAAATTGGATATGTGAAATTTTGGTACTTATAGGGAAAAGTATCCGTCAACAATTTAATCATGGAATTCGGTGAATTTTGCTTTACAAACTTTATTGTTTACTGCATTCAATTCCGCTTTCATTTCATGGAATTCATTGATTGAGATTTACAGAATTCGTTATAGATTAACGATTCACTATATGCGTCTCTTTAAAATAATACGTCAATATTATAATGCCAAATTTAATTTATTTCATGGCTTTGTTAGGACTTTGTGTACCTATCGCAAAAACAACACATTCCTCGTAGACCTAACTTCCCAAGTAACGTGTTTAAGTAAACCAATATTGACCTTGTGTATGAGGAATTTGCTAGATTACTCAGTGCGTAACCCGGAAATTATAAAAGCAAACCATTAATGTCCTTAACACAGTATGTGTATAATAATATGCTACTTTAGGTACCATATTATTCATTTGCACAAAGTTCTAGTAATCACCACGGTCAAGTAACATATTACTCCAGGAACTTTAGCCTTAAATCAGCACTTAGAAAAACATTAAATCCGAAATGCAATTTTTTTTCTCATAAACGTAGTATTTCATGTGGACGTGTGTACATTGAGTTTGCAACATTTTGGGGGGTCCGGGAGATAGAAATAAAATATGAAATATGTTTAAAATATTTTATCTCCTAAACAAATATTTAGAAATGTTATTTAAAAATGTTATATGTTAGCTAATTTTAGGTGTAATATTACTGTGAATTTGCAACAATTTCTTATTGACGGAACTGTGTAAATATTTTTTTGTACTTTTAATATCTGTAATATTTAATATCTGCAAAGCAAATAATGAAAATTCTATTTTATTTTCTGAAATTGGAAACTGACCGCAAACTCTATATTCTGAGAAATTTGTAAAATGTTGCAAATATTAGAAACACATTTTTTTTCATTTATAATGTTTACATTCACACAAAAGCTAAACAAAAAATTCGAAATACGTATAAAATCGTTCGTTGTATAGTTTCTAAAGAATTTAATTTGCTTTTACATATTCTAGAAAGAAATATAGCAATAGCAAGTTAGGTTCGCGGCATAGATTTTTTTTAGTAAAAACATTTTTTTAAATACATTTCCGTAATTACAAAATTGTTGCAAATTCACAGTTACATTACGCCTTAAAAGACTTAACATATCAATTTTTTTAATACCGTTTCTAAATATTTGTTTAGGAGATATATATTTTTTAATACATTTTAAATTTTTTTTCTATCTTCCGTGCCCCGCTAAATGTTGCAAACTTAATGTAAGCATATGAACATGAAATTATATATTTCTGAGAAAAAAAAATCATTTCGGTTTTCATGTGCTTCTCAAACCGTATCTACCCCGGTCTATATCTGAAACACTATTTTCACAGAAACATATACAAAATTATGGCAGTTCTTGATAGTAAGCGCCTAATAGTAGATACATAGAACTAATATTTTTTCTGGGGTAGAGACCTTTAACTTTATATTAGGTTGGGGAAAAAGTTTCTTCGCATTTTTTAAGAAAATTCAAAACATTTTTTAATATGGTTTATTTACATTTAACTAAAGTATGTAGGTACCATTTTGTTCGATAACTTTTTGCCATCTTGTAGGTAGGGACATGATCCCATTGCTATAGAAATATTGGGACTTCTGATCAATATACCGCGACAAGTGGTTTTGGCAGTCCTCTCGTGATGTTAACCTGACACTGCCTAAAGAATTCTGAAGAGACCTAAACAGGTGGAAATCTGAAGGTGCAAGGTCAGGACTATACGGCGGATGCATTAACACCTCCCAGAAAAACTCTCTTAGTTTTTGCTGAGTGGCTAAAGATGTGTGAGGTCTAGCGTTATCATGATGAAAAACCACACCCCTTCTGTTGATTAATTCCGGCCGCTTTCTCTCAACTTCTTGCTTTAATCTCATCTGTTGTTCGCAGTAGAGTTCAGAATCGATGGTCCTGCCTGGTGGTAACAGCTCATAATGAATAATGCCCTTCCAATCCCACCACACACACAACATCACCTTGTTGCGAGTTAACCCGGGTTTCGCCTCAGTCTGTGAAGCTTGACCGGCCTTTGACCACGACCTTTTTCGCACGTTCTTGTCGTACGTGATCCACTTTTCAACACCAGTTATCAGCTTCTTCAAAAATGGTTCGGTTTCATTACGTCGTAATAAAGAATCACAAATGAGTACACGGTTCATTAGGTTTCTTTCAGTGAGCTCATGAGGTACCCAAATATCGAGCTTTTTTGTGTACCCAGTTTTTTTCAAATGCGCCAAAACTGTTTTGTGGTCAATTCCTAGTTCTTCAGCTACGTCGTAACTACTGATATGCCGATCTTGCTCCACTTTTTCAAAAATGGCATCCATTTTATCCGTAATAGGGCGACCAGAGCGACGTGCATCTTTGACATCAAAATTTCCGGATTGAAAACGCTTAAACCAAATTTGTGCTACTCTCACAGACACTGCACTAGGTCCATAAACATCGCAAATTTTTTTCGCGGCTTGCGTTGCATTTTTACCTTTTTTGTAGTAAAATTTTAAAATGTATCGAATTTCTTCATTAGATTCACTCATTTTGACAGTACGAAAAACAAATGAGAATCACACATTTTCCTAATTTGAATTTGGAATTATGTTCTTTAAAATTTAAACTTTCAATGATACCAAAACCAGCCAGATACAAATAGTATAGCCAAAGAGATTTTATTACAAGTTCATACATACTATAATGCGAAAAGACTTTTTCCCCGACCTATTAGATAAGTTATTCCTTTATCAAGTTATGCACGGCTAAGCCTCAAATCCACAGGTTACCTAATATTCAGGACGTTTTTGGTCACGATAAGGTAAATGGCTGAATCTGGGTTCACATATTAGAGACCAACCCTCTGATGCTAAATATGTCGGTCTGCCCGTGCCAAGTGGTTGCGTTATCTAGATTGACTATATAAAATAGATGCTGGTATGTACCTGCTGATGAATATACTGATTGCATGGAAACATTGATACCTATTAATTATGCAACAAAAACCAGTCGGTTTTTTAATTAAATACTTTAATATACCTTAAGTTATATCTGTATCCTAAATCGCCTATAACTACGAAATGCAACTGATACTTTCATGCTTCGTTATTTGCATCCATTTACCTTATCATATATATTTTTTGTCACCATAACTAGTTTTTCAGGCCCATTATCTACGTAACGCAACCACTTGGAACAGGCAGACTGACACATTTAGCTTTAGAGGGTTGGTCTTTATCCCGTGAAACCAGTTTCAGCCATTTACGTTATCGTTACCATTTTTGTCGCGACCTCCTAGTCTATAAGTGGGCCTTCCCGCTGAATTCCCCATACAAACCTAGAAATAAGACCATCCGCATATTTGTTTTTGGAGATCCAAAATTATACCTACCCAAAACAGCTTTTTTATCGAACTAGATGTCTGATGACAGTGGCATTTTAAAATTGTGTTTGGTTTCTAAGTTACAGGGTCCGAATGTTCCAATTCTTCGTGCGTTTTATACAATGAGCTTAAACGTGAATTCCACAACGATAAAACAAAAACATTCAAGAAAATGTATTCGTCAAGTGTTGTGTATTTGATCTTGTTTGATTTATACTACAGCTTTCTTAATATATCTAAGCCATTGTAATGAATTATTGTGTTGTAAAACACATTTCTGTAAATCTAACCACATCAAACACTATGCAGTATGCGCATTGTCTGCTTTGTGAACATGTTGCATCCTCCTCATCACGGAGACTGCCTTTTTCTTTGAATCATAGACGGCAATAGCAATTTTGTGCAGTGCCCGCGAATAATTTCGAATTTGTGCCGTGCCCGTGAATAACTTCGTCCCGTCGGAAAGGGCCGTCTTAAACATATATTCTTATTCACGATATGCTATAGTTTGTGTAACCCCTTGACTTCCGTTCAGTCGATATCGACCGAGGCATGCCTGATTAGCTAAAGATAACGAAGTAAACAGCCAAAACCATTTATGGTTTGCGAAACTGATTGCAGCTGACCCGGCATCAGAGGGCGCGGCAGAGCGGGAGTCGGCACAGCTGGCGGCGGGCGAGCACGCGCTAAGCGAGCAGGTGCTGCGCGTGCTGGAGCACTTCCAGCAGCCGCATCCGCAGGGGCTGCCCGGCGTGCACGTGCCCGACCCCTACCCTATCCCCGACATGAAGCACAGCTTCCCCATGGCCAACATGAACTTCAAGAACGTCAAGACGCGCGGCCTCAGCAAGTTCCGCATCGTCTCCGTCCGCACCGAGATCGCCGCCATGGAGGTCATTCTTTTTTATACATACAATCATACATACATTCACGCAGCTTTTCCAGTGGGGTAGGCAGAAATGATGGAGAGTCATCATACATAATAATCATATGGGCAGCTGGCCGCGCTTCGTATGCAACACAATCCAAACAAACATCGCTTCAAGACCGCACGCGAATGTGCTTCCGAACCCGAAATAAGTTCGCCAAGTCCATTCCCACCCACAGAATACATCCAATACGTATGCGACTATCTTTGCGTGTGGCATGTACGTATTAGTAGGGTTGGTAGTTTTATAAAATTGAAGACAGCAGTTCTTATTTATGGTTCGCGCTTTAGATGTCACAACTTCTTCGTTTTGATCTAAGGCTTTTACTAACTTTCTTACCCTTGAATGAATTATTGAAATCTTGAATTATTCAAATATTCTCAAAATCTCCTTCAATATCAAAGAGCGGCAAGAACAGAATTACCATCATAATTTATAAACCTTCGCAGAGAACGTCGTTCTTCGAGATGGCTGGGCGTATATAGAGCCACTTGTGTTTATATTTTTATAGGTGAACATTAAAATACTTTCTGGTGCAACAGGTTGTAACAACAGTCATTTCCGTAACTTCGGAATTGTGATTTTTGAATAGGGTTGATAAAAACAAAAAAAATTATTATATATTATTTATGTTGATTACTCCGTCAATCAGGAGAGTATCCTAAAGGAGGCGGTGACGCGGTTTTGCGACTCTTGTCCTTACGTCTCACCATCCTGGATGGTCGCTTATCAATAGCCCGCCCCGCCTAATAGCCAGCCGTCACCTTTTACATTAATTTTTATTAAAATTATTACTTTTTTCTACTCGACATAAAGCATAACTGCGTGCAAGTTGTTTTCGTCCTTTGTTGTGACGGCAGTGAATACTGTGGCACCGACATGTAGGTAGTATAGGCACTGCTATGAAAATAAAGAAGTGCAAAAGTTGTTCCGAATGGGCGGTGGACCGTGCGTGACTTGGTGCACTAAAAACTCCACTTTTATTTGACATCCACATTAAGTTTCCATTTGTAGATTCGGTAGCATCTAAGAATTATTTAAGGCTATGAAGTTGGTTTTAAAGAAGGCTAAGTATTTTTTTACTACAAAAACGATTTGAATTTGTTTTATAAATATTTCGCAGGTGAGAGCAGCGATGAAAATAGACAAATTACTAGTAGCCGGGGACTACGTGATGTCGACTTGGCTGAGCAGGTCCCATGGTCCCTTCACCGTCAACCTCACCGACATCTTCGTGGAGGGCGTCGCCAACCTGGCCATCGAGCGGGACGGCAAGCTGCGCGCGCAGGACATCCTCATGGACATCACCTTCCGTACGATCAGCATGAACTTCGAGAACCTCGGCTTCTTCGCGAGCATCTTCCAGGGCATGCTTAACTCGGTCGGCACCTTCCTCTTCGACTCGATCAAGCCGTTCGTCCTCAAGGAGGCCTACGCGAAGATCCGCACCGAGATCAACGACAACCTCGACAAGGTCGCCGGTGACATGCAGTTCCCCAACTCGATCTCGCCGCTCGACATGGTGATCGCCGACGCGCGCGCCAAGGTGCGCGACATGGGCTACGACCCGTACAGGGTGCAGGACTACAACTCGACGGTGGGGCTGTTCGGCGTGACGCTCACGCACACCTGGCTCACAGGCGTCTCCTCGTTCCACCGCGTCGGCGACATAACGCTCCGCATGGAGAACGACACGCTCGTGGCCGACTTCGAGGTGGGCACGCAGAAGCTCGAGGGGCGCACGCAGTGGGACGTGGCGGCGGTCGGCGGCGTCGTGTCGCGCGCCGGCACCGCCTCCTTCTCCGTGGAGTACTTGAGCGCGCGCGTCGTGCTCGCGCAGCCGCTCGACACGCGCCGCCGCCCGCAGTTCCGCGACCTGCAGCTCGAGCTGGGCAACGTGCAGGTGCGCTGCGACGGCGCCGGCACGCTCGACTACGTCGTCGAGCTCGTCGTGAACGTGCTGCCGAACCTGCTGCGCTACCAGATCACGGACGCCGTGGAGGGGCCGATACTTGAAAAGGGCCAACAGCAGTTCGACAAGATCGACACGGAGGCACTCATCAGGTCGAAGCTGCCGGAGTTGGAGAAGGTGCAGGGCTTCAAGCTGTCGTCGGTGCTCGCGTCGCGTGCGCGCGAACGGCCGGTCGACGATGATGATTTCTTTAACTTCTAAATTCAGTAGGTCGATTCCTGGAATTCCGCGGTCAGGAAGCAGAATCGTTCAGTGGAGAAAATAACTTTTTTAGAGGTTGTCAATGCAAACATTTCTACGGAAAGATTCCTGAGCAAGGTATTTATACGATTCAAGGTTGTCCGTTGACAAAATCACTTTGACAACCTCTAGTAAAGCGGTTTTTTTAGACTGAAAGATTCCTGAGCTTGGAATTTCAAGAAAAGGCCTACTGGTCGTTCGGGCAGAAATTCCATGCAGGAAAATTGACTGTAATTTGTAAAAAGGCCTACAAAACAAAATTCCATCACAGAGTGAATCACAGTAAATTGGAACACGCGGGAATTTTTTTTTTAGCTCTTGGGTTTGAAAGAAGGCTATAATAAAATTCCGAGGACACGTAAATATCCATGTGATGTGAATATGGTCGACTCCCGTTCTAATATATTTGTGCCAAGCTTGAATATAACTAGGATTATTGTTAATAAATTGTGTGACACCTTCTTTAAATTTTCATGTAGATATTATTTATAATAATTACTCACGCATGAAACCTTGGTGATTACCGATGCATGGTTTAAAATAGTTTGTTTTTTAATATATAATCTTTTTATGGGACATAAATGGCTAATATTATACCTACGTGAGATTAGCCAAACATAATATCACGTGGGAATTAGGTGATATATAGATTCAAAATTGCCTTGAAATTGACAATTTAAGAAAACCGACAGCTTTAAAATTTGTTTAATTTTAAATGAGAATAGCTGGAGATCGTACGAATTTAAAAAAAACTTAAATCATCTGGTTAAGGTTTTAATTTTGTTAAATTTTATTTTTATCAGTAAAATAAGAAAATCCTTAGAATTTCACAATTTCTACAACTACGTTATCATTTCTTTGGAATGAAAGAAGTGGACTGATCTTAAAACACCGAAATCACTCAACATCAACATTAACACCAACTAAACTAGATCAGCCGTTTTCAAATTACTTCAAAACTCCGATTTTATGGGGACCGCAATTTTGGATGCATTCGGCCCCTTATGGTCGAACCTTGAACGGCAAATTATTTGAGTTTTTAATTACCTGTTCTCAGTAAACCGCTCAAACTTGTTCTTAACCATATTTGTCTTGCTAATGAAATATTGGTGATACTTCATCAAATATCGCCAACTATATAAATACTAACTACGGGATAATGTAGACGGATTTCGGATTGACTTTTTCCTAAAAAAAAGTAGCCCTTTGCTACTTTCATTCATTCATCTATCGATAGCGGTTCAGCTGTAATCCTGTCTATCATAATTGAATATGTAACAAGGAAGCATCCATTTATTCAAATATATTGATTGCTTTATTGCTTAACCTGCGTTGCGTGGACATTGAATGCAAAGATTGATCATTCAAACATATTGCCATCGTCACCAAAATCGTATTTGGCATCAGAGCCAGTAATAGGTTGACTTAAGTAAATATACGTTTTCGTACTATATATTTTTTTATTTACATTATTTTATAACTTATATTTTTTTCAATGAATGTGATATAATCGTATAATCATGTTCTGTGCAGCGAATCCCGCCCGCTTTACATCGGCCATAAAGTTTTGTACGAGCTGTACATACTTACTCAAGACCAGTGTTTACCAACTGGGGGGCTGCGGCTCCCTGAGTGGCAGCGGGCACCTAGTTGGTGGGCCGCGAGGAATAAATAGTAGTAGTAAACGGAGGAGACAGAAGGCATACATTTAAGAAGAAATAAAGACCTAATTTTCAGCACCTACTATTTATTTTTTATTGACCACCTAGGGGTAGCTAAGGGGGCCCTGGGGGCAAATATATTGGGAAATACTCCTCTTCTCTAAGCAGCAATTCAAACTAGGCTTTACCACCATAAGCCATGTCCATGACTGTTAAAAAAGTGCTACTACTGCAGCGGCCTGAGCAAAGAATCTCAAGAGTGATTACTATAAATAACATTAAAATAACTAGGGTTAAGTAGTCAAGTTTACGATAAAAAAAACGTTAGGGCTATGCGTGGAGATTGTCGATCTGGATCGCAACAATGCCAAATCTTTCGCTGAACGACCCAACGTAGATTTCAAGCTGAGGCTTCCTGTTTGTAGTACAGTTTAATATTATACTTACTATTGGACGATGACTTAATAGAACATTATATCACCATTCCATTTTGATTTGATACAATTTCGTATCAATAATGACGAGGGCTCTATACACCCGAATTTAATTTTATTTTATTTTAGTTAAGCATTATTATTTTCTCGGCATTGGTCAAAATCTCATATAGGAATCTATTATTACTTTATTGATAGGGATGCTCTCAAACCATTATACTCTTAATTGTCTGTAGGTGGTAGCATTTAAAGGGATATGTAACTATGTGATCAGCTGACAGTAGTAGTTTATGACAAAACTCATAGTATTAAAACGTAATGTGCAAGTGTTTCACAGTGTTGTGTTGCCACTGGAGCAGTGCATCGCTTAAAGGTCCTTGCTTACGGTGACGCTTGGCTCAGGTTATCTCTTTCCCTAAAATATGGTTGAAAGAGGTAATGGCTGTGCTCGGCGTGATGCTCGTGAACGGGTGCTGTTTTTGGGGACTGGCCTGCTCCAATTGGCAACATATTAGTTGGAGGGGATTGTCTTTGCAAATAAAATGATATTTGTCATGAACTGTTGCATACGGCATTGATTGTAAATTTTTGTGTATTCATGTGAATTTAGTGTTTTACCTATGTTTTTGTTAAAATAATTGACAAACACTTTTGTAAACTTAGACTAAGTGGACGTTGAAAAAAAAAACAGCGGAGTTTCTTTCCAGTTCTTCTTCGCTGTGTTTTGTTTTGCTGAACTGGCCAATGCTAAAATATGACAAATCCGAGTGCAGTGTACTGTCTATGGATGATGAATAAACAATACAATACAAAAAAATAAATTAAGAAGGCTGTAGTGGCCGACATTTCAAGTAAATTCACGTACTTAAACATTCTGAGCTCTGAAACTTACAGGTGCACGCCCAGGCGGGAGCCGGAGATGGAAGAGAGGCATTTCCTTGATTCGGTACATGCATTGCTCTATGATTTGCAGCTTCATAAACATTGCAAATACTTACAGTAATTGTAGATTATATATGAAGAGACCCTCCAACTCTTAAGGGATGTAGGGTATTTTATCGTCTATATCAGGGATAATGCAGTACACGAATAGTAGTTCAGTAAGCAGGGTCTGTTACTCCATAAACATTGAAAATACTCGCAATAATTGTAGAGTATATAAGACCCTCCAACTCCGAAGGGATGTAGGTTCTATCGTCTCTTTTATCACGGAGTGTACCATTCAAAGTTGCATAACTCCTCGCGCTTCCCCTTTCTACTGTAACTCAAAGCAAAATAGGCAGAGCAGCTGACCTATTCCTCCTATTCCGTAATCAGTAATCAGCTATCAGTAATCAGCTTTTATAGCGGTTTTTAATGCGATTTTTTTTAAGGAAAATATTCCGGATCATATCATTTCAATTTAATCAAGTTGATCAAGTTAATTCAAATCGCTTTGAAAACCGCTATTAAAGCGGTTTGTTAGACTCCGGATTCCTGATTACTGATTACGGAATTCCAGGAATAGACCAGCTGCTCCTGTAAATAATTTATTTATAGGGTCGTTAAACTGTAGACTGCACAGGCATTACTCCCAAAGTACAATCTTCAAACATGGTGTTAAGAAACACCTTCCGGCTAACATGGCTCGCAGCAGACAGGCAACAGTCATAATGTCAAGTACCGTTTCTTTATTGATTCGCATTGAAACCATAAAGTTTTTTTCGAAAATGGGTATTCAGCTGAGGTGGTGAGGCTTCGATGGAACCTCCGGAATTGGGCGGACGCGCCGTGATTTTCTTTTACTATAGTATACACGAAAAAAAACTATGGATTCAACCACTTTTCGCGGCGGTGGCGGGGTGGCTGTGCGGCGGAGGAGCGGTGGCGGTGCGATGGCGGTGCGGAGGCGGCGCGGTAGCGGTCATGCCGCACCGTTGCGGGCAACGAAGACCCGTCACATTCCCACTGCCAAGGTTGAGCGCGCACCACGCGCGTCTTGAAGCCAGGCGCTGCCGCCAGCCGTTATTTTCATAATCCATACCATCCTTCTTCGGTCGTTATAAGACGTGGAGATAATTTATAAAACTAGTTAAAATTGTAAAAAAAATAGGGACTCGTTTCCCATAATGGAAACTAGCAAAATGTTTTTCTTAGTATTTGCTGCGGTGCTCGCAAGCGGCGCTTCAGACACACGTGAGTTTTTATCACATTACATATTTCATAAAATCAATATCTAGGCTGAGATAAATAATCGACAATGGAACTAAGTCTAACCATAAGTATCTAGTGTCAATAGTAAAGTTTTGTCTATACAGATTGTGTCAAAGTGACTTAATAATATTATACTTTTCGTTAAATTTTCTTTCGGTTATGATTTATTTATCTCAGCCTAGTGTCTTATGTTTGTATGGAAGGAACTCCATGCGGTTCACTAAAAGTGACGTGTTTTTATTAACTCAGCCGTATCTTCGTGCAATCGGGGTTTGGATTGTTTTATGTTGCATGTACGTAAGTGGAAGCACGCCATGGATTAAATCATGGTTTTAACCGGTATTTATTATATGGTTGCACGATAGACATGAAAACTTGGTTCACTAAATCAAACTTTGGATGAAATCGATTAGCTTGTATTACAAATTTATTTTAACGTATAACAATCATTTCGAAAATTCTTAATGGCCTTTGTGATACTAAACACCATATTCACTCTCGGATATCCAACCAACTGAACAATAAACGATCCAGTTTTCACTACCTCTTGAAATCCGATAAATAACTTTCGGTTACATTGCATATTCACATGGCGATGCTGAAAGGTAACTTTGGATTTTATGTATCTGGAGGTGGTGGAAACGAGCGTCAGAGAAATAAAAGTATTTTTTTTTGACAATAACACCCACAGCTGTATTCAGAGTGGGCGGACTAACTTTTATCCGTTGGACGTTGGTTTTGTATGGTTAGTCCGGTGCTAATCTCGTACCAAGTTTTCAGAAAGGATCAGTTTAAATTTCAACGATGTTTTTTCATACCTATGATTTAGTATTATTTCCTCAGTTCATAATCCGCAGTTTCTTAAAGCAATCGATTCATGAAATCGGATAAGCACACATATATTCCGTTTGCTGCAGTACTTGTGCTCGCTAACTGCTTCCTACCCGAGTTATGTAACGCCCGTGGCGTCCGGTTCGCTCCTGCTGTGTGGGAACTCTATTTCCTATTCTCTTCTACTTCTTAGTAATCATTTGTGTTCGCTTATTATCATAATTAGAATCAGTCATTAGAGTTTTTAAGTAAGTAGACATGGAGGAAGGCTGTCATTAAAAATAGTCCATCAATGTACATTCCTCATAAAACCAGACACAGTACGAAGATTGTAATTTATTTTGCATATACTTAGTATCAGGCGGCACAAACATATCATTAATGTTAGGTCTGCCTGGACAAATATATCCACATGAAATTAACATTGTTGCGTTTTTGTTTAAGTATTTACGCAAAATAAATTCAAAGGAAAATGCAAAGTTTGTGTGGGCTAGAAAATGGTCTCTAATTTTATTGTTATGTGATCAATGCATACATTACACCATGGTCAAATTGTTTTGATAAGATTCATTCATCCAAAATGATAGATACTAGTCATCACTATTTTCACGAAGTGGATCCGAGTCTTGTTTCGTGCAGCGCGCTATATAGGCGTCCTCGCTTCGTAAGTCAGATATTCGTGGTTCACGCCGCATCGAGTTTCAGATTTTTTATTTTAATCGGTTGCAGGTTGTCCTTTTTAGGGTTCCGTTCCCAAAGGGTGCCAAACGGAACCCAATTACTATGCCTCGGCTGTCTGACCGTCCGTCTGTCCCAGAGCTGTATCTTGTGAACCGTTATAGGTAGACAGCTGAAATTTACACAGAGTGTGTATGTCCGTTGCCGCTTTAACACCAAAAAAACAAAAAAAAAACAAAATACAAATAAAAAATAAAGTAAGCTTTACCGCCGGTTTTATTGCACACATATGCTGCACACCACTGTTGAGGGTTATTCTGAAGGATTAAATAAGCACATTTCGAGTTGAAGCCTATTGCAGTTCACATATGCAGTTACGAATCGAAGTCAAGTAAAAACAAAGTATGTTAATTAAGATATTTTTTTTAGATTTCAGAAAAAAAAAGGTTTTGTGCTTATTTTGCCTCCAGCATACGCAATGCTGTGTTCATTCAATAGTATGGGAAAAGTTAAGGAAATAAGTCGATGTCTCGGCACAAAATGCTCTAATGATTCGTCTGACTGCTGTGGCTAGATGTCGCCATTTCAAAAATCGAATTTATGAAATAAACAATATGCGGTTAACTATAGTATAAAAGTCATAAAGAGTTGTGATTCGAGAAAACAAGGACAACATTTTATCACTATTATGTAATAGATGGCGCCGGATTATTATTACAGCTATAAAAATATTAATTAATGTATTGAATGACAATTTAGGTCGTTTTAACGAGATTGAGGTCAAACGTACTCAAAAAGAGTTTTGACAAGTAAGAGTTCTTCACGTTCTTCTCTTCACGTCGGCTATGTCGTTGTTAATTCTTTTGTCAAAACAGAATAAAAAGTAACAGCAAAACATGTTCCGTGTCGCTCGGTCAATAAACTGTGCCATCATCCAATCTATCATGAAGCTGTGCCGACGGTGAGCTGCGCGTGCGTCACCCGCGAGACGAAAACCGCTCGATCGCATACATTTAGTATGTCGCTGGAACCACTTTCGTCTCGGTCACGCTTTGGCATTCGTTTTTCCGTTCGTTAGCTCCCAATATATTTTGAAAGAAATTATAAATAACCGCATCAGTTTATTTGTAGATCCGAAATGAATTGTTCTATTCACAACACACTTTAAACATCGAAGACAGTCAGAGCAGTGATGTCTTGTCCAGTTACTGGTCTTGTCCATATATTAAGGGACGGTTTGGCAGCGTTGATTTTTCGATATCACCGAGCAGTAGAAAAACGATTTGAATGGTAGTGTTGAATGGAAATTCGTGTTTTCCCGGTTGTGATTTTTTTATGGACCCAGACATGAATGGCTAATACACATTACTACCGACATTATAATAAGAAATTAGGTGCCATGCCGGGACCTCCCTATATGAGCACGGCTACACTGAACTGGATGGAAAACACTGACGTTTTTTTAATGACGCCCCAACCATAGTTTCATCCGATGCAGTGGTACCAATGTAGGCAGTCTTAAATCCTACGATCTAGTAGGAGTAGAGGATCTCCAATTTTAAATGACTTCCGGACCAGCTCGCATTCGTAAAAAAAAGCACTTATCCAACTCAGAAAGAGAAAGAAAGTGGTACCTGACCGGAACGAGGATTTGAACCCATAGCCTCATCATAGCATAAAAGGCAAGCCCTTACACCAGGAGCTGGAGAAACCACGATCACGATGTAGAGAAGGTCTTGAAAAGGTCCTTTGAGGACTAAGCGTGATCTCAATATCGTAAGATATTGGTTCTACGGTAATTTCAGTGAGAAAAGTTCTCGGGAAATACTGTTAACTTTTCCCGCAAAAAAATTGGCAGAGATTTCCACAGACTACGAGATGGATGGTTTCTGTTACGTAGCGGAGGATCCACCGTGCGTAGACAATATATTAGGTAGCGATACTCTACTATGCGTAGAGAATATTATGTAGCTGTAGATCCACTGTGCGGCACAGTTTCTGTTACGTAGCGGAGGATCCACTGTGCGTAGAGATTATATTAGGTAGCGATACTCTACTATGCGTGGAGAATATTACGTAGGTGTAGATCCACTGTGCGGCACAGTTTCTGTTACGTAGCGGAGGATCCACTGTGCGTAGAGATTATATTAGGTAGCGATACTCTACTATGCGTAGAGAATATTACGTAGCTGTAGATCCACTGTGCGGCACTGTTTCTGTTACGTAGCGGAGGATCCACCGTGCGTAGAGATTATATTAGGTAGCGATACTCTACTATGCGTAAAGAATATTACGTAGCTGTAGATCCATGTGCTGCACAGTTTCTGTTAGGTAGCGGAGTATCCACCGTGCGTAGAGATTATATTAGGTAGCGATACTCTACTATGCGTAGAGAATATTACGTAGCTGTAGATCCACTGTGCGGCATAGTTTCTGTTACGTAGCGGAGGATCCACCTTGCGTAGAGATTACATTAGGTAGCGATACTCTACTATGCGTAGAGAATATTACGTAGCTGTAGATCCACTGTGCGGCACAGTGTCTGTTACGTAGTGGAGGATCCACCGTGCGTAGAGATTACATTAGGTAGCGATACTCTACTATGCGTAGAGAATATTACGTATGTAGCTGTAGATCCACTGTGCGGCACAGTGTCTGTTACGCAGTGGAAGATCCACCGTGCGTAGAGATTATATTAGGTAGGGATACTCTACTATGCGTAAAGAATATTACGTAGCTGTAGATCCACTGTGCGGCACAGTTTCTGTTACGTAGCGGAGGATCTACAGTGCATAGAGATAGTATTGGGTAGCAGTCAGTCAGTCAGCTTGTTTGCGTCCACTGCTGGACGTACGCCTCTTCAATTTTTCTCCAGTCCTTCCGGCCCTCAGCTGTACGGAACCACTGCTTTCCGCCGACGCACTTGATGTCGTCATCCTACCGGGTGGGCGGTCTTCCCACACTCCGTTTTCCTGTCCACGGCCGCCAGTGTAGGACACGGTGACTCCAACGTTGTCGTCTCTTCGGCCGACGTGACCAGCCCACTGCCACTTGAGCTTAGCCACCCGGTGTCCAATATCGACCACTTTGGTACGTCGGCGGATTGCCTCGTTACGCACCATATCCCGTAGCGATATTCCCAGCATTGCTCGCTCCATTAGATTATGAGATGATTAAAGTGATTGAAATAAGTAAGCCACTAAAATTGCAAACAAACAAGAATACAGCAATATGTGGAACAATCTCGACGAGTTCGGCGAACGTGAGCCGCCACGGATCGAGCTCGACAAGAAAGTGCTGCGCTGGCCTGGATAGTCCGCGCAGTGAAAGCACGCGGTCGCCCGCTCCCCCCCTCCCCCCCCCCCCTCCACGGCTCCCACGCCGCTGCATGCTTATTCCGACCGCTCCCAAGAGAGGCTGCGGATTGCACCGAACGACCACACTTGAATTTGATGATTGATGATTTTAACATTTCCGCAATTATGCTCGGCGTCATTATAATTTTTGAAGTTTTTTTTACATAACTGGATATTGATGGCTAATTCCACGGCTAATGTGGGTTGTTAGCCACCAAGTCCAGTAAAGTAAAAATAAAATAACTTTATTTAAATAATTTCGGATGGGGAAATTATAATGAGTAAGCGTTCCCATAGAGCGCAACATGCCTTTATTACTTCGAATGAACTTCGATTCTGGGTGATACGAACCTGACTTTAATTAAAGACATGACCAATCTGGGGGTACCATGGTTAATAACTCGCCAGGTGAGTAGAAGGTGAACAGGCAGAAGATTGATTACATATTGGTAAGTGACTGATTATTTCAGTTCACTTGGCAGAGTAACACGTCGTATGACCGATAGCATGGTTCAAAATGTAACTAAACGTCAGATTTTATCACTCTCTTGCCTTATCATTAGCTATTCACTGGGCGAGTAAACTTACCATGGTAACCCCGATAGGCCCACAGCATTTCTACCCGGGCATGTCGTCAGAGCGACTATGGGGTTCGGCCAATGGTTCGAAGTCCCCTTCTTTCACTTACTTAGTGGTGGGATTAATCACGCCATCAATCCGGTTGATACCATACCATGGTATTGTTTGAACGATGAACGCAAGGGCAGTGAAAATTGTCATTGTTTTCCATCCAGTTCCATGCGTTTTAAAATTTTTAAGTAACAAACAATTTAGTGAGCCTCAGTAGCCCACTGGCGCATCTCTGAGCGCGGTTGGGTTCTGGATGGGTAACCATTTTCAAGCGTTGAGACCGGCCGTGGTTCCGATTCCACTTAAAACTGTAGGTACCTTTACTACTAGGTGGTAGGGTTAATCCCACCCGGGTCGGTACCATCGCATTGAATGAACTATGGTTGAAGCTGCAATGAAAGTTTGCCCGTTTTTCATTCAGTTAAATTTAGCCGAGTAATATATGGGAGGTCCGGGCATGGCACCTAGTTCCAATGTGGTGTGTTAAGCAAAAATCTCACGGTCAATTTGGTGTTAGCCATATATCCAGTTACATAAAAAAATTGTTACTCTATTTATAATTTTTAGTAACGACTACTGTGTAAAGTCATGTTTAGTCATGGTGTCCTGAAGTTTTTTTTTAATTACGTCGTGTTATTGCCGCTACATATTTCAAATCAAATAACAGATTGAATCCCAGACTATTGCAACATTGCTCTATAGTCGCCGAAACTTTGTTTTTCATTAACATAACCATTTATTATACTTCATACGAGTTCATACGAGTAGATTACGTTGCAATCACTGATTACACGAACGTAACTAAGTACTTACTCGTAGTAGGGAGAGTACTGTAATTCAGTAACACGCATGCGTTGTGTTGGTATTCAAATAGCAAGCATTCTAGTGTTGGACGTCGACACTTCTATTTGTCGGTATAGATATCTTTCTTTATCATTTTTTATACAAACATTTGTCGAAAATCGAAAGTTATTACAAAATGTATGTTGCCCTTATATTTGATTAGTGAATTTTGTGTCTTGTTTTCTTTTGCATTTACATTAATACTTTTATTTAAAATAAAAAATTTGCAAGAAAATCTATATACCTAGAAACCTAAATAAAAAACCTCTCTAGAGTCTGTTAAATTAAAGCAAATTCTTGTTTTTATGTTTAAATCTAATTTTATTACTGATCACATAAACCATATTTTAAGATTCCAAAAAACGCACGATATCTTGATTTGCCACAGTAAATATATTTATATTTTTTTTTTATTAACTTTATTAATATTAAGTGATTATATACGATTGCACTAGTTTGCCAACACAATTACGTTACTCTTTCGATATTTTTGTTTTACCTTATACACATATTACCATTTGGATCACAACCCTAAAACCCATCAGACCGCGCATGCGCCTGGGCGTGCGTGCACAGACATAGTAGGTGCTGCATAATAGCATGCACCGAGGCCGTCCTGCATTGCGACGTTTAGCCCAGTAAGGTTCTAGTACGCCTCAAATCTTATATTCGTTTACAGGGTGATCGTATCCATGATCAGCCTCGGTAGCCCAGTGGAGCGACACCTTGCGATTCAAATATCTGGATGAAACAGCTCTGAACGCGGTTAGATTCTAGATAGATGACAGTTGACAGACAGATGACAGCCAATAAGCCTGCCCGTGGCTCGGACTCCAGGTAAAACTGTTGGTCCCCTTTCTTACTTACTAGGTGGTAGGGTTAATCCCGCCCGGGGTCGGTACCATCGCACTAAAGAACGATGGTCGAAGCGGCAATGAAAATTGTCCGTGTTTTCCATTCAGTTCAATCCTCGGTTCAATCCTCCAGAAAGGTCCTGTCATGTCACCTAGTTCCCATGTGGTGTGTTAGGCTAATAGCATGACGTACGGTTTAGTATAAGCCATCCATGTCCAGTTGCATAAAAAGAGATGACGTAAAATTAAACCAAACCCAAATGTTTCCGGTTTCATAGGAAAAAAAATTAATCCAACCGAGACCAAAAACATCAAAAGTTTGAGAGCCGTCTTGATTTACCGCGTTAGTATGCATGCACCGGGTTTAGGTACCACTTGGCACTGTTCAAAACTTCGCTTCGTGAATATTTCCAAACTGTTTTGTAAAAAAAAACCTGTTTTACAATTTCAATATTATAATTAAAAGACTTTTTGTTTTTATATACAGGTATTTATTAGGTCAACCTGTATATTGAGATCGAAAATATAAAATCGAGGAGATCGAGTGAACTTGCCAAACTGCTATTCATCTGACTTGTTCGACCCCAATGCAATTATAATGTCCATGTACACTTGAGCTAGAACGGACCTGGTACTCATTCGGCCGTAACTTGTTAAGTGGTATAGGTATTTACCTGCGAAGTAACTTGGATAACGAATGAATTTCATGTTAAAAGAAAATATGAGACGGTTAAACAATTTTTCAATCTCAAAGAATTGTCAATTGAAGCCCTCTCCTCATTCATTTTACATATTGTCTTAGGTATTATTTTAACGAATATTAGTTGTCTACTTAGACTTTACCTCGCAGTAAGCATGGTTTCTGAAAAGAGGTTTGCTCGGTTTGAATGCATTATCCAGTCCTTCCTTAAACTTAGACGCATACAGTTTCTTTCTTTCTTAATTTTTTTTCTCTATCAGCAGCGGGAGCACAAACGCAACGATGCGGCTGTATCGATCGTTAAACGAGTTTTTGTTTCGCTTATCGTGCGAGTCGAAACGAAAAAAGAGAGACTATTGTCCATCGATATAGCCGTACGCTGACCTCTTATATTCGTCAAAATACATCATTTCTATATATTTGTGGTATATACCATAAAGAAAATTGCAAGCCATGGATGTATGTATAATACTTTGTTTTATTTTTTGCCACGTATTTTGGGTTACAATCCGTTTTGATTTACCTGTTCTTTAGCCTTCCGGGCAATGATTCGAGTTAGATCTCTGGTTCCGGGCTTTTATTTGTCCTAATTTTATTTTCAGACTGCTGACATTGTATTGT
The DNA here is from genome assembly GCA_946894095.1 of Incurvaria masculella. Taxonomy (NCBI): domain Eukaryota; kingdom Metazoa; phylum Arthropoda; class Insecta; order Lepidoptera; family Incurvariidae; genus Incurvaria; species Incurvaria masculella. The sequence continues at coordinate 13,931,338 of OX335648.2, read as the reverse complement.
TGGACGGGTTTATTTTTTGAGAAAAGCTTACAGTGTTTGTTGACAGTTCAAACCACGATTGCGTGAAGGGCTTTTTTTCGGGAAGTCAAGCTCACCCATGGAGGTGACCTCCATGAGCTCACCGGGCTAAAATGTCCGGACTTTTTTGGAAATATCTAGCTTTTTTCTAGGAGTTTACAAATTAATTCATTCATTCAATAGTAACCCTCCAAGTAACGTACAGATATATATATTTGATGTAATGCAATAATTTGGACATCGCTTTAATTTGAATAATGTTCAATTTGTGGTCGTCCTCAAAATTATTTATATACTTATTTATTTATTTATTTATTTATATATGTTTATTGCACTCAAAATTCGGGCAAAAGGTACAACTTAATGCCAGGGGCATTCTTTACTTAGAACAGTAAAATGTGTTCGCATCATTTTAACCAAATAGACTGATCAGGCATGTGAAAATATGTTAAGTAATTCACCTTTAAGTATTTCAAAAACGTAATTTAAACAAGTTCGATAGCTCGGTAATAATCCGAAAATCCGCTGGTATAGTACCTCGCTGAGCGTGGTTTCACGAGGTGTACAACACGATACAACAACAGACAACATATACCGTAGCTTTGTGGAGAAAATCAATGTGCAAGTTAGCTTGACAGGTCCGAGAATGCACTTGTAGGGTTCATCGATCTAAGATCTCGCTCAGGCTTGCTCGAAACTGGTCCGATACCGCAGCGCAGCGCTCGCTCCACTCTCGGTCAACGATCCGAAATGAGGAAAAAGACTCATCGTTGTTAAAAGTGTAAATAATCTATTATCTTGGAATATAATTGATTCGCTAACTAATAAATTGTTTTTGTTATCTTAAGCAGCTTGGACCTGCAATTTTCGATCAACAGGCTTGACCTACGAACTAAATAAAACATGTGCTATCCACGATTTCAAAACTATTCATGGTTTTTTTTTCTATTCATGCCTAAAACATACGACTTACCACACTCACCGTCAAGATACCACCGTCGAACCAGTACACCACATTCATAGGAAATAGTTTCCATGGCAGGAGCATTGAACTGGATGGAAAACACCTAGGAAAACACGGAAAGATTTTCATTGTCGCTTCGACCATATATCCAAACTTTGGCGACCTACCACCTGCAGGAGAAAGGGACCAATAGTTTTACATGGATTCTCAACCATGGAACAGCTCTAATTCAGGTCGAAATGCACTTATTTAGCTCATAAATATAAATGTATGATGAATATGATAGGTATGTCCTAAATAGAATTGTTGCAGACAAGTACAGGTGTTATCACGCTCTTAATCTAAAAAACTTCTTCTTCTTCGATTTTGTTTGCACTTTTGGGTGCTTTATTTTGATAGGTACGCTAAATTACGATGGTACGAATCTGTTGTACCAAGGAATTGTTTGGCAGTAGCATTTAGATCTAAAGTGTGTATTTCACAATTGTGGATGGAAAAATATGTTATGTAAACTCGTGAAGTTTCTTTGCGGGTTCTTCGTTACTCGGTTGATCGAATCCGCGGATCTTTGTGACGTAACTAAGCGTAGTTTGACTACCAAAAAGTTTAAGTAAATGAAATAAAAAAAAATCGATACTACTCATTTGCCGTTGTTGCTAAAGAAGCGTTCTTCATGCGATCATCCAGCAAAGTGATGCATCCGCTTGAGGGGAGAGTGTATCAACAGGAGGGTTATCAAAGGATAAGATAGCTTACAGTTATTATAATTTAAAGTCACAGATGCTCACAGTTCCGCCCACATTATGTATGACAAAAACAGTAGGTTTTTCTGGTCAGTGGTTAAAATAAAATAAGGTAAAAATAAAAAAGTGGTTAACTTATAAGCTGACGGACAGAGAGAAAGACGGACAGATGATGGATTTTATGTAGGGATATATTTATGAATTCACACAGAACTAGGATGGCACTTTTTCGTTAACCTGAGTAATACATGCGCGCTGCATCTCGTTTAAGAACCAACCGATTCTATTGAGCTCATTTATTTATAGGGTTGATAAGTTGTGGATTTGTCGGGTCCATAGTGAAAATTGTATGCGTTTTTCATCCATTTCTATGTCGCGGTGCATTAAAATGAATTTCCTAGCTTGGCACCTCGTTTCTATGAGGCTTGATGAGTTAAAATCATGACAGTAGGTGTTGTCCAGTTACATAAGAATAATGCATATTTATTGATTTATTTGAAGACGACTTTGTTGTAATTCAAAACTTTGAAAAAGTAACCATAACGAGATAGTTGAATACAATACTCATTACTTGCAATTATGTTGCAATTTTTAGTAAAGTAAAATATTCTAGGTACGCTAAGACATAATCAAAATGAGCGCGTCAGTCTAGCCCACTTTCAATGAAGATTTCTCTCGTATTTGAAAAGGAGAAAGTTTTAGCATAAATACATATGCACATTCCTACTTAATACATCCTAATTGGTTTAAATAGATATTTTCACAATGAAATTTTGCTTTGTTGGTGCCGGCACAGACAAAATATTTGGCTAATTGCCCCTTCACATCTGCGTAGTGTAGGGGCGACGCTTCTGTTGAAATGAGACGAAACATAGCGGTACAAGATTAAGAACTTGTTGGCAGCACAAATATAAATACTAGCTGAGGTTCCCGGCTCCTCTCGGGAGACAACGATCAGTTTTAAATCGGGATCTTGTCAACAGGCAGCGCCAGCAACTCTGTCCAACTGTAGCTAAGAACCAGGATGGCGATAAGCACAAAAAACCGGCCAAGTGCGAGTCGGACTCGCACACGAAGGGTTCCATACCATCGTACATGATTTAACACAAAAAAATCACGTTTTTTGTATGGGACCCTTTAATTTTTATTATTTTACCTATTTGTTGTTATAGCGGTAAAATAAATACATACTCTGTGAAAATTTCAGCTGCCTACCTATTACGGTTCATGATATACAGCCCTGTGACAGAGGCACGGACGGACGGGCGGACGGACGGACGGACATACGGACGGACAGAGGAGGCTTAGTAATAGGGTTCCGTTTTGACCCTTTGGGTACGGAACACGAAGGGTATCTTATCATCGTATAAGATTTAACTTTAGAGTCCGACTCGCACACGAAGGGTTCCGTACCACCGTCACGTAAACAATCACGTTTTTCGTATGGTAAATAATATGTTTGGTATAATAACAAAAATTAAAGGGGGCCCTTTAATTTTTATATTTTACCTATTTATTGTTATAGAGGCAAAATAAATATACACTCTGTGAAAATGTTAGCTGCCTATGGACGGACGGACGCATGGACGGACAGCGGAGGTTTAGCAATAGAGTTCCGTTGGCACCCTTTGGGCACGGAACCCTAAAAAAATCACGTTTCTTGTATTAGTATTCATTTTTATTTTTTCTTGATTATTACTATTTGTTGTTATAGCTGCAACACACTCTGTGAACATTTCAGCTATCGGACCTATAACGGTTCATGAGATACAGCTAGCTGACAGACGAGACAGCGGAGGCTTAGTAATAGGATTCCGTTGGCACCCTTTAACTTTTAACCATTTAACTCGATCTCACACTATTTCGTACGCTATCCCCAACATTTAAAAAATATGAGTCGACCGGTTTTTCGCATTAGGCTTCAATCCAATTTCAACGCGTAGCAAGTTTGAGTGAAGACTCCACCCAAAATCGTTGCGAAATGCGAAATGCGAAAATGCAATTAAACGTCAGTTAATCACTTACCTGTCTGTAGTTAGTTTACCATGGCAACCGTCCTTCCCGTCTCGACTTGTATTACAGCTCACGTGAAGTCTTCGGCACCTGTCGCAGATTCTTTTTCATCTAAGGTCGCAGATCGATTCTTAGTATTATATGTTTCGTTGTCAACTAATTTCAAAACCTTTTCCACTATTTGTATATAGCTATGAACTTTGACATTAGCGAAATGTGTTAGATGCACGAAAGCCATAAAGAGGAAACCAAAAGTAGGACCCTGAAAAGAAGAAGAACCTTACTTTGACGTTGTTGTGTTTCCAGCGATGTTCGGCAAGCCGTGTTCGCGGCGCGACCCGCAGGTAGACGCGTGCCTGCTGCGGGCCTTCAACAACCTCGCGCACTACCTGAAGGGCGGCGCGCCCGAGCTCGGCATTGAGGAGGTACGCTATTGGCATGTGGCCAACGAGTGAGAAAGGACGGCAGTGGCGACCGAAACTCCTCTGTACATTCAATGTTCGTTGCACTAAATGGTGTCCTGGTGTCTACGAACGCTACTGAGTAAGCGCTTTCCAGAAGGCGATATCGCCTGTCAAAACATTTGTTTGCGTTTGACAGTTGGAGAAAATTACCTGTAACTACTAAATGCAACCAAATATTTGTTCAGTTTTGATATTACTAAGCAAGTATGTACTGATACTTTCATTGCTTGCTACTTGCAACCATTTACTTCATCATATATTATTTTGTAACGATAACAAATTTTCAGGCGGCGCCATATCCAGGTAACACAACCACTTGGCGCTGGCAGACCAACATATTTAACTACAGAGTGTTAGTCTTCATCATGTGAACACAGTTTCAGTCATTTACGTTATCGTTACCATTTTTGTCGCAACCTCCTAGTCTATTACTCGTTTCGCTGTTGAGAAAACTCGCTTGCAACTATTTGATTCTTTACTCTACTTCTATTCCGAGTGCTTTTTTTGATTCCTTAAACTTCACTGAACTTGATCATCGAACTTTTCAGGCTGAGCCAATAGTAATCGACGAGCTATCAATCGCGCTGGGCGGCGGCCCCGACGGATACCGAGCCTCTTTCAAGGATATCCGGGCCACCGGCGTCTCCAATATGACCGTCACCAATGTCCGGTACGTATTGTCATCAGTCTTTCTCAAAGTGGGCGATAATGTCCCCTAGGGGGCGCTAGAGGTCTATAGGGGGGTGGTAAATTGCCCAGAGGAAATTGGGGGGCGTTGAAGCTGTTTAGAGGGCTATTGCTGATTTGTGTTTTTTATTTTATTTTGAGAATCAATCTTTTATGGTGGCTCTAAAAATTTAAAGCACTTCAACCATTCCCCCTAAACCGCTTCGTATGATTCTAATGGTGTTTAAGACCACAAGCAGATTCAACACAAAACAAAAAAATAGTTAAAATTCTACTGATGTTTATAAGTAAAGGCAGATTCAACATAAAATGCAAGGAAAAGGGAATCCGTTTCTTACTTATGTAATATCGTTTTATGTTGAATCTGCTTGTAGTTATAAACACCAACCAACCTCTTGAACTTTTTGCAACGCCTCTTAATTGCCCACGTTTTTTATTGTTCGTTGTTCACTTGTTCTCTGTAATCATCAATAAGTTATTCCTAACCCGTATGGACATGACGATTGTCTATAATAGCCCTTTTATTATCCGTGAAGCGTTACAAGAGTTCTTCACTAATAGACAGTTTACGACCACCTCTATGTGAGAGTTCATGTATTCCTGTTTAATTCATAGCAATCATCGCGATGTAAGTCGCATCGCATTCAAACGTCGTGTAACGGGTCCCACATAGCACAACGTGCCACCTGCGCCCAAAGTCATTTCCTCCGCCATATTTGTCAACATCCTCTCGAATTCTCCTCACGTGCGGGTTGAATAATCTCTTTGTCCGATAGGTGGACGTAGTAATTGGAGATTTAGCACCAGCGATTGTGTTAATGGCCCATCCGTTGTTGGCGAAAGACAAAGCCAAACTTCTGTGCTGGTTGTGTGTGTGGCTTGAAGGTGAACGCCGCTAGTGATTCACGGGCATTGCCAGCAGGATTCCTTGGGTGATAATTCTCTTTCTTAGTATTCGTCGAAAATAACACCTTGAAGACTTCGTTAACATATTTGCGATGCATACAAATATGCGCACACAATACACCACAAGGCCTTTCTGATGTCCTCTCTGTTCTTGTACCCAGGAACATATTTCAAAATATGTTTTAAATAAACCAACACCTTTAAATAAAGTGGCACATGAATGACCGCACCAATGTAATGATACGCTACATATTGAAGACGAAAAAAAATCGACGAAAAATAAGTTTCTTTGCGGGTTCTTCTTCAGTGAGTTGATGGAATCCGCGGATCAATCAAATTGACTTTAGTGTAGTTCGACTACCAGAAGTTGAAAAAATTAATGAAATGAAATTGCGTGGCAGCAGATAGACACGGACAATTTTCATTGCCGTTTCGACCATTTTTTTTTTCGATACTATGGTACTTACCCCACAAACTTGTGAGTAAGGAAGGAACCTACAGTCAAACGTGGAATTCGAAGTCACCCATCCAGAACTCGACCGCGACAACTGTGTCTGCGCCACTCGGCACCAAAGCTGACAAACATGCTGTAACTTTCCAGCTATTTATTATAGCCTTCTAACGAAAGTGGGTAGTCCAATCCAGTACAATTCCGCGAGTTTGTTGCGTAACTCCATCATTCTGACGCACTAAATGCATTCTTGCTAACATTCATTTGATCCCTGCCCCGTTCTTGCATCACTTTCTTTCTCATTCTGAGTCGGATTCCATGTTAAACTGTAGGTCGCCTTCCTATACTAGGTGGCCAGCGCGGATCGCGTTGGACGAAAGATGGTCGAAGCGGCACTGCAAAATTGTCCGTGTTTTTCATCAAGTTCAATGCTCATAAAAGGTTTTCCTTCACGAATGTCTCCTGACGCCGCCGCCGCCATCATTTACCACGGTGTAGTCATCTCCAGCTACACCCGGCTGCGCGCGCACTTCAGGCTACAAGCGCATTAACACTTGCGCCTGCGAACACAGCGACGTTTCGACACGAGTAATGACACGTTTCTGCACAAATTACGTCTCCATCTCGTAATACATAATTTGAATTTGAAATGTCCTCCAGGTGTTGCGTGTTCCAATTGTCGTCGAGTGAAATCTCTGCAAGCTGCGTCGTAATACCATTCGCCTTTTCCGCCTTGGCAACATCTCTGAGATGATTCGTGCCCTCATCCCTGCTGTCGATGAGTGGAATGTTCAAGGATTCTGTTTTGCACTTTAGTAACTCCAATAAAATCCAACTACACGCGTTTGTGCTTCTGTTTGTTTGCACGTCTTCAAAATAGCTTAGAACCAGTGAGTTAAAAAACAAACAAAAAACCGACTTCAAAGAAAACGTATTTCAAAACCAATTACCATGCACTAAAAAGATAAAAAAGTAATTGCCATTTTTGTAGTTACTTCATAGTGATTTTTTGAGTCGGCGGCAGCTGGGCACGCGGTGCGCCAGTCAAGAGAACCTTAGCTACCTTGGCTGACACCGACTGAAAAAATTAAATAATCGTAACTACAAAAATGGCAATTATTATTTTACTTTTAAGTGCATGTTAATTGGTTTTGGAATACTTTTTCTTTGTAATTCGGTTTTTTTTTTGTTAGATTTTTTATTTATTTCTTTATTTTTAGTGAATCTGAATTACACTAACTAATTTGCACACGTCCTTTCCAATACAAAAATAATCATCAAAATCGGTTGGCGTGATATTCGAGTTATTCGACCATTTGTCGCGCACATACAATACTTATATGATTTTCTCATAGATATCATTGTCAGAACTAAACCAAATTGAAATGGCATCACACGGGAAGCAACCCAGTCGACAGTTTTGAGGTAACAAACAGAAAAAAAATACAGTCGAATTGAGAACCTCCTCCTTTTTTGAAGTCGGTTAAAAAAGACGGGAGTAGCAATAACGAACTAACTACGTGCATTTACACTAACTCGTGGCTACACTGTCGCTATTCGAATGAGTTTCGATCGCCACCGCCGCTGTGCGCTGGGGATACACACTAACGCGTGCGCGCAGGCGCAGTACCGCTACTCCTCCTTGCTGCTGCTCGTGTTGACTTGTGTATGTTTGCGTGTATGCAGGTCGGACCTGGAGACGCACCAGTTCCAGCTGACGCTGCTGGGGCCGCACATCAGCGCGCGTGCGCAGTACCGCTCCTCCGGCGTGCTGCTGCTCGTGCGCGCCTCCGGCGGCGGGGACTACTGGGGCGAGTACGGTTAGTAACAATCCTAACTTGTCTCTGTTATTTCTTGTCTTGTCTCTGTTCGCGGCATAGATTTTTTTTAGTAAAAACATTTCCGTAATTACAAAATTGTTGCAAATTCACAGTTACATTACGCCTTAAAAGACTTAACATATAATTTTTTTTAATACCGTTTCTAAATATTTGTTTAGGAGATATATATTTTTTAATATATTTTAAATTTTTTTTATCTTCCGGGCCCCTCTAAATGTTGCAAACTTAATGTAAGCATATGAACATGAAATTTCTGAGAAAAAAAAATTCATTGCGGATTTCATGTGCTTCTCAAACCGTATCTATCCCGGTCTAGACGGTGTGAAGGCGAAGGTATACTTCCGCGGTGAGCCGTACAGCCGCGACGGCCGCACCTACCTGCGCCTGCAGCAGCTCAAGCTCGACTTTAGCGTCAAGGACATCCAGATGGGCGTCGAGAACCTGCACAACAGCAACGCCGTTCTGGGTTAGTCTTACCCACACATTCTTAATTCATTGGAAATGAATACATAATGAAAAGGACTCGTCCGATAATGCGTAAAAGTCTAGCTTCTTTCAGGCGTTCTCCGACAACTTACCGCGCTTTTATATTTTGTATGGAACTGGACAAGGATTTACCTGTCATAATATTAGCCCAACACAACGCATTTCCGAAAGGGTTGCCATGCCTTATTAACAATAAATTATATTTAAATTAAATTTCCAACCAATTTAAATTAAATTTAAATATATTTATTAAATATTCACCTTTAATCACATTTCAGTTTATACACAGTATGCGGCATTATATTATATTTTATTCAAAATGCAATAAAACGTTTTTTTATGAAGCTGATTACATTTTTAATGTTTTTACATTTACAAAATACGGCACTCTGTATTTATAAAATGTTATCGATGAATATCCAAAATAAAAAAGCATTTCCCTTTCAATTTATTTCAGCCTTCTAGAGAATGGATAATTCGAATTAATCGTCATTTAATTTAATTTAGAACCATTCAATGTTGTTAGCTGAAATATAATTTATGAGAAGAGTTTAACGATTTATTTCGTTTTTTCCTATCATCGTAATCAATCACTTCATGGTTCGGAACCCATGTTACTTTCAATACCATAAATAATAGGTCGGGGAAAAAGTCTTTTCGCATTATAGTATGTATGAACTTGTAATAAAATCTCTTTGGCTATACTATTTGTATCTGGCTGGTTTTGGTATCATTGAAAGTTTAAATTTTAAAGAACATAATTCCAAATTCAAATTAGGAAAATGTGTGATTCTCATTTGTTTTTCGTACTGTCAAAATGAGTGAATCTAATGAAGAAATTCGATACATTTTAAAATTTTACTACAAAAAAGGTAAAAATGCAACGCAAGCCGCGAAAAAAATTTGCGATGTTTATGGACCTAGTGCAGTGTCTGTGAGAGTAGCACAAATTTGGTTTAAGCGTTTTCAATCCGGAAATTTTGATGTCAAAGATGCACGTCGCTCTGGTCGCCCTATTACGGATAAAATGGATGCCATTTTTGAAAAAGTGGAGCAAGATCGGCATATCAGTAGTTACGACGTAGCTGAAGAACTAGGAATTGACCACAAAACAGTTTTGGCGCATTTGAAAAAAACTGGGTACACAAAAAAGCTCGATATTTGGGTACCTCACGAGCTCACTGAAAGAAACCTAATGAACCGTGTACTCATTTGTGATTCTTTATTACGACGTAATGAAACCGAACCATTTTTGAAGAAGCTGATAACTGGTGATGAAAAGTGGATCACGTACGACAAGAACGTGCGAAAAAGGTCGTGGTCAAAGGCCGGTCAAGCTTCACAGACTGTGGCGAAACCCGGGTTAACTCGCAACAAGGTGATGCTGTGTGTGTGGTGGGATTGGAAGGGCATTATTCATTATGAGCTGTTACCACCAGGCAGGACCATCGATTCTGAACTCTACTGCGAACAACTGATGAGATTAAAGCAAGAAGTTGAGAGAAAGCGGCCGGAATTAATCAACAGAAGGGGTGTGGTTTTTCATCATGATAACGCTAGACCTCACACATCTTTAGCCACTCAGCAAAAACTAAGAGAGTTTGGCTGGGAGGTGTTAATGCATCCGCCGTATAGTCCTGACCTTGCACCTTCAGATTTCCACCTGTTTAGGTCTCTTCAGAATTCTTTAGGCAGTGTCAGGTTAACATCAAGAGAGGACTGCCAAAACCACTTGTCGCGGTATATTGATCAGAAGTCCCAATATTTCTATAGCAATGGGATCATGTCCCTACCTACAAGATGGCAAAAAGTTATCGAACAAAATGGTACCTACATACTTTAGTTAAATGTAAATAAACCATATTAAAAAATGTTTTGAATTTTCTTAAAAAATGCGAAGAAACTTTTTCCCCAACCTATACTTCATGGTTTCTTAACTCAACTCCAGCTTTATTCCAGATTGAATGAGTGCAAGCTGTATGTAACCAGTGTGCGTATGTCTTGCAGAGGCTGCACTGAACCTGTTCATAAACACGAACGCGCAGGAACTCCTGAAGGAAATGAAGCCGGACCTGAAGCGCGACCTCGCTGAGAAAATGGCCAACTTCATCAACCGTATCATGGAGAAGATCCCCTATGACGACTGGGTTGTCGACTGATCTCACTTCTTCCCAAACAATTAAGACTGTGTGGTCGACCAACCTCACTTGTTCATAAACCAAAAGGGCCGATATCTAATATTGGCCTTCCCCTGTTGGGGAAGTGACCTGGGACCTTCTCAAATGGTTTTGTGATAAGCACTCTAGCCCTGTGAGTAACACATCTTATGTCATCACGACAAACACGTCTACAAATCTGAAAACAGTATTGCTTTAAACATTAATTTCATTCTGGAGTGACCATTGATTCAGCATTTTTTTTTTTTTTGTGAGAGATTTTGTAACTAATCGCAAAAAGAATAATTGATTGATCGACGAAAACAAAGTTCGAAAGTTCAACTGAAAAATATTCTGCATCTACTGTTAACATCTAATGTAGGATCTAGGATCTTCAAAATCTAGGATAACACGAACGTGGACGTCAATATCATGTCTTAGATTGAATGTTACAAGAAGTCCGGCTCTTGGAAATAGCATTGCGTTATAAATAATGTCAAGATGCAGATATAACATTTAAATTATTGTGAGATAGTAGATAAGATAACACACATGGAGCAATAAAATGATTTCATTATCTAGAATAAGTTTACTGTAATTTATGTAGGTAATAGGTAATTGCAATGTAAAAACTAATACATTTTACTTCCTTTCCAAATATTTGTTTTGTGTTTTGTCGCCTTCCTGGATAAACAAGAGTATTGTGTGTGTATAATTCGCGACGCTCTATGGTTCAGGTTTTTTTTTATAGAATTCAACATGGATGGCGAATACCTACTGACTGGCTATTATGATATCCAACACACCACATTCCCGAAGGAATTAGGTGCCATGTTAGGATCTTCCCTTTATGAGTGCGGCTACATTGAATTGGACGGATATAACACTGAAGTTTATTGCTATCTAGACTTTCGTGCTTTACTAGATAGCCTGGTGAGGAAGGATCTAAAGGATTTAATCAAGTTCATTTCTATAAGTACTTGATGCGAAATCCTGAAGCACGGTCTACCATACCACCCCTTCCTCAATTATACTTTGATTACGCTCCGTTTACGCTCTCATAATCATGATCTCTTTCTGTCTCCAAGAAATCTCCTGGCAAAAAAAATGCTACATAATCCTGCTGGTCGTACTGCAGTGAGGTAGAACAAAGGAATTATTCACCATGTGCACAGAGTAGCGGTGGCATCAAGTTCTACCAGAATAGCACGTCGTACGCATGGAGGTGTCATTTCTTCACCTCCATGATTGTACGTAGCTCCTGGAAAAATCAGTCCTGGAACACTGAAAGGGAAAAGCGACCTCTTACGTAGAATGCTAAGGCGCAATCTGGCATGGCGTATGATCCGGACCTTATTTGAGGCAGGCGGCACTTAAGGCCCAATCGCAAAGTTTGACGAGGCACCCCAAATAAACTTGCCAAGTCTGACGATTAGAAATTTAATTATTACAATACATGATTCGATATCCGTCACATGTGACAGCTGACCATAGACCTCAAATAAATGATGGAATCCATAAATATTAACAGTCAGACTGATATTCCTTTCCAAACATAAATGGTCGCTCTCACGGATGGTCGCTCTCCACTCGTGTTTATCGAGAAGGGCGTCAAAGTCAACCAGCAAGTATACCAGCAAAAGGTGTTAATTGATGCGCTCATACAATGGACGCGCAAGCAATTCGGTTACAAGGCAGTTGGACGTTCCAACAACACTGAGCACCGTCCCACAAAGCTAGCCTGACACAATTTTTTTTCCAGAACCACGGTTTCTTTCCTCAGAACAGTGGCCCCTACTCTCCAGACTTGAATCCAATGGACTTCTCGGTATGGTCCACTTTGGAGACTGCCGCGTCAATAAAAAGATAGGAAAGTGTGGATACGCAGAAGGCAGCGCTCCTTCGGGAATGGAACAGAATACCGCAAACCCATCTTCGTGCAGCCTGCAATGTCTTTGTCTTCTCTTTGTGCCAAAGGACACTATATCGAACAATAACAATTAAATTTCAATGTTTTTTTAGCATTTTGATATTTTTTTTAATAAACTTTACTTTAATTAACGCTGACGTGACAGACCCTGCATATAATGTACATTACCAATGGCAGCGGTGTCGCCACCAGGTATCGAATCTACGCTTTCCAGCCTTAACTAAACACCTGTCAACGGATCACTAACCGGGGTGAAGTGGACGAGGATAGACGGCGGCGTCCCGTTGTTAGACTCGAACAGATCCTGGAAAAGGTTTCGGGTGAGTCCCCAGAACCTAGCCCAATCAAACACGAGGAAGACACAGGCATGTGTACATAATGCGAGGCGATGCAATGTTCAGTGCACCTCCGGAACTTTCAAGGTACAACTCGTCGTATTAGGTTCCACGTACGCATTCTCAGTGTTGACGACTTCGTACATAACAACAAGCTTGGCATCTTCATTCGATTTCTTAGCATGTCTTCGAACTTTCACGGGGGCTGCGAAAACCATGCCGTGCTTCTTAACACCATTTATGAAGGACCCCAGGTAGTACTTCCAAATTTCCATTTACAAAGAGAGTAGGGACTCGTCTGAATACCAGCTTCGCATTTTTTTGGCTAGCTGGCTAGCTAGACTAGCTGAGCCAAATTACCCCTTTGTAACCCAATGAGTGAATGTGCAATGTTCAATTTGTGATTAATGTGATGTTGTTGTATGCTCATTACTTTGTTGTGCTTGTGTATTGTGGCGAATAAAATATCTTATTCTTTTATTATTATACTTTGAAGGAAATACCATTCTATAGTTTATCGACCCTAAAGATCGAGAAAAGAAGGATGTCGAATGGGTGGATTCCCTGACTTTCCACGTTGAGCGATGGTAGATAGGGGTACAGCGTTATGCAGCTCCGATTAACGGTATGGTAGAGACTATAGATCACAGAGAAAGATCCTCGGAATCGATTGCACAAAGAGACGGCCGGCAATGTTAAAACACGTCACTTTTAGTGAACCGCATAGAGTTCCTTCCATACTGTCCATACAAAGTGATGTGTTTAATCGTACGTTGACGTTGATTTTGATGTCTTATTCTTTGCGGAAAGTTTTTGGTCAGGAATAAATTACTAACGCATCATGTTTAGTAAGGACTCGAACCTTTTTCGAGGTGGGCTTATACGGCGTCTGATATTTAGGTTTAAACCAAGAAACCGTGCCTACTCCCGTTAAACTCAATAAGGATCTAGAGACCCCACCCAGAAACAACTTCAGAAACATTTCAGCTCGGCTTCCGGCACAGCTCGCATTTCGATGAATAATGTACCAGGCAACATCATGCTGTCATCTGCGTAACAATCAGTGTCGCCCAAATTGAGCATATCATGAATTTGCAGCAGAAAAAGGTTTGGGGACAGCACAGAGCCCTGCGGTACGCCGGCATTTACTGACATGGCTTTTGAACAAGAACCCCCTAAATTAAAGTCTATTATACTGTGCTCATGCAGAAAGTCGGCGATTCACTCGCACAGGTCGACCGTGCGAGCCCTCAAAAAAGAAGAAACGATTTTGAGTCAAGTATGCGTTTTCACAGCTCAGAATGTAATAAACTGACGGATCATATCACAGTTGCAATTGCAGCTGCAAGTTGCAAAATTTCCGTGCTCGCACTGCCGGTGGACTTCACGCCGCAACAAACAGACGAACCACCGCCATGCAGGAACCGGCCTTTGGCAGCTTGAAAGGTTGGTGGCACTGATCCGTCGCTGACGGTATTCTGCAGGAGGATGGAGCCAAGAAGATAACTTGTTTTGGGATACGGCAGCCAAGTGCTTCCTTCGGTGGGGTACTAGACTGTATCGTCTTTGTAAGTAATTAATACTGACATTTTCCTCGTGACGTGCCTGCTTTTGCTTTAAAGTTCAATATTCCTAAGGGTGTCTTTTAAGTCTTTTTTGTCTTCTAAGGTGCTATTAGCCACCCATGTCCAGGCACATAAAAAAAACTATCTAAATGCCTCAAATACTTTTTCTGTTTTGCAAACTCAGCCTCGGTAGTCCAGTGGCGGATCGTCTTGCGATTGAAGATTCGATAGGCTTGGTGAAGCACCTCTGAGCGCGGTTGGGTTCTGTATGGACTAGCCGTGGATTGGATTCTGCGTAAAATTGTAGGGCCCCTTCCTTACTTAGGGTAAGGAAGGGTTCCGCCCGGGTTGGTACCATCGCATTAATGGAAGGATGGCCGAAGCGGTAATGAAAATTGTTCGTGTTTTCCATCCAGTTCAATGTAGCCGAGCAATATAAGGAAGGACCTGGCATGGCACCCAGTTCCCAACAATCATAAACAAAAAAGTTACAAAGTTTTAAAGCTGGGATTTTGGTAAATATCTAAAATAAAGGAAAAAATTGCATCTCGATGCTACGCGACATCTTATAGAAGGTATCATGGTTCAAAATCTTAGACATACAAAATACAATACCGGATAAAAATATGTTTAATAATATGGATACGTCGAATAACCTAGGACAAATAAACTAAAGTGAGGGAAAAAACGTTATAAACAACTCAATTACATAATAATCTGAGACATTTGGCGTTGAGTGCCTCGGATTTTAGAGCGGGGTCGGCCGGCGGTGACATGGCGGGGGGAGGAGCGGGCGGGGAGGGGAGGGGGAGGGGGGCGGTTGACCAACGCGGGTTGTGCAAGGGTCCACGCTATACACCTTCGATCTTGCGACAGTCGTCAGTGCAGGTATGTATATCCAATCGAATGCCATCGCATTTGATGACCATTCTAGGACGCCTTTTATAAATTAACTGCTTACAGTAGGTACATAGTCCTAACTCGTCCCGTTATAAGGCATTGTAACTATTTTGTTAATAGAAAGTTTAAACTGCAGTACTCGATTACTTTAGGGGTTTCGGCACTCAAATTTAATCGTATAATTATAGGTCCAACTGATTTTTTTCAACCATGGTACAAATATCTTTGAAGATGAGAGAAACCGATCGAGGCATTGCAGAATGTGTTTTGCGTGTCAAGCCAAGTTCAAGAAAAAGAAACGGCGAAGGCGAACCGCAGCCGACATATTACACGAGATGTTACATTTTAAATACTCGTATGCTTTAATTTCAGCTCATATATTTTTTCCATTATTTTCAAGACACTTTTTTTATTTAGTATGCTTCAATGTAGATGTCGTTGTATAACCGCAATGAGATACCGTCGTATCCATACATACATACATAAAACATTTATTAAGGCTATATAGTCCAAAACTATATTTATTCTCGCATTGGAACCTTGTGTGGGTTCGGCACTAGAGTGGTTCCTACTGCATTTCCTTTTATGCAACTAGAAATGGATGGCTAACACCGCCAATGGCAGTAACACACACCAACATATGGTAGAGGTGGCAATGAAAACTGTCTGTGTTTTCTATCCAGATCAATGTCACCGTGTAAAATCAAGCACTGTTCCGGTATAGCACCATGGGCATATTGGACTAGTATCATGCCAGTAGGTGTGGTACCTATTAGCCATTCAAATCCAGTTCGTTACATAAAAAACAGTTCTATTTACGCTGTGTGAATTGAGCGTGTCAACGTCTCAGCGCGGTGATTGGTCATCAGGCACCAGCTGCGCTTCACGTCCCGCGCCACGCCGTGTCGTCGTCTTATCTTTGAGATGACCCACGTGCGATGCTCCGACGTTCGCTAACTTTTTCCATGATTACGTGAGCTCCACCTATGGCTCCACGATCACATGTTGTTGCGAAGAGCGGTTGCTAAAGTCGGATGTCTACACTTTGTAATCATCCACAACAACATGTCGTTTATGTGTGGTGTTTAAATGAGGTAGGTGAGTATATGTACTTTGGGACTAGGCTAACGATTTAAAACATATATAATACGTAAATGTTTAGCCTAGCTCCAAAGTCTATAAAATAACTTAACTACTTGCCAATATATTCTCATTATGAAAATGAAATGCATAATTCTAACGACTTTGCAGCTTGATTCGGAGTGTCTAATGTGTTTGATGCCATTACCCTTTTCGCAGTACCTTATAATGCCTTGGAAGGCAGGAATATTTTCGTGTCCGGGCGTCTGTTCTTTAATGTGTACTGTGTTTTACTTAGTGTCTTTGTAGGTTTATTATTTTATTCTACCTGCAAGACCAGTGCCCTTTCTTCTTTGGCATACTTTGACTGTTGGCATACAATAATTCGACCACATTTCTGAACTCTTATCACAAAATGACAACTAAACGTAAACTTTTAAAACTTAAAATAGTTGGGATGGGTTAAGACACGGTATAGCTATCAGGTCTGCAGACACCCGGAACGCCTAACAATATTGGCTGGCTAGGGCAGCAAGAACAGGGGGATTATCATGGTAAATTCCTTGTCAGCTAACCAGGCAAGTGAGTAAATCTGACATTGAGGTTAACATCGTACCAAGCTAACTGGTAAATTTCAGTTAACTTGGCCATATAGCACGTATTTTGACAGTTAGCATGGTACGAAATGTAACTAAAAGTCAGATTTAGTCACTCACTTGCCTTTTCACCGGGCGAGTTAATTTACCATGGCTGCCGCACCCTACGCGTTGTACAAAGGACCAGATAACGCGGGACCAAGTACAGGCAGCGACCATCCCCAAACCACATCAACAAACAACAACAACAACCTATCATTGACACAATTCTAATCTATTTGTTCCCTGAAACCAGCGAACGTGCGTCAAATAGTGTTTTACTAACGAGTTACAGACTTATTTGCAAATTTGCGTTGTCAAACTGCCATTACCATCGATAGTAAATGGATTTCGGCAAATACAAGGAATACAACTTGTCCACTGTATTTCTTCCCGTACATTGTGTAGGGTACTTGTAGTTTTGATTTCCCTTAAAATCCAACCCGGGTCGGTAAATTGAACGAACGAAGGTCGAAGCGACAATGAAAATTACCAGTCAATATAGCTGTGCAATATAAGGAAGGTCCAGACACGGCAGTTCTGCAGGCTAATGTGACAGTTAACGAGGTATTATCCATGTCCGGAAAAAAATTAGGTACAAAAGTTTCAAGCCACTCCACTAATATTTGACTTTATTTGAACTGTCAAACTAAGTCAATACATTGTCCATTCCTTTTTAACATTAATCTGGTAAAGTATACTAATGCTGTGTTTCATAGACCTTACTCGTGCTTGGCTAAGCCACTGTCTAATTTGTCCGATTGTCAAATTTGACATTACTTCCAAACATTTTATGTCGAAACTGACAGTCGGAAGGCATACTTTGGCTTAGCCAAGTACAAGTAGGCTTTATGAGTCTCAGCATAAGGCATTGAGATAGATGCATAAACAATTTAAGATGTTACGAAAACGGTCGCAGCTATTTTTAGGCTGAGTCGACCACCTAATCATTGAAATGAAACGATTGGTTTTTTATCTTTCCATGCAACGGCGGAGGCGGCAATGACGACAGCGGGGTGGCGGCGCGCGGTGGCGCGGGGTGGTGGCGTGAGAAGCTAACCAAGCCTCTGTTGACTCGGTGGGACCCACACGAGCTGGTACTCATCTCGGAAATATTGGCCGGTGTTTGCTGGGAGTAGTGGTCGACGGGTCGAGGTCGCACGCCAGCTACCGCGTATACCTACCGCACGCACTGCCCCGCCGCGCCGCCGCTGCCTCCGTTCTCATTTCGTCAAACTGCTTTGCATGTACCCGAAACCTTAAATTATTAGTAAAAAATAAAATTAGCGATTACCATTAAAATGCGATCAATAAATTACGTTGTCCAATATCGTCTGCCTCAAATGCAAGTGAAGAACGAGAAACCAGACGATATTGCTGGACAAAATGGACAGAATGGCCTGTCCAGGCCTTGATTTGGAATAAATGACGAAAGCATTCAATATCTCTCTTTCATATTGTTAATTTTAGACATTTGGTATATATTGCCTTACGTACTTTCACACTACAAACTTTTCGGCTCAGCAAGCCTATTCCTAGAATTCCTTAACCAGGAATCAGGAATCCCGAGTCCATAGAAAACAGCTTTTGTAGTGGTTTTCAAAGCGATTTTCTTAACGAAAAGATTCCGGAGTATATTTAAACTTAATCAAGGTTTTCCGTGGAAAAAATCGCATAGAATCGCCTTTATAGCGGTTTTCTAGACTCAGGATTCCTCATTCCTGATTACAGAATTCCAGGAATAGGCCTGCAGTGCGACCAACTGCGCGTGTTGTTGAAACGATACGTGCACGCTATTCAAGACGACGCTAACATCGAAACATATAACATCACAACATCATCAATTCATTTTCTTGTTGCTACATGTATATTTTTGTCCCGTTAATCGAGTTCATTGGAAGAGATTGACTTTAGGCAATAAGTTCGCCCTTGTACAAAGCGCATCACCCTCGGCGCAACAGTAGGCAAGGAAAACGAATGTGTGGTGTCTAGGGTGATGCCGTTTATACCAAGAATATTATTGTTATGATAGCTTCTCGTACCGACGTATCGTAATCGTGCCGTATCGTAACCGTGCGGATTTAGAAGTTAAACACGCAACAAAATTTGAAGCATACCGAATGCTGCGCCTGGTTGTATTTTGCATGGGCGGCCCATCGATCATGCATGACTAAATAAAACAGCTATGATCGATGTGGCTGCCCCGCGTTTGTGCCGCCGGCATCGGCATAACAAGACTTCACTATTACGTAGTATGTGACGACGTCTGTACAAATTGATCAACCCTTTAAATTAATATTCAAAGGTTCGAATAGTTCATTCAGCGATACACTGTCGCGGATTTTGCTTATACCATTTGTCATGTTTTAAATCCCCGCCCAGCTTATGCACCAATTTATTTCTCTTTCCGAATAGTGCATTTCGTCAAGAATGCGAGCTATTCGATAGTTTGGAATCCGTGTAAACTATAGGTCGGTATAAGTATAAGTGGTAGAGTTCGAATTGGATGCAAACATTGTAAAAGCAACAATAAAAAATCTTCCGTGTCCATCCAGTCCAATGTAACCGTAAAGTTCCTGGCATATCACCTAGTTACAAATTTCATAATTACTTTCATTAAATATACTTTATTACAAATGATGTTAAACTGTATTACTGTAAATTATATTTATATTTGTTCTTAGATTCACCGTCGGCCGTTGACATGTCGGCCAAGCACGGCATTGCACACCGGAAAACCGTAAGTTTTCAAAACATTATATATGTATATATATAATATAGCAACTTAAGTTGTTTTTGTGAGAAGCGAAGCCTTTTATACAAGTTTTGTTTGAATAGTCTGTCATCTTCGTCTCTTTGTGAGCCAATTACCCACTTCTTCCAATTGACGTGGTATCTGACAACGTTTGGAGAATCGAATGAGGAATGTAGGCTAACAGCGGCAGAGGCATTGCAATTTCTAGATCCTCTGCATAAATTTGAACGTAAATATTGCTCTGAGTTTGCTCAACATCGCTTTATGGCGTGCATGTTGCCGTGAAGTGGATAGGTTGTGACGCAACCGCCACGACGACGTTGGCGCGCGCCGCGTCGACCACTACGCAAGGTCGCGCTGTGCAATTCTGCGCGAATTCGGCCAAATACCATCGAACAAAACAAGTCCAAATGAACCAGGTGAAGCTGCGTGCGTGTTCATCAATACTATGCATGTTTGATGAGACGTACGCTTTGGCGCTGTGGTCGGGTAACCCGTAAATCGGGTAAAAAAGTGATAAATCCACCAGTACTAAAATGTTTCTAGTTAAAATTATCTGCAGGCCTGGAATTCCGTAATCAGAAATCCTGAGGCTAGAAAACCGTTTTTATAGCGGTTTTCAAAGTAATTTTTTTCATCAAGAAAATCACTTTGAAAACCACTATAAAAGCGGCTTTCTAGATTCCTGATTACGAAATTCGAGGAATAGGCCAGCTGGTAAATTCAACTATATCAGGTACATACCTAGTGCTAAATGCAGTATGATTCAAATTACTAGACAATTGTTTTTGTAGGTTTGTAGGTTTGTAGGTTGCGGGCCTAACTCATTCGCGGGCACGGTACAAAGTGCTGTTGCGCTCTGGGACCTTCTCTGTTTCAAAGAATAAGACAGGCTCCGTGATGAGGAAGATGCAACATGTCCACAAAAAAGACAATGTGCATAGTGTATTATTTGGTAAGATTTACGAAAATTTTAAGTTCAAAACGACTTATAGCTAAAAGTAAACCACGACCGCTGTAGTCAAAAATCGAACAAAAACCAAATAGATCATAAATCTTGATTAAATAAGCTATGTCTGATGACTAATCTTTTTGCGATGTTCTTACTTTATCATTGCGTAATCCACCTCCAAAGTTATTGTATAAAACGCGCGAAAAATTCGAACTTTAGGACCTTATAACATAGAAACCAAACACAATTTTACAATGACAATGGTCATCAGACATCTAGTTCGATCAAAAAAAGCTATTTTGAGCAAAATTTAGGATCTCTGACAAGAAATATGGGCGTGATCTTCTTTCCCCTTTTGTATGGGGAGATGAACGGGTTGGGCCACCTTAAGTAGATACCCTGAATCTAAATTAAACTTACTTTTTTTTCTGACATGGATGGCTAGCTATACACAACTACCATTATGATGTTATCCCAATACACCACATTCCCGAAGGAATCAGGTGCCATCCCAAGATCTTCATTTTATGAGCACGGCTACATTGAAGTGGATGAAAAACACGGACAATTTTTCATTGCCGCGTCGACCATATTTTCATCTAATGCGATGGTACCAACCCGAGCGGGCTTAAACTCTGCCACCTAGTAGGGGAGTTCCCAACCTACTACGTACAGTTTTACATGGATTCCGAACCATGGAGCAGCTCGCATTCATGGCGTAAGCTAAATAAACCATATACATTCACACTCTTTCGATTTCTTAATTTCTTGAAACTTTTCTAAACTTTTTTAACTAATCAAAAATATATTAAGTGCATACCTTTTTTATTGCTAGCATGAAAAATTATGAACATTTCCGACCCCAGATCTTACAATAAACGATAACATAATATTAGCAAATCCCAATAAACGATTGCAGTGTATCAATTAGGTACACAGTTCATGAGCTCAAAAGTGTTATTGAATGTTTTTGGAATAACCAGGCTGTAGTCGTAAAATGTTTAATTAGCATCTTTATTGTAATTTTTCTCTTCGATTTGGTGTTGGTTGCACAATGGAAGTGCCATAAAAAAACACATCTGAGTGCAGCATGATTACCTACATGCATATTTACATCATCACCAAGGTAATTTCTGGCTCACAAGAGGATCGTGTTGGTCTCCAGCCACGGAGATCGACCTAGCACTCGGCTCGCCGCGCGTGTTGCGGTGCACCTATGCTCAGGAATAAGGAAGCAATTCGGCAATTCTTCTTTTTCATCATTTTGCTATCCACTGCTGGACGTAGGCCTCCCCCAGACTTCACCAAGTTGTGCGGTCTCCTATTTTTCTTCGCAATTGCCAAAGCTATATTCTCAACGCAAAGATTCCGGAGCACGATATTTCAATGATTCAACTTTTTTCGTCGGAAAAATCGCATTGAAAACAAAGCAAGGTTTTCGTGACTGAAAGATTCCTGTTTCCTGAGCAATGCATTTCAAGAATAGGCCTCCAGGGTGAGACGGATTGGGGACCCTTAGCACCATAGTGAGATGGGTGTGGGGTCACTGAGCCCATGGAATATTGATGGTAACATCGGTCCTGAAACAAATTGACTAACACTTTACTTGAACCCCTCTCAATGTTCTGTGCCTGCGCCGGTACAGTGAATAATCGAGGTTTCCGCAAGGGGTAAATAATTTGACATGTTGACGTCCAAAAGTATGCAAGGTCCGTCACCGAATACTAACAAAACAAAATAATGCAAAGTGCCTTCCGTCCGTGCGGTCGGCACCTCTGCGAATTTAGGTGAACCGCATTACGTCAACGTCAGCCTCCTCGGAGGCTGCTGCACTTTCGCGCTCTTTCGACGACCGCCTCCCCCCCCCCCGCCGCGCCGGCACCCGCGCGGACTCTGCGCGCGCATCATTATCACTTCCACATCTCGCGTGTCCCGACGTCCGCGCGAGCCGCTGTCGCTACATGGCCCTCGCGTTGGGAGTGCTCTTTGCGTCGGCGCTGGTGGTGTGCGCGGTCTCCTCTTTGACGTTCCTGCTGTTGTTCGGGGAAGCTTAGACACCTAACTGTGAGTCTGTAGTGAGAGGTGAGAGTGTCGACATGCTCGCGAGGATCTTGGCACCGTTGCCGGTGCTGGTGCTGTGCTTGAGTCATGTGTGCGGCCAGAGGGACACGACTGCTGAAATTGGTGAGCTATCACATATACCAATCTAAAATCTCATATATATCAATCTAAATTGTATTGTATTGTATTGTTTATTCATCATCCATAGACAGTACACTGCACTCGGAATAGTCATATTTTAACATTGGCCAGTTCAGCAAAACATAACACAGCGAAGAAGAACTGGAAAGAAACTCCGCTGTTTTTTTTTCAACGTCCACTTAGTCTAAATTTACAAAAATGTTTGTCAATTATTTTAACAAAAACATAGGTGAAACACTAAATTTACATGAATACACAAAATTTACAATCCATGCCGTATGCAACAGTTCATGACAAATATCATTTTATTTGCAAAGGCTATCCCCACCAACTAATATGTTGCCAATTGGAGCAGGCCAGTCCTCACAAACAGCACCCGTTCACGAGCATCACGCCGGGCACAACCATTACCTCTCTCGACCATATTTTCGGGAAAGAGATAAGCCGAGCCAAGCGTCACCGTAAGCAAGGACCTTGAAGCGATTCACTGCTCCAGTGGCAACACAACACAGCACATTAGATTTTAATACTATAAGTTTTGTCATCAACTACTACAGTCAGCCATTCACCTCCATGCAGTCAGCTGATCACATAGTTAGTTACATATCCCTTTAAATTCTACCATCTACAGAAAATTAAGAGTATAATGGTTTGAGAGCAGCCCTATCAATAAATAAAGTAAGAATATAAATAATCAATAAAGTAAGAATAGAATACAAATCCTATATTTAAAAGTAAATAATAAAGGTTTTTCCATAGTGATTTTAGGCACCAGTCAATTGGACAGTGTTAGTACTCGTAATGTTCGATGTGTAGGGCCCTCCATTCACAACTGTGTACCCCCATACAACTGTACCTACTTATCTTTCATCATTTTAGTCGCAACCTCAACATTTACCGACACGTTTCATCATAAAATCCCTAAAACCTAGTCCACATTAGTAGAGTATAAGCTGTAGAGTAGAGACCTACTATTTTGCCCTACTAATTTTACTAATTTTACCGTTTTCATGTACCTTACTCTACCGATTACATCTACACTGGTAGAGTAGAGTTAGTAGGGCAAAATGTGTAGTAGGCCTCTACTCTACCGCTAACTCTTCTATTGTGGGCTAGGGTTTAGTCGCCTCCAAAGGCATGCGCGGAAATACTTGCAATGGGACCGCTTGCATTATTTTCACTAAATGCCGGAACCCACACAGCGCTCATCATAATGATGATAAAATGCTTATTTACTCAAGATCACTTCCCTTGCCTATTTAATCTAATCTATTCCAATCCCACAAATTTGAAATGAACATATTTTTATGTCACGTATATATACATGTACATATACAAGTGATATTTTCAAGTATGCCGTCATGTCCAAATCAGAAACTAAAAGAAATAGCCAAAAACACTCAAAGGAGTCATGAGGCCGATTTCCGTAAAAACTAAAACTGCATTATTTCTCAAATTCTAACTTAACTACATGTATGCATCCAAAGCTGTTTCTTTCCATTGCTATTTATGTATACATATATTTATATACAGCCTACAACACATTTTTAAATATATATATAAACTATTATTTTTTACTTAAATAAATAAGGAAATGCTAAGTCTAGGCATACTTTTATTATTATATCAACCACTGTTACTGAACGCAAATAGACTTCCTGGAAAACGGGCAGAAGCCTTGTCTAGGAGCTATAAAGTCTTATACCATTGTTTTCAGAATCCACTGAAATGCTGTACAATTTCATTACGTAATATTTCTAAATAAATAAATAAATCGAACTCGTTGACTTTGAGAAAAATAATGCATCCTGTATTATTTCACCAGTCAATAGCGTCCCTGATAAGGAACACATTCTGTAAAGTAACACGGCAAACTAAAGGAAATTGATGACTTTTAATTAAATGATTCTGATTTTAATGATATTTAAATCAGAATGATTATATTGAATGACATTGATATGAATGAGTGTTTTTCGCCATATCTTACAGTATCGGATTTGTAGGCACACTTGAAAAACTGTATAGTTACATGCGATGCGTGATAGGCGTGTAACTCCAAACAATAGGTCAAGCGTATACAATCAGTTCATGCGTGTTCAACATCAACCAAATTAATTAAGAACAAAATGCTTGATGATAATAATAATTAAAAACAAGAGCGTGCAAAGGCAGCAGGATGCTCTGCCCAGCCGTAAAATCACATGCTGGAACGAGAACCGGACGCATGGTGGGAATCACCCGAGGAGTTGGGTGCAGGTCAGTGGAACAAGGTTACACTTTTACGGAACCCATTTTACGGAAGTGCGGTAAACTACAACTATACGTAGGCAGATCAAAAATACACGGAATATTTTAATTTATAATTTAAATAGGTCATTGTAAAAAGCGAGGTAAAAAGCGTGTTATCACTACATAGTATAAAACAAAGTCGTTTTCTCTGTCCCTATATCCCCATGTTCGCTTAAATCTTTAAAACTACGCAACGGATTTTGATGCGGTTTTTTTTAATAGATAGAGTGATTAAAGAGGAAGGTTTATATATGTAATAACATCCATTAAATAGTGGAGAAATACTGTTATTTTTGAGGTTTCCAATGTGATGTCATAAAAAAAGACGTGTGGCACTCGGGGACTGCCGCGGTAAAGCTATTGCATAGCATTTTGTATCAACTTATGCCGCCCCCGCCCCCGCCGCCGCTCCCGCCGCCGCCCCCGGCCCCGCTCCCCCTGGTGTGAAGTAACGCTACCGGCATCGCCCGTCGGAGTGGGGAGCGTGAGGTTTTTTTCGTTACGGAATTTCTGGATTCGGTCCCCGCGCTCAAGGCCCTCGATAGAAGCTATGCAATAGCTTAAAAAATCATTTTTCCGCTTACATTGCAAACGCAGGCTGAACCCTACGAGATTTGTCAAAATAACGTACTAAGTATTGTACACATTGAAAAGGTCTACAGAAAACTCCGCAATGGTATATGTCTATCTCTTATGGATATCCCACAATAACATTTTTTTGTCATTTACTTTTTACGACAAATAATGGCTAATTTTCGAAGTGATTTTAACCAATACAGCATTAATCCTTATCCAATTAAATACCTTAAATAAATTGTTGATTTAATATGGATCTATATGGCCCGTTACAGGATATGATTTTCGAAGATATTACATATTTAAAAATTGCAATGACCATTAATAAATCGCAGGGTCAAACCTTCAACCTTTAGATTTGAGCGTTGACTGTTTTTCACATGGCCAACTGTATGTCGCTATTTCAAGAGTAACCTCTAGAGAAAACATGTTTGTATTGTCTAATGACAATAAAGCTGTGAACGTTGTATATAATGACATTCTGTAATATATTAATTGCTGTAAAAATAAAATAAATAGGTAAAAATTTAAAAAGTAAATAAGTAAAAATGTAGTGTATGAATTTAGATATTCCAAAGATAGCAGGAAATACTCATGGTATAAGGAAAGGGGAATTGTTTTACTCCAAATTTAACGCGTGCGGGCCACGGGCAGTAATGAATAAATCAAAACTAATGGATCGATGTTAATCATTTTTTCAGTAAGTGACATACTCTATATATTTTATACCCGTGCGAAGCCGGAGCGGGCCGCTAGTAATTATATAAGAGCCGGTTGCGTTCAGTTTGATAAGGAGGTTAGCGAAAGAACATTAAATTTTGTTTTAAAATTAATTATTTATATTAATAATAGATTGAGAGCGTTTCAATCAAATTAATATACATTTAATTTGTGAAAACTTGCTAGGCTACTTTCTTATTTTATTGTTATTTGTGTATTTGATGTTTTGTTAGCTGTAAGTTTTCCTTACAATAAGGATAAATAAATATATCTACACCAAATTTCGATAATCAAATTACTAACAGGAGTATTCAGAGTAGGCGGACTTAAGGGCCTGGTACTAGCCAAATCGCAAAGTTAGACGAGGCACCCCAAGTAAACTAACTAAGTCTGACGATTATAAGTGTCATCCTTACAATATATGATTCCTTGTCTAGGAATCGAATGATTTTCGTTAATGTATGTTTCCTTTTTCTATACAAAATACATTGCGGAAACGGTGTCCATTTCCGAACTTTTTTGACTAAATGTAGAAATCTAAAAGCAAATGGAATTTTTTGTTTATGCATATATGCTGTTTTTGCTTATATCTAGAAATCGAATGACTTTCAGATTTCTAATGAGAAAAATCAACTTTTTTTATTTTTATTATTATTTAAATAAATGATGGAAAAAAATCCATTATCAGTCTGGAGTTCTATTTGGATTTGCTGAAGCGTTTCACTACATATTATTACATTTGTTAAAAAGTGCATTTGTATGGCGCGAGTAGTTGGCTAGTCCTAGCGCCTTAAGGTGGGACTTAACCGTTTTTAACCGGTTTTTGTATGGTTAGTCCGGTGCTAATCTCGTACTAAATTTTGACAGGTGCTCTCTGAATACGACTGTGAGTATGTACATTGATGTTCTAGATATTATTTAAAGATAAAACTGTAAGGATGGGCCTTTTTCACCTACTGCTGATTAGCTTAATCGCCACATCTTAGCAGCTTGCAACCAATACCAGTACAAGATAATCAGCGCTTTACTAATAAAGACCCTTTGAGTGTCAATTAAAATAAATAAGCACTTGGTGAATACCAGGCTAAAGTCTCTGATACTTTGTGTTCTCAAACTAGACAGATATTCATAATTTTTCATAATAAAGTTTGAACACAGAGTATGTGTTGACATGGGGAATGTACTGTTATGAATGTTGAATGTTGTTGTATGGAATGTTGATCTGGTGTGAAAATAAAAAAATGTTTACCTTCTTGCGGAGTGGGAGATGCTTCCTGGCACGTCATTACCTGGATCCTTCCGTTGGTGATGGGCCCCGCCGCGCGCCGTGGAGATCACCAGGCTAGACACATGTTAGGGCACCAGGGAAGAATTATGTGGCACAAGAATAATTAATTTTGCGAGAAAAGGTATCGTAGACAATTTGCTTGTGCTGTCCAACCATACGATAAAAGATAAGTGACAAAATAAAAAACGGTGAAGGTAGGTTCATACATTGTTGATTCTAAATATTACAAAAACTTGTGGAGATATTTTCGCTCTACCTCCAAATGCACACAGAATTAATTTATGGTGCACATACGAAAACTGGACAGAGTACGAGAATCAAATATTTACTTTTAAGGTTTCAAATATAGCTATACTTTCAATGCATCTTTCATATTTTCGAAATTCCAAAATAAATAGTCGTTATTTTTTAAATTAATAAAAGATGGTTTTACTTAGGACCTTATGGAACCGAATTCAATCAGGTGTTATCACTCAGTCATTTAGGGATGCGTAGCAGTATAGATTAATAATTACTTGTAGAAGGTTTTTGAAAGACAAACATAAATGGATTGTATTGTGGTCGGCGATTTTTCAAGATTTATCCAAAGTGACACTGACAGCAAACCATGCATTTATTAACAGAAAATTTAAACGCAATGACGAGGTTGGAATGTTAGCGATTATGCAGTCTGCTAAGAAGAAAACAGCCGTTTAGGCGTAGACTGCCGAGGATGACGGAGGCATGGCCGGCAAGAAAATCGACTACTGTTGACATCAAGGAAAATAAACAATTCAACAAAAAACTGAAGAATGTGAAAAAAGAAGAAAGAACAAAAATAATAACTGACAATATAATATTCAAGTAAAGAAGAAAAAATATATAAAATATATAAATATATACATATTTCATAACGTGACGCTGGCAGAAATGAGTCTCTGAAGGGACCGATTGCCAACCGGGATATAATATCCCTGCTAAAAAGAAGAAGAAGAAGAAGACATCATTAACAAAATCAAATAAATTGTGTTTTACAAACGCCGAGTCACTATTAGAGAGGTGCCAGAAGAAGTTGTCTCATATGGATCTTGTGAATCAATTATCACCAGAATTTAGGGAATGTCTTGAGTGGCCGGAAAATTCCTTCGTTACTTCTTCAAGAAAGCATTACCTCAAAGACATGGCCCCGCAAATGTTGTAGTGGAAATGGATGAAGCAGCGACCGCGAAAGTACTCTATGACGGGGGGTGGGGGGTGGTCACCGTCGAGGGATATGACCCCCTCTGCCCCTCTCTTCCGCGGCGCTGCTTACTTTCACCCATTTTACACCATTCTTTAGCCGCGCCCAAGGAGGGGGGAGCAGCAGCCCCCTTTGATTTTAGCACGCCCTGCCCCCCACTTCCGCGCTCGCTGGGACGTGCTAAGACCTAGAATACACGTCATAACCGGTTATGAATCATGAAGTTGCTATCGTCCCAATAGAAGACTTCAGAAAAGCCAAAGCCGAAAAAAAGAAGTCATGTTTGACCGAACGTCAAGGTTTGCTGTCTTTCTGTGTTGTCCAAGTCTAAGGTCCAAGTGCATTTTATCACGAATGCGAGCTGCTCCAAGGTTCGGAATCCATGTAAAATGTATATCCTCAATCAACCAAGCGAGAGCGAAGCCCGAGCGGTCTCCGTTTCAGCTAGGGCAAAAATGCATTCGTATGCCTGTCCGGCTGTTCTCCTCTACAGGTCTCATTTCTCAACCGATTGAAGTTGCTCACAAGAGCTGGTTCGATA
Organism: Incurvaria masculella; assembly: GCA_946894095.1. NCBI lineage: Eukaryota > Metazoa > Arthropoda > Insecta > Lepidoptera > Incurvariidae > Incurvaria > Incurvaria masculella. Next base: position 13,901,622 of record OX335648.2, on the reverse strand, counting down.
TTTATATATAATTGTTTAGTCGACCCAGTTGTTATAAATTTTGTAAAATGGCGGAGAAAATATGTTGTTCGTCGTCTACCGATTCTCGTAAAATTTTGTAAGCAGGTTCGATATTTTTATAGATTTTTTTACTGGAGACAGTTTTTGAAAAATGTGCAAAAATGTCAAATGTTCGAAAAGACAGACTCGCTAATCGAGCCACTTGTACTTATAATATTATTCTTATTGCAGAGCGTATATTCTCACCGTGCAAGAAAGGCTCAGCCGAGTTCGATGCATGCATCAAGAGAGCTTTCAACAAACTGAGGCCATACTTTAAAAATGGTAAGTCAGCTTTTATGCCTGTATTTTATGCTCATTACTCCTTCTAAGGCCTCCACGGTGCTCCATCAGCGTGTCTTCGGCCTCTCCTACAATCTCACTCTCTTGTGCGTTCAAGAAACCTGCTGGACCATCCCCTAGTGCTGATGCTTGTGTGGCGGCGCAGGTATCCCGGAGCTGGGCGTGGCACCGTTCGACCCGCACTACGCGCCCACGATACTGCAGCAGCACGCCGCTTGCGCCGTCTCCTAAAACCTCACAATTATGCGCGTGTACGACACTTGCTGGTCGTTCTGCACCTTCGCCCAGTGTTGATGTGTGTGTGTGTGTGGCGGCGCAGGTATCCCGGAGCTGGGCGTGGCACCGTTCGACCCGCACTACGCGCCCACGATACTGCAGCAGCACGCCGCTTGCGCCGTCTCCTAAAACCTCACAATTATGCGCGTGTACGACACTTGCTGGTCGTTCTGCACCTTCGCCCAGTGTTGATGAGTGTGTGTGTGTGGCGGCGCAGGTATCCCGGAGCTGGGCGTGGCACCGTTCGACCCGCACTACGCGCCCACGATACTGCAGCAGCACGCCGCTTGCGCCGTCTCCTAAAACCTCACAATTATGCGCGTGTACGACACTTGCTGGTCATTCTGCACCTTCGCCCAGCGTTGATGCGTGTGTGTGTGTGGCGGCGCAGGTATCCCGGAGCTGGGCGTGGCACCGTTCGACCCGCACTACGCGCCCACGATACTGCAGCAGCGCGCCGCTTGCGCCGTCTCCTAAAACCTCACAATTATGCGCGTGTACGACACTTGCTGGTCGTTCTGCACCTTCGCCCAGTGTTGATGTGTGTGTGTATGTGTGGCGGCGCAGGTATCCCGGAGCTGGGCGTGGCGCCGTTCGACCCGCACTACGCGCCCATGATACTGCAGCAGCACGCCGCTTGCGCCGTCTCCTAAAACCTCACAATTATGCGCGTGTACGATACTTGCTGGTCGTTCTGCACCTTCGCCCAGTGTTGATGTGTGTGTGTGTGGCGGCGCAGGTATCCCGGAGCTGGGCGTGGCACCGTTCGACCCGCACTACGCGCCCACGATACTGCAGCAGCACGCTCCGCTTGCGCCGTCTCCTAAAACCTCACAATTTTGCGCGTGTACGACACTTGCTTGTCGTTCTGCATCTTCGCCCAGTTTTGATGTGTGTGTGTGTGGCGGCGCAGGTATCCCGGAGCTGGGCGTGGCACCGTTCGACCCGCACTACGCGCCCACGATACTGCAGCAGCGCGCCGCTTTCGGCCTCTCCTACAACTTAACGCTTCTGCGGGTATCCGAACGCGGCTGGGCGCGCTCCACAGTCACCAAGTACAAGTAAGTTCATTTGCACTTCAGTCTGGAGAGTTCACTTTCTCGAACAGAAGCTACGAGGGAGTCTAGCCTTCTTCCGCAAAGCCAGAAAAAGTTGATAGAGCAGATAGTTTTGTTTGCGACTATGTTTACATGTGGCATGTACGTTTAGTTGGATTGGTAGTTTTTATAATTTGAGACAGCGGGTTCCGTCCATAGTAGACAACCAGACGCGCTCGATGCCATATCGTCTACCAATTTATCTATGGTTGTCTCTGTCCCCTTTCTACCATTGCTCAACGCGGAACAAGCTAGGCGTGCAACTATTCACTTCGACTGTCCCAAAATAAGAACCAACAGATCCTCTAGATCCTTTTTTATGCAACCCGGCATGGATGGCTAATACCACACAAATACCGTTATAATATTAGCCCAATACACCACATTCCCGAAGGAATTAGGTACCATGCCAGGGCCTTCCCTTAATGAGCACGGCTACATTGAACTGCAATGAAAACGCGGACAATTTTCATTTCAGCTACGACCATGTTTGGCCAATCCAATGCGATGGTACCAACCTGGGCGGGCTCAAACCTTACCGCCTAGTAGGGGAAGGGGACGTACAGTTTTACATGGATTCCGAACCATGGAGCAGCTCGCATTCGTGACCAAACTGCACTTATCATTTCAGAAAGAGAAAGAAAGTGTTGCATGAAAGGGGTGATGATTTTAACCCAGACCGCTGCTATGCTAGGCAAGTCCCCGCGCCGCTAGGCTACGAGCCGCCTAATGAAATAATATAATGAAATTTATAAGGTCGGTTAACGGTGGAATGCACGAGGATCAGGGATTTGATACCTTGGCTGATCTAGACCTTTAGAAGACGGTCACCTTATGCGAAGGTCTGGCGTACGCCGTATGCCCCGTTTAGCATAAAACAATATGTGTACAAATCGCCGCAGAACGGACTGGGCGAACGAGCGCATCATCTACTCGCAGTACTTCCCCGAGAAGTGGCTCGAGGGCGACTACGAGTTCCGCGGCCGGCTGAACGGCCTCGGCGCCGAGCTGCTGCGCGCCGGCCGCTGGAACATGACGCTGCGCGACTACTCGCAGACGACGCGCCTGCGGCGGGGCGACCCCGGCAGCTCGCACGCTGTGCGCGTCAGCGTCGAGGTGGACCGCATCGGCGACATGGACATCCACGTCGGCAACCTGCTGCGCGGCAGCTCCTTCCTCGGTGAGTGCAGCTCGCAGCCCGTGCCGCCCTCGTCGTGTCGGAGGCTTGGAATGTAAAGACACACAGAGTCAACTGACGGATGAGACCACAATTGTTTCATACAAAACCTAACAAAATGTACTGAACTTGAGTTAACGTCTCACTCCCACTCTCGACGTCTCATAAGCAGGGTTGCCGATCGCTCGCCGATTCCCCGAATCGCGGGGAATTTGAGGTCTTGCGGGGGAAATGCTGGGGAATGCAAGCGTCGGGGAATTGGCCAATCCGCGGGGAATTCAGTTTTCTGCTCATTTTTTATCATCTCCCGAAAGTAGTTCCGAAGGCCGTCGGGTGCACGACCGTTTTTTTTTGCCCATTCGAAATGTTCAATGAAAACTTGGTTCATTCCGGATTTCTGAAAATCCTAAGAACGTTTTTGGGGAATAGGGGGAGTGGTTGTCGGCAACGCTGCTCGCAGGCACAGCGCCCTATATGCTAGGCCTATGGGTTAAATACAGATAAGTAGTCGTATTCAGAGTGAACAGTCAAAATGTAATACGCTGATTATCACCGGACTAACCATACAAAATTATATTTCGTACGGAGGTAATCTGCGTACTAAAGTTAGCACGCCCACTCTGAATACATACTTTATAGTAGAAGGCTATCAAAGTCCTTTAGTCGCATTCACAGATAAGTAATCTTTGATCAGTGGTCGCATTCGACTAGCGAGAATAGGTTTTCGTGAACTATAAAACCCGTATTGTGTTGTTGTGACTTGTGGGCGCATGTTGCAGAGGCGGTGCTGGACCGCATTATCAACGCTACGTGGAAGCCGGGCTTCGCTGTCATCCGGCCACTCATCAACGACTTAGTCAGCACGGCTTTCACGGATATCTGGAGCAAGTCCTTCCGCGACTTCCCATTGGACAGATTTATTAAGGATTAGACTAAGCTAATATTAAAGTTAATGTTTTTAAGTTTGAAGTTTTTTTAACATGATTCGACGTCGAGAATTGAGCAGTAGGTTCTCTCTCTGATTATGCTTAATGTTATTGTTAAATATTTTCTATCTTCTTTCTTCTTGCATCTTAAGACATAAGAAAAAATAAGACAGACAAAGTTTAATAATAACATTATCCATCACCAGAAATGTTGCATACCAGCCTAAATAGTTTGAAGTCTGAAATTTGGAGGGCCAGCAGATGGAGAAGCGACTTGCCATAGAATAAGGTTTTTTTTATTATGGTTTGGTGATCCACCTGCATTAAGGTGGCCCAACCCGGCGGCCTCAACTCATTTGCGGGCACGGTAAAAAACCGTGCTGTTGCGCTCTGGGACCTTCTCTGTTTCTTAGAATAAGACAGGCTCCGTGATGAGGAAGATGCAACCTGTCCACAAAAAAGACAATGTGCATAGTGTATGATTTGGTAAGATTTACGAAAATTTTAATTTCAAAACGACTTATAGCTAAAAGTAAACCACGACCGCTGTAGTCAAACATCTAACAAAAACCAAATAGATTCTAAATCTTGTATAAATAAGCTATGTTTGATGACTAATCTTTTAAAGATGTTCTTACTTTATCATTGCGTAATCCACCTCCAAAGTTATTGTATAAAACGCGCGAAAAATCCGAACTTTCGGACGTTATAACTTGGAAACCAAACACAATTTTACAATGCCAATGGTCATCAGACATCTAGTTCAATCAAATAAAGCTATTTTGAGCAAAATTTTGGATCTCTGACAAGAAATATAGGCGTGATCTTCTTTCCCCTTTTGTATGGGGAGATGAGCGGGTTGGGCCACCTTAAGCACAACTTCCCAAACTTTCCACCAATAGACACAAAATTAGATTTTTAGGATACAGTTCAGTTCTACGGGTTCAAGTATAGATACAGATTTGATATAGATCCTAACAAATAAAACATCTCCATTTTATTATATTCCAATATTTTATTTAAAAAAAATAACCTAGCTATTTATCACTTTATATTAATTCAATTAACAAATAACTGGCGTCCCGGTGCAGAAAACGCCTCAGTCCTCAACACAATAATACAAGTCTGGTGCGGTGGCAGCCAGCACCAGCACTCATACCAGCACACTCGCTTGTTCCACCATTTCGTATTGTATAATTTATTAATTGCAATAGCCTTAGATAAAATTGCACCCGGTGTGGCGCGGTGCTGTTGGGCCATTTACACCTTCACTCCCTCACTCTCATCCTCGCACATTCTTACACCGCACACCAGCATACCACACCTTACGCACCTCACTATTTACAATGAATTCACTTTAGCTCCTGCACGAAATGCACGCAATAAACTATATTTTTAAGTATCATTATTATTCAAAATCAAATTCAGGAGATACGAGAAAATGTAAAATAACAAAAATTCTAATGATCATAAATGAATGCCATTAGGCAATTGAATCATGAACAAAATCTGATGTCTATTCACTGCTGGATTAAACTGTGGCATCTTAAGGCCTAGTTGCATAACGAGACATAAACGTTAAGATGATGTCAACATACTATTAAATGAATCACTAAAGCTGGAGTGCACCATCTCCGTTTGCGTCCATGTTATTGTTAAGATATGTCTATCCTTATTTAATGACATAAGAAGAAAGAAGACAGATATATCTAACAATAACATTAATGTTAACCAAAGATGGTGCATTCCAGTCCCATTGTAAAAAACATTGGAGGATTACGTTTTTATTCACTTGTTAACCTTTTTTTCATCTTAACTCTTTCTGCAACCAATCGGCAAAGCCAATAACTATTTATACAATCAAATCCAACTATACCAAAGCATTATTCAGTAAAACATCTAATAAAATCTAGAAGAACTTTCATCGATGCACTTATTTTAAACTAACTAAACCACAATAATATATTCTCAATGTATTACTTTCTGTTATTTTACATTTTGTCGCAATGAATGATAAACAACTTTAATTTTAACCCTCTTATTCTGCAACCAATAGCACGCAGAAGACCCTTGGTATTCAAAACAATTACGAATAACAACTTAAAAAACTATTGACACGCCAAGAAAAAGGAAAATAAATCTTCAATCATGTATGAAAATACACTTTTACACAATAAAAAAGGAACATGTCAAAAGGCTTAGAAAATATTAAATAAAAACAATATGATAAACTATATGCCGTTTGTACTCGTTTTTCAATGAATTTGGCCCCTCTCAAATTTAAAGGTACAATGTCAAGTCAAAGTAAATTTACAACCAATGTCACATTCCTTCTATAAACTAAGGCTTAAGTGTACCATCTCTATCTATGGTTAATATTATTGTTAAATATTTTCTGTCTTCTTTCTTCTGTCTTGAGACGTAAGAAGGAAGAAGTCAGACAACATTTAAAAATAACATTAACCATAACCAGAGATGGTGCACTCCAGCCTAAGATGTTCAATCTGAAAAGTTTACCTACACTAACAATTTAGTCCAATGATTATAAAAGCAAAAAGTCAAATGGTCAAATTAAATAATACTTTTGTCACATTGTCTGATAACCGTAAATACTAACAAAAAAAACAGCATGCTACAAATTGATGCAATTTCTAAAATAAACTCCAAACAAGGTTAAAAAACATTTACAATTTACTAATCTAACTAAAACTGAAAAGTTCAGAATTCAATTTAAATAAAAACGAATTAGTACCGACACGTTTTGACATCTAAGCAAGTATAAGTCGAGCGTTTTAGTTGGTAATGATGTTCAAAGACCTGGCCTTTATTTTTCATGAGTAAAGTCAAGTAAAGTCACATATACACATTGTTTACGTCCAATCCAAATGCAATTATTTGGGTTGCATATCATAGAAATATATGTGTAGCAGACTGTTGTGCTCTTGACAGATTTGCAGGGTGTGCTCACATTAAAATAGCTGATTGCATGGACAGCAGTTACACATGTCACCTGTCAACACTAGCAATGATATATCTATACACAAGACAAATAATATGGTTTATTCTGCACATAAAAGCAGGTAGAGGGTGAGTCAAGTTGAAATTAAATTTGCTTTGTCATCAGCTTTCCTGTAAGAAATTAGAAAAGTGTAGGAACATACTTTTAATAGTTCAGCGGTATTAAGGTGTAGAGTGTTCAAAGCACAACAGCTCTGAAAAAATAACAGTAAAGTAGAGGTAATCGGAAGGATGAGCGAAGTCATTTCTCAATTACAATGACTCATTATCACAATGACATTACGACGCTTGTACCGTTGTAGCAGCGAACATGGAAGGACAGAATGAAAAGTCCGCTAATAAATGCCTCCACTTTCGAGCGTTAGCGTTATAAGATAACACAAAATTGGTAAAATTTCGTGTGATTCCGGCGTTATCTCATAGCGCTAACGTGGACTTACGCTTCAGGAGTAGCAACCGAAAGTCGTTTGCATGGGTTATTTGGGCACCGTGACAGCAAAGGCTCTGCACCGCACCACGATTGCTGTCTGTTCCACCAGCTTACACATTTTATAGTGATATGCACTAACATTCATTAAATACAAAAGTTTTACTTTGTACAATTTTTTTTCTTACAATAACGGACGCGGGATCCCCTAGCGAAATAAAGCTGGGAAATTAGATCCAACATTTGTACAGCCAATAAACAAAGGGCTAGGGGACACACAGAAATCAAACTATTCACTATTTACAAGGACAACAGAACTTCCTAAGTTTTAAGCGTATGCGGTGCATTAATAACATAGTTTTTGGCAAAACGGCGGCACCTGCGCCGGCCACATTTAGGATGAATTCCAAGCAAAAATACAAATGGCGTTGGCAACATTTCATTTTACCAAAACCTTAAATGAACTGCAAAAACATCAAAACATTTACCCTGCCTATACTTTGTTGTCTGTAGGGACTTAATTGCGATATTTGAAGAGGGTAAATTATTTAGACCCAAAGGGACAGAAATAACTTTTTGCGGGACAACTTCAGACAAAAAAAAATCCTCTAGACAATTGAATTCCGCCATAAAGCCCAACTTCTTGATTACGATGAAGATGAAAATACAAAAATAATTATGAATTTTAGTAAAATGAAATGGCCACTGCGCCATCAACAAATTGGCAACTGGTATCCAGCATAACCTCTGAAAAGTCTATTATAAAATGGAAGGCCGCTGCAATATCACTGTGGTAGCGTCGAGGTGGCGGCGTGCTAGAAGTTGAAGTCGAAGAGGTCCGAGAGACCCTCGTCAGGGTCGAGGCAGAAGCCGTAGTCCGAGGCGGAGGTGGGTGGCTCCAGTGTCAGGAACGGCTCCGGCTCCTCGGAGCATCGCTCTGCAACACCCACACCCACACATCCACATTACACTACACCAACACCGATAGAGCCTCTTAGGGGTATAAATCGTAGTCGGAGGTGAAGACGGCAGCGCACAGGAACGGTTCGAGCTTTTCGTAGCAGAGCTCTGCAAAATGCACCAGCACATTCCAATCACGCTCGTCAGGGTTGAGGCAAAAGCCATAGTCAGAGGCGGTGGTAGGTGTCTCCAGCGTCAGGAACGGTTCTGGCTCCTCGCACCAACCTACTGCAACATGCCCCCCGATTCACATTACACTATGCCAACACCTAAACTTACATCTACACAAGCATTATCAGAACTCAGCACTGCACAGCCCCAGTGTCAGCTCCTCTCCAACACACATCTAACACTAACTTGTCAGCCTCGGTAGCCTAGTCGTGCAACGCACCTCTGAGCGCGGTTGGGTTCTGGATGGGTGGCCATTTTCAACCGTTGAGGCTGGCCGTGGTTCGGTTTCCACGTAAAACTCTTTCTTTTCGTCCTTGGATAATAATCGGTTACTGCCTGCAATTATTATCTGAGACTTATTGGGATCGACCATAAGACCAAACCTCTCCGACCAATATTGGATACAAGATAAATCAATATTGATGAGATCGATCGTGGAGACGATGTTGGCTAAGGAAAAATGACGATAGAGCTGCAGATCATCGACGTACATATGGAAGAGGCAAACGATTCTAGTAGTGAGTGAGTTTATAAAAACTGAAAAAAGAAGAGGAGAGAGTACGCCACCCTGCGGAACGCCAGCGAGAGGCTCACTCCAGTCAGAGTAAGCATCATGGATACGAACTCTTTGCTGGCGGCCTATAAGATAAGATTTGAACCAATCCAGTACCTGCTGTGAAACGAGGAGAGATTCAAGGACTGCCATTCACATCATGCGTGAAGCAGATGACGCTACTGAGGTCGCCATCACGCACAGCTCCCGGACTAACCTAACACCACAATTAATACACAATGTGGTAATTGAACCACTCCTAAAAAAAAACGAATCCAAGAGTGTATGTACACCTAATTAAGGAAAAAAACGCGAGAATTTAAATAAAGTACCCCACTCATTTCAGTTCATCGAACATTAAATCTCTCTTTTAGGTGCTGCTAACAATAAGGAAACACCATGTAGAAAGCACAATTATTAGAAATCTGTATTTACATATGTTGAGAAATTATTGATAAATGTGGGGAAAAAAATTGGAAAACACAAAAAAAATATAGTCTCTTATAATTATAGATATAAAATTCTGTCCCAATTTCTCCCAGAACAAACATGTTAATTTAACCCGACAAAACATCAACATCTGCTGTACAAACATTACTAGAATTCATTAAATCAGCTGTTCATATTTTCACAAATCTGGTTTGTATGAAGGCAGAGAGAAAACACAATCGGTACTTATTAGGGTGCCATATTTAGTTAGAAACTACTATGATTATTATCTTCCTTAATTTCTTTTAATTAGAAGTTCATGGACCTTTAGCAAGTAAAAGCAATTTGAAGGAAAGGTAATTGCCTAAGTGAGATGTTTTTGAAGAGAAACTTCTTTAGGCGCAGTACGGCAAATTGAAACATGACAAAAACACTTCCCTGATTTCCATCCGTTGGAAGAAATGATAGGTAAATTCTTTCCGCTCTCTGTGCTAGAACATGAGAAGTTTCACTTCTAATGCGCGAGTCTCACACATCTTTTAGAATAGGCATTTTAAAATTAAAATAATACAACATTTTTCGAATAGTTCATCGCTTTTAAAGAGAAAAATATGCACAAGTGCAGCTATGATTTCAAAATATTAAAAAGCACCGTGCACACCGACAGCTGTACACCCCAACGGCCGCACACACACATTGCTCGGAGAGCAGCGAAGCGAGAAGCACACGCGCAGTAGTCGGATGTGGTGTTATGATGCAGCGGAATTAGTAGATGAAGATGATTGTTAGTAGTGTTGGGACGGAGCCGTGAGCTGAATCCCATGGTGCTACACGACCTGGTCACTGGAGCCGCACGGGATGCAGCCCACGTCCCCGCCCCGCCCCGCCCCACCCCTCGCACACAGCACACACATTTTATGTACATACATATATTTATATATAGGTATTCGCAATAGACAATGGCTGATATTGATATTGATATTGTGTATTAGGACTAAACTCTGATTTTTAATTCCAGACCAAAAAAATATTTTATAGCAGAAAATAATTTATTTTTATTTTTTACAATTTAACTTCACTTTTTATCTTAAGACTTAATTGAAATCAACTATTCCCAAATCAATCATATTATTTATGTAAATGAGTATTGTGTATACGAGTTTTTTTTTCAACTTTGGGTAAACATAAACATATTATTAAACATATGTAGTTAATGACCATGCTATATGGATTGACAACATTAGTTAATTACTGTTGGTAATGTAAAGTCTATTTCAACTTTCACAACTTTCAATGCACCGATCGATTTATTATCTAATAGATGCCAAAAGATCTATTTAGATAGACCTCACCAGAATGACCTACCAAATAGACACCAGAATTTAAGAAAATTAAACCCTGCCTGCCTTAAACAATGCCTGGGATATACTTTTTTTATTGAGTAAAAAGTCGACTTTTCTTCCATCCCAGGTGTTTGTGTATATTTTTAATCTTGAATAAAAAATCAGAGTGTTTTATTAGTGTTATTATATCCATACAATAAATATAATATGTTGGCATGTGAGAAAGCAACATACAGATTTGTTAATAACGTCAGAATCCATTATATGGTTCCCAAAGGACATTGTTATTTACAAAATGGTTCAAGACTAAGAGACATATGAAACAATGAACGCCACCAGTTGCGAAAAGAGATCGGCAGATGACAGCGCGAGTGTGCATCGGCGCCGGCGCGTCTAGTGCAGTCGGGGACGCCGCGGAGCTAGAACTCTGACTGTGATGTGCCCCAAGACCACACAGGTCACAGTCCGAGCCCTAGCCGCGAGGCGCCCTATTCCCTCTTCTGCCGCCACTTCCAACAACACACCCTGCAACAATGCTTACTTGTCTATGTACCATTATTACATTTCACAAGCGCAGCACTCGTTCCGGCACAAAATAAACGAACTTTATCAGAGGAGTGATTGAATTCAGATTCCAATGACAAAACTGCTGATTGATGATGATATCTTTTTAATAAAAGAAAGAATTGTATTTATTTTTCCACTAGAATCAGCACTAATATTATTAACAACACTTTTTAGCTTGCTGCGACAGTTCAAAATGTTTGAAAAAACTCACAGCTTTTCAAGCGGCGGGAGCGGTTTAACTACCTTGTCCAGTATGTTTATGATGAAGAATGTGAAAAGCCTTGCCCATTAATATATTCCATAAAGACATGGAGAGGAAAGTGATGCCACAAAGTACTTTAAGGTTAGGTGCAGTGATGCGTTGCAGGATGACGAGTAAGGAAGCGCATCCTTACCCGAGTCGAGGAGGTGAAGGCGGTCGCACAGCATGGGCGCGAAGTCGTCCGTGTCGGCGATGAGCGCGTTGCGCAGGCGACGCCGCGCGCCCCCCTCGCCCTCCCCGCCGTCCCCGCCATCCCCGCCATCCCCTGCACACACACACGCGCGCCTTTATTGTTTCAGTTTTTTTTTAATTATGACAGAATTGGATTCATGCTTTTTAGGGTTCCGTACCCAAAGCGAGCTTCCGCTGCCCGTCCGTCTGTCCGTCCATCACAGGGCTGTATCTCATAAACCGTAATAGGTAGGCAGCTGAAATGTTCAAGAGTGTGTATTTATTTTTCCGCTATAACAACAAAGAAGTAAAATTACAAAATTATTAAAATTTAAGAAAATTATTAAACTTAAAAAAAAATATTAAAAAAACGTGATTTTTTTGTGTTAAATCTTGTACATACGATGGTCTGGAACCCTTCAGTCAGCTCGATTACTTCTGGCGAAGAACCGACAAGAAATTTCATCGGGTTTGCCATTTTGTCATTTTTTTCTATTGATACTTACAAAGTTTACAGTCATTGATAGATTCAACTTTAGACTTAGGGCCGAGTGCACAAAAGGACATAAAATGCATGATTAAACACGTCACTTCGTGTAGACAGTATAGAATGGAGTTCACTTAAAGTGACGTGTTTGGACATTGATTAACTCAGACATCTCTTCCTACAATCGTGACTAAGACTTAACTTTCTTAGCCCAGCTCATTGTCCAGTACCACTCGCTAGTAATCATGGCCAAAATGACATACGAAATTGTTCACCATAGCAACTAATTTATTAAGAAACTAGCAGCCCGTCCCGGCTTTGCACGGGCATAATATCATTTAAAAAAATATTATTTTGACACAATGATACACAAATAAACCCTTTTTGAGTAGAGTTCCTACATTGAAATATTTGAATGAAAAAAAAAGTTAGTTATTATTATTAGATGATTATTAGATATTAGAGAGCTCCGATAATAAACGCGTCCGATCGCTGCTAAATTCAAAGTGCTTTAGGGAGAACCGCGGCCTCCGGCGCACTATTTATAGGCACGCTCCCGCCGCCCCGGCCGGCCGGTATCGCCGCGGCGCCGCAAACGTTACGTCCCGCAATTTTTAAATTTGTAATATCTACGAAAATATTCATTTAAATCACATGCTGTTCAAGGCCATATAGATCTATATTAAATCAACAATGTATTTAAGGTATTTAATTGGATAAGGATTAATGCTGTATTGGTTTAAATCGCTTCAAAAATTAGCCATTATTTGTCGTAAAAAGTAATTGACAAAAAAAATTTATTGTGGGATATCCATAAGAGATAGAGATATACCACCGCGGAGTTTTCTGTAGACTTTTTCAATGTGTACAATACTTAGTACATTATTTTGACAAATCTAGTAGGGTTCAGCCTGCGCTTGCAATATAAGCGAAAAAAAAATTAATTTTTTTCACAATCACATTGGAAACCTCAAAAATAACGGTATTTCTTCACTATTTAATTTATGTTATTATACATATAAACCTTCCTCTTTAATCACTCTATCTATTAAAAAAAACCACATCAAAATCCGTTGCGTAGTTTTAAAGATTAAGGCATACATAGGTATATAGGGATATAGGGATATAGGGATATAGGGACAGAGAAAGCGACTTTGTTTTATTTTATACTATGTAGTGATAGTGATGAAGTGATTTGGTTTAACTAATAACTATCATGGGGTCACCCGTTCATGTCAGTAAACAAACCAGTCGACATCGACCCAGATTGTGGCGTGAAAATTGACATATTGCAAAGGGAAAATAGGTCGATATTGACCGAGATTTTGGCAAGCAAATCGCTTAATTCAAAAGGCGAAAATAGACAAAATCTCACAAACGCGAAGAAAAAATACAGTCAATATCAAATGCTTTGATGCCATAGATTACTATTATATTTAGATTATTGAATAAGATTATTATTGATTTTTAAAAACGGGGTTCAGTGAGATACCTACATAGCAACATATCTGCTGCTCTGCCAAACAACAGAGGAAGGGCCACAAACTTTCTTTATTGAGCTTGTTAAAAATATAACATTGCACATTAAATACTAACCATCGGCCGTGTCGGGGTGCGTGAGGTGACCAGCGAGCGCGCGCGGCGAGAGGAAGGGTGTGCCCGGGGACGAGTCCAGTGGGCACGACTCAATCTTAATGGTCAGCGCGCCCGGCTCCTGCTTTACGGGGGTGCTGCTAAACAGGGGGGACATACAATATAACACATTCATATTTAGCACGCATGAAACATTGTTTTTGAATAGTAAGACATTTCGATCCTGGCAGAACCTGAAATTAATGGTAGATTCTGATGGATCCCTGGCAAGAGCAGCTAATGTCCTACATTCGATGTCGACACCGATACGATTCGATTTTCTTAAATATTAATCTTTCCACACCCCCTGGTTGCCCCCATGGTTCTAGTTTTGAAGCATTTACTGTAATTTTTTTTTTGTTTTGTGAAGCCATTCCTAAATTTTTTTAATAAATGTTGTCGTCAATGTTCGGTAAATTGACTTTGATTACTTGTTAATTTACTATTTGCAACTGGTGGGTGACCAGCATTGTTATTATAATATTGAAGGCACTTTTGGACTCTATAGCAATCATCTGAACTAATTTATAAGGCTCTCAGCGTCTCATGACATTCTTTTGTATGCATTTTACAACTCTAAAATTGATTAGTTTCGTGCCCTAAGTAAATAATATTTGCACATACATCGGAGCAAATGGAAAGTTTTGTCAAAAATTAGTTTTCATAATTTAAAAAAGTAATGTTGCTGGCCTCTATACTTTTCGGGATAAAAAGTAGGTAATGTGCTAATAGATGTGGCGTATTGTTTTCTGAACAGATGGCCATGAAGCAGATACAACACAATAACAAAAATGTACATCCAACCACGCTTGAAACAAATGAATATGTTTTTTTTTATGCAACCTGACATTGATGGCTAAAACCACATAACAGCATTCATGATATTAGCCCAATACACCACATTCCCAAAGGAATGGGGAAGAAAACTGCTCATTTATCACGACAGGTGGCATCTAAGCGAGGTCACATAAAAGATCCGTCAAAGCTGTCAAATACCATACAAATACAAACAGAATTGATTTGAAAACTTTATTTACTCAATCCATGCAATTGAAATGACTCAATTTTCTCTAAATTTTTCCGAAAATAAATTGTTCTTAATTATGCTAATCAAAAGAAGTTGTGGTAAAGAAAAAATCACAAAAACATAACCTATATTTTGTTTCATTCTTTGTGCTGGTCAATGACATTTAAATTAGTTTGAAGACAAATAAAAACTCTTCTTTTCCTCTAAACCTTGTACTAACTGCACCATGGAGTACATCTCTCATCTAAAAACTCGTAAATCAAACTAGACAGGAATGACAGTTTTGACATTTTTACGGTGAGATCGTTCATGTGACATCTTCAATAAGCTTTGAGTTGAATTCCCCATTAGTTGCTTGTGAAAAACTTTGCAGAATTAGAAGTGTAAGCGCCCCAATCATCTCAGTTCATCAAACACTATAATATATCCCTCACCAGTACTACCTACAATTATGAAACACCGTGTATAAGCATTCTACCAAAACAATTCATCAAACAGAGGTCAGAAAAAGATGATACGAGCACGAATTCGAATCGGAGGTTGTGCTGAGGGACGGGTGGGTAAAGTGCGAGAGGGTGTGTCCGCGGCTGAAGTCGCTCACCAGTAGAGGGGCGAGGATGGCGGGCTGGCGTCGGGCGGGGAGCGCAGCTGCTGCAGCAGCGGCGCCAGCAGCGCCTTGTTGTCCTGCAGGAGGGGGTCCGACGGCAGTGCGCTGTACAACCCTGGATCGACGGACACACATTACTAACCTACAATATTAAGTGTAGATCGTCTCTTTTTCAACCGACTTCAAAAAAGGAGGAGGTTCTCAATTCGTCTGTATGTTGTTTTTTGTGTATGTTACATGATATCTCCAAACTCTCAACCGATTTGAATTATTTTATTTTTCTCATTAGTAATATATATCTCAGGGGTGGTTCATAATTTTTTTTGAAGAATACCACTCCTAAGGGTGGGAAATACTAAAAGTGTGAAAGAAATAACAGTTTTAAGAAACATTGAACAGTCTCCAAGGACCCTGGAGTAGAAGGCGGTACAAAAGCACACCTGCAAATGTTTGATGGACCCCTTCTGTGCTTTTGTACCTTCTTCTACTCCAGGATACTTGAAGTCGGTTCAATGTTTTTTAAAACTATTTTTTTGTAAATTATTGGGAAATTCCTATCCTTTTGCTTCCCAAGCGTGCGCTTTTTGCACCTTATATATTCATATTTCTCATGTTTATACGGTCATTTCTATATTTGCAACAAGAACTATTACTACGTGAACAAGTCACTATTTAGTCAATCTGGATTCATATTAGGAAGGATAAATATTAAGAATGGCCTGTAAACTTTGTTTACCATAAAAAAATTGAAAGGAAATCATTTTAAAATCACTTTGCCGATTCACTTGATTGTTTCTATCAACATCTGCACATATATTTGAGCGGCTCGTAAACTAGTGGCGCGGGGACTGACTTAGCGACCCAGAGGTCTGGGTTCAATTCCTCGCCCCGATATGCACCATTTTCTTTCTCTTTGTGAGTTTGATAAGTGCATTTCGTCACGAATACGAGCTGCTCCATGTTTGGGAATTCATGTATAACTGTAGGTCCCCTTCCCCTTCTAGGTGGTAGGGTTTAAGCCCGCCCAGGTTGGTACAATCGCATTGGATGAAAAGATGGTTGAAACGGCAATAAAAATTGTCCACGTTTTCCCTCCAGTTAAATGTAGCCGTGCTCATAAAGGGAAGGTCCAGGCATGGCACCTAATTCCTTTGGGAATGTGATGTATGTGCTAATATGATAACGGTAGTTGTATGGTATTAGCCATCCATGTCAGGTTGCATAAAAAAAGAAATATAAGCCAAACCCAGATTCCTAAAAAGTCAATCTTTTTAAAAACAATCTCTGATGTTGAACCTACGAGTAAGGACGGGAGTGGCTATTGTAACTAAACTGTATAGTGGTAGCATAACTTTTTAGTGATAATACATAAACTGAAGGTAGCGCTGGCCAGTCAGTTCGTTTACGAAATTTCTCACTTATGATTTTTGGAGTCCAATGAAACGCAAGAACAAGTAAAAATTGCAGAGGACACTATTTAGTGCAACTAACATTCGATGTTGCGCATCCCAAATTCATAAGAGAACTAACTACCAACAATGCACTAATGCTACGATGATTTTCGGTCGCCACTTGTCACAAGGAATTTATGGAAAATAAATTGTTGATAAGTAATTGTTTACAATGTTAGCACGCCTATACTGTGTCAATGTCATAAACTTGAGCAGTGACAAGTTTGTAAATAATATTTTTATTTTTGTGTCCAACAGCTTTCTAAAATCGACATTACAAATTTTGATTTAAAGCACAAATTCATTTCTCCTTTAGAAATTAGAACATATTAAACTAAGCCAATTGTTTTTAAGGTCGTTTTTACAACACTAAGGTACACATTCCTTAAATTACATCTGGGTCTTTTGGCAAACAGTGGTTTACAAACGATCGAGTAACTATGTTTTAAATCTTCAACTTGGATGCTGGTCATGGGTGGCTAATTACACGACCACCGTCATGATATAAGCCAACAAACGGAAGAATTATGTGCCATGCCAGGACTTGTAGCGTATGTAGACGTGTCTGACCTGCCGGTAGGGGGCGCTCCTTGGGGCACAGGAAGACTTCGATTTCGCCCGTCTCCGATCGCATGTGGATAACGTAGCCCTTCTCACTCGGCGGTGGCACCTGCAAATGCATCCACTCCACACTATTCGCTTTCATTGCACGCATGAGAACAGTGTTTTTAGTAGGTAAGTCCGTAAACTTCCAAGCATCCTAGTCAGAGGCGGCTCCTGGATTTCACTCAGGGGGGCACATTTTTTCCCCATCTGAAAATTTGGATGGGAGAAAAATAAAAGGACCTTCAGTAATTTTCGATTAAATAACCCATAAAACATCGAATGAGCACAAAAAAAGGTCATGCAGCCATTTTTGATGAAATTTTTCCAAAAAAACTTCTCATGACCAAAAAAAGTGCCATAAGTAGTCGTTACCATGGGTTGGCCACCTTTACCCGAAGTCTCAGTTGTCACCTAAATTGGCGTTTACGGCAAACCGATCGACTGGCGTTTTCAAATGTATGGAGAAATTGAAGAGCACGCGCAGTGGGCGTTAATCGAACTAACATTTGCGAGTCCTAGCTTGATTTGACAGCTTACTCAACGTAAATACGTCGAATCTGCGTTTTCATACAAATCGGAAGTCCGAGTTTGACTTTGACAGCTTGAAGAAGTAAAACCACAGAATATCTAGTAATAACTTGCATGGAGTTGACGGAAAACACCAGTCGATCGGTTTACTGTAAATGCCAATTTAGGTGAAAACTCAGACTGACCACTCTGATCTCATTTGTAATTGCAGGGTTGGACAAAAGAATCATCTTTTTAACTAATTGGGTTCCTTTAGGTTAGTTTGGTTCCGATTTGATTGGGTTGGATTTAGTAAGGTAAGGTAACCTTATGCAACCTTATTTAAAATATTAAATTGCCTTCGACTTTAAGTTTTTGTGGACACTTATCATTTACATCATTTAAAGAGCTTGCAATTTTTTTGCGAGCACATGCTTGTTTATTGCTGACATTAAAGAATAATCAGTCAGATTTACCTTTTTGTATGCATCTCAATGATTTTAACTGAAGAAATTAGGTGCCCTTTACAATGAAAACGATTAGTAACGAGAAGGTTATAAATGTTCTAATAAATTAATTTTATTTATCGCTATGGGGATTTTATCGAGCCTCGTCTTTAAACTATTGTCGCAACAAGAGTTGCCACCTTTTTAGTACGGATTTCAGGCAGATGACCCGGAAAAAACACCAGATTAATGCTTCTTCACGATCTAATATCTGAGCCGATTTCGATAAAGTTGGCAAGAAAGTAAATTCATTTCAAATGTCACAGTCATTGATGAGCTGAGAAGGGGGTACCACACGGCCTAGCGCGGCTAAGACTGCAAGTTTGCCTCTGATCATAGATAAAGTTGACATCGCAGTGCACTCACATTGAGGCTCGTGTTGGGCGGCGCCTTAATGGGTATGACGGTCTGGTGGCGGAAGTCGTCGATGGAGCGCAGGTCGGCGTACGTGATGTACGCGTGCTGCGCCTGCTCCAGGTTGAGCCGCTGCAGCGTCTTGCGCGCGAGCGCCACGGCGCGCGTCACGCTCGCCTCGCGCCCGCTCAGCGCGCGCACCTCGCGCCGCAGCGTCGCCACGCACCCCGCTCCGTCGCCGACGCCGCCCGCCTCGCCCGCACCTGCCGCACACTTCTACAGACACGGGCGCGGAGCGAGCGCCACACGCTCGCCTCGCGCGCGCACCACCGCCGAGGAGTCGCACAGTGGGCTGAAAGTCGACTCTCATAGACATAGGATTCTAATCGTCTAAGGATATTCCGTATTTTCTCAATTTACTCAAAATTTGTTATAAACAACATATGACATGGACATATTTTTGTAAAGCCCATTTATTAACAGACTAGCCTTCAGAATAAAACAAAAATATTGTTTTTGCATTAATAAAATGTTTTTTAATCAAAAGCGAAAAATGAGGCGAAATTAATGGCATTTCGCAATTATGCAAAAGATCACTAGTCAGTAAAAACACGCATGATGTACAACGGTCCTATAAAGGTTCTTCGTGCTTTGAATGAAGTTATCAAAGTCGTGCAATGGGATTTTGTACAAGGTAAGATGCAACAAAAGTTTCGAAGGCATGAGAACTTCATCAGCATCAGTAACCTATTTGTGACCGACATGCGGCAAATATGTGGTAGTGATAAACGCGTACCATAAAGATATAACCTTAAGACAATTTAATTTAATGTAAAGTAATCACAGCTCTATGCATGGTGGCCATCTACAGGGGGCCCATTCAGGTCAGAGAGTTCGAGTTCGGCGCCAAATTCACTTTATTCACTAAACTCATTTTTATAAATAGTTCAAGTTTTGCACTCCGTGAACGTCATTTTAGTTTGGTAAAAATCGGGTTTGTCCCATGAATGCATTGGAAGAAGAAATAACAGTTCCGTTATAAAAAATATATTGTTTCCAGCTATTTTTAGGCTAACTAACTCCTGAACTTGAACTCCCTCTTACCTGAATGACCCTCCAGGTATTCTATCCCATCAGTGCAGATCACTAATATGATATGATTTTTAAAAACGAATGATCACAATTGTGTCCCTCGTAAATTCAGAATAGTATGCAGAGAACCAAAGATGATGGCATTTATGTGGTAGCATTAACTCAAAGCTTATTTTCATCGGTCTTAATCCTTATTCCTATAACCACACAGATCTCACATGCTTGCACTTGAAACGAGACTGTTTCATCTACAGAAAACCATGTTTACACAACATCCAAATGTTTTAAACACATTTCATCTAGCAGACATGTTTAGAAACAAATTAGTCTAGTGGAATATTTAGGTTCCAGTATGAAAAAGCGAGAACAGCAGCAATTACTTAGTACAGTCCTGCAAGAAAAAAGCCGAATGGCACACTGAGTGTCAAAAGTTACGGGACGAAATGTTTTGGGCTCTAAAATTAGGCATTTTTTAAACTGAAGTGATATGATGAATTTAGATTGTTTTAATGAAACAACACATCAAATACAGTCTAAATGCAAAACCAAACTAATTTGATTAAGATGCATCATTAGCTGTGGTATAGCATAATAAGTCACTTATTAATCTATGGCTGCAGTGACATGGCATCTTTACTAGCGAATTCTCGCTGGCTTCCCATTGACTCAACTTGACAATAAAATTTCTAAATACATATTGCAAACCTACCAACCTATGCAAGGTTTTCGGGAGGTACCTAAATAAGGATTTTTTACAAAGATTACGGCCTATTGCTGATATTTCTATAAATTATTCTGAAACACCCGGCATAAATCTATCTACCCTCAGAACTAAAGGACAGCACCCTAATAGCCGACTTATTTATTTTACTAATATCAAAATAAACTAACCAAAAGTCATAATTACAGTCAACATCCTCAGTAGAAACATTTACTTTATTCATATTTTCATAGGTCAAATGAATGAAAAATAAGCGACACTGAATGGCTCCCATTTGTTTACTCCTCCTATGACAGCACAAACTCTTTCAGTCAACAATGCACAAATTATCTCTTGTAATGGATTGGAAACTGTTTATGTTCTGAATTTTATTTTAGTTGGAGGATAATTGTTGACACATTATGAAAGGAGAGTGCAGCACTAATAAATATTTTGTTCCATTTTTAACCCTCTCTCGGTTGGGATTTATTGTTATAAGAAATAATAAGTAAATTTTAAATCAATGTTTTAGAGTTTAATGATATGTCGCGAATATATGTTCGGCTACTCCAAGTAAAACAAATTGACCTTACAATATGGTAATAATAACATGCCCGTCTAAAATTAATAAGCGAAAAATAAATGATAAAAAATTCAACACTTTTGTTAATGTGAGGACAAAATTTAATAAACAATCAGTTTGACTAAAACAAAGCAAAATTCTGCCGCTGGCTTATTCGTGCCATTATTCTAGGGAAGTGGAACATTTACTATGACTTTGTCTTAATCTGTTCTACCAAATAATTGTTTGGCTGTAGCATTTAGATCTAAGTTGAGTTTCATAAATGTGGATGGAAAAAATATGTTTACTGGTTTGATCGAATCCGCGGATCTTTGTCACGTAACTTAGTGTAGTTTGATTACCAAAAAGTTTAAGTAATGAAATTAAAAAAATATGATAGTGGAACGGTCGGAACGCCTGAGCCTGTAGTCCCAGTTGTCTCATAAATTGGCGTTTACAGCAAACCGATCGACTGGCTTTTCAAATATATGGAGAAATTGAAGAGCGCGCGCAGTGGGCGTTAATAGAACTAACATTTGTGAGTCTGACTTTGATTTGACAGCTTACTCAACGTTGCCGTAAATATGTCGACATTGCCGTTTACGCCGATTCCGCGTTTTCATACAAATCGGAAGTCCGAGTTTGATTTAGACAGCGTGAAGAAGTAAAACCACAGAATATCGAGTAAAAACTTGTATGGAGTTTGACGGAAAACACCAGTCGATTGGTTTGCCGTAAACTTCAATTTAGGTGAGAACTCAGACTGACCACTCTGGTCACATTAGTCAACACTCACTGCTTTTCCATTGGATGTTGTTCTTGGACCTCTTCTCCAGTATGCCGATGCCCTCGAGCACGTTGGTGATGTCGTAGATGCGCCGCTTCTGCACCGCGAGTTGCTCCGCCGCCGTGTTGAGGTCGAGCACGCCGCGCGGCGACGAGCGCAGCAGCGCCACGAACTTCTGCGTCAGCAGACCCAGCGACGTGTCGAACCTGACGTGGCACACCCACACACACATCCTCACTAAACATTTCTTATTCGTGGTGAATTAATAATTATTGAAAATTCTTTAATACACCACAAAAAACAATTTATAAAAGAAAGTACAGTGCAATAACAACATAATAAGTGGGGCGCAAAGGCGGGCCTTCGAAGAAATTTCTTCCATATTTATACTACACATTGTTTAGCATTTTTTTATTATTTCCCAACCTCTTTCATCCCCTCTAATTGTCTTCCTATTATGCCAAATTTGATGCTTCTGTTACATACAGAGCTTTTGAGCAATTGGACCATAACAAACAAGACAATGTTAGAGTGAACCTGTAAAGTTTGCGTTTATCTTCTTGAGGACAAATTCATTATGTCCATCATCTATAGACAAATCCATAATGTCCATCATCTAGACATACTGTTTATAAGAAAAGGGGACTAACCTTGAACGCTCAGCATATTTTTTCATGGAGCTTGCGGGTCGGTGGTGGTATGCGCTGCGCTTCTGTTTAGGTGTCTTGAACTCTGCCTTCATGGGCACCACGTGGTGCAGCACCGCACCCGCTCCACCT
Organism: Incurvaria masculella; assembly: GCA_946894095.1. Lineage (NCBI taxonomy): Eukaryota > Metazoa > Arthropoda > Insecta > Lepidoptera > Incurvariidae > Incurvaria > Incurvaria masculella. The sequence continues at coordinate 13,878,806 of OX335648.2, read as the reverse complement.
CCGCTTTCCCCTCCCGAGCTACTCTCACTCAGGTTGAGTCTCCGTTTCACCGCCTACAATGCAACCGACAATCCATTACTCCGTGTTGCATTTGTATTTAGATTATTTTTTTGAACCCAAAAGTTTACATAGTTAATGGAATTAAATTAAAACTACTACTGGAATGATGAATGAAATACTACAGCTAGAGTGTCTTAAGGTTACCTGGGTTGTCAGCTTTTTATGAAATAAAAATAGTGTTGTGACAACTTGATTTATTTCAATGACTTAGACAACGTATCAAATGACAAAACTAATTTAAAAATACTATAAATATAGTTATTATTCAAAGTGACATAAACACTTCTAAATTCAATAAAAAAAACCAGCCAAGTGCGAGTCAGACTTGCACACGAAGGGTTCTGTGCCATCGTACAAGATTTAACACAAGAAACCACCTTTCATTTCAATGTTTTTTTTTTACCTATTTGTTGTTTCAGCGGCAAAATAAATACTTAAAAATTAAAATAAATTTTGCACATTAAATAAATCAAATCCCCAACATACTGGCTCGCCACCGAATGGACGGAAAAAACCAACCCCGGAGACTGAAGCGCAGAATCCCACAAGACTTGTTACCCAGTAGAAAATGCGTGGATAAATAAATTAACAAAACATTAACTACGGTTATCATTGTAAGAGTGGGTGCGCCAAAGGACACACTCCACAAAAAACATAAAGAAAAAGGATCAAACCAATTGCTGAATGTCCTGCCATAGCGACAGATTGCAGTGAAAAGGACCAGACAAATCAAATGAGAGCTACATCTAACAAGCTGTAACTTAAGGCGCTAGGACTAGCCAACTACTCGCGCCATACAAATGCACTTTTTAACAAATGTAATAATATGTAGTGAAACGCTTCAGCAAATCCAAATAGAACTCCAGACTGATAATGGATTGTTAATATTTTTTTATTCCATCATTTATTTAAATAATAATAAAAATAAAAAAAGTTGATTTTTCTCATTAGAAATCTGAAAGTCATTCGATTTCTAGATATAAGCAAAAACAGCATATATGCATAAACAAAAAATTCCATTTGCTTTTAGATTTCTACATTTAGTCAAAAAAGTTCGGAAATGGACACCGTTTCCGCAATGTATTTTGTATAGAAAAAGGAAACATACATTAACGAAAATCATTCGATTCCTAGACAAGGAATCATATATTGTAAGGATGACACTTATAATCGTCAGACTTAGTTAGTTTACTTGGGGTGCCTCGTCTAACTTTGCGATTTGGCTAGTACCAGGCCCTTAACTTGTATGCATGACATACGCCCTTTTGTATTTATATGTTTACATACAAGTAAATTTATCAACAAAACCAAAACATACAAACCTGGCTCTCAGTTGATTTATTTATTGTGCAAAATATCAGCAAAATATTTCCCAATTTGACTGAGTAAACAGGCAGAGCCATTGTATGGAACTTGATTACTTCATTATCCTCTTAATATAACTCTCAAATTATCTTTTTGACCAGTTTTAACATATAAACTTTGACCTTTCGATTTGTTCAGTAACGTAAAGCATGTTCGTGTATACACATTAGTATAAAGGTGCACCAGAAATCAACCTGTTCATGATCCAATAAACACCGCTCACTCCTCACAGTCATCTTATCACCAATCACTTGCCCATTTCACAAAAACAAAATTTAATATAAACTTTATCAGCCGACTCATTCATAAATGACGTTAATGACCGAAATACCTACACCCTTAATTTTTTAGACACATGTAAGCATGCCTAACTACATAAAGAAATATACATTTCAGCAATAACATATAAAATGGATAACACTGAGTCAGTAATAATAATTGAGAGTTCAATGACACGAGACTACTCCAAACTGAGCACAACTAACTAGACTCAATGGAATGTGTAGTGTAACTACAGTTTATACTCTCTGCATCCGTGTGATGTGCGGGATGGACGAGGATGCGCTCACACATCTCTGACTGAACTCATTCTAAAGGGAGCATGGAACAGTATTGTCTGAAATAGGAAGTAAATGTGGGGTGGGTCCCAACTGCCTGACATAAATTTTAAACTCAACAAAGGAATCGAGAGCAAAGAAACAAATCTCTTGCAAGAAAAAATCCTACCTCGAATTTTAACATTATTATTACATACCTACATTGTAAGAAGGAATCTATTGTAATGGCGGTATCCTTCCTTGCAGGGGTGTCTGTGTAAGTATTGGTGTGCCTTAGGGCCTGCAAGTGTGTTGAATAGCCCCTAAATTATACAGCAAGAGCAGATGTGCCTCAAATTGTGTGTGTTGGATGCAGTGAGCACATAACTTTCGGGTCTTTTGTAGAGATAGTATGCAGTTAAGTGTGCAGCTACCACTAGTCAGAGCAGAGAGGGGTGATTCTTTTGTTTTAAAGATAAAAAATGTCATACTCCCTTTACATTTTCGTATGTAGGCGTGAACAAAAATGTGTGGGGATGGAGATTTTTTGGGTCTTTAAAACAGGTTTTAAGAACGGCCCGTAAGCTATGCTCCCCATACAAACGTTGTTTACTAATCATTTGAAAACCGCTATTCCAATTAAATTGATATTTAATGTCTAATATCAGGTAACAAATATCTGTGTCTGCATGCTTTTGTTTTTTTTTTAAATCCAAACCGAATGAAATGAAAGCAAAAAGAAAATCTTCATACAAATTTTGTTTTATCTGTGGTTCGACCCAGAATACATTTACCAAAAAAACAAAGACATGATGAAAAACACAGATATTTGTAGCCTAATATTAGATACCAAGTATCTAGTAAGTTGGATCAGTGATTTTAAAATTATTAGTAAACTACGTTTGTATGGGAGGCGAAATTTTCTGATGCTTACGGGGCGACCTTAAGTTCAGATTCACTTTTATTTTTAATTTGAGCCGTTTCAGAAGTACCTACCTGAACTTTATGCTATGAGCCAAAATAATCTAAGTGAAGAACATCATTTGCAGTCATAAATAAAGCACAAAAAACTTCAGTCCAACTTTTGATAATTGATAAGTAAAACCAATCAGGATTTTTTTAGGAGTGTAGCACTTCCTTTAGTCACAAATGTGTAAAATGTAAAGCCACAGGGGGTCCTGGGGACAGGAAGTTGTGTGTAGGTAACTGGCCCAATCAGTGGGAGAGCTTGGCTCATCCCAACACATATGGGCAACCAACAGACATGTGTTCTCTCTTGCAGGAATGTTTGCACCACATGCATATGTAGATGTCGGCGCCAAGTGGTTAAATAAGTTTAATGATCAGCCCATAAGGTTGATTCTACTTAAAATAAAGAATAACTTAACTCCTATGGTTTGCAAAGGTTAATAAGTTTTTTTTAAATGTAACTTATTTGAACATGGTTTCAGAGAGCCTTGCCTAGAAGTCGAGTGACTTCGATTTAAGGTTATTGTTATGATGGTGATTACACCACATAGCTCAGGGGCACTGGCACTCGCTTTCTATGCCATGGGTTCGATCCCCGCCCCATTCATGCACCACTTTCTCATTATAAATTAGATAAGTGCTTGTAAGGTTCAGATCCATGTAAAAGTGTATGTGGGTTCAGCCCGCCCCGGGTTGGCACCATCGCTTTGGACCAAAATATGGTGCAAGGAACGGTTTGAGATGTTTGCAACTCAGGGGCAGGTGGACTTGACTTGCATCAGCCATTCAGTTCTACATAATGTAGCCGTACTCATAAAGGGGAGGTCCTAGCATGGCACCTAATTCCTTCGGGAATGCGGTGTGTTGCAATAATATTTGACAGTGGGTATGATATTAGCCATCCGTATCCAGTTACATTAAAAATAACAACAATAACAAAACAACAAACAACCCAGGTTATTTATTAATGTTTGGTAACGGTTCCTAAATATATATATTTAATTATGTTTACTGTTCAACTACACATTTATTGCATACTAGCTGCCGTACCTGGCTCTGCTCGGGTTAGTGTCGGCTAAATTATTTCATGGATAAAAAGTAGCCCACATGGCTGGTCCAAAATAGGGTCTAACTGGTCTTGGACAATGCATTCATCTACCAAATTTAATCAATATTGTTTGAGCCAAAATAGCATGATTTAATGAGAAACATCCAATAATTCCCATTTAGAGCTTCGTTGACATTTGGTGGCTATTTAAAAAAAAAGCATTTGCCGCCAGAATCTTTCTGCAGTTGTACTGCTACATTGCTTACCTAGTAAGTAACGTGTAACATAGGTAAGTTTTGCGTGGACTCCAACCCACAGCCAGCCTCAACATCGAAAACGGTAACCCATCCCGAACCTGACTGCTCCCAGAGATGTTATACATTGATAAAATACACATATAAATCGGGTAAGTGGTTCGCAAGTTATAATAATTTAACAATCACTACTCACCCCTCTGGTAATGAAGTGTTATATTATGTAGTGTCACGATGCGGAATGCGGTGGCAACCCGCCCTCGTTTGAAGTGACTGGCCGCCTATTTTTGGAGGTAACCCAACACAAAAGGAAGAAGTGGAGACATTGGGACTTTCTTTTTTAAAAATCCTTTTTAAAAAATATTTTTGTGCAAAATCCTAAATTTTTAAGGCGATTGTGATGCGCCCGACATTTTAAATGTAGAAACGGCCGACAGGAGGTCTTCTGGTTGCCCTTTACATAAGGTTAGCCGAACTATTATGAGTATCTCTTCCCCGACCACAGCCTCAAGAGTGAGAGGGAGCTAGCGTGTCGGGGAAGAGGCCACATTATTCTGGTCTCTACCCAGGGCGTTTTCGACGGGCGGAGTAGGAGATTTGAGGAAGAATTACACCAAGATCTAGTGGGAGCACGGGACTGGTAGGAGGACCCCTCCGCCCGCTTCACGGGAGCTCCGTGATAGTAACCTATAAGTTTTAAGTAGAATCAGGCTAGACGTAGAATACAATTCGCATCTAAATCGAGTAATTGGTTCTCAAGTAATAAGTATTTTATTCCATTGGTCGCACCTCTGGCGATTTAGCGTGATGCCAAGTAGTCCTAAAATTGCGGGAAATACCAAGCCGTACTTCGGTACAATTAGTAAAAGTGAACGAACGCAACTCGCGCAAACTCGAAGAAAATGCCCCGACGCAGTGGAGTTGTGTTTCGCTGCAGCTAGTGCTGCACTACGCCGTGAGGAGAGTATTGGTAGATAGATATTTATAACAGTACTCCGCCTCTCATCAACGGGAGGAGGAGAGCTGTAGGAAACCACAAGCTTCGATTCCTCTCAGGTATCTTCCGTGCCTAATCTTGCCTATAAATGTCTTGGGACAGTAAAAAATCTTTCGTCTTTGATGAAATATCACTATTATATTCAATCTGGTTTATTACAATAAATCATCTAAAACAGGACTCCTGGAACTGTGCCATCTTGCTTGGCGGAAACATTGCATATGGACGCAACGATCTCATACACCTCACCGATTTTTTGCTTTATGTGTATCATCTGTGAGGTATATTGTCCCTCCCGTGATCATTACTTGAAAGGTCTGTAGCATATTTTTATGAAATGAGGAGCCAAAAAGTGGGATCGACTCAATTGGAAATGTTGCAAATGCGTACTTATGGGATGCTGTATAGGAACAATTTTTTTTTTGCTTATATTGGCAATATCTTTCTTAACTCTATCAACCAGTAGCACATGGATGTCGGTTACTGACATCGGTCGCTCCTGGCTGTGCTATGGAGCTGTCTGAATCAGAAGCTGTAGACTCAATACAGTGCAGAGCGGTCAGTCTTGTTGATGACCAACAACTCACCGTGGTTCACACACTCAAACCACGTCTGTAGTTTGTAGGGTCGCTCAGTCTGTTCTACAGGTACTATAACGGATGTCGCTCTGCGGAACTTGCATCCCTTGTTCCTTCTCATCCAACCTATATCCAGAGCACCCGCCGCAGAGAATCTAATCCTAATGTGACCACAGTGGGGTGCCCACAACAAAAATACAGATATGAAAACGAAACATGATTTGGTATAGTTGAAAGTTGGCAAAACTTGCATGTGAATAGTTTATAGCAGTCTCTCGCCTTTTGAATTTAAGGATATTAAGGAAATCCATTTCACAATATTAAAGTTGTCGATGACTCTACGATGTACATGGGCTGAAAAAACACTTGATTGAACAGATTTCAAGTTTACATATGAGACTATAAGAGCCCTTTTTTTTCTTAAGGTTGGCACATCATGTGATAGAATTGTCGGGATGGTTCCCCTCTATTCGCAAACGGTTGCACCACTGAAGAGGAAGGAAGGAGAAGTGGCATACGCTCGATGTACATGTCCCCAAAGTGACCATATAATTGCATGGGAATCCGGCGGCCCATCATTTGCTCCACAGTCGAAACATCGCCAGTGTGCGCAAATGTGCTCTTAAAATGCGTTCATCAAATCAGAGAGCCGGTAAAATAGTAGGCGCTCTAAATGGCATATCTCATTCTCTTATATCTATGGGGTGCGCAGAACCAAAAATATATCGGATTTGGTTTCTGTGTAGCCGATGGCGCTTGGGGGAGTAGGACAAAATATGTTCCCGGCATTCTACACAAGACGACAGAGCAAAGAGTTTTTGTTACATTTTGTGTTTTTTTTTTATTTAGGTTCATCCACACAGAATTGTTTCACAAATTTACATTGAAGTTATTTTTTTCAAGTACGTATTAGAAGATATAGTCTATAACTATTGACGAACACAACATGTACAATGAGTTAAGTTATTTCGTTTACAAAATTAAATAAGTAGCTTTGAAAAGAAAGAAAAAAAAATAAAATAAATAATTCGTAAAAAAAACATAAGTAACAAAAATGCAAAACTAAAAAAAACTAAGAACGTGTTTAGCGAATTTTTGAATGAGTTTAACGAAGACAAAATTTCAATATCATATTCCTTATATAAGGTGACTTATATAAGGGTTGATTCAGTATCTGATATAGAACAACTTTTGCTAAGAATGTAGGCATGTAATTTTTTTTGTTCCATTTTAATTTTTGAGAAATTTATCAGTACGTTCTGCCCAGTATTATGAACAACTTTTGCGAAGAAACTATGTACCTATCGGTAATGGTTTCCAAGAAATAATTAATTTTTCAAAATAATTAATGCGCGCGAACTTCGTTAGGCGGCCCCGGCGCGGCGGCGCGGGAAGGCGGGGCGACATGCTACTTACCTACCTACCCGAACCGTTTTGTTTCGTTCCCACTTTGACGCCCCGTCCCGAACAAATCCATAGCCGGCTGCAATGTAGGCAGGTACAGTAGAATTCATTTACAACGACTTCGCTTGTAACGACTAACCGGTTTTAACGACGATAATGTTTACTCAAGTTAGGTTTCATAGTTAGGTACTGAGAAAATATAACCGTTTAGTGCGACCCCGGTTTAAGCGATCAACTGCTTATAGCGACCATTATTTATGATAATACGTCCGGTTAAAACGACGCGCAATGTTTTGTTTACATAACCTATACACCAATACCTCGGCGCCCCAACTTCACCCCGTTCACCCAAAGTGCTGTTTATCTTGTATTGGTATCGATTGCGAGTTGCTAAGAAAGGCCCTTTAATGTGAGGATTAAACTAATCACTACTTGGTGGAAGAGACCCTTAGCCTGGTTTTCACTAAGTGTCGATGTATTTTAATCAATAGTTAAAGGGCCTTTGTTAGTAAAGTGCCGATATCTTGTACTGGTATCGATTGCAAGCTGCTAAGAAAGGCCTTTAATATGTGAGCTAATCGGCAGTAAGTGAAAAGGGCCCTTAGTGTTGTATTAAATTTATCTCTTTGTATTACAGTACATTATGTAACTATGTTGGTAATTTTGAATGTGTAAGAACCATTAAAATAAAGCATCCTACAAAATGTTTTATTTACCTAAATAGGAAAATCAAACTTTCGCCATTATAACACATACATATTTATTCGTAAGTTAAGTACACATGTACTTAAGAAAGAATCCTGCCGTTTTGTACGTCATCCGGTTAGTACGACATTGTATCGCCGGTCCCTTGAGGGTCGTTATATCCGGATTCTACTGTATGTACATATCGAGCTTCTCTATTTTTGGTCGATGTACCTAACCATATTTGCATCCTTTTCCGCCCGATCGGCACTCGCTCGTGTCCGACCGACCTAGAGCTGATAGGTACTCTACTAATGGCTTTCACAACGAAAACAAACGTCCTAGGCTGACCTGTCTGCGCACGCGGCGCGGCGGGGGTAAATTGTGTCTTGCGTCAGTGGGTCACAGTAAAGTCAACGCCCCGTGGTTGACCTATTTTTCAATAAGACAGCTGTTGAAGAGTTAGTGCACTTTAATAAATTATTTTCATGGAAACCGTCACCGATAGATGCATAGTGTCTTCGCAAAAGTTGTTGACAATACTGGGAAGAATGTAATATTTAAATTTCTCAAAAATTAAATGGAACAAAAAAAATTACATATCTACTTTCTTAGCAAAAGTTGTTCTATATCAGATACTGAATCAACCCTATAAGGCTTGCAGATTATTATAAACTCACCTTGTATAGTATGTTGAGGCTGCGTTTGATTGTTGAAAGAGGTGAGTATTTACCGAGCTTAGTTCTACTTTTACCTATGTTAAAAGGAACAAAGTTAGACCGTCTTGCATTAAACCTTGGTACATAAAAATTGGCTAAAAGCAAAGATCAAGTAATGAGGTTATTTGTAATTTTGAATATTAAAATTTTGAATATTAAAAGTGAGTCTGAAAACATTCTTCGCTGTTACAGGGTTTTCAATTTAAAGAAGTTTAAACAGTCGGGTGAAATTAAATGAAATGCGCCTTGGTCTGGTTTCATAAACGATCTCTGCCATTCCAGGTAGAGACCGATTATGGAGAGTCTGTCATTAAGAAAACAGTTGATTCGTTTAAAAGTTTTGGATCTTCTTCAAGATGAAGAAGATCCAAAACTGAAGAAATGAAGACATTGAAGATGAAGAGAAGATCCAGGAACGCCGACTACTGATAATATCATCCACAAAATGAAATAAATTTTGCTATGCAATCACTGAATTATAAGAGAGGTGGCATAGAAAGTCTGCGTCTCAAACAAATCTTCTGAATCGATAATCACAAACACTATGAACTTTAGATATCACAGGAAGACCAAAACTTACGACTCAAGCTAAGAAAGAAATATATAGATCCAGCATGACAGGCTGGCTTGAGCATTTTCTATCGTGGCGCCTCTTCAATTTCTCACTATTATGTTGAATAACTATTTTTTCATAATGCTCAAGTTAATTTCTTTGTTGGCTAAGAAGCAGATGAATGGATCAATCATGATTCAGAAATAATTTAGATGTCAATCGCCTTTCTATCCACCTAGAATAGAAAAAAAGTGTGACTCTGAAGTACCAAGACAGGGTATAAATTGATGTTTAATGCAGCAATACTCTGCAAAAGTGCCTTTCTTGGGAAGAATTAAAGAATGCATTTAAATTCATAATACTCCATTATTCCAACCTACATTCTGTCCTGACAATGATCGGTTACGTTAATGTTAATTCATAGATGTGAAGTGTACAAACACTTTTATAATTTAATTTTGTCTTAATCGGTGAGGTATTGCAGAAATAGTATATTGAATTGGAAAGCCCTTTATTGCTTTCTAAGTAACGACCAGTAGGTATTGGTAGCATTTTGTTGAACAATGATTACAATAATTTTAATCGAAATACTTTCTCATCTTACCTCAGTGGTCTTAGGAGGAGCAGAGGGCGCCTCGCGCATGATCTGGTGCTGCGGTGTCGCCCCATAGCCGTGATCGAGCAGGTGGTAACCGAGCAGCCCACTCGGGCTGTCCTCCACCTTCGTGCGCGCCGGACTGAACTCGTCGGTCCGCGGCTCCTCCTCCTCCTCATCGTCCCGCCAGGAGCCCAGGCCGCCCCCACGCGGCATCCTGCAACACGCGACACCGTCAGCGCCCCCGACGTCACGTCACCGGCGCGGTCGCGGCAGCGTGACGCTGTCACGACCGCCTCGCTCTATTACCCGATAAAGTATCGCATACTAACTTCCGTGGGCGAGCAGGGCTGAACACCGTGACTGCCGGGTGCTACTGCGGACTGATGGAGGTGTGCGCCGGCCCCTCCCCAAGCGAAGCGACGCCGCACATCGCGCACAAATAAAATGTCCGCCGGTGGGTGCGCGGAGACGCGCCGCACCAACTCGATCTCACACTGGAGTCGCCTACACCCTAGCAATCGTTCACTCGGTTTGGCCGTACTCGTCGCCTGTTAATTTGGGTACGTTTTTGAATACTAAGCGGCATCCTCCAATCGAAGGCTGATGCAGCTAAAAAGATATCGCCGTTGGCTTGCATGCGATACAATCGAGACTCACGAACAGCTGCGCGCGCGGACGTACTCCGTGGCGGGCGCGAACTCTGCGCGTGCGCGAGGAGACCGACCCCTAGCGTTGAAATTAGGAATTTGATTCGATTATTCTTGAACTAGCCAAACGTCTTGGGCGATTTTATTGAGGGTCTGTACATAACGTTTCGTACGTTTTAAATTAAAAACAAAATTTGGCATTAATTAAAAATACCCAACATTAATTAATGAAAACATTAATGACATCATAAAAGATGGTTTCTATAGTTCTATACTCAACGTGATTTCACAAATTAAAATATTCCTAAGATCTTTCTCGCCAACTAAGCAAAGCTGTTCAATAATTTCCCGTTGCAGAAAAAAACTCATAAAATAACGAATTTTTGAAATCGTTGTGCAACCGGTTCTCGCACTAAGCTACCCCCAACCCTTGGCACCATTGCACGTTTTGTGAGTTGTAGAAATCGACTAGCTTAACTCTTTGTTTCTTTCACTTACAACAAAAACAAAACCATATATTACTGCCGAAATGTTTTTATGCAAATGATTTATGATTTCAATAAATAATCGAGGTTTTATAAATCAGTGATATGTAAGTAATGTCGAATGTTATTAATATGAACAGATCGCATCACCCTCGCTACAGTAGGCATTGGCATTCATTGACATATATATAAGCTTTAACATATCACTGTTGGCGTTTGCAAGGATAACGTACGTAGGTCAAAGACCAATGTGTGTCTTCTAGGGTGATACCCAGGATATTATATGTTCTGTGGTGATACCGTTTGTATGTACTGCGACCAGCAAAACGTCACCCTCCGTATAATAGTGGGGGCCAGGCGCTTCGTCAGAAATGACGTTCACCAATGACGCGCAGATGCCACCGGTGGAGGTTATTGTAAAGCACGCGCGCCGATCCTTCACCACATTCACACCTAACCAACTTTGCGCCCCCGCAGGCACTGCCGCCCGATGGACGCCGGCTGCCTCGATAGCTGCTTCTGCTCTCCCAGTTGCCCGACCAGGAATGACGTGGTGTAAAGGCCCCAATGCACGCACGGATGTGCCCGTGTATATGCCCGCCGGGTACCCGCCGGGCCCGCGCTGGACAGATCCATGCCCGTTGCCACCACTCACCGTCGTATTTAGCCACGGACAAATCTATGATGAATTAGGGCTTTAACGCAGCGCCCACCCAAAGTCTCGTGGAGATGATGCCCAGCCAAGTCCATCTAGCCAATGCGTATGGTTTGATTGCGTTAAGTTCCTGAACCAGATAGAATGAGAACATGAAACAAAATTATGTATAATTCCATTTAACGTTCTACCAATATAGTTAAAAAAATATTTTAGAAAATTATATTTTTGCATGGAGAAAAATGCTGAAGTCAGATCTTAAACGTATTCTTTTTCAAGTTTGCTGCTGACATTGACAGTAACTGATATCGATTTAAATATCATTTTAAAAAGCGTAACATTATCTACCAATTTGGTTAAGGTTATGTTTATTAGGGTTCCGTACCCAAAGGGTGAAAACGGAACCCTATTACTAAGCCTCCGCTGTCCGTCCGTCCGTCCGTCCGTCCGTCCGTCCATCCGTCCGTCCGTCCGTCTGTCACAGGGCTGTATCTCATGAACCGTAACAGGTAGGGAGCTGAAAATTTCACAGATTATGTATTTATTTTGCCGCTATAACAACAAATAGGTAATATTATAAAATAATAATAATTAAAGGGGGGCCCCATACAAAAAACCTGTTTTTTTATCTTGTGCGATGGTACGGAACCCTTCGTGTGCGAGTCCGACTCGCACTTGGCCGGTTTATTTTTAATTTCTTTAACAAAACAATAAAAAAACAGGTTTCACGCATTATACGGGTTGGTCACATTTAGAAAGAATTATTCGTAGCTGCTCTAACTAAGCGACGTCGGGCTCTGGCTATCTCGTTTTAATCGCAAAAAATGGTCCAAAATGTTTAGGTATGAGGACACCTAACAGTCATGTATATAGAAGGACTTGGCCCAGCCCGCCGCTAGCTAATAGCTGATGACCAAGGACCGGCACTTCAGAGCATGCCTATCAGTCCGTATAATAGCGGGACACCCTCGGCCCGTACATGCACACAAAATCGTGCAGAAGACCCAGACGACGAGTGACCCAGGTCATTATCGACTCTTGTGTCGGGTTATCGACGAGCGTTACATACTTTTTAGTGGACTGCACCATGCGTTTATGTTCAAAACATGTCGTTAATATTGTGTGTCATCTGTTATTTTATGTGCAGAATTAGTGCCCCGAGGTGGACGTGACCGCCTTGCGCACTGCTTATTTTAGATTTCGCTGCGCGCCACGATTATTGGGCCAAATTGTGAGACGTCGCGCCGTGCGCTAGCGAGAAGACAGGTACTTACACTTATCTAGTCGCGTAAAGTATTCATTTATTTATTTTATGTTCAAGTTTTTAAAATGTTGAGCACTAAAACAAAATCCACGGGTAGGGTCACTATATAAACCATAGACCTAGCATCCTATTTCTATGATATAAGCAGCTAAATGCCATGCAGTGCCATAGTATTCGGATGTTTAAATAGTAACGGAAATGACGACTATTAATTATTTACGCTTCCTAAAGATGTCGACAGGTATTATTAAGAGATATATTATAGTTTGCATAAAAACCATTGTTAATCTGGAGAATAACTAAATGAATTAAAGTACCGAGCGAGAAAGTTCAGAACTTGTACTCATGAAGCGAACGCGAGAAGTTTTTAAAATGAGTAGATGTCATCCCCCGTATCGAAAAAAATTAATTGCACGTTTTTTATATGTAAGAGAATGACTGCTACTCGTTGCGGGCAACTTCTCGTTTCACGATTACTCCTCCTAGAGTGATTCTAGAGCGGTTAGAGCAAAATAAACTCTTGCGCGTAGTGGAACGTCACCTGCAGGCGCAGTTTAAAAGCTTTTGTGTGGGTCAAGTTAACCATTGCTTTCGTCTTATTTACTTGCATTGATTTTCATGCATCGTTTCACAAGCCTTTAATGGCAGATACCGTCAGCCGCAGTTCCTCCTGGGAGTCATCGGTCCGTTCAATCCACCCCTCGTCAGAATGGGCAAGCATTAAGCACTTCACCCAATCATAATTCCCAATAACTCTCTTTGAACTTAGTCAAAAATTTGTCAAAGATCAAATTAAACACCCAAGGGGACAACAAACACACCCCTAGAGATAATGAACCAGTCGGTGAGAGTGGCGACGGTTCTGACATTTCGGGAGCCGAGGTATCAACACTGGAGATGCAAGAATGCGCCGTTCTTTCCAATGTCCTCTTGCTTGGATGCGCTCATTGTCTTCCGTTTTCGCTATACACCGCACCTAGTAGGTTCAATGCCTTGACATACGCTGGGTGACCCACTATCTGACATCATAGATCCTCCGCGCTGCCAAGTCAACCAAGTATATGTCCACTCTCAACCTTCGCTTCTGATTTTGGCGAAAACTCCTTCAAACAGGAACAACGAAAACCGAAGAATTAGGCGGATTGGGACCATAGATCTGCAACCAACTGCTAGGAGCGGGACCTCGTGCTGACCCTGCGTAGTGCTGCCAAATCCCTTACTTTCGAATGTTCCCCGCCGCGCCGCGGCGCCGCGGGGCTTTGTCGGTCAGGTAAAGATCCTATTCCACCACGGCGGAAGAGTATCGGTCCAAGAAAATTGTAAACGTTTACGCTAGCTGGTTCAACCGCGACGATACCACTTGTAAGCCCGCAACTAATTCAGAGCCAACGAATGTGGAAGGGCGGGACGTGCGATCAATACTAATTCCTTACTCAGCAGCGTAGCCATGACTTTATTGAAAACCACTCAGTAGTTAGTTTGATTACGAATTCGGGATGTGCGTCATTGAATGTTCTTTGCACTAAATAACGTCCTGTGAAGTTCTCACTTCTTCTTAGGTGTCGTTAGAACTTGAGTGAATTTGTTACCAAACTCACTCGCCGGCGCAACGCCGCCTCCATACAAGTGCGTTGTTACTCCCGTCCTTCCATGCTGGCAGTTCAGGAGGAACATTCACGGACTTTTCGCAAACTTCCGAACGCTATGCAAACGTGCATAATTCACGCTCGCTTTCCGCCACCAAATGGCATTCTACAAATTGACTTCACTCGTAGCTTCAACGTCTCCAGACGCACGCTAGGAGCTGTCACCTGGCACTCGGGAATGAATACCAATTTGCGAACTTCACGCTAACTTGCGCCAGCGTTTGCGTTAGCCTCCGTTTTTTAATTTCGAAAAATATCCGTGAATGTCTCTCCTTAACAGCCAGCATTGAAGAACGGGAGTGACAGATCTAGCGTCCGTCTGTCGACGCTTGCACTACTTTGCGTTAACAACGTCGCATCGATTGGTCTGTTTGTAGAATACCATTTGATAGCGGAAAAAACGCTAGCGTAAACATGATTGCGTAGCGTTCGGAAGTTTACGTGAAGTCCGTGAATGCCTCTCCAGGAGCGCACCAACAAGCGCTCTGGCTATGATCCGAATTGTGCTCAAAACACTGACAGCGTGAATACAGTTGGTCAGAAACGGGCTAACAGTGCTCATAAATGCAAGATTGTGATGTATGACGTCACGATGACGTCATCGTTCAAGTGCTTACGGTGCTCTAACCGTGAGCTCTTTCAGCGGCACCCATAGATCGCGCGGCAAATTTGATTTTGTTACTGTAAGTAGAGGACACAGAAAATAAAATAAAACGCGTCACCGCTTATTCTCGTCCTTTAGCTGCTGTAACTACGTAACCGTGTGCAATACTGCAGAAATGCGCGCTCTCTCCATTGTCTTTCTATTACTATTTCGCCTGTTTGCCAAATTCTATCAACATCTGAAAATCACCTTCAGCATCACTCTCATTGTCACACAATGTTAGTAAATCGTTATCCGCTTGCAAATTGTTCATGGTTGAACATTAATTACCCTTTTTTGTTTAAGTCACTTCAAACAATAGTTCGAGGCTTTACTGGCCTTTTTTACCGTTAAGATTACACCCAAATCCCTAATTTGGTGTACACAAATCAATTATTGGCCCATAAGACAATATTTAGAAATAATAGGGTCTCGATTCCTTGCATAAGTAATACACATACATTTAGGTTGAGGCTGAGAAGATTAATCTGACAGTAGACCTCGTTACGATACAGGTCTTGCTGCAATAAGATAACGTCGGATGCGTTTCTTATCTCCTTAGTAATTTTCATATCATCGGCAAAAGGTAGGATTTTAGAATTAAGAAAACACTTATGTGTATCTTGGATAAATAGTAAAAAGCGGCCCGAGAAGCGAGCCCTGGGGAATGCCAGAAGGTAGATGTATCCAATTTGATGTGTAGCCATTTAACACAACAGCTTGGCATCTACCTTCAACGTAAGCGCAAAACCATCGGAAAAAGTCGCCATGTATACCCGCGGATGTGAGTTTCGTCATTAGAATTTGGTGGTTAATTTTATCGAAAGCTTTGCTATAGTCAGTGTAGATTTCATCGACCTGAACTCTGCTGTCCATACTACTGTTGAGAGACTCTGTGAATAGCACTGACATGGATGGCTAATACGATACCCACCGTCATATTAGCCCGACACACCGCATTCCCGTAGGAATTAGGTGCCATGCCAGGACCTTCCCTTTATCAGCATGGCTTCATTGAACTGGATGGAAAACACGGACAATTTTGCAGTGCCGTTTCGACCTTCTCTCATCTGATGGTACGAACCAAGGCGGGCTTAACCCTACAGTTTTACATGGATTCCGAAGCATTGAATATGAGTCCAAAGTTCAGTTTCAAGCACGTACAGAAGATGTTTTGTACGGATGATACGTCTTCCCTTCGCTGTTTGTGCTGCCAACGAGAAAATAAAACCTCTCAAATAAGAAAATAAGGTTATTTCTCGTTGGTTGCCGATGACCAACTGTGAGGTTATACGCAAAGGGAGACGCTATACCCTCTGAGCGCCCAAGAACGTCTAGATGCTGAACATAGTCTCGTAGGCGTTTGACAGGCCTTGCCGCCTCCGCATATTGTGGGCGATGTCCACTCCCTATTTGCCAGGTAGATACCAGAGCTGTAATTCACGCTCGCCGCCCGCAACCGAAGTTGCTAGCGTTTCAATCCACGATCGGGATGGCAGATGACTTCGATATCTCCAGTATGGTACCCGAATTGTTCATTTAAGCACACTCACTTCCCGATGTACATAATGCATCTCTCCATAGGCCGGCGTGACTACTAGCTTTTGCACTTCTAGTTCTCCAGTCTAGCATCGAAGGTGTCTTCCAGTCCTGACCCTCCGCCTAAGTAGTCAGGTCCGACCTAACAAGGGCAGCTCACCTGCCCCGCGCCACCTTATCTCTGCAGTCCTAAGAACGTGCTTGGGACAACAGAATTGGTCCGCTCCTGCAGCCAGTAGCTAACCATATGCCCCTGCGAGTCGACCTCAATTTTGGTGGCCGAGCAACTCCTGCAGCCCGAACTGCGAGCCCTATCTGATCGTATCCTGAAGTGATCGAGTTTGAAAAAATATTGCTTACTCACTTTTCACTGATAGTTCTTTAATAAATGTGCTAATCCATAAAAACAATTCGTACATGTGCTGGCGGCATTGGAGCCTGTTTCAGAGCCGGTAGTCTCAGTTCTCACCTAAATCGGCGTTCACGTAACTTCGAAAACCCGTTCCGTAAAAACGTCAAACTCCATACAAGTTTTTACTAGATATTCTGTGGTTTTACTTCTTCAAGCTGTCAAAGTCAAACTTGGACTTCCGATTTCTAAGAAAACGCGGAGTGGACGTAAACCGCAACGTCGACGTATTTACGGCAACGTTGAGTAAGCTGTCAAATCAAACTCGGGACTCGCAAATGGTAGTTCGCTTAACGCCCACTGCGCGCGCTCTTCAATTTCTCCATACATTTGAAAACGCCATCGATCGGTTTCCCGTAAACGCCAATTTAGGTGAGAAGAGAACTCAGACTGCCCACTCAGAATGCATTGAACCTACGAAAAGCAGCTTTTTTAAAGTTATTTTTAAAACTTAACTATCTGACAAACTCTGTAACAATCAGTGCTGAGGAGTAAAAACCAAGGAGTGTTAGAGGAATGAGTAAACATATGTTGCTATAAAAATATTTTAATTCACGAAAAACATACTTATTATGTACATTAACTTTTCTATAACTATACAGATAAAGGCGAACACCTAAATATCGATAATCACGTACACCTCGAACTTGTTATCCTTAGGTTCATCGATGACTTGCATGGCGGAGTATGTGATGGCCTTGACCTCGGTGCCCTGCGGGTGCTTGCCGATCTGGAACTCTTCGCCGTAGCAGCGGCACACGATTCTGAATTGCTCGGCGTCGAACTCTGTGATCTGCAGCTTCCTGCAGATGAGGTTGGGCTTCGCCGAGAAGAGGAACAGCAGCTCGTCGAGGAAGTGGTAGAGGAGGCCGAGCATGTCGTCTGCGGAGGCCTCTATCGTGTGCGCCTGACGCATCTGCACGTACTCCAGCTCGGTCATGTAGCCGAACATGGCCATCCCGCACTGCTCGAACGCCTCCTGCAGGCTGTCACCCCACGCGTGCAGCCTGCAACGTGAAACAATACACTTTGTGCCGTCCCATGCAGGTTACCCTATATGGCAATACCACAAAAATAAAGGTGACCTCGGCCAACATAACTGGCCTGGATACAGCGGATGTTGTCTTTCCCCACTTAATTTAAAAATTTGTTTGGAGAAATATTCATTCTATAACTTTATGCAGATTATTAGACATTTAAATTAAAAATATAATTTTATATAATTAAATATAATATTATTGAAAAATACAATTTTTCAAAAATATTTTTTCTGTCGCGGGGGTATTGGATTAACTCGAACTACATACCTACTTCACTTCCATTTCTAATGTTTAGACTCTTGCAAATTATCACTGATTCTGGCTACATTGTGAATTATTTGTACGGTACACCATTGGAAAGGTCGTAAGCAGAATTCATGTCAGTGTTTTTTAATGAATAAAGAAAATTAAGCTTATGTAATATTTATAGTTGTCCTAGGGACTTTGGGAGGTAATCAGTCCTTTTCATGATAGGTACTTATTAACTCCTTTAATTTTTGTTTCTGGTAAAAAAAAATCTGCATCAAATCAATTCATAAACAAAAAAGTTACAGGGATTTTGGTAATTTTAAAAAATAAAGCAAAATCATATGTCGTTACAAGGTGATATCTGATAAAAGGATCATGGGTCAAAACCTGTTCAAATGACGCCAATTAATCATCTACAAAAATGTTTTGTCGATCGATGTACTGAACATCTTGTATTTACACATTAAATGTGTAACGTAAGCAATCATAAGCAGTCCGTCAAAGCAGAACCGTCGACGACACTTTCTTGCCCACAGAGTAATAAAATCTCGGAACAGTCTTCCCAGTGAAGTTGAAAATGCTGTCTCCGTAAATTCCTTCAAAAATAATCTGGACAATTATATAAAACATAAAAGAAATATATAAAACTAGCAGCCCGTCCCGGCTTTGCACGGGCATAATATAATTTAAAAAATATTATTTTAACACAATGATACACAAATATACCCTTATTACGTAGAGTTCCTAAGAAAAGAGCATATACCTACATTGAAATATTTGAAATAAAAATAACAAATTTTGTGAATATATATTTTTTGTATTTCTTACTTTTATGTATTTTTCATACTATTAATTATTGTAAAAAGGTCATAACCACAAAACAAAAGCCATTAAATAAATTATTTATTGAGTCAAATTTTGTCGCTTCATGATAATTAGATATTAAATATCAATTTAATTGGAATAGCAGTTTACAAATGATTAGTAAACTACGTTTGTATGGGGAGCATGGCTTACGGGCCGTTCTTAAGAAATTGTCGCTTGATAATATATATTTTTTTCGCTTGATGAGTAGGTAACTAAACGCATTCAAAAAGTTCTTTTCAGAACTAGACCCATTAATATATGTTGTACATTTAGTTATCCTAATAAATAAGTGACTTAAATAGTTTTTATGATTTTCAATTAAATACTTTTTAGTTCTAGGTTATAGTAGTAGTTGTAGGTAGCTAATAACAGTTAAACATGTTTGAAAAATGTTACGGCTTATCACGCGGCAGGAAGATGCATTCTCCAAAGACATTCTCAAAAGCCTAACATTTTTCAAACATGTCTAACGACCGCGGTAATCTAAAAAGTATCATAATAACAGAGTGGTCAGTCTGAGTTCTCACCTAAATTGCCGTTTACGGCAAACCGATCGACTGGCGTTTTCTCCAAACTCCATACAAGTTTTTACTAGATATTCTGTGGTTTTACTTCTTCAAGCTGTCAAAGTCAAACGCGGACTTCCGATTTGTATGAAAACACGGAGTGGACGTAAACCACAACGTCGACGTATTTACGGCAACGTTGAGTAAGCTGTCAAATCAAGCTCGGACTCGCAAATGTTAGTTCGCTTAACGCCCGCTGCGCGCGCTCTTCAATTTCTACATTACAATACATTTAAAAACGCCAGTCGATCGGTTTGCCGTAACGCCAATTTAGGTGACAACTTAGACTACCGGCTCAGCTAATTATTTAGTGAAAAATAAAACAACATCAAATAATGTTTACTTCCTGGCTTTAACTCATTAAATTATTTATTTAATGGCTTTGTTTTGTGGTTATGACCTTTTTACAATAATGAATAGTATGAAAAATACATAAAATAAAAAAATACAAAAAAAGAAAAAAAATACAAAAAAATATATTCACAAAATTTGTTATTTTTATTTCAAATATTTAAATGTAGGTACATGCTCTTTTATTAGGAACTCTACGTAATAAGGGGTTTATTTGTGTATCATTGTGTCAAAATAATATTTTTTCAATTATATTATGCCCGTGCAAAGCCGGGACGGGCTGCTAGTCAATAATAATATATTATATAAAGGGTCCATGTTTGATATAATGACTTAAAATATTTATTTTATTTTATTTTTATGTATTTTTAATTTTCTGTGGTAATCAATATAAAGAAGGTGTTTAAAAATGCCTCGTTTTCTTTTGCTTCAAGTGAGTTTGGAAGGGGTCCATATTTATTTTGAAATGCCGCAAAAAATTACAGTAGGTGTGGTATCGACAATCAATGTCCAGACACTTAGAAATATATATATAATTCTACAGAAGTGATGTCCACAGAAGAAAGGAAAAGAAGGAAATATCAATTCACAAATATTAATGTTTATGAATTCCTTCTCCAAATACGTCTCAAGTTTATTATGTTAATTTATGCAAAATATCGATTTTACTGGAGTGATGCAGTGATCTCGGCACACACAACATTTTAACTTTGAAACAGCACAGCACTCGAAACAAACACTTGCGGAATGGAAAATGGTAGCTGATTTATACATGTATAATAAGTGGAGACATAAATTTATTCATTTTTAGGGTTCCGTACCCAAAGGGTGAAAACGGAACCCTATTACTAAGCCTCCGCTGTCCGTCCGTCCGTCCGTCCGTCCGTCCGTCTGTCACAGTGCTGTATCTCAGTAACCGTAACAGGTAGACAGCTGAAAATTTCACAGAGTGTGTATTTATTTTGCCGCTATAACAACAAATAGGTAAGATTAAAAAAATATTAAAATTAAAATCACGTTTTTTGTATGGGAGCCCCTCCCATACAAAAAACGTGATTTTTTTGTTTAATTTTTTACGATGGTACGGAACCCTTCGTGTGCGAGTCCGACTCGCACTTGGCCGGTTTTTGTAAATTATGAGAGATTTAGATTTTTAGCACATTTCTCATGTTTCCATTTTTTTACGAATACAATTAATATATATGTATACATAATGCTTACAGTAGTGTTTTTATGTTCCAATATTTGATTTGAGTATTATCTATATTACTATATTTTAAAAATAATGATAGTCTTCAGTGCCTGCCTTCAACAGTGCACAGTGAACAGTCCACAAAAATGATTTGTCTACCACCAGTTTTTATTGTGGAAAGTAGCAAGATTTTTCAACTAAATTTAAAATTTAAATAGTTAACTAGTAATGCCTCCAATTGAAGCCACTGTTGCCTTTAATAGAGTTAATATTAAAAATAAAATTTGGAAGAATGCCTTTTTGACCTGCTCGGGGGAATGACCCGAATATCAATAGTGAATGGGTGCATCTCCTGCCTCTTCCGCGTTGAATAATGATAGAAAGGGGACGGAGGGGCAGAATTATGTAGTTCTGTCAAGCATTCTCCGTGGTAGAGACGATAGAACATAGAGAGAGCCCTATATTCGTTCGGAGTTGGGGAGGGGGTCTCTAGATTCAGGGATATCTCAGAGTCATCGACAAGACGGATGGCACGCCAATGTATCGACCCCAAGGACGCAAGCATGGCCCTAGCTGATCCGTCCCACAGATGCGAACAATATGCAAGACTTTTATTTAGCACTCTTTATAACGGTGCTTAACTTATGCAAGTTGTAACTTACTGAACATCTGCAGTGTGGTCTAGATCTGTAAATATGAAAATAAGCAATAAATAGACATCATTAGAAGTTAGCAGTCGAAAATTAGTGGCCAGTTTAAGTATGTATGAATTACTAGCTATCCCTAGCTCCCCTCTATGGTTCAAATTGTTTAAATTGGATTTAACTCTTCCTATTTATGTTAGGGAGAGGATTCATTGTACAGGATGGAAAACATGGACAATTTTCATTGCCACTTCAACCATCATGCATTCAATGCGATGGTGGGTGGGATGGGTGGAATTAACCCTACCACATAGTAAGAAAGGAAGGGGACCTACCATTTTACGTGGAATCTGAATCACGGCCAGCTGGAAATGGTCCCCAATCCAGAACCCATACGCTTTAAGAAGTACTTCACCCAGCTTATGAAAGGCGTCGCGCCACTAGGCTACTCAGGCTGACAAATGTAATGCAATAAACCTTATACTTCTGTATGATAACTTTGAGTCACAACAAGATCATAGCAAGAATTACAATTCGATTTTTTCACCAGAATAAACTAGTTTGCAGTGACTAATGACAACCCGAAACTACCTAGTTTGTAATATAAATATGTAAATGTAAATGTAATATAAAATAAATAACCTACCACAAAAATATTTCCACAAAAACCCAACAGAAACTGTACAGGAAAACAACCAAAGCAAGAACTACACTTTCCACAAGTACGCAAAATCAAATACAACATATGCACAAGCAACAAAACAGAACACAGCAGGACCGAAAAACAGACATCAAGGACCCGAACAATGTTGCCGAAGTACTAGAAGTAATGTTCGACAAATTCCAAAACATAATAAATAATATGTTAGACAACATGATGGATCGCATGATCCAATTAGTCACAAGCCTTATGAAACACTCCTAAATCTGAGGATAGTAACCTGGAATGCCAATGGCCTGTCAGAGCGTCGACAGGAACTGGAACTATTCATGAAAACCGAAAGAATTGATGTGGCCCTAATCTCAGAAACTAGATTTACACCTAAAACCAATTTCAGCCTTAAAAACTATACGTCGTACATTACGAACCACCCCTCTGGTAACTCGCACGGAGGAACCGCAGTGATAATAAAAGAGAACATCAAACATTACGCCCTTGATAATTATAAAACTGACAAGATACAGGCAACTTCAATCAGAATTCAAGACAACAAAGCAGAAACAACAGTGTCTGCTATCTACTGCCCACCTAGACACGTTATTACAAATGACGACTTCAAAACTTACTTTAACACACTAGGTAGCAGATACATTTGCGGTGGTGACTGGAATGCAAAACATGTGTACTGGGGCTCCAGACTTACCGTACCACGAGGTTGTCAACTGTATGCAGCTATGAATGACCTAAACAGTAACTGCACCTCACACGGAGTTCCTACATACTGGCCAGCGGACCCAAAAAAGGTTCCAGATCTTCTGGATTTCTTCATTAGCAGAAATATCCCACTCAGCCAAATAAACATAGAAGAATGTACTGACTTATCATCAGATCATACACCGGTGATAATCAATATCCACTACAAGGCCCTTCTAATTGAGTGTCCACAAAGATTGCATAATCACAGAACAGACTCGGAGAGATATAAAACCAAAATATCGGAATCTATAAATCTAAACTCACCGCTTAATGACATAGACAGCGTTGAAACAGCCATCGAATCAGTCAACAAGCTCATTCACCAAGCGGCCAAAGAATCTACGCCTACTCTGAGACCGAATGCTGCATTTAATCCCCACTACTCTAAACTAATAAAAGATAAAGTAAATGATAGAAGGCGACTCCGGAGAAAATGGCACTCCACAAGATACCCTTGCGACAAAAAAGCCTTCAATAAGGCTTCTGAGGAACTTAAACTCATGATACGCCAAACAGAAAACGACCGCCTCCAACATCAGCTAGCTAACCTCACTCCTAACAAAGACACTAACTATTCTTTGTGGAAGGTAACGAAAAGGCTGAAAAGGCCAAAAATACATATACCACCCATCAAATTCCAGCGATGGCAAGTGGGCGAGAACAGAACTTGAGAAGGCCGAGGCATACGCGAAACACCTAAAAACTGTGTTCAAGCCTCTGCCCATAAAACATCCTGAACACGACAAAAAAGTCTGTAAATATCTTGACGCACCACTGCAAATGTGCTTACCACTGAGAAGTACTAGCCCAAGAGAAGTATGGAGAGAAGTTTTAAAACTACAGGATTGGCTTCCGAGAAAAACATGGAACTGTTGAACAGATACATCGAATCACTGACACTATAAGTCGAACGCTAGAAAGCAAACAGTTCTGTTCAGCTATCTTCTTAGACATAAGCCAGGCTTTTGACAGAGTGTGGCATGAAGGACTCCTCTACAAAATTAAACAGCTGCTACCTCATTCTTTCTTTTTGATCTTATGATCATACCTCCACGGAAGATGCTTCGAAGTAAAATTTATCCAGGAAACCGCTCCCTTAATTGAAATCCTCTCAGGGGTACCACAAGGAAGTATATTAGGCCCCGTTCTATACTTGTTGTTTACCGCTGATCTACCAACGAAAGCTGATACTAAAACTGCCACCTATGCGGACGACACAGCCCTTCTGTCGGTACACGAGGATCCTGTTATAGCATCAGCCAAACTACAGGCCCACATCCATGAAGTGGAGAAGTGGTTAGACAAATGGCGTATCAAGGTCAATCAGGGAAAATCCGTCCATGTGACCTTTACCCTCCGAAGGCGGACCTGTCCTCCAATAAAACTTTACAATGAGGAAATCCCCCAGGCTGAAGATGCCAAATACCTGGGTATGCATCTAGACCGAAGACTCACATGGAGAAAGCATATCTGGACCAAACGTAAACAGTTGGATATGAAACTCAGGTCAATGTACTGGTTGATGACCATCCTCAAACCAATTTGGACGTATGGAATCCAGCTGTGGGGCACTGCTAGCAATAGCAACATAGAGATTCTCGAAAGATTCCAGCGCAAGTCATTGAGAGCCATGCTAGACATACCCTACTACGTGAGCAACAGATACATACACGAGGACCTAAAAATTAACACCGTCAAACAAGAAATCGCTAAATATAGCGAAAGCTATCAGATGAGGATATCGAGTCACGTCAATGAACTAGCATCAAAACTAGTGGGCACAGGAAGCGTCACACATTCCAGACTTAAGCGGCATAGTGTCCCTACGCTAGCCACGAGATTTGACCACAGCAAATGAGAAGGGACTCCTAAGAATCCCTCCGGCTAACAAACCACAACGCAAAACTCATCTGAATGGCTCATTGTGTTTACACAGATCGCCAAGTTACAGACAGAACAATAACTAAAAAAAAAAAAAAAAAGTTTATAATAAGAAAATTCGGTTTTTGGTAATTGAATGTTGTGTTTTTCACTCACATAAATTAGTAAATAAGTGTACAATTTTGAGTTTAAAAAATTATATTATGAATATAAAGGTGAATTCTAGATGATTTGCATTTATATCACATGCGTTCACCCTAATTACAAGTTGGTGAATAATAGCAACCATATAGTATTGAGCCTGTTCCATAGATTATCAAAAGAAATACTTTCTACTAGGGACATATTTTTTACAGATATAATTCAATGTTTCATAATATCTAAAGGATCCCTAAATTACAAACTAATTTTACAAATAGTGATCTTGTCTTGGTGACACAACCTAGGGAACGTTTAAAACAGGTTTATCCATTCTGCTGTGTATTGTAAAATAATTAGTCTCGTAAAATTAACAGCAGAGATAGCAGAGATAATGGGCCTTATTAGAAACCTATGGGAAAAATAACCTTATTACGATGGTTGAACATGTTTTGGCATTCAATCCATATTTACATTACAAAACTAGTTTCATGAGTGATACATTTTTTTTTTTCGAGTTTAAATACATGTGACAGTTGTTCAGTGAAACAAACAGATATTACAGATATCAAGCCATATCAGCACCAATGCCTTATTTTACAATACATTGTATTGTGAGTATTTCGAATGCCAGACACTTGTTTTTTTTTATAAGACCTGACATGGATGGCTAATACCACACAACTACTGTTAGGATATTAGCCCAATACACCACATTCCCGAAGGAATTAGGTGCCATACCAGGACCTTCCTTTTATGAGCACAGCTATATTGAACTGGATGGAAAACACGGACAATTTTTCATTGCCGCTTCAACCATCTTTTCATTCAATGCGATGGTACCAACCCGGGCGGGCATAAACCCAACCACCTAGTAGGGGAATACAATTTTGTTAAACTGTACACAATAGAAATACCTGAAAGAATTGAATGGTCTAATAAGGCACTTAGCTTCAGGGATGGAGACCGGGCATGGTACATAGACGGCTCCAAAAGCAGGGACAGAGTAGGGGCAGGAGTATATGGGGAGCGATCTAAGGTTCGAAAATCTATAAACATAGGGTCCTTTGCCTCCATCTTTCAGGCAGAGATGTACGCAATAATTGACTGCGTACACGAAAACCTTGAACGCACCTACAAAAGCGAAAATATATTTATCTTCTCGGATAGTCAAGCATGCCTCAAGGCACTTGAAGCTTCAGAGGTCAAATCAAAACTAACAAAAGTTAAACGACCTGGGAAAGACAAATAAGGATACCAGGACATGAAGGATTCGAGGGCAATGAAGTGGCCGAAGAACTCGCAAAAGAGGGTGCATCAATACTCCAGGAACTTTAGCCTTAAATCAGCACTTAGAAAAACATTAAATCCGAAATGCAATTTTTTTTCTCATAAACGTAGTATTTCATGTGGACGTGTATACATTAAGTTTGCAACATTTTGGGGGGTCCGGAAGATAGAAATAAAATATGAAATATGTTTAAAAAATTATATATCCTAAACAAATATTTAGAAATGTTATTTAAAAATGTTGTATGTTAGCTAATTTTAGGTGTAATATTACTGTGAATTTGCAACAATTTCTTATTTACGGAACTGTGTAAATATATTTTTTTTGTACTATTTTCATAATATCTGCAAAGCAAATAATTAAAATTCTATTTTATTTTCTGAAATTGGAAACTGACCGCAAACTCTATATTCTGTGAAATTTGTAAAATGTTGCAAATATTAGAAGCACATTTTTTTTTCATTTATAATTTTGACATTCACAAAAAAGCTAAACAAAAAATTCGAAATACGTATAAAATCGTTCGTGGTATAGTTTTTAAAGAATTTAATTTTCTTTTACATATTCTAGAAAGAAAATAGCAATAGCAAGTTAGGTTCGCGGCATAGATTTTTTTAGTAAAATTTTTTTTTAAATACATTTCCGTAATTACAAAATTGTTGCAAATTCACAGTTACATTACGCCTTAAAAGACTTAACTTATAAAAATTTTTAATACCGTTTCTAAATATTTGTTTAGGAGATATAGGACGTCGAGCTACGGACACTGATTAGGGGCTGTAGGGCACGACACCCAGTTTCAAATAATAATATAATAAATAGTAGGGGAAGGGGACCTACAGTTTTACATGGATTCCGAACCATGGAGCAGCTCGCATTCGTGACGAAATGCACTCATCGAACTCGGAAAGAGAAAGACAGTGGTGCATGTCGGAATTGAACCCAGGCCTCTGGTACGCTATGCCAGTCCCTGCGCCACTAGGCTACGAGCCGCTCCCTTTTTATTTCAGTAGTATTTATTTATAAAGTGTATATTTTTATCAGTATTCCAGCATTGGTTTGCCATTTAAATGCATGAAGCTCGGACATCAAAAATACACACTTCCACTTCCATTCACTTTAGGACTTGCTTACATGAAGAAATTAGTTGCATGTTTATACTATACTACCTATACTAGTTTCAACAAATAATCCCTCAGAACACAAATAGGTTTTTGCATCATTAAATTAAAGCATGTATCATGATATTAGAACCTTTAAGTAGTTTTAAGGTAATTTTTTGTAACCCAAATTTGGTTGAACATTTCCTCTGACGCAAAACAAAGTCTTCGAAAGTTATTACGTTCTCAATGTTCAGACATTAAAATCAAATAATTAAATTAACCTTGATTCCTAAAATTCATATACATTTCTGTTAAGGAAATTGCACAACTAAATGACTAATTCGAGGTATGACTAAAGTAGGTAGGTACTTTAAAGAATAGAACGATGTAGGTATACATTCAGGGGATTAACTAGCCACTTCGAAAATAATATTTATTGGTTTGGAAGGTTCATCATTAGCAGCTTAAAAACAAAATTTTATAATTATCTATGTTTATAGACCGGTAACCTTATGTTTTGTAAAGCATCGTAAAGTAGTTGCATTAGGTTATTCTTACACTCATATTTAACAGGCGGCAAGGACAAATCTTCATCAGGCGATATGAAGTAACCTGCCTCTTCATCCATAATTGAGCTTTGATAGCGTAGTATAGAAATCACTGACTTTTTTGCAGCTCTGCCGTGCACTACAACCAACAATTTAGAAACAACTGTTAGCGATATGTCATAATCTGTGGTGCGCAACACAACACAACAACAGATGATATCGTAGAGACTTCTCCGAATTCTTTGATTGATATATTTTTAATATTTTATTATCCTTTTCCAAATTCTCTAAGATTGTTGCATCGTAAATTCCACAAATAAATAAATACAAATAAAGCTATGAAGTTCTAAATTGAGAATAGATTCAAATTCAAAAACTCTTTTTTTTTATTCATGACGGCACTTTGACGGCTGTCAAATGTTTTCATTTCACAATTTTTTCGTTCTTGATTGATAAGTGAAATTTGATTAATTCCTCCACCTATTTCTCGTGACCAAGACTATTGCGTGCACCATGGACCCACTGGCGGCCCTGCAAAATCGCATAGAGCAGTTGGAGGCGCGACTTTGTACCGCGGCAGCGGCTCAGCAACAAGACTCAGCACGTGGACCCAGAGGCGGTGGAGAGTCGGCGACAGAGTGCCTGCTGGCTGCGGCGAGCTGTATCGACACAGCCACGGCGGGGCAGGACAAGCTAGCGGCCGCTACACAACGCGCCTCCGAGCTCAACAATTACACTGATCCCAACTTTATGCAGAATGTAAGTGCTAGTCATGATACTATTCCTTGAATATCGATCCGCTTAACTTAAGATCATCCAATTTATGAAGGCCTAAGTTGAAAGAGCCCGTGCTTCCCTCGGATCGCTAGATGGAATATGCTATCTCTTAGTAGGTGAGAGCAGATGACATTTTCCCCCAAAAATATTATATTTTGAATAATGGAATTTTTAAGTTGGGCCTTCCCGCTCAACTCCCCATACAAACGTGGAAAGAAGCCTTTGTGCATATTTCTTGTCAGAGATCCAAAATGTAAACAGCTTTATTTGATCGAACTAGTTGTCTGAAGAACATTGGCATTGTGAAAATAGTGTTTGGTTTTTAAGTTATAAGGTCTGAAAGTTTGAATTTTCGCATGTTTTATACAATAACTTTGGAGGTGGATTACGCAACGATAAAATAAAACCACCTTAAAAAGATTTGTCATCAGACCTAGCTTATTTCATGAAGATTTATAATCAATTTGGTTTTTGTTTCATTTTTATCTACAGCGGTCATAATTTATTTTTAGCTACAAGTTGTTTTGTAATTAAACATTTCGTGAATAGTACCAAATCAAACACTATGCGCATAATCTGCTTTGTGGACGTGTTGCGTCCTCATCACGGAACCTGTCTTTTTCTTTGAAAGAAAGAAGGTACCTGAGTGCAATAGCACAGTTTTGTACCGTGCCCGCAAATGAGTTAGTCGCGTCGGGAAGGGCCACCTCAATGAAACCAATATGAGGAAGAATACATAAGTTAAATATTGTTATTGATTCAGATATGCAGAAATCCATATCATTAAGAAATTAGGTTTACAAGGAGTACCTACGCTCTACCAATTCTTATTCTGAAAATCAAATATATAATCAATAATAATTAAATAAAATAATAAATAAAATATTTGGGTACTGTAATCACAGTTTTCTCAATTCGATTTCAGATTCATCTTCGATGACTATTCTATAGTTATTTAGGATTACATAATAATAAAAAAAACCTTGCAAATTTTGAAAACTGTAGTTACAGTACCTATATGTGTGGTGTGAAACGTAGATTTTTTAAATTGCTTCAAATGTAGATGTCGCTGAAACTCAAATTACTGAGGTAACGGTAATGTTGTATCCATTAAATACAAAAAAATATATCCAAAATGACATGAATTATTCTGTATTTTTTTGTTATGGTGCTGTCTACAACAGATCCAATCCACAGATTTGGGCAACAATTTGAAAATATCCTTTCTTAGCATCCTCCTTTGGGACGCAGGGAACACGTGGAATCATCAAACATTTACAATTACATACAATTAAAATTAAAGCTTAAAAAGTTCATTATCTGTTGTTATCATGGCAAGAGGCTCACTCAAGTCTAGATTTTCAAATAAACTATAACTACGCTTAAATTTTACAAAATCAGCAATGCAAGCATAAAAAATAATTGTCAAACAAAATAGAAAATTAAAGAAAATATAGTAATCATTAAAATACGAAAAAAATAATAAATTCATAGCATCAATAGAATTGTCAGGATATTTGTCACAGAAATTAAAATTACATCAAATAACAAGGTATCAGTAGAATTGTCAAAAATAAAACAGTACTTAAAACTAAAAGATAAAATGAGTTCAATAAATTGATTGGGAAAATAAAATAAGATCATTGTTATATATTTTTTTTCTTTTTCTTCTATACATAACTTAAACACTCCCTCACAATGCACATATCCTTTAATCATGTACACCTACCCCAATATAACAGCACACATAATCGTTGTATGTCTCGCAATAGCTGCCTAGTCACTACACTACCGGTGACACGAAAATAATTATTTCCCCTTTTTAAACCTTAATATACGTATAGGGTGGTGGCTGAAAAACAGCGCCACCTGTGAAGCAGTACACTTTACGATTACTGGTTGAGCCTCCTAACCCATGCACATAACAACAATAATATGTTATAATTTTAAGATTGCACATCCCATGCTTATCTTTTTTTACTTTTTTCCTCTGTTTATTTCTACAACATTTGTATTTTTGTTTTGTTTGTATTATTGTTTAAATAGTTAAAGTGCAATTGTACTACTGTTATTCGTTATATGCTTATTATTTTGTTGTTTTTTTAATAAACAAATTTTCTTTCTTTCTTTCTTTCTTTTCAAAATAAAAAAAATAAAAATAATAAGGTAATGTAATTATTTCAATTACGTCGTTACAAGGTTGCAATTCTGCTGGTTCATTGCTTCCGGTGATTCCGTGTTTAATACCTAAGTGTTGCATGAAAATGTGTTCATTTTGGCCTCTTTTACCCCCTTAACAGTTGAATTTTGAAAAATCCTTTCTTAACACGCATTATCATCTTAAAATAAAGGTACTGTGACAATAAAAATAAAAAAACGATTCACAGGTTCCCGAGATTTGAGAGAGAGAGATTGTTGTAAATTTACATAAATTTGTTCTTAAATGTTTCATGTGACTTTGCATAACTTAATCGCTTGCAGGTTCAGCAGAGTGAAATGAGAACTCAAGAGATACTGGCGTCGGAACCAGCAATCCATCACCACTGTCGCTGCATGCAACGTGCTCAGAAGGTAGTTGCTAGTTTGACTAATATTATATTAGAAGAACAGAATCCTTATCACAAACATCCATATTTCCATGTTCTTTAATGTCCCCATACAAATTGGTCACGTGACTTGAACGAAATACTTTTTTTATTTTTATGTATCCCGCTACTTAGCAATCTGTTTGTTCCAAACAATAATCTAATATGCTGTCAGATTTTCATCGGTTAATGTGTCCTCAGCGAGACGTGCACCCAGTGGTGCTATCCTGATCATTTGTCTGCAAATCTTGTCGCTACTTCTGGTATACTATTTCTCTTAAGTCGAGAGAATGTTAGACTGCCCACTCCCTGCAGTTCAGCAGCTAACTCGTTTATATGTTGGTCCACTGGACCAACAACGAAATACTGTAAAAAAAATTAAATCGATTTTTTTTTGTGATATGGATTTTTTAAAAATAATGTGGACTTCCTATTCTTGACGTATCTAAACAATCCTATCAAAAATATCCTGTTGTTGTGGTTGTTTGTTTGTTGTCACTGCCTGCATTTGGTTCTACATAGAGTTGTCCTTTGTACAACGCCCCCTCAATTCTTGCTACCCAAGCCAGCCAATGGTCAATCAATCAGAAGACAGAAAGGGTGGAGCACACATAATTGAATTGTCATTCTTAGACTGTATTGTTACATCACCAATGTGTATTTTTGTACAGGCGGCACCCGTGCTGGAGTCGGAGGCGCTTCAGGCTGTGCCGCAGATGCAGGCCGAGCTCAGGAAGCTGCAGACCACCGCCGCGCACCTCCGTGAGGAGGCTGACCATGTCAGTATATTTTTTTATATAGTATCAGTTATATTTTTTTATGTAACTTGACATGGATGAGTAATACCACACAACTACCGTTATGATATTAGCCCAATGGGGTGTCCTGAAGGAATTAGGTGACATGCCAGGGCCTTCCCTTTTTGAGCACAGCTACATTGGACTGGATGAAAAACACGGTCCTGATCCGATATACGATCGACGATCTGATTTAATCTGAAAAAAACCTGACCAGGGTTCCGTACCAAGATTTAACACCAAAACATCACGTTTTTGGTTCTGTTTTGTATTGTATTGTTTATTCATCATCCAAAGACAATACACTGCACTCGGATTTGTCATATTTTAGCATTGGCCAGTTCAGCAAAACAAAACACAGCGAAGAAGAACTGGAAAGAAACTCCGCTGTTTTTTTTTCAACGTCCACTTAGTCTAAGTTTACAAAAGTGTTTGTCAATTATTTTAACAAAAACATAGGTAAAACACTAAATTCACATGAATTGTTACTAGTCTTTAAAAAAATACTTGAACCGTAATAATAACATAATGTGTATGGACACGCAGGTTGGTGCAGGCGTGGCGCAGGTGGCAGAGACGTGTGGTGCGGCCGCCGGCGCTGCTGCTGACTCGCTTATAGATGTCGCCAAGCAAGTAGAGGCTGCCGAGACCAAGCTCTTTCCTAAACGCAGAAACGGACTCGATTGAAGAATCTCATGATTATTCGACATATACATAGTACTTTTGAGGGACGCTTTTAAAGGGATTTTTAAAATGTTTTGTATTATTTTACTCATAATAAATTAATTGCTGATTGCTACATAATATTGGTAAATCATTCTTTATAAATTTCGTTTAAATAACCTGAGAAACGAACCATTTCACACGGAGGACACGGTTACTCCAACGGTCGTCGTCTCTTCGCCTGACATGACCAGCCCACTGCCACTTGAGCTTAGCCACCCGGTGTCCAATATCGACTACTTTGGTACGTCGGCGGATTGCGTCGTTGCGCACCATATCTCGTAGCGATATTCCCAGCATGGGTCGCTCCATTGCTCGCTGGGCAACTTTCAACCTTTGGACAACGGCGACCGTCAGAGTCCACCTTTCACATCCGTACGTCATAACCGGGAGGACGCACTGGCCATATATTCGGGTCTTTAAATTTTGCGGAAGGTTAGACTTCAGAGCGTATATAAGCTTTCCGAAGGCAGCCCAACCCAGTTGAATTCGTCTCTCAATCTCCTTAGTCAGTCCTTGTCTACCAAGCCGCAGAATTTGGCAGAGATATACGTACTCTTCAACCTATGCGATCCCTTCTCCGTCGATAACGATTTGTCCTCCCGTCATAATGTCGGTCGCCATGACCTTGGTTATGTCCCGGTTAATCTTCAGGCCTACCTTTACCGATAAAGGTCTTCTAGCATGGTCTGTAGCTGAACTAGGGAATTTGACAGAAGAACAATGTCATCGGTGAAGCGAAGATGACAGAAAATCTCCATTAATGTTAATACCCATCCAAGCGTCTTGTCTTTTTGGGTGAGATCACATCCCCTTGCCTTACGCCTTTACCAAGGAGGATGGGTTGGGTATTTTCATGGAGCCTCACAGTCATCTTTGCGGACCCATACAGGTTTTGGAGTACCTCGATGTAGCGGTGGTCGATTCTGCACCTTAGGAGGGAGTTTTCGACGGCCCATTTTTCAACTGAGTCGAACGGCTTCTAATAGCCCACGAAAGCTAGAAAGAGCGGCTTGTTGTAGTCCTCGCAATTCTGCACCACTTGTCTCACAGTAAATATGTGGTCCATGGTACCGTATCCTTTCCTAAACCCAGCTTGCTCACGAGAACGAAAGTTGATGAGTGTTTTAATTTTAGTAAGTATTCAATGTATGTCTTTTAAAGAATTTCACAGAAACTACTGAATTGATTGATATATATTTTATCGACATAGTTATGTACCTTTCAACTTTATCATTATCATCATCTTCCTATTGCGACTCACATACTGCGTTGGGCCTCTTTTCCCTTGTGTTATTTATCTTGCCTAATGTTGATGCTAACCTCCAACATTTTGGGTTCATTTTTATTTTATCTCAACATCCGTTAAGCATAAATACCGGTAAAAAAAATCGAAATATCAAAGCTGTTTAATTGTTTATTATGCTCAATCGGTTCATATGTATTTAAGTTAAGGTTCATACGGTACGGTATGTATTGCCGTCTAAGTGCGGAAACAAGCCCGAAGCACAACAACAACAACAACGGTACGTATGAAAACGACAATTTAATGCATTTATATCACTTGAGTTCTCGTGAGTTCAAATAGCCTCGAGGTTCTTACAATGTTCTAACAATTTTACAGCTTCTACATGGTTTCATGAAGTCTCATGAGATTTAAGCACATCACGTACATGCTTCCAATTTTTGTAGCCATCTTCAGATAGACCGGAAGTTGTAGTTGTATTGACAATTTTACAGCAAAAGCAATGCAACGAATTTTTTGCTACAGAGTATACAAGCCAATCTCTCAAAATGTCTTGACTGTTATTAAGCTTTCTCTTATAGTATCTCGAAGTACCCTTTCGTCAGCCTCAGTGGCGCGACACTTCGGCGATCGCTCTCCGAAGTTAAGCAACGCTGGGTCCGGTCTGGTCTTGGATGGGTGACCATGCGACCATTGAAAGAGGCTGGCCGTGGTTCGGATTCCACGTTAAGCTGCAGGTCCCCTTCCTTACTTACTAGGTGGTAGGGTTTATCCCGCCCGGGTTGGTACCATCGCATTGGATGAACGATGGTCGAAGCGGCAATGAAAATTGTCCGTGTTTTCCATCCAGTTCAATGTAGCCGTGCAATATAAGGAAGGTCCTGGCATGGCACCTAGTTCCCATGTGGTGTGTTGGGCTAATACCATGACAGAACTTGTGGTATTAGCCATCCATGTCCAGTCACATAAAAAAAAAAAAGAAGTTAACCTCCGACCATCCATTTCTTCAAAAAGGACTCTAATGCCCCTGCTTGCTTTTGTCGCTCTGCATCTTTATCAAGTATTCGTCAAAAATATCGCAACAAACATATCGTCTCCAAATATACTTAGTACCGAAATGAAAATATCAATACTACTCAGGTATTGGTACATTTTTCGTATACCCAAAATTTTTTTTCTTTCGAACTAAAATAATACAGTATCAGTTTCAGTTTCAGTTTCTTTATTTCCTCCATTAGATGTATATTACACACTCGGATTCGTCATTTTTTTTCCTGTCGGTTCGATTACTTCTGGCGAAGAAGAGCCGACAAGAAACTTCGTCAGGTTGGTCATTGTATTATTATTTTTTCCAGTGATACTTACAAACTAGTTTACAGTGATTGATTGATTACTACTGCTCACAAAGAACATTATTATAAGAACATTATATACATTGGTGAGGAGCAAACTCTTGACTACTATAATGACTATTTCCATTATCCAACCTGAAGGATGTTGGAAGGTGGCGCATAAACTTCTCAACCTGCCACCTTGGGTGGTGGATGGCTAATGGCTAGGTTGGGAGATAGGAATAAGTCAATTTTGCCGCCCCTCATTTTTTGGCCGCTCTGGGCAAATGCCCGGCTTGCCCCCCCCCCCCCTCTAGATCGGGCCCTGATTACGAACGCTATCGAGAAGGATATATCGCCTGTCAAAAATAATGTATGCGGTTTACAGATGGTATTGACAGTGCTCTTGATTATGGCCTATAATCGCAAAGAGATAATACAATGCTATTTTGTAATGCTGAATGCAGGTGAGCACAATCATGTAGTCCAGGCAACGAGATCAAACACTAGACTCTAGAAAGGAATATCTAATAAATACTGGCGTATTAGAAGGGGCAATACCGCTCCCGCTCATTCCGGCTGCTTTCCGCATGCCCCCCCCCCCCTCTCGCCTAAACATTGCTTTATATCATTTGTGTGTGTTGGCCCTCAAATATTTCATAGGTGAGTACTACTACGTTATTTGATGTTGCTGTTGTCGGCGAGTGGCTGCCGACGCTTGAACGCACTTGACACGAGGCCGTTGTGCTCAGTAACCCGACTTTTGGCTCACTTCAGCCAGCCGAGCTCTTCCACAAAGCGTAGCAGCCCTTTAGGGTCTTTCCACACTTGCGGGTCGCTCCTTTCGAAGCTAAAGACCCCCGTACAAAATGTCTGCAGTTGTCTACATTCCATGACTATATGTGCCGGTGTCTCCTCCGCCTCCAAGCAGGCCCTGCAGAGGGGACTGTCCGTGACTCCAATGGTGTGAAGGTGTTTGTTGAGCTGGCAGTGGCCCGTGAGTAGGCTTACCACCGTTCTCAACTGTGGTCTGTGCAGCTGTAGAAGTTTCCTTGTTAGGTGTGGATCCGGTGCTGGCACTGCTTCCCTTGATTGTCTACAGTCCGCTGTAGATGACCACCTTGCAGTGTGAGCCCGTGTCATTCGTTTCCTCAGCCAGGTCTTGACTTCACTGAAGGGGGTTGGCATGAGTGGCTCTGGTCCGACGGGCTTTAAACTCGAACCCGCCTTGGCGAGATCGTCGGCCGCACCGTTGCCATGGCTCCCGCTATGTCCCTTTATCCACTGGAGTGTGATCCTGTTGTCGATTGAGATGTCCTGTAAAGCCTCATGACATTGTTTAATTAGTCCAGAAGTGAATGTTTGATTGGCAAGAGCCTTCAAAACAGATGCACTGTCCGTTAGTATTCTGATTGTATAGTCTACCATTTCACGCTGTTTTATTGCTGCGGCTGCCTCAATTAGACCTACACACTCCGCCTGAAAGATGGAGTTTCCGGAGCCCAGCATAACTGTTCTTTTGATATTGAGGTCTGCTGAAAAACAGCCAGCTCTCATACCGTACTCGGTTTTAGAGCCATCCGTGTATACCCTAACTTCTCTTAGTCCCGAGTAGTCCTTCGGACCCTCGGAGAGTTCAATAGTGTACAGTCTGTCAAAGTTATATGTCTTAGGTATCCTATCGCATCTTACCCCTAGCAAAGGGTTCTCCTCCCTTTATAGGGAGCTATACGGAGAATTGTGTGCTGTGCCCTAGTCTCTCCTGACCAACCTGTCGTTCTAAGCCTAAAAGCTGCGGCTGCCGCCTCTCGTTGTATTATTAAATCAAGAGGGGGCAATCCAGCAGGACTTCTAGTGCTGTTGATGGGGTGGGCCGCATGCAACCAGTGATGGCTGTGCTAGCTATACGCTAAAAGCTTAGCAGCTTGTTTGCAGCTGTTTTAAGTTTGGTTCTGGTCCACCACACCAATGCCCCATATGTAATCATAGGTCTGATGACAGTGGTATAAAGCCAGAGCGTGAGTCCTTGTCTTAACCCCCAAGTTTTGCCATATCAAAACACATATCATAATATTAATTAAATGTGGCACTCAACTATTTAAATGGCTTGTCTCAGCGCGCTCGTCACAGCAAAACATGTGTCAGCCCTGAACAACCGCACAATTTGGCGCTGCTAAGTGAATTTCATCTTTCGGAGCAGAGCGCTAGGCTTAATTTGGCGTAAACATTCTCGAGGTACCTGGAGTTTAATTACTGTCGGCACAAACAACTGCAGAGGGCCTGCACTTTGTATGGAGATGGCCATCTATTACGAAGTAATTATTAGTATTATCTTTGATATTAGCCTAACACACCACATGGGAATGGCCACATTAATTTAGGGGTTTGCCTCTGGTCTCTTATGGCAAAGAGCGTAGAAATGAATCCTGGGTATGTATACCTACGCCATTTATATGTTCATTTCGGTTGCGAATGCGGGTTCTTTCCCAGGACTTCTTTTGATTAACATAATTGAGAACTATTTATTTATTTTCGGAATAATATGGAAACATTTTTAGTCATTTCAATTACACAGATTAAGTAAATACTATTTTAAAATCTATTCTTATTTTGTATGGTATCCGACAGCTTTGACAGATCTTTTAGGTGAGCTCGCTTAAACGCCACCTGTCGTGATAAATAAATAGTTTTCTTCCCCATTGACAGTTCAATGGTTACTTTAAATTCATACTTTTACTAATAAGTTGCCGCATTTGATATGTCACTAAAACACAACATACATCTATAATCTATACACATGTCATATAGGTATGTTAAGCTAGGGTTGCCAACTCTAAAATTTGGCAACCAGGACGAGACGTAAATACCCCGGATTTTAGAGCCCAGAACCCGGACATGTCAACAGGTTTTTTTAACAGTCAGTCAAAGAACAGTTGAATATATCATTAATCACCTTTTCATTTATTTTCAGACCTTACAATTAAATTTAGTGATTTTTTATCATCATTTTAACCTAATAAAACAGAATATTATTACAGTTTGTTACTAATTGTTTTTCAAATCAGTTACCCGGTTACCAGTACCCGGACTACAAATGAAGCCCCGCCCGGACGCTCCCCGGGTGCCCTCTAAACTAGGACAAATCCCGGGAAACCAGGACGGATGGCAACCCTAATGTATAGCCAAAGTGACACTCTAATGTTTATTCTAGAGATTCTATTTCTATCTTCTATTCTTCTATTCGGCTATCTGAATACCATTTTTATAAAACTGACTTTTCTGATTTAGCCCCTATTGCACGAAGAGATGGCTGAGTTGATCAATGTTCAAACACGTCACTTTTAGTGAACCGCATGTTCCATACAGTCCATAGAAAGTGAACTGTTTAATCAGGCGTTGACGTTGATTTTGATTTTTTGTTCTTTTGTGCACTCGGCCCTTAGTCCGCCTTTTAAGCTCAGACAGCTCTCTCTGAATACGACTGACAGTTGCAAAATGGCCGCTCGTACGGGCTTAGTCCGGCGGTAAGTCGACCGCCAT
Source organism: Incurvaria masculella (assembly GCA_946894095.1). NCBI lineage: Eukaryota > Metazoa > Arthropoda > Insecta > Lepidoptera > Incurvariidae > Incurvaria > Incurvaria masculella. The sequence continues at coordinate 13,839,467 of OX335648.2, read as the reverse complement.
TACGAGGACTAACACTAAACCCGCTCTCTGAATAAAGATTTCCTTAATACGGCAATAGTCCCGCTCTAACCCGCGTACTAAAGTTATCCGCCCACTCTGGATAGCACTGTTTAAGTCGTATTCAGAGAGCACCTTTCAAAACTCAATACGAGATTAGCATCGGACTAACCACAAACAGGTGTATTCAGAGTGCGCGGACTAACTTTATTCCGCCGGATTAAACCGCATTTTGTATCGTTCGTCCGGTGCTAATCTCGTGCTAACTTTTGACAGCGACCAAAGCGGTTTACTCTGGCGCATTAAAGTTAGTCTGCCCACTCTGAATACATCTGATTGAGTTTTTGTCCCCATTATTTGTTTCATATTCTTTGACCATAGTGTATTCTGTGCCGTTGCCGGCGGCATCCGATCAGAGAATATAAAATATTTTGTCGAATTTCCTGCGATTTTTTGCTTATTTTTACCATTTAGTTGTAGTTAGATATTCCGTTTTGATTTGGTTGATTGTGAGTTTGTTCAGTGAATAAATTATTGTGAAAATACGTTGAGAGGCAGTATACTATGGCCGCGGTGGAGACAAACGTGCCCCCGGAGCCGGACGCTACGCCCGATGACAACGACGACTGGCTGTACGGGGACGGTTCTGAGGGGCCTCCCGCAGACTCACAGGATGCACCACCACCGGTTAGACCTTGTGACCTAAGGCTATTTAGGATAGCCACAAGATCGCAATGTTGATGAATGTTAGGTTAGGTTCCTTGTTAAAATTGGAAAGCAGGTAAAGAAAAAGATCCAATAAAATTAAAAGGTTTAATTTAATACAAAACAATTAAATTGTTACAACCACTTAGTCGGTGTCCTTTGAACATATACATTATATTTTTCATCTTAACACCGATGTGAGTCTGCGAAATAAAATAATCCTGAGGTTTTTTCTTTGAAACCCCATATTTAATGTATGTACTTATCATGTAGACAGATAAAATTTTTTGTTTTTATTAGACCAAAATAATAGGATCAAGATATTTACTAATGCACCTGTGATGTGTGCAGGGCTTAGAAGGTGATGCAGGGGCAGACGGCGAGGTGGAAGAGGGCGGCGCACCCGATGACTCGCTGCTTAATGATGAGCATTTCGCCGAGGACGTGGGAGCTACTAAGAACGCGGAGGGCGAGGGGAGAGGCGGTGCCCTCGGCAACGGGGACGCAGATGATGACTCCGACTCGGACGACGATGAGATCAAAGTTGTCATTGGCGAAATCAAGTCCGGTCCGCAAGCCTATCCCAGTCTCAACATCAAGGTGCTATACTTTCTTCCTAAAATATTCATGTGCCACCAACACATTATGGGTATCATCAAAGCAGTACTTCTTTGTCCATCACTACCTTCGATATTTGCTCTTTGGAGTTTCAATCTTGCATACTTTGGTTATAATTAACTAAATTGTGTTTTGGTTACGATAAATGAAATGGTTTGGAAACTTCCCTATTAAATTCAAAATAGAGATATGCAATGAATAATAAAATACTTATTTATTTCACAAATTTAAATACAATAACATTAAGCCGTAAGCTATGGTCTCCATATAAACGTAGTTTACTAATCATTTGAAAACCACTTTACCCATTTACTTGATACATTGAATCTTCTCTACTACTAAATGTGTATGTCTGCACGTTTTTTTTTAAATATAAAAAATTGTCAAATGACAGTAAAACATCTTAAACATCACATCTTTGATCATAACACTTGAAAGTGATTTAGCCAGTGAGCGCCAGATTATTGCATCTGAGGTTATTTTTTAAAAACCCAGGACAACCGAGCAGCTAAAGATGAACATCTGAGCTGAAATACGGTTGCTAACTCCTCATGTTCTGAGGAAAGTAATATTTAAAACCTGAATAAAAAAATACTCAATTCGTTTTATTTTACTTTTTCATATCTTAATAAAAAATAAAAAAGTTATAACCAGTTGCAACCCCTTCGTAACTTGTTACTAATTACTAAGACAGGTTTAATTGTGATTGGCGATTTGTCAAGATTTTCCCAGAGTGCACAGATTTGCAGACAGCAAACAGTTCGTGTTAAAAACAAGTTTACTGCAATGCCAATGAGAAAAGTTCTGCACATTTACTATTGCTAAACTACTACATAACTATAAAATAAAACTATTTATTATAATCTAGCATGTGCAGTGAATAAGTATGTATGGTAACAGCGAGCGGGTGGGTTGGTGGCGGGGCCGGGTGGGGACAAGCAGCGCGCGGGCGGCAAGTTCTCAGCGGAGGACATGGAAAGCATTGGCACAATCAACGGAGTGCCGGCCGCAGAGTTCAACATCGACAGCATCGAGGACAAGCCTTGGCATAAGCCCGGCGCAGACATCTCAGGTCCCTTTTAAGGCTTGTTTACTAACCTTTCGTTATCAGTGTTTCCAAACATCTTTTCTCTCAAATTCTATAATTCAATTATTAAATTGAATTTTTATATCTGTCTGCAAACTCAGAATGCTAGCTGACGAGTACTTTCCCCGTGTCATGTGTTGTTTGATCTGTATCTGTTGTGTTGTATGTGTTGAATATGTATCGGTCAAGAGAATTGATCATGGAGTAACCCTTCTCCCTCTCCCCCGGCGGGCCTCCTCGCAATTGAGAATTGTGGAATGAGGAATGTGGCAGAGGGAACGACATCTCGTGATGTAAACAACTTCAATGTGTCCGCTGCTGGGGTTTTCAAAATAATTACATGAAATTTTTGATTCCATTATTAATTTGTTTATCTCAAAAACAAAAAATTGGCCCTTCCCGACAAGACTAACTCATTCGCGGACACGGTACCAAACCGTGCTATTGCGCTCTGGGACCTTCTCTGTCAAAGAAAAAGACAGGCTCCGTGATGAGGACGATGCAACATGTCCACAAAGCAGACAATGCGCATAGTATTTGATTTGGTAAGATTAACGATAATTTTAATTACAAAACGACTTATAGCTAAAAGTAAATAATGACCGCTGTAGCCAAAAAATCTAACAAACCAATTTGATTATAAATCTTCTTGAAACAAGCTATGTCTGATGACTAATCTTTTTAAGATGTTTCTATTTAATCGTTGAGTAATCCACCTCCAAAGTTATTGTATAAAACGCGCGAAAAATTCGAACTTTCGGACCTTATAAATTAGAAACCAAACACTATTTTACAATGCCAATGGTCATTAGACATCTAGTTCGATCAAATAAGGCTGTTTTGAGCACAATTTTGGATCTCTGACAAGAAATATGCGCATGACCTTTGTACCACGTTTGTATGGGGAGTTGAGCGGGAAGGCCCACCTTAAATGGTCTCGCTCAATCATTGACTACACACTCACACACCTGTTATTGAATGATCTTAAAGAATGTATTATATCCAATGACGTTAATAAAGTACCTAGACAGGCCCTCATGCATTCCCCGCGCATCAAGTATGGGACCCCTCGTTGAGCTAGGAGGACTACTTAGCTGTCAGTGTCAGTGAAAGTTAGTGCGTTTTGGTATGTGCGAGTAGGACAAAGCATGCAGATATTACATGAGGGGAAAAGAGATGCACATGGTAAGTGGGTTACAAGGTTAAAAAACATTTTTAACAAAGGAATTTGTAATTTTTTGGCAATATTTTTCGTAAATGGTTGTGAGTGGATAACACTTTTCTTTCTTCCTTAAATAAATATAGATATAAATCTTTCTAGATATAAATTGATAAGAATCATAAAATAGATACATTTGTGTTGCTTTGATCAATTGAAACAAAAAGGAACATAACTGCAACACTGAACGCCTGGAAAGTAAAAAATGGTTCGATGCTTTGTATGGACAGCTGCTTTGACGCTTCGTCTAGGTATTTTATTAACGTCCTTGATTATATCTGAAATGGCAGATTACTTTAACTACGGCTTCACGGAGGCAACGTGGCGGTTGTACTGCGAGCGGCAGAAGCGGTTGCGCGTGCAGGAGGCCGGCGTGTCGCTGCACACACTGAGCGCGCCGCGACCGCCCGACCAGCGCCGCCCGCCTCCTCACAACCCCTCGCACCACGGTAATGCGATCATGAGAAGCGCCTGTTTACTTTTACCTTTGCATATCCCTTCTCTACTAATATTATAAATATGAAAGTGTATTCTTTGGTTTGTCCTTCTTTCATGCATCAACGGAGTGAAATCATGATTTATTGCATAGAGATAGTTTATGGGCCGGAGAGTAGGCAAATATTTGTGCGGGAAAAAAAAAACTTCCATATTGTTCCAAGCGGATATAGGTATCGCAGCTAGTTATGTATGCACGGATAATTAGAAATTGAACATGTTTTGTTAGGGCTGCACATGAGGTGTGAACATTAGCGCCATGTACGAGAGTCATTCTTATTTTTTGCTTTTTTTCTGTTAACAGCCATCCTGTACTTTTCAAAGTTATTTTATATTTTTTGTGTGTTTGAAACACATGCTAGAGCATTTTTCATTATGTTACCTGCCAACCTTGAACTCCTACCTAGAAGCTCCCAACCCATAGTTTACAGTTTATGGTTTACATGGTTCAAAATTAAAGTATGGCTTGCTTAAAGCAACATATCTATAACAAAACAATATTGAAGTGCACAACACACGGGTACACCGATAGGTGATAATGGGAAAGAATACTCAAAGCTTATTGTAGGTGTCACGTGAGCGACCTCACCTTAGAAATGTCAAAACTGTCATTCCTGTCAAGTTTTATTTACGAGTTTTTAGTTGCAAGATAGATGATGCAGTTAGAATATTTTATTTTATTTAATAGTTCATTAACACCGTTTGGTATGAGAACATTTCAATCACAATTCAATTTCAAACAATACATTAAACAATAAAATAATTCAACACCACACATTAATCATAAATACAATTCATCATTTCTTAAAAAGTATAGGGTAGTTAAAATCATCATAAGTAATTAAAGAAAAAATCCATAAAATTATTAACATGTCCGTTTCAATTCTAATTGGGAACAATTTCAAAATTTAGAATAAAATAAGGTTTGGTGGAAACGAAGAGCTTTTCTTTGTCTTCAAACTAATTTGACTGTAATAGACCAGCACAATGTTTGAAATGAAATATTATAGGTTGAGTAGGTTACGTAGGTTGAGTAAATAAAATTTTAAAATCTATTCTGTTTTATTTTGTATGGTATTTGACAGGTTTTACAGATATTTTAGGTAAGCTCGTTTAGGCGCCACCTATCGTTATAAATAAACAGTTTTCTTGTCTCTTTGCGCTTAAATACCCCCCATTACGTGCACGGCTGTGGACTGGTTAAAGTAATGTATGAGCGTGGTTGTGGTGCGGGGGCGTGTCATCATATCAAATTGGTACATTATCTTAATGAATGGCCCGTTCCTATGTTCCCCATAGTTTACTATTAATTTGAGTGCCACTGGTCCAATTTATTTGATATTTAGTATCTAATTTCAGGAAATCAATATCTGTGTCTATTATTGTTTTTTTTTTAATCTAAAATTAGTCAAATGACAGGAAAATAAAATCTTCGTGCAAATTTTCTTTTCTTTAATTGACACAGATACATTCTTGAAGAAGAAAGACGTGCGGACACAGATATTCATTTTCTGATATTATATACCATATATCAAGTAAATTGGAAGAGTGATTTTTAAATGATTAGTAAACTATGTTTGTGTGGGGAGCGAGTATTATTGTTTAATTCAGTTGGGTTGTACATCTGATACTTGGTAAATCAAGTGATTTTTTCAAAACAGCCCGTGTGAAGCACCACAAGTACCCAATCGCCAGTGTTTATGTGCAGGCATGATGAGAATGGACGACATGCCGCCTCAACAACACATGAACAACATTCCAGTGAGAGAGAACACCATTCAGGTATTGACACACCTTTTGTACCTGTTCAAATATGGTCAGTTCCACAGAACTCAGGTGCTGAACCGGCGTAAGATGGCGGTATGACGAACGCTTCTGATTTATTCAGAATCAATCGAATTCCCTTGAATATTTAATCACATCTTACGCTGGATACCCCCCTGATCGATGCCTTGTCAATAAAATACTTTCAACTGTGTAAGGTGCCCCTTACACCTTAGTTAAGCGAGTCTGTTTGCTCGTTCTTGGCAGGCTGTTATTTTATCTTATAAAAAGATGTATTTATGTCTATAGACATATGTAATTGAGGGTGAAAAAGTAGTATGCTGTGATCGTACTGTATAACACTCTTCATCTCCGTCATATCCCACGGGGAAACCGGTATTAAAGCAATTATCTTAGTCCAAGCCTGTTTACCTTAGCGGAATTTCTGGTTACGATTTCTATGACAACGGGGCATCTTTAGTAGTAGGGGAGGAGACAGATAACTTCGAAACTCTGTCCACGATCCAAAAGTGTCGGTGTCGTGAGGCTGGTGTGGCTGACGTAGGTGATGACGGCGGAGCGGCGCGACTACTCGCGCAACAAATTCCCGGACATGACGCTGCCACCGCCCGGCGCCGACTACTTCCCGCCACCGCCCGGCGGCGATCCCTACTACGCGCCGCCCGGCGTCGGCGGCCCGCCCGCGCCGCCCTTCCATGACGGCTGGGGTGAGCTCAACTTTCGAACGCACTGAGTCCACGGTCCTCCGACACCCAGTCAGTTTCTTATAACTCACACCGACCATGTGTCGTTGTGACTGCATTTACCAAAAGACCACAATAAACGATGATGGCTTGATTGCCACGCAATGGGGAAGGCTAGCCAACTTTTTTTTACAGATGGCGCCTCTGTCAAAATTTCTGTGCTTCTGAGACATATTTTAGAGTGGTTTTCGTGTATCTTGTTAGAAATACCGTCCGTGCTCACCACAAGATGGGTGTTTACATCGTTTATTTTTAGAACTTTGAAATATTTTAATTCCTAAATATTTTTTTTTATAATAATGCTTCTTCTTTAGCTTTTTTGGTAGCTAGATCTTTCTTGCAAAAATCACTTCCACTTTATAGGCATTATTTAAGTATTAAAATTTAATTATCACTACATAGTTATAAATCATTCATATCACTAGGGATGCCAAAATTATACAAAATATGTCGAGATTACACTTAGCTATGCTAGCGCCACTTTGACGGTTGCATTCCCCATTCGGGAACCATTATCTCAATGTTCCTTACTAGTAACGCCTTTAGCAAACTGACACCACAAACCAACACCACACTGCGAAATGTTAGCGAACATTACATAACAATCCAATAGGACAAACAATGTCAATTCTCTCGAAGCTGCGAAACTATCATGGTGATGGTGCGGTACCACAGGAACCTTGTAAAACAAGCGTCGCAATCGGCAGTGATACCATGAAGACACAGATGTAATCATAGGAAATCACCGACAGATGTGAGATGCGTGCCATACACACGATGTGTAAGGCACAGTTTTGCCACCGCATTAGTGCAAAAGGCATAATTCCTGCAACCCCGCAACATCCGACATGACATTTTTAGTTTACATCATTTTATTTCAAACAACCTCCCATGCTGCTGAATTTCCACTGAGGAAATTATATTTGACAGTTGTATGACAGCGCTGACACTGGTGACCAAGCAGGTTTGAGTAAGACTGATAGTGTTTTGATTCACCAACGCCCCTTATATCTATATGTCTTACTTGTCAACGAATTATGTAAACAATGCATGCTAAAATTATTAGTTCCGTGTAATTAAAAGCTTGCAGAGAACGTTCCAAGTTTTTATATCTGCTGACTTACGAGATGTTTGATTTTAAAATATGTGGGTAAGATATGGTGCGAGAAGCGAGCTAAATATGATGAGGAGGTTGAGGGGTTAAGAATATACCCTCCCCGCTGGTAACTAGGCAGGTCAAGGTCAATTTTTAATTGACATGCAGATGCCTCTCATATTAAATATTGTTACGCGGGTAGGGTGCCGATTAAAGACGAAAACACCAATACTCAACAATCTTCCTTTATTTCAAATAATTCACAAATACAATTTCACACTAGGTTAATTCAAACACTAATTTGCAAACTATATCACTCACTTCACTGATTCACTTCAGAGCTAGTTCACTTTTCTTGGTATCGCTTACTGTCGCTCATTTCGCTACCAAAAATAGACTGCCGCCCTCCGCGCCTTGGGCGCCTTTTATATCGGTGGAGCTTCTTTCCAGAACACTCCACCGATTTCTAGGCGCCCATGTAGGGCAGCAGTCGAGAACAATCTCCTTCAAGACATTCCTAGAATGTTCGAGATTTGTTTCTGAAGTCAGCTGGACGAGGCGTCACTTCATATGGGACGACAGTGATGCAATAGCCTGCGCAAAGGAATAAGACAAGTAGCACCATCTACTGAGACTTCATGGAACCATTTGGCGCACTTTGGTAGTGTAGCATTGCTATGTCTTCGCAGCGGGGCGCGCTCGTAACAATATTATTAAACTGTTTGAACCGTATATTTATATGATTGACAGGTCATAATGAGATGGGAGGGGGATGGGCGCCGACCGACATAAAAGAGCTGACGCCGGGCCCCATGGTGCCGCCCAACATGGGCCCGCACGGCATGATGCCCGGGCCGGGCATGCCGCCGCACATGATGCCCGGCCCGCACCCAGCCTCCCCCGCGCCGCACTACCCGGCGCCGTTCCCGCCACATCAGCCGCACCAGCCACTCCCGCCGCACCTGTACCACGAGCGCGACCGCGAGCGGGACCGAGAACGCGACCGCGAGCGCGAGCGCGACCGCGAGCGCGAGCGCGAACGCGAGAGACTGCGCGAGCGAGACGAACGCGAGCGTCGCGAACGCCGGGATGAGGTGACTGCATGTGATCCTTCCTCTGGATAATTGTTGTCATTGTGATGGTGCATTCTTTGAAGTGATGCTCCTAAAGTCTTGTTCCGCACTTCACTCTCATTCTGAGTTCTCACCTAAATTGGCGTTTACGGAACTTCGACTTACGTAAAAACGTCAAACTACATACAAGTTTTTACTAGTAGTCTGTAGTTTTTACTTTTTCAAGTTATCAAAGTCAAATTCGGCCTTCCAATTTGTATGAAACAGGAATTCGGCGTAAGCGGCAACGTATTTATGGCGACGGTGAGTAAGAAATGCCAGTCGATCGGTTTGGCGTAAACGCCAATTTAGTTGACAACTGGGACTAGGGGCTCAGGGCGCAGGGAGTTAACAGAGAAAAACCACATATTACGAAAATCACACTGTCACTGTACATATAGTGTATGTGTCATATAGTCATCAGTACAGTATATATATATATATATTTGCTTTTGGCTTGTCTTAGCTTTTATTCACTGGTGTTCGTCGGTATGTTTTTTTATTTATGCTGCCACACAAATAATTTTGCACCTGGCTTCAAAATCTGAGGACTGGACCGAATCCTTTCAGTACAACATGTTTCGGAACTAGGTGGTGGAGGTAAAGCCCTCTAGTAGCTGTCAAAAATTGTCTATCCCATCCATTCAGTTAAAGGTCCTTGCATGGCACCTAATTCCTTCGAGAATATGGTCTCTGTATATGTATAGAATATCAAATAAAATGTGTGTTTGTGTGTGCACGCAGGACAAGGAGGAGCGCGATGAACGCGAACGAGATCGGGCACGCTCGCGCTCCATCAAGCCCGACCGCCACAGGGAAAAGTGAGTGCCCTCCACCCTAATGGCGACTCAGTTTTAGTGACAGTTCTAGTTACCCCGCCCATCCTAGAATAACTTGTCCTATTGGAATAACTATGGGGAGCCAACCAATCATTGCGCGACAAGAAGATGCGGTTAGGACGCGACAGCACCTGTTGAGAAGATATTACCATATGAGAGTGTGTATTTATTTTGCCGCTATGCTATAACTACAAATAGGTAACATTAAAAAATATAAAAAAATTGAGGGGGCCCCAATACAAAAAACATTTTTTGGTGTTCAATCTTGCACGATGGTATGTGATACTTCGTATCCGAGTCCGACTCGCACTTGGCCGGTTTTTCATTTGCCGCTTCAAACATATTTTCATCCAATGCGGTGGTACCAACCCGGGCGGGCTTAACCCTACCACCTAGTAGGGAAAGGGGACCTACAGTTTTACATGGGTTCCGAACTATGGAACATCTTACATTCGTAACAAATGCTCTTCTCGGAAAGAGAAACAAAGTGGTGCATTACCGGGACGACGATTTAAACCCAGACCTCTTGCATGAAAGGCCTCTATTCACTGGACCATGAGCTGTACAAAATGGTATGTTCTTGTTTTGTACATCGGGTTTTTCTGTGATAATAACAGAGCATCATAAACTAATTATAATTGTAATCCTCTTCCCTTTTTCTAGTAACTGTTTCATTCATTGTATTGTATTGTTTATTCATCATCCATAGACAGTACACTGCACTCGGATTTGTCATATTTTAGCAATGGCCAGTTCAGCAAAACAAAACACATCGAGGAAGAACCGTCATAAACTACTGTCAGCTGATCACATAGTTACATATCCCTTTAAATGCTACCACCTACAGAAAATTAAGAGTATAATGGTTTGAGAGCAGCACTATCAATAAAGTAAGAATAGATTCCTATATGAGATTTTGACTGAAATAATGATGGCATAACAGCATATTGCAATTCTGTAATCCCATCATATCCATGTTTCTAAAGATTTTTTTTATCCCTGAATGCTCTCATTTATTGGTATTTTAGTGTTATACAACATATTTATTTTGAGATAAAATGTTATGTTCCAAACATAAAAAAGGTAATAACTGGTTGAGCTTTTTTACCAGTCTTCCTCTCTACATCCTTCTGTCACAGCCTCGGTTATCACAAAAACGGTTCGCATATCAAATTACAGAATTTACATTCCAGTCATTGGTTTGAAAATTTGAGGGGCAGGCTTTTTTTCTGTTGTATTTTCAATAAAACTACAAATTATATAAAAAAAACGTTGCCACTGACTATAATGCCCGCCTTTGCGCCCCACTTATGTTGTTATTGCACTATACTTTCTTTTGTAAATTGTTTTTTTTTTGTGGCGTAATAAAGAATTTTCAATCAATCAATAAATTCGTTCTACTACGTATCACATAATAATTGACCCAATTCCTTTGTTTCCCACGAACCTCTTGGATCGTCGTAAAAGTAATGAATGACGGGCAGGTCCCACCGACGCGAGCAGCGATCAATCTCCCGCTCGCGGCGCCACAAGTCGCGGTCGCGCTCGCCGCGCCCGCGCGAGAGGGAGCGCGAGAGGTCGCCGCGCGAGCGAGAGCGAGAGCGCGAGCGCGAGAGGTCCCCACGGGAGCGAGAGCGCGATCGCGAGCGGTCGCCGCGCGAGCGCACGCCGCCGCTGCGCGACCGAGACCGCACGCCACCGCTCCGGGAACGCTCCGTGAAGCCCAAGGGCAAGGAAACGACACGCAAAGAGAAAGAAGAAGAAGAATAGGTTACTCATAGGAAAGCATTGCAAACGTTTTACATAACGTAAAGTAAATAAATTAAATAAGTGAACATTTTATGTGACTTTAATTTATTATTGTTGCTTGTGAAGATGTTTGAAAACATTTTGTTGTTATGCTTCAATATCTACATTGAAGTATTGCAATCAGATTTAAAAAATTACCTGAGAATTCTTTTTTCCTCTTCGGCAAATTGTACAGAAAAAAAATGTGTTCCTTTTCAAAATCTGTCTAGAATATAAACATTATCTAGAGATTCGCGCGCATCAAGTATATTGAGATCACCAGTCGCATGCTATTTTTGCACTTGTCTGATGACTGGGTCCACCATTACTTCAGACTCGACATCGAACCTAAAAAGGGCGCCAGCGAGGAGTAGGGTGTCTCACGAATTTCGACGCTCGTCGGTACTGGGGGCTAGCTGCTGATGTGGCGCTCATTGTGCGCCGTCCCTGTTATCACATTTCACTAAACTCCCAGGGGAGTAGCCCGGCACTGGCCAAGAGAGTGGTAAACACGTGACTTAATGTCGAAAAGATTTAATACATGAACCTGTTAATCATAGTAAGCCCCCATACTAATAGTATGGGAGCCGTACAAAATCGTCTCCTTTCCGGAGATTAAAATTGATATGGTCTATCACAGACAAAAAAATCCCAGACCACTTTGTTATTTCAACAAAGTTCTGGTTAGGGGTCTACTCATGAACTCGAACACGAGTTCTCGTGTTCACTTCTGTCAAACTATAAGGAAAAAAAGATGCCTACTTTGACAGTGATCGCCACAAGAGCTTCTTGTGTTCGTTATCATGCATGTCAACCCCAGGGCAAAACACAACCTGGGGTCTTAAAAACATTTCTTTTTTATCCGACCTGACATGGACGGCTAATACCACACAACTACCGTTATGATATTAGCCCAATACACCACATTCCCGAAGGAAATTGGGGCCATGTCAGGACCTTCCCTTTATGAGCACGGCCACATTGAACTGGATGGAAAACAAATTCTCATTGCCGCTTCGACCATCTTTTCATCCAATGCGATGGTACCAACCCGGGCGGGCTTAAACCCTACCACCTAGTAGGGGAAGGGAACTACAGTTTTACATGGATTCCGAACCAAGGAGCAGCTCGCATTCGTGACGAAATGCACTTATCGAACTCGGAAAGAGAAAGACCATGGTGCATGTTGGTTTTGAACCCAGAGCCGGTAGTCTAAGTTGTCACCTAAATTGGCGTTACGGCAAACCGATTGACTGGCGTTTTCAAATGTATGGAGAAATTGAAGAGCGCGCGCAGCGGGCGCTAAGCGAACTAACATTTGCAAGTCCGAGCTTGATTTGACAGCTTACTCAACGTTGCCGTAAATACGTCGACATTGCCGTTTACGTCCACTCTGCGTTTTTATCGGAAGTTTTAATCGGAAGTCAGCATTCGACTTTAACAGCTTCAAGAAGTGAAACCACAGAATATCTAGTAAAAACTTGTATGGAGTTTGGAGAAAACGCCAGTCGATCAGTTTGCCGTAAACGCCAATTTAGGTGAGAACTCAGACTGACCACTCAGGCCTCTGGTACGCTAGGCCAGTCCCCGCGCCACTAGGCTACGAGCCGCTCGAACAAGAGAAGCGAGCCCAGGTTTGCCAGTGTACGTCCTGTCTTTGGAGCTGTAGGCTACGTTGTAGGGGACTACGCAGGGCTGACATGGTGGCAGAAGCAGTTCTTTATATTTCTTATGTTACAGTCATAAATTTTAATAATGTCTGCCACATAAACAAAACTTATAAAAATATTGGCCTCCAGATTATAGATTGTTCCACTACTAATTTTAAAAGAATTCTGCAAGAATTGCTATAAAACCTTTTAACATAGCACGCAATTTTTTTTTGTCTGAGGTCTGTGATGTAGGTTTTGATATGAATGCTCTAGTGACCCAAAAATAAAATGACCAAATACTTTGTAATATTATTTATTACAGAAATGCTTTAATTATAAGTAATGTCTAAATAGATGAATCATCATATAAATGTTATCTAGTACAACCTACAAGGTGGAGCGGACACGGCCGCAGAAAGCGGCGCGTGGGCTGTAGCGAGCACTCCTCTCCGCCTTTGTCATTCAATACATCACATACAGGTTTTACAAATTGATTCGTTTAACACAATTTTTTTGTACAGCCATATACAATAATTTTCAATTACATCTAAACGTAAAAAAGTTTCGGGTGTCTTAGGAAACTACGCTTCCTATTTAATTCATTTAATTACAGGGGAATGAGGATGGGCTACGCTCGAGACGTGCGACCGGCAAGGTAGACCTTGGAACTAAAACTATCAGTACAGGACTTTACAATCATCACTACAAGCTAGGAGCGGTGCCCCCGGCCTTAACTCTACATTATTATAAAACTGGCGTCATAATAAAATGCATGGCGCCGGGGCCTCCGCTCCGCACACATTCGCGCGCGGGTAAATCATCATACAACTTAATCAATTAAGTTAAAAAAATATACAATAATATCAGATTCTAACCGATACACACGATTCAATATACATCCCGGCGCTAGGTGGGAACTGCCTGATGCGGCCAAGTCAAAACTTAAACGAGAGCTCAACTGAAGCGATAAAAAAATAAATCACGACTATAGTGTCGATTGTCTAGAACTGCCTGCATGCGGCGCTCACTTCCGACGGTTCGAGGTCCCCTAGCCCAGCTAATCGTTAACCTACAACGCACTAAACTAATGAAACCCATACAGTTCCTTCGATTTCTTATAATTCTATTCTGAATGAGAGACGTTTAATATTTATACATAGGTACGAACAATGAGTAATACTAAAAACACTCGGTAGCGGCCAGCCGGTGGCTGCAGACGCACGCGACGACGCACGGCCGACGAGGCGCAGGACGGTCGGTGTCCACACTTCATATAAATCTGGTTAAAGTTAAAATGGTTATCTGTACATCAGTCTGTCGCGCGCAATATGTACACGGCGCAGGTGCAGCGCCCGTCGCCGCCCGCAGTCTCCCACCCCCTCCTCCTCACCCCCTCTCTCAACTCAACTCAATACAACTCATACTAATATACAACTACGTTTACATAATACACAATACGTTCACATCGTCGGAGAGATTGATCGAGAGCGTGCGCTCAACTCATTAAACTAATCAGATTTTACAGGGAATTCCTTACGCTACGAGATTAGCGGGGCGGAGGGCGGGCGGCGCCGCGACGCGCACTTTAGATACAAATGTACAATCGCAAATATTCACAAAATGTATAGGATGCGGCCGGGCGACGTCGCGTGGTGCGGGAGCAGGGCGGGAAAGGCGGGCGGAGCACACTACAAGACGGGCGCAGGCTGCGGCGGCCCGATAGGGCCCAGCTCGGGCGCCTTCATGAAGAACTTCTCGAGTTTGGCAATGATGTGCTTGCCATAGGTGTACTTGCGCAGCGAGTTCACGTGCGGCCGGATCTTGTGCATGAGCACCTTGCGTTGCGTTGGCTCCGCTACATCGATCATCTTCTGCACAACGTAGTTGGCGTACTGGTCCTTCATCATCACGTGCAGAGCACTGCAACACATTAAACATCCATCAGCATCAAACCAATGCTAACGTATATATCATAGATAAAAAGGGAGGAGATATAGCATCGAGCTTGCCACTATGGGAAGTTTCAAAAACTACTAATCCAACTTAAACGTACACGCCACATGCAAACATAGTCGCTGACGGACTGGAGGGTTTTTGTAGGTGGGAACTGACTTGACGAACGCATTTTTAGAGCACTGTGGTGATGTTTCGACTGTGTGGCATTTGACGCGCCTCCAGATTCCCATACAAATACATGGTCAATATTAACATATAGCGGAGACTTCTCCTTCTTTCTCTACGTGGTATATGATGTGGTATAGTATGATTACTTTTACCAGGACATGGAGAATCCAAGTTTGCAAGTATCTCTCGATGGAAAAGAATAAATTTTATTAGGGCGTATTTATTTGGCAAGCATACAACGGACTAATCCGAAAAACAATTATGTACTGAATAATCAATTTTGTATGAACACTGATTAGAACATTCCGCACAATAGTTACGCTCTTTATATAGACAGATATGACATATAGAGTAATGTAGCTCTCGTCGTGCTCCTGCACGTGCTTGCACCACACAGTAGCCATAATATTGTGCAAAGAAGGCAACTCACTTGTCGTTGAAGCCGCACAGCTCGTCGATGAGGAAGGCGCGCTCGGTGCGGGTGGCGTGCGAGACGCACTTTTCGACCACGTTGGAGGCGAACTTGTGCTGCGACAGCTGCAGCACCTTGCCGCGCACGCCCGCCACGAGCCGCGCGCGGTCCTCGCCCGCGCCGTGCTCCAGGACGTGCTGCACCACGTAGTTGCCGTACTGGGACACAACACGCAAAGTTACACGTAAGCGCACACCTCTACATGCATGGTATAATCCGTGCAAGTAAGCGAAGAGATGCATTAGTTTGATATTGAATTTGAGATGTATCTTGCCCACTTCCACTTGCACCTAGTGAACACACTGGTGACCCTCTGAATTTTATTGCAGCGGTGTATTAACAATACAGCTGAAACATGCAACATCGATAATCGTGAGAGTACTAAAGTATTGACCCACCCAATCCATGGACAAAAAGGTGCTTTGCTTTGGCTCACCAAGCAGAATTACAATATAAAACAACTGCGCATCATTAGTGTACGTAGTGTTTTTGTTCAGCTATTTCGCTTTACACATGGTGAATGTTAATGTGACGGTTAAGGAGAGTGGGTGGACGTACCTGGTCCTGTATGAGTTGGTCGGTGTGTGCGTGAAGTTCGAGCAGCACGGGCGCGGTCTGCTCGGGCGTGCAGTGCTCCAGGATGCGCTGGATGACGCGACAGCCGTACGGATGCGTCGAGAGCGCGTACACCTGCCCCGCGAACGCGTTGATCACGAACTGCAGGGCCGCCGGCTCCACGCACTCTATACACTTCTGAACCTGCAAATGCAAACATTTGTAAACATTAGAGTTTTCACAAAGATATTTTTGAAATACTTGTTTTGCACTGTGATGCTTTTTTATATGTAAAATGTCATTGGAAATCTAGAATGGAAATCTAGAAAGGCCATACATTGATCCAAAAGTAAACAAAGAGATTTAACTTCCAAAGGAAATCATTGAAATTTAACTGCAAGAGTTAAATTGAATTAGTTAAATATATGTTAAGCTGAGCTAATAATCCACTCACAACGCGTTGTGGGTACTTTAAAATAACACATGTCGAAATTCGTGTTGTGATCATGTGATAATGTCACAATGTTGTTTTTTCTAATTCCACTTTAACTCCAGACACATCTTTTAATTTGTTGTGTTTAGCCATTAAGGTCGGCCATAGCCTGCTGTATTGTTTTGTGTTTGTGTGGGTGTTACAAGCCGTGAAGTAGGATTAGCAGCGTCCCATTTTCAGGTAGTGGTAGGCCGACCAATATCTTAGCTTTGTATGAAGGCTCTTTCTATCTTATCGAGCTGAGGTTAAAATATTATCGAAAGACGCTGATTCTAGCCTTGTTCTAGGTATTAATTTAGCCTTTTCTTACTTAATTAATGTAACTGTATCTTTTAGCAATAGTTTTTATGAGTGAATGATCATAAATTGTTTGCTATTTCGTGATTGGAATTAATGTAACAAATTAATCATTATATTAATACGTTATAATTAATTTGTTACTGTGAAAAATGTGCATTACTTTGGGAGTGGAGCTAAAATAAAATATATGTATTATTTATGTTTAGTTTATTGGTTCTTATTTTCTAAGCACAAATATCTCCAAACATAGATAGATATTGAAACATTCATTTTCAATTATTGACGCAACTACCTAAGACACAAAAAATATAATATTTACTACATATAATCTGCAAACATATACAACTGAAAATGTCATCACTTGAATTAATGTTTTCATTAGTAAACATTATTTAGTAGAAAAACATAGAGGACATCATATTTGCATGCTATTTATCTAACACAAGGAAATTCATATCTACTACATATTTATCAATGACAATTTTCCGCGATTAAGGCAGGCCCTGGGATAGCTCCTAAATACTATTTGCTGTGTTGAGCTTGACTAATGATAATGTAATATGTCTAGTTCAATATGTTTAATATGTACGTAGGTATATGAAGCTTCAGGAAGGAGTCATTTTAAAATACATATCTTTATCGTTTAATCTGTTGCCATATCTAAATAGGTTTTCACTTAAATATGCTGCTATATTGGACTTTCAGAATAGATATCGACATTATATATAGAATTCTACATTAAAAAATCTTCTTTATTATATGAATCTAATCTTATTTAATCAAATAATGCATACAGTGTGAAACAAAATAATTCTTAAATAAAATAAAACCACTTAAATTATTTCTTATAACTAAACAGCTCTTTTTAATAACAGAATGGGACTATACTCGGAAACATTTAAATCCAGTCACTGTCACACATATTTTGGCGCACACACTTCACTAACTTTCTTGTGTATGATTTTTAGAGGTTCACTGCTTGTAGAAACACCACCACGATACCAACCAAAATAACACATTTGAGTGAAATCACGAACGAACAAATCAAGCGCACTTCATAGCTGGCGGCACTAAGCATACTGAAAGGCGGGCCGGTACAATGTCGGAGCTACCTGCGTGTCGGCCTACGACTTGACGTTACCGAATTTCTACTTCACGGCTTGTAACACAAACACAAAACAATACAGCAGGCTATGGGTCGGCCCGTAAGCATCAGAAAATTTCGCCTCCCATACAAACGTAGTTTACTAATAATTTGAAAACCACTGTTCCAATTTACTTGATATTTGGTATCTAATATTAGGCTACAAATATCTGTGTCTGCATGCCTTTGTTTTTTCAGTAAATGTATTCTGGGTCAAACCACAGAGAAAACAAAATTCGTATGAAGATTTTCTTTTTGCTTTCATTTCATTGTTTGGATTTTTCAAAAAAACAAAAGCATGCAGACACAGATATTTGTTACCTGATATTAGAATATCAATTTAATTGGAATAGCGGTTTCCAATTGATTAGTAAACTACGTTTGTATGGGGAGCATAGCTTACGGGCCGTTCCTGGCGGGACAAACTAGTTCACGGGCACGGTTCAAAACCATGGTATTGTGCTCTGGGACCTTCTCTGTTTCAAAAAAAAAGACAGCCTCCGTGATGAGCAGGATGCAACATATCCACAAAGCAGACAATATCCATAGTGTTTGAATTGGTAAGATTTACGAAAATTTTAATTACAAAACAACTTATAGCTAAAAGTAAATCATGACCGCATAGTCCATAATCAAACAAAATCCAAATTTATTTTAAATCTTCATTAACCCGTAAAGCGCGAACGACGCCGCATAGGCGTCCTCTGCCGCGCTCCCGCTATCTGCGCTGATTGGCGATTTTTTGTGTGGGCATAGATTTACTGGTCTATGATTGGCTTTTTCAAATGGATTGAGGAGTGTAGGACGCTTTTGATTGGCTAAACCGCGACCCAATAGCTGCAACTTCGTAAAACAAAATATTTTTTTGAAATCCGCGCGGCTCGTCTCGCTGGCCAGTCGCCCGAGGTACGTTTGCGCGCGTGGTTATGTGCCGGCTGAAAAGGATGAATGACGAAAATATTACGTAAGTATTGTAATTTTTTTTATATCAACGAAATTGTAATATATTCAGCTATCTATCAATGCAGTGGTTATAGGTTTTTGCAATTTTTGTAGGCAGCAAAAAAAATCAAATGTTTTTTGGCATGTTCAGATTTCAAAGATTTATCACATTTGTTTACAAAATTTGTTTACAAAAAATTACGTTTGCTTGAATGTAATTAGTCCGGATTGTGGCAAATTTTGTGTAGAATCTGGTGATGTATCACACTTGATATGTTTTCTTATATAAAAATGGAAAAAAGACCGAAAATCTAGAAAATCATATTTTGTAGTATAAACATTGTGAGTGTATTGGTGTCGGCCGCTCGGCCGCCCACTGGCCGTTGGTCAAGTGTGATTCAAGTCATTTGTCGAGATCTCAGGAACTTCGTGAGCGTGGAGTTATAATACCAAATTTTGGTTGCTTTGAAATCGTTTGGTATATCTAATAAGTAATCCCATTGCATCATCTGCATACATTTCCATAGGGCAAGACGCATCTGCTAATAGAATAGAATTAAAAATATGTACTATTTGTTTCTGTTACATAGTATTCTTGTTAGAGTTCCGTACCCAAAGGGTGAAAACGGAACCCTATTACTAATCCTCCGCTGTCCGTCCGTCCGTCTGTCCATCCGTCTGTCACATGGCTGTATCTCAGTAACCGTAACAGATAGACAGCTGAAATTTTCACAGAGAGTGTATTTATTTTGCCGCTATAACAACAAATAGGTAAAATTGAAAAATAATTTAAATTAAAGGGGGCTCCCATACAAAAAACGTGATTTTGTTATGTTAAATCTTTTACGATGGTACGGAACCCTTCGTGTGCGAGTCCGGCTCGCACTTGGCCGGTTTTTGGTTACTAGTCACACTGGGTCAATTGCCGTGCAGCTGTATTACATTTCGGCGAATTCTGCCGTGAATGTCGCACCTGTTCTCATGCTAACGGGTAGTGTGTGGACACGAAAGATGCCTAAAATATACTTGCGACATGCACGGGAGCACTTGCCATACATGTCAAACAACTTAAAAAATTTTTTTTCGTCATATCTTGGGAAACTCTGGTCTTAGACTCATCATGCGACCCCTCAAACTATATGGCCCGACCTGATCTACCTACCTGTCATGTCAAAACTTGTTTTCGTCATACATTGTAAATTTTGTAACTTCAATAATAGGAGGAGGTGTCTGACAGACGGACGGACAGACAACGCACAAACTCTACTTCAGATATAATCATTAGGTGTTTTTTTTGACCATCCGTCGCTAATTCGAATTTCTATTCATTTTAGGTTTCACTTTTACAAAATGTTAAAAAATATACTTGTGCTGCTATATTTCTATGAACCTATATTTACGTGTTTTATTTCAAAGACCATGTCACCAATGCTTCGTGTCACGGAAGCCTGCTTCTACTCCAGCAACAAGTTTCGACCTCGTCACGCTGAGTAAGTGCCTACCTATATAGATAGAACGCGCGCGCCCACCTATCTATAGATAGAGCGCGCGCTCACCGACGTGTGTTCAAGTGGAGCGTTTGCATGTATGAGTGCGCTGAGTGCAATTTTATAGCCGAATTTGAATGTTCAAAATAAAATGTTTTTGATTACATATTATAACATTATCTTACACAAAAAAATTGTGTATATATAACAGTTTATGATGATATAAAATCTAACTCGATTCTAATTAGATTAGATTCTAATTAGACTGTTAGTAATGTAAAGAGATTTTTCGGGTTTTTCCTTTACTGAAAATGTTATGTAAACTTTTTCTTTACAAAAATTTTATGTAAATATTCTTCCATCATTATTCAATAAATTAAAAATAAATTCAACTGAGATAATATCGTAAATAATTTATAATAAATTCTAAAATATTATTTTGAAAAACAATAAGTGTCGCTTTTGTTCGCGATGTTTGGAACCAAATTATTATAATTTTTTGTATGGCGGGGTCATTAGTTTTTGACACAATGTTATAGCAGCTATCATAAACTACTAAATAAAAAACAAATTTGTTTCATAACTCTATCTTTTTTACCCTAAACCTCGAGTAACATCACAAAATATTTAAAAAAATTCTAAAGTCAATGTTATATGATTTTTATTATTTTATATTTGAACCAAACTACTACAAAAGTAACGTAAATAAATGGAGGCACTATCTAGCTACATGGAACAGTTATTATTTTGAAGATACCTTGACAAGTGTCTTAGATATAGATTTTTATTCGATTCGGGAGCGCAATACAGGACGCCGATGCTGCGTCGTTCGCGCTCCAAAGGTAAAACAAGCGCGAAAAATTCGCACCCTCGGACGTAGATCGAACTAGATGTCATCAGACATCTAGTTCGATTAAATAAAGCTATTTTGAGTATAATTATGGATCTCTGACAAGAAATACCAGTATGATCTTCTTTTCATGTTTGTATGGTGAGTTAAGCGAGAAGGCCTTAAGGTGTATCTTATAATCTCCCCATACAAAAGGGGAAAGAAGATCACGCCCATATTTCTTGTCAGAGATCCAAAAATTTGCTCAAAATAGCTTTATTTGATCGAACTTGATGTCTGATGACCATTGGCATTGTAAAATTGTGTTTGGTTTCAAGTTATAAGGTCCGAAAGTTCTTTCGCGAAAATAATTTTTCGCGCGTTTTGTACAATAACTTTGGAGGTGGATTACGCAATGATAATTAAAAACATCTTAAAAAGATTAGTCATCAGACATAGCTTATTTAATCAAAATTTATAACCTATTTGGTTTTTGTTAGATTTTTGACTACAGTGGTCGTGGTTTACTTTTAGCTATAAGTCGGTTTGAAATTAAAATTTTCGTAAATCTTACCAAATCATACACTATGCACATTGTCTTTTTTGTGGACATGTTGCATCTTCCTCATCACGGAGCCTGTCTTATTCTTTGAAACAGAAAAGGTCCCAGAGCGCAACAGCACGGTTTTGTACCGTGCCCGCGAATGAGTTAGGCCCGCCGGGTTGGGCCACCTTAAACGAGAAACACGAGAGGTTTCAAGAGCAGGAAATAATGAATTAAACATCCTGACACTTGACGACAAAGCGTCTGACTGAGGGATTAACTAAACTGAGGGATCTCTGAAACAAGTATCGTGGGAGGTTGTGTGGCGCAGTCGATACGTGCAGTACATACCACATGATTGCCGTTCTGGTCCTTGACACACTTTAGCACGTGCCCGTCGAGCTCGCGCACCACCTCCTGCTGCTGCTCGGCCGGGATGGACTCCAGCGCCTTCTGGATCACGCGGCACCCGTACATCTGCAGCGCCAGCGCCAGCACGTGTCCCCGCACCTGCCGACACGCCCACACACTTACTCTATCTGCCAGAGACAAGCGTACACACTCACTCTATCTGCTAGAAAATACAGCCCAATGGTCTAATAGTCCAAAGAATAAATTTCGGGAATTAAATAATTCAAGTCAGGCGCAGATGCAGAGGAGGCAATGCCTGCATTTACGCCTGATTCTATTTTTTACAGCAGTTCTCAACTTCCCAAATATTTGAACTACCAGGAGACAGGTCCAGATATTAAATTTAATAATACAATCAAAATCTTTTATTACGAATCCCAATTACATTACAAATGGGAACGTATGGATCTTTGTTATTCAATGATGCCAAAACTTCTGAAGAGATTTTGATGAAACCTTGAAGTTAGATAACATTTAATAGTATTATAACACTAGCAGCTAGATGCTGATGCGTGTATTTTAAACAACAGTTTTTGAAGCTAGCGCAATAGACGTTGCTTCGGCTGGGACTTTTCATAATTAACTTTTTTTCTTTGAAATAGTTGACTTCTTTGCGGGTTGTCATGTTGATTGGGGATAGTAAGCATGAACTAGTCCCACTGCATCTCTTGCCATGCAGAGTCGACTTAGTGTCATATTTCTAGATCTTCTAGTCATAGCCATCCTGTTGGTCCTCGAATGAAAGGTCTCATAGAGATCTAACTTCCATATGCAAATTTAATTTTGCCATAACACTGCCACTTTCTTTGATGTGCAGATTTAATTGTGCCATATCTCTGGAAGCTTACAGCTCAAGCATACACACTTTATTTATTTATTTATTTATTTATATAAGTTTATTGCACTAAAAAAAAACTCGGGCAAAAGGTACAACTTAATGCCGGAGGCATTTTCTACCAGTCTACCTTTGGGTATCGTGAGCAGTAGTGCGAGTAGTAACTATGGAGAAATAGCTTTAGAGGAAACATAATTCCTACACAATATACAACAAATACACATTATACTTAAACTTAAATATATAACTTATATAACTGTACATAAATATAACTACATAAATATCAATAAATAAATACTAAATACTACAAATGTGTTGGTACTCAAATTAAATCTGAACATGTGTAAAAGCTTCTATTCTACGGTTGTCCTGCGACACAGCACATACTTTTTGTGAGCGCTTTCAATTGAATAAATGTATTTTAACGGTTCTTTCACTTTTAATGGTTGGTTTTTAAAACTTATCACTTCCCCTAGTAATTTATTCCAACAGTTGCGTAGGGCTAGATAACACAGGTCAACACTGGTTTTGGTGCCGAGAAGCTGTATTTTTTTTTCAACTTAGGACCCTATAATGATTACATAGAGAGCAAACATTTTGATTTCCTACGTGTAGTTTTCTAGATTTTGATTTTTACTGAAAAAAACAACTTTACATGAAAAACAGCATTTATTAAATTATTGTGTCCAAAAAAACTTTCTTTTTCGCGACTATCGTGAATGATATTTAGTAGGACAATCATGTTGCATCCCCCAGCAGTAGTCAACCATCATGTGCCGATCCCATCGGCCCTGGTACCTCGTTTCCATAGGTTTTAGGTCCTGTTGAAACCGCTCGCCTGGTTTTTTGCCAGAGGATCCAAGATTCTCTAGCAATTGGTCAAACTGTATGAGGAGATAGTACACTTTAGTGGACATATGAAAATCTAAGTTTATAAAGTTGTCCAGTATGTCATTTTTAATTTCAGAGTAGTTACTTGACCTTTGATTTCCTAGACGAGCCAGTCTCCTTTTTCCTAATGTTGATGCTTTGCTAGACTGTCCCACATACAATAAAACACGGGTATTTGGTATTCGAATAAGAGTTTAACCACTGTGAGATCAACACAGATACTCCATTGGTGTTTGTTTTTGATTTTGTTGATTGTGATTTGATTTTGTCTAGCACAAGTGAAATATTGTCATATGTTTCCTTAAATTTTGTTGTACGAGCAATGGGAGATGAACCATATTTGGAACCCATTTTGTAAAATTACACACCTAAGGCTTTGTTGCGAGCTATCTATAAAGAGTGGATATCAATTTGGCTGATATTCTGAAAGACCCATTTTGAGAATAAGCCTTGCAAGATTTTCCGAACAAAAAAATGGTAACAAGTCTTGCTCTCTTGTATTTGCCAAGCAGTTTATTTTCTTTTAATCTAGAAGCTATATACCTCTGCAGATTCTTTAGGTAGTTTAAGATCTCTCATCAAATCATTCAAGTGGTCTTGGGTAAAAGGTTTTCGCTCTGTAGACGCTATTCCTTCGAAATCACTGTCGCAACTCACTTTTTTAACAATTTCTTCAAATGATGTTTCGTGGGAAGTACACAATGTTGTTACCGGTTCTTTCTCTAAGTGTAGTAAAGGTCTTCTAGCTGATTCTAAGTCTGATTGAATATTTTTTTAAGTTGACGCCACGCCAATGACAAGAGCAGAAGTTACAGTCGTTGATATGTTTTTTTTTTCGTTTCATTGCATTAGGCACTAAAAACCTCATACGGTTTATTTGTCCACTGACCCACTGTCTCAAGTGTTAATAGCACATTTAACAAACAATTCGAGCTATCCACGTCTTGTATTCATCCTCAATTTCCAACTTAAAGTCAGAAAAATAAGCACGTTTTTATGAAATCTGTCATAGGTTGTCTATCATTTTTAACTGTGTATTCATCACAAATATAACAAAACACATTTAGCTCATTGAAACAACTTCTTCGCGAGGAAGACATTATATTAAAATGAATTTGTTTGTAGAAATGTATGGATAAGATAGCAAACCAAGCACATGAAAGTACTAATTACAGCCAATATTGAAAACTGATGGTAGTTCCAAATCCACATGTAGGAAAAAAAAGTTAAAAATATTTTTACTGTTGCCAATGCATACCTAACACAAAACCACTAACGTATTCTCGGCACCACAAAATAATATTTTTTTTGTTGACCAGTGTAATAGTTCCTTGGATTCAACTTGCTACTTGCATGGTTAATCTTAAGTGGATCAACACATACATGGTTTCCCATAAGTGTTAAGGTCTAACCGCACTAGGCAGAACTGCACTGCAGCGGAGCGACGCGACGCGGCCAGATATTCTTCGTATGAAATTGTATGCGCTAGAACGCACTACGCGGCAGCGGAACTGCGCGACGCGGCACTGCGCGACAAAGTTGAGCAACTCACCAAACATGTCGCGCCATGTCGCGTCGCGTAGTTCCGCTGCCGCTAGTGCGATATAGCAAGCGGCGCGACACTGCACGTTATTCGATTCATAACGTGTAGTGTAAGCATGTATACAATATTTTAACGACCTTGTTGCTCTGAGTGGGTGTAAAACAGTTTTTTTTTCGATCTCTTTTTTATACAACATGACATCCATGGCTGTCTAATGCCACACAACTACCGTTATGACATTAGTCCGACACACCATATTCAGTTATTTTTGTTTTATATATTTCTCTCTCTATGTGTCAAAACTTGTTTTTGTTATATCTTGGGAAACACTGGTCGTAGACCCATCATGCGACCACTCAAAGTAAGCATCCCGACCTGATCTACCTTCCTGTCATGTCAAAATTTGTTTTGGTTATATCTTGAGAAACACTGGTCATAGACCCATCATGGTACCACTCAAACTAAAGTTCCGTATCTAGATTAGGTATCTACCTAGCTGTCATGTCAAAATTTGTTTTGGTTATATCTTTGGAAAAACTGGTCGTAGACCCATCATGCCGCCACTCAAAATAAACGCCATGACCTGATCTACCTAGCTGTCATGTCAAAATCTGTGTTTGTTATATCTTGGGAAACACTGGTCGCAGACCCATCATGCGACGACTCAAAGTAAACGTCCCGACTTGATCTACCTTTCTGTCATGTCAAAATTTGTTTTCGTTGTATCTTGGGAAACACTGGTCGTAGACCCATCATGCCACCACTCAAAATAAACGCCATGACCTGATTTACCTAGCTGTCATTTCAAAATCTGTGTTTGTTATATCTTGGGAAACACTGGTCGCAGACCCATCATGTGACGACTCAAAGTAAACGTCCCGACTTGATCTACCTTTCTGTCATGTCAAAATTTGTTTTCGTTGTATCTTGGGAAACACTGGTCGTAGACCCATCATGCGACCACTCAAAGTAAACGCCTTTTGATTACCCACTCATATCCACTCCAAAATAAACCAGAATAAAAAAACCGGCCAAGTGCGAGTCGGACTCGCACAAGAAGAGTTCCGTACCATCGTAAATTATTTAATACCAATTTTAATTTTACTTATTTGTTGTTATAGCGGCAAAATAAATACACACTTCGTGAACATTTCAGCTGCCTACCTATTACGGTTCATGAGATAAAGCCCTGAGACAGACGGACGGACAGACGGACGGACGGACGGACGGACGGACGGACGGACGGACAGCGGAGGTTTATTAATAGGATTTCGTTTTCAGCCTTTGGGTACGGAACCCTAAAAAGGACGTCATTGCTCCAAACTATTTTCTTCCTCACAGAGCAAAGTAACTATTGTAATATCCATCTGAGTTTCTTCCATCTTGCTCAGAAGTTGCCGATCGACTGTAAGCAAAATTTGCCGCGTAGTGTCGTTCTAGTGCGGTATACTCAGTAGAGCCGCGTCGCGTCGCGTTGCTCCGCTGCAGTGCAGTTCTGCCTAGTGCGGTTAGACCTTTAATTGCAACATTTGATTTGAGGTTAGGTATGTCTTACATGGACTACTAGAAAAATTCTGCCCGGCCTCCGTACAAAAAACAGCATTGTTCCTAGCAGTGTCGAATACTGTAATTAGTCTTCAATAAAACCTAGCAGAAAAAGTAGGCTTAAACATAGACAGAAAGCACTCACCTTCTGCGCAAGCGTGGTCTTCTGTTCTGTGGTGCCGAATTCAAAGAATTTCTGGATGACGTAGTTGCCGAACACATCAGTCATGAGGCTGTATGCGGCCCCAATGATCTCGTTGAACACCAGCTGCTTCTCTTGTACCGTTGCACGCTCCAGCTTTTGTTGTATGAATCTGCAACAAACATGGACTTCCCAATTAACCATTATTCAATGTCTCTCATACCGTACAGAGCTGTATAAGTAATTAAAGGTTAAACATTGACATCTAGATGGAAGCATTATAATATATTTTTTAAATTGGACAGAAAAATGCTTTATCCCAACATTATCCTTCGAAATACATGTTGTACGCTCGAATCCGACATATACAATTTCCAAGATTGCTTCAGGTAAATGTATTGTCAAAATAGTAATAACTAAACCTATAAATGTAGATGTCGCTGTTTAACCTCAAATTTATTTGGAAACTGCAATGTCTCAACCATTAAAAACATACACAATTTAATAAACATACAAAAATTGGTTATGAACCAAATTGTTTACAGCAATGGTGAGGTGCATGTTCACAATGACAAACTTTAAGGCGGCCCAACCCGGCGGGACTAACTCATTCGCGGGCATTGTACAAAACCGTGCTGTTGCGCTCTGGGACCTTCTCTGTTTCAAAGAAAAAGACAGGCTCCGTGATGAGGAAGATGCAAGATGTCTACAAAAAAGACAATGTGCATAGTGTATGATTTGGTAAGATTTACGAAAATTTTGATTTTAAAACGACTTATAGCTAAAAGTAAACCACGACCGCTGTAGTCAAAAATCTAACAAAAACCAAATAGATTATAAATTTTGATTAAACAAGCTATGTCTGATGACTAATCTTTTTAAGATGTTCTTACTTTATCATTGCGTAATCCACCTCCAAAGTAATTGTATAAAACGCGCGAAAAATCCGAACTTTCGGACGTTATAACTTGTAAACCAAACACAATTTTACAATGCCAATGGTCATCAGACATCTAGTTCGATCAAATAAAGGTAGATTGAGCAAAATTTTGGATCTCTGACAAGAAATATGGGCGTGATCTTCTTTCCCTTTTTGTATGGGGAAATGAGCGGGTTAGGCCACCTTAACCACACAATGCTCGTTATTTGTGTGCATGTAATATTAGAATTTGAGCTAAAATACTTTAGCATAATTATTTGGGCAGGTCTTTCTTGGTAACTAGAAAAACCTAAAGTAAATTTTGAGGAGTGCGGATTGTGCTTTGCACGGAGATTTCCCATAGTTAAGAGGGCATGCTTTGCGCGTCGGCCCATACAAAAAGGGAAAGCTATTTCCTACTCCATTTATAAAGATATTTGTTTTAAATTATGCCGAGAACGTCATCTAAGCAGTACGTAGTCGTCTATGTTATTAAATTTTATCAAAGCTTTTTATTTGATGGAATATGAATATGAAACATTTTTAATAAAAAATCAAACTGCTTTTAATGAACTTTCATTTAAGAGAAAAACTAATTAATGAAAATAGAGGCGACTAGCTACTAGGATTTAAAAATATATTCAAGAAAATAATAATTAAATCAGACATGTTTTGATGTAGAAAACAGGTTTCTCCTGAGGGTAGCTGCGCGACATCTTTTTAGGTAAATAATGGGCGTTTAAATTTTAAAATGTAGTCTTTTAATATTATCCGCCACAGCGTGTGGGTGGCGTGTGACGATGTGTGCGTGTAGTGTCGGTGTGTGTATGTATGTGTATACCTGGAGCCATGCTGGTCCTGCGAGAACTCGACGATGTGGTTGGTGAGGTCGCGCAGCTGCAAGTTAGGGAAGCGGTTGTTGCGGAAGTCCTCGAGCAGGCGCGAGCGGCCGCCGCCGGCCTTGTCGGCCGCGCCCGCCGCGCCGCCGCCCGCCGCCAGCCCGGCGCCCGTAGCGCCCACGCCGCCGCCCACCAGCTCTGCAGCACCAGAAGGACAGACATGCATTGGTCAACAATACGAGTATAGAGTAGCAAATATTATTGTGAGGATAATTGGAAAGAGGTTTTTCATTAGGTTAATTTTTTTTTCCGACTGCAGTGTGTACTATTAGTCCCGGATATGTACGGTGAGACATTGATAGGTATGTACAAGACCTTCTTCTTTCTTCAATTGTAAAAATTATGTCTCAACTCTTATGACTCTACGTAAAAAGGGTTTATTTCATTGCATGCTAGGTCTATGGTTTATTTGTGTATCGTTGTGTCAAAATAATATTTTTTTAAATTATATTATTACCGTGCAAAGTTCGCGACTTTCGCCATTGATGGAATGCAATGCTTCGTTTTAAGGTGGCCCATCCCGCTCATCTCCCCATACAAAAGGGGAAAGAAGATCACGCCCATATTTCTTGTCAGAGATCCAAAATTTTGCTCAAAATAGCTTTATTTGATCGAACTAGATGTCTGATGACCATTGGCATTGTAAAATTGTGTTTGGTTTCTAAGTTATAAGGTCCGAAAGTTCGAATTTTTCGCGCGTTTTATACAATAAATTTGGAGTTGGATTACGCAATGATAAAGTAAGAACATCGTAAAAAGATTAGTCTTCAGACATAGCTTATTTAATTAAGATTTATGATCTATTTGGTTTTTGTTAGATTTTTTACTACAGCGGTCGTGGTTAGCTATAAGTCGTTTTGAAATTAAAATTTTCGTAAATCTTACCAAATCATATACTATGCACATTATCTTTTTTGTGGACATGTTGCATCTTCCTCATCACGGAGCCTGTCTTTTTCTTTGAAACAGAGAAGGTCCCAGAGCGCAACAGCACGGTTTTGTACCGTGCCCGCGAATGAGTTAGGCCCGCCGGGTTGGGCCGCCTTAATAGTAGCTATGGGTCTTTCGCGAACGAACAGGTCAAGAGACGTGAGTTGGCTTCCTGGTGAGTCACAGATAACTCACCAGTGAGTCACCTGTGACTCATCGGTCAATTTGAATTTTAAGAGTAGCTCCTGGGTCGCATAGACAACGCCAACGATTGACCAAACGGGTCAAAAAAACACGTTCAATCTTCGTCTCATTCGGTTAGACCCGGGTCGCGAAAATCTCCATTATTATTTAATATCCTGGGACTCAGCGCTAATGTAAGTAATCTGTGGTGCTACCAACAGCTTACCAACATATTAGGCGCCACTAACGCCACCCCGCGGCTCCCAGGGAGAGTACAAACAGGTGACGCTAGGTGACTGTTGGAGAAGGGCAGCACTATATCAGCTTAGGCGGTGCAGAAGTTGCCTACAGAAAAAGTGTTTGCCGATTGTTCGAGGGACTATTTGTGTTCTGACGCCGTGCAATCTAACATTGACGAAAATAAGTTGCATGCACCTTTATTGAGATGACAGACGATTATCCGTTACATCATCGTTGAATGTAATCATAACGGATAATATTCTATGAGCCCTCGTGCACAATTATCATAGCTGTCGATGGTTTTTGTTGGCTTAGTTGTAATATACACGGGATATGCGGATTGTATGCAATAGGTAGCTAATGTACTGTTTGTACTTTGAAAGAGAACGTAAGCAAGTATTTCAGCAAAATTCGCAGCAAGGGCAATCTATGGCATATTGCGTAACCTTGTCATTTAGGTTGATCCTACCTGCTAGGTGACATCCGAGGCCGATCACATCCGTCCCATTTTGCGCCAGTATCCATAAGACGCCAGACTCATTAGAAACCATTCGCAATAATTATCGCATATTCCGAGGAAGTAAATGCACTCATTCTCATTTTCCTTTTATTTTACAATAAGATAATTCCATTTTGTATGTGGATTTATTTAAACTTGTGGTAGTCAAACTACAATAAGTTACGTCAGAATCCGATTGACCCACAAATTCGATTAACTCATGCAAATAAACTTAAACAGTCTATAGGTTATGATCTTTTTGTCCA
The DNA here is from genome assembly GCA_946894095.1 of Incurvaria masculella. Classification (NCBI taxonomy): domain Eukaryota; kingdom Metazoa; phylum Arthropoda; class Insecta; order Lepidoptera; family Incurvariidae; genus Incurvaria; species Incurvaria masculella. The sequence continues at coordinate 13,808,138 of OX335648.2, read as the reverse complement.
CACTATTATGAATGAATACGTAAAAGTTAATTCCAAACATACTAGAAACAGACAAAGAAAATAAAAACAAACCTTAATGTGATTACGGTAAATATGTCATGAATACAAGTTTAGATATATTAAATAACTGACCTTTTAAGCTGTACATATTATTACATCGACTCCGACCAAATTCGTTTATGAAGTTTGCCCACTAGATAAATTTGTGTCAGATCGAAATGTTCGCCACTCATTAGGATAACATATATAAACCTTACTTAAAATCCTTGCATGATTAAAAAAAAGCCATGGTTACGTACCAATAGGGCTTACAAGTCAAAGGGAATTAAAAATTAGTCTCGGTGAGTTATGGCGGATTGAATGGATTAAACGTGGTTTTTTAACCGACTTCATAAAAAAGGTGGAGGTTCTCAATTCGTCGAAATCTTTTTTTTTATATGGAATGCAAATTGGAAGGAGCAATTTAAAATTACGCTTTTCACTCAAAATTCACCAACTCTTATTGCGACTAAGGTAGAGTTAAGAGATCAATTGATGTTTACCCGAGATGGTGCCGACTCCTCCCAGCTTGCTGAGCAGCGACGACGACGAGCCGAACATGCCGTTGGTGGTGAGTCCGGCGGCGGCCAGGCTGCTCACCGCCCTGCAACACGCGCACAGCGGTCAGCGACGCGCCCTCTCGCGCACACACACGCGCGCACACTCCCAATGTACACAATGCACACTTTACACACACGTCCAACATTTTGCGGCAACTTTCGAAAGGAATAATAGTAAATCTGTATACGGGCATGCACGGTCGCGAAGAGGTTTGTACAGAGTGGGGTTTGAATGTACAGAGAGGGATGGTAGACCTGTACTTGGCGGTCTCGGCGCCGGGCGCCGCGGAGACGGTGCGCAGGCCGACGGGGCCGAGCGAGGCGCCGAGCGGCGGCGACAGCGGCGACGGCCCCCACTTGCGCGCGTACTCCTGCAGAGCCGACCCGCTGAAGTCGAGCGAGTCTCGCCGCGCGCCCGTGCCGCCTGCAACACGCGCACTGTCCACTCTGCCGCGCACCACCGCGCACCACCGCGACACCACCGCGTCACCACCGCGTCACCACGCACCGACACCTACTAGGTGCGATCCCACCGGAGCAGATATCGTCGCGCGCTTACACATTCAAATTGCTTATTGTACAGTTTTACGTGTACCTAAATAGATTTTTGACTAGGCGTGATGAAGTTTAAGGCAAAGAACACACGTTTTAGTTCAACACTAAGGCTGAGATAAATAGTGGTAACAGAAACTAAGACTAACCGAAAGTAGTACTTTGTGACGTCACTTTGACACATTTTGTATGGACGAAATCTCAAAGTAATGCAAAGTGACGTCACAAAGTACTACTTTTCGTTAGTCTTAGTTTTTGTTGCGACTATTTATCTCAGCCTATGTTTCAGGTTACAATATGTTCTATTGCACTTTAGATAAAAAACCTTTGAGCTATTTTTATTATTGATGCATTATTTTTTGTATATTATTTTCCTGCCACATCATTACATATTAGTCTGGAATATTTTATTGTTATTACATATATACCACGTACAATGGTGGCCGGTGCACTTCCTTTAGTTTTTATTTTAAATACAGATTGTTTGTACAAATTTCTGCGCTTTATTTATCTGAACAGAAGCATCATACTCATTTATTTTCTTAACCTTTCACTATTAAAACAGTTTCTTGTCCAGTATTGACTCGGAATTATAATCCAGTGCAGAGCAGTAGCAATTCTAATCTATAAAGGTCCATCGAAAGATGACATTATTTTACAATATTGTATATTTATTATATAAGCTATGTATTACATAGCTACATACAACTCTAAAAAGGACGTGAGCATAATGCCTGCGTTACAAAATCACTGCTTTAGACTGCATGTTGCATCCACTAAAAAAAATACAAGAATATTGGTTTTTGCACTTACTGAAAAGAACATTTCCAAAACATTTATAATTATGAATTTTTCACGAAATGCGGCATTCCGTGATAAATTTAGTTCAGATTCATATTTTTAACTATACTCGTGTAGCAGTCCTGTTCTCGACGCAGATAAGTTTAATGTTTTCAGAGTTCCCTTTAGCGTGGATATTTCATTGTATTTGCAGGTATATTTTCAAGGATTTTAATTGTTATTAAAAAGCAAACACTAAATATTACAGAAATAGCAAACATTCCGAGGAAACAAGGAAGGCCTGCGCCGACAACAATGCAAATATAGTAACACGGAAATATAATACATTGACATGAAGTTTTTTATGCACAACTGGAGCATTAAGTACCAAAATGAGTACAGAATCCAACGACGAATTCGCGTACATATAGTTTTCGAAATAAGTTTGATGCCTGTACATGATGTAACTAACTCTAACTAAATATAATGAGGTGATCGAGTTCCATACAATGGCTCGTGCCTGTTTCCTCAGTTAAATTGAGAAATATTTTTCTGAAATTTGCACATTTAATAAACTAACTAAGAGGTCTGTCTGTTACGCCTCTAAAATTGTTTACAAACTTTCGGAGGCGTATGTAATGGATCTAAGTTATTAAAACAACCAAAACTTACAGACGTAGCTTCTCACTGAGTTGATTTATTTAATGTGCAATATATCAGAAACATATTTCTTAATTTGACTGAGGAAACAGGCACGCACCATTTGTATCGAACTTGATCACCTCATTATTTTCTTAATACTTTTTTATTTTTTTTATCTACTTTTAATGAGTATAGAAAAAACTTTTAATCTTTATCATCTACCTCCTCCATTAGCCATTCATGTCAATATTAAACAAAATTTAGTCTTTATGCAATGTTTGTGTGTTTAAATAAATTGGTGAATTGCTCGCTAAAATTGATATTAAAAATTCGTACAAGAAACAAGATTTAGGATAATACAGCAGTGTCTGAAAATACTTCAGTGAATGATTTGATTAAATGTAAAGATATTGGCAATTTTTACAGAAATTATTTTGTTAAAACATGTTTTTTTACATTTTAAATAAAATAAAACGTACAGATAAATTGAGATGCGTTTTGTTAATAATAAGTACTTTCTCTATAGTATTTCACTCAGGTCACAAACGTTTTTCACACGGAATGTTTTTATGGTCATAGTCTACCAAGCAAGATGGTTATGCGACGCGCGTAGCACGCCCCTAGATCAAGTTACAAGTACATATTAATAAGTTGGCCAGTATAGAGATTTTGAAGAGACAATCCGAGCTGTGTGACGGTGGCGGCGACGACAGTAGCTGGCTGCCCCTCTGATCGGGGTTGACGCGCAGATTTATCCACATCACCCGATTTTCGAATGTCGCAGAAAGGGCAATAAGTCACTCGCTTGGGGCTCAACGAGACTTAGGATAGTGACGATATGAAATCGAAGGAAAGCTAATTAAGAAAGACTAAGTTGTTACAAAAAAGTATAAAACAAAGTTGCAATGTGTTAAATATGGAATAAAAATTATTTAAACTACAGTAATAAGACTTATGCTTAGCCATCTTTACAGCAGATTGAAAACGACTTTTAACACTAGCTATCGTCTAGGCCAAAGCTCGCTTAAAATGTTGGTTTTCTATTTTACGCATTATTTAATTCACTACTCGTACTATCGGTCCACCAAGTGTCACCAAATCGGGTGTTTGGCGCGGGTAATTCCAGACTGTTCAATTAAAAAAATTAGTTTGATTCCATTCAATTGCTTCGACACGAGGTCATTTATAGTTAGTATTATTTCAATGCAAATAAAATGTTTAAAAGCGCTGCCATAAAATAAGTATTAAAATTGAATTAAAAATGCTTGACATACACCCAGGAATCTGGTCATATACCCTATTTAACACTTTTCAAATTTAAGCAAACAGTAACTACTCTCGAGTACTTTGATACAAGAAATAACACCAAACATGCAACAAGTTCGGAAGGTCATGAAAATTAGACAACAGAACTCATTCATGTATGGCCAAGACAAGACATAATATTTATGTACAGAACAAATGTATGTATATTATATGTACAATTGTATTTATATGCACAGTAATGCAGATATTTGTGAATTGTAAAGTGTGACTGTAAGTCTATTTTTGAAAAAAAAAACTAATTCAATGCATTGATACGCAAGACAATGTGTGACTGTAAGTCTATTTTTGCAAAAAAAAACTAATTCAATGCATTGGTACGCAAGACAATTCATAATTGCACTGTTTTAAATATTTTGCTACCCCTCATCCGGTGATTCCCTATTTTGAAATCACAGAATGTGAAAAATGTCATTCATTAGCCCCACCCCAAGGCGTCTTTAAACCATATGACGGATCACGCGTCGCGCCGGAGCGGCGATGACAGCGCGACGGGGTCGCAAAAAAAATATATGCAACTGAATATAATTGTGTGGTAAACTCGTGTTGTTACTAGGCCTGTTGTTTAAATTAATATTCAACAAGATGTTGGCTATTAAGTTTATCAGAACGTAGTGCGGTGTGTATGTAGTGTGCAGGGGTGTGTAGGGTGTGTGGTGGTTGGTGTACTAACCGGGTAGGGCGGCAATGGAGGCGGCCGTCGGCTGCTGGTGTTGCGGCTGGTGCTGCTGCTGCTGCTGCTGGTGCTGGGGAGGAGGTTGCGCGGCGTGCGCGGGCAGCGCCGGCTGCGCGGGGTACGCCGAGTGGCGCGTGGCCGCGGCGAGCACGCCGCCCGGCGACACGAGCCGTAGCGGCGTGCCGTTGCGGCCGCCCATCACGAGCGAGCCCGGGTCGTAGTAGGGGATCACGTACTGCCCCTGCCCGTTCACCTGCGGCTCTTGCGGCTGCGAGGGCGTGAGCGGCCGCCGCGGCTGCTGCTGCTGCTGCTGCGGCTGCGGCTGCGGCACGAGGCCCGGGTACACGCCCCACGGCGTGACGCCGTAGTAGGGCGGCACGCCGGCGATGAGCGCGCTCACGTAGGGCGCGCCCTCCTGCCCGGCGTTGATCACGTACGGAGCCTGCGTGAACGCCTGCGCCTGCTGCGCCGCGAGCTGCTGCTGCAGCTGAAACTGCTGCTGTTGCTGCTGCTGCTGCTGGAGCAGCTGGAGCTGCGCTGCCGCCTGTCCGCCCGCAGCCGCCGCCGCCGCTTGCGACCGAAACAATTGCTGCAACAAAAAGAAAAACCGATATCAATACTAAATCCTTTTTACAAAGGGCATTGCCGAAATGAAAACCGCATTAAAGAGTACATTTACCAAGACCAAGACCAATAGGCTAACGTGTGATTGAAAATTAAAACTCAAAATAATATCTTTCAATTAGTAATTAATGAAAGTCCCAGCGGACAAGGATTATTATTTAAAAAAAGTTCACAACATGTTGTTCTCAGTGTTGTCAGATGTTGCGTATTTTCGCTGTAATAGGTAACGACATTTTAATCCTATCTTGCGATTTCAGCTACATGATTAATGTCACTGTCGTTAATCTGCAATCCAAATCTTAACTAAATATATTCCGTATATAGTAAAATGTATTACGTGTATGTTACTAATAAAATATTTTATCATTATCCGGTTTAGTTTTGGTCTAATTTCTATATCAAAATCTGGCAGCTCCAACCGCGACATCATGACAGATTGTATGTATGTATCAAGATAAAGATCGGTCAGTACGTGTTCAATAGTTTCCGTCAGTTTACTTGGGAACTGTAAACGAACCCACAAAACTCATGCGAGAGCAGGCGTGCAGTGGACGGCTTGCGGTTTGCGCCTTCCGCTAGATGCTATAAAGTTTCATTATCATGAAAAATGTGCTCTGCTAATAGTCACGTTCTCCGCCCAGCACATGGGGTTGAGCTGGCGCGACGCCACTACACCATACCAATTAGACATGTCACAATGACCAAAACACAGTGTACCTCGCTCTAATCCCGGTTTCTAAATTGTTAATAGGACTTTATCAAAAAATTTCAAAAAATACAGAGCTCATACAATACTATTCAATTTAAGGAACGTAAGGGACACTTATAATTTCGTCAAGTGCATCTATTCGTCAGTCCGAAAGTAACATTCACAATATAACCTACCCCATCCCTAATTTATGCATTTCAAAACAGGCAATTGATCGTATTCACAAACAAGGGACCCGAAAATCGTAAATTTTAAACGTTTTCGATAACAAGAACACAAAAGATGTATATAGAATCCAGAACCAGCGAAACATACGATTCGCGGGTATTGCGTCTACCAATTTCGCCACCGGCTGGATATACCCATAATTTGGAATTCTTCTACAGTCCCTCCTCCCGTAATGAATTCCTCCTGCTAACACAGTGTTTAAGATAATACCTACATTCATTTCACTTAACCCCGATGTCACGAAGCGACGGCCGAGTTAATCCATGTTCAAACACATCACTTTTAGTGAATCGCACGGAGATGGTTCCATTCACATTTTATAAAATATCTCGTCCCAAGATCGTCCATCAACCATGGAAAACATTCCCTCGTCTGCTCGCCGACTAAGTATGGATTCTCCCTTTTCAGCTTCAGGCACCGCGCCGGAGCACCATCACGGCAGCGACGAGCGCCTCTTTTATCTCATTTTCTCTCTTCTCACTCTTCTTCTCTCTCACTCACTTTTCCCTTTTTTATTGAGTGAAGAGATCATTTTATACGAAAACACACAATGTGACTGCTAGTCACTTTCACCCTCACCTACGGTGAGTCACCTTCACCATCGACTCACGTGTGAGAACAACACAGTCAGCAGCACACCTCTCAGCCAGCAGACTGGAGGACACCCATCACATCCTAGAAGCTAAGTACCCAGATTACACGTAGTAGGGAACGGCTCGAGTAGGTAGATGTGTGCCCAGAACCTCCAGAAAGCTGGCAGTCAATAAGTGTTGATTTTATAAAGTCTAAGATTATGTAAATCTATTTCCCTTATTTTGTACATTGTACATACTATATTACAATAAACTTAATATCACTATATCAGCATATCACTTCTTTAATTTCCGACCTTCATTTTGCAATGCATACCACCAGCACGTGTAACCCTACGACCCTGCAGATATAATACCCTACCATACTTACTTTAACTACTTACATTACCTACCTACCCCTTTCTAAAACGCCACCCGCGACAACTGTCCATACAAAGTGACGTGTTTAATCGTACGTTGACGTTGATTTTGATTGTTTGTCCGTTCGTGCACTCGGCCCTTAGACTTGAAGAAGGAACAACGAGGATGAACAGTCACTAAGGTAAATAACGATAAATGTAAGGTGCCGATCCGTGTCAAAACTACGAAGGAATTAGGGGCACGGTTTGACGTTAGTTATTTAGTACAACGAACATACGATGTTGCGCGTCCCGAATTCGAGAGCGAACTAACTGCAGTTGGACGTTTTCCACGAACTCGTGGCTACGCTACCGCCATAATAATGAGGACTGATAATTCGATCGCACCTCCCGTCTGTCCATGCTCGTTGTGAATAGGTACGATTGTGTGTGGCGGTTGAGAATAGGAAAGCCCTTAAAATACCATCAATAGGTGTGTAAATTATTTATATTGTTAATTATTATTTAATCAACCAGTAATTTCAACAATATGTCCACCCATCTCGCGTAAAAGAAAAATATATTTTTAATTCTTCCAAGTCTTCCATTCCCAAATTGTCAGTCGGGGAAACATGCAGCAAGAATTTAGATGTTTCATGCAAATCAGATCTTATCGATGATGGTTAGTTTGGTGAACTTATCAAAACAAATTCGGAACCGCACACTCTAGTTGGTAAAACGGCCACGACAATGCGACGAAGATTCAAACGTGAGTTCACCGGTATTGATTTATGATATTTCTAAGTGAGTCTCGGGTCAGCATCATCGATTCGCTACTCACAAATAGTCAATGTCGCGCAACGCGCAACGTCACAGTTCCAGGCTGGGCCCAATAAAAAAACCCGCATTCCGCATAATTGTGCAATTGTCAGGTTTCTCTGCACTACATATCACTAGTATAACTTTCACGCTAGCTCGGGAGCACGGGTACGGTGGCGGTGAGGCGGCGGCGGCAGAGTGGGCGTGTGAAGCGGCCGTGAGAACGGGCCACATATTGCGGCATGCCTGCTTTGTCCGCATTTATGAACATTTTTTGCGAAGCGTTATTGTCACAAGCTTTGCAATGCACACGGCCCAGAGCGAAGCAACAGAGACTGCAAAAACGGAGAGATTGAATGCAGCGCTGCCGAGTTGCATTTTGCCGCAACAGGCCGCCGAGAGAGCGTTCACAGGCGTGTTGCATGTGGCGCAACCTCAGATCAAAAAGTAAGGAGATGTGCCACCTAGCGCGCCTACTATATTTATGAAACTGCCAATACAATTCAAGAACGGCCCGGAAGCTGTGTTCCCCATACAAACGTAGTGTACTCATCATTTGAAAACCACTGTCCAATTCACTTGACATTGTGTATCTAATATCAAACAACGAATATCTGCGCGTTTTTGTTTTGCTCAAAAATCGTAACCAAGTCAAATGACAGGCAAAAGAAAATCTTGATACACATTTTATTTTCTCTGTTGTGGTAAACAGCATATTTTTTTCGAAGAACCAACCACGTGCAGACATAGATATTTGTTGCCTGATATTAAATACAAACAATCAAGCAAAGCAAGGTGGTTTTAAATTATTAGTAAACTACGTTTGTATGGGGAGCGTAACTTTCGGAGACTTACGGGCCTACCTTGTACACGTCATCCGCAAGCATAGTCGCAGACGTATTGGAGGTTTTGTGTGGGTGGGAACTGACTTGGCGAACTTATTTCGGGAGCACGTATGGTATTCGACACGCGGCCAGCCTCCAATACGATTACGTGCACACTTTTTCCATCCGGTGGATAATGATAACGAGCACATACCACTTCTCCTTTTTTTTTCTTCTGTGGGCGCAAAATTATAGTTCGTCGTGCGTGTACGCGAGAGCGTGCTTAATCGGACGAAATGTTTAGATAGCCACCAACTCATAGCTCTCGGGCTGGGAGCCATGAGTTGGTAGCCATGTTTCGGGTCGCGGTACGCCCTCAACCTGTTGAAGATTCAGGATCAGCAAGCGAAGTTGGCGCGCGGCCAGAGGCTAAGGAGGTCTAGATACTCTCCCGCCGCGCCACCAAACACGTGCACTAATACTTCTCAAACTTTAAGTGACATTACTTTTTCTTCAACGACGAAAGTGGGGGCGGGGGGTGTATGGTCGCACAAATGGTATCAATTGAGCCGGGTTAAACGAAAGGACGCCGTCAGTTTCCAATTGCAGGTTTATGTCTAGAAGGCAGCAATACCTCGGCCGCCGCAAACAAGTAAGCTGGTGGATTATCAATGCCGGTGGACGGTTCAAAGACGGCGCAGATAGTGGGTGGGCGGCGGCGGCGCGTTCCGGACGCGACACTAATAACGCCGTAATTGGTATCGGAGCGCACCTTCGCCGCCGTCTATGTCGGATTAGTGCACGTCTAATTGAATACGAGTATTCCCGGCTCGGGTGCCGCCGGGGTGCCGGGGTGCCGGGGTGCGGGGCAGCAGCCGGCGATGTGGCGCTGCAGCGGTGTTGCCACGCTCGAGTCACGCCGTTGCCGTCTAATGCCGTGAATACCAACAACAAAACAGTACAAGTGAGGGGTTTCGTAGACGGGAAAAACGTAACTGAAAATTTCTTAATTACAAAACTACACGACGATCTTATTAAAACAAATTTTCCTTAAAACTTTATTTTTGAGCTGTACCAATATTTTTTCCGAGCATAATTCGAAAAGTAGATGGAAGAAGAAACATTTTTCGACTTTACGCGCGCATATCTCACTAATTATATTGACTTAAACAAAACAATTAAAAACGTTTAAATAATTTTAAATATCTTGCGGGGCTACCTGAACGCTCTAGTACATTACACTTTAGCGTCGCATTGCATTTGCATTTCAAAACATGATTTTAGAAACTTGTCGACAGGTCGATTTTAAAACGAAAACATCAAGATTTCGAGAGAATTATCGAGCCAGAAAATGAAAAATGAAATGAATGAAAATGAAAATATTCTTTATTGCTTACAACTACTAGATAGTATGCAAAGGCGAGCTTATTGCCAAAGGCAATCTCTAACAGCTAACCTTAAAATTAGAAAATATATTAAGAGGTAGCAAGAAACAATAAATTACTTAAAACTAAGCACCATAATCACACTTAGAAAACATTCAAGCAAGCAATCACTACCGACGATAAAACTTCCAATCCGGTTTCGTGGCCAGGTAGGCGAACGACAAATGTGCGGCGGACACGAGGAGCAGGAACGGAGAAGGAAAACTTGGCACCACTGGATAATTAATTTTCACCGAAACGCAAATGAGGCGAGATCAAAAGAGGATAGTCCCGAGGCGCGCGGTGACGGCGGGACCAAGTTACGCCGTAAAGTATTGTCGTCGAGTCGTTAAAGGCAGATTCGAAGTCTATTAGCTAATGAAAAGTGAATAGCTGCGGGTGTGGAGGATCACGCTAATTACAATTAGCACGATGACGACATCTGTTCTGGGGCGCCTCCCCCCCCCCTCCACCCCACCACACCGCACCACACCGCACCCCATCGCGCCGTCTAGAGTACTACCCTTTTCCCCTTCTCGATATACGGCGCGACGCCAAAGGCCCTATTGCAGAAAGAGTTAACGTTAAAATTTGTTTACGTGTCCTTAAATAATAACTTAGCCTGTTCTAAGTATCTTAGCAAAAAATAAATCGAATTAACGCACAGATGCGATCCAGTTCAATATATAACAGATTTATCAACGAAAATATTCATAGTTGTAATTATTTTTGAAAACAATACGATAGGGAATTAATTTATTTGTCAATAGCTAGCGCAGCTTTATTAAATGTTTTTATTAGGTTCATCACTCGTTTCATAAATTATATATTTTACAAAAATAGTACGTAAACTGAAACTAGCATGCATAAAAGACAAACAAAAAAGTTTACATTAATTTTTTAAATGTCTAAGTATATCAGTGTAAACATTTTGTTTAAAGAATATGTACATACACGTAACTATAGGTGCAAGTATACGTATTCTAAAATCTAAATATCTAAATAATTGTGATGAAATCAAATTAATACGAAAAAATTAATTTACATCTCCCAAAAAATAAGTAAAGATAACCCTCCTTCTTGCGCAGTCGGGTAAAAATGAAAGAAAACAAAATTTAAACAAAAAAATATTATTGTGTACAAACGTCAAATACTTTTTTAAATGTTGACAAAAATTATGAAATGAAAGCCGATTAAACGGTCAGCACATTATCGGAAGAACGGAGTTTCTTCCCAGCTTGGTGCGTATGATGGTATGAGGTTAATAGGCCGTGAATTTAACGTAGGTACACCAATTTTTACATGATCAATTAAAACAGAGCTGAATGTTATTTATGATTTTATACAGGAACGTGGTGTCGATTACTATCTTCTTCGATCAAGTGTGTCCGAATCGATCTTCTCTGATGAAGTGAATTTGATAACAACTAGGATAAACGAATATTTATTCATAGCGATTTGCACACAAATCCATTAAAAATGCAAATCTCAATTGTTGATGTTCCGAGTTTAGAAAACACAGAACATCTAACAAGCTAGAAGTGTGACGTTTATGGACTAGGAGCTAGAAGCTAGTACAGACGGACCGACGGACATCATAAGCACACCATATATGGATTTTCCCTATTTTGCCTTCCGAAATAATACTACGTAAATCGGTCATTTGCACATAACTCCGAAGCGACACACACATGAAAATCATAGCGCCGTAAAGGTTGCTGCGAAAACTGCTACGCGGCGTAAATACGAAAGAACGATACAGTAGTAGGAGACGTTAGAATAATAGTTCATAGAAACTGCTTTAAAGCATCCCATTTAAAGGACATGCAGGGATGACTAAGATTGCAAGGACAAGTAATCGAGGTAATGTCATAATGTTATTGAAATGGGAAATATATCTATACTTCTATACTATTATATAAAGAGGAAAGGTTTGTTTGTGTATTTGAACCGAATAGGCTCCGAAACTACTGAACGGATTTGAAAAATTATTTCACCGTTGGAAAGCTACAGTCTATCCGAGGGGCATAGGCTATGTTTTATATTAAAAAAATTAGGGATCCTTACCAAAACTTCGATAACGTAACCCAAGGTGCAAAAAAATTACCAAGAAAGTTCCTTACATCGCGTGCGCTACGAAAACTATTCACGATAGAACAAAATGATGTATTACAATTCTATAGAACACATTATTATCTACAATAAATGTCGCGACAGCATACATCTAACTATTATAGTTATGTCACAATAAGTGTGCATTTATTTTAAAATAAAAATTTAAATACCGCCGCTAGAAAAGGCTCTTTATTTGTACCTAGATATAAATCCTTATCAAAATAAATAAATTATTATTACCTTTATATTGCCTTTATAATACCTTTATATAACTTTTTGAATTATTCGATTCGGACATTTCATTCGAAAGATATCATGAGTTTAAAAATTAGAAAAAACTCCGCTCGGCCAACTATGCGTTTTAGAGTTTGTAGGCATCACTCAGAGGTACGGGAGGGGAGTCAGTCGGCTCCCTACGCAGCAGCCGTGTGCGGAATTTAAGAAATTGTCGCTTGATAATATTTCATAATAATAATATTTCATATATTTCATAATAATATTTCAATAGCATTCAAAAAGTTATTTTCAGAACTAGACCCATTAATATAAGTTGTACATTTAGTTATCCTAATAAATAAGTGACTTAAATCGTTTTTATGATTTAACGATCGAATACTTTTTAGTTGTAGGTTATAGTAGTAGTTGTAGGTAGCTTATAACAGTTAAACATGTTTGAAAAATGTTACGGCTTTTCACGCGGCAGGAAGATACATTCTCCAAAGACATTCTCAAAAGCCGTAACATTTTTCAAACATGTCTAACGACCGCGGTAATCTCAAAAGTATCATAATAACAGTTAAGCTAATTATTTAGTGAAAAATAAAACAACATCAAATAGTGTTTACTCCCTGGCTTTAACTCAATAAATTATTTATTTAATAGCTTTTGTTTTGTGGTTATGACCTTTTTACAATAATTAATAGTATGAAAAATACATAAAAGTAAAAAATACAAAAAAAAGAAAAAAAATACAAAAAAAATATATTCACAAAATTAGTTATTTTTATTTCTGTTTTTTTAGGAACTCTACGTAAGGAGGGTTTATTTGTGTAACATTGTGTCAAAATAATATTTTTTTAATTATATTATGCCCGTGCAAAGCCGGGACGGGATGCTAGTATTGTAATAAAACCTTACGCGAGAGCGTAAGGAACCGCCGCTGTACATCAATTGTATAAATGAAAAAATGCAGGAGTGAAAATAAACACAGATCATTACAATGTAGAATGCAAAACAGGTTGCTACGAGATTTGATACGAATGCAAAGGTTGCTACGATATTTGCTACGAAAACAAAACATGTTGCTACGAGTCTCGCTACGAATTCAAATCAGATTGCTACATTTGCTACGAATTATAAACGGGTTGTTAAGAGATTAGCTACGAAAACAAAACAAGTTGTCAGGAGATTTAATAATGCTAAACCGATTGCTATGACATTTGCTTTGAATGAAAATCAGGTTGCTAAGAGATTTGCTACGAAATGCAGGAACGGAGGTTACGGTGAAGTTACGGTTCTACGAGCTTTTGCATTTATTGGTTTTAGACTGGCGTCCTTGGCAGAAAGTATCAAATGAAATTGCTGATAATGTCAGTTTATACATATATTTGACAATCTCTTTCCGATATGTTAGAAAACTTACGGCTTTTCACGCGGCGGGAGAAGCCGTAAGTTTTCAAACATGTTCAACGACCGCAGTAATCTAAAAATTATCAATCTATTTTCGTATTACAATTTTCGGTATTCATAATGTAATCTGATTTTGAACAGATTAGTGCTTTTTGAGGTTTTTTTTCTGGGATTTATTCCAGTATTCCGTTAGGATTGTTATTGAAAGTTTTCAGATGTCACTAGATAGGATTTTAATTATAAGTCTTCGAAGCCGGAAGTCAGAGCTATGACTGTATGAAACTCGATACAATTCTGCAGAGATCCCATTTTAGTATTTAGTGTGCATGGGCGGGAGAGCAGGAAAACAGTCACCGCACCACGTCGATCGGAGGCAGCGCCGCGCCCTGACGACTGCGGGTGCTCTCAGGTATAATTTATTATTGATAGGACGACGAATGGCGCCAGAGCATCGAGTGGACTCCTGGGACCATTCGCGAAGAAGCCCGCTGTTTACAGACGCAGACAAACAAATTAAGCGACAAAGCCATCAATTACAAAGAAGAGACCTCCTGCACCCCTCGCTGCCGTTCGCGTTCACCTCGCGCTCGAGCGAACGCTGCGTCAACAATAAGCTTTTACACGAAGCGGCGAGCGGCGAGCACGTGACGTCCGCCCCGCCCCGCCCCGCCCCGTCCACTAACGCCAGCAGTGAAATGGTTTTTCTATTGTTTTAGAGTTACGCGGAGCTATCCGGTCCCCTCCCCTGCAGCAGAAAATTCGATAGCCCCTATAGTGTATCGCCGATTAGGCGGAAATTGAGCGGTCGCCAATCTAAAGGAAAGCCGAGAGGAGTCCCGAATGAGATTAGAGCGATACCGCGAGTCGGCAGCCTAACATGGTTATCTGACGCCGCCCAAGGCCTGCCGCGACAGCAGCGCCCGAGATCGGCAGTCTATATAATTATGTAACCTCCAGCAACATCGACCTACTCGCCCCCACAAATCCAATCTCGGCTCGCTCGAGACGGGAACGGCGCACGGCAGGACGACGAAGCCTCACGGAACACACCTCCCATTATTTTACGAAGGGGAAAGTAACAAGTATTATTTACGTTTGAAACCGAATATCGGTGCTCGGGAGACAACAATGCCACCGATTATCTTATTTATTTTTGTTTCAAGCAAATATAATGTAACATAAAATGTTTTGGAAGAGATGAATAAAATCATATTTAATTTGCAAAAAATTAACCAAACACGTGCATTTATTACATTTTAGGAAAATAAAAAAAAATGCTTCGGGGTGTCCAGAAACAAAATCCTTTCAAATATAATACTTTGTTTCTTTAAGAATTGTCATTGCTCAGGAAGTTATAGATATCTCTATCGGGCGCTGGATCGTTCTCAGCAAGAGTATCTGTTGGTAACGCGGAGTCCCTACTAAATAAACAGTGCACGCTCAAACCAAATTAAGACAATGCAATATTTAAGTACAACACTACTCTCGAAATACGTCTGAGCGCATTCTTGTCAGATCTCCACAATATTTTGGCTGAATTATGAGACGCCGAGCTGCTCGCATCTTGACGCTATTTAACTTGCCAACTTCTTGGTCCATTGATGCATATTTTTAATAACAGCCTACGATTATCTTTTTACCCAGATAAGTGGAAATTGTCAAGAGTTGTGCCTATACCGAAGGTAAGATCAGCGAAAAACGTAACTGACTATAGGCCAATTGCGGTACCATCAGTTTTTGCAAAGGTAATCGAATGGATTCTGCAACGCTACATAACCCGGCAGGTCGAGAGTCGGATTACCGACGCGCAACATGGCTTCCGGCTCGGGAGATCTACTGAAACAAATCTCATGGCTTTCATGAACAAGGTTACTCCCGCGCTGGACACCGGCCACCAGGTAGACGTGGCGTACTTTGACTTTCGGAAGGCCTTCGATAGCGTTGACAACGATTTACTTTTGCAAAAGTTCGCATTGGCTGGTTTCGCACCTAAGTTGCTAGATTTTTTCGCGTCGTACTTACGCAATAGGAGGCAATATGTAGTATATGAGGGTTACAAATCGTTCGAATATTGCACTAATTCTGGTGTGACTCAGGGTAGTAATTTGGGCCCACTCGAATTTATTATTTTTATAAATGATTTGGTTGATAAAGTTCACGCCTTCTGCTTGCTTTTCGCAGATGACTTTAAGATAATACAGGTGATCAAAAAAGTATCTGACTGCGACCTGCTACAGCGAGATATCGATAATGCACATGTTTGGAGTGACCAAAACAGGCTCTATTTCAACACTGACAAGTGCGCTATATTGACATTGAGTCGCTCCAGAGAGCCTATTCAATACCAATATCTACTTGGTGATGTCTTGCTTTCGAGAGTGACAAGTCAGAAAGACTTAGGTGTTATCATGGACACCAAATTGTCTTTTCATGATCACATCGACAAACTATGCAAAAGCTCCTTTCGGACCCTGGGTTTTGTATTGAGACAAGCATACCATTTGCGCAGTACAGATGCAGTAAAGATCTTGTACAACACATTTGTGAGAAGCAAGCTAGAATCCAACGGAATGATATGGAACCCTCATGAGGCTAAATATACTGCCATGCTTGAAAGAGTGCAAAAAAAGTTTTTGAGGTTCCTTTATAAAAAGAATTATGGTTTTTATCCGATTTATCCGAATACATATCCAACAAAATTTATTCTAGGAATGGTGGGATACCAGTTACTAGAAGTACGCCGAAATGTTGCGTTAACAAAATATGTGTTTAAATTAGTAATAGGACACGCGCAAAATTTTTCAGTGCTAGAGAGTGTTAATCTGTTCGCCCCAGACAATTACAGTCGCGCGCGCTCTCACCCTCACTTCGCGCTGCCCTCCTCGCGGACCAACATGCTGCGTCACGCGCCGCTCACACGTGCGCTTACAGCTCTAAATGATATATCTGACAAAATAGACATCTATGCTTGCACTCTGGCCGAGTTCCAGAAGGCAGTTACTGCTTACTTTGAAGCTGCATAATTTTTAAATAAGGTGTGTACTGTACTTATAAATTGCCTAACGCCTTGGCTATTACGCTGTAATGTTAGGTATATTGTTACATGAATAAATAAATAAATAAATAAATAAATAAATAAATAAATAAATAAACTTTATTTAATGTGATGAAAAAGCCAGCAGCCCGCACGCGAGACTCTACGCATGACACAAACAACCGGACAGTACGAGTCTGACGCACTCACCGAGGGTTCCAAACTTTCAGCTGCCTACCTATTATGGTTCATGAGATACAGCCCTATGACAGACGGACAGACGGACAACGAAGGCTTAGTAATAGGGTTCCGTTGGCAGACTTTCGGTACGGAACCCTAAAAAGGGCCTTGGCAAACAGGCGGATAATGAAGTTATCTTGTAAAGATTCCTTTTTTCCTTTTGAGGAACGAACCCCTAAATATTAGGGTTTAGGGTTAGTTATTTAAGGATTGATTGAAAATTACGTGCAATAACAACGTTATAAATGGGGCGCAAAGGTGGGCTTATCCCTCGAAGAGATTTCTTCCAGCCGACCTTTGGGCGTTTGTGATTGTTGAACATGTCTTAATTTGGTTTGCGAACCGAGTGCAGTGAACTGCGTTATGGATGATGGATGGGTCGTTAAAAATGCGTGAGACTCTCGTATTTGTTGACATATTCACACTAGGTGTCTGACGAAGTTATGATGGTACGATAAAGCATATCGAAGTTTGGTGGTGTTCCTTATGGTTCCTGAAGTCGCATAATGGGAAAGGTTTACTTTTCGTCTGATCCTACGAAGCAAAAAGAAGTTTGACTTAAAAAATACTTCAAAATATTTCTATCGTAATAAACGAAAGATCAAAACCATACCACTTATTCATTATGACATTCTAAATATTATTTTCAGCGTTTGTGACTTTCAACTATAATTCATCATCAAACATCTTCCTTTGTGATTCCGTCTTGTAAATAGCAGCACATGCCCCTCTTATGTGCCCAACATATTGGCATTTTTCGTCATAATTTTCACTTTTGCAATTCTAATGTGAGTTGATTGATGCCTATGGTACTTAACAACGGTTACTTATTTTTGATGACGCATACCAAAAGAAAATCAGAAATCGATTTTAATTATTTTATTGATAAGCTTAATTTAGCGATGAGTAGGCTGTCAAAATTGCTTACTCTATTGAATCATTGTAATTTGATGCAAACATATTATGTATAACGAGATCTTAATAAAAACCAGTACAGCAGTATGATCACAAATGTTCGTGATTGGTGGGAGGCTGAAGATGATTTTAAAGGATTGAAGGGCAAGTGGAAAGGTAGAGTGAGTGACGGAGGCGTGTCGCGGCGGGACCACGCCCGGCCGCACCGCGCCGCGCCGCGCCGGTCCCGCCCAGCGCCGACGCCCGCCCGCCCACGTACCCTGCCGCCCGCCCGCCCGCCCGCCACACAAGACACGACCATAACATTCCGAGGTTACACTATTTGTCAAAATTCCGTCAAACAACTTCACACACATTTAGGGCCGAGTGCACGAAAGGACAAAAAATCAAAATCAAAATAAACGTATGATTAAACACGTCACTTTGTGTGGGCAGTATGGAAGGAACTTCATGCGGTTCACTAAAAGTGACGTGTTTGAACATTGATTAACTCAGCCGTCTCTTCGTGCAATCCGGGCTTAGTATGATTTAATGGTAATGGTTGCGACCTCAACATAAAAAATGTAGATGTGCCATCTAGGGCCCCTACTATGAGACCCGATGTCGCAACTTTTTTAAAACTACAAACTCAAACTAAACGTACATGCCACACGCAAACATAGTCGCAGACGTATTGGGGCTTTTGTGTGAGTACTCACTTGAAGTACGTAATTCTGGAACATATTAGCGCGCGGTGGCAATATATTCCATAAGATTATATGCACTCCATACGGCGGAGTCGCGATGAAGACCACATGCCACTTCTCCTTGCTTTTCTATTCTGTAGTTGCGACATTACCATGCACTCATTTGAGTTTAGACAGTGGCAACTAGCAAACAGAAAAGTTTTTGGTATGAACATTCATCTGAAGCAGCGGGCATGTAATCCGAAGGTTGCAAATTCGAATGCTGCTTATGTATGATGGCCAAAGCAATATTTTTCTTCTCATTAAAAAAAGTTAATACAGGTTTTATTTAATGTCGATGTTTAACCTTAAATTAGCTGTGAGCATTTAATTTATTTGGTGCCGAGACATTGTTTTATTATGTTATTAGTTTAGCAAGCACTTAAGGCTAGAAACTATTGGTATGCAAATATTCCCTTTTATAGGAACTAAATTAGACCATGGAAAATCTTTCAAACAAACAAATATTTATATTTTATTTTTTTAAAGTTCAAACAGAGCGTCAGCATTCAGAGTCGCATACAAAGTGTTAGCATTTGTTTTGCAAATAAAAAGATATATTTGCTGTAAGTGATTAGTCATTGTTTAGAACTTGACAATTCGTTTCAATATTTTTTATTTATATTTTTATTGAAGATTATGATAGGCGCTTATGCGTGATTATGTATGATAGCAGATGGCGCAATTACTTCAATTTTCAGCATTTTCCATCACTATATTAATATTCCGTTATTTGTTACTTTTCAATTCAAAAAAATCCACAAGAAAACGTCCGGTTGCGTTAAATCGGGCGATCTGGGTGGCCACTCAAAATTACAGTTTTTGGAAATTTGGCGATCCGACGAACTCATGACGGAATAAGGCGATGGCGGCCCGGGCTGTGTAAGCTGGAGCGCCGTCCTATACGAACGTCTTGCACAAAATTCTTAAGGTGGCCTAGCCCGCTCAACTCCCCATACAAACGGGGAAAGAAGATCACGCCCATTTTACTTATGAGAGGATCCCAAATTTTGCTCAAAAGAGCGTTATTTGATGGTACTAGATGTCTGATGACCGTTATAAGGTCCGAAAGTTCGAATTTTTCGCGCGTTTTATACAATAACTTTGGAGGTGGATTACGCAACGATAAAGAAAATCTTAAAAAGATTAGTCATTAGACATAGCTTATTTAATCAAGATTTATAATCTATTTGGTTTACTTTTAGCTATAAGTCGTTTTGAAATCAAAATTTTCGTAAATCTTACCAAATCATACACTATGCACATTATCTTTTTTGTGGACATGTTGCATCTTCCTCATCACGGAGCCTGTCTTTTTCTTTGAAACAGCGAAGGTCCCAGAACAGTTTTGTACAGTGCCCGCGAATGAGTTAGTCGCGCCGGGTTGGGCCACCTTAATAACAAAGTTGATAGTTCATACCTACTAAGTAACGTTCCCTTTCGATGCCCTAAATGTTTTACACGATCCCGCGACCTTTTTAATGTTCCGATCAGTAAGACCAGGTAACTCTCTTTTGCGACGCAGCTGCGATAACTATAATAAAATGTTTTCTAATTTACATTTATTTTTCGATTAATATAATATATTCTTTTAGTTATCGACGTTTTTTTTTGTTTTATATTGTTCGGTTTAGATAGTATTTTTTTCTTATCTCATTTTGTTATTTTCGATTCCGATTATTTTTATTTTCTTACATTGATTTAATTTAGATAGTCCGTAATATGTTTTGTTTGTTTGTATTTTCCCTTATGCTCAGAACCTTGAATCACTTATAATTCTATGTTATTTTGTTTGATGGAATATTTTTGGGTCTGTTCAGCTAAAAATGGCAACAAAAATACGTTATCATGGCCTGATGACGGCCGCCATTGACGGTGGTCGAAGTTTAATCGTCATCGTAAAGAAAATTATGGACGTTCGTGGTAATCTGAATGGTTTTAATTTTGATTAATGGCTTTCATAAGAATACCGGAATCCACAAATGTTAGGAGAAAACGTCCAATGGTCGTGTGATAAGGCGCATAGTACGTACGTTGCGTTTTCACAGTTGAGAAGTTGTGTAGCTGCACAATTACAGCCCATTTTATGTTGCGTGTACTCGTCTAGAGTAAAAATCGCAAAGACTGACACTTCTAACGCAAACAGTCACAAGTCGATCTGGCAACATGTGTAAAAGTTATAAGATTGCCAAATGCTAAATACTTTAATTGGGACCGTCACAAAAATGTAATGAGAATACAATGTGAGTCGTACTCGTCCATCAGGCAAGAGCTTTAACAAAAAACAGGCCTTCGTTACCCTTTGTGTAAGGAAACTAAAGGGGCGGTGAAAGGGCAAGCGTACATAAAATTACTCTTCATAATATGAAAAAAAAAAACACAAATTCAACACCATTGATAAAAGTGTTCCTATAAAGAAACCAACTGCGTTGTTAACGTCGAAGGCTCAGAATCATGGGCTCTATTATGAGTTACAAATCACTTATCGAAATATCGCTGAGCTCTTCGTTTCCACAGGTTTACACCATTGAAAAGAGCAGGCGTTTGAGGGATGCACTAAATCGCCCGCCCATTGATTTTTATATTTGCATGGAAACATTAAATAACAAAAATGTGTTGAAAATATGTATCTACACAGATATACAATACCCTGAACGAGCGATTTAGTGTATCCCTCAAATGCCTGCTCTATTCAATGGTGAAAACCTGTGGAAACGTAGATCTCAGCGAAATTTCGATTAGTTATTTGTAACTTACTAATTGAGCCTCTGAACATGACCAACGGAAGCTCTATGGCGAGGGCGCGGCGACGCGAGGGCTGGGCTGGGCGCGCCCGGCCGAAGCTTTTATCGAAATGAGCGGCCGCGCCCGGCGACGGCGGCGTCGCCCAATTTACACAAATAGCAGTCGCCTTCAGCGCGGCGCACCCACCGCCACCACCGATACACCACTCTCCCACTTTCTCTATCACCACTCGCTATTTATTTTATCTGTCGCCTATGCAGTAACGACCGACCGAATCCCCGTTCGCCCCGTGACCATGTTGGGTTGGTTACCTAAAGTACATTTTTGTTCGATGACATGACTAGGTCACATTTTTGTGTCTTTATGCAACGGAAACAAAGAGATAGAGTTAAGGCTCACCGGGCGCATAAAATAGTCGAGAAGGATTTAAGCGTCGCCGTCGGCGGCAGTTTGCCGAGACCGCCCGCCCATTAACCGGATAAATGTAAGCAGAGCGGGACCGCGCGGCGACGCGGCATCCGACCGAACGGCAACACTGCATAATAATGAAGGGATTACACCAGAAAAATGCGACCAATTCTTATGACGGAAGCAAATCTGAAAATCCTCGAGGGATTGTGCCGAAAGCCGCACCCGTCGCGGCGGCGTCGCGGCCGCCTGCATATTTATATGTCGAGGGCAGACGGCAACTGAATTCATTCAAGTGCGCATAATAATATACCCTTCGCCCGCCAAGGAATCACCGCGGTGTGTATTCGTTAGTTGCGTCTGGAAACAGTATATAACTTAGGAAAAAAGGAATAAAAAAGGAATCGTCGACGGTCAGTCAGAAGTCAGTAAGAATAGTACAAAGGGTAAACCTGATCCCTCGTACAAATAAAGTTGCTGCTCAAGAGAATAAAGCGCATCCACGATGATGTAAATGTATGTACACTGGCATAATCTACGTAGGGAGAAGCTATTCATCCGCCGCGAGCCGCCGCCACCGCCTCCGCCGGCCGGAGACGAACAAAGCGGCCGGCCAGCCGAAAGCTCAACTTTTTGCTAGCTTCGCACCGGCAAGACGAGCGGGATTGTATTCACGGCAGGAAGCGGCTGCTGCAGAATGCACGGCGGCGGCGGTGCCGGCGCGTACGTATGCGTGCTCGCTCTCGCTGTGAGCAACTATGATACGTTTTTGTGTGGAGCCAGCCCGCTAGATGCAACGTTGTTTTTCGATATTTACCTTTTTATTATTTTACGTAGAACCAACATTAGGATACATAACATGTACAGATTATGTGTTTGCAGATATCGAGTGCCCTTCGCTCTTTATTCATCCTCCCAGTTCTCCAGACTAGCACCGGAGCTGTCGTCCGGTATTAACTCACCTGCCCCGCGTCCCGTTCTGTTATCGGCCTATTAGGACTAGATACTGGAGTGGACAGCCCGGACGCGACACGTGCTTGCCGAACAACCGACGTAGGACACTCCTGCAGCGAACCACATAGCCCCTGCGGGTCAAGCCTCAGTGTCGGGAGCCTGTGGGCGTAAACCGGGCGGGCGCCCACAGTAACCTTTTCCAAACATTTGTGGGCTGCGAACCCTATTTTACCGCGAAACGAATGCATACTTCCTGCGCCTACCGAGTCGAGCAGCGATTTCCGTTTCATATAAGCAACTTTGTGCCGCTTTTTCCACCGAACGTCTTAATACAAAACATTCGGTAAGCTTACAAAGCTTAAATCAACTTACGAATATTCTTAACCAAGAAAACTTGTTATTTTCAATGCGATAACGTTGATTTCTTAATTTCTTCTATAATTTTAAACTCAAGCCCGAGTCCGCTAACAGATATCTCCACTTTCAAGCGTTGGCGTTATCAGATAACACAAAATTTGGTACAATTTTGTATGATTCCGTGGTTATCTCATAACGTTTACACTCGAAATAGGAGTTATCTATTAGCGGACTCAGGCTTAAGTACAGGATCCGATTGGAAAACTATCGAGCGATTATGAAGACGAGCATGTGCTCCCCATTCATGCGGAGCATCGCCGCAAGCCGCCGCACGCAGCGGGGCGGGAGCGGGCGGGCGCGGGCGGAGGAGGCGGCAGAGCGAGACGCATAAATTGCAGCGACCGACGTTTTCATGTCTCCCGCAGGACGCGCCGAGCTGCGCCCGCCTCATAACATATTTAGTACGAACCGAATAACCTGGAATTAGTGGGATTTGGCCGACCGCGGCCGCCTTCCTTTGTGTCCCGCGACCAAACTTGCAAAACGATAACTTATTTCCGCGTCGCAAGATGCCGGGAAGTTTCTAAACGTGAAACGTTTTTTAATATATTGCATTATAAAAATATAACAGCTCTTAGAAGCAACGAATCATAGTACATTTGCTCGAGCAATATTGTCCCTCACCTCAATTGGATTCCTCGCGAGGTCTGGTTGGCAGTTCTTGGAATTCCACGCTCAGGAATCAGGAGTCTTTCTGTCAAGAGAACCGCTGTTATAGCGGTTGTAGAAGGGGTTTTCTCGAAGGAAAAACCGTTACAAAAGTTGTTTTCTCGATTCAAAGATGCCGGATTCCAAAACACAGAATTCCAAGAATAGGTAGGCATAATGGTTTACTCGGTGGTGGTGGTCACTCGGTGATGTATCATTTATAAACATGCTTCCACTGTTGGTATTCACCTGCATTGCGTTCGGTGCGAGGACACTTTTATTTTAGTGTCTTCCTACCACTTCAACTTTTTATGGTTAAACGTTAAAGGTTTGTAGTGTGTCCCTTGGGAGAGGAACACCAGTTTATGGCAAGCGTATTAGGTATACAGTGCACACAAAGAACGGAATTGTCTGTAGGGCAATTGTTTACTGGTTGATTGTTGCCAATAACCTGTTTAGGTACTTGATTCGTCGTTACAGATTTGTGATATAAAATCATAAAAAAATGTGTCTTTGTATGCAGTTGAGCTACTGGATGTAATCTTATATATATTATGTGGTTTTATTCATCGTAACAGAGCTGTAATGC
The DNA here is from genome assembly GCA_946894095.1 of Incurvaria masculella. NCBI lineage: Eukaryota > Metazoa > Arthropoda > Insecta > Lepidoptera > Incurvariidae > Incurvaria > Incurvaria masculella. The sequence continues at coordinate 13,783,588 of OX335648.2, read as the reverse complement.
ACACGATGTGAGTCGTTCAAATGAGCCAAATATTGTTAGTTTAGCATGCACATGTTTGTCGGGCCGTCGCATGACCCAGTTGGCGTCTCGTTGTTCGGTCGGGCCCGCTGTCGCCGACACCCCTCGAGCCTTCCGTCCCCTCCCCCTCCCCCTCCTGCTCCGCCGAGCTGCAACCTCTTACGACACAGACCCGATACTGACCGCTGCTTGTTTTCTATCGTGTTGGCACATTCGGGTAATTTTCGGTTAGGATGTCGAAGCAGCGAACAAGGAAGGACGGAAGTTGCGAACGAAACTCGCTTGCATGGGGGCGGCGACGTAGCCACTTTACATACAGAAACGGAAATGCCGGTGAGTGAGCTCACTTACGAATTAGCTTGCTCGAGTTCCAACGACACTTAACATCATGTAAGAACACTAAATAGCTTCACAGGATGCTATTTAGTGCATGAAACATTCGATTATGCGCGTCCGGAATTTGGAAGCGAACTAACTATAGTTAGACGTTTTGCACTAACTCATGGCTACGCTCTCGTGCTAATGAATTTAGATAGCAACTCCCGTCATACCATGATCGAAGCAACCAACAATGCCCAAGCTTGCGTGAACCCGCTTCGCTCTACACGTTCGGCGTAATGAGCGCGTGTGAGACAAGTCAAGAGACTCGTTCAATAGAATTGAAAAATTCAGAGCCTCACAACTAACACGGTACCGTTACTTGAACGACGAACTTTTCCACACATTCCGGCCGACAAGCACGAAGAAGAAAATCCTAGCAATCGAACGGGGCTCTACACGGTATGTACGCGTATCGAGAGAGGCCTTCCTGAATAGGCTCCTCTTCCGCCCGATGCCGGCGCGACGCTTACATCACAAACTGCACCCTCGAAGCCCATAACTAAGGATATTTAGTGCAGATATTTGAAAAAGATTGCGTCGAGCGTGGAGCGGATTGTCGCAGCGGGAAGGTCTCGGCGCGGCGGCGGAGCGGCTTACTAAGTGCCCTAAATGAAGCTCGGTCGAGCTACTAAAAAGTCGGACAGGTCGCAGGGCTCATTAGAGCGCCGTCTGCATGCGCCTCGCCCGCTCGGCACCGCTCGGCCCACGCAACGCACACGGACGCTGCGCCGTCACGTGATAGGCCATGACCTTGTTGTTTATAATCGAGCAGACGTTTTCCTCTTCAATTCTTCGGGGACCTCAAAAATGTTACCAATGCCCCATCGAGTCGCGTAATATTTTCTTTTGTCAGTTGTCAGTGTGTTCTTCAGTTTAGATTGTTTATGATCGAGCAGAAGCAACGTTTTCCTTTTTTCGTCGAGTCGCTTGATTTTTTGTTTCAGAAGGTGATACACCAATTTCAGAGGGCGATACAAGCCAAACGGCATATATTCGAATAGAGATCGCGATATCGATTTAACAGCCGCCGTCGTAAGCGTTGTCTAAGTAGTTGTAGGTGAGCCTCCTGAGGTAGCGTCGTTGCCGCTTGATGTGGTAGCGTGAGAGCGATATCTCGCGTCACGTGCCTGTACGTGTCGCAGTACATGCACGAGTACGTTGTACTATCTACTAGACTAGACTAGACTAGAGTGTAGAGTGGTGGTCGGGCGAAGCACGCGAGCGCCACCACCACGCCAGCACTGCGCCGCCGCCGGAAGCGAGCACGGCTCGGCGGCGGCGGCGGCGGCGCGGCGCTTATCGCTCGTCTTCCCCGCGACGACGATCGATTCAACCACGAGGTTAGAGCTTTATCTAGTAGTATGTACAAGCTGTACACGGATAGGGGGCACAGCACACGTAAAATCGTCCTTGCGTTTTATATTCAAATTCATTTAATTTATTTAAACTTTTTTGGTAGTCAAACTACACTAAGTTACGCCAAAAACTGATAGATTCGCGGATTCGATCAACTCTGTAAATAATCCGCAAATAAACTTTACTGGTTTTCCGTACACAGTTTTCATCAGGTGCAGATTTTGGCTTTTTACATCCTGTAACGTAGAGGAAGAAAACAGTTTGGAAACATTCACGAAACGAACTTTTATTTTTATTTTGTGCATCGCAGCGATGTTCTACGCTCCACTTCCCAAGGCGTCACGAGTCTTTAAGATGACTTTTTTCTTAAACTTTGGATATTTTTGATGGAATATGATTTGTTTTCTCCGAAACAGGAAAGATTTTGTGATTGTTTTTGGCTTTATATTTATCTTAAGTTATCTACTAAGGTACTCACTGCTGCAGGTATATTTAAAACCACCCGGAATATAATGCACAAACCAGACATCCCAATGGTGTGATGGTCGTCGTGGCTCACCCGAAAGAAGCGAAGTTACTTTACGCATTTTTCAATATTAATTTGAGTGCCAACACGATGGGTCTAGGTCTTAGGTCGAGACTTTCTGCACACGACAGAAAGATGTAGAAAAACTCGATTTGTATATAAGACCTTTAATTTGAGTATGGGTAATTAATAGGACTAGATAATCCAGAGCTATTTTTATGTGAGTAAAAACCATGGGTTAAAAAATAACTCAAATTATTATATTGTTTATTGCTTATTCATCATCCATAGACAAGTACACAGCACTCGGATTAGTCATATTTTATCATTAGCCAGTTCGGTAATCCCAGCCCAGTATACAAACTTATTAAAATTTAGAAAATTCAAAACGGCAGCCACTTTTTCAAATTTGGAGCGTTGCAGCTTCGGTTGACGTTTTACTTATTCTGAGTTCAGTCCACTTTTCGAACATCATAAAATATACAAATATGGAAGTGTATCAAAACGAGTTTAGGCGGGCTCTGCCGCACTCCGGGCAGTGACATCATCAGGTCGTATGGCGCGCGAGGCTTAGTGCGGAACGTGCGGACACTTGCCGATCGCAAATATTTGACACAATATAATACGACTAGCTGAGGTACCCGGCTCCGCTCGGGTCAATGTCGTTTTGGACTGATGTCGGGCTGTAACCCAAAGGGCTGGCCTAAAAGGCTAATCGAACTACATTACTAACAGAAGATTAAACAATGTATCTGCCAAAAAAAAAAAACTGGATTAAAATCCGTTGAGCCGATGTGGCATGATTGAATAAGAAAACATCCAAATACTGCCATTTATAAATTCAGTGGAAGGAATGTACTTGAATATATTGCAAAACATTGGGGCCAATTAATTAATTGTTTTTTAAAAGCATTTGCCGCCGCGCCGGGACGATCCTGCACTGGCACTACTACACATTGCCATGGACGGAAAACACGGACATTTTTATTGCCGCTTCGACCATCTCTCATTCAGTGCGATGGTACGTTTGTTACGTACCATCGGCTCGTGCGGGATTCACCCTACAACCCAGTTAGTAAGAAAGGAGAGCTAATTTTTTACTGGACTCCGTACCACAACTAGCCTAACATCGAAAACGGCCACCCATCCAAACCCCGACCGCGCCCATAGGTCCTGTACGTAGATGTAATCCACATTTTAATCGAGTAAGTAGTTCGTAAGTTAAGAGACGTTAATAGCACCGGTCACCCCTCTCGTGATTTAGAGTGATGTACTCTGCCAATTTCTGCATGCAGGAGCAGTCCACTTATTGTTTTGTTATATATATGTAACCGCTCACTCCTCTGGTAAGTTAGCGTGATGTTAAGTGGCCTATACGGCTAGACTTAGATGCAAGCCTCATCTAAATCGGTTAATTGGTTCTCATGTTATAAGCATTTCATACTACTGGTCACCTCTCTGGTAATTTAGCGTGATGCTTAGTAGCCCTAAAATTGCTGAAATAAATCGACCTAAAGGTAGATACAATTATGTAGCATCAATATTGGATGAACCATACAAATTGTCATCCCCTATATCACCCCCTTCATAGTGACAAATAAATTGCATCGTTTTAATCAGATTTGTTCAACATTGTGTGAAGAACCACCTTGCCTTGATGTTCAATATCCTAAAGCCTTCCTCAAGAATTAGGCTATCGAATGTAAAAATATTTTTTCAAACCTGACTGGTAGTTCCAGATAATAGCGCGTTCAAACAAACAAATAAATAAACAAATAAACAAACTCTTCAGTTTTATTATATTATATTACATTATTATATATTATATATATATATTAGTATAGATTGCGAAATATAGGAGGGCGGTCTTTAGTATATATTAATGGTCGCCAAAGGGTGCCAACGGAACCCTATTAATAAGCCTCCGCTGTCCGTCCGTCCGTCCGTCCGTCACAGGGCAGTATCTCATGAACCATATTAGATATGGCAGCTAGAATTTTCACAGAGAGTGTATTTATTTTGCCGCTATAACAACAAAGAGATTACATTTAAAAATAATACAAAATAAAGCCCGACGACACCCATGAGCTTTCGAACTTATAAGGAGGCTGCGAAAACCATGCCGGCCGGCCAGGTGCTTCTTCACATCATGTTTGAAGGACCCCAGGTTGTAATTATGGGGAAACATCTCGGCAGGGAGAGCATTACATAGTTTACAGACCCTATAGATAAAGGACCTAGAGGACCGATTGGTTCTAATTTTTGTAATGTTGACAGTGAACGGGTGCATTTCCTGTCGGTTCCTCGTTGTGCGATGATGGTAGAAAAGGGACGGAGGTACAGCGTTATGCAGCTCCGACGAGCATTCAGTTGGACTGGCACAGCAGAGGTTAACACGTAGGTCACTAAATATATACATTTTGAGACATGTCAAAGTACACAATATATTTTATAATTCTTAATATTATATTATCCCAAAATACTCTCCATCCACCTGTAGGAGTGGCATGGAGCAGTAGGCGAGATTGGTAGACAAGCTATTTTTTGTCTAAATTATTAAAACCTAATAAAAAAATTAAACATCGATTAAAGTCGAAATAAATTATCACAAGCGGCGAATACATAAATATCTTTGGAAACATTACACCATCAATAAAAATAAATTAATGTTATTCATAAAATCCATTTCAAAACGTTTGGGCCGATGGGAGTGTCGAGCGAATTACATATCGGAATGGCATAAATATACTGTCGATATTACCGGCTATTCTGATGTAAAGTCTAAATATGGATAGTCAATGCAGACTTTTCTGTTAAACTATTTCTTCAATCTATACCGAACGTGCTAATCTCAGAAACTAACCGTCGGATTTGAAAAAAATATTGCATTTGATAGCCCAATTCCTGAGGAAGGTTATAGGATATTTAACATTACGCTACAACTCTAAGGAGTCTAGCAAAAAGTCAGAAAGAACGCTTAGCGAGCGAAAGTTACAGCGATGCGACGCGACGGATTTTCCAAAACCAATTGAGCCAAGTGAAACTGGTAACGTTAGATAGGGAAATATAAAGATAGAATAGATAGGGAAAAACAATCGGACCACGGCGAGATAATTCTTTTAAACATAACTCTGTAACTAATCGCTGCGTTATAGTTTTGGATATTTTGAGGTTCAACGGCAACATCTGCATGCAAGCATTAAAATTATATTAAAAACGAGCAGAGAAGATGTAATCAAAAGGTCACAGGTTCGGATTCTGCTTTAAACGAAAGTCCCTGAAAGGTTTACTGCTTCGAATAATAATGATTAATTCCAATTTCTCAGACATGACATATCTGCGTGTTTCATTTTGACCAAAATATCTTATATATAAGTTAATTCGGTTGCGACGAACTGTTTCTTTTTACCGTTTTTTTTTGGTACCGAAAACAAAAAAAAACACTACGAATAATTCCAAACAATGCACAACAAAAATAAAATTAGAAAGCACGTTTGCCAGTTGCCAGTTAACATATTTATACACCTAGAGAAATAACGCAAAGTGCGAGGCGGCGGCGCTGGGACGAAGACGCCCACAGCGGCAACGTTTTCGGAGGCAATAGCCGTGAATATATCCGCTAATGCTGGAGGCGTTAATTTATATTCCCGCGCGCCGCCACGTACGGCTATAACGAAAAATGCCGATCCGGGGGTGGTGAAAATTGGAATATATTACACGGTCCACGCGCGGCGGTAATCATACGCACGCACGCAAGGAGGTGCCGCCCTCGCCCTCCACCCCGCCGCCTCGCATTGCAATATTTTACTTGTCTACACAAAGCGTTCATTTTATAAATTAAATTTACACCAACACATAGCATCGAGTGAAATGGCTACCAGGAGTGGTAGCATCGGTGCACGCAGCCGGTCCCACGAGACGGGACAATAACGCCGGCAGCGTGTAGTTCGACACAACTCGTATCGCGATGTAACGGGCCGGGAGACGAGCGCTGAGTGTGCGAAGTGATGGCGACGAGCGACGCGGTCCGCGCGACCAGGCAAGACGGGCCCTAGTCCCGTAACGAGGCCCGCCCTAATGAAATGGCACATTACCGCGCCGCTCTCGCCGGCTATTCAATTGCGGAACAAACAGCATTATCGCTCTCCACGGTCGTGTTTACAGCCGGCCCAATTGGCGCGCCAAATTGAAGATGTACCGCGCCGCGCCGCTCCGCCACGCAACCCCGCCGCACCGTGCATAGTGGTATTCCGGGAGGTCACGAAATTTTTGGGTACGATAAGGTTCTCGGTTCACAGGTTAGAGACCAAACCTGTGATGCTAAATATGTCGGTCTGCCTGCGCCAAGTGGTTGCGTAATATGAATAATGGTATTCATTTTAATTACTAGCATTTTGTTGCTCTTCCTATTACTTGGTAACACGCATACTTATACACTAACACATACACCCCTATATCAAAAAATACTCACTACTCACACACACACACCCTCACACCCACCCTCACATATCATGTACGCTCTCGATTGTATCTCTGTAACTTAAGTGTTTAAAATACTTTTACAATTTGTGAAACTTTTAATTGGCCTATTTTTTTGTAAACTACAATATGACGATTTATCTTGTAATAGGCTGTAAGTTTCAATAAATAAAAAAAAATAAAAAAAAGTAAGCTAGATTGGTTACACAAAATAGATGTAGGTATGTCCATGCTGATGAATATACTAATTGTCTGAACATATTGATACCTATTAATTACGCAACAATAACCAGTAAATTTTTAAATAAATACTCAAATACAGGCTAAATGTATGTGTATCTGTAACCTAAATCGTCTAGAACTACGAAATACAACCAACTATTTCTTCAGTTTTGGAATTCATAAGAAGGTATGTACTGATACTTTCATGCTTCGTTATTTACAGCCATTTCATTTGATCACATTTGTTTTCTCACGATAACTACTTTTTAAGGTGCCTTATCTAAGTAACGCAATCACTTGGCGAAGGCAGACCGACACATTTAGCATCAGAGGGCTGGTCTCTAACATGTGAACCAAGTTTCAGCCAATTACGTTATCGTTCCTATTTTTGTCGCGACCTCCTAGTCTATAGTGGCAGATCTCCCAACACCTTGCTCTACACCCAGGGACAATTAACCATCCCCTAGATACATATTCACAGCGAGTGAGGAAGGCCCGGAGTAGCGACGTGTTAGTGAAGTGACGTGTAGAGCTCGCTGACTTGCGATGTCAGCGCTGACAGCACAGTACGCTATTCAGTGCAATAAATTACCATCAACGCTGCCGCCACGCTTGGTTTATTTATGTTGGCGTTGGTCATAATTTCAACAGAACGTATGAAACATTGTCCATCGTACCGCTTTTATAAAAGAACTAGGTCTTCTTTATATGTTTTTTTTTTGGTCTTGCATCAGAGTGGATACGCTCACAGTAACACTCTGCAACCAGTTGTAATTAAATTGTAATATATGTAAATACATTTACAGATCTCATCTGTGATGTCCAATTCAAAATTGTTAACGAATTGCAATATATTAGAAAGAAAGAAAGAAAGAAAGAAAATACGTTTATTTTTTCTCAACACAACTTAGAACACTTACAAAATTCAAAATACACATTTGTGGAGAAGTCAAAGTCAAAGTCAAAGTATTTATTTCACGCAAAAAATTGCAACAAAGATAATTTGTATAGAAACATCACACTTACACAAGCGATAAAAATACAGAAATACAGAAGAAAAAAAAAATACATGCGTCCAGTGGAAGGAATGTACTTGAATATATTGCAAAACATTGGGGCCAATTAATTAATTGTTTTTTAAAAGCATTTGCCGCCGCGCCGGGACGATCCTGCACTGGCACTACTACACATTGCCATGGACGGAAAACACGGACATTTTTATTGCCGCTTCGACCATCTCTCATTCAGTGCGATGGTACGTTTGTTACGTACCATCGGCTCGTGCGGGATTCACCCTACAACCCAGTTAGTAAGAAAGGAGAGCTAATTTTTTACTGGACTCCGTACCACAACTAGCCTAACATCGAAAACGGCCACCCATCCAAACCCCGACCGCGCCCATAGGTCCTGTACGTAGATGTAATCCACATTTTAATCGAGTAAGTAGTTCGTAAGTTAAGAGACGTTAATAGCACCGGTCACCCCTCTCGTGATTTAGAGTGATGTACTCTGCCAATTTCTGCATGCAGGAGCAGTCCACTTATTGTTTTGTTATATATATGTAACCGCTCACTCCTCTGGTAAGTTAGCGTGATGTTAAGTGGCCTATACGGCTAGACTTAGATGCAAGCCTCATCTAAATCGGTTAATTGGTTCTCATGTTATAAGCATTTCATACTACTGGTCACCTCTCTGGTAATTTAGCGTGATGCTTAGTAGCCCTAAAATTGCTGAAATAAATCGACCTAAAGGTAGATACAATTATGTAGCATCAATATTGGATGAACCATACAAATTGTCATCCCCTATATCACCCCCTTCATAGTGACAAATAAATTGCATCGTTTTAATCAGATTTGTTCAACATTGTGTGAAGAACCACCTTGCCTTGATGTTCAATATCCTAAAGCCTTCCTCAAGAATTAGGCTATCGAATGTAAAAATATTTTTTCAAACCTGACTGGTAGTTCCAGATAATAGCGCGTTCAAACAAACAAATAAATAAACAAATAAACAAACTCTTCAGTTTTATTATATTATATTACATTATTATATATTATATATATATATTAGTATAGATTGCGAAATATAGGAGGGCGGTCATTAGTATATATTAATGGTCGCCAAAGGGTGCCAACGGAACCCTATTAATAAGCCTCCGCTGTCCGTCCGTCCGTCCGTCCGTCACAGGGCAGTATCTCATGAACCATATTAGATATGGCAGCTAGAATTTTCACAGAGAGTGTATTTATTTTGCCGCTATAACAACAAAGAGATTACATTTAAAAATAATACAAAATAAAGCCCGACGACACCCATGAGCTTTCGAACTTATAAGGAGGCTGCGAAAACCATGCCGGCCGGCCAGGTGCTTCTTCACATCATGTTTGAAGGACCCCAGGTTGTAATTATGGGGAAACATCTCGGCAGGGAGAGCATTACATAGTTTACAGACCCTATAGATAAAGGACCTAGAGGATCGATTGGTTCTAATTTTTGTATTGTTGACAGTGAACGGGTGCATTTCCTGTCTGTTCCTCGTTGTGCGATGATGGTAGAAAAGGGACGGAGGTACAACGTTATGCAGCTCCGACGAGCATTCAGTTGGACTGGCACAGCAGAGGTTAACACGTAGGTCACTAAATATATACATTTTGAGACATGTCAAAGTACACAATATATTTTATAATTCTTAATATTATATTATCCCAAAATACTCTCCATCCACCTGTAGGAGAATTATAAATGGCATGGAGCAGTAGGCGAGATTGGTAGACAAGCTATTTTTTGTCTAAATTATTAAAACCTAATAAAAAAATTAAACATCGATTAAAGTCGAAATAAATTATCACAAGCGGCGAATACATAAATATCTTTGGAAACATTACACCATCAATAAAAATAAATTAATGTTATTCATAAAATCCATTTCAAAACGTTTGGGCCGATGGGAGTGTCGAGCGAATTACATATCGGAATGGCATAAATATACTGTCGATATTACCGGCTATTCTGATGTAAAGTCTAAATATGGATAGTCAATGCAGACTTTTCTGTTAAACTATTTCTTCAATCTATACCGAACGTGCTAATCTCAGAAACTAACCGTCGGATTTGAAAAAAATATTGCATTTGATAGCCCAATTCCTGAGGAAGGTTATAGGATATTTAACATTACGCTACAACTCTAAGGGTCGAGTGCACGAAAGGACAAAACATCAAAATCAACGTCAACGTATGATTAAACACGTCACTTTGTACGAACAGTATGGAAGGAACTCCATGGGGTTCACTAAAAGTGACGTGTTTGAACATTGATGAACTCAGCCGTCTCTTCGTGCAACCCGGGCTTAGGAGTCTAGCAAAAAGTCAGAAAGAACGCTTAGCGAGCGAAAGTTACAGCGCGGGCGGGCGATGCGACGCGACGGATTTTCCAAAACCAATTGAGCCAAGTGAAACTGGTAACGTTAGATAGGGAAATATAAAGATAGAATAGATAGGGAAAAACAATCGGACCACGGCGAGATAATTCTTTTAAACATAACTCTGTAACTAATCGCTGCGTTATAGTTTTGGATATTTTGAGGTTCAACGGCAACATCTGCATGCAAGCATTAAAATTATATTAAAAACGAGCAGAGAAGATGTAATCAAAAGGTCACAGGTTCGGATTCTGCTTTAAACGAAAGTCCCTGAAAGGTTTACTGCTTCGAATAATAATGATTAATTCCAATTTCTCAGACATGACATATCTACGTGCTTCATTTTTGACCAAAATATCTTATATAGAAGTTAATTCGGTTGCGACAAACTGTTTCTTTTTACCGTTTTTTTGGCACCGAAAACAAAAAAAAACACTACGAATAATTCCAAACAATGCACAACAAAATTAAAATAAGAAAGCACGTTTGCCAGTTGCCAGTTAACATATTTATACACCTAGAGAAATAACGCAAAGTGCGAGGCGGCGGCGCTGGGACGAAGACGCCCACAGCGGCAACGTTTTCGGAGGCGATAGCCGTGAATATATCCGCTAATGCTGGAGGCGTTAATTTATATTCCCGCGCGCCGCCACGTACGGCTATAACGAAAAATGCCGATCCGGGGGTGGTGAAAATTGGAATATATTACACGGTCCACGCGCGGCGGTAATCATACGCACGCACGCAAGGAGGTGCCGCCCTCGCCCTCCACCCCGCCGCCTCGCATTGCAATATTTTACTTGTCTACACAAAGCGTTCATTTTCTAAATTAAATTTACACCAACACATTGCATCGAGTGACATGGCTACCAGGAGTGGTAGCATCGGTGCACGCAGCCGGTCCCACGAGACGGGACAATAACGCCGGCAGCGTGTAGTTCGACACAACTCGTATCGCGATGTAACGGGCCGGGAGACGAGCGCTGAGTGTGCGACGTGATGGCGACGAGCGACGCGGTCCGCGCGACCAGGCAAGACGGGCCCTAGTCCCGTAACGAGGCCCGCCCTAATGAAATGGCACATTACCGCGCCGCTCTCGCCGGCTATTCAATTGCGGAACAAACAGCATTATCGCTCTCCACGGTCGTGTTTACAGCCGGCCCAATTGGCGCGCGAAATTGAAGATGTACCGCGCCGCGCCGCTCCGCCACGCAACCCCGCCGCACCGTGCATAGTGGTATTCCGGGAGGTCACGACATTTTTGGGTACGATAAGGTTCTCGGTTCACAGGTTAGAGACCAACCCTGTGATGCTAAATATGTCGGTCTGCCTGCGCCAAGTGGTTGCGTAATATGAATAATGGCATTCATTTTAATTACTAGCATTTTGTTGCTCTTCCTATTACTTGTTAACACGCATACTTATACACTAACACATACACCCCTATATCAAAAAATACTCACTACTCACACACACACACACACCCTCACACCCACCCTCACATATCATGTACGCTCTCGATTGTATCTCTGTAACTTAAGTGTTTAAAATACTTTTACAATTTGTGAAACTTTTAATTGGCTTTTTTTGTAAACTACAATATGACGATTTATCTTGTAATAGGCTGAAAGTTTCAATAAATAAAATAAATAAAAATAAAATAAAAGTAAGCTAGATTAGTTACACAAAATAGATGTTGGTATGTCCCTGCTGATGAATATACTAATTGTCTGGACATATTGATACCTATTAATTACGCAACAATAACCAGTAAATTTTTAAATAAATACTCAAATACAGGCTAAATTTATGTGTATCTGTAACCTAAATCGTCTAGAACTACGAAATACAACCAAAGATTTTTTCAGTTTTCGAATTCATAAGAAGGTATGTACTGATACTTTCATGCTTCGGTATTTACAGCCAATTAGTTTAATCACATTTGTTTTGTCACGATAACTACTTTTTAAGGTGCCTTATCTAAGTAACGCAATCACTTGGCGAAGGCAGACCGACACATTCAGCCAATTACGTTATCGTTCCCATTTTTGTCGCGAGCTCCTAGTCTATAGTGGCAGATCTCCCAACACCTTGCTCTACACCCAGGTACAATTAACCATCCCCTCGATACATATTCACAGCGAGTGAGGAAGGCCAGGAGTAGCGACGTGTTAGTGAAGTGACGACGTGTAGAGCTCGCTGACTTGCGATGTCAGCGCTGACAGCACAGTACGCTATTCAGTGCAATAAATTACCCTTCAACGCTGCCGCCACGATTGGTTTATTTATGTTGGCATTGGTCATAATTTCAACAGAACGTATGAAACATTGTCCATCGTACCGCTTTTATGAAAGAACTACGTCTTCTTTAATATGTTTTTTTTTAGTCTCGCATCAGAGTGGATACGCTCACAGTAACACTCTGCAATCAGTTGTAATTAAATTGTAATATATGTAAATACATTTACAGATCTCATCTAATGTGATGTCCAATTCAAAATTGTTAACGAATTGCAATATATTAACAGTTGATATGATCAAATCTATACTAATATTCCCTTTGACTTAACTTTTTCACGGGTACATTGTTACCAAATGGGAAATAGATATAATTCTTTGCATTTTTATTGTGCATTACAATAGAATTTTCTATTCAACATACACGTATAATATTAAGTGTTAATTAAGTTAAATTCACCGTGGTATATTAATTTATAACGAACTTTGGCTACGCAATTTGAAAAGGTAACTAACTAAAGCAAAAACATGTTTAAGATCCTTTTTGTATCCATCACCCCCACGTAATATGCAGCGTTAATGATCACGAAATGCCATCGTAGCAGGCGGACAAAGACAAAAAGTTAAATACAAACCAACTTTGGAGATTTTAAGCGAAAACGAAACGAGCATCGCAAATCTAGTTAGGAGCCCTCCGAGAGCGGCGGGGCGGGGCGCGGTGCGGGGCGCGGTGCGGGAGGGGCGGCGGCGGTCCTCAGACCCTGTCCTCATTTCTCGTCGACAAACGGTTGTGAAATTAAGTTTAGCTTAATATTGCTAAAGAAGAAAATAGCAGAGAAGTATCTCGCGCACGGTGCGTAATAGCCTCGAATAATCGGTGCCCCCTCGGTCGCCGTTTCGTCGCGGAGAGCTGCGGGCGCGGAGGCGGTGGAGATTCTCGCGTTGTGCCCCTATTATTTGTACGGCTCGGTGTTGCTATTCGCCGCACACGCGAACTGTGTGAACTCCACTCGATTAGAACAATTAGCATCGAGGCGAGAGGCGCCCGCCGAGGCGAGGGAGGTCACCGACCCGCAACCGCCGTTCATAACGGGATAGGATGAGTCTCTTTTGCACCTCGCCGAGGTTGCTTCTTCGGCTGTCCCCGTGTCGAGCTGTGCAAAGAGTTTGCGATGGCGCGGCGGCGGAGCGGCGATGTCGGGGGAGCCGGGCGCTGCCGCTGCGGGCGCGGCGCGACGCGGGCGAGAGCTCCGCAAACACACTCCACTCCTGCTGATTGTTTATGTTTAAAAGCAACGGAGAGGTGGAATTATAAACGGCGTTTTCCATTACAGAGACCATTTGGAATAGTGCAAGGCAATTTTTTTACAAAGCAATGTATAGTGATCAAAACCGGTCGACCAGTTTTTTTTATTACAGTTGAGGCAACAAAATAACGCATCAACCCTTAAATGTGATATTTTCGTAATGTTTAAAGTCAAGAAAAAAATATCAATTTCCAATAGAGTATATTCTTACTTAGTCATTTAAAAATGTAAACACTAGTACTGGTGGTATGTATAGTTGTTTGCATAAAGCTTCAAAAAAAATTTCAGGTCAAGATTATTTTTGTTTTGTTCAACACAAATTTATCCTCGATGGTCACAAAAAAATCGCCAAGGGAAAATTTAACTTTTCCAAACGTCGACATTATGGTCCTTATCAAAGTCCGACTAGATTTTCCGCGATAAGTAACAATTTTACTCCAAAATAATGGACAGTATTTCCCTTTGTACCGAGATGCGAACTTTTGTACGTCACGCTAGATCATTTAGTTAGTCGGAAGCTATGGTCGGAAGTGTCAAGGTAATGAACCCCACAGAATCTGAGTCGAGCCGTCTAATATAACCTCGAAAAACAACAATATACAAAAACCGGTCAAGTGCGAGTCGAACACGCACACGAAGGGTTGCGTACCACCACACAAGATTTAACACAAAAAATCACGAAATTTTTATTATTTTAAAATGTTACCTATTTGTTTTTATAGCGGCAAAATAAATACACACTTTGTGAAAATTTCAGCTGCCTATCTATTACGGTTCATGAGATACAGCCCTGTGACAGACGGACGGACGGACGGACAGCGGAGGATTAGTAATAGGGTTCCGTTTTCACCCTTTGTGTACGGAACCCTAAAAACGGGAAAACTAAGCGAGCGGCCGCTCGTACGAGTATCGACACAGCCAGTTCACACTTCATTTCGTGGAATAAGTGACAGATCATCAGCAAAATATCGAGCCGCACGCCGAGTTCCGAGAGTTCAAAAGTGGTCACTCCGGTAAACGAATCGCCGTTATTCGGTGAACAAACAGTTGTTCACGGCGCGGTGGCGAGGTGAACGCACTGCGCGACGAAGTATGCCGCGCGGTGCGGCGGCGGTGCGGCGGAGGTGCGGCGGCGGCACGACGACACGGAGAAATGCTGCTGGAGCCGGTAGTACCGTTACACGGCGCGGGACGACGAGCTCGGGGACGCGAGCCGACGCAGCTCCACGCTCCACTCTACATACAGCACGCCGAGTGCGTCGCTGTCGCGTCGTCGTCTTGTCCTCCTCTCGCCGCCGACCGCGACCGACCGCGCTCCACAACCACATCTACTTTCACCTTGCCTCCGCCGCCGCCACCGCCGCCGCTGCGGCAGGAAACGAGCCTGACCCATATTACGTGCCAGTGTACCGTTAGGAGACAAGTTTTTGCAAGCATTGGCCAATATGCTGTTAGCGATTGAGATGTCTCTACATCTCCGTTTACTGTGCTGGTCGGTAAACACCTAGTTATAGAGCGACAATTCATCTGCGGAGTCGGTTTTCAATTTACAGTAAATACGGTGTGAACGCAAAGCTTGATCGCGCGCGTACGAACTAAACATTCCGGGATCAGCAGGGATAATTGGCAATAAACAAGCAGATAATAGGTTACGGTATAATTGTATGTCATATTTGGGGAAAATACAACTAAATCACAAAAATAGGTTTTCTTAACGACAGATGCCTGAACTCTGTGAAAAAATATATGCGAATCTGCCTTGCGCACCTTGATGGGTCAAGATACAAGCGCAAAATACCAAATAATATCCGATTTAACATTTTCCAATAAACCATTTAATGAAAAACACCAAATCTGTGCGTTACTTAACTCCGTGGCTTCCTTAATTTTACTTTAATGTCATTCATAAACACTTTTTCGGAACTATTAACCAGATTGACCTGATGGGGCGAAAAGAACCGATGGAAATGTTATGGGGTTTTTAAAGGATTTGATATCATATGCAGGTACTAGTACTAGCCAATACGCGACGTTTGTCGAGACACCTCAATAAAGATAGCTTGGTCTAACGGCCAAATAATTCCTAACGACTGAAGAAGCACAAATGTTTATGAAAACCGTAGCTAATTTCTCGTAATAAAAACAAATCTAACACGAAATGAATAAGTTTCAATGCAGTACCAATATTTCATAAAGACTGGGCGAGTTCCAAGCTCAGTTTTTGTAATTTTAAAAAGTTAGCATATTCTACGTTCAGAAAAAAATCTGGCCTGCCTGAATTTGGCGTACAATTAATGCAAGGTGTAGTGGCTTCGAGCCCAGAGCAATCTAGGCCTTCAAGCCGTTACAATCAGACTTAATAACTATTGGACGATAGCAACAAAAAAAACCACGGAAACCCGATGCGGAAACAAAGTTTAGCAAGTATAAGATCAACAGTAACATGAAGTTTACATAACGTGAAGGTACCAGCCCCCGAGAAACCTCTATGGGCATCGTAGGGCGCCTCTTGGTCACGCAATGAACCACACTTCACATAAAGTAGATGTGTTGTCCTGAATAACTAATTTGTACATCGCGAGACATGGCAAGTCAACTGAGAGAACGCAAGCCTCTGCGGTTTGGAACGACAGTATGATCGTAAACGGGCAGTACGACCAAAAGACTGGAACGCTCGAGCCAGATGAGGGTTTTCTCGTGCCGTTTCAGCGATAAACGCAAAAAAAGTCAAGGCAACCTATGCAAGAGTTCGTATCATTAGATCACGCCGGCGACTGGCCGCAGAGCCGCCGTTCGTCGCCGTGTGTAAAGCGATCGGTGTCGGGTAAGGCGATACGGCTCCCAATGCGGAGGCGGTATCGAGAGCGCGAGTTTGTGAGAACTCTGCCGCGACACCCGCCACGCTCCACTAGCGACACGACTTATCATATTTCAAACGATTTCGCAAAACGAATAACATGGGAGCTGAACGGGGGCAAGACGCTTGCGGTGCGAACGAGGCAAAGCGGAGAGATATTAGAGACGCTCCGGTAGCGGCGCGGGGCCCCTGTCGCCACACTCATTTCTGTAAGATTCTTACTTGCAAACCTGACGTATCTTAGCTACTACAGTTGTGGTTTTCTAGTGACAAACGTGACCGAACGGACGCATGACGCGGTGTCCGCGGTGGGTTGGGACGCGAATATGCATTCGTTTTTCCGGGGCGCTGCAGTGACGCGGCGCCGGCGCTTCAATTTGCATTGCAAATCGGCGTTGGCCCAGCGCGGACGGAGCGACGCGGCCGAGGCGTCACGCCGGTGGGGGCTCGGCACGGGCGCCGCGGTGACTGCGGTGCGGAGGCGACCACGCGACTGCCCCACAGAACAATGCAACAATCAGCGCGGACTGCTTTTTGACGGTAGCGTGGATGCAGTGATTTTCGATTGTGCCGTTGAGTGTAAATTGTGTACGGGGGTCAGCGTTCATGCAGCCCACATGTTTTACTTACTTTACTAACGTACCTGGAAACGGTGGTCCAAGCCACGCGTTTACGGGTAAATAGTTCGACTCACCGACTCTCGACAAGCCGAATTTAGTTGCAGGTGAAATTTTGCTTACCTGAAACAATAAATGGTTCACGATTAGACATGATAATACATTTCATAAACGCACAAGTTGCAATGGCATGTGAGACGTATCAATAGGAAGAAGCGTTTCCTGTGTGCGACTTTTCCCTAGAACTGGTCGTAAGCCTTGCTTGGGGCTTGTATCTTTGAGACCGCAAAGAAACGTCGACCGGTAGGTAAGAGTATAAGAGCACTCGGCACGGCGAGCTGGGAGGCAGACTCGGTACGCCGGCCGCTCGTGGGACGCTGAAGCAAGAGACAGGTGAATAAAGAATGAGGCTCCCCCGCGCGGCGCCGATGACGTCCGACACGGGTAGCGCATTAGCGCTGACAAAAGTTTTAAACTATGCTAATGAAGATCGCTCTCAATACATCTCGCCATCGGACCGTACCGCACTCTACACCTTGCCAATGAAATATACGACGCTTTACGCAATAATATTCTATTTTTATTTTATGTTTGTAGCTGTAGGTTCCGGAGGTTCGCGGATACGGATAGATTGGCCGATTTCTGACAAAAGGTCCTAATGACGCCTTTGTCGATGGAGGTGAATATTCTAGAGCGACATCGCGGAGTCGGGAAATCGTATGTTTGCAAATAAGTATAATTTGTAACAATTCATATTTTCATCATCATGTTGCTTTTCGTGGTTGAATTATTCCATCATTACCAAATCCAAAACTATAGGCAATAGCGAAAATAAAGTAAAACAAAGTAAAAGGAATCATTGAACCGATTTTGATAAAAACTAAAACTGCATTATTGGTTTTTTTTTTCTTATTTTCGAACTTTTTGGTTATAAAAGGTACGGTAATGTTAACTCGATACATGAATCAATGAATTAAAAATTGATACTTCCTTTAGTTTGCCGTTAAAAATACTTCACAGGATTTGTTCCTTATAAGCTACAAAAGCTAATAATGCCTTTGTCGTTTTAATCAAAATCGCCTTCCTTACTCGTTTGAGCGTGTTTCACTATTTCTTATAATTTTGATATGGCCATGAAGACACACTTGAAAAAATTTAGGATAGTCATGCGCGTCCGGTTCGTTTCACGAGTGGGGATATATCTTCAACGAGTTTTAAACGTTCTTCGTAAATCGAACGGACCTGACGTATCGTCTCTGTTGAAGAAATGTTGCATAATGTATTGCGACATAGCGAACTCAATAGGAACGAGTCCTGCGCATGCGTGCTGATTGCGAGCGCACTATGTGTGCATGTAACCGAGTGCACCGAGCGCGGCAAGCAGGCAGTGCCAACGGGCCCGTCCCGCGTCCCCTCAGTCGATGAATACTCAAATCATGAGCAGAAAAAGAATGCCACGCTCAATGAACAGCAAAGAGAAGAGTAATTTTCCGGAATATACGCCCCGTTATATTGCGCTGCGCAAAGAACCTATTTCAATTCAAGCTACAGCGGAAATAGCATCGTCACCGCGGATAAGCCCTCGTCGCTTGCTGTCGTCGCAGTAACATCGATTATTTGGTACCCATGGCACAAGAGTAAAAGATATATGCAGCGGTACGGGAGATGATCGGTCGAATTCAGACTGGCCCGCATTCCGCACGTCGTCAACCTCTTGATTTAGCAACTAATAACAAACACCAAAATAACATTGGAACGTTACAACGGAACACTAACTATATGGGCGGGCAGCTTTCAACTCCATTTGTGGGGGGAGCGAAATTTTCAGATACCACTTTAAACGGTGCGAATTCACCTAGCAAAGATACCTGCCGAGGCGCTCAAAGCTTTCGGAACCGTCATAAATGAGTGCTGACAGGTGGAAGGCAAGCAGTCGTAGAGAAAATAAATGCAACGTGAAATGCGCGCGGCGAAGGCAGAGGAGGAGGCGGCGACGGCGACTGGGGGAATTACTCCGGTAAATTATTCAGCGTCTAATCGGGCATCCCGACTGAGACTGTCGAGAGACGTGTAGCGAGCCCCATGTCGAGACTCTTGCAATCTACCACAGAAATCACAAATTAACTCTAAAACAGAAATAAAATCCACGTAGCTTCTTCGGGGACAATCACAGCAGTGGGAATGAATATTATTGTTAACAGCAGTAAAATCGTGGCGCTCAAATGTCGCAGACGGCAAGTCGACTTAAAAGAGTGCTTTCGTATTCATCAAAAGTTCGATAGAGGCCGCCGTGTGGCCGAGTAGCATGGTGTAGCGGGTGGGGCGCAGTGTATGTACGATGGGCAAGAACTCGGCGTCCGTGGGTTACAAATGGCGACCATTTGTCGGCGGTGGCACCCCTCACCTCGTCTCGCGATCTCCTCTTGAGATATGACGGCGCATCATCCGGCGCGAGTGATCCAATTACCTGGGCAGCCCGTGGCCGCCACGGCCCATTGCTTTACACAGATATGCCCCATTTACGACGAAACAAATGTATTGTATAAACCATCATATGTGCTCTATTATTAGTGCAGCGGGGATATCAAGGTCGGAAAAAGGTCAGATGAGAAAATCATATTCCTGTAACAATTATGTTGAACGACACAAACATTTCGATTCCTCGCCAAGGAAATGGTTTGGAGGTCCACTTTGCACACCTTCGCCTATCTCTCTCTTTCGATCGTTAGTAACCGTAATATACTTCAGATGCACATCCGGTGCAAAGAAACAACGCGCAGGTAACGCCAACACGGTACAAGCTTTGAATTGAAAAGGCCACATTAAGGTTTAACAAAATACAATTGCAATCGAAGTGAGTGTGGGGCATCCCACCCCCGGGGACAGGTGTGCGGGCGGGGGTTGGGGGGCAGCACACGCCGCGTCGCTGGCGCTATAAAACGACACATCCGGCTACGCGCGAGCCGGAGAGCACTAAACACGTCGCCAGAGATGTAAAAGGGCGAAAGAGCATCATAATTGGCGGATCGTCGGCGCGCCAACGAGCTGTAAAACAGCGTTTAATTAAATCGGAATATGTCGCCTGGCTCGGCGTCACAGGTTAACGTGCCGCCCGCGGCCGCGCCCGCTTCAATCACTCGACCCTAATAAAACTGTCACGGAGAGCCGCCGCCACCGCCTCCGCCGCCGCTGCACGGTGGGCTGGGAATCCGGTTTCATAGTATTACGATTTTTGGAAAATCAACTTGGTTTCATTAAAAAAGTAAGTATGCAGAAATGTTGGGCATGTTTCTAGATGTTCTGTAAAGAAGTTTGGCTCTATTCAATAAACCCATTATTTTTTTATTGGACTTGAAAACTTTTCAATGTATGGAACGGAATATTGTTTTTCGTTTTTCTCGAAAGTCTTAAAAAGTGTCGAGACCAGATTAGCAAGGTGAGTAAACTGAACATATAAAGAATCTTCTTAAGAAAAAAAATCCACCGGACAATACCGGGACACGGAGTTATAGTGAGTTAAATTTTGACATATTTCATATTTTTTTAAACAAGTAATGGACGTCGATTAGTGATTTTGATCGTCTTGTTTAAATGTTTTGGGATACATCTGAAGGTTTTATATGCGTATATGCGTGTTATTAAGGCGTATGTGCACAAAACAGTTAAGTGTCATTTTAATTTAAAAAAAAAAACGAATTACGCATGTTTTTCAGAAATCAGTCAATATTTCTCCAGATACAAATAAATATATATTTTCTACGATTAATGGATTTTGTTATTTTTTTAATTTTATAAATACTTTTTAAAATCAAACTTCAAGAAGTCTTTCAGGCGTTTAAGGATCCTCTTCGGGAACAATCCTACGATTAGTGTTTTATCGATTCCTGTTATGGCAGCTGTCTTTTCTGGATCCTCGAAAAACCGCCTGGCGGTGTTCCCGTCGTTTGTGGTACCAGCACTTTGTTTCACGACATCGACAAGCAACCCTAACTCATGTCGAAAAGAGTCTTGTATTTGTTTTTTCTTATTCATCAGTCAGAATCAGAGCTGTACAGTTCTTCCGATTCAGACTCTCCCTCTGACTAAGATAGGTTTTCCTTAGTGACTGACTCGGTTTTCAGGAGCGTCCTGTTTTCCTGCCATGCACTCTTGGCGAAATCCAAATCCTATCTTCATCCTTTTCCTATAGGGAGGAAGTAGTAAGCCTTCCCGAAGAGCATTCGTCCATAGCTCGGGCCCTCTCCGTGAGTAGCAACAAAACACCACTGAATTGTTGTGAAACTAATTACTGCGCACTTTTAGTTAATGTCTTTTGGTTTCCGATTCAAAGCAGCTTAAGTAGCATATGGATTATTAAAACGTTGCACTAATACTTAAGTAACCATAGAATCACGCTTTTCAACTTGTTTTAAAGATAATTATTCATAATCCGCTCGTTACTCTTGGAACTAGTTAGAACATTGGTTTGATATTCGACTTTATCTTTTGAATGTTTAAAGATACAAAACATTGCGATCCCTTATAGGGTTGATAGTTAGTAAATATATGCCTGAAACGGATCCTTAAACGCCTGAAAGACTTAATCGTAGAAAATATATATTTATTTGTATCTGGAGAAATATTGACTGATTTCTGAAAAACATGCGTAATTCGTTTTTTTTTTTTTTTAATTAAAATGACACTTAACTGTTTTGTGCACATACGCCTTAATAACACGCATATACGCATATAAAACCTTTAGATGTATCCCAAAACATTTAAACAAGACGATCAAAATCACTAATCGACATACATTACTTGTTAAAAAATTATGAAATATGTCAAAGTTTAACTCACTATAACTCCGTGTCCCGGTATTGTCCGGTGATTTTTTTTTCTCAAAAAGATTCTTTATATGTTCAGTTTACTCACCTTGCTAATCTGGTCTCGACACTTTTTAAGACTTTCGAAAAAAACGAAAAACAATATTCCGTTCCATACATTGAAAAGTTTTCAAGTCCAATAAAAAAATAATGGGTTGATTGAATAGAACCAAACTTCTTTACAGGACATCTAGAAACATGCCCAACATTTCTGCATACTTACTTTTTTTATAAAACCAAGTTGATTTTCCAAAAATCGTAATACTATGAAACCGGATTCCCAGCCCACCGTGCGCTGTGAGCGCGTACCGCGCGTACTCGCGAACGGAATTACGACTAACTGCTCTACATACGGAAAGCGCCACCGCAAAGCTGCTAAAATTCAAAACGTGTAATGGTCATTCGCTATCATCTACGAGCGAATGCCTAAGCTGCGAACTTTTGACGTTCTGCGGTACTCCCACGATAATATCATATGATAAAAGCATTCTAAAACATTATTTCGAAATAAATGGTGGGTGTAGCTTAGGTTACAGTTATGATGCTTGAAAGAGCGTCATTAACGTTTTAAAATTATTTATTTATTTATTTATTTGGAAAACTAACAGCTTAAAACTAATACAAAACAGGTTTTAAAAACTAAACATAATGCCAATTAATAGTTTTCAACATAAAAATCCGTAATAGTGCAGAGTATGTTTAAGGGTGTGTAAGGGTGTGTGTGTATCTGTGAGGGTGTGTGTGTAGTGTAAGGATGTGTAAGGTTTTGTGTGTTTGAAAGTACGTCACAATATTCTCAAATTAAATCATTAAAGATAAATAATAAGTAATAGTTTAAAAACAATAATAATAATAAGTGAGTACTTGATAGTTACCGTGATTAAAAGAAAAAAAAACAATAATAAATAAGTACTCAATGAAATAATATAAGTATAAAATGAGTACCTAATTTAAATTATTTCACTTTTATATTTTCATGACCTTTATAATGACTTTAATATATTTTGTTTAAATTTCATTTTCGAGTCATTGTATAAATTCACATGACGAAATTTTAAATTGAAAGTGTTTGTGATACGATACATTACTGAGTTACTGACGTATTTTGTGCGGGTGAGCGGGACATTAAGGGGTAAGTGAGAACGCGTGCGGCGCACGGAGGGCACACGAAACTGCACGGCTTCTAGGAGTGAGGGGCAATCCACACGCGCATTCACAATGTCGTATAGTAACAGCATATCGTACAAAATACGTCTGTTTTCAAGGGACATCAAGTTATGGTGGATAGCAGCTTCTTTGTAGTCTTCAAAACGAACATTTGATCTGAAATTCAAATGTTTTAAAAACAATTGCTGGATTCGTTCTATACGGTTGATGTAAGTTAAATATTGAGGAGACCAAATGCAGCTAGCGAATTCCAAGACACTTCGAACATACGAATAGTAAATTATTTTAATGCATGACAAATCTGAAAAGGGTTTACATACTCGCATGACAAAACCCAAATTTTTGTAAGCTTTATTAACGACCATGTCAATATGTTGATTAAATAATAGTTTGCTATCCAATAAGACACCCAAATCACGTACAACTTGAGTTTTCGGAATTGTATTACCATTAACGACATAGTCGAACTGGATAGGATTAGGATTTCTTGTAAAGGAAATTTGTTGACATTTATTTACATTTAATCTTATATTATTCTGAAGCCAGTATAATTCGAGACGATTTAGGTCTTGTTGTAATTTTAAACAATCAGTGTTGTCATTTATGGCGAAAAATTTTTTTTTATCATCTGCATACAAACTAAAATCACTGTTTTCAAAGCAAGTGGTTATGTCATATATATACGCATTGTATTATAGCGATTGATCATTATACCGACTGAATATTAAATGATCTTATTTTTTTGTACTTGTATTTATTTATCTAACCTTTTAAGTTTAAATAAAGTTAAAGGTGACGATTCGAAGATGGATCAACATCACCATATTGTAAGGTGTCAAGTAGTGAAAATAATGAGTCGTATTCACTACGTATAATATTCACAACGTATAATAGTATTTTTTTCCAAAAAATGAAAACCATGCATATCGTATAATATTCACAACGTATAATGTTATACGTTGTGCATGAGTTTAAAAATAAAATCAACTCTTTGCATCATGCAGAACGTCTAATAGTCACAACG
This sequence comes from Incurvaria masculella, assembly GCA_946894095.1. NCBI lineage: Eukaryota > Metazoa > Arthropoda > Insecta > Lepidoptera > Incurvariidae > Incurvaria > Incurvaria masculella. Next base: position 13,759,112 of record OX335648.2, on the reverse strand, counting down.
TATAATATTCCTAACATGAATTCACAAAAAAAGAAAACCATGCAGAACGTATAATATGCCAAGAAGCACTGCATAAAGCGCCCTAATAACGATACATTTAAGGCTGAAATTGCTACGAATCGATATTTGTTGAAGAGAAACAATTTGCTACAACGCTAATTGAGACGGTCGAAAAGTCGCGTGCGAGTATACGCTTTAAAAGTATATACATAAGGGCGCTTATCGTATGAAAAGTTTTTGGATTATATGCATGGTTTTCTTTTTTTGTTAAATAAAGATCATAATATTATACGTTGTGACTATTATACGTTATGCATGGAGAAATAAGTAATTTTATTTTTTAAACTTCTTCTTGCACTACGTATAAGATTATACGATCTGCTGGTTATACGTTGTGCATGGTTTTAAAATTTTGTTAAAATATGACATTATACGATCTGCATATTAGACGTTCTGCCGTTCCCCCAAAATAATAGAGCCAAACCCAACTTAACATTCAAACTCGCCATTTGGAATTTGTAAAACATATTAGGTCGAAACAAAAAACAAATTTTGCGGTTTAGCAATGTTTTATTCGGAAGACGACGCGAAGCCGTTTGAAAGGGAGACGGCGGCGCGGAGGGGTCTGCTCCGCCTCGCCACTCACAAAGAGAGCTGCTCCACTGCGAGAGAGCACAGAAAAAAAGTGTACGCGAACCGACGCTAAGAGAGCAACTTTATCTGGTAATCGGTTTCAAAATGGTTTTGAATATCCAATTAATCGGCGACCATCGAGCAATAAAAAAGGCAATCCGGTGCGCCGATGAGAGGTGGTGTTTACCCGCGATGCTGGCGGTGCGGTGCGGTGCGGTGCGGTGCGGTGCGGCGGAGCGGAGGGCGGACGGTAGGCGGATTGCTATGTTAATATTTGAGAAGTGGGGTGCGCGGCGCGGGAGGGGGTGCGGCGGCGGCGGTTCGGGGGAGGCGCTCATATTTCCGAAGCTGATTAAACTCGTAAAGCAGAGACAATAAAAATCGAAGCGGGGAAGGCGACTCCGGTGGCGGCTCGACGCGACGCGTGAGCAGCAGTCGGTGGAGCGCGACTCCGCACCGCCGGTCATACACCGCTCTCCTGAACTGCCCGATCCTAGTTTGATAAACCATGGATGGCTGAGCCATGGGCGATTAATAGTAAAGCATACCGGAGATGAACTGCACCCAACCTTGAGTGATTTTTTTATTCCGTTTACAAGTATTAGTAGGTGGTCATTTAAAACGAATGCTTTTAGAAGAATTTACTCAGCTAAATATATTAAGCATCTAAATTTAGACTATAATACAATATTATTTTAATATTCCACACAAACTTTTATTCGTAAATTTTGTATAAATGGGTAAAATGGAACGCAGTATATTGCGTTAAAACATGTTACGTAACACTTCACTCTATCTATCTATACAATCATAACACGAAAGAAAACTGCACTATGTCAAAACCCCTACACTACGTTGATTACAACTTGATGTTATAATCAACGTACTTGTACAACATACGTAATTTACTTGTAATTTTTTAAATGGTTAAGACATTAAAGTTTTCTCATTAAATTAAACACCCGACACATCTACATTAGATAGCTTAGTATAATGAATTCAATGAATGGTCACACGAGCGGTTTTCTTCTTATTTTCTATGCCCTGCTAATGTGTGCCCGAATAATATTTATATGCCTAAGTTTTTTGTTTTAAGTATTTATTTTCTCTAACATTATTTGATATCTGCTTTGTGATTGTTTGGTTATCATTTTAATGTCATTATTAATATATGCTCTCTAATTCTTATTCTTACTTTTGTGTTGTGGTGATTGTTTTGTTTTTTTCGTAAGATAGCAATTAATTTGTACATGTTGTGTTAGTCTTTAATTTTAGATAGGTTCGGTGTGGTTTTTCTTTCTTGTTATATGTGCAAATATAAGAAACGATTCAATGTGGACAAACCTTTAAATAAAAAAATAATAAAAAAAGATTTTTATGGCCGATTGATACCGTGATTCTCACTTCTCGATCCTAAACGACAAATAGTAAGTTGACACACAATATTGATCTATACAGTAAAACCTCTAACTTGATACTAGAACGTCCGAGTCGTCATAGCGAGCTCAGAGTGGTCAGTCTGAGTTCTCACCTTAATAAGGCAAACCGATCGACTAGCGTTTTCCGTAAAAACGTCGAACTCCATACAAGTTTTTACTAGATATTCTTTGGTTTTACTTCTTCAAGCTGTCAAAGTCAAACTCGGACTTGCGATTTGTATGAAAACAAGGAGTAGACGTAAACGGCAACGTCGACGTATTTACGGCAACGTTGAGTAAGCTGTCAAATCAAAATCGGACTCGCCAATGTTAGTTCGCTTAACGCCCACTGCGCGCGCTCTTCAATTTCTCCATACAACTGAAAACGCCAGTCGATCGGTTTGCCGTAACGCCAATTTAGGTGACAACTGGGACTTCGGGTACAGGTGAGGTGGCTAGGTTGCTACCCGCGAGCTGAAGGAGGCGGCAGGCGGCAGGCGGCAGACGGCACGCAAACGGGCGACAGTAAAACCGCGGAGCACGTGTCACATTAAGGTACTGTTGGAGAATGGACTCGCCACATAAATCAATCTGCTTCTAATGCCCTCGCACCACCCGCAAAACAAAACAGCGCGCAAGGCACGCGTCGCCACCTGTGCAGGCTGCACGGAGGGCACAACTTTACAGATAGTCAGTCCACAACAATATCTCCATCTATCGCACAGCCTTTATATCTGCTGAACGTGTGCATGGATTATGGATAATCCTAGCTATCGAAATAGGATTCAATGAGTGAAATATTTTTGGATTCACTTTGAAATTGAGTCTACACTTTTAGCCAAATCTAAAGGAAAGCATCATTTGTTCTCGATGTCAGCAAGTCGTGTTAAACAAGACGACCACCGCCGCCTCCGCTGCCGCCGCCGCCACGCGGTCTTGCGGAGCGGTAGTGCGGGAGCGGTAGCGTGGGGGCGGGAGAGATGTCGTAAGCTTTGCTGGCAGCAGCCGTTACTTAAATTAGTTAACAATGACACATATCTTTGGCAAACACAACATAGAGATGTTAAAATAGATGAGATGCTATTCTGGAGCGCGCGTCACGCCGGTGAGCCGAGTGGCGCGGCCTACTTGACTCACACCTCAAGGTGAACCCCGCAGCGAGCAACCGCCGCCGCACCGCCGCCGCCGCTGCGTCGCCTCCGCACCGCAGCCGCACCGCCGCGTCTCTTTCCGCGCTGTCCGCGCCGGCACCGCCACCGGACCGACTGACATATTCATTTCGAGCACAAAATAAAAAGCTGCAAGCGCGGGAAAACAACTCCTACTGCCGCAACCCGTTCAGAGTAAATAACAGACGGCTCTTTTCAGACGATTTGAAAAATGGCAGAGAGCACGCCTGAGCTTTGCAGCAGCTCGTGTCAAACAACAGGGGCGTGCGTCCGTATTAATTAAGTGTCGACGGGAGGCCGAGCGGCGTGGCGTGACGCGGTGCGGTGCGCAGGCGGACGGGTGCACCGCATTATTTTATGAGAGCAACCTGGAGACGTGCGGATGGGGCGGGGCGGGCACTGCAAATCTTCTCAAATAGTATTTCGACGGTCGAATACTCCGAACATCGAGAATAGTCGTAATGCCATATGATGACTTCGGCTGTCTTTTTACCTCTGACAATTGTGATAAAATTTCCCAGCTAACAAACTTATAGACGTTATACTTGGCTGATTCAAAGTATGTCTTTCGACTGACAGTTTTGACATTCGGTCTCGAATGTCAAACTTGACAGTCGGAAGCCATACTTTGTCTCAGCCAAGCACAATGAACGGTCTATGAATCTCAGCATTAGAGTGAGCCTATATACATTTCTTCCATAGCATGATGTTCGGTCGTGACATTTATGGACAATTTATTACTGAGTATTTAAGTTTTAGGATACATAACTAGTTTTCTAGAGTCCGCGCTGAAAATAGCTCAGTAGTAATAGGCAAACTACACATACGGACACTCACTCTAGTTGCCGGCGGAGCTCGGTGCAGCGCGCACGACGGCGGCGGAGGCGGAGGCAGCGGTGGTGGTGAGAGGACGTTGCTCTCGCGCGCGCACTTGAACCTGAACCAGCCCGCGGTAGCCTCTCGCCGCCTCCGCTCCGTCCGCACGCGCTACCACCTCCACCACTCCGTATCGCCGCACGCGCGATTACCTCACAGTTTCATTTCTTATTCGGGTTAAAAAATATTTTATTTCCCATAAGAACATTACATTTACTTATATGAAAAGCATATTAAATTAATTGTAACCATGTTGCGTTGGGGCGTTGCGGTTGCAATACAATAAATGCACAGTTAGTTAGAACCTTAATATACAAATAGAAAGTAGTAAAGTTAGAATTTCATTGAACTCTAGCAGTCGTATTCAGAGAGGACCTGTCAAAACTTAGTATGAGGTTAGCACCGGACTAACTATACAGAAACCGGTTTAGTCCGACCTTAAAACGCGTACTAAAGTTAGGCCTCTTACTCTGAATAGAGCTGTAGGTTTTTATATTGTTTGGGGGCTTATTTCATATTTGTACAAAAAAAAAATGAATAATAACTTTTAAAACTTGTGAAATAATTGTTATTAAAATTCTTACTACATAGTCATCATAGCATGCGGTTTCATTAATATTGTTTTATAATTGCACAAAAATACTGCATGCCGTCCGTCTACAGAGGATAAAACGCGTAAAAAAGGGTTAGTTGAATCGACGCTTTTGCGTAACTTCGAAGTTCCGTAAACGCTGAATGTGTGCAGCGCAGCACGCACAGCGAGGAAGCGACGGCTGCCTCGATGCGACATTTCAGATAGTTTGTTTGGTGACGTCAATAATACATTGACATGCACAAAAAATAACTTTATGTCATTGCCCTTTATGTTATCATTCATTTCATTTTATGTTATTTTTTTTTGTTTCCAGTGTTGTTTACCTCATCTTATTTAACAATATACAATATTTTAAAAATGCCTACAATAACCTGTTTAGACAATCTTAAACCTATTAAGTTTCAATGTATTTCTTTAATACGGAATATTTATGGGATGGCTCTGATGTCAGGTGTCTGTCGGTCACGTGACGATATCTCTGCACTGTGAGCCAGATGGCTGAACCCGGCGTGATGCTCGTAAACGGGTGCTGTTTGTGGGGACTGGCTTGCTCCAATTGGTAACATGTTAGATGGCGGGCATAGTCTTTACAAATAAACTCATATTTGTCATGAACTGTTGCATATGATATTAATTGTTTGTACTTTATACTTTTGTAAACTTATACTAAGTGGACGTTGAAAAAAAAACCAGCGGAGTTTATTGCCAGTTCTTCTTCGCTGGGATTGCCGAACTGGCTAATGATAAAATGATAAATTATGACAAATCTGCAATATGATAAAATTAAGTGTACGGTCTATGGATAATGAATAAACAATAAACCAATAATCCGATTTGGATAAAACTTTTACAATCTAAATTATACGATTATCAAACTAATATAAACCATGAATTTGTAAGAAATCTCAAAAGTCTGAACAGGTTTGCTGATAACGAAAAAAAAAATTTTTTTTATCAGGTTCATAATAATTTAGTGTGAAGCACATTTTTAGATAACATAGGCAGGCGGACCTTGTCCGGTTGCTTGTGTGTATTACAGCATTGTGTACAAGTTGCTGCATTATGAAGTTTTTGTTGAGAAACAAACCTGTTTTTAGCTTTAAAAAACATTATACATATCAGTTGGATTCCGTGTCATGATTGTTCTTTCGTTTGTATTAATGTCCTCACATGTTCAAATATCTTGTATCCGCGTAGTTACGTTTCAATACGTATTTCCTATAGTATTAGTCCGAAAACAATTTTGTCAATAAGCAGCAACCTAACCTAACCTAACTTAAACCTCACTAAAATTAAATATTGTGTAAAAACTGGTATATTATTGCGTGGATGTTCTGGCTATTACTGGATATTATTGATTTAAGGTTCCCTGGTCAATTTACACGTGAAGCAATATTTTTTTTTTTAAAAGAAAGTCTGAGAAAAGTAAACAGCAAACCTCAATATAGTATGCGAAAACGCCACTGACCGATTGGCCTGAAGGGACTATAGTACATACAATCTCGGATAGGAAGACAAGGTTGAAAATGTTCGTATCATGAATGAGGTGAAATGTTTGCCGGCTATTTGAGCAGCTTAACCAGGAGCTGGAAGCGATGAGGGGTGCGGAGGGGAGGTGCGGGGAGGTTGGTCCGACTGACCGGACTAAGAAAATGAACACGTTGAAATAATGTTCGAGCGGATCTCCCTCTGCGCCTCCTCCGCCGCCTGCCCGGAAATTGTAGGAAATTGCAGGAGCAAATGAATCTGACGGTACAGAGGCCGCCGACGGCGCGCTGCCCCGCGCCCGTGCCGCGGTGCTGGTGGCCAGTCAACCTACCAATATGTATGTTTCTGTGGTTTTATAAACTGGCTCTAAAACTCATTAGAGGTATCGGGCTACGAGCGTTGAGGAAAATAAAATGCTATTATGAACATTGAGAAGTTAGGAGCAATGCAGACGGAAGGGTGAAGAATTCTAAAAACAAAGCGGCGCAATCAATCACGGAGGTCGGTGGCGGCGCGGCGGGGGTGCGGGAGGGGGCGCGGGCGGCGGACGAGGCGGGCGCGGAACATTTTCTTTGAATAATGAATGTAGAGGCAGATATCGCACCCTCTAACTGGACGTGATATACGCCGTCGCTGGCCGCATGCATAATTTCACTTATTTTATGCGGTTAATTGTCGAAAATGACCGCGGGCGAAATATATTACATCGCGGTCGGTCGCCGGCGGCGCAGGGGCGAGGGGGCAGGAGGGGCGGCCGACACTCCACTTTGTGCAAAGTAATGTATTCCGAGCCCCGTCCGCCCCGACTTACAGGGCCAGGGTTAAACGTACCTAACGCGCAACACAACGCTCATATTTTAAACTAGATTAGGGCCCCGGCGAATATGATACATTCGGGCTCTCCATACGTTGAATTTATTCAACTAACCAGCACTGAGCAATGAGTAATAAATCACGCTCGTTTTCCAGTAAAGAATGAAGCTTGGCAAATAAATATACGAAGGGCCGATTTTTCAATCCTCAGATGGTACATTTGACTGATAGTATACATTTAAGTTTGGCATAAGACAGATAAACATTACCGGAGGATTACAACTGCAATCACAATTACCTTACTGTAATTTTACTAATACAAATATGGACTTCGGATAAGCAGAGGCGTAAATAAATCCGTTGAATAAGTTATCTGGCTGATTATTATCATTCATGGAAAAATCAGCCCTGAGTGAGATAGTGAAATGCATGCGGTTTGAAGCCACCGTTGGCAACGACTGTGAACAAGGAACTAAGCATGGAATTGTATGCAGGGGTGGAAGGCGCCACGCCGCGGTACGAATGGACCGGGCCTCGGCACAATAAATCGGCGTCAAGGCGGTGCGGCGCGGTGCGGTGCGGTACTGTGCGCTGCCGAGGCTCGGTGGGTAAGCGGCGCCGGCTGCAATCCGTTGAATTGCATATCTCAGATTGCGGCGGAATATACGCGGCACATAAACTAGTGCGGGGCGGGGCGGGGTGGTGCGGGGGTGAGGGCCGCGCTACCATTTTTCCCGGCGAACAGAAGGCGATGTCGCGCAACAAAGGAAGAGCGAAGGTGCAAATTAACGACCCTTGCCGCCGCAGTAGTGATACCGACTTTTCTCACCACTCACCACCGCTTCCTTGCATAACGAGTTAATTGTCAGAAAACATGGAACTCATCTTTCGCACTTGTTCATTTGTATTTAATAATTTGGAAACTTAACAGATAACATATATTTTTATCATAAAAAGTATTTGAACATTTCATAATTATAATAAAGTTTATCTTTTTAAAATAGCAATCGTATATAATGGGAAAAGTTATTATCCTTAAGTATGCTACGGAAAAAGATGAACAGTACTAAAGTTTTGTAAAATAGGTTCGGTTAGGTTAGGTTAGTTAAGGTTGGATTAGGCTACGTTGGAAGGAAATGTATAGTTAGTGTATCGGTATAAAATATACATGATAAAACATAGAACCTAAATTCCAAAAGATTCGAATACATTTCGCCGATTTGATGAAATGGAATAGATACTCAAATCAAACGAACGTGCTATCCACACGTGTACCACGACCGTATTTTTAGTTCAGCTAAGGGGGAGCCGAACTCTTTTGAAAGAGGAGCGAGGCGCGGTGGTAAGTGATATGAGTGGGACTCGCAGAGATTGGTGAGCGCGATAGGTCGGCGGCGGGACGGCGGCGCTCTAGATGCGGCACGGCGCGGACACGGGCGGGCGCAGGCAGCGGCGGCGGGGGCTCCGCAGGCCGCTAGCTAAAGGTTTCAAGCCGGCGGCGGCGAGATGACGCCGAGATTGCGCGCTCGGTCGGCGCTTTGATGTGTCCCGTCCTGCCCTGCCGCCGCCGCCCGCCAACAACTTGGACCGCTAGCCGTGAGCTTGCCAAATCGACTAGTTGCACACGCAACATTCAACACGACCAACGGGAAAGCTTTAGTGACCATATAAAGGCGAGGTTACACACACAGTGTCGAGGTTTCATCTATCTGATGAAGTATCCAACTCCTAGTAGAGTTATGCACAATTTACTGGGGAATGAATATGAAGGTGTCCCTTACCGGCGCCGGGACTAACTCATTCGCGGGCACGGTACAAAACCGTGCTATTGGGCTCTGGGACCTTCTATGTTTCAATGAAAAAGACAGGCTCCGTGATGAGGCGGATGCAACATGTCCACAAAGCAGACAATGCGTATAGTGTTTGATTTGGTAAGATTTACGAAAATTTTAATTACAAAACCACTTCTAGCCAAAAGTAAACCACGACCGCTGTAGTCAAAAATCTAACAAAAACTACATTGATTATAAATTTTCATGATATGAGCTATGTTTGATGACTAATCTTTTGAAGATGTATATATAGATTTTATCGTTGAGTAATATCCACCTCCAAAGTTA